>JAVQMG010000067.1:0-1473463 GCA_032878915.1 Castanopsis chinensis
CTAAGTTTGTTTAGCAGTTGAAGGTTGTGTATATATTAGGGTTATTAAAACTTATCCACTTTTCAATTCCCATGTTGTTTGCTTGGTCCTTCATTGGCATTGTAATTATATCATTATTATTAAAGCTTGCTAGGCAATTGCTGTACATTTACAATTTTCTTCTAATGGATTTGGATTATTCATAGAGATGATTTTTAGATAATTGACATATGTATGCATTGTTATTTTCCCTCATTGATCTAATCCCATATGAAATATGCATTATAATATACGTGGTGTACAATTGGATGTACACATAATATTGGAGAAAGTAATAATATAAGGACATGTAAGTTAAGGAAGTGATAAAAGATATATGATTTTGGATAGCGTAGAATGATAGAGATGAAGATCCCAAGTGGACTCCATAATTTTAAGTACCCACACAACCATGTTATGTATCAAGATGTTCAAAAAGTACTCTTTTGTTTTGTTTAGGGATACTCGGTCTTCAACTCTAGAATAAAACCCTTGAAAATTGGGAGTTGAAAAACTTAGCAAAGAGGATGTTTACTGTTTAGAAGATGCAATGGGAGGTTTTGGAGGCCAAAATCAGGAATTGGATTCATTTCATGTGTATTGCTGTAACTACTTGTTTGGAATTTGAACAAATTTGGCAGTTTTCATGTTCTGAATTTTTTTTTTTTTTTAGAAACATCATGTTTTGAATATATGGTTATGCATGAATAGGTCAAACTGCTTTATGCTGGAGCGGACAGTTTGTTATCAAATATTTGAAGACTTCAATTCTCTCAAGGATCAGTGTTTTGGTGAGGTCATTGCAAGCAGTGTTTCAGTGCTACTTAGTTTTGGGGATGCAATTGCCAAGAGCAAGAGATCACCAGAGAAGTTATTTGTACTTTTGGACATGAATGAGATAATGCGGGAGCTTCACTCAGAGGTATAGTTGATATTACTAATCCATAGTGTAAGGGACATATTTTTATGTAATTGGCATATCTTTTAATAAAACGTATTTTACTTGTATTTGGGTAAACTAATTAGGTTTAAGATGATCATTACAAATGGTTACATGGAAGACATGAAGATTACTCAAGAACTGCTTAAGAAAAGTGCAATCTGCAGGTCTCGATACCTCCTCGACAGAAACTCGATCTTTCGAGATTCATACACATGTCTCGATCTATCGAGCTTACGAGATTCAAACTATAGCCAACAATGTTTTTATTCTAAATAGCTATTTGTTTATGGGTTTGTATAATCCTTATTGGGCTAGGAAATTTCAAAGTTTGTGTATACCTATTTGCAATAGGAGAGCCCATTGAGCTCCTATTTAAACAAGGAGGTGGGAAAAGAAAAACCTAATCCTAGAGAGCTGCATAACGTTTTCTTTTTTAAATCCTAGCTTCTTCCTACAGAAAAAAGAGTTCTTGCTGCATTTCTTATACGCCTTTAGATTCTGTAACCAAGCAAAGTCTCTCACACTATCATTGAAGATCTTATTAGTGTTTTTATGTAAAGCTGTTGCAAATCAACTACATCAATCAAAGAGTTGCTGTGGAGTTAGTCATGTACAAAGATTCGTGCAAAAGAGTTAGTCACGTACTAGGATTCATGCAAAGAAGTTAGTTACGTACTAGGATTCATGCAAATGAGTTAGTCATGTATTGGGATTCATGCATCATTAGTTAGTCACATACTAGGATTTGTACATTAAACGAAAAGATTGTCTCTACAATACAAGTCCCATTGGGTATTGCAGTAAGGGTTCAACTATAGGTTGGTATTTCGGGATAGGCCAAAATGTTTGGTAAGATTCCTTATACTTGTAATCGCTTGTGATTGATTTGTGACCTTAAAATCACCCGGTGGAGTTTTACCTTAGTGGTTTTTCCCATTCTTAAACAAATCACCTGTGTCAAATTTATTTTCACTGCATTTAGTATAATTGGTGATTTGTTTGTGCTATCGCCCCATTGCATGTAATTGAACTTAATTAATTAACTTGGGTAATTAATTAATTTGCAAGGGGCCAATACATTTGTGCCCTAACACATAGAAGCCTGCACTAAGATTTCTGCTTATGACTCATTGGGACTAGGGTAGATGATAAGGCTACTGGGAAAATTCATAGTTATTTCATTTTATTTTGGATGGAGCTGAAAATTTTGCTTCTGAGATTGTTGTTTGAAAAGTCTAGGATCCTTGGAGCTAGTGGTATCCATTCTATCGTATATTATACTTCATAGAATCCCTCTCATTTTGATTGTAATCCATTCATAGTTTTCAAAGAATCCCTCTTTAAAGAAATTTCTTGTACATATCCTGTGTACCTTATATATCCTTATATATCTAACTTTTCAAAGATCATATTTTAGGACATTATAAAATGGGATAGAGAACCAATTAAGAAAAGGATGTAGGGAGTGATATTTTGATAAATTTTCAACTCTTAGAATAAAGAGCTTTGCAACCCTCTCCCCCAATCTGTTGTTCAATATGAGGTGGATAAATTTTGCTTAAAATGTATGTATCTACTAGGTTCTTTAGATTGATGCTTTTCTTTGATTATATAAATTATTCCCAAAAAATTAAAAATGTATTTCTTTTAATTGAAGAAAGAAATTGACAATTTCTGAGGGGCAGGAGAAGAAGATAAATTTTGCAAATAGCCTTTTATTCTCTGGTGCTACCTATTAATCTTTTAAATCTATCAATTTAAATATTCTTTAATTTTGAAATCATCCTACAAGCTTCCCTTCTGTTTCGGTCCTATATAGAACGGTATGGTTTCTACATTGCCCTAATTCTAGGTATGTGATTATATTTGATGAAATAATTTGCACTATATATCATTTTATCATGTCTTTCTTACATAATATCTACCTTTTATTTCAGTTGTAAAGGATTTCAAGGTTTAACAGGTTCTTATGCTTAATTAGCAGTTGCCCTTTGTATGCAGTCATATTTCAATAGTGCTACAAGCCTACAAATTAGTTTATTAACTTAGGTAACTGAATTTATTTGCAGATTGAAATGATTTTCAAAGGTAAGGCTTGCAGTGAAATAAGAGATTCCGCATTTGGTTTGAGAAAACAGCTCGCTCAAACAACTCAAGAGACCTTTGGAAATTTTGAAGAAGCTGTTGAAAAGGATGCAACTAAAACTGCTGTCTTGGATGGAACTGTCCATCTTTTGACAAGCTATGTTATTCCTATAATCCCATTTTTTGTGGCAGGGTAAATTTTAGTTTCATACATTCTACTTTGTTCTAGTTGTTGATGACTGAGCCGTTAAAGCCATAGTGACTTCACATGTATCCACCTATAAAATAAAAATGTATCTTTATGTTAGTATCTTTCATTGTTTAAATCTTTATTTTCTATTCTTATCCTTATATATTTGTTCTTTTACTTATAATTTTTTAGTTGTGTCAGACTTTGCTTTCATGTTCTAATTTGTTGGGAGGTGTTGCTGCCTTAAAATAAGGTCGAGAGCTTCTCTCTTATTGAAATAACAATTCAATAGAGAGCCTTGTGAGTAATATTTATAGAAGATCCCTGAAAGGAGACTTGAAGGGCAATTTTGGTAGTTCTTGAGAAGTATGTGGAAAGGAAAAATCTTGGATTACAAGCAACTATTCTTTGGGTTTTTATTTTGGTGGGTATTTACAGGCAACCATTTTTATACTGGAAGAATTCATAGTATCAAGCATTCAAGTAAGAAAGTGTTCTAAAGTATGATCAGGGGCTGTTTCGTGGCTAGTGGGTAGAGAAAATGCATGGAGTTTAAGGGTTATAAATTGGTAGGAGAAAAGGGCTTCATTTAGGGTTGGAAGAGAGATGAAAAACTGGGTCTGTCGCAGGGCTATGAAAAACATTAAAATTGGTAGGAAAAAGCAGAGGGAAAGAAAAAGGCTGAGACTGGAAGCTGTTCAGGCTCGTGATCAGTAACACTAAAGGGAGAGAGAAAGAGAAGACATTAGGATTCTAATTAAAGAATTATTTAACTTTGAGAAACTAAAAAATGCTAAATAAAGTGTCTGTTTGGGAACATTTTATCTAACTTTTTGCTAAAAGTGTGTTAAAGTATGATGGTACCTCGAACGAAATTTGAAAGTATTAGAAAATGCGAAAAAAAGTGAGGTTTTAAAAATCTGTACATAAAAGCTAAAAGCTTAATTTATAAGCAGATGCCAAACACACTTGAAAGCCTAACTATGAATGCCTCTTATTTCCCTTTAACATATTAGACTAAAGAATTTCATTTCCTATATGCAACTTATAACCCACAAAGAATTCACATGTCAAATTGGAAAATATTTTTGAGATTTCATCTTGCCATAATCCTATATGTTAGGTTAGTATTATTATTTTGCCTTTGGAGAGTTGAGCAGTTTATTTTTTTGTTTGATTTAACTACTAATGTCGATCAAATGATTGACTTTAGATTATTTACCAAATTTTTACAGCTATCAATCACACTTGAAGCAGCTTACATAGTTAATTTGAGTTCTTACTCTGAAGTTTGACATCTTATGCTGTCCTAAATGGTTGAAAATCAAGTGTAAAAATAGTGAAGCCAAAGTATCAAATTAACATGAATATTAGACCTTTTTTAACTATGCTTAATGCATTAGAATACTTATTTCCCTTTAAAATATTGATCTGGAAAGGAACTTGGTTTCGTATTGCTAAATGCAGGTGCTTTTTTCTTTGCATATTCTTCAGTGCCTCACTATCCAAGGCCTAACCTCATCCGGGGGTGGGAGTTCAGTAGGTGGTGATGGAGAAATAGTAGTGGAGTTTTACTAGTTATTTTGGTGAGAAGACAGGTTGATAACGAGTAAAATCTTTATAGTGAGTTTAACTGAATTCATTCTTGATATAAGTGGTTTAATGCATTTTCATAAAAATTTGTTGCATAACTTTTCAAATGAAAAATACATGTTGTTTAAAAAAAAAAAATCATGCGAAAAATTGTTACCCGACCAAACCTGGTGGGATTTCCGAAATTTTTCAAGACTTCAATATGCAATTTTTGACTCGTCATCAAAAGCAATCTTAGTGGACAGTTCTTGACAGTTGCGGAAGTTGTTGTTTGGTGGTGATGGAGGAATAGTAGTGAAGTTTTGGGGAGCAGGTTTCAGTAAAATCTTTACAGGTTTTTGATAACACACACATGCACTTGTTCACGTTCAATATGCAACACAAAGCAATGTGGACAGTTCCTGACACTGAGTTGCGAGAGAGTGTTTGTGTGTGTGTGTGTGTAAAAGATGTTTCTATCAGGATGTGTTTATTACAAAGTCAATAATGAGGTCTATTTAGAAATTTTCAAACAACATTTAACGGATAAATGAAACACTTGAATGTTTTCATTCTTCACATTTTTAAATGGTCATATTTAAAATGCTAGAAAAGCTCTACGTGAGAGCTAAAGATGACTTAGGGTACTGAACCCAAAGCTATGCAAAATACATGCAGATGGATTGTTTTTTCATTGGCTGTCTAATGATTCCTCGTTACTCTGTCATTACTTTCTTGTTTACACTTGCTTTTGGATGTTTTACAGGCCTCTAGTTGAGAGTGGCAAGAACCCTCAAAAGTACATCAAGTACGGAGCGGAGGATCTTGAACGAATGTTGGGTGAATTTTTTGAGGGAAAGAACTTGAATGAACCTAAGCGGTAGATTTGATCTCTTTCTCCTTCTGTGTTTGTGATAATGAAGATGATACGGGCCATTAACCTCTGCTTTGGTGGTACACATCACTCTCCTTTTGTAGAGAGTTGTGGTTCAATTCCTGAGAGGTTCCTTTTACAGTGCCATGCTTCTACCCTGCGTTATAGGTGATTGCATGTATGTGTCTACCTATTGTTGGAAAAAGTTGGAGAATTGAATAAAAGAAAGCAGATTTTACCGTATGGATTTGCTGAGTAAAATACTTGCTATGTAAAATACTAAATAAGAATGTGACTCTTCATTCTTTCACTAAAACGGCTGTGTATTTTGGTTTGGTGGTGATCCAAGTATATATTTTTACCAGATATATTTAGTTATTTACCACAAAGGTTGTCATATAGGAGCGATTTCAGTTGTGAAAAAGGTCAATTTGTCTTGAACAACAAATGCATGCGGATTCCTTTGCTAAATTTTCTGAAACATTAAATTATTGTATAAAAAAAAAATTATGAGATGAAATACAGGAATAATTGAAAAATAGTTGCCTCTACTAGAGGTGAATTTAACAATCAATTGATGTGCTAGTGCTACAATGCTTTTGTTATGCACTGGTGGAGTTCTTCACTTCTTAATGGTGTGGCGTAGTTACAATTTTTTTTTGGTAGTAACTATAATAGGGGAGAGGGAATTTGAATTTCGGACCTTGAAACAAAAATTCTAAGATCACATAGAGACCACAACTCTTTCCACAACTGTTCATGTGGCAGATTGTGAGTAGTAAAGAAAAAATGAAAGATCTACGTGAAAGTGACATTCAGTTAATCACAAATTACAACGTAAGATAGTTGTAACAAAATTATGAATTTTTATATGGTATTAAAATTACTCTTTATGAAAATACTAAAAAGTATCAATGGAGTTACGAGACAGTTTTATAATTATTTTCACATGTTGTCTGCCAAATTGTAGTTTCTCCCTCCCCCCCTCCCCAAAAAAAAGCAAAGGTACACAAAAACAAGTGACCAACATTTAAAAATAAACTTTCTCAAAAAAAAAAAAAAACATTTAAACAAAAATTAAGCAATCAGAAAAAATCGCAACTTTAATTAGGCTTGTTAACATTACAGACAAATGACTCCTGAAAGATTGCTGAGAAACTCAGAGCTTTAAAAATGGCGGAAAAATTACAGAGAGAGAGTAAGGAAGAGTGAAAGAGAGAGTCTGTGATTGAATGAAAAAGATTAGCAGCACTAACTATTAGAAGCGTACATCAATACATATACATATACAAGATCAAGAATAGCTTAAGCTAACTGCCTAACTAAAATTCCGTAAAGATTGGAAGTTGTTAATCCCAATTACACACGTGATCAACATGTCATCATCAAACTAACTCTAGCTTCCGGAAAGATCTTCATAACACTAGCCACTGCAACACTCTGAAGACTGGAGAGAGTGGGTAAGTTCAGCTAACAAGTTTAGCAAAACGACACCAACTTGATAAAACAACAACTAGCCTTCCAGAGCTAAACGGTATCGTATAGTTTAATGAAAAACGATGCCGTTTAGATATAAAACACAATATAGCTGTTATTTTGAAAACTAGCCGTTGGGCAATTCCTTTATCTTCTCTTCATGAGCCCACCTCCCAAGTAATAAATTGGTATCCACAGACAAATGACTCCTTAGCATTTATTATAATAAATTAATAAGGTTAAATACTCTCCTAGACTTAGTCTTATAGGGGCACTTGGTAAATTTCCATTAATTGAAGTGAGCTAACAATGGCTATTTTCTTCAAGCACCTGTCTCATCTCATGCCTGTACACAGTAGTGGTTGAAGCCAAATTGTCTGGATTTCAGTATTGGTTAGTTCCATGACATTGGTTCTAATCATACAAGTCATTGGGTGTATTCTATTTCAAGTAAAAAATTGTTACAAATTGCCTTAAAAGCTGTTTAGAAGAAGTGTATTTTAGAGAATTTTGCTCCAGTAGAAGCGGATCTTGCTCAAGCCATAAAGGTACTGCACTCAGGTGAGAGAATCTCAGTCATGCAAAATAATAAAGGAACTCGAGACTTCACCTATCCCTTGTTCAAGGCTTGTTTGGGTGAGATTGCAGCTACTTGTTTTTTTTTTTTTGATGGGGCGGCTACTTGTTATCCAACCATTTTTTCTATTTCCATTTGGACTACAAATTCCACAAGGTCTTTTACCTTGCTTTGTGTACCTAGCGTATATTTTGAAACAAAACGGAGCTAGAATTCTATTCTTGAGGGGGCAACTTTTAGGACCAAACAAATAACTGAAATTTTTAGTCACTAAATTAGCATATGACCTATTAAGAGCATTGTAACTTTTTTTTTTTTTTTTTGGAGAAACTAAGAACATTATAACTTAATTGGTTGACACTTCCTTATATTTTTAACTAAGACATTTATGGCCTGTTTGGAAGTTTGGAGAGGGAGGAGAATAGAGAGAAATGGTTATCCTCCACCTTATTTGAAGGTAAGGAAGAGGAGAGTAATTAGTCTTTTCATTTGTAATTTTGTTAATATAATAAGGGCTAATTTGATAATTCATTTGGTCAAGCATTTTTATCCTTCACTCTCCCTCTAAATCTCTCCAATTTTGGGGAATTAAAAATGAGGGGTTAGAGGAAGTTGAAACCCCTCTAAACCCCTCCAAATCCCTCCCCCTCCTTCCTTAAAAAACTTCCAAACAAGGGTATTAAATTACTCTCCCTCCCTCTACTCTACTCCCCCTCTATTTTTAAACATCCAAACAGGCCATTAAGGTTTAAATTTCCTATCCCTATCATAACTATGAACAAAAGAGAATTGGGAATTGTAGCATATCAAATTGATCATAAGCAACATATAATATCAAAGCTTTTCCTTTATATTAATAAATAAAATAGTTATTAATTAGTGAACATTGATAACCTTGTAATTTCTTCTACTTTCTAAGCCAAATAAAGTCCTAATGTTAAGAGGTAATCTACTGAAATATTAGGTATTATTCTATAATAAATATTAAAGAATAACAACACAGATGTATGAATTATATAATGGAATTATCATACATCCAAGACCAAAAAATCACAAAGTATGCAATTGGAGCTAAACTTTCAGTAGTTACCGTCTAAGAAAAAAAATTAAAAAAAATCTTCATGTTTGGCTGGTATATGCCAATTATTAACAGGGTATGGGTACATCACATAGCACAATTAATTAATAGGGTCGAGGGAAACCAGATACATCATATAGCTTCCATTTTCGGTTCATTTTCTTATCAAAGATGCCAGGTCTGTAGGTTGAAATGACCATGGCAAAAAGAAGGGGGAACTGCCTCAATACAAAAAGGGTGAGAGGAATACAAGCCCAAAAAATGATTGGAAGGAAAACCCATGATTGTCCAAGTAGCATAAGTAAAAGTGCAACAGAAAAGGCTACTATCATGGCTGGAATAGAGAGCAAAAGGGCAAAAAGGCCTATTATCATTTTTGTTGGCAAGGACTTAAGGAAATCTTCTTCTGCACAACCAGATGTGCAGATTCCCAGAAACAGCAAGACTGAAGTTGTGGAAGAAAAGAGTGAGAAAGCAACGGATACTATAAAGACCATAAATAATTTTTTATGAATGAAAATTGGGAAGCCTGTATTTTGGTCATTACCACCTGGAACCGTAAATGCTGCAGCAAACATGATTATAACAATGAGAGCACCCATCACTGTACAAGAAGATACTGTGTCCTTCATCCATTTCTCACCCTTGCTCCTCATGTCTTCATGGTTCTCTGTAAACAATTGTTGGGGAGTCAAACCCTCTTTGTTTAAAGATTCACGAACCTCGGTAGGGGTAATGCTTTTCACCTCCTACATTTGCTTAACAAAGGCAACATTAGTAAAGATAGAAATTTACCTCATGGTATAGGAAAAGTAAAGATTAACATTAACATTTAATAGTTCCACAAATATCTATCTAATATATATATATACATACACACACACATACACTATGAAACTGAAAATCTTTGATATTTTGTGACCTCATAATATGTTGACACGTAAGCTTTGCAGCTCAAGGTTTATTTTTAGTTTAGTAGTCGACTACTTGATACTTTCGCTTTGTTCTTTCTTCGTGTTTGAAGTTTGAACTCCCTATGGTCTAACGCCCCTTCTTTCTCTTCTCATTGTTGAAGCCCACTCCCTCTTCTCACTCTCTCTTTCTTCCCTTGTTCTGCCGGCAACGACATAAATGACGTTTTGTACCTTAAAAAAAAAACATTACCGCACAGCTCAACTTATCATTGTAAAACTCAAGTTTGGACTTTGAAGTTTGATTGCTTTAGGTTGCTTTTGGAAGGACTGTAGTTTTTAGCCTGCTATTTTTTAGATTCAACTCTGTCCATCTATACTTTCTCCAAAAAAAAAAAAAAAAAAAACTGTCCATCTATAAAGATTATGTCATTTGATTTTTGCCTTTGTCTCTATTCTTCAGTTTGCAATATTCCCGCCAAACACAGACAATCTTTCTCTGCATCACATCCACCGGGATCCAAAACCATGACTGGCCTCCAAATCTACGCCCAATTCTTTCAATTACTCTTCTCAAATAGTAAATTTTTTTTTTGGCACAAATGGTGATAGATAAAGAACTTACAACAAAGTTAGCAGTAAGCAAGGGATGACTTAGATAGAAACACCCATTTGCAGCTGGGTGAAGAGTCAGCAAGAATGGTGGAAAACCTTTTTCAAAAGTTAGGAAGAGCAAAAGGAGATCAGTACCCTTTGGTAGTTCTTCATCACATGGAAAGAGAGGTCAATCTTATCACCCTCAAAAATTTTTTCATAATGCAAGTGCCAAACCGAAAAAGGGCTTGGGCTAAGTCTCGGGGATTTGACGTAGGTGTAGATCACATACCATTAAATTTAAGAAACTTATACTTTTTTCTATTTTCTGAGTAATGATATTCATGTAAATAAAACATCTTTTTTTGTTTGTTGCACTATAAGCAACTTGGTGGTATTTTAATGTGGTAGGTATAATTCTACGATCAAATAATAGGTCTCTAATACCCTGAAAGTGACATATGCAGCCAATGATATTTGAGTTTGTATCATGTATGTATAACCAATAATCCTTCTCATGTAACAATATTTGTGGTATAGGAAGTTTAGGGATAAATATGCAAAGGCAGATAGTAAAGAGCAGAAGAAAGAGCAGCACAAAGAGCATAAAACAACATTTAGTTCAGTATAAGATTTGTAAAAGTACTTGTAGTTTAGTATATAGCATTAGTGACTATGTTAGTTGTGATTAGTGGCCGCGTGTACAGCTGTGATTAGTTCATTAGAAAGTTAGTTAGTTTAGCTTAAATCCCGCTGGTTAGTTAGAGGTGGTTAGCTACATCATGTATAAATATCTAAATCATTAATCTATTATTAGCGTGTGATGATACAAAATATTCAATTCTCGGATTCTCTCTCTAGAATCTATTTCTCTTTTCATGGTATTAGAGCCAACAATGGTGTACTCTGCAAGTTCAACTTCCTCTGCTCCAAACTCAAGCACTAGTGCACACATTACAATTTCTACTCATGGAGTTAACTCGTCGGTGCTGCTTCTATCTAACATAGCAAGCATGATGGCAGTGAAGCTAGACTACAACAACCATTTGGTTTGGAGACACTAAATCGAGGTGATTTTGGAAGCTTACTCAATGATTATTTTCACTGAAGATAACCTTGAAGCTCTAGATCCTTTCCTTAAAGATAGCTTAGGGAGTTATACCATTGAAGCTAATCCTGAATATATTCAATGGAGGAGTCGTGAACAAGCACTGTTCACATTTATTAATTCTACTCTCTCTCCATCAGTTTTGGCTCTCACAATTGGTTAGAAATCTGGTAGAGGAGTCTGGGAGATCCTAGAGAAATGTTTTGCTTCAGTTTCTCGATCTCACATTCTCAGCTTAAGGACTGAATTGATGAGTCTCAAGAAAGGTTCAAAGAGTATGAACACTTTCTTTCAACGAATTAAAGAAATTTATGATAAACTTGGTGCTGTGGCAGTTTCTGTTGATGAGGACGAGCTTATTCATATAGCTCTTGAAGTTTTGCCTCTAGAATATGATGCCTTTTGTTCAGCCATATGAATTAGAAATGATGTAGTTACTCTTGAAGAGTTGAACACTCTGCTAAACGTTGAAGAAAGATAAATCAAGAAAATGTTTGATCTTCGAGATTCTTCTTCATTTGCTATGGCAGTTAATCAAATCAATCAATCCTTCAATAGAGGAAGAGGAAGGAATGGCAAAAATCGTGGTTGTGGTAATGGAAGAGGTAATAACAATGGCCAATTCTCTGGTGGTCAATTTACTTAATTTCCTATTGGTTGGTTTCAGTTCTTTGGCCAATCCGACAATGGTCAAGGTCAGTTTTCCCCTTTACAGTCTCAATCCAAGTCTAATTTTCAACAAGGTCAAAGACCTATTTGTCAAATCTGTGGTAAGAATGGTAACACTGCTTTGGATTGTTACCATAGGATGAATTTTGCATATCAAGGGAGACACCCTCCAACTAAGGTTGCATCAACGGCTGCAAGTTCAATGGCTGCAAATTCTGGCTCTCATCCAAACCAGAATTGGCTCACTAACACTGGTGCTTCTGATCACATTACACCAAACTTGTCTCAGCTATCTCTTCATTAACAACCTACAGCTGGTGAGACTGTCACAGCGGGCAAGAGCAAGAATTACCTGTCACTCATATTGGTAATGGTAAGCTTCTCATTCCATTTCACAATTTCAATCTTAATAACATTCTTAGGGTACACAGATTGCTTCAAACTTACTTTCAGTGCATAAAATTTGTCTACAAAATAATGTCTTTTGTTATTTTGATGCCCATCAGTTCTCAATTCAGGGTTTACCTACTTGGAAAGTCCTATACAAAGGGTTGAGTAAAGATGGTGTCTATCTCATTCTACCCATTGTTTCTTTTCAATCTTCACCTACATTCTCTATCAATTCAAGTTGCTTTGTTGCTATTTTTGCACAAGCTTTACTTTGGCATCAAAGACTTAGGTATCCTTATTCCAAGACATTGCATTCTACCTTATCTGATGTACTTTTTGTTAATATTTCTGCTTCTAGAGATATTTGTACACAATGTGTTTCTTGTTTAAGTGCTAAAATGCACAAACCTCCCTTTCCAAAACATATATCCAATATCACTTTTCCTTTGGAGTTAGTTCATTCTAATGTTTAGGGCCCTACTCCTATTGCTTCTGCACTTGAACACAGGTTTTATGTGATATTTGTTGACGATTTTACTCGTTTTACATGGCTATTCTTGCTTAAACATAAGTCTTTTGTGTTTAGTGTGTTTTTACATTCTAAGTCTCTTGTTGAGAATCAGTTCAATACCAAAATCAAGGCTTTAAGGTCTGATGGTGGTGGTGAATTTCTTAATCACACATTCAAGGCTTTTTGTCTAAATAATGGCATTTCTCATCAACTTTCCTATCCTTACACCCCTCAATGGAATAGGTTGGTTGAAAGAAAACATAGACTAGTTTGGCTATGCTTCATAAGACTAATCTTCCTTTGTCTTATTGGTCTTATGCTTTTTGGACTGCTATCTATCTTTTTAATAGGATTCCATCTTCTGTTCTTAATTTTGTGTCTCCTTGGCAGAAACTTTATCTTATGAAGCCTTCTCTTTAGGCTTTAAAAGTTTTGGGTTGTTTTTGTTTTCCTTTTTTGAAGCCTTACTCTTCTCATAAATTTGATCCTAAGTCCAAATTGTGTATTTCTTATAGGCTATATTTGTTTGGAGGTCTCCACTAGGAAAGTTTATATTTCCCCTCATTGAATTTTTCATGAATATGTGTTTCCATCCTTGTCAAGCATGGATTCTGTGTCTTCTTGCCCTTCTTCATCTCTTGCTGCTTTTGATCCTTAGTTGGCTACTTTGCTTCCTTTGTTTTGTTTGCCTTTGATTCTTCTATTTCTGTGTCTTGTTCTCCTTCTTCTTCTATAAACACTGCGTTCTTGACACTAATCTTGCTATTGTCCCCAATGTGTCTCCACCTATTTCTGCTCCTAGTGTTTCTACCAATACTCATCCCATGCTTACTAGGTCTAAGAATGATATTTTTAAGCCCAAAGCCTATGCTATTCAGGCTGACTATGCTATTACTGAACCCCCTTCTTATGCTGTGGCTTTTAGTTTTCTCATTGCGTTGAAGCAATGGGCTCAGAATTTTCTAGTCTTCAACAACAGCACACTTGGTCTCTTGTTCCTCTACCTTATGGCAAGAATGTGGTTGGCTATAAATGGGTTTTTAAGATCAAGAGGGATAGCAATGGCAATATTGCTAGGTATAAAGCAAGGTTGGTGGCCAAGGGTTACTTGCAGCAGTATGGTTTGGATTATGCAGAAACTTTTAGTCTTGTAGTGAAACCAGCTATTGTCAGGATTGTTCTTGCTTTGGCAGTGCAGTTTGGCTGGTCTCTTAAGCAATTGGATGTATCCAATGCTTTTCTTCATGGGGTATTACAAGAAGAGGTCTATATGTGTCAACCACCTGGCTACAAGGATAGTTCAAGACTTGACCATGTGTGTCTATTACATAAAGCTATCTATGGTCTTAAGCAAGGCCCTAGGGCTTGATTTGATAGCTTTACCACTCAACTGTTTCATCTTGGATTTCATGGTTCTTGTGCTGATAACAACGTCTTCATTCTCATTCATTCCTCTCATATTGTGTATCTATTGCTTTATGTTGATGATATAATCATCTCTAGCAAAAATTCTTCCTTTATTACTTAGATTGTGAGTTAGCTTGGTTCTTCTTTTGCTCTTAAGGATCTTGATTGCTTGAATTACTTCCTTGGGCTTTAGATTGAGTACACAGATTCTGGTCTCTTTGTTCATCAATTTAAGTATGCTCAGGATTTGCTTACCAAGTTTAACATGCTTGACTGCAAGCCTTGCTCTAATCCTTGTGCCTCAAATCATCATTTTGTTCCAACTCATAGTCCTCTACTCACTGATCCTATTGCCTATAGAAGTTTGGTTGGGGCACTATAGTATATGACCTTTACCAGACTTGATTTGTCCTATGCCGTGCGACAAGCTGTCAATTTATGAACAATCCTACTCAGCATAATCTCATTGTAGCTAAGAGGATCCTCAGGTATTTGAAAGGGTCTTTGCATATGGGAATTCATTTCCAGGCTGGTCCTTTGTCTCTTTCTGCCTATTGTGATGCAGATAGGGCTGGAGATCCTAAAAAGAGGAGGTCCATCACTGGTATGGTTGTGTTTTTGGGTGGTCCTCCAATTACCTGGTCTGCTAAGAAGCAGACTACAGTTCCAAGATCATCTACAGAGGCTGAATACAGATCTTTAGCTATAACTACTGCTTAACTTTATTGGCTGAGGATGTTGCTTAAAGATCTTGGTGTTTACTTATATCATCCTCCAATTTTGTGGTGTGATAATGTTTCTGCTCTTGCCTTAGCTTCTAGTCCTAATTTTCATGCCCGTTCTAAGCATATAGAGGTTGATTATTATTTTGTTAGGGAGAAGCTTTTAAACAAGGATCTTGTGGTTAAGTATATTTCTGCATCAGATCAGTTGGCTGATGTATTCACCAAGTCTCTTCCTTCTCCTCGGTTTCATTTGCTTGTTTAGAAACTCATGAGAGTCCCTCCCCTTCGTTTGAGGGGGGGTGTAAAGGCAGAAGGTAAAGAGCAGAAGAAAGAGTAGCACAAAGAGCAGAAAACGACACGTAGCTCAGTATAAGATTTGTAAAACAACGTGTAGTTTAGTATATAGCATTAGTGGCTAAGTTAGTTGTGATTAGTAGCCACGTGTACAGCTGTGATTAGTTCATTAGAGAGTTATAGTTTAGCTTAAATCCCGCTGGTTAGGTAGAGGCGGTTAGCTACATTTTGTATAAATATCTAAATCATGTAATCTATTATTAGTGTGTGATAATAAAAAATATTCAATTCTTGGATTCTCTCAATTCTCTCTCTTGAATTTGTTTCTCTTTTCGAAATATACACATTTAATCTACCCGACCCAAGATAGACATACTGAGTTGTCTATTTTTAGTTTTGGCAAAGGCCAAGCGGCATCATTCTAAGAGGCGTCCTCCAAAGTCATACATAAAGACACTTTCCTTGCCTGATCTTGATTCATTTTGTACCTTTCTAAATGAAGCTAGAAAGTTCAAAGATGCTAGGAAGGACTATTTGTGATTGCTATACAATAGCTGAAAGTGAACATCACAGTTAACCAGAGTCAATCAGCACACTCCACTTGAAGCACAAACATCTGGTAGGCCAGTTAGTGTGTGAAAGAATCCCAAACTATGATTTTTTATGCTGGTAGAGCCAAGGACCAGTACACATTAGAAGAGAATATGGGAGCATTTCTTAGAATCATGCGATTTACTAATTCTTCAAATCTTAATAGAGCAAACTTGGTGTGGCAGAATGCCCTCATAGCATTCATACTCTAGGACTCTAAGCGTGAAAAATGATGGATTTGATCTTTTATATTGCAAATCAATTAGTTTTTGCATGCTTACGTTGAAATTTCGATGCCTTTTGCTTAGTTTGTGATGCTAGCTTGCTGCTTTTGGTTGTTATGCAATGGTGAATGATTTTTTCCCCTTTTTTATTGTTACATCAAATCCCAATTACACCCTAACTTTCTCTCACACAAAAGACATAAAACTAGAAGCTGTCAGCCTCTCTCTTTTTCTCTATTATATTATGCGGCTATACGCTGCTAGGTTATTAGAATTCTACTTGGGATGCACACACACACATATATAAATATAAATATAAATATATATATATATATATATATATATTGTGCTAATATTAGGTTGGCTATTGGGTTTTCCAATTACATGTAGAATTTGGTTTCATTGTTGACCGAGTTGGGCTTGTGGCAATTCAAGCTACACATGCGAGCCCATATAAACATTTCCCAACTCATTTGAATTATTACATGTTAAAAGGTTTGATAATTGGGTTTTTTAGACATTGATTTGTTTTATAAATAAGAATTATGTGATTTGCATAAGTTATAAGCTAGTATTATTAATATGAAATCCTCCTCACCATAGCCAAATCTCTGAGAGGTGACCATTTCCATCACTATCATTGAGTGTTGTGAGTTAATTGGAGTTGTGAGAAATTGAGAATCATATTGGAGCATGCCCAATTTTAGTCATGGTGCTTGAAGGTGCAACTAGTGCTTGGTTGTAGATCTAAAATCTTGGATAGAGAAAGGAATTGCTTGGTTGGTTACAAGTAGGAACTTGGAGAGCTCAAGTACAAGATTGTTGTACTATTTAAAGGTTTGTATGTGTCAATTTGTACTACAAATATCCATTCAGTGGACCATTTGCAACAATGATACTGCGGTGTTATAAACCCAGTCTCCCACATAGATTAAGTGTAAGCTTAAACATGTGTTTATAAGCTCTTGGGCACCCATCCCTTGCAAGCCGGTTTTCAAGGATAAGTTCTACCCATGGTTTATATTATTTGGTATTAGAGTCAACCATTATGTTAAGTCATCAGACGTAGCTTATTGAGTGGAGCAAAAAAAAAGAGGAGCATCCCAAAAAAGAAAAGGCTACCATTGGGTCAGTGTCGATAGAGTGAGCAATCGTAGACATTGGTTACGGAGCATGGTAGCATGTTATAATCCTAGTGTCCCACATGGATTAAGTGTAAGCCTAAACATGTGGATATAAGCTCTTAAGCACCCTCCCCTTCTAAGCCAGTTTTCAAAAGTGAGTTCTACTCATAGGTTTGTATCATGCGTCAAATTTAGAACGTGCAACTTGCATTTTAGCCTAAAAATGATGCTGTAAATTTAACAAATTTGGGGTGTAAATCATTACCTAGGTTGAATTAGATAATTCTCACTAGGGATTAGCAACAAACTTACTCTTTTTTCTTTTTCTTCTTTTAGTCTTCGTTTTTTGTGTTTTAGCATCTAGTTGGTACTACTATTTAACCAAAAAAACAAAAGTAGTTGGCACTACTATTTACTATTTACATGTGGGGCTATGAACGCGCAAGCTAAGTTTTACCAAGTATTGAATGTTGAAACTCGGCTTGACAACAAATATAAAACGTTCAAGCTTAGCTTGAGCTTAAACTAAGCCTACAAACAATGTTTGAGCTTGAGCTCCTTAGAAAATTTAAGTGATTGAGCCTGGTTAACTTGGCTTGATTGAATCAAGCTGAGTTCAATATCAAGCTCAAACTCAAGCTTTTGAGATCAAGATCCATTACAAGTATATTAGGAGGCTCATATTAAGCATATTATCAAACCCATTTGACTTGGACGATGGTCTTAACTCCCAATTAATTAAAGACTTAGTAAGATATGAGTTAATTAAAAGTCTCACAAGTGAAGAGATATTGGTTAGATTTTGGGGGGCTTTTTCTACTTGGGGGTCTTAGAAAATTTCCTAATTAAGTTGCCTATAGGTTCAGCCAGCCTTATTTTCATGATATGATTACCGGAAGGGGAGGTTGTTTACTTGAGAGTTGAGATTTATAAATGTTTTACACTCACCCTAATGGTTTACTTCTCACTTGGGGCCTATTAAATGAGTGTAATACATTTGTCAGTCTCAACTCTCAAGTGAAATTAACACCCCTCTAAAAAAAAAAAAGTAATTGTATCATGAAAATATCCAAGATGATGAAGTTATCCTTAAAATTTTCAAATCACCGAATATCCTTTTAATCTTTAAATTTATCAAAATACCCCTAAAACCTTTAAATGGTCCAAATTAATATCCCCATAAAATCTCCAAAAACACAAAATTCCTCTAAATTTTCCAAAATTATTAAAATTCCCTCAAAGCCTTCAAACTGCCCTGAAACCTTCAAAATAACCAAAATACTTTTAAAATCACTAAAATGATAGGAGGGGGGGGGTACCAATTGAATCCTCTAAAATAAGACCTAGTAAACCTATATTAAAATCCAAAAAAAGAAAAAACCAAAACATCCACAATAACCAAAAAAACCCCTAAAGCCTCCAAAAAACTTCAGCTCAGGGTGTTCCCAGAAACACCCTGAGCTGGAAATTTTTTTTTTTTTATATATAATAATTAAATTTTTTTTATTTGTTTACCTTTAAAAAAAAAAAAACCTTCAAATTAAAAAAATATTAAAACTTCTAAGCACCAAAAAAAAAAAAAAATTAATCCCAAAAAAATTTTGAACTAAAATCTAAAAAAAAAAAAAAAATTGTAACAGAGCAACGGCAAGCCCAAAACCTAAAAAAAAAAAAACACCAGACGGATAACGGCAAGCCCAACATTAACCAAAACAACGGATTGAAAAAATTTGAGGCTGAGAAGGAGGGAGAGGAAGAGATTTGTTAGGAAAAATCACTAAAATGATAGGGAAGGAGGGGGGGGGGGGATACCCATTGAATCCTCTAAAATAAGACCTAGTAAACCTATAAAATGACAAAAATACCCCTAAGATCTTCCAAAAAAAAAAAAAACTAAAACATCCACAATAACCAAAGTAACCTACAAAATGATGAAAATAATCTTAAAGCCTAAAAATGACCAAGAAATACCTTCAAAACCTCTAAAATCACTTTAAATGCCCCTACAACCACCCAAAAAAAAACCCTTAAAGACAACTTTCATACCCAAAATTTTAAAATGATGTATTTTCATGAGGAATCATCCCCAAAATTTTAAAAATAGCTCAAAAACAACTTTCAGGTGTCCTTTTATAGGTTTGAAGTGTTTGTGATTTACATGTGAATGTACGAGTTTATTTGATAGTTCTTATTAATTGTTTTAGCATTTTTTTTTTTTGTTGCACTCTTATTTTGATTGTTGTTATTACTGTATTTCCCAATAATTTTACTTTGATCGTGTTTTTTTAAGTTGATTTTTAGTTTTCTGTATTAATATTTTAAAGTGGTGAATTAAAAATTATTATCTGATATTTACATAAAAAATATAGATTTTTTTTTTTTTTTTGTAATTTTCAGTACGAGTGAAAGTCCTACAACCAAATAAGACAAAAGTATTCAAAAGCGCAACAGTAACATTTTGTAGCCTACTGTTTTGGAGAAACAAACTCATTGAAGGGAGAGGGAATGGGGACTACAATAGTCCAAGAAATTTAAAGTGAGAGAGATGACCTTAAACCATTGTAGTTCTCTTTGCATCTGTAATGCTGCTCCTAGGATGTCCTTATGTAGTGTAGAATCTTTGAACATCCCTGCCATATGTAATAAGTTATTGCCGTCGATGGAATCTGTACCACTTGCCAAAGAGTTTATCATATTATGACCATAGATAAGGCTAAATATTTTGGCTTGACGATATTTGACAGCAACCGAAAAAATGCTGCTTGAGTATTTATCATGGCTCCACACAAATTGTGGATTCGATTTCACCATTTCTAAAACAAACTCAAAAATCCCTTTCTGGGTTGCACGAACGATGGCATCATCAACGCGACCAATTTCCCTTTGCTGAATATTTGAAATTGATATCTGGTCCCTCATGAGACTCAGGAGTTCATTGGATTGGCAGTGGGTCAACTTCATTTCATATAGATGCTTGATACCTTGGTAAATAATCAAAACATTGAAAAATTAACTATTATAAAACAAAAATAAAAAAAGTCATAATCTCATTTACTTGTTTCCTTCGTTTACTTAGCAAAAAGAAAACAATTTCCGATCCCATGGACTTAGTTTAATAGTTTTAAGAAGTGAGTAAGCACGTTTGCTTATAATAAGTAATAAAATTACCTAATAAGTTAAGAGTATTATTTTTGAGGTGAGCTTTAAGACTAACACCTATAAATCCTATCCACTTGTATTCTTCATTTACATTAGGTGATAATAAGCAAGTGAAAAACTGAAAATATTAAAAAAAAAATTAAAAATTGGAGGGAATGTAATAAAGAACCAAGTGGAGTGAATGCGATGTTAATATTTTTTAAATGGGAGGAAAATGAAAGTTAGAAACAAATTTTAAGTTTAGATTATGTCGGGAATGCAACTTTGGAAAAAAAAATAACAATTTAAAAATAGCTATTTAAGTAAATATGTTTGTTCCCATTATGAAACAATTTTTTAATCAAAAAATAAATAAACTAGAAACAATTAAAAATTAGTTATATTATTCTTAGTTGATGTTAGTCGACGTCTTTAATTTTGAATCGTTGAACATACAAAAGAAATTAAATTAATGTGCAAAACTTAGATACAGTTTTTTAAGTTTAGTACATTAGGGTTTCTAATTAATTTAAGCACATAGTTATTAACAAATAAAACAAAAAGTGTCATTATTTTCAAAAACAATATAACTCAATACAATTATATGTTTGTATTTAATTATGTAATCTAATAATTGTACCTAATGAATTATAATAAATTGAGTTCTAAAGTACAATACCAAAGAGAGTTTGGAGATTTGAAACTAGTCGGCTCAACCAAGATAGCCCTGCAATGTAAAAACCTTGCAAAATTGTGAATTTAAAAATTATTCTCATAGAAGAACAGACAAGATGAGCATTATATATGTAAAACCCGAAATTTTAATCCTAATTTCAAATTAAATACTAAAATTTAAATTTCATTATTTTCCATCTTGTAATTTCACATTGTTATGAGTGCTTTCATTTCAGTTTTCTATGGCGAAAGGGAATTATGGAGTGGTAATTATTGAAAAAAAAATCACAAAATTTAATTGTCAATCTTAGCATACACATTGTTCTCCGTAAAATAGGATAAGAGACCAATTTAGAGAATGCCCACCCCACCCCCCCCCCCCCCCCCAAAAAAAAAAAAAAAAAAACTCACATTGGCTTCCCAACACATCATCTAAATAAACATTTTGCTAGCATTTACACCAACATATGCAACCTGCTGATTGAATATGAATACCTTTAAAGGGAAGAAAAAAAACGCACAAAATTATATAATTCAAGCTTTACTATATCTATTTCTAAAATAATAATTTAAAAAAAAAAAAAAGCTTAACTCTATCCTAGGATAAATTGATATTTTGCAAAAAGAAATAATTACAGTTCTAAGGAGTAGTGTTTATTATATACAAATTATTTTATATACTTTTACCCACATCCCAAAAAGTTATTGAAATTGTGACATGAAATTACGATTTCCAATTTATGAGATATATGTAAAACTATAAAATAGTTTGTGTACAACATATTTAACTCTTATTCTTCTCAAAAAAAAAAAAAAAACTCTTATCCTAAATTACTAAACTGCAACGTTTGAAAGGAAACACATATAGAATCAAGACAGCTATAGATTATATTAGGGGGATGATTTATTCAAACAATTGATTGCCACAGCTTAAATCTTGAAAATTTGGAATCCAAAGTAATACAGTCAAAAATATTAAAATCTTTAAGGGACATAAGTTATAGTTGTGGTGTTTTTCAAAAAAATAAAGTTATAGTTATGGTAGGAACGTCCCATTAACAATTATGGGGTGCTACCTATTTTATGTTTAACTTTTTTTTTTTTTTTTTGATAATTCAAAAGTTTGGAAGAAAGTTTAAATTCGGAATGTCTTTTTGGAAATATAAAAATGTACAAGTCACAAGACTTTTGGCCAAAATGTTATCCATTTTAACATGTACTTTTAACTGCCTTAGTAAATTTATAAATAAGAACATCTCTTAAATTCGGTTAAAATTATTAGTCCAAAGGCTCCCCCCTCCCTCCATTTACATTCAAAGTAGCCATGCATATATGGGCAAATATAGACAGGACCTATTTTTTGTGTCAAAATTTTTTACCTTTTTTTTTTTTTTTTTTGCAAATAATCTAAATTTTAGTTTAAAAAAATAAATGAGATTTTAATGTCTGTTTTTAACTATTTATCTAGTTTTTCGTTGAAAGGTTTTTGCTGAAAGTACCGTATATAAAAGCCAAAATCTAAATAAAATAAGCTGATCAATTTTTTGCTAAAAGTATTGTAGCAGAAAGTACAGCGTGATATTGGGATCTACAATAAACAAAAAGAAAACAAACTCGGCATTTTGAGCAAAAATCATAAAATGAGACCTACAAAAAGTTAATTGGAGTTGACTTTTTGGCCAAAACTTTGCAGTAGAATACGTGTAACGTGGAACGCTAAATGCGAAACGAAATAAGCTTGGGTTTTTGTAGGACTCGCTTGAAGCCAATAAATAGTAAATAAGTTTTAGCAAAAAGCTAGTAAAAAGTGGGTGCCAACATATCCTTATCCTTTTATAGCACATTTGATATAAAAGTTACCAAAACTATATCTTTCGATAAACACGAAACAAATAAGCTACTGAAATAAATAAATCTCAAACGAACATATTAATATAAGGACAAAATTTAGTTACAAAATTGATTGTAGTCTAAGGTTACAATCTTACTTAATATCATTAACATTATTATATATTTTTAAAATCTAGTCATTGGATTGTATTTTCTTTACGCTCTTAATGCACATGTCAAATTTTGTACCAATCGGATATTATTTACTATATGATTTATAAAATTATATTTTATGCATAATTTTAAACTACAAAAACTTGCAATTTAAACAATCTATTGATGACATAACTATTAATCTTTAATTTTCTAGAAATTTTGCAAGCAATGGTGGATTTGTCAAAATTCACCTCTAATAAAAAGATATAGAGTAAAGTTGTAGTCTTAAGTTACAATCAATTTTGTAGCTAAACTTTTTCCTTTATATAACTCGCTAAGTGATTTTTTCTTTTTTTTAAGAATCAACCATTTTTAAGCAATATACTTATACAAAAAAATCTTTTTAAGTAATATAATTATGTGGTTAAGATATAAACAAGTTATTAATATTAAATCTTAGTTATATTCTATATGTGCCCACTCACATTTTTTATCACTTTCTTTTTCATGTATAAAAATAATATATTATTAGAATGTTATATATGAGTATAAGTCCTTTTTTTTACATTGATTTAATTTGGGTCTTACTCTTTTTTTTCATTGATTTAATTTGGGTCTTACACATTATGCTTATGCAATATGATTTTGGATTAATGTCAGTGTCACGTCACAAAATATAAAATATTATTTTGGACACACTATAAGCACATTAAAAGTATAGAAACTCTATAACCAAAGATATAAGAGATTTTCCCCTAAAAAAAGTTATAAGAGGTTTAAAAAATGCTTTTTTAAAAAATTAAAATTTGATTATAAAAAATTTCAATATATATAAAAAAATTATTTATTTTAAAAGATTTTGATCTTTTATCATAATTGTTTGTATTAATAATAAAAATTGGGTATTATGCTTGTGATATGCAACTTGACTTAAGTATTATCCATTGTAAAACGTGCTTTTTGGATGAATTGCACTATAAATATTAAAACTATTAATTTAGTTTGTTATAAATTAAACTCTACTTAAATTTTTCAAGAAATTTAAATTACAATTCCAATTAAAATTCAATTACTAAAACTATCAAGAATTTTAAAGAAGTTTCACTATTTACTATAAATTATAATCTACACTATTTATTGGTTTTGATAAAAGCAAAAATTACACAATTTATTATTTAAATAATTTAGGTAAATTATATTTTAAACCCAATAAGTCTATTATCTATTTGATGTTTTAATTTTAAAAATTTTATTAAAATATTTTCTTTAGTTTTCATATAAGTTTGGATTAACCAGTACTTTGCATACAGATACTATAATAATGAAAATGAAGTCATTTCATTTGTCTTCTTTTAACTGCAATGATTTTTGAAGAATTCTAACAAATTTAAAATATAACTCCCATGCCAAGAGCCTTTTAACTCAATTAGTTAGTAATTTGGTGTTTTTAACACATCTAGGATTCAAATTTTCCCTCCCTGTTGTAACTATTGAATTATTTCCCCAAGAAAAAATTCATGCTACAAATTCACATTACATTCAAATTCTCAAAAACAAAAAATTACATATTAATTTAAATAAATTAACATCATTCCTAAAAAATTAAATTAGGATTTCTATTTCAAAATAGAAACACACAATTATTGACTATTGAAATAATTTCTTAAAAAAATCCTCTTAATTTTTCTAATTCTTGCATGTTTTTTTCCATAAGCATGTCAAAATTCATTCTTTGAAATGCTTATTTTCACTTATAATGCTATCAAAGAGATCAACAATTTATTAACATAAAATCTTACTTGTTTTTAATTTTGAGTAATGTTTTAGACTGTTAATACTACTTGATTTTTAGAATTTTTATTTTTTATTTTGGCTTATGAATCACATGGATCATCTAAAATATATTTGTATTTCAATTAATTTATCATATATATATATATATATATATATATATTCATATTTCAATTGATAAAAATGGTAGTATAGTACCACTACATGTGTTACCAAATGCAATATTAATAATGTTGGGTGTTACAACTTATTAGATATGTTGTTTAACAATCAAGATTTTCGTAACTCAATTGGCATCTCTTTATTTATTTTCCTAATTTGATAGTTACAATAGGGACGGAGGGTTTGAACCCTAGTGTAATTAGGTGCCAACTTGTTAAGCTATAAGGCTCTTGGAAGCACCTCTTTACATTTTAAATAAAGATGCATCTATAGTTCAAATCTCTCTTCCCCTTAGTGTAACTATCGCTTTATAAATGGGGGTGGGGTGGGGTGGGGTGGGGGAAGATACGGGATTTGTAAATTTAGATATGAATAATGAAAAGATATGATATTCCAAGTTTCAACCAATTATTTCATTATTCAAAGTTCAAACACTTTTACCCAAAAAAAAAAAAATCAAGCACACCTCCTCCCTCCCCTTCCCTCTCAAATGGGCCTCTTGTAATGCTAGAGCATTGCACCATCTCTTCTCTTCTCTTCTATTCTGGCCTAGATTGGATCTACAGATAGAAGAGATGGGCTTGGTCCTCAAGGGACCCCTTTTTCATAGGTTTTTATTTATTTCTCTGTTTGTTAGGACATATGGTGGCTTTATTTCTTCATAAAGTTTATTATTTGTGTTTTACTAGGGACACTAGCTGGTGTTCCAACTCTATTACTTTTGTTTAGGAGTGGAATTGTCAGTGACAGCGTGTGTTGGTGAGTGTACAATTCACCATCCAAGGAAACATAAGTGTTGACCTGGTTGAATCCATACCTTACACATCGACAAGCTATGAGGAAAGAAAATGGGACGTTGGCAAAGAGAGGGTAACCATGGATAGTGCCAACGGCGTGATTGCCCTTAGGGAGAGTGAAGTACGTGCTTGGCATGGGCACCCAACACCATCGTCAAAGGGAGATAGAGACTTCCTATGGTCAAAGGCTGTAGAACACTCCTCATTGGCTAAAGCTGTGTTAGACCACTGCTGAGGACTAATGTATCACTTCTGACCTCCCTGGTGTCCCTTTCTTTATCTATTACTTGTCCCTCACAATGTTACAGAGCCGCCCTTCATCCCACTACACTGACATCAGCGAATTTTCTCTCTTCTAGCCATAGTATAGTACAATAGTTGTATTAGGGTTTAAACGGAGGAATGAGAGCTTGACACTTGTTTTTATGTACCTAACAATATTTCTCATACTATAAGAGGAACATGTTGCTGAGCAATTAGGGCAAGAGACAGAAAGATAGAGAGAGAGGTAGAAATCTGGGTAGGAAAGTGAGGAAGAGAGAGGCTTTTGGGGAAAAACATCACCGTAAGGTTGAATTTATTCAATCATGTGTTGGCTTTATTTCGTGCCGAGTTTGCTTGTATTTTAGCAATTAGATACCCTATATTTAAGGGTAATATGTGAGATGGTGTGAAGAAAACTCAAGATTTGTGCACTCAAGAAAGGCCTCGCGACTGGATCTCGCGACTGCCAAGTCAACAAAGATGGCACATGTGTGAAGTATGAAGGGGAGCTGAAGGGTCACGACAGCTGGAGCACTATAGAACAAAACTTCCAGTCTGGCCAGGCAGTTAGCTCGTGACTCAAACTCGCAACTCATTCTAGTTGCGAGGTTGAGTCACCAGAATGCCCTGTTTGGTTGAAACATGACTTTTCGCATTCCTCATACACTCTAATATAAATACCCTTATACTTAAGAAATGTAGAGAGCTTCCAGAGAGAATTTTGAGAGAGAAACCCTAGAGAAAAACAAGATTGACTCATCCACAATCTTCATCCTTTGATTCTCTAAATTCCTCTACTCTCACCCTCTCCATTGACATATCCTTGAGAGGTACATTTAGCCAAATCCTTATCTCACCATACCCATATCAGTGAGGAGGTATTTTGGTGCTTGGGAAGCAGTTCAAAAGGGACCAATTCATTTGGTTGATGCAATGGGCTATTGCGGGATCCGATAAGCTAGAGAAGACAAGGTTCGCATAACCCTGTTGGAGCAAGAAGCTTGGAGGGCTTAGGTGCACTGGATAGATTAGACTTGGAGGGTCTTCTGCTATTCATGTATTCCAACTTCATTCTCTAAAGGATTATTGACCGCTTGGAGGGTGGCGGAGAGGTTTTATACCAAGTACTTCGATTTCCTCTTCGATAACACATCGCCGTGTTATCTTTGTGTTTGCATCTCTCTTTCCTTACTCTTTACCTTTTAATTGCTGCTGCATTTGTAATTAATTATGGTTTAAAGTGTGTTACCAATTTGGTTATAGCTTATATTTCATATTCTGCACATACATTGTTTGATTATAAGCTTGTGTTGGTAATTTTGTAATTGTGAGTCTAAACATTCATTGGTGTTTTATACGCTATTTGAACTTTCAATTGGTATCAGAGCGGGTGCATTTTCTGTGGTTTAATTACCTAAGTGCGATCCTAGACGCTTTTTGAGATGAATCGATTTCAATCTCTTAATGCTCCACCATATTTTGATGAAAGCAACTATGCATTTTGGAAAGTCCAAATGAGGGCATTCTTATGTTCCATTGATGAAAGTGTGCGGGATGTTGTAGATATAGGATGGACTAGGCCGGAGGCAACCAAATCTGAATGGGATAAGGTAGCCCTTGCGGCAACTAATGCTAATAGAAAGGCTTTAAATGCTATTTTTTGTAGTGTTTCCCCTGATAAGTTTCACAGGATTTCTCATGTTCCAATTGCCAAGGAGGCATGGCAAATTTTGGAAACAACTTATCAGGGAACCAAAAAGATAAAGGACACCAAGCTGCAAATGCTTACCACACGCTTCAAAGAGCTGAAGATAAGTGAAGACGAGTCATTCGACTCATTTTATGAGAAGCTAAATGAGGTTGTAATTGGGAAATTTAACTTAGGAGAAAAGACGGAGGACACTAAGATTGTGAGAAAAATTCTACGATCACTACCGGAGAGTTTCCTTGCAAAGGTTACTGTCATTGAAAAGAGTAAGGACCTTGATGAGATCAAATTTCAAGAACTTATTAGCACACTTTAAACCTATGAACTATCTCTGCCATCACAAAGGAAGAGCAGATCTCTTGCTCTGAAGAAAATCAATGAGAGAGTGGAAGCTCAAGACTCATCGGATAAAGATGAGATTGAAAAGGATGTGGCGTATCTTGTTAAGAACTTCCGAAAGTTCTTGAAGTTCAAAAAGAATGGAAAGTTTGCTGAGAAGAGGAAATTCCCAAATTCCTGGACGAAGAAAAATGATTTTAAGAAGAAAGATGGAAAGGATTCTCAATCTTCTCAAGGAATCATGTGCTATGAATGCAACGGTCATGGACATCTCAAGAAGAAGTGTCCCAACTATTTGAGAAGGAAGGGTAAAGTGTGTGCCACTACTCTTAGTGACACAAACTCCTCTAATTCAAACTCGGAATAAAGCTGTGACGGAGAGGGAAACTACTCCGCATTTATGACCATTGCTTCCGTACAATCTTCGGATGATTTGAGTATGTTAGTGGTAGAGCTTGGTGAGCGCACTAAAGTGGAGTCGATGGGGATAGTAGAGGAAACTGATGATGAGGAAGATGAAAGAACAGTGGGACTGCAAGAAACCTACAATTCCCTCCTTGAGAAGACTGATGAATATGCAAAAGTGGCTAAAGCAGCCATTAATAAAATGAAGAGAGCAGAGCGAGACTACAAAAGTCTTCTAGTGCGATACAAGGAGACTAAGTATGAAATTGAGATGTTGAATGGAAAGCCAATCGAAGCCTATTTAAAGATCAATTTCTTGAGCTTAAGCTGATTCAAGCTAATGCTAAAGTAGAGCGGGTTTCCTCCAAGAAGCTTGATGAAGTGCTGGCTCATCAAAAATATTTCTCCGACAAAAGCGGATTGGTATACACCAGAGAGAGCAGTTCGAGTGTCAATATGTCCAAGGATATGAATTTTGTGAAAGCTAAGGAACCAATGGTAGCAATCACTACTGTTGAGAAAATGAAGGCGGAGAAGAAGTGGAATGTGACTGACCAACGATTCTTGACAAAGCCTCCTAACCAATTAGTGGTCAAACCTAAGGCTAAAGGAAAATCACTCCCAAAGTCACAAAGAGGTCCGAGAGCCCAACATTCTGCCATCATTGTGGAATTTAAGGACACACTAGACCTAATTCCCACAAGCTTCAGGCATTGAAGAATGGCAGCTCTTAAAGGCCAAAAGGACAAAGAAATGTCAAAGGGAACCTCAAGCAATTGAAAGGGAGAAAAGTTGAGTCTAATATTGGCGATGTGATGAAAATCATAACAATAGTACCCAATCCTCTAGGAATATCACCCCAAACGCACGTGTCGTGTGGGTGAAGGGTACTTATGCATAAGCATTACAACATGTCCATGCATTAATACTTCCTATGTAATGTGACAGTGATTGGTTGTGTGCTTTTTATTATCATTCTAGCATGTTTTGAAAAATTTGTGTTTGTTTATTATTTGCTTTGAATGTTTGTTTTTCATTTTTGATCAATCTTTTTTTTTTTTTTTGGGTCAAAAATCCAAAAACACATTAAAAGTAAAAAATCTAAAAAGTTTGCTAGGCAATATTGTGTTTTGTCACATGCGTATTTTGCTTTGTACCTTCGTACAAATGACTTTATGCATTTACAAGCGTAGCTTGTTCTTTATGCACTCATATCATTTTGGAAAAAATCTTGACATCTATGTGACTGTTGTAAATAGATCTTCAAACGTATCATGATGATTAGTCAATGGTTTTGTTGATCTTGAGACATGCACTTGTGCCTATATATCTTCCCACTCTTTTATTTTTTCTTAAAGAGCTCAACCAATGTAAATCTCAAAATGAAAAGAGATCATGAGTTGCAAAAGCCGTCGTACATACTAGTATTTGATTAGGAAAAAGGGAAAACGACTTATATGAAAATATATGATACCCAAAAAGACAAAGGCTTGTTCATCAAATTGAAATATCAAAAATTTCAAGCATCGATCTTAAAAAGAGATACAAAAATCAAAAAGATCAATTGTTATGAAATGTATAAAGCCAAATGAAAAGCTTCAAAGTTATGTTATCAAGTTACTGTGGAAGGTCATATATGAATACCTCTATAATTGAGATTGATCACTTTTCCTCATGCTAATTGTGTATGTCTTGCTTGAATTGATCATTGAAACTTCACATTAGACCAAGGACTGTCTCATTTTTGGTACCCATACACATTACACATGTCTATGTTCAATGAATGCCTTATTCATTTGTGTGATTGTACTTGTTTAAACATGTTGCACTTACTCAATCATATGCTGATCAAACACAAAAAGATTTTGAATGTTTTAATTGTTTTTGGAAAGTGTTTTAGTTTTGAAAATTTTCAAAAATTTCAAAAACTGTACAACTCTATTTTGGCGACTCTGCATCGAGGGTCAAGAAAGTCGCGAGACCCCAGTCGCGAGCTTACACAGAAGCTTTCGCGATTCTCTAGCAAGTCAAGCCCCCAATTGCAAAATAGACTTAGAAAATTTTCAAAAATCTAGGTTTCTTAGGATTTTCGCGACTCAATTTGGTGACCGGTTCGCGAGTGGAAGCTCCAGTCATGAGGTTTACTTAGAATGATTCGCGACTCCCTTCGCGACTTCCTCGCGAGTGAACCTTCTAGTCGTAAAAAATATTTAGACAAATTTTTCACAATTTGTCACACACGATTTTGGTGACTTAAACTGGCGACTTGTTCATGACTCATTCTAGTCACGAAAAACGCGTATTTTGCGTATTGAAGGTTATTTTCAAGGCAATTTTCAAAAACTTTTCATTTTTCCCTCACATATTGTGACTATTCATTATCTTGTCCATTCCTCTCCTTTCCAAACTCACCATGTTCACTTTAAAAAATCTTCCATTTTCATCATCTCTTCACCAATCTTCAAGAAAAGGTATGGGTTTTGACATTTTCTCAATGTATTTTCTGTTTCTTGCCATTGACTTCTTAGATTTTGTGCGTTTCTCTTGTGATTTGAAAATATGATGTTGAATATGGTTTATGGAGATTTTGTTGATTTTTATGTTTAGGTTTTGTTAGTTTTGGTAGCATGATACCTACAATACATGTTTTTCATGTTAACTTCTCATTTTGAGTATTATATCTTGTCTGTGTTGTGTTGTGTTGTGCATATCATACCCATAGTGAAATGTCTCATAGACATTTTCTTATGTTTCTGTGGATTTCTTGGTATACCATGTTTGTAGGGATGACCTTGCTTCGTTAGGTATAAAAGTTTATTTGGTTATGTGATTTGCATTTTGCCCTAGGTTGTGCATGGTGTTTTTTTTGTTCGCACAACACACACTGTGATATGTTTAAGGACTTCATACCATGACTCTGTTGTGCTTTGATGCTATATGTTCTCACATGTCAAGTTGCCATTGAATTATGCTTTAAGGCCTTATTTTAAGTCCACTTCATAGATACAAACTTGTACTAATTATTTTTGTTACCATATGTTGTGCTTTGTTTTGTGGTCTTTGTTGTTGTGTTTTTGTAGATGACTCTAAGGAATAATACAACTGCACATCGTGCTGACAAAAGGAAGAAAATGGACAATACTCAGTTTTGCTCTATCCAACATTTTGAAAAATACAATCAATTCTACGCAAAGGCTCCAATCATCCCAGATTGATTTATGGACTTGACTGATTTGAAGGATTACTTTATCCTAGATTGTTTTCAAGATAGAGGTTGGGGCAAGCTCCTTGGTAATCTCCCTAAGGTGTGTGAACCCTTGATTCGTGAATTCTATGCCAATGCCATTCTTCGAGAGGATGAAATCGATTGCTGGATTAGAGGCCATGAATTCACCACTGACTTGGAAGATATTGATGATGTTCTTAGCTTTGAGTATCTTGAGCACGATTTCACTCACTACAAGGACAAAATGCTCTCCATAGAAACGGTTCAATCATATATTGGTGGTGTTAGAGAAGGAAGATGACTCAACACAACCGCTTTTCCACCGGATCTACGATGTCTTACATTAATTATGATGTTCAACCTGCACTCGGTCAAGAAGATGATCACCATTAATAATGCTAGAGCCATTTTTCTCAAGGAGCTTCGGGAGAATACTTACATTGATATTAGTGCTCATGCCTACACCATAATTGCTGATGAAACAAGGAAAGCTTCAAGGACAAAGCTGATTCTCCCTAGTCTTCTCATGAGGCTCTTTCGAGCAAAAGGTGTAGAAACTCCCCAAGACATCAATCTTATGCCCACTCCTCCAGCTATAAATGCTCTAACAATTGCACAGATCAAAGTTTGTCTTCTAAGTAATGAAGAGGAGGGTGATCAAGCACAAGGGGAACCTATGGATACCGAGACAGAAGCAGAAGGACAACCCTCAAGCTCATAAAGCCGTTATAAAAGAAGCCGAGCGTCATCATCTTCTGTAGTACCTCTAGATGCATTACAGATCATCCTTGAGAGGATTGACAGGCTAAAAGACATCCAAAATGAGCAATCTGATAGGCTGACTGCGGTCTAAGAACAATTGAATTTGCTTTCAACAAAATTTGACAGCTTCACTACATAGCAGTTGCCCTTTTGGCCATTCCGGTCAAAAAGGGGAAGATATGGAGGAGGGGAACATCATTTTGAGGGGGAGAAACTTTAAGCATTCTTAGTTTATGTTGTTTATGTTTGAATTAGTTTGAATATGGGTGGTGTGTTGTGAACTCTTGAATGTCTAACTTTTTAAAATATTTATTATGTACCTTTGCTTTGTGGCTTAGTACTTTTAGTTAATGCTATGCATTTTCTTTAGTACATCACCCTTGTGCCATTGTTAGATTTTATATCTTTGATGCAACTACCTTGTGTTTTTGTATCGGTTGAGTGTTGGACATGTAAAATGATACTTTGCATTGAGGTTATTAGCTTGCACGTCCGGATGTTCATTCCTTGTGTGAATGATCATTGTGATCATTATTTATAGTTATTTTTCTTGTTTTGTCAAGTCATGCTTTATTGCTATATTCTTTACTCTTGATCGCATTGTGCTTGTTCTATAGGCATTTCAACATTTCTACTTACAATAATCGTCTTGTGTTGTTGTTTCAGGAAAAACTTGTTCATATGGTTCAAGAGCTTCACAGGTTTTAGTGTTAGGTGTGAGTAAGTTTTGGCAACTGTTCTCAACTCACATGTTAAGTCTAGAGTTTGTTCTAGGGTTTTGTCACGGAATAGCCAAAAGGAGAGATTGTAAGATTAAAATTATTCAATCATGTGTTGGCTTTATTCCATACTAAAGTTGCTTGTATTTTAGCAATTAGATACCCTGTATTTAGGTGGGATTTATGTAAGGGTAGTCTGTGAGAGAGTGTGGAGAAAACTCAAGATGTGTGCATTCAAGAAGGGCTTCGCGACTAGATCTCGCGACTGGCAAGTCACCAAAGATGGCACATGTGTGAAGTATGTAGGGAGTTGAAGGGTCACGACAATTGGAGCACTATAGGACAAAACTTCCAGTCTGGCCAAGAAGTTAGCTCACGGCTCAAACTTGCGACTCGTTCCAGTCACGAGGTTGAGTCGTCAGAATGCCCTATTTGGTTGAAACATGACTTTTCACATTCCTCGTACACTTTAATATAAATACCCTTATGCCCACGAAATGCAGAGAGCTTCTAGAGGGAATTTTGAGAGAGAAACCTTAAAGATAGACAAGATTGACTCATCCACAATCTTCATCCTTTGATTCTCCAAATTCTTCTGCGCTCACCCTCTCCATTGACATATCATTGAAAGGTACATTTAGCCAAATCTTTATCTTACCATACCCATATTAGTGAGGAGGTATTTTGGTGCTTGGAAAGTAGTTCAAAAGGGCTCAATTCATTTGGTTGATGCAATAGGCTATTGCGGGATCCGGTAAGTTAGAGAAGACAAGGTTCGGCGTAACCCTATTAGAGCAAGAAGCTTGAAGGGCTTAAGTGCACTGGGTAGATTAGGCTTAGAGGGCCGTTTGTTATTCATGTATCCCAACTTCATTCTCTATAAGATTATTGACCGCTTGGAGGGCGGAGGAAAGGTTTTACGCCAAGTATTTCGGTTTTCTCTTCAGTAACACATCGTCATGTTATCTTTGTGTTAGTAAATTTGGTTATAGCTTATATTATGGTTTAGAGTGTGCTTGTAATTAATTATGGTTTAGAGTGTGTTACCAATATGGTTATAGCTTATATTTCATATTCGGCACATACATTGTTTGATTATAAGCTTGTGCTGGTAATTTTGTAATTGGGGGTCTAAACGTTCATTGGTGTTTTATATGCTATTTGAATTTTCAATAACTGTGTAAATGTTAGAAACCCGATGGTTCCTAATGGAGATTGATGGGAATTATAAGGGAATTGATGAGAATTATAGGAAAATTAACTTAATTTCAGGTAGTCACCCTCTATAGAGAGAGAGAGAGAGAGAGAGAGAGAGAGAGAGAGAGAGAGAGAGAGATACACTAATGCACTAAGAAATTAGTTTATTCTTCAATTGATATCTAATGTTGAATTACAATCATGTATTTATAAGAGACTAGCTTTAATCTCTTTGACCCATATGGCCTCAACCTATTGGTTCTATCATTCCCTATGTGCATTAATAATTCCAAAAAATGCTAAATGTGATTAACATACTTGAAATTGTAACTAAAAAATAACTATCTAAATCTCAATACAACAATTATTATCCATATGCTTATAGCATTCCTAACATTTCCCTCCCCTTGAAAACACATTGCCCGCAAGGTGTTGGGTAATAGCATTTTCATCAAAGGATATCTTCCAATGGACCAATGCCGTAGTGGCATTTTGATCACCATATTCATGCATTTCTCTTTAACAAGCAGTCTCGTGCACATGAAGGTTTCTTCTTCGTAGATCTTCAAACTTTGCTCGAATTCTTAAGCCTTCAATGGTTCTTCAATCTTCAAGGTCTCATTGGTTCTTTGAACCTTTAAATGTTCTTGTATCCTTAAAACTTCATTTGATTCTAGAACCATTAAAATTGTTGGCGCTTTTATCTTAAATTCTTGGTTCACCGATGCTTGGATTGCCAATTCTTGAATCATAGACTCTTGAATGGAAGCCTCCATTGGTGCATCAAGAATTGGTTCTTGAAAAATCATCATCTTCTTTTTTGTTGGTTCTTTGGACTAAACTTCAAGCGCTACGTCTTCATGTATATCATCATCCCCTTTGACACAAAAATTAACATCCCAGCTTGCAACAACAGTAGTAGATTCTTAGAACTTGATTTGTTATTCGAATTCCATTGAATCAAGAAATTGTAAGTCCTCTTTCGTCATGTTCTCAAGATCGTCTTGCAATCTTGAGAGCACTTCATTCATGACCTTGTTAGATTTAGCCAAGGCCTTGAATTTCTTTGAAATAGCCTCATCAGATTTTGTCAAGGCCTTAACCTTCTCTAAAACTTCATTCACCATTTTCAAGATTTCTTGTCAGTCATATTCACCCATCTCAAGATTGACAGCTCTAATACCAAATGTTAGGAACCCGGTAGTTTCTAATTGAGATTGATGGGAATTATAAAGGAATTGATGGGAATTTTAAGGAAATTGATTTAATTCGAGGTAGTCACCCCCCGCAGAGAAAAAGAGAGACAAGAGAGAGAGAGAGAGAGAGAGATGCACTAAGAAGTTGGTTTATTCTTCAATTGATATCTAATGCTGAATTACAATTATGTATTTATAAGAGACTAGCTCCAATTTCATTGGCCCACATGGCCTCTTCCTATTGGATTTATTATTCCCCATGTGCATTAATAATTCCAACATGTGCTAAATGTGATTAACATATTTTGAATTGTAACTAACTAACTAACTAAATCTCAATACAACAATTATTATCTATATGCTTATAGCATTCATAACAACAAAACCTTAAACTTTTACATTATAAGAAGCTTTAAAGAGTGAAGGATATTCTATCCTTCCCTCGCTATGGTTTTTCAACCCTTCCTAAGGGTTTTCCACATATGTCACACGCCTTGTTTACTTTCCTTGTTCTGCCTTTACATTCTTTAGATGTTAATGTGTCAAAGTTCCCATTTTTATTGTTCAAGAGCTTTTACACTTAAATGTCCTGTTAGATTTGTAGCTCGCATTCTTTACAAGTTTGAAAATATAACTTGCACGTACGGTGAGATTTAGATGTTTCTAGATTGTAATCCTTCTTATTCTTCACAACATGGCGTACTTGAAACCTCTTTATGGTGGCACGCATCCAAGCCCCATATTATTGTTTTTCCTTCTGTAAAGTACCTAGACTACTCACTCATAGCTTACAATCCTTCTCATTATGGTTCATGATCCCACACCAATAACAAAAAATTGGCATCCATTCATATTTAAACAAGATCCATTGTGATTTAGGACCTCTCACATTCACTAGCCGACCTCTACATAGTGGTTGCGTAATATTGATATTGATCTGGACTCGCATACAATGTCCACGACAATCACCTTTGGTTGATTCCTCAACACATTCAACCTTGCCCAAAGTGCTTCCAATGGCCTCAACATTCTCCCTTGTCATACATCTAATCTATAGCCCATGAATCTGTACCCAAAAGAATGATGTATCAAACCTAGTATCCTCCACTGTTGTAGCTTCACCTAGATGAAACAAGCCAACCATGTATTTATCGAAAGACCATGGTCCTTGCATTTGTATACACTTTAGGACATCTTCATCATCGAACAAAAGCATAACTGTATTATTCCTAAGGTCACGAATATCAAAACTTCCCCCAAACCTCCACATGATCCTTAGCATTCTCATAATAGCTTCCAGATTTATCCTCAATTTGGTAAAGAACTTTGTCACCAAAATCTCACTATTTTCCACAACGTTAGTAGAAATGTTTACCGTCTAGGTTTCCTTTGTATTGAGAGACAACTTCACCCATCTCCCTTGAAAGTCATCCACAGCATGCGTAGACCAAAAACTTAGAGAAAAAAATAATAATAAAGATTCCACCAAAAACTGGGGATAAGATGGTTTGTTTAAGAGAAACAAGTTGTTTCATTGTCTTAGGGTTTTCAAAAGAGAAACCTATAGACGCGAAACAATTCTTAGTTGATGTGATTATATGAATTGTCAAACACTTAATGTGCAAAACTTAGATACCAATTTTTTAGGTTTATAGGTTTCTATTTATATTAACTAATAAAACATAAATAATGTTATTATTTTGAAAATAATATAATTCAATATAATTATATGTTTGAATTTAATTATATAACCTAATTTATTGAAGTTTAGGAAATATAATAAATTGAGTTGTAAAGTACAATACCCAAGAGAGTTTGGAGATTTGAAATTAGCTAGCTCAATGAATATATCCCTGCAATGTAAAAATCTTGCTTATTGGAGTCACCACCGTTGAGCCGCCAATGGAAAACAACAAAGGATTTGGATTTGATTTGGCTTCACTAAGTTTCCAACCCTTCAACAAACTCACAATACTCAAGGTTTGGTGATGAAGGTGAAGGTTACAAATTTCTCTCAAGGATATGTCATTTGTGAGAGAAAAGGAGAAGAGACGATAAAGATATATGTTTCTCTAGATTGAGGCACTCTCTCTAGTACAAAAGGGTTGGGATGAAGAAATGCTCTCAACCTAGCAAATCCACGACCACACCCACTGCTAACCACTACTAGTCATCACCATCGAAAACCAGGAAAAAAAAAAAACAGCCACCAACCACCACAACCCACTAGCCACAAAACCCACTCAACCACCACCAAAAAAACAAAAAAGACCACAACTCAGTAGACACAAAACCCATTCAACCTTCACCACAGCCACAACAACCACTGCCACTATCACCACCACCCATAACCACAACCCCCAACCACCAAAATCACAAACCCACAACTGCATCATTGCCATCATCCGAGGAAAGAAAAACAAAAACGAAAATCAATTAGACCCACAAAGCCCCACTGAAGCACATATCAAACCACCATAACTACGATTGAACCACCATAAATCTGATCAAAACCCAACTCAACTACCACAAGCCAACCTGAGAGAGGGAGTGTGGGACAAGATAGAGTGAGAAAGTTGATTTTAGTTGAGAGGGAGAAGAGGAGAGGACAGGCATGAAGGCGTGGGTGATAGAAAATTAGAAACAGGGGAGAAGCAAAAAGAGAGGAAAAAATAAAGGCACAACAACCACTACCACTGTCATCACCACCCAGACCACAACCCCTAACCTCCAAAATCACACCCAGACCACAAACCCAAACCCACATCCACATCACCACCATCAACCAAAAAGAAAAACAAAAACAAAAATTAATTGAACCCACAAAGCCCCACCAAAGCACATATCAAACCACCATAAATCCAATTGGACCATTGAAGCACACATCGGAATCCAACCCAACTACCACAAGCTAACCCAAGAGCGGAGAGAGTGACAAGATAGAGGGAGAAAGTTGATTTCAGTGGAGGGAGAAGGGGAGAGGTTAGGCATGAAGGCATGGGTGATAGAAAATTAGAAATGGAGGAGAAGCAAAAAGAGAAGAGAGAGAAGTAGCACGCAAACCAAATAAACAACATTATTTGTGTTTAACTTCTAACTACAGTTAGTTGCTAAAGATGGCAGTCTACTGTAGCTAAGAGTCAAAATTTTTTTTTTTGTTTTTTTTGTTTTCAGTATAATATCTTTGATGTTGTGGGTATTTTTAAATATTTTAGCACCACTACTATAAAAGCTCTTACAACCCAAATCTTGAAAAAAAAAAAACTTTGTACAATGACATACCTGATCCAATAATTTCGTTACAATTGCTTCGGCTTCCATTTATCCCAGTGTTCACACGAATATCATTGATGAGACCATCCGATTGAATATTAATACCTAAAATAAAATATACACACATGCACAATTATATAATTCAAACTACACTAACTATGGCAATTTGGCTTTATCTAGGAGTAATGCTTATTACATACAAACTATTTTACACAATTTTATACACCCCCAAAATTAACTAGAATCATGACTTGAGTTTGTGTACAACAAATTTAACCCTTATTTTAGATTACTAGCGATGTTCAAAAGGCAACAGATATAGAATCAAGAAAACTAAGAATTAGATTAATGGGAAATGATTTCTTCAAAAAATTGATGACACACTTTAAATATTGGATATTCAGAAACAAAAGTAATACCATAAAAAATATGAAAATCTTTAAGGGACTTACATTATAGTTGTGGATCTAGTAGGAGCATCCCATTAACATTTGTGGGGTGTTACCCATTTTTTGTTAAATATTTATTTGTTTTTGTATTGAAAGGAAGTTTAAATCCTAATTGTTTTTTTAAAAAATATAAGAAGGTACGAGTCAAAACTATAAAACTTTTGGCCAAGACGTTACCCATTTTAACATGTATTATTGGAATTGTTTTTGGTTCAGAACTAATTCAATAAATTTATAAATAAGACTTACGGATTGTTTGTTTGGATGTGAAATAGGGTGAATGGAAAAATTTGGAGAAAAAATGGGAAGGAAAACTTTTTGGAGTGTGTTTGGTTAGGTGAGGAGGAAGGAAAATAAATGATGAATCAAGTCTAGACCCGCCAAAAAGTTTTCTCCTCAAAATAGAGAGAAAACTGAAGGAAGTAGATAAAGTTATTTAATAGAAAAAAAATGCCTATGTCCAGTTTCTTTCTTCTTCTTTCATTCTTTCTCTTTTTCTTTTGTTTTATTTTCTTTGCTGGACATTTCGTTTCTTCTTTTTTTTTTTTTCTTTTTTTTAGATTTCCTGGGATGTGGGTGGGCACGTTGCCTCTTTCTTTTTTCTTTTTTTTTTTTTCTTTTCTTTCCTTTTTTTCTTTTCTTTCCTAGATGTTCCTTTTTTATATATATTTCCTAGGTTGTGGGTGTGATAGTTGTTTAGTTTTTCTTCTTTTTTTATTTGTTTAACTAGACATGATTTTTTTTTTTGGGACATTATTTTTATTTTTTAATAAATTGGGTGATTGTTTTTCTTTTTTTTTGGTTGTTTGTCACTTTTTTTGTTTTAATTGGCCATCACTTTTTAACAAAGATGTAAGAGTAAATTTATACAAATTCACTTTTTCTATCCCTCTACTTTTCCACTTCCAACTAAACAAAAATGAGAGAAATTAAAACATTTTCTATCATCTCATTTTTCTATCCTCCCACCATTTTCTATCCTTCCACTTTTCCACCCCTCCAACTAAACAAACTATTTTTTGTTTCAAATTTTTGCAAATAATCTAACTTTCATTTTTTTTTTTTTTTGAAATTTTTTGTTTCAAAAAGAAGTTTTAAAAATGTTTTGGAAGTCTTTTTATAAGAACAACTTATCTAGCTTTTTGCTAGAAGATTTTTGCTGAAAGTTTTGTAGCTACAAGCTAAAAGCTAAAAAAACAAAAGTTGATGTTGGAATGATTTTTACTGAAAGTACTGTAACTAAAAGCTAAAAACTTTAAAAATAAATAAATAAATAAAGCCCAGGCTGTTCCCAATTTGGTTTCTAAAAATAAAAAGACTTAAAAAAAAAAAAAAGTTAATTGATTTTTTGCTAAAAGTACTATAACAAAAGTGTAAAGTGGAACATTAGACCTGCAATAAGCAAAAAAAACTTGGTATTTTGAGCAAAAATCATAAAATGCGATCCATAAATAGTTGATTGCAGTTAACTTTTTGACCAAAACTTTGTAGGAGAATACGTGTAACATGGAATCCTAAACTTGAACCAAAATAAGCTTGGGTTTTCTATGAGACTTGCATGGGCAAAAAGGAATAAATTTTACCAAAAATCCAATAAAAAGCTGGTGCTAAAAGCAAGCTTAGCCGTTTACAACACATTTGATAATAACCATGAAAATAAGTTATTAGGAATAAGCAAATCAAACAGAAATATTAATATAACTTTCTAACTTATTATTATTATTATTATCATTATTTTGAGAATCCAATATTTATTCAAATTTTTTTGAGTAATATAATTCCTAGGTTAAGATAGAAACAGGCTAGTTTATAATAAATCTTAGTTATATTTTGTATGTGCTAACTCACATTTTCTGTCACTTTCTTTTTAATGTCTAAAAATAGTAATTTATTAGAATGTTATATTTGAGTAGAAGTTTAATTTTTTCAACATTGATTTAAGTTGTTCTTGTGCAATATGATTTTGGTTTGATGTAAGTGTTACACGTCATAAAATATAGTTTCACTGTGCGGACACACTATAAGCACATTAAAATTATAGAAACCCTATAATCAAAGCTTTAGGAGGTTTAGAAATTCTTTTCTTATTAAAATTATATTATAAAAAAAATTCTATATATCTAAAAAAATCATTATTTATTTTAATCTATTTTGATCATTTATAATAATTTTTTGTTCTAATAATAAAAATTGGGCATTGTCCTTGCGCTATGCAACTTGAATTAAATATTATCCTTTGTAGGACATGCTCTCTCAATTTACCGCACTATAAAATTAAATTTATTAAGATAGATTTTTATAAATTAAACACCACTTAAATTTAAAGAAATTAAAAAAAAAAAAAAAAAAAACGACTCCAATTAAAACTTAATTATCAAAATCTATCAAAAATTTTAAACAAGTTTCACCATTTATTATAAATTATAAAATCTACAATAATTCTTGGTTTTGATAAAAGCTAAACTTACACAATTTATTATTTATATAATTTGGAAAAATTATATTTTAAACCTTACAATTCTATTATCTATTTAATTTTTTAATTTCAAATATTCTATTAAAATATTTTATTAAAATATTTTCTATAGCTTTCATATAAGTTAACCAGTACTTTGCATAAGCATACGTATACTATAATAACAAAAATGACGTCATTTCACTTGTATTCCTTTTAGCTACAATGATTTTCTAAGAATTCTAACAAATTTAAAATATGACTGATAATATGCCAAGAGTCTTTTAGTTCAATTGGTCATTCCTAAAATATTAAATTAGGATTATCTATTTCAAAAATAGATTCATGCAATTACCGACTATAAAAATAGTCTCTTATAGAAATAATTTCTTTCAAAAATCCTCTTAATTTTTCTAATTCTTGCATGTTTTTTCCATAAGCATGTCAAAATTCATATCTTGACATACTTATTTTTCATTTCCAATGCTATCGAAGAGATCAAGTTATCAATGTAAAATCTTACTTTTTTAATTTCAAATAATGTTTAAGATTGTTAATCTTAACTTAATTTTTTAGAATTATTATTTTGTATCTAGGCTTATGATACACATGGATTATTCATATAATCTTAACTTAATCATATAATCACACGGATTAATCTTAACTTAATCACATGGCTTATTAATCTTAACTTAATTTTTTAGAATTACTGTTTAGGCTTTTTTTTTTTTTTTTTTTTAATTAGAATTTCTTCATATTTTAATTGGGAAAAATTATTTTCATTACATCAAAATGGCAGTATAGTTCCACTACATGTGTTTTCCGATGTACTATTAATAATGTTGGGTGTTACAACCTATAGATATGTTTTGTTTAACTGTCAAGAATTTTGTAATTCAATTAGTACCTATTTATGTTTTTCCTTTTTTTAATAAAATTCAATAGTTACAACGAGAGAGGGGAGGTTTGAACCTTAGTGTATCTAGGTGCGAAGGTGCAAACTAGTTAAGCTACAAAGCACTTGGCAGCACCTCTTTATATTTCTAATAGAGGCATCTAAAATTCAAATCTCTCATTTCCTATTATAACTATCACTATATTAAAAAAAAAAAAAAATAAAAAAAAGACATAGAATTTGTAAATTTAGATATGAAAGAATGAAAATATATGATATTCCAAATTTCAACTCATTATTGGATGATACAAGCACCCCCACCCCCCCTCTTTAACAAACAAAAACTGTTATTTGCATGATGTTTTTTTAAAAAATCCTTAATAAAATTAAATCCATCTGCCAAATGGGCCTCTTATAATGTGTAGAGCCGTGCACCATCTCTTCTCTTCTCTTTTGGGCTATAATGGATCTACAAACCAAGGATATGGGTTTGGACCTCAAGGGCCCCGTTTTTCATAGATTTTTTTTTTTTTTTAAGGGATATCATCACATAATTCACATTTATATAATTAAATTCACCCATTATTTGCATAATACTAAAACAAGTCAACGAAAAACAAGAGTGAAGAGTAAAAGGGATGGTACTAACCGGAATAGATCCTTCGCTTCCAAAATACGAGCTGATTTCCACTTGGGAAACAATCAGGCATACATGCCAGTGCATAAAAAGGGGAGTTACCATATCTGTCTTGAACAACAGCCAAACGTGGCCAACGCTTGACTAAATCCAAAGCAATATCTGTATCGTGTTGTACCATATGGACAGAGAAATTAATCAATCATACAGAATTATATTGCGAAAATTTCAAGTTGGAAATAATACTCAATGGATAGTTAAGACGAAGAGTTAATTCTTACCCAAAGCTTTGTTATATATTGCCGCGCAAACAACTGTAGCCACCATGGTGCCATTTTCTGGATTTGGAATTTCTAGCCGAGTGAGCGAATAGAGATAACGAGCCAATTTTAAATGCCCGTTTACAAGGGCCAGAACAACTGGAATATTTCCTTCGCCATTTGGAATACTGATCAAGTTCTCATTCTTTCCAAGCATGTATTCTGCCATACGGTAGTTTCCATTACAAGCTGCCCAAGCTAGAGCTGTGAAACCACCAATATCTATTATTTCCAAATCTTGTTCAAACATTCGCTTTACCAACTCCTCCACTATATGCACATGTCCAGATTCAACAGCAATATGAAGTGCGGTCTGGCCCCTAACTGTGATTTTTGCACTTCTTGCGTGCGGATGGCGATTAAGGAACTCCTCGGCAGCATTCCAATCACCATTGTCCATAGCTTTGGTTAAGTCCATCTCATAAATGTTTCCCTCTTCATCACTTTCTCCTGCCAAACTTTATTTGATTATTTATATATTTTTCAGATAATTTATTTTTTTTTTAGAGAATGAAAGGAAACGAAACCATTCTGACATCTACATTTCAACTATCAGTTAATACTTTTTGTTGATTCGGAATTTCAGTATTAATTGAATACCTAGAGACATTGTATTTAGTACAGACAAGAGCCATACCATGTCAAAGCAAGTGCAATATGAGCCTAAAACATCCCTATAAAGTTTGGTGAAACTTGAGTGAAAAAATCTATAAGAGATTAAATATGATTCTTATTAACATAATAATTATGAAGATGAGTTAGTGTTTAGGAATCAAATCTACATAAATGTGAAAGGTTGAATAAATGTAATGCTACTAATGAATAATTAAGTAGTATATATATTGAAGATATAGACATAAAAATAAAAAAAAAAAAAAAAGTATAGTCAACTTTGTTGTTAGTATACAAAGGAGTAGAGAAAGAATAGAATGATACATGTCATTTTTGGCATTGGCACTAGTAGCCAAATATGTGGGAGTAAAATGCTTTTTTTAGATTTTGATGAACCAATAACTGAAAATGTTACTTTCAAAGTTTCAATAACTCAAATGAAGTTCCTTTGAAACAAAAAATTAAAGGTTTATATTTGCTTAGAAAATATAGATCGCCATTTTATTTATGACGTCTATTATATATTTATATGCTCAGTCTGAAAATTATTATTTAAGACTAAGCCAAATGTCAAGAATGAACTGATTGGTCAATTGCTGTAGAGTAATTGATGCAGCAAGCTCAGTGCAGCAACAAGTAGTGCAACAGCAGTATCAACTCAATAACAGCTTGTAGTTAATGTGCAATCAGCGGCATATGGTTAATTACAATCCGCACGTGCTTATTTCAATTAGGTCACATGCTTATTTGAATTAGGACGTGCTAGTATGATCTATAACGGTACTTGGATAGCTGTTAGGAGAAAGATAGAGTTAGTTACGACAGCTAGTACTCTAGAAGAAGTTGTTTCTAACCAAGCCTTGAGCATAAGAGACCAGTTCTTGTAATCATGGAAATTAAGCAATATATAACCAAGTGAATTTTCTTCTAAGTCTCTAAATTCTCTCATTCTCCCTCTTAATCTCTGGGGGCTTGTTTCCCTCTAAAGAACCACTACAGTTTCCATTACCTAAACAACAAACCACCAAGACCAATTAATTTTTACTAGGAAGATCTTAACAAACCAATTTTATGAACTAGGTTAATTAAAAAAAAGACTAATAGAGTAACCCCTCCCTCTCTCGGGCCTTCCTTTAGTTTATATATATATTGAAGATGTAGACATAAAAAAGAAGAAGAAGTGGAGTCAACTTTGTTGTTAGTATTGTAGAATGACACATGTCACCTTTAGACACTAGACTAGATTTTGATGAACCAATAAAAAATGTTACTTTGTTTCAATTACTCAAATGAAGTTCCTTTGAAACAAAAAGTAAAGGTTCATATTTGCTTAGAAAATATAGATCACCATTTTATTTATGATGTGTATTATATATTTATATGCTCAGTTTGAAAACTATTATTTAAGACTAGGTCAAATTAATGTCAAGAATGAACTGATTGGACAATTGCTGATTGGAGTATTGTTGCAGCAAGCTTAGTGCAGCAGCAAGTAGTACAACAGCAGTATCAACTCAATAACAACATGTAGTTAATGTGCAATTAGCGGCATATGGTTGATTGTAATCCGCACATGTAACCTTAAAATCACTCTCAGTTTTATTTCAATTAGGTCACAGTAAATTAGGACATGTGCTAGTATGAGCCAAAAGTAGATAGCTGTAGGAGATAGATATAGTTAGTTACGACAGTTAGTACTATAGAAGAAGTTGTTTCTAACCAAGTAGCTTGAATATTCAATGTAAATGGAGGCCAAATCACGGAATCAATAAAGCTTTGTACAAATATTCTCCCTCATAATCTCTGGGGGATCGGTTCCCTCTAAAGAACCACTACAGTTTCCATTACCTAAACAGCAAACCACCTTTTAAGGAACGTCTTAACAACCAACCTTAAAAAAAAGACTGATATTCTCTTGAGGGATTGTAGTTTGTTAGGGACTAAATGTGATAATCAAGGTGCCAATGACATTTAAATTTTGCTGGACTTACGATTTATGGTTAAAAAAAAAAGATGATGAGAGAATTGTCTTCCATTAAAAATCTGACGAAATTTATGAAGATGTATCATTGCTTTGTACAAATAACTATTTTCTTCTCTTAGCTTATTCATGCAATGTGTGTAGTGAAACCAAAAAATAACTATTTTTTTCTTTTTAGTCAAAAAATGAATCTATAATAGAATTTAAAATTTTTAAAACTATTGTTTAAACTGTTGTAGATAGGTATAGTAGTTATGAAATTAAGACCTTGTGATTTGATAGAATGCAAATTCAAATAAAATGAGTTTAAAGAATTTTATGAAACATATAGTATTGGTTATCTTTAAAAGTCCTTAGAACGGTAAATCAAAATGGCATAGCTGAAAAGATGATTTGATAAACTCTTAAAGTGATCGAGAGCTATGATCAAAGATTAGAGGCGACAAAAGATATAGTTTCGACTTATATGTGTTTAGGAGCATAACATGGTGTTTTGGTCATTATTTGTATGTGTTGAAAAATCCATTCCAGAATGCACTTTGTATGTATTTGGAGTCTAATTTTTCAGTGTCCAAAAGTGTATTGGATATCTGTGTTGAAGAATGAAGAAAACTGTTCAAGAAATTGCTTGAGAGTGCTGAATTATGCATCTCTACTGCACTTCAAAGAGACAGGTATATTGAGAAGTTGTTACGACTTTGTGTGCCTAAGGTTTTGTTCTGAGATACTACCATTTGTATTGGAGCATGTTACTGTGAAGAACTTTGCAAAAATCAACTGCATCAATCAAGAATTGTTGTAAGATTCAACCACACATTGTTAGATTCGTGTACATTGAAGAAGTCTTCTATAAAAAGCAGTCCAACTAGGTTAGATATGGGCTAGGATAGGTCAGTAGGTTCTACTATAGGTATGTACTTTAGGATCATGTAATATTTCTTGAAATCGCTAACTCAATATTTGTTAGCAGATTATTCAAGGAGTGGTGACCTAAATATTACTCATTGGGATTATTCCTGAATAGGTTTTCCTATCATAACCATGTTGCCTATGTCAAATTTATTTTCTGCTACAATTAACTCTAGACTAGCAATGTAGTTGTACCTTCAATCGGGCATTCCATGTAATTGGACCAATAAATCAACATGAAATAGGAACACCCAAGATGATGGGAAATATCTTTTTTTTTTTTTTTTTTCTTTACCTAGAGAAGAACATGTTAATTAAGTTTGGAAGCACTTTCCTATCCACGTCCATCACCAAAATCTCTTTTTCATAAAAAAAAAAATTTCATTATAATTACTAGAAAGAAGTTCTAGTGAAATACTATTGTAAATGGGAAGTATACAAGATCTCAATGATTCAACTAGAGAATATCAATAATCAAACATGTTTTTTTCCTGTTTAAGAGCTATAGAATATTGAGAATTATTATCAACAAAGAGATCAAGGCAATAGATAAGAATGATAAATGGAAGTAACAACTTTGCTATATGGAAGAAAGGCTGTTGATGTACAATGGTGTATAAGACCCAAGAATGGTACACCTAGCGTTGGGTATTCATTAGGATGAGATATTAGCCTTAATTTCTTTTTTGGAAATTATACCACTAACAATTACTACAATAGCGTAAAATAAATATATAGACATCAAAATTATGACAAATATGCTTTTTGAATGCTTATTTGGAGGAGGAAGTGTTTTTCCACCTTGTTGCCATGCGTTATACTCTCAAAAGAAATTAGGAGTTCACATATATTTACAATGAAAACAAGAGAAACATTCTAAAGGAACCCTAACAACAGAAATAGTCCGAAAGCTTCAACAAATAATAGAAATATCCTCTAAAATTCAAGAAGATATAGAGGACAGCTTAGGCTAAAAAATTTCATATGGGGTAGTAGGTTTGAAGAACAACCTCAATAGTGGAAATTAGAGCTTTTTTACACAATTTCATGACTCTCTCTTTTTAAGTCACCAAAACATCTTTGCCAATACCAGTTTGAGTAGATGGTAGACGTGTTTTTTTTTTTTTTTTTTTTTTAGAAGAAATATTGTTATCAGTAGAACAATCATAAGGGTCAGAAGAAACAGACTCCATCAACACCAATAAATGGGATGATTTTCCCGCACTCTGAGTTAAGGCATGAACTACGACATTGCCTTGTCGAAAAGTGTGTGAGAAAGAAGTGCCTTCGCCGAAAAAGTGTGTGAGAAAGTCTGAGTAGATGGAGGACATTTTTTAAATACAAATAAAAGTGCACTTTCAGTTGTGTTTTTAGCAAACACTCCAAACTCCTGAATAATACATTTCCATGTAACATACTTCGTGAGACACATGAGTTGAGATATCTTGATTGATAATGTTTTTTTTTTTTTTTATGTCAATGCTTTGGTTTTGACAAGCAACAGACCAAATTATGTTTGAATAATTCAACAAATAAAAAATAAAATAAAAAAGCAATGGTTTGTGTATATGCATGCAGTTGGGCTTATTGCCTGTCATAATAATGAAGATAAAATAAACCCAAAATTTTAAAATAGTTTGGTTAAAAGCCTGAGTTATCGAACACATAAAATAGAGGACATTCACTTTGGTATTGGCGTCAAAAGTCACAACATGAAAAGCTCTTACTAGGACACATTTAAAGACTGCTAATAGAATTATTGCTACTTGACTTCTTACGCTTTACGTTAGATTGCCTAATTCACTTTTTAAAGAATTTATACTTTTGGAATTATGAATTTAAACTTTTGGGCCATTTTTCTCCCCTACAATTTGTTAAAATTTCTATAAAGATAACACTTTCACTATAATATTGATTATTAAATCACCCAGTATTTAATACACTTTATAGAAATTTTAACAAATTTTAGTGGAGAAAAATGGCCCTGTACTTAAAAAAGAACTTAAAAAAAAAAGAAGCTTTCATTCTTTCATCCAAGATAATCTCTTGTTTATTAAATCATAGTGCAAGTCAGCTTAGAGTAAAGGTGGGCTAGCCCATTCCTAAAAAACGCAGCTGGAGCACCAATGAACGCAGCTACAGACCTGGTGTTGGGCTGCGCTCGACCCATGCGGCCCAAATTCTGGTGCTCTGGGTGCGTTTTTTTAAAACGCGGCTCAACTATAAATTTAGGCCGCATTTTCCTAAACGCGGCCCAGGAAAACGTGGCCTAAGGCCCGCGTTTTTTGTAGTGGCTATCGGCCTTAGCAACCCACTGGCTTTCTTTTCAATTCTATGCATGCCTAGTTAGACAAAATACGTTTTTTGCTAGTTAGGACATAAATACCTAGTAAACTGCATATGCGCGACTATTTTGTCTTCAAATGTTCCATAAGCTCATCCACTGTACGTTTCGCTTTTTCTTTTTTTTTTTTTTTTTTTTTTTTTTTTTGAGAAGAAGCATTTCGCAAATTGCATTGAGTTAAACTTGAAAAATAAATAGGATTATTTTAATATATATGAAAAAATAATAAGATTATTTTAATCTTTCAATTAGTTGAATTTTTACATCAATAAATTTAATTTATGTAAATTAAATCACATTAATTATATCATTTAAAATGGATCAATTTAATGGTTCACACATTAAATATTACAAATTTTAAATTATTGTTTTTTCTTTTTCTTTTTTTCTTTTTTTGAGGGGGAAAGCAAGTTCTTTTTCTTTTTTTGAGAAAACAATTGATCATTTATAGAATTAAAGAGCTGATAAATCAGTAAGAGAGAAAGTCTCACTCTCTGGACTAAGGAATGTGCAACAGCATTACCATGCCTCACAGTTTGAGAGAGAGAAATTCTGAAGGGAGTTCACAAAAATTAAAGTATCCTGAACAAGATGAAGTGAAAAATGCTATGAAGCAAATGTACCCCTTGAAATCTCCTGGACCAGATGGCATGCCTCCATTGTTTTATCAACACTTTTGGTCTAAAGTTGGTGTTGTGGTTACTTCCACTGTTTTGGCCTTCCTCAATTCAGGTATCATTCCACCGAACTTTAATCATACACATATTGTCCTTATTCCAAAATGTAAAGAGCCAAAATTTGTGACTGATTATAGACCCATAAGTCTTTGTAATGTGGTTTATAAAATTGCCTCAAAAGCCATTACTAATAGATTGAAAAAAGTACTTCCATCTATTATTAGTGATACCCAAAGTGCATTTGTGCATGGTAGGTTAATCACTGATAATATTCTTGTAGCTTATGAGATGATGCATCATATTAGTCAAAAGAAGAGTGGAAGAATGGGAGATTTGGCTCTAAAGCTTGATATGAGTAAGGCTTATGATAGGGTAGAGTGGATATGGTTGGAAAAAATTATGCAGAAGTTGGGCTGATAAATGGTGTTCTTTGATTATGAACTGTGTTACTACTGTTTCTTATTCTGTGAAGATTAATGGTAAACCTAAAGGGCATATTGTTCCGAGTAGGGGAATTTGATCCAATCTCCATATCTTTTCTTGTTATGTGCGGAAGGACTTTCTGCTCTTTAAGAAAGAGGTGGAGAATGGAAGGTTGGGGGGTGTTGCGGTTTGTCGTAGGGGTCCCAAAATATCTCATCTTTTCTTTGCAGATGATAGTTTGATCTTTTGTAGAGCATCCTTGGAAGTGAATGCCCTTCAAAATGAGTGTGCTTCGGGGCAGCAATTGAATAAGTGTGCTAAAACATCCCTAAATAAAAACATCTAAAATTCAAATATCATAAAAGATAGGTTTCGGGCTCAAGTGATTAAACACCATGAAAAATATCTTGGTTTGCCATCATTGGTGGGAAGAAATAAGAGAAACACATTCAATTCAATAAAGGAGAAATTAAGTAAAAAGCTTGCTGGTTGGAAAGAAAAACTATTGTCTAAGGCGGGGAAAGAAGTTTTGATAAAAGCTGTGGCACAAGCAATCCCGACATATACTATGAGTGTTTTCAAATTGCCTGATTCTCTATGCGAAGATTTGACGAGTATGATTCGTAATTTTTGGTGGGGGCAAAGAAATGATGAAAGGAAAATTGCTTGGATGAGTTGGGAAAAATTGTGTGCTCCGAAAAGTAGCGGTGGGATGGGCTTTAAAAAACTCAAGGAATTTAATTTGGCGTTATTGGCAAAGCAAGGGTAGAGATTGCAACAAGGTCATGAGTCATTGGTGTACAAGGTTTTGAAGGCTAAGTATTTCCCTACAAGTGAGTTTTCACAAGCTGTTTTGGGTAATAATCCTTCTTTTACTTGGCGAAGTATTTTGTATGCACAGCCTTTGGTTAAACAAGGATTAAGGTGGAGACTTGGTAATGGTGATAAAATTCGGATTTGGGGTGATAAATGGCTGCCCAAGCCTTCCACCTTTATGGTTTCATCTCCCAGATTGTTTATGCCGCAAGATATGAAGATCTGATAAATAAGGAAGAAGCTTCATGGAAGGTTGATGCCATTGATGCCCTGTTTTTGCAACATGAAGCAGAGGAAATAAAAGCAATTCCAATCAGTTCTCATCTGCCTGAAGATAAACAGATCTGAGCTTGGAGCACTAATGGAGCTTTCTCGGTTAAAAATGCTTATTGGGTTGCTTCTCAAATGTCCTTAGATGCATCCTCGGGTTCATGCTCTGATGCCAGCCAAGAGAGGTGCTTCTGGAGACGGTTATGGCAGATTGATGTGCCTCACAAAATAAGGCATTTCGCTTGGAGGGCTTGCCGAGATGTCCTACCTTTTAAAACTAACCTTGCTAAACGAAATGTCTTGCAGGTGGCTATATGCGATAAATGCAACTTTGGAGGCTGAGGATTCAATTCATTTTTTCTGGAAATGCTCACGTGCCAAGGAACTATGGTCTTCGTCCAAACTGGTTTTTCCTGATGAGATGAACCGGTTCAGGAATTTCAAGGAACTGTTATGGTATTTGATGATGCATGAGAAGAGCTCACCAGAAAATATTGAATTAATGTTGACCTGTGCTTGGGCGATGTGGAATAACAGAAATGATGTTCGATATGGCGGATTGCGGAAAAATGGGAAGCTGATTTTTCAATGGGCAGTGCAATACTTGGAGGCATATCGGGCTGCTATTGATCTTTTACCACATACTCAGATGGTTGTTCAACACGTTTAGAGATGGATTCCACCACCTGTTTCAAGTTTCAAGCTCAACGTGGATGGAGTTGTGTTTGCAGAGCTTAATTCAGTGGGCATTGGAGTTATTGTTCGGGATTGGAATGGCCATTTCGTTGCTGCTCTGTGTAAACAAATTTATGCACCGATAGGTCCTCTTGAGGCAGAAGCGAAAGCTGTTGAAGTTGGCTTACAGTTTGCAAAGCTGCTTGGTTGTTCCAATTTCATTCTTGAAGGTGACTCATTAATTGTCTCTAATGCGCTGAATCTTTCTTCCTCGGTTCCGACCTCAATTGATGCAGTGATTAAGTATTCGACTAGCTTTCTAAACTTCCATAGTGTTTGTTTTTCTCATGTAAAATGCGAATATCCCAGCTCATTTGTTAGCAAAGTATGCCAAGGGCATAGTTAATCAATGTATGTGGATGGAGAATTGTCCTAGTTTCTTAGAATTAGCAATTCTTCATGATGTAAACTCTGTTGTTGCTTAAATTAATATTAAGTGTGTGCTTTCCTATCAAAAAAAAAAAAAAAAAAATATGAGAATCTAATTATTCCTAATGAAATGGAGAGGACTTCCAAAGTTTTAACCAATAACTGCGCGCAAAGTGTAATTTGTAAGATTTGTACTAAACGAAACCAACAAATGAACAAAACAATGAAGAAGATGGTGACAATGGGAACTGTTTGGACCTTAATTCCATTGTAGCAAGTCACTGTCTTTTCCAATTCTTTGGATGGGAGGGACGTTCTTCCTAGAACGTGACCTCAAGGCTGTAACGCAAACACAGCCTATTTCATTTTTTTCCCGAACTTTTTACAAATGCTTTCAAGCTTTTTTTTAAGTTTGTCGTCGGCTTAGTTATCTTTCAGCCTATTTTTGAGAGAGATACTCTGGCTTATCTTGAGTCAAGCTTGTCTTCTTCTACAAACTGAAGCCATACGAAAAGAGAGAGAGAGAGAGAGAGATGTACCTGGCTCGCCTTCTTCTAAAGGAACCGAAGCCATACTGTCCGAAGTAAAACCAGTTTTTAAAATCACGTGAGAGGAAGAGATACTTGACTTTTAATCAACGAATTGAATGATCTAAATTACCTGCTACTTGGGTCAAGACCTTTGGGTTTGTACTTTCCCGCCAAGGTTTCCCAAGCAATTCTGGCCGAAGTAATCTCCCTAATATCAAAAAATGTGTCCGGCCCGCATGAAATCTGGATCACATGTAAAGCCATGGCATTCCTCTTGCTCCAAACCTTAGACGCAGATTCATTGTCGGGTCGAGAAGAATCGCTCCTAGATTCAAAAATGTCCCAAAGATCTTGAGCCATCAAATATGTCTTCACCCGAACACTCCAATCCAAATAATTGCCTGGCTTAAGAACTTCAACAACAGCTGCACTGAAGGCAGGCTTTGTTTCCATGTTTGATCTGTCAATATAACCAAATTGTGTCTAAAAGAAAATAATGAAGATTTGTTTGTATCGTATCTCTGCTACGAATTCAACTTTTTAAAATTTTGTTTCATAATAATTTGGAAGTCAATATCAACATTTTTTGGAATTAGTGGTTGGCAGTGTTGCAACCATGGTTTTAAAAACCAGACTGAATCTGCCGGTTCAACTGATTTAATTAAGAATCCAACTTAAGTCCAATTCGGTTCTATCTAAAAATCGGAAATATCAAAAAATGTGAAAAAAAATGGAAATAGTCGGTTAAACCGGTTAAACCGTAAACTTGGACGATTCAACCGGTTTTCAACAGTTTTGATCACTGAGCAAAATTTTCATGGACTTCTTGGCTTTTTGACGAGGAAGGTGCAAGTTTTTCTTCTCTATCTTGTAAAATCTTAGATTTGGGATAAAAGGAGATTTGGAGAGACAATTTGGAGAAAATCTCATATTTGTTTGAGGAGGTGTGAGAAGCACTATCAGAAAATGATTAGAAAATATCTCAAATCTATATGGTTTGGGCGAGGAGTGAGGACTGAGGATGAATTGCCAGACTAGGCTTCGAGGAGAGAGCGGAATTTAAACTCCCACTGCCACTTCTTCGGAGAGAGAGAGCCCTGACCAATTTTCTTTTTCTAGATCTACTTTGTTTAAGCTTTCTTTTTTCTTTTTCTTTTTTCTTTTTTTGAGGGTGATTGTTTAAGCCTTTCAAGGAGAGGAGAAGATATTATTTAAAAAAAAAAAAGGTTTAGCATAAACGTGGTTGAATGTTGTTTGGCCACGTTGATGATTTGGTGGGAGTCACAAAATCACTCTTTGACTCCCATATTTTTAATTTTTTTATTTGCACTTCATAAATACAAGCAACAATAATAATTAATAACGTTGGTAACATATGCATACAATATTTTGCAAGACAAGTATAAAATATTTTCGTAACAAATACTAGCTTCATCATATACGCTTTATGCATATAATAAGATTTTTTTTTTTTTTTAATAGGAACTAAAGGTTTTTTTTTTTTTTTTTTTTTTTTTTTAGGATATGGGGTAGTTTTTTTTATATGAACATGGGATAGTTTTGGTTGTGTAGATGGGATAGTGGGAAGTTTTATAGAACATGAGGTAATTTTATAAACATGGGTAGGTTTTTTGTTTTTAATTTTTGCCAATTTATAGTTTTAACATTATTTTTATGTTTTAGGAATAAAGATAAATTAATTAAATTAGGAGTATTTTTGGAAGTCAAAAAAATAATAACTAACATTCTTAATCCTCTTAATATACCGAGAAGAGACTAATAATTTTGGGAGAAATATTTAGGTGTGAAATTATATTAACAATGGTAAATTTTTTTCTAAATAAATAATGGTTTTGTTAAAACCTTAAAGTAATGAAAATTATATATGAATATAAAACCTTAAACCGGTTTTCATAAAACTTTAAAACCAAAACCTTTTTTTATTTGATAGTTTGTTTATCTTAATTTCTTTTAATTTGAGTTTAATTTGACATAAAAATACTTCTAGAATGTTATATCTACTTTTTTAGTACATATTGATAGCTATAAAATTAATATATATTTCAATTTATTGTTTTATAATTACATATTTATTAATTAAATTATTTATTATGTCACTAGTTCGGCCATGGGTCCAATCCTTTTACAATTAAATATTGATAGCTAAAAACTGATAATCAATCCTTTTACGATTCTTTGACCAGTTCAGATTTAAAATCATGGTGCTACACTAGCATTGAATTTTAAATAATTTAAGTATTTTCTTTTAAAAAATTCACATATTAAAATAATTTTTTTCAAAAGGTTACACATTGTAGTTGATTTTCTCTTAATTTACGAATCAAATAATAATTTTATATCGATTATCTAATTATTTGACCAATACTATTCTAGCAAAAAGACTGATTATTGTTAAAATGTAACAAATAATACAAGAATGCAGGCAGTGTGCAAAAAATGCATTAATTATTCTCAAATCAAACCTTTTAATTTTCTCATTATTACGTAATTAATTATGTGTGATATTATGCAATTGGGAAAATGGTATAAGTTACTGCAAATTTTAACATAAAAAACTTATAAACTTTTGTATCAATTTATTTGATTGGTGTTACTTTAATAAAATAATATATTACTAGTGTATTAATTATCTTTTTTGATTGGTGATGCATGAATTTGTAAGACTCATATAACAAAACTTGTAATATCTCTAACATCACACATGCAACAAATCATTCATCCATACGATGAATTTTTGTCAAACGCAATTATTTATTAATCAAACAAAAAGACATAAATTACCTATGACCCAATCACTCAACTTTATTAATTAAAAAATTATAAGACCACAGACCCACTATTATAAGAACCAACAAAGGTCCAAAGACACCCAGACAAAATCACAGTAAAGTACTAAAGACACAAAAAAGGTAAAGTTGAGCTAGATGTGATCAGAGTGCAAAAAGGAGAAACCATATATCCAGATCAAACCTAAGAGAGATGGAGAGCCCAAGAAGCAAGTGAACAAGAGAAGAGACGAAATACTAGTTGTTAGAGATAAATCACGTTAAATATGCTGAAATAGGTGCAAAATTGAAAGCATAAAATAGAAAAACCCAAAAACACGGGGGTTAATATATTGTACTAAATAAGTAGGATTGGCTTGAGCCACTCAGGGCAGCGCCACTTATGGCCAGGGTAGTCCCATTAAGTTTTGAAATAAAAAAATTTTACATAATAATTTAAAATTTTATATTTATCTACCTTTAAAAAAAAATTTGAGAACACCCTAATTTTTTTTTTTTACAAACAAAATTATATTTTAGTTCATAATTTGGGCAACTTAACAATATATTAGAGTCTTTTAAGGAAAAAGAACCACATGCTTTTATATTCTTTTAAACCTATACTATGGCTTCACTTATAATTTTTGCTTTACCTGACATACTGTCATTGTACGACTACTTTTCCTCAAAAAAAATTATAATATATATTATACAACGAATTGGTCAAAGCCACGTAAATTTAGTTTTTTTCATTGTACAACTACTTTTCTTTTTTCTTTTCCGACAATTTTGATTAGAAAAAATAGTAGTTTTAGTTAATTAGGTGAATAAACTTAAAAAGTTACTTAACTTTTATATAACATCAATTAATTCATTGTATATATATATATATATATATATATATAAAATAAACCTTTTATTTTTATGATTATAACTAAACTTGTGATTGTCCATTCTAAGGAATTTTGATCAAATTTACACAAAAGGTGTCACTAAATATTATGTTTTTACATTTTGCTATCATATCATTAGTAATAAACTTATTATATTTTTATTTATATAATTTAAAATTTTATTAATTATATTATTTGTGACGTCACCAGTTCGACCATCGGTCGGATCTTGTTCCGATCAAACAACAAGTAACTAGTCTCTTTTCCTATTCTTGCACCATACTAGTTTATAAAACAAAGAAAAAAACCCAAAAAAAAAAAAATTTGAACGAAAATTTAGAAAAAAAAATTATAATAAAACCACTAACAAGGCCCAATCCAAATGCCAATAGAAAAGCCCAGGACAAGATCTATTTCATCTCAGACTAAGACTATCACTACTCCAACACCAACATGATTACGTTTTTAATTCAACAAATATTAAAAATATATATATATCTTTACTACCTCAGTGCCTCACGGATTCACTAGTCATTAAACAATTTAAACTAAAACTAAATCAAACCTAAAGGCTAAAAGGAAACAAGAAACTCACTTACTCTCCCCAGCCATCATTATCCATCCCTGTTCAACAACACTAACAACAACCACAACTAAACTCCACAAGTTTATGTTGTAAAACTTTATGTATTTACATGTTTTTTTAATGTTGTTCTTGTCCATATATAAATTTTTCTTTTTATTAAATTGTATAATTTATACTTCTTAAAGAACACCGTGTAAAAAATTCTTAGAGCCGCCACTGCCTATACTATTAGATTAATATATCCCTAACAGCAGTAATAGGGTGGCAACGCGAGGAGGACCATCGGCCTGCTGGCAGCAATGGTGTGGCCTCACCTCGTGGAAACAAAATAAAAGAAAAGAGAAACAAACCAAAGGAGAGAAACAAACCAAAGTTACGAAAAAAAAAATCAAATGTATGGACAAAACCACATATTCAACGACCAACAAACAATCCCTTACAATATGAAAAAAAAAAAATCAAAAGAGAAAAATGACGGGTTACTAAAGTACTTACCCCAAGATCCAAACACGCAATTGTATTGATACTAAAAAGGAACTGGTGGCAATAAGATAGAAGATGAACTCTTGAAGATTGAGAGAGAATTAGTGTGGAAAAAAAAAAAGAGTGAGTCGATGAGAGAGAATCAACGGGGGCTGGGAGAGAACGTAAAGGGCAAAGAGCTAGTTGAGAGGGAACCAATGAAATGAAGACTAAATGTGCGTTTGAAAGAAAGGGCAAAGAGCTAGTTGAGAGGGAACCAATGAAATGAAGACAAGTTTATTAAAAATGGGTGGATGATTGGCATGCACTACAGATCAGGAAGTTCAGAAAAATAAGAAAAACACGTGGACCCTAAGTTTAAAAAATAAAAAAAAAAAAAAAAGCGTGGGCTGTAAAAATAAAATTAAAAAACACACATATGAAAAAGCATGGGTTGTAAAAATAAAATTTAAAAAAGTAAAAAAGACTGTCGCGCATGGCATTTCACTTTCTTTTTTTTTTAATTAAACATTATCTTTTGAGAAACAAACAAATACACAAAATAGAGGAAAATGAGATCTAATACACAAATTACACATATTTGAGAAAATGACCTCCTGACCTTATTTCAAAACTTTAAAAAAAATAACAATCTTTTCTTTTATTTTGGTAATAAAATATTCTAATTTTTTATAAATTATTTTTACCATAGTTTAACTATGTTTAATAAAAAGCTAATAAATTTAAAATAAAAATGTAAAATATATCAAGCTTTTGGCTTGAAAAGACAAATCTCTCCACAACCCTTTGAAAAAAAAAAACAAAGGATTAAATTTTGGAAATATTTCCTTTAGCAAAGGGCACGTTAGTATATAATATTTTTAATATTAAATTAATAAAGTTTAGTAAAATAAATGTGGGGAAAATATTTTTCCCATAAAGTGGGTAAGATTGGAGTTAAAAGTAAAGTGATGAAACATAAAGGAAAGAAAAGTAAGGAAAAAATAATAAGAGTGGCTTTCTGGTTGAAGAGGAAAGATTAGATAAATTTTGGTAGGCCCTGGCGTTTTCCCATCAAAACATTATTTCCCCAAAATTGGGAAGAAAAGTAAGGACTAAGGAGTAAAAAATCTCTGGACAAAAAAGTCCTCCTGACAATTTTTTTTTTTTTTTGAGCACCCCTAACAACTTTCTTTGGTTCTCTTTGTTCTCTTCATTTTTGTCATTTTCCTATTTCTGTTTTCCTCAATTTCTTCTGCTACTTTTCGTTGATCCTTTCTTCTTCTTTTGTTCTTTTTTGTCTTTTTCCTTCTTCTTTTTGGTGTGTGGGCTTTACTTGACATTCTTATCAAATTCAGAGTTAATAATTATAAGTATATAAACATGTGATATTAGTAATGAACCTAAATTGAAACTAGAAAGAATTTCTCGTATCAATAATTTGGAAGGATATTTTAAAATAATTTGTGACTAACATTCCTCAATACAATAACGTAGGCAATATGCAAAAATGCCTTAATTACTCTCAAATCAAAACTTATAATTCTTCTTGTTATGTAATTAATTTTCTGTGTAATATCATGCAATTAGGAAAATACTAAAAGTTACTAAAAACTTTACTATAAAAAACTTACAAAATTGTGTACCAATTTATGTGATTGGTATCATGTCACCTTAATAAAATAATAAATTATTAGTATATTAATTACCTTTTATGACTTGTGATGCATCAATTTACAAGATCTATATAATAAAATTTGTAATATATTTAACAGAACTCATGCAACTAATTATTCAACCATACAATAAATTTATTTATTCTCATAACGCAGTGAATTTTTATGTCATTTGCAATTAATTATTCATTTAAACAAAAGACAAAAATTGCCTATGACCTAATCACTCAACTTTATTAACTAAAAAATTACTTCGACCACAGACACACACTTGTTGAAATTTGCTGGGATTAACCAATCAAATAAAAATGCTCCAAAACTTTACTCCCAGTTCTGTGGTAGTTAATAGTTTATCAAAAAATAAAAAATAAAAAGTTCTACTAGTAAATAAAGACTCAAACTAGAAATAAGAAAGGCACAGACACTCAGACAAAAGTCACAACCCACAGATCATCAAAAAAGTCACGACTCACACAGACGCTAAGATAAAAAGTCACAGAGGCGGTAAAAGTTGAGCTAGAGATGAGATTAGACAGTGCGAAAGATAGAGAAACCATAAAAGCAGATCAAATCTAAAAGAGAGAGAGAGAGAGAGTCAAAGAAGTGAGAGAAGAGAAGAAATACCAGTGATGTGGCGGTGACGACGATCGGCCTGCTAGCAACGGTGGCGTGGCCTCCTGTCTTAGAATAAAAATAAAAAGAAAAAAGAAAAGGTTGGCGAGAAACAAACCAACACAAATTCAATGACCAACCAACAATGCCTTACAATATGAACAAAAAATCAAAAGAAAAAATGACGAGTTACTAGCCCTGTTTGGTTCTCTACTCACTCATATCTCAGTTTTTATATCTCAGTCACTCAATCCTCTATCTCATATCTCATATTCTAATTCCCAATTTACTATTAACTCAGTTCCCATTGTGTTTGGCATCAAAACCTGGCTAAAGTTTTTAGATAAAAAAGCAACTTTATCTCAGAACTGTGGAGCCCACTAGTCTTAGAAACCATGTGAAAGTAAGAAGAAAACACGCAGGCATTGAAGAAGCTCCTTAGAAGAAAGAAAGACAGAGGCATTGAAGAAGCTTGAATAGAACTTAGCTGATAGTGGCTCTCTCTCTCTCTCTCTATACAAAAGTTAAGCAAATTTCTTATGCCACAATATCAAAATAAACTCTTTTTGCTTCTTACATTTCAGAGTCTTTCTGCGGATTCTTTCTCAACAGTTAACCAAAACCCACAAAGCTAACTTTACCAAAAACAAAAACTCACTGCCCAGGCCGAATAAGAAAGAAACCTGTAAAAGGCTACAACTTTACAAGAATCCAAAAATACATGCAGCTCTAGTATCAATACCATAAAACCCATAAATTACAACTAGTAGTGAAACCAAAAACTGGAAGAACATGGAAAAAAAAAAACAAAAAATATCAAAATAAAACCCAGCAGCTTTGGGCATGTAAACAGATGGAGGGGCTGAATTTGGGTCTCACCGGAAAACGGAATCGGTGAACGGAGCTGACCTGGAGCTGGGCCTTGTGCTGATCGGCGGAACTGGAGCTTATTTCAGTTGTGGAAGTGTGCTGTGGGTTTGGGAGAAGGAAAAGTGAAAGTGATGAAGTGCAAGCTAGGATGTGTAGTTGGGAAAGTTACGAGATAAAAAATATCCGTTGGAGCTTCAGCCTGCAGTGATGGAACCATACACTGCTGTGGGGCCGGCTGCTGTGCCGAAAAATTACAAAAATTGCTGTGGGGCTGGCTGTTTCTGAATTTGTTAACTGAATGAACTGAAAAAATATCATCCAACCAATGTTCATGTCCGTGGGCCTTACGGGTTTTGGATTATAAGTTAACAAAAGTCAGTTTTGTTAAGGGTGAGTTTGGTTCAGTTTTTTTGTAAAAGTTTATAATGAAAAAGTTGAGTTTTTAAAAAGTCCATAATGAAAAAGTGTATTTTCAAAAAACTGGATGTTTGATAAAAACTGTTAAAAAGTGTTTTTTGAAAATGCTGAGTGTTTGGCTAGTATTTATAAAAGTAGAAGTTTGAGTTATAAATTACCAAAAAGGACAAAATATATATATATATATATATATAAAAGAGAATTTTTTGTTTTAATTATCTATATATATATATGGACACAATATTTTTACAAAAATTTCACAATAAATCTATATGACAACATTAAATTAGTAAAAAATATAAAAATTAACTAAAATAGACTATCAATTATTTTTTTACTCACCAATATTAGCTAATAACAATCAATTACTTAAAATTTATTGTGAAAATATTATGGTAGCATTTCATAATTCCCATTTCTTAATATTAAATATCACAAGTTTGATTATAAAAAAAAAAAAAAAAAAAAAAAACCACCCGTTTGAATTTAAAAAAAAAAAAAAATCACACGATCACATAAAACTTAAAGGTTATATTATATCCTCCACGCAATAAAAATAAAACTTAAAATATCAAACCACACATTTATCACTCAGAGAGAGAGAGAGAGAGAGAGAGAGAGGAGAATCCGAAGCGCCGGTGGAGTTCAAGCTACGCTAGTGGAGATTGGTGGAGATCAAGGTGCGCGCGGTGGAGATCGGAAGAGTTCAAGTTGCGCCGGTGGAGATCGGTGGAGTTCAAGCTGCGCCAGTGGAGATCGGTGGAGTTCAAGCTGCGCCGGTGGAGATCAGAGGAGATCGAGGTGCGCGCCGCCGTTCATCCTCCTCCCCACCACCGACTGGTCAGATTGGATTGTTGTTGTTGTTGTTGTTCTTTTTTTTTTTTTTTTTTTTTTTTCATATTTGGTTGTTCTGATCCAAATTTATTGTAAGAACTGGATTTTGTTTTGATCTGATCTGATTTCTATTGGTTGTTCGGATTGTTGTTGTTGTCCAAATTTGTTGTCTGATCTGATTTTTTTTTTTACGTTTTCTGATGGATTTTGTTGTCTGATCTGATTTTGTTGTCCGCCCGCATGAAAAAAGGGAGAGGCAATTTCGTAATTGCTGAAGATTCCCAACGGATCTATTGAAAACGCCCACCAACTTTTAGATTATGGACCGAAGTTGTTCCATAAGCTGTAATGCGCGTTTCTTTGTTGGAGTAAAACGCAACTTTTTCTAAAAAGTTGTGTTTTACTCCAACCAAACGCAAATAATGAAATTTTTTTTGTAAAAGCCAACTTTTGGCTTGAAAAAACCCAACCAAACGGGCACTAACTCAATTCACCAAAATCTAAACAAAGCCTAACGTACTCACTCCATGTTACGCTCCAAACTCAACAATGCAAATAAACACGTGATAATAGCCACACTTTTATAAATTTTCATCTAACGGATATGCAAGATCTTCTTAGTAATTAAAAATTATCCTTAAAAAAAATTTCATCAATAAATCCACAACTATCCTCAATAATGTAATTATAAAAAAATCTCCAAAATACTAATAAAAACAACAATCCAAACCTCATGTCCATTAAACATAAGATATACTAATTATTACAAGATCATCTTATTTCAAAAATTCCTAATCTCTATTCAAGTATACACCCTTAGCAAAAGTTCCAAAACTTGCTATTTTTCATAATTTGAAACTAAAGGGAAAAAGGGGGTGAGTTGACAACTTAATAAGTAAATAAATACCAAATTAATTGAAACAAGTATATAGATTGACAATATAATATATATTTATGAGATCAACATATTTCACATATGTCAAAGTTATAATATACTATGGGTTGCACTTCACTATCAATTGCCTACTATCCCTTCATACTGATACTCCAAAAATCTAAAAAATCCTATCTGAAATAGGATCAATCTGGAAAATTTTGAATCTTTAGAATTACATCTTTGTACTGCACTTTTCTAGCTTTTAATAAAAATATAATGAATTGATAAAAGTGGTCATTATTTTGCAAAATAGCACTCAATGCTTACCCATTTTACGAGAGATAATAATAATAATAATAATAATAATAATAATAATAATAATAATATCTATTCATTGAATAAATTGGGTCCAAATATGAAAATATAAATTACTTTTATTATGTTCTCATTCTGTCATTGCTAGATTAAAAATATTTTTATCAATTTGGTTATCAAAAGGGATAAGTTACCGCTTCAAATAATTTTATCACATGTTAAGAAGGAAGAAAGAAGGCTAATGAAAATGGTGTTGTTTTCTTTTTCAGCAAAGAAAAACTGGTCAGTTGTGCTACAAGATTTATTCTATTCTGAACATGCATATTAAACTTCTTATCAATCAGATTATTTACCACTCAATCAAATAAATTCATTTTTTTTCTTTATAATTTTAAAGTACAAAAAATATTGAAATTTAAACAGATGAGAGAGTTATTATTTGTTTTAATATTTTGGAAGTGAAGTGCCACAAATGCATTGACCCCTTGTAATTAATTAAATTGATTAATTAGCAGAGTTATTAATTAATCAAGTTTACATGCAAAATCACGTGGCAGGATAAACAAATCACCAAAACTAAAGTATGCAGCGAAAAATAAAAGACACGGTGATTTGTTTACGAATAGGGAAAACCTGGCGGCAAAAACCCCACCGGGTGATTTAGGGTCACCACTCTCGAAACTCCACTATTATCACAACAAGCGATTACAAGTAAGGAATCCTAATACCTTACCAACTTACAGTTGAACTCTTACCCCAATACCCAATTGGACTTGCTCTGTAGTGACAGTTTCTCCTTTTAATGCACGGCTCAAAAGTACGTGACTAACCAATTGCGCGGATCCTAGTATGCGACTTCAATTCACCAACTAGAGAGAGAGTTGTTGGCTGCAAAGTTCTTCAAATCATCCACACGATGAAGGTCAAGAAGATGCTTGGTTACAAAACCCTACGGTGCACATTACACAACAACTTCTTCACAAGAGATGAACTAGGGCATGAACTTTGTCGTTGATCACAAACTGCATGAACAAGAATTACTCAATGCTTGTGCAACTTGCATCACTTTGACGGCCCTTAAAACAATCCTTTTATATGTCTAGGGTTAGGAGAAAAGAAGTCCCAAAGACACATTCACGGATTGGAATTAAAACAAAACTAAAAATCTGTTTTCTTTAAATCTCGACAGATAGAGGTGTCGAGGATCTGTCGAGAAGCTATCGAGCCTCGAGGCTGAAATAGCTTCTAAAGCTCGATAGATGCATATGTCAAGACTAAGTATCGAGCTTTAGCAACTTGCACTTTCCAGCTTGTTTCTTGGTCAGACTTGATGACTTCAACACTTAATCTTGAAACACTGTTTCTTGAACCGTTAAACACATCATAAATCTACCCAATTACAAGTAAAGTGCGTTTTGTCAAAGGATAAGCCAATTACATAAAATAGTGACATATGTTAACAACTTAAACTACATATGTCCTAACAATCTCCCCCTTTGGCAATCCGTGACAAAACCACAACAAACAAATGAAGATATGAGAGAAGTCATAAGACACTTTAACTCATATTCACTAGTTACATACAATAAAATCTATGCTAACACAAACTCTTGAAAAATTTTGCAATAAGAGAGTTTATGGCAAGTAGACTTTGACAACCTATTTTTCTGAAACACTTTAAACAAAACACATCAAGGCATCTTTGTGTGAAGCAGAAATAATAGATTACATACAAGTAACAGAAACATGTGTATAAAGACAGAAAAGAAACAACACATGGAGAGATAGATGAAAGAAACATACATCAACATATATATATCAGGAAATAAGTACAATGTATGTCAATACATGATCAATATATCTCTAAAAAGATAGAAAAGAAAAGAAATACATGTAATCCTCACTACATCCCTCATATCAACACTCCCCCTATCAAAAATGTCCTATACTAGCTCTCCCCCTGAGTATGACTATTCTCATACACCAAAACTACTCCCCCTTTTTGTCACGAATGACAAAGGGTAGAGTGTCAAGTAGACATCTCATCAGAAGAGCTCACATCTCCATCATCATCGTCGGAAGCGTCATCGTCATCACCGTCATCATCATCCTCAGTCTCGGAAGAAACATGAGGTGGCGAAGGAGAAGCCTCAAGAGCAAAGCCGCCCAAGGTCACCTGTCGCCTGGCGATGTGACCTACACGAACGTTCACCTAATACAACTCCGTGGAGAGTGTATTGAGGCGAGCATCCATGCGCTAAAGCTGTGCCATGATGTCTCCTAAAGTGACGTCGCTCAAAGAAGAAGAAGGAGCAGATGTCACTCGAGCAGATCTGGATGTAGTCGGACGAGAGGAAGGAGCAGTAGCATCCGACTGTCTCGATCTGAACTGTGCCTCTCTACATTTTACGGTAGCGGCGTCTATGGCAGACATGACATGAAACGGATCGGACGAAGGAAAGGGGATGGAAAAACGGCGGAGTATCCTCGTGATAGCAGAAGGGAAAATGAGCTTATCACGAGTGGCCGTATCTCTATAGACATCTATGATAAAGAAGATAAAGTGTAAAGGGAAGTCTATAGTGAAATGCTCTAGGAGAGACAACAAAAATCGAGCACGAGGCTCTGTGATAGAGTTATAGTGAGAAAGTGGGTACAAAACAAAAGTCATCACCATGTTAAGGAAATGAGGACCTTTAGCAAAAGGCCGACATGGTGTGTACTGATGATCTCTCCAAGAGAAAAGGCACTTACAGAACACAGAGATCATCTCGTCTTTGGACACAATTTATAGACGCTCACATCTGGGGTAATCAGGATGATCCACCCTCAGAACATGAAGAACCTAGGAGACTAACTCCGGAGTGACAGCAAAGCGCGTACCTCGAACGCTAGAGTAGAAGAGAGGTACTGAAGAATCAATCCCGTGGATGTTGGAGTAAAACTCCTGTATCAACACGAGAGGACAAGTGACCGGGACGTCACACAGTGACTCCCAAGCCCGACTGTGAATGATATCGAGTAGGTCAGTGTCGGCAAAGTCTGTCAGGACAACGTGGTATTCTGAATGAACACCTCGTTTAGAGAAGTTCTCCAAGAAGTCCTTATGGACTTTCTCATCACGGAACCGGATACATAAAGGAGCGGAATCAGAAGAAGAAGAAGAAGATCCCTTAGAACGCAGAGGGTTCTGGGATGGAATGGATTTACGTTTAGGTGCCATAGACACTACTAACGCAAACATAGAGAGAGGGAGAGAGAAAGAAACACACAGAAAAGTTCCAAACAGTTCAAAATAGGAAGAGAAATATTGAAAAGATAGAACGTATGCATGGGAAATGCATGAACATATGACATTCAATATAAAAACATCATGGGCTCAGCCCAATCCAAACCTAACAGCACACAACAAGTTTGCACACATCTAAATGCATGAAAATACAATTAGAATGCTAATGTGATGCAATGCATATAGTTTTAAAGATCAAATCTAAAAAACCAACCCAAAAATTTCATAAAACTTTCAACAATTTTGAAAAACCTCAAAAATTTTCAAAAACCTCAAAAACTAGGGTTTTAAAACATGAAATGCATGAAGAAGAAAGGATAGAAGCTTACCAAGTGAGGAAGATCTGAAGAACACTTGAAGAATCCTTAGGAGGAGGTTTGGAGAGAGTGAGAATAGTTTTGGGAGAGAAAACACAAACTATCGAGAGAGAGAGAGATCGAGCGAAATGAGAGAAAAACGCGACAGACATATATATAGCCTTTCAGTAATTCTCGACAGATGCAGGTATCGAGAGGTGTCGAGACAGCTATTAAGGTAAGTGTCGAGAAGGAAAGTTCAATCACTTAAGAATCTCGATCGATCCAGAAGCTATCGAGAATCTATCGAGCAGACAAAAAGTTTCTCAATCAATCCACCAGGTGTCGAGAATGTGTCAAGACTACGATTAGAGAAACACTAAGAAACTCGACAGACAACTAGGTGTCGAGGAGGTGTCGAGATGCTTAAAAACCAGTTTTTCAAGAGAGGAAAAACACAAACATGAATGCAATCATGCATGCAACTCAACCAATGATCTAAACAACACATTTAGCTTTCAAAATCATCTCTCATCAAGAATTTTAAAGCACATGGATCCCAAAACACGCACACACACACTAAACAAGTCTAACCAATTTTATATTTCAAAAATGAGTTAAGACAGGTTAGTGAGTATACATTAACGCATGTAAACCTTGTGATGGCCAAATCACATTGTACCTGCATATGTATCAAGTATAGAAAAGAATATTGCGTGTTGTGTGTGAAAACATCGTAAGATTGCATAAGTGTCTCAAAGTTATGACGATTTGAGATATGAGAAAATCACTTTAACTCACACACAATCATAACTGTTTGATGGGGACTATCACCTTCGAGGTACATCCTATAACTCCCACATCTCCTAGAAAACACGCTTGCAACCATGTTTTTCAGCATTTTAATCTTTTTGTTTTTATTTTTTTGCATATTTTCTTTTATTAAGCATATCATGCATAGGCATACAAGAGAGAGAAAAGAAATACCCAATTATGTTAAGCTTTTGACATTGCACTTTTGCTATGCCGAAGCATACGGATGTCATTGACATTGCACTTTTGCTATGCCGAAGCATATAGATGTCATATCATGATTGGCGAGTAACAGTAGTGAGATGGTTATTTATGCCTTTCTCTTAGGATTTTCTAGTCCTACCCGTCAAAAAGAGTGATATAAGTGTTAAATACAAGAGATCACTTAACCTTACTCATCACAAACAAAGAGCTACAAAACTCACTTGCTTAGTTGTGCATAAAAATGCTCATCTAAGCTACAGGTGATACAAAGTATAGAAAACTCAGTTTCAATGGTCATTTTAATGATTCACACGAACCAATGCACACAAACACACACTGTTTTTGTATTTTTCAAGTTTTCAATTTTTTTTTATCAGAAAAGCAAAAAATAAAACACAAAACTGAAAACACACAAACAAAAACAAGTTAAAGAAAGCAAAACAATGCATAAAACTAGACTGACTCAAAATAGTAAAGCAACACACAAGTAATGCAAAACAGTAAAACGAGGAGAGAGAAGAAGAGGTGAACAAAATCACTTAGAGCCATTTTCCTTCCATACCTTAGAAGAACTTTTCCTTTTTGTCAACTCTTGAACAGGTGATGAGGGAGAAGAGTTTAAACTGTTCAAGTTCGAAAGGAACATGAGGGCTTTAAGAATGTCTCCAAGAGGAGCAAGAGAGGTCTGAAGCTGATTCTGGTTCCCAGATGCTATCATTCCATTGCTTTGTTGAGTGGCTAGCCACTTATAGCAATTTGGTCGAGTATGACCGACAACACCACAATGATAACAGGGATGTTGCTTCTTCTGTTTGGGCTTTTGAGAGATAGTCTTCTTAGTCCTAGGGTTTTTAGTTTCCTTTTTCTCAACTTTAGGGGGTGCTCCTAGGATAGACTTGCCCTTGTCTACGTTCTCATTTGCTAATTCAGTTTTAACATTTTTATCCTCAATTTTAATGTTATTAGCAGGTGGAACAAAAATAGTAGTATTAGCAGAAGGAGTATTAGAGAGAGAGAATTCAATCCAGTACGATCTGAAGAAGATTTCTGAACACTTAGCATCTCGTCCAGCTTTGCACTTGATGTCCTTTCGAATTATGCTCTAACTTGAAACAGCTCCGCTTCAAGCTTCTTGGTCTTCTTAGCCAAGAAATTGTTCTCGAACCTCAGTGCTCCAATGGTCTGATTTGCTTCATCAACTTTTGGTGGAGAGCTCCTCACGATCAAGTTCCACATCACTGAGCTTCTTGGTGGCCAGCCTATAGAGTTTTTCATGCTTCTCAGAAAGCTTGTACAGTTTCTCATAGGCGGTATGGATATCATCTTGATCATCCATAGTTTCAAACTTGGCATCCACCAATTCCTTTTCTTCATCTACTTCTTCAGTAATCCTATCAGTAGGATTAGCAGTGGCAGTGAAGGCATTCAAGATTTAGTCATCTTCATTTTCGAAATCATCCTCAGGCTCCGTGTCGCTTAAGGTAACAGCAAGTGCCTTGCTCTTCCCAATGCTCTTAAGGTACGTTGGACACTTTTGTTTCATGTGTCCGAAGCCTTGACACCCAAAGCACTTTGGTCCAGCTGGAACAGTGTACTGACCGCTATCCATGGCATCCTTCTTTCCTTTATCTGAGTTCTTGAACTGAGAAGAACTAGATTGCCTACGGTCCTTGTTGAAGCCTTTTCCATTGGAATTCTTCATGAATTTCTTGAATTGCCTGGTAATATAGGACTTCATCTTAGAATCTTCATCAACTGAAGAATCATCTGTATCACTGCTCTTGGCTTTCAATGCCATGCTCTTGCCCTTGCTTGACTTGCCCATCCTAGTCAGCCCTAACTCGTAGGTTTGCAAGTTTCCAACCAGCTCAATCAAAGGAATTCTGTCAATATCCTTTGATTCCTCTATCGCCGTGATCTTAGCATGGAATCTCTCGGGCAAAGATCTGAGCACTTTCCTTACTATCTTGGGTTCAGGAATAGTTTCCCCAAGATTGAAAGCTGAGTTCACTTAGTCTTTGAGCTTTGTATAGAACTCATCAAATGACTCATCCTCCTCCATCTTAATTTCTTCAAAGCTTGTGGTGAGCCTCTGTAGCTTTGAATCCTTAACAGCTTTAGTTCCCTCATAGGTTGTTTGGAGAATAGTCCATGCTTCCTTAGCAATTTCTGTAGAGGAGATTTTCTTGAACTCCTCATTGGTGACTGCACTGAATAGGGCATTCAATGCTCTGCTGTTGAAATTTGCCGCCTTGATCTTGGCATCATCCTAATCGGCCGGCGCTTCTGTAGGCTTAGTCCAGCCTATCTCCACAGCTTGCCACAATTTCTCATCTAATGACTGCAAGAAAGCTCTCATGCGTACTTTCCAGTATGCATAGTTAGTACCATCAAATAATGGAGGTATAATAAGAGATTGACCTCTATCCATGACAACGGGGGTCAATGGATCACACACAAGAATTAAACCCTAATCAGAGTGTATCCACTCTGATACCACTTGAAAGGCCACAAATGCATTGACCCCTTGTGATTAATTAAATTGATTAATTAGCCGAGTTATTAATTAATTAAGTTTACATGTAAAATCATATGGCAGCACAAACAAATCACAAAAACTAAAGTATACAGTGGAAAATAAAAGATACGGTGATTTGTTTACGAATGGGGAAAACCTGACGGCAAAAACCCCACCGGGTGATTTAAGGTCACCACTCCCGAAACTCCACTATTATCACAACAAGCGATTACAAGCAAGGAATCCTAGTACCTTACCAACCTACAGTTGAACCTTTACCCCAATACCCAATTGGACTTACTCTATAGTGACAGTTTCTCCTTTTAATGCACGGCTCCCAAGTACGTGACTAACCAATTGCGCGGATCCCAGTACGCGACTTCAATTCACCAACTAGAGAGAGAGTTGTTGGCTACAAAGTTCTTCAAATCATCTACACGATAAAGGTCAAGAAGATACTTGGTTACAAAACCCGAAGATGCACATTACACAGCAACTTCTTCACAAGAGATGAATTTTGTCGTTGATCACAAATTGCATGAACAAGAATTACTCAATGCTTGTGCAACTTGCATCACTTTGACGGCCCTTAAAACAATCCTTTTATATGTCTAAAGTTAGGAGAAAAGAAGTTCCAAAGACACATTCACGGATTGGAATTAAAACAGAACTGAAAATCTGTTTTCTTTAAATCTCGACAGATATAAGTGTCAAGGATCTGTCGAGAAGCTGTCGCCTCGGGGCTGAAACAGTTTCTAAAACTCGATAGATGCATGTGTCGAGACTAGGTGTCGAGTTTTAATAACTTGCACTTTCCAGCTTGTTTCTTGGTCAGACTTGATGACTTCAACACTTAATCTTGAAACACTATTTCTTGAAGCGTTAAACACATCCTAAATCTACCCAATTACAAGTAAAGTGCGTTTTGTCAAAGGATAAGCCAATTACATAAAATAGTGACATATGTTAACAACTTGAACTACATATGTCCTAACAGGAAGCATAATAAGATATAAAAAGATAATGCAATCCTGCGGTTAGGGAAAATAATTTAATAAAAAAAATTTGACAAATAAAAGAATAAAATTTGACTACAAATTTAGTAGTAGCTTAAGACTACAATTCCACTCAATATTGTTTTATTTGATATAAATTTTGACGAATCCACTATTGGACTCATTTTCTTCTTATATCCTTCATATTTACAAAATTTATTAGAGATTAAAGATCAATAACTATATCGTCAATCATTTGTTTGAATTGCAAGTTTTTATAGTCTAAATTATACAGAAAAAATAAGTTTTGCATACAATCCAACGACGTTTTTTCATAAACAAAAAAAAAATCCAAACAATATTATTAGTTAGCCAAGGTTTCAAACTACTTTCGTTTCTAACAATTCGAGTCCAATAGACTCGATTTTCGCATTATAAATTGAGTACAGTGTGCTCGATTTCTCGATCATAGCACCGTCTGAGCTGGACAAGGAATCCACGTAGACATCAAAATCGAGTTCATTGAACTCGATTTTGGGTAAGAAAAATCGAGTCCTTTGGACTTGATTTCCATGTCTGTCACTCCACCCTTTTGAGACTCAAGTCACATGCTCATTTTAAAGGAAATCGAGTTTACTGGACTTGATTTTAGGTCACCACCACATTTCGGGCACGTGGACATAACTCGAGTCCAGTAGGCTCGAGTTATTTGCTTTTAAAAATCGAGTCTACTGGACTCGATTTATGTGAATGGTCCCCAGACCATCCACATGTCGTGTGGGTCCCAATTAGGACATTTTTCCCCCTTTACCCGGCTCACAGATGTGCTCTCTCATATTCTCTTCAGCTCTTTGGTGCCACCCTCAAGCTCACACTCACATCCTTAAATCTCACACAATTTGTCACCCTCAAGCTCACACTCACATTCTTCATATCTCATACAATTTGTCACATTAACAACAATCTCTCCTAGGTAATACAATATTGAAAATATTTTTTGTTAGTTATTATAATTATTTGCTAGGTTTTTTTTTTTTTAAGAAACAATTAAAACGTATTAGGTAATTTTTTTTTTTTTGTTAGTGAAAATATTGTGATTAATTTATTTGTTAGTATATTGTGATTAGTTTATTTGTTAGTATATTGTGATTAATTGCTATTTTTTTTAAATTAATATTATGATTAATTATTGGTAATATTTGTCTTTTTTTTGTTAGTGTAAATATTGTGAGTAAATTATTTGCTAAGTTTTTTTTAAAAATATATATATTGTGATTAATTATTGGGAATATTTGTTTATTTTTTGTTAGTGTTACATATTGTGATTAAATTATTTGCTAAGTTTTTTTTTTAAAAAAAAATTAATATTGTTGGGAATATTTGTTTATTTTTTGTTAGTGTAAATATTGTGATTAAATTATTTGCTAAGTTTTTAAAAAAAAAAAAAATATTGTGATTAAATTATTTGCTAAGTTTTTTTTAAAAAAAAAAATTAATATTGTGATTAAATTATTTGCCAATTTAAAAAAAAAAATTAATATTGTGATTAAATTATTGGGGAAAATAATTGGGTGAATATTTAGTACCAAATATTGTGATTAATAATGTTATTACAACATATTGGGAATATTTTTTTTTGTTTGTGTAAATATTGTGATTAATAATATGCTAGGTTTTTAAAAAAAAATAATATTGGGATTAATTATTGAGAATATTTAGTACTAAATATTGTGATCGATTGTTAGGAATATTTTGTACTTTTAGGTCTTTATCATGGGTATGAAATGGATTATGAGTTTGATACCTAAGATAGTAGTTGTAGTCTTTTTAGTATAAATTATTTGAAAATATATTTGTTTAAGATTTGTAACAGAGATTTTAATGGATAACTAGTTGGTATAATATTTAAGTTTGATACGTAGAATGATTTGGAATTTTAAAAGAATATGAAATTGGTAATGACTATTTTTGTATGTGACCCGAGGTGAGTATAAGCAAAGTTTTGTGATTGAGAGTTATAAATTTGTCACTAACACAATTGCACTTGATGATCTATAGGTTGATAATGATCTATATAAATATATACTACGGTGGACCCCTTAACAATGCCAACCCTTATGACGGATTTCCATTTGAAGGTTCGGGTATCCAGTGTTGTTATACGATGATACACCGTAAGTTAAAGACCCTGAGTGATTTGAAGATAAAATTATGGACGAGCTGCAACTGAACCCTGTTTTGCATGACATACATATTATTTTCCGTTCTCCGCATGAAATCCTCAATCAATGCATTAATTACAAATATATGGTGATAATAGAAGACAAACATGTGAAGATCATGTTTAACAAGATGCGTCAATGGGAACAAGTAGCAAATTTTGAATTGTATGTCACTTTGGAGCCGTGTGCGGAAGTCGGCGTAGAGGATATTGTACAAGCAACTACATCTCTACAATTTGCAGTCCTAGATGATCAATGCACCACATTGGGAGGCTATACACCCCCTTTTCAAGAGACACCAACAACAGTTGAGAGCGAACCTAGCAATAGAAATGAAGAGCAATTTTGTACACATTGAGGTGAATCCTCTACACTTCCAGTTGTTGAAGATGAATATAAGCACATGTTCTCCAAATACCACTATGCACATGTTCAAGATAAATTGGCAAGGATCTCAATGTATAGCTTAATTTATTGCATAATTCTCCAAATACCACTATGCACACAAGCTCCATAAGAGATAATATTTATGTCAATAAAATAGAATCAAGTGAATAGAAAAACTAGCTAAATAGAAGACATCAACTTAAAACTACTAGGTAAGTTCGGGTGACATTGCAAGGAGAAAATTGGCATATAAAGATAATTGTCAAAGACATTTGTTAGTTAACATCATTTTCAAACTAATAAGCAAACTAACATCTCAAGTTTCTTAATATGTTAGTTAACATCATTTTCAAACTAATAAGCAAACTAACATCTCAAGTTTCTTAATATGTTAGTTAACATCATTTTCAAACTAATTAGCAAACTAACATCTCAAGTTTCTTAAACTCGATTTCACTGTAACAACTCGAATCTCAGAAACTTGAGTTCCATGTGAACTTTGAAACAAAAACATAACCAAAAGGAGAAAATTGACATAAGACACCCATTTTCAAACATATTCGTTAGTTAATGTCGTTTTCAAACTAATTAGAAAACTAACATTTCGAGTTTCGTAGACTCGATTTCACTATAGCAACTATCAAAACAGTAACACGAAGCAACTATCCATTAATATATTACCAATTGCACAGGTAGTACATTTAACTTTTTAAATTTGAGTTAGAGTGGAAACATGATTTAAACTTAGCACCACTTTTTATAACACCATGATAAATGATCATTTGTCCCAAAAACTTAACATGTTTGAAGATATTTTGTAATTTGTTAATGGGTTTTCAAATGTTGAATTTTCTTTTGTTCATAGAAAGGGTAATGTATTTACACATTTGCTCGCCCAATGGGCAACTCTTGTGAACTGGTCTGGATTTGTTCCCATCTCCAATCTACCTTCTCATGTATCTCAGGCCTTTGCTAGAGATGGGTCCAACCTAATCTTTTTGTTTCTCCCCTGTTTTGGGTGGAGCTTTTTTTAGCAATAAAGTATTTATTCAGCAAAAAAAAAAAAAAAAAAAAAGGTAAACTATAATTATAACAAAGTGTTGGGCATGACAATTGTTCATTCCTTAATTGGTTGTGCTCTGCCTGATAGATACTAATTATACGACCCATGAAAAAACCAACTAATTATATGCTCATTTAATTTTAACCATCTAGCAATATGACTATAGGAGTGTGGTTTGTGTATGATAAAGTTTATCACACACTTGCAGGATGATGTCCAGCTCATGGTGGACATAGATTTAGAGGCCTATAGATTTTCTATCTCATGGTCAAGACTTATTCCAAGTATGATTACAAATCTCTTTCATTAACCAAACAAGAAATGATTTAGTAATTTTTCTCATACTTAAGCTGCTTATTTTCTAATGTTTCAAATGGAAGAGGACCTGTCAATCCAAAGGGTCTACAATATTACAACAATCTTATCAATGAACTATCCAGCAATGGTTACTTTCCATTCCAATTATAAATGACAATAGTACAAAAAAAACTAAAAACAACATGCATGATTACTTATTGTTTTGTGCATCATCAGAGTTTTGTAGAAATCATTTTTTCCATCAGCATTAAAATTTGTTATGGATCCAAGAACACAGTGTAGGTATTAGAAGAATTTGCTAGGAAGCCTCCTGGGCATGAGGATAAGTACATTAATTTCAAGTTTCAAACTGATATATATATATATATATAACGAAATCATTTCAAATTCAAAAAGCTCAATTCGAATGAAATGCGAAAATTAAAAATTCTGCCTAGTCTAAAAATTAAGACAAGCTTGTAAGTAAAGGGTTCCCATTTGTGCTCATCAATTCTCATCTTCCACTATTAAGTAAAGGTACAAGCATTAAACCCAAACCCTAAAAAACTATAACAACAAAAACCTAACACACTCCAACTTGAATTCAACGGCTCTAAACACTAAATTCCTATAACCTAACAACAACAAAGCCCTAATTCAGTGAAATAGCGACCTAACTCTTCAAACAAAAACAAAATAAGGCAAAAAAAAATCCTCTCAAATTCTTTCAAATTTGAAAAACTCACTTGCACGAAATTCGAAATTCAAACCCTAAGATTCTGAAACAAAGACCAAAAGAAAAGGACTGGGAGAGGTGACCTCGACAGTCGGGGAAGAGCTTGATGAACCAGGAGTGGAGGCGGATACCGTCGGAGGATCGGAGCCAGATGTCCTCGTAGGAGAGGTGGAGGCGAGCCGGAGTGATCTGGTAGGACTTGGTGAGACTAGGTAGACTAGCTTTTCCTCAAACGCCACCAGCAATGGACTCGAGTTTGTGTGGATTTCAGTGGGTGTTTTGAGAGTGAGAGTGGATGTTTTGAGAGTGGGTGTTTTGACTGAGAGAAACAGTGTGTTTGTGTGGGTGTTTGAGAGTGAGACTAAGAGAGACGGTGAGAGTGGATGTTTTGAGAGTGGGTGTTTTGACTGAGAGAGATGGTGTGTTTGCATGGGTGTTTGAGAGTGAGACTGAGAGATTGAGGGAGACAGTGTGAGGGTGTTTGAAATTGAGAGATTTGGGAAAGTTATCTAGGATGTGGGTTTCACTGATTTGGGACATGTGGAGTGCTCAAAAGAAATCGAGTCCAATGGACTCGAGCTCTTAATCCGAGTCCAAAGGACTTGATTTCCAAGTCTACGTGGACTTGCTGTCCACCTCAGCTGGTGCCACGATGAATAAATGAAGTACATTATACTCGATTTATAAGCTCAAAATCGAGTCCAGGGGACTCGATTTGTTAGAAACCAAATTTGTTTCAAATCTTTGCTTACTAATGATATAGTTTGGATTTTATAGTTATTTAAAAAAAAAATCTAATCCAACTGTTAAATTTTCAAAATATGTATTTATATTCATTTTTTTAATAGAAGTTCTAATCTTCGGTGTTTTGAATTTTAACCAAATAAAAATAATAATTATTATTAAGTTATGCAATATTTAGAGTTAAGTGTAACTTAATCCCTCTGCTAAAAAAAAGGTTTAACTTAATCCCGTCATTTTTTTTAATGGTGGTATGTTTTCTATGCCAAAATTCCGCACATGTGATTGACTACTGCAAGCCAACTACTCTTAAATTCTTTATCATCCTAACATTGGTTCAAGTCATATTTTGTCTTTCTCAATCATGGCCGGCTCAATAGGTGATGCAATTGATGCAATCACCTAAGGCCTTTAAATAAAGAAAGGCTCCCACTTGAATATATATATATATATATATATATATATAATACATTTATCTATATATTTTAATTAAAAACAATTTAAGCATTTTTATTGGTCAATAAAATGCATTAAAAAGGTCACATTGTATCCTAAAATGCAAAAGATTAAAAAGGGAAAAAACAAAAATAGTCAAACTTCAGCTAACAAAATTAAATTTTAGAAGACAAATTTATTAACTCATTCTTGAAATATGCTATGTAAGGACACAAATCAAGCTGGACCAAAATTGGATTTTCAGACCAACCCAATGAGCCCTTAACAATGAATTTATGGAGAGTGGGCTTCTAATCTAGGTTCTTTGGACGGTAGATAACACAAAAGTTAGATTCAATCATAAAACCCATGCACTGATCTCATACATAAACGTAATATTGCTTTGTATACATGGATGCCGAGGAAAATCCTTGATTTTTCATTACAAGTTATATACCCCTCTTCTTTTCTCTCTCCTTTGCCTCTTATAGGCCTCTATCTCTTTCTCCCCTCTTCCACGTGTGGTCCAGATCATTCCTTTGGATACTTGTCCCATCATTCCTTCTTACCCCAGTCTCTGGCGGTAAGCGTGGGGCTGCATTTCAATATTCAGGTGTCACTTCTTCATTAATGCGGCCAGAGAGGTAGGTGTGGAGCCTTTAATGCGGTGATAGCAGCTTTTTCCTTAATATTTGTCTGTTACTTCCCTTTATCCCTTATCCTCGTTTTCTCAGCTTCTATGTCTAAGGTCTTTGGTACGAAATCCCTTGATCCACCAGACCACTCTCATTGTTCTCGGCAGCATGCTGCCGAGGACTAGGTCGTCCTCGGACGTAATGTTTCGTGGTGTTCTGCAAATGCATGACACCTTTCTTCGTCACGTGACTTCGTAGGCTAACCTTATTATGTTCTCGGACCATTTCATGATACTGGGCTGGACTTCTCTTCTTGTGAGAGCCTTTGGGCCGGCCCAGTACGTGTCTTGGGCCCATGGGCACTACATGCTAAAATCAAAATTAATAACTAGACAAATTCATTAATAATACAATGCAATTGTCTTGAAATGTGCTAAAATAGAGATTATAAATTTTAAAAACAAAAGAAAAACCTCTCATCTCATTATCTCTCTACCTCTCCATCTATATTCTTGTCTTACCTTTCTTTTCTTCATCTTAATCTTGATTCTTGATCTTTTTTCATAAACTCAATTAGTCAGTCTAGCTTGAAATTGTTCTTTGTTGATTCCAGCTTACCAGTCTACCAATCACTAAAGGTATTCTTCTTCAGTTTTTCTCCTCTTTCTCTTTGTCTTTTTGAGAATGAACACTCAGAGTCTTATATTTATTTAACTTAAATTATATATATTTTTAGTTTGTTTCATACTTTCACTATACAATTATTTGATCAGATGAGACACGTTTTTTTTGCTATGATAGCTTTTCTGCCCCTCTTTGGACCTTTTTCTACTATGATAATTGATAGGACATTTTTTTTCTTTAAAACTTAGTCATAGGATGATATCATGATAGGAGTAGGGGAGTACAGTTTCTCACTTTTTTTTTTTAAAAGGAGTACAGCACTGAGCCCACGGTTATAGCTTACACGAGACACATTTTTTGCTACGATATCTTTTTTGACCCTTTTGGACCCTTTTCTACCATAATAATTGATAAGACGTAGGGGTGTGCAGAAAATCCATTGACCTGTTAAATCTGACTCGATCCGACCCAATCCGTCAGGTTGGGTTGGTTTTTAAGGCTTGGTGGGTTGGGTTGGGTTGGGTTTGTGTCATAAAATTACAAACCCGCCAAACCCGACCCGACCCACCCATATTTTAATATATATTTAAAATATATTATATATTTAATAAATATTTTTTTAAGTTAAAACCTAGTAATATATAACATAAAATATATAATATAATATAAAAAAAATCCTACAAACATATATAATATAAAATCCTATTACTTTCTTTAATATATATTTAAATATATTATATAATTAATAAAAAAAATTATAGGTTCAATTTAATAATAATAATAATAATAATAATAATAAAAAAAAAGTCTAACCCATGGGTTTAATCTGACCCAATCCGACCCATGTGGGTTGGGTTAGATTGGACATATGTGATGGATCGAGTTGAGTTAAATTTTTTTTTATCCACTATAGTGGGTTGGGTAAAAAAATTTTCTCAATCCGACCAATACACATCCCTAATAGGACGTGTTTTTTCTTTAAAACTTAGCCATAAGATGATATCATAACAGGAGTAGTAGAGTACGGTTTCTCACTTTTTTTTTTTATAGGAGTACAGGGTACTGTACTGAGTCCACAGTTATAGCTTACATGGGACATGTTTTTTGATATGATAGCTTTTTTTACCCTCTTTGTACCCTTTTTTGGCTATGATAATTGATAGGGTATGTTTTTTCTTTAAAACTTAGCCATAGGATGATATCATGGTAGGAGTTATGGAGTACGGTTTCCCACTTTTTTATTTATTTTTTATAGGAGTACAGCCCTGAGCCCACGGTTATAGCTTACACGGTTTTTCACACTCTTTTCTTTATCTGACATTTATTTATTATTATATTAATTAATAATTTAAAGTATATTTTATTAACTTATTTGTATTATAATGACACTAATTAATTAAACTATGTATTAGATTAATTTTTATTTATATAAGTTTAAATTTTAAAGTGGTCACGTCTTTAAAATTTTCGTCTAAGAACTCGAAAGTTGTCGAGTCGGCCCTATTCTGGATGGCTAAGGAAAGAAAAATGACGGGACCGGGAAGACCTGTCCATCTCAATGGTGCACCAAGTCTTCGGCTATTTCAAACAATAATTGATTGGCCACGTTGCATTTTATATTGGTGGATTCACTGTAATATCGGAAAAATTGAAAGAAGTAGAGCTTGTGAATGACAATTGAGGGAAGTCATAGGACAGCTTTGTACGATTTCTTTGTCCGGTACTATGTGGGTGCCTCCTGTCGTATTTTGTCTTTCTCGATAGTTATGCAAAGAAAAATGACGGGACCACGAAGACCTGTCCATCTATTGGTCATGTTGCATTTGATATTGGTGGATTCACTGTGATATCGGAAAAATCGAAAGAAGTAGCTGGGCATGTGGCCAATAGGAGTAATTGTGGTATTGGAGGCAGCACAATGGCCGTGTCTTAAGCCTATTTAAGCAAAAAGCAACATATCTATTAATGACAGGAATTTTTCCCAAAAAAGCAATGGATTACCAATCCTTTATCTTTCATCAATAAATTTGAAACAATTGTCGAAATACTTTTTATTTAATATAAAAAAAAAAAAAATTCTCTATCAGTGACTACCTCAAACTACAAAATGACCAATTAGAGCAAAAATTTCTATAAACACAGTGATAGATTTTAGATCAAGGTGTGATCTACTTAAAATTCTCCTTCAAAACACAAAAAGAACAATTAGAAGATAAATTGAGAACAATTTTAAACTCCGTAATTTTTCAAAATTTTCTAACATATATTTTAACAAACTTTTTTTGTGCATTTCTAAAACCAACATCAAAATAAAGTAATAAATTATTATGTGTTCGTATGTATACTTTCCCTCTCATATAGGATAGGTTTTACTGACGCATCCCATGTGAAAGGAAAGATCAGAATATACAATAATTGTCCTAAACCTAAATAATGCACTGCAACATTGCTCGGATTGATCATCTTTACTGTCCTAGTAAAAGTACAGAGATAAGGATGAATCAATAAGGTGGATTCATGCCTTCAAAAGCCATGTGAAATGGAAGAGACATAGAGGGTCCACCAAATATGACTTCCTTTGGTCAAGCCAAAAAAGTCGCACCAAAAAGATTAAAATTCACCAGCCACAAATACTTTGTGAACTGTAGAAACCCTCACACGAAGGATAATAATCTCAAGAGAGGTTCTGAGGAAGCATTGAGTAGGTATTGAGATTTACTAAAGGTGACCTATAAGGAATTTATAGCAAAAATAAGTTAAATAGTAAAAAAAAGTTGATTTTTTAAGTCAATGCTAAACGAAATCAAAGTGTCCATTTGGGAACAACTTATTTAGCTAAAACTAAAAATTTTTTACTAAAAGTTTTGTAGATAAAGCTAAAAGGTAGCTGAAATAGTACAGTGAGATCTATGAATAATATTATCTATACTATTATTTAAACGGCTGCCTCTGTTTGGACCGGATTTTTTTGTTCCAAAATATCTCTACACCCCTAGATTTAAGTAGAGACACAACTAAAGGATAATTTTGTAAAAATATATGTCTAACTTGCATTAAAATATTGGCTACAAAATTGGAACACTTTTTCACTAACTCACTTTTTTAAAGTAACTACACGTTTATTGTTTTTTTTTTTAAAATAGAAAAATAAGTTAAACACTCTACGTTTATTCAAAAACAAATCTAAATATATAAATAAAAAAAAAAAAAACTAAAGGACAATCCAGATTTTTTTTGTTCTAAAATACCCTTACATTCCTATGTTTAAGTAAAAACAAAACTAAAGGACAATCCGGTAAAAATACAAGTCTAACTTCCACTAAAAAATTACCTAAAAAATAGGATCATTTTTCTATTGATTTTCAAATTTATTTATCCACTTATAAATTAAATTCTCAAAATAAAAATTATATATATAATAAAAAACATAGATTTTTTTTTTTGTTACTACCACTTTAAAAAAAAAAAAAAAAAAAAAAAAAGTCTCTTTGCGCGTGAGATGAGGCTAGTAAAGTATAATAGAACTCATGAATAATAACAAAAATAAACTAAATAGTAAAAAAAGTTGATTTTTTAAGTTAATGCCTTAGGCACATGAAATAACTTAAATTTATAAAGTACATAACTATTGGAGGATGCTGAGATTCATCAACGCCCTATTTGGAAGCTCGCGCTCCTCTCTTTGAAAAAGTGACTTCAAGCTCGACATGTCTTCTTCGTCTTCGGAGCTATCATTCACCTGGGCAATTATCAAGCCTTTGATGCTGGAGTTTTGGTCTGAGTTGGTCTCCTCGTCCGAGATCTCGATGATGCGGCCTCCTAAATTTCTCTCGGCTTCCGCTAAATGGAATTGGTCTATCTCCTCGTCAAGAGACGAGGGAGAGGCTATGGTTTCTGCTCGGACAACCTTGGTTTCAACTTTCGGCGGAAGAGAAGCAATTAGGGGGGGGGGGGCGTGCGTAGAGGATGATTGATGAATCGTCCGGTAGGTCGAATGGAGCGAGGAAGTCTGGCTTCGAAACGTCAATCCCCCTATGTCTTCTATCACCCGCGATGATCGCGTTGCCTACTTCTTGGTAGATGGTGGACAGAGGGTCGTATCCCAATAAAAGGTGTGCGGCCCTCACTTGTAGATCTTTGTTTACAAACACCTTGGACCTCAAGACTCTATTAAGGTCCGAAATGCTAGCTTCGCTCAGATGGGGTGGTGTATGTTGTTTGTCTGCAAGGGAAATATCCAAGAGTCCACAGTTGGTTAGATTCAAAGTAAACATTACGTCAATAGAATATTAAGGTGCAGCGAATCTAAATGACAAAGACAAAGGAACTAAACTTTGGCCAGAGGTCCTAAATCCTAAGGAGTCACACCTGATTTTCTCTCTTTGATGGGGCAGTGGGGATCGTCGTATCACCTACCGGAGACGATCAAGTAGTCGTCCTTCATGCCTTTGTTAGACTTAGGAAGGCACGATATGAGTCTAACGACACTGGACCTAGATTTAAGGTAGTAACCTACATTTTTCAAGTGATGACACTCGTATAGGTGGACGACATCGCGCTATGCGAGATTTAGACCCATTTGCTCATTTAGGGCATCGACACAACCTAAAATCCTAAACATGTTGGAGGTACACTGGTCGGGGCATAATCTATGGTTACGTAGGTATTCGCTGGTAACGTTTTTCATGGGAAGTGTCATCCCAACCTCTAAGAAGGCGATTATGGGGATGACAACTTGCCCTTCTTTCCTAGAGTCAGCTACAGCTTCTGGGGGGTAGTACTTTAAACCCACTTCTAGAGGAACGTGGTATTTGGCTTAGAAACCTTCCATGCTGGAGTCAGTATCTACTAGACACTTGAGCCTACCCATTTGGTCAAAGTGAGAACGAAGATTTAGAGCGAAAGAGGTAAGGTTGGTGGCCAAGAATTACAGCCGAGGAGGAAGAAGTCTAAGAAAGTGAGAACTTACGAGAGACAAGTGGGCGATTTTTCGTGAACTTCTTGAAAGAAAACAGTAACAGATATTCTCAGAATGCAATTGCGTTGGGGAGTAATGACGAATTTCACGATTTCCTAAATGTTTTAAATGTTTGGAAGGCGGCAATTCGTGGGAGTTATCCCGCCTAAATTTTCGAAAAAAAACTTGGGCCGTTGGATCTACATCTCACCGTTGAACGTGGGTGACAGGGAGTTACTTGGAGCAATTAATAGGGGCGTCGTGGGTATCAAAACATCAGGATTCATTTCAGAAGGTGCAGGTGGACTTCTCACGTGCCACGATTTGGGAAGCATGTGCAGATTGCGTTTCGAGTTAAAAATTCATTTTTCCCCTCTGATTGAAGTACAATAAATTTTTGAGAGGCTATTGTGGGGGCAGAAGCGTAAAAGCATGTCTTTGGGCCTTGGGCCTTGGGCCGGATCCGAGAGTGTTAACTTGTCCGAGGACGACAGGGCGACAACAAGGGCACCGAACTTAAAGGCCCATAAGCCCATTGTCGGGGTAGAGGCTACTTAGAGTGGTCCGAGGAGGGACGCATCCTCGGCCAACTGAGGTGACGGTCATGAGGTACGCCATAATGTTTAGGAGAAACCTAGAAAGATCAATTAGTAAAGACATACTCCAGAGGAATGCAAAAAGGGAGTACAAGTGGGAGACATATCGCATAAATCTGCTATCACCGTATTAAAGACTTCACACCTACCCCTCTGGCCGCATTAATGAAGAAGTGACATCTGAGATGACGGTTATCAACCTTACAGCTATTGGGGAGGATTTCAAGGGAGTGGCGGATGGGAAAGGCATCTGCATTGATGATCAGATAGATGGGACAACGAAGTGGAGGAAGAATATAAATAAAGAGAAGAGAGACCAGAAGGGGGGGGGGTTCAATTGTAAACTTTTCTTTAAAGAACACGAAAAGTTAATACAGAAAGTTTTCGGCTTAAGTTCGAGGAGAGCTTATGATTTACTGGAGGCCCCTTTATTTGTGATTCGTGTGTCTAGCCCAACGTCTTTGCTTCTCAACGTCCAAAGTAACCTAGGTATTAAGCCCACATTCTACAAATTTCATTGTTTAGGCCATTTGGGCCTGCCCCTTTTCACACGTTTGGGTCCAAGTTTGGAGCGTGTCCTTACAATAGTGATACTAATTTATTGAACTATCTATGAAATTAATTTTTATTTGTGCAGGTTTAGACTTTAAAGTGGTCACTGCTTTAGAAAAATTGCAATAACCAGGTTCTATTGTTCTAAACTTTAAATTTTATTTTTAGTGAAATTATCATTTTTAATTATAAATTGTATTTTATTTATGTATAAATATTTTCCCATTATATATATATATATTATTTTTTCATTATATATTTTCTCATTAAATATAAAAATTCAATATATATATTATTTGATGAATATTTAAATATAAAAAAGCTACACTTAACATTTTCATTTAAGGCTCCAAAGTTGTTGAGCAGTCCTATCTCTCTCCTGTGTTGACTCGAGACAAGGAATAAGCCTTTTTTTTTAATGAACAAATGGGTTTTGCATACAGGGTGAACTATTTGGCTAGAACAAGGATGATTAATGAAGGCATATGTGGGCTAAAGATCTCAAAACCACAGTAGCTTGTTGGAATAGAGGGGTGGGCGGCAAGTGTTGGGCAATAGTTATTTGGGGAGCAATTCCACAATGCATCATGTGGACTATTTTACTAGAATAGAATCTTGAAACTTTCAATGGGGAGGAACATTCCATCATTGAACTGAAACGGTTTTTCTTGCTTACTCTATTTGATTGGATGACTGCATTGAGCGGTCCTTATATCCTCTTTTTTTTGGGAATTTTTAGATTTGTGTTCTTTTATTTAATGTTTTGTTTCCTTTGGTACCTATACTGCGTACCATAGGAACAGTTTGTGTGCTTCTCTTCTTCTATTAAAAAATTTATTTTACCTATCTAAAAAAAAAAAAAACTTCTCAGTGTTTATAAGTTTATAACTCTAGGTTGTTTGCTATCACCAGTATTTAGGTGGTAATGGTGCAGCTGAAGTTTGCAACTTTTTTTTCCCTGGATCATTGCTACTTAGTTTTGGGTGCATGAATACTAATGCTTTTAGATGTGGAATAGTTCATCATTTATTTTTTAAAATGGAGCTTTTCATTTAAATAAAGGGTAAGATAAGGAAAAATGTATTGTACTTTTGTTCCACAAGCCAATGCAATGCAAAACATTTTGGCAATATTAGGTGCAAGCCACCTTGAAGTTTGAATACCAAACTCCCTATGGCACTTCAAAATTGATGTCCATCTTATTACAATTCTGTCCTATATCTAATATGAGACTATCTAAGAGCAGGATGCTATCTTTGTGATGGTTTACCCATCAAATTTCATATTCCACCTGTAGAAGAGTTGTCAGTTGCTTTGGCATAGGGTGACAAATCCTTCAAACTGATTTCCTATGAAGCACAAGTGCGTTTCTGAATTCTGGTTCGGGTGCGGAACTCGGCAATTTTTAAAAAAATAGGGTACGGGTGCGGCAATTAAATATATTTTCCACCACAGTACAAGACGTTGCTGTTTCCTTCATCCATTGCTCTCCATCTTTCCTCATGTCCTTGTGGTTCTTCCTAAACAATTCTCGGGGAGTCAATCTCTTTTTGGGAGGAACAATGCTCTCCACCTCCTGTAGTTGTTAAACAAAGTCTTAGAAACCAAAATATTAATATCACAACATTAGAAAGACAGAAATTTACCTCATTCATATATTATTAATATGGCATCCTTTTATTTGATGTAAACAATACCAGCAAAATGACTTCGTTTCAAGTTAATGAAGAAATGTCTGGCAAATAATGTCGTTCTAATAAAGCCAAAATACACATGACACCAAACGGTTGCATTCCACTAAAGAATAAGTAGGACATGCGAGTCACACGTGTGATAAAGCTTGGTCGTTTTGATAAGTACTAGACACAAGTTATAACAGAATTGCAACTGAGTTTCTCACGTATGGTGCCAAAGCTAATCCAGTAGTAACACGTGGCTCAAGTGGTTACCGCATAGTTTGTAATAGTCATGTGCTGTGTAAATAATAATACCGCATAATTTGTTAGTTTGGAATAGTACATATATAGCAACAGTGTTCCTCTTGTAATCTTAATTGATTCTTTCTCTTAATAAGAAATCAGTTTATTTACACTTGAGCCTTGAGAGAGAGAGAGGAAGAGTGAGAAATTTGATAAAGTGCAAGATTTGATACTTCAAGAATGTCGATAAAAAATTCAGCAAAAAAAAAACGTGGATAAAAAGGGGCAAAAAAGAAGATGAAGACAATTGAATTGGTCCAAGACTGATCCTTATCCCAGCTCAGCCTTTTACTACCAGAAATCGAAGTCCAAAAATCACAAAAAAAGAATATTATTTTTTATTATTAACCGAAAAATATTATGCCAGGTGTTAAGTTTTGTATTGTGTTGGCATATTTCTTGTAATCATGTTTAAATATTTTGTATTTTGCATTTTGTGGATCATTTTTTATTTGGGTTGAGCATTCAAGAGCTGAATTTGTACTGCAAATTTGTATTCGTAGTGGATCATTTCTAGCTTAAATGCCGCAAAAAGGTTTTCCTGCCAAGTTCTTGGTTTTTTTCTTTAATAATAGATCTGGTGTTATCTTGTAGTTTGTTTTCCCCTTGTGGTCGGCTTCTTTAATGTACTTCATATGCTTTTAATTGTATACCTTGATGTCCATGAACATTGAAATCACTTAAATTCAGCATTAATGTTTAATTTAGCTTAAAAGTAATTAAGGCATAAATTTAAGATTTAGGGTCTAAATTATTACCTAAGTTGGATTAGGTAATTCTCAATCTCAAAAGAGAAAGAGCTGCAAAATTCTTACTTTGAAAACTAGTTAGACTAGTAAAAGGTAGAGTAAAACACATTTAAAAAATATGATGCCAAAGCCAAAGGTTTATTCCTCAAAGAAATATAAAAAATTTCAAGGCATCTTTACTTAAAAAGTTTGAGAAATCTTGTTCAAACTATGAAAAAATATGCTAAATGAAAAGCTTCAATCAATGTAAATCCTTTTCATGAGGGGTTATATATGTTTATTTATATGCATACTACAAGTCTCTTAACTTCATGTCATTGGTGTATGACTTAATTGAATTGATCATTGAAGTCTCGAACTAGACTTTAGACTAATTCATATATGATATTCACACACAACACACAAGTCTAACATTCAATGAATTTCTATTCCACTTATATGACTGTAAGTGTTTGAATTTGATGTGTGTGTGCTTAAGATTATTGTGATTAAATCAAAAAGATTTTTGGTCTTTATATTTGTTTTTGGAAGTGATTTTCATCACTCATGTTTTGAAGTTTTTAAAGTTGTTTTTGTGTTTGGAAAACTATTGTTTGGGTGTTTTCACGAATAATGTTACGAGTGTCTCATGACTCACCCAAGTTGTGTGCTGCTGAAACTTTTTCCTAAAAACTTTAAGTTTTGGACAGTAGCCTCCGTGAGTCAACCGCGATTGTGTCGCGAGTAAACCCTAACCCATAAGATTTTCAATGTAAAATCTCCAAATCTGCTGTTTTTGCGAGTAATGTTGCAGCTCTGTCATGAGTTGCCTGACTCACAAAATGCATAGAAATTCAATTTTTAAAGGACACGGTAATTTCAGTTTTTGAAAATTGTCTTTTTCTCTATCATTACTCCAACTTCCCAAAACCTTATTCTTTATCAAAACTCAACCAACATCATTTGCACTTCACATCTTGGACTACTCGAATATCTAACACTTTATCTCTTTTAAATCCTTAGATTTAGTTCTAGATTTCTTAAAATCCAAGTTACTCAAGTCGCCACAAACCCACCAAGTTTGACTAAGTTTGATTAAGTCATATGCAAAATTATCCATTTAAATATCCGGACCGATCTAGGTGCCGAGTCACTAAGTTTTCAATCCAATCGACTGAGTTGATCTGGATTTAATAACTATGCTCGCAACCCATTGCCTTCTCTTCACTTTTGAACCCTTTTTTTTCCCCGCTACTTCATAGAATGAATTTGACCTATTCTCAATTCAAATCTTTAGGGTTTTTTATTTTTAGCATTCTTTTAGTTTTCAAAATTACATCATTTTAATAGACTTAACAATTTGGACAAAGAGCCCATATTGAAAACTAGTCAAAGTTAAAAGGAATGAATTGATAACATATAAATAAATTTAAAAAATTAAAAAAAGTGTAATTTATAATTTAACTTTTATTTGTTAAGAATAACACTTTCAAAACAAATTTTAAGTAACAAGTTATTTTTGATTGTTATTGATGGGCAAAAAAAGTAATTTCAGTAATAAGTTTAAATTAGAACTAGTAACAACTTAATTATGACTTAAGATTTATTGTGAAAGTATAATAAAAATTGGATGTAGCACTAATCTTCTTTTTAAGATTGAATCCGTATATTGGTGCAGTTATATGATCACAGCCCCATAGTAATGCATTCATCAAGATGTCTCCATATATTATTGCTAAGAAGATATCAAATAGAGCTTAATACTACAAATCAAATTATTTCTTTTTTTGATAAGATCAAATTATTTCTTTTATAAAGCAAAAATCCACATATATAGCCGAAGGGTTTCCTTTTCTCAAGTCCTGCGTGTTGCAGTCACCAGTACATGTAGCATGGAAGGTAACCTTGTACAGTTGTACCCCCTCCCCTCTCTTTCCCCTCTATTTCTTATTTCTCTAACCAGCCAAAAACTAGAAACAAGAAACAAAAATCACAACACAATGCTCCTCAACACTATTTTGTCAATTGGAAAATGGGGAATACTATTCAACTATAAAAAAAAATATTTATATATTAAAAATAAATAATAATAAAAAACTTACAACAAGCTATTTGTGATTTCTTTACTATTACTCATTGAGTACATAGTTAATTCATAAGCCTTGGAGACTTCAGGGAATAAACACTCCTCACAAATCCTTTACCGAATTGACCAACGGATTTTAATACATCAACTGGATCTTCTCCTTCCTCTCGACCCCGTTTCTAGAATAATATATAAATTCAGGGCAGAAGATTCAAGTTAATAAGATCAGTACACTATACACATTGCATCTCATCAAGTTTCTCATCAGAACTTAGGAAGATATTGAACTATACCTTGGAAGAAAATCTGTCCCACGTTATGCCAATAGCATCTCCTCCCAGAGAATCATACCACACCTTGAACATGTTGGAAAACTCTTTCTGCATGTGTCAAAAGAAATGTAATGTAAATAATAAGGAGAGCAATGATTTCAAGATTAACATCAAACCAGTGAAAATGCTTGCCTCTAAATCTCCAACAAAGAACCTCAGTGGATCAAAGTTCACCAATAGCTTATTTTTCAGTTCCTCTAAGCTACCCTTAAAGTCTCCAGGCGACATGAAGGGTTAGAAAACCTTGCTAGCATTCCCCCGAGCCACATGCTTCCCTGCCCAGGATGTGCATGTTGTGGAACTTAATTTACTAAAAAGTTCAACAAGGCTAGTGAAAAAGGCTGCAGAAGTTTACCTTGGTTTAGTTCAGAAGGAAAGAGAAGACGTTGGGGGTATGGTAATTTGTCCCTGTGGAGAAGAATGACAGCATCATAGTTGTTCAAAGGAGTTCGGAGAAGGCACTGCAAGAAAAAAAAATGATGCTGTAACAACTCATGTACATAGAAATCAAAAAATTAAAAAACCATAACCCTCTAAAACCTGACAAATGTTTCAGACTCACCTCCCATTTATAGGAATCAATCTGGTCCTGCAAGATGAGTTTGTTCAACAAGTTTGCACTGCTTCTAGCATAAGCCACCAACCTTTTAAGTTCCTTTTGAGTAAAACAGTTTCCATGTGTCAATAAAGAATAGGACACTATCCATACTAAATCTAACACTATTTGCACATATAAAAACAAGAACTGGAAGCAGGCAAATAGATGTTGAGAGTGTCTCCACTGAGCAAAATCTAGATGATACCAAAGAATTTCCTCTTGGCTAAGTCAATGTTTGCAGGAAAGCTACCAAGACACTCTCACAATACAACTCACAAGAAATGTTTTAATGGAAAAGGAATATCCATTGGAAAGGTAACAATATTGCCAAATAAGCAAAAGAAAATTAAATTTAAAGGAACTACCAACCGATGCCATAAATTAACAAGCACAAACATATGAGAGGATGCCTCAGCTTTTAAACAGTTAGGCAACCAAGTTGAATTTAAAGGAACTACCAACTGATACATTTGGAGAGAATCTGGTCCAAGCCTCAGATGCCTTTGTGGACGACTAAATTTCTCGGTTCGAAATAAGTCAAACGAGTGAAAATAGTTTCACAAATGCGAATTTGTATTGATGAATGTGTGGTACAATTATCTGTGATTACAAAAGAGTGATCCTCTGATTCGATCTCCTTAAAAGATTTGTGATGCGATTTTGATTCGAATACAAGATATCCTTCAATTTGGCTGAAGGATGGATTGAAGACCTTTGAAATGGAATTACAATGAATCTCTGGCGATGAGCTTATTAGAAATTCTTTGTTCTTCGTGTTCTTCGTGTGTTCTTCGTCTTTGAAGATCTGTGGTCGAAGTTCTTCAGGGCTTTGGAGGCTTGAATCCGTAGAGCTTCGCTGATTTATGGTTTGTGAGGTTTTTGAAGGCTTTTGAGCTTGATTCCAGTGACCTTTGAGATCTAGGAGGATGATTTGGATGATTTCCCTTCGAATGTTCTTCGTATTCGAAGGTTTGTGGTAGAAGTTCTTCGGGGCTTTGGAGGCTTGAATCCGTAGAGCTTCGCTGATTTGTGGTTTCTGAGGTTTTTGGAGGCTTTTGAGCTTGATTCCAGTGACCTTTGAGATTTAGGAGGATGATTTAGCTTCAAATGTTCTTCGTGTTCGAAGGTTTGTGATGGAAGTTCTTCGGAGCTTTAGAGGCTTGAATCCGTAGAGCTTCGCTGATTTATGGTTTATGAGGTTTCTAGAGGCTTTTGAGCTTGATTCCAGTGACCTTTGAGATCTAGGAGGATGATTTGGATGATCTTTCTTCGAATGTTCTTCGTATTCGAAGTTGAAGTTCTTGAAGTTCCTGGAGGCTTCAGGGCTTGATTCCAGCAGAGCTTCTGAATTTCTGAACTCAAGATCTCTTCCTGGTTCTTCCTTCGATGTCTTCGTTTCTTCGTCAGATGTCTTGGTTTCCTCAAATGCCTTAGGAAGGCTTCTATTTATAGGAGTTTGGAGGTAGGTGAGCGACACATGGCGGAGTCTGATTGGTGACACATGTCATAGCTTGACTGGTCTGCTTGTGTCATCGCTTACACGTGCCGGATCGCTTGAGTCATCGCTTACACGTGCCGACTCGCTTGCATCATCGCTTACACGCGCCTACATGTGATTAGCATTTTGCATGCTTTTCCTGTTCCTATCTTAATGGAATTTAGCAAATTTTCAGTAGCAGTATATAATACTTTGTAATTAGCCATACCTGGTGGACTTGGTGGCATGACGTGTCAGCTTGTGATAGGCCGGAAATTTTCCCTCTCTACAAATGCCCCCTCGAGACTTGTTTGCGCACACAGCTTCTGAGTGTAGGGAGTGAATGAGTCTCGAAAAGAATGAATTTGGTACTTGACTCTTCAAATGTAGTGGTTGAAGGTGGTGGAGCTTTTAGCAAGATGCAAATGTAGTGGTTGAAGGTGGTGGAGCTTTTAGCAGGATGAAGTAATTTCAGAAGAGTAGACCCACCCACATGAAAGGCCTTGATGAGACCGAGAAGGGGTCTGCAAGTATTTGAATGTGCTTGCCTAACTAAGCCTTCTCAGCAGAGATTAAGTCGAAGTAATTTCAAAAGAGTGTTTCATGATACTTAAAGGGGGTTGGTGAAGCTGTAAGTTACTTGCAAGAAGTTGGACGTACTTGCAAGATTGAACCATATTGGCAAAGATTAAGTTGAAGTAATTTCAGAGGAGTATTTTGGATCGTTGGCGGTGATCACAAGGTGTTGAAGATGGAGAAGAAGTGAGGATGTTGGTTGGGTACAGCATGCAGAATTGTGGGGTTGGCCTCCCATTTTTAAGATCTTCTGGTGAAGTTATATCCGAAGGATATACTTTGGATCACGAAGAGATCATGTGGGAAAGTGATTGAATGTGCTTGTGTTATCGCATCACTTAGGTTAAGTTGAGGTAATTTCAGAATGGATTTTGTGTCTGGTGGTGGTGATGACACAGAAGATGGAGACGAAGCAAAGTGGATGGGTGAAACACAGACACCATGACGCTGGCCCTATACGTTGGGATCCTTTTGGTGTAGATGTTTCTAGGAAGTACACCTTGGGATCCGGGATTGACTATATGCTGCATGAGGTCCGACAGCAAGTCGTTGAATGCGCCTGTGTAACTGGACCATGCTGACGGACATTAAGTTGAAGTAATTTCAGAAGTATATCTTTTGAAATTCTTCAAGCTTGTTTTAAGTTGGAGTAATTCCAGAAAGTGTATTTTGAGGTACCAGCAACGATGACCTTTGGGCCACATATTGGTGGAAACATGGAATAAGGCTTTGGCGATCATTTACTAGCACCAAAGGCTGATCTCTGATGAGCTGGTACCTTGGAGGTTATCGCAAGTGTTGGATGGGAGACAATTTGTAGGATACCCCAACACCTTTTATCACCTTCACTTGATGCGACTTGTTGGGAAAGCACAATAAAATGAAAGGTGGAACTAACTTGCGATCCTGGTTTTAGAAACTAGCCAAGTTGGTGTTTGTTCCGAACCGTTGCTTCGGATGGGAGAGCAAACAATTGAAGAGAAGCTATAAGAGCCTTGATTTTGGGAACAGGTGCCTCTGCTGGACATAGATTTCTTGGTCAGCCAAGTCCAAGGAAACATGGAACCACGATGCAGACCTTGTTATGAATAACTTTATGGACAAATGTGGTCGTTAAGTGAGAAAACAAAATTTTTTTGGATCCTAAAACAATGATGATGTTGTGAAAAGGGTTTCTACTGAACCATGAGAGGGTTGATTTCAAACTGCTTATGAAGCAATTTTGGTTGCTAGGCATTAAAAATGATGAGGCCATAGTGAGAAACGGTTGTGAGAAGGAGGGATTGAAAACTTGAAAGAAGCAAATCTTCATTTCATGATTCGGTGTGTTTTTCTTGATGAACCTTTGATGAATCCAACCCTTCTATTTATAGCAGAGAGATGAAGAATGGTAGTTGGGTAGTTGAGACTGACGGACGAAAATTTTTGGTGAGAATGGTGGATTAGACTGGTAGGCACCGAATGGGAACGGTCAGTTGGAGACTGGTAGGCACCGAACGGAAATGGTAGGTACCGAACAGGAATGGTAGACTAGAGTAGTGACCCAATGCAATTTCAAGTTTGAGACATACTCGTGATAGCTCATCTGTTCTTTGAAAGAGGAGCCTTGATGAAGTCGGGAGAATAACCCTGAGGGAATCCAAACTAAGTGGATGAATCTCCAATTTTAATTTTGGGAGCTTAAGTTTTGGATTCTGCTAGTTCTTCGGAGAATTGGGAAAAATTGGTGGTTTTCAAGTCCGAACAAATACGCTAATTTCAGAAACGGGTTCTTGTGAAAATCTGAGTAGGACAAGCTTTATTCAAGCATTTTGATTTTTGGTCAAAGTTCACATCAAAGCCAACAGCTGTAGAATCATACAACTTGAGCAATTTTGGATTTTCAAACGAATAAATAGACCTCAAAATCGAAATGTACGCAAAAAATTAGGCAAGACAGGTCATTCTTGAATATTTTGACTTTTGGTCAAGATTTGTGCAAAAGTTAACTTTTTAGAAATTGGACCGTTATGCAATTTTCGAGTTCCAGATGAAGAAACCAATCCCAAAATCGGAATGTACTCAAAAAATTGAGTGGGACAGGTCTGTCTTGAAATTTTTTGACTTTTGGTCAAGATTTGTGCAATAGTCCATTTTTTTGGAAATTGGACTGTTTGTACACTTTTTTGAGTTTCGGATGAAGAAACTGATTCCAAAATCGGAATGTACTTGAAAAACTGAGTGGGACAGGTCCGTTTTGAAAATTTTGACTTTTTGGTCAAAGTCAAAGGTCCAACTTGGTCAAAGCTTTTTTTTTTTTTTTTTTTTTTTTTTTTTTTTTTTTTTTTTTTTCAGGCGGGTCAAATCGGGTCAAGACTGACGGGTCAAACCGGTTCGGTGACGTCATTAACGATGTCATGAAGCCTGGCGCGCGCGCGTGCGGCGCGTGATCGAGCGTGAGACACGTGAGCAGGCATGTGATTAGCGCGTGAGGCGCGTAAGGAGATAGTGGCTGGCGCGTGTGAGCGCGTGGAATACAACCTACGTGTGTGAGCGCGTGGAGCATCCTGGCAGCTCGTGGAGGCGCGTGTAAGTGAGGCTGTGATTACCGGATCTTCTAGCGGCGTGTGGCGACGTGTGGTCCATCGTTTGGGCTTGAAAGTTTTGGGTTTTGTAGATCTAGGGCTGCCGGATTGAGTGGTGGTTTTTGTTTTCTGAATTTGTGAGCAGATTTGTACAGAAGTGAAGGATTAAGCCGTTGGTCATCGTGAAGTTCTGGTGGCGCGTGGAGGCACGTGGCAGCTCCATTGTTGATGATCCTTCTAGGTTTTGTAGATCGAAGGCTGTAGAAGACTACTGTGGTATTAGTTTTGTGAAATGAGGTCAGGATTTGCACGAATTTGAAAGAGAAGTCCATTGGCATTGTTAGACTTATTCTTGGTCTATTTTGGCGGTGGTCGTTCTGACAGGACGGTGGCTGCTCTGACAGGATGATCTCTGAGGCTGGACGCAGGTGACTATTGAGTCCCTCTACTGTTCTCTAGGGTTGGCAGCACAAACTCTTTGAACAATATGGTATTCCTTGTGTAATAGCTCCTAGATGAAATGTCCCTTCTGTAGGAACCTACTCTTTCCTTTTTCAAAGTTTGGTGTAGTATTTTTTTGAAAGTAGCAATCACACTTCTTTTCCCTTTGTTCACATCTTTCTTTCTGTCTGTTAGCTTCCAAAGACTCCTATATAAGAGCACCCTTAAGTTGCACAAATCTATCCTTCATATAAACTACGTAGGGAAACTACGTAGGGAAACTATGCCCCATTTTCTTTATTTATTTTTTTTTATATACATATATATATATATACACACATATATCATGCTTTGTTTGTACTAACTTCTTTTTTTTTTTTTTTTTTTAGGGCATGACTGAACTTAGCAAAAGATACTAAATTGCCTACGTACCCTCGAGAGGGATCAAGTCATTACGTAGTTTTTTTTTTTTTTTTTTTTTTTTTTTTGACAAATTTTTTGTTGCTTGTCTTTGTTTTGCAGCACGATTTTCTTGAATTTCGGGTTTTGACATCAAACTTTAGGTTAACATTCTCATAAAAGTGTTTGCCTTCATTTGGTGGCTTTGTATTTCATTGATAGCAACATTCTTGCAGTGACGTATACCTTCATGTTGTTATGCATCAACAATCTTTTAGCGATATTCGTCTTTGCAACGCTGTTTCCATAAGGATATTTGCTAGGCAATATTGCTATCGTCAGTACTCGTCTTTGAAGTCGCATTGGCTCTAGTATTGGCAATTAAGTCACACCAACACTTGTATTTGCAACGCAGCCATATCAAGAATTTTTGCAACATAGCTACATCAAGAGTTTTTTTTTACCATGAAATCATGCCAACATTTGTCTTTTAGCACTTGCCTTTACAATGAAGTGGCATCTATTTTTTTTTTCTTTGCATCGAAATCGTGTCACCACTCATCCTTTTTTTTTCATGAAGCGGCGCAGACGCTTGCAACTACTATGAAGCATTATCATTAACTTGTCTACTGAAGCAATATTTGCACTTGCATTTGCACCCTGTATTTATTTTGCCATGAAGTGCCGCACCATCTTTTTGCCTTTCATCTTTAATGAAGATGCACTAGCACTCAACTCTTTTTGCCATAAAGCTGCCTCGACATTTTATTTGCATTGAAGTCATGTCGATATTTGTTGCTGCCATGAAGTCATGTCAACACTTCATTCATACCGAAGCTGTGCCAACATTCATTTTTGCCATAAAGCTACGTCAACACTTCATTCGCACTGAAGCCACATCAAAATCTATCTTTGCCATGAAGCCATGTCAACATTTGCCAACATTCATTTGCCATTCATGTGAAGCCATGCCAACACATCTTTTCACGTCAACACTTTTGCCTGAAGCCATGTCAACATCTATCTTTGTCGTGAAGCCATGTCAACACTTCATCTTTGCTGTGAAGCCATGTCAACATCTATCTTTGCCATGAAGCCATGTCAACACTCATCTTTGCCATGAAGCCATGTCAACACTCATCTTTGCCATGAAGCCATCTCAACACTTCTATCTTTGAAGCCGTGCCAACAAGCCACGTCAACACTTCATTCGCACTGCACTCGCATTGAAGTTGCACCAATATTGACATTTATAATAAAACTACAACAACACCAATTTCCAGAGGCAACATAGCTCAGATATCGGGGGTGCTTAGCACTGTTGCCAGACATCAAAACTTCAAAGATAGCAACAAGACGTTGAAGATGCAAGGAGTCCGTATCAAGACTTTGAAGATGCAAGAAAATGCCAACAAAACCTTGAAGTCTCAAGAAACTCCTATCAAGATTTTGAGGATTTAAAGAGGTGCTAACCAAAACCTTAAAGATGTGAGAAGTCCCTATCAAGACCTTGAAGATGCAAGGAAAGGCCAACAAAACCTTGAAGTTTCAAGACGCTCCCATCAAGACTTTGAGGATTCAAAGAGGTGTCAACAAAGCCTTGAAGATGCGAGAAGAATGTCGTCAAGACTTCGAAGATGTCAGAATATGCCCATAGAGGAGAGATGACGCAAAACATGCTTCATAAACGTTGGGGAATGTCCATAGAAGATGGGGAATGCCATGCAGACTTTATGTAGTCTTCATCTTTGAGTACAACGATCTTTGATCATCCTATTGAGCAATTGATTGTCTTTAATCAATGTCTTGCCAACCAAAGGGACTTTAAAAGCATATTGACGACCGTTGGAAAACTTTTCAAGTTAGATTGGCAAACCTTATTCTTTTCATGTGACTGAACTTAGTGAAAAGTACTAAGCTGCCTATGTACCCCGGAGAGGGATCAAGTCATTACGTAGTTCAACTGATTTTTTTTTTTTATGATTTTTTTTTTAATGATTTTTTTTTTGATGATTTTCTTTTGAAGATTTTTTTTTTTTTCACGTTTAATTTGCCCCATAATTTTTTTTGATGATTTTTTTATTTTTTTAGGATAATTACTTAAATTTAGATGGGATTTTTTTTTATTTGTACGCTTTCAAAGGTAATGGGAAGACATCATGTACCCTTGTAGAGCTACAGTGGGCAGTTTAAGCTCTTACCGAGGAGCAGTCCTCGATTTTCAAGCATAGAAGTGTTTGAGGAACTTCCCTTTGATAGGGCCGATCCTTACGCCATCATTGTCAACCAATTTGTAATCCTTGTTGGTGTTTGCCCCTTGCCTGAGAGTTGGAAGTACATCACAAGCAACGGTCACATGGTTTAACCTGACAATTTCATCAAAGTCTAGATCAATCTTGTTTTCTTTGGCAAGCTTCATGATTTGCTCTTTGAAGACGAAACATTTTTGGATTGGGTGGCCAATGATGCGATGATATTTGCAGTAGTTAGGGTTATCAACTTTCTCCATGTCTTTTGGTCGTTTGCATTCTGGCAACTCAATCAGCTTCAATTGCAATAGTTGTTCTAAGATGTTTGGCACATCTTCATCGGGGAATGGATATGCTTTTTGCTCACGTTCCTTAAAGGTTAGATGACGCACTTCGTTCTTTTTCCATCCTTCAAGTTGCTTTTCATTTGATTTTGCTCCTTTTCTTGGAACCTTAACTATGGAAGTGTTAACAATCACTGGGTCTTCGAGATTGCCTTTTGCATTCTTGTCATTCCTCCTTACTTCAGGTGTGGGAGGGTTTGAATTCCCATGGCTAGCAATGCTCAGCTCCATGTCATGAGCACGAGTTGCTAACTCTTCAAATGTTCGAGGCTTTATCCCTTGAAGGATGTAAAGAAGTCCCTAATGCATGCCTTGGATGCACATCTCTAGAGCAGAAATTTCAGAAGGTCTATCCTTGCATTCCAAACTCAAAGAACGCCATCGATTGATATAGTCAACAACGGGCTCGTCTTTCCATTGCTTAGTATTGGTAAGTTCCATCATGCTTACCGTGCGACGCGTGCTATAGAATCGGTCAAGAAACCCTCTTTCAAGTTGTTCCCGACTATCGATTGACTCGGGTTATAAGTCTGTATACCAATCAAAGGCATTCCCCTTGAGTGAATGGATAAACTGCTTTACAAGGAGGTCTCCTTGAGTCCCTGCATTCTCACAAATTTCTACAAAGTGAGCAACGTGTTGCTTAGGATTTCCGTTGCCATCAAATTGCAAGAACTTGGGGGGTTGATACCCATTTGGCATCCTCATGTTGTCGATGCGCTTTGTGTAGGGTTTTGAATATGTGAGAGAACTTGTAGAAGAACCTCTATATTGTGCTCGGATGGTATTTGTTATCATGTCTTGTAATTGTTGAACTGATAACGAAGCAACCGAAGTAGATTGTTCCCGTTGAGGAGTGTCTTGATTTTCTTTCCCTGTGTCACCTTTTGTAGAAGTGAAGCCAAATGGGAACTTAGGATCATGGCTTGATTCACCAAGATCTTGTATTTCAAGTTTATTCATTAGAGTTGCAATTTGGAGGTCCTTATCTTCAAGTGCTTTTGTGAGAAGGACGACCCTTTGCTCCATTTCAGCCATCTTTTCTTCCATGGTAGAGGTGTTAGTCATCATGACTGACACAACTTCCCAAGATGATGGAGAAGGAAGTGAATTGGAGTGAGCACGTGAAATCTCATTTTTTGGGTTCCCTTTGATGGGAGAGAAATCGTGTGACCAACTTCTTGTGAAGGAAGAAGGGGATTTGCCCCCATACTTGAGGTGTTCCAAGGTAGAGATGTCCTTGTTGATGACCTTGTTTCTTGTAAGAGGGTCTAAGGAGATGATTGTCTGGACCTTGGCTTCCTTGGTTGATTGAGATTGAAGTTGATCATGAGCTTTAGGTTGGCTACAATTGATTGCACCAATGCAGTTGTTGGTGGTAGCCATACCAAGTCTAATTGAAGTAGCTATTGTTGAAGCTTGAATGTTCTTGCTAGAGGCCATTGAGGTTGGTAGCAAGATGATGAAGATTTTTTTCTTTGAAGGAGAATGAGATGAGAGGCAGAGAGGTCCCACCGGGCGTGCCAGAATTTGTGGACAACTAAATTTCTAGGTTCGAAATAAGTCAAACAAGTAAAATAGTTTCACAAATGCGAATTTGTATTGATGAATGTGTGGTACAATTCTCTGTAATTACAAAGAGTGATCCTCTGATTCGATCTCCTTGAAAGATTTGTGATGCGATTTTGATTCGAACACAAGATATCCTTCAATTTGGCTGATGGATCGAAGACCTTTGAAATGGAATTACAATGAATCTTGGCTGAAGCTTATTAGAAATCGAAAGAATCTTCAGGGCTTTGGAAACGTAGAATTACAATGAAGGCTTTTAGCTATGAGCTTTTGAGATCTAGGAGGATGATTTGGATGATTTCCCTTCGAATGTTCTTCGTATTCGAAGGTTTGTGGTAGAAGTTCTTCGGGGCTTTGGAGGCTTGAATCCGTAGAGTTTCGCTGATTTGTAGTTTCTGAGGTTTTTGGAGGCTTTTGAGCTTGATTCCAATGACCTTTGAGATTTAGGAGGATGATTTAGTTTCGAATGTTCTTTGTGTTCGAAGGTTTGTGATGGAAGTTCTTCGGGGCTTTAGAGGCTTAAATCCGTAGAGTTTCGCTGATTTATGGTTTATGAGGTTTTTTGAGGCTTTTGAGCTTGATTCCAGTGACCTTTGAGATCTAGGAGGATGATTTGGATGATTTCCCTTCGAATGTTCTTCGTATTCGAAGGTTTGTGGTAGAAGTTCTTCCGGGCTTTGGAGGCTTGAATTTGTAGAGCTTCGTTGATTTGTGATTTCTGAGGTTTTTTGAGGCTTTTGAGCTTGATTCCAGTGACCTTTGAGATTTAGGACGATGATTTAGCTTCGAATGTTCTTCGTGTTCGAAGGTTTGTGAGGAGTTCTTGATTTAGAGGCTTGAATATTTCGCTTATGATTTAAGGTTTCTGGAGGCTTTTCTTGATTCATATTGAGATCTAGGAGATGATTTGAATCTTTCTTGAATGTTCTTCGTCTTCGAAGTTGAAGTTCTTGAAGTTCCTGGAGGCTTCAGGGCTGATTCCAGCAGAGCTTCTAAATTTCTGAACTCAAGATTCTTTGTTTTCCTGATGTTTGTTTCTTCGTCAGATGGCTTGGCGTCCAAATGCCTTAGGAAGGCTTCTATTTATAGGAGTTTGGAGGTAGGTGAGCGACACATGGCGGAGTTTGATTGGTGACACATGTCACAGCTTGACTGGTCTGCTTGTGTCATCGCTTACACGCGCCGGATCGCCTGAGTCATCGCTTACACGTGCCGACTCGCTTGCATCATCGCTTACACGCGCCTACATGTGATTAGCATTTTGCATGCTTTTCCTGTTCCTATCTTAATGGAATTTAGCAAATTTTCAGTAGCAGTATATAATACTTTGTAATTAGCCATACCTAGTGGACTTTGTGACATGACATGTCAACTTGTGATAAGCCGGGAATTTTCCCTCTCTACAGCCTTGTCATAAGCTGAAGCCAGGAACATTGCTGCACTTACATTTTGTTTGTTTTCTTCGTAACCTTTTTTAGTCAACATAAAGCTATTTTGAAAAAATGATAATGGAAATCCAGTGAAAAATAAGATCTCAAATTTAAGTAAGAATGAACCAAAATTATTGTATACTATTCAATAATAATTCACTCAATACAGAACTTACGCTTATCTCTTTCTCGTCTTTTGGGCTCAAATCTTCGTTTATGTCAACAACCAAAGCAGAAAAGGTCCAGTCATATTCTGATAGTAATCGGAGGAACCTATTAATGAAGTTGGAATGCATATGACAGAACACCATCAGGCCCAAGGAGACTAACTAGTTTGCAGATATAATAGTCTGAGCAACCCATATATTAAATAAGCCCATATATGGAGCCATCATAGTTTATATTAACCAAAATTGAATTCAGAAGAATTAGTTTAGCTGTTTCTAGAGTTACATGTTATAAAGTCCTGGAAGAAAGGTTTCTTGAAAATCTATTTCTTCATAATGTTTTAAGTTAATATCTATGATATAAGATGCAAAATCAAGCATGTAATTTACACAATTACTAATTAGTCAAAATTCCTTATACGCAGGAACAGATAACCCAACCTTAAAAATCCAGTGATGCGAGAGCAAGGAGCATTAAATGGTAAAGGTTGTAAAAAGAGATGAGCGACCAATAGCTCGACTGCCTCTTCTACCAAGCAAGATGAAAATAGATGCGAGGCAACCCATGTTTTGCAATCCTTCACAAATAACAAAAGGAAGTTATTCAGAGTTGGGGGTTGAACCAGAAAGATAATTGAGCATAAAAAAATAAAAGCTCACCTAACTACAGGTCCATATAGCGGATAACGACCCTGTAATCCATTAATCATGCTAGACTGCTGACTGCGAACAAAAAGTTCTTTGTCTATAGAGCTGACCCACTTAAATTGGTCACTTCCATCTGCAAATTAATTGGTTTAATCAAGTCAACATCATAAAAGTCTGACAAGCAGACCCATATATATGGCGTCATATGTTAGACTTAGAGTTCTTACCTTCCCTTTTCAACAAACTCAGGCCCCCTCTCATGCCAAATTTTAAGACGAAATACATATCCAGTGGCGACGCTACATGTAAGTCAGGGTGTTCCTGGGAACACCCTGACCTGAAAAAACACCTGAATTTTTTTTTTAAATTTTTTATATTAGGTTTATAATAGAAACACCCTCAATCACAGAATCAGGAACACCCTTAAATTAAAAAAAATAAATAAATAAATATGTTCTACTTTCAAGCAAAAAAAAAAAAAAATTCCCAAAAAAATTTTGATCTAAAATCTGAAAAAAAAAAAAAAAAAATTTGTATCAGCCAAGCCCACGGCCCAAGCCCCATGGCAAGCCCAACAGATTACAGAACACATTACAGAGGAAGGCGTAGCAATTAGCAAACCCACGCGAAACAAACCCACGGATTCTCCAACCAAAAAAAAAAAAAAAACAGAGCAATGCCTCAGTCAGTTAGTAAGTCCCTCTAAATCAGAAATCACTAAAAGCATTATAAAAAAAAAAAGAAGAAGAAAAGAAACCACTAAAGCAAACCTAAACCACTAAAGCCTAAAGCAAACCACAACGCTGCTTGAGCTCAAGCCAACAGACGGAGATCGGAACGGTCTTAGCTCGCTCGTTGGAGATTAGACCGTCACAGATCAGATCGTCGCTGCTCGCTCGCCCTCCGGCCTCCACGAAGTCGTCGTCACAGATTGCTTGCCCCTCCGCCCTTCGCGGCGTCGTCGTCGCTCGTTGGTGTCGTTGTTGCTCGTCGACGTCGCTAAGCTCATCAGACTCTCTCAACTCTCAAGGTACTTCGCTCTCTCTTTTTCTCTATTTTTCTCTCTCACTCTCAATCTCTCACTCTCTCTCTCTCTCTCTCTCTCTCTCTGAATGAAAATGAAAATATGAAATAAATGATATGAAACTCTCTCTCTCTTTCTCTCTCTCTCTCTCTTTATTCTCTATCTTTAATAACACTAACTCTCTCTCCTATGATTGATTCTTGAACTGTGAGTCAAAGGCTCTCCTGTGATTGGCTATTTTGGCAATTTGGCTTTTGACCGAACTCTATCTTCAAACCTTTAACTTTATTAATTTTTTTTTTGTCTGTTTATTACTTTTTTGAATTTGGCTTTTATCAGTTTCTCACGGATGTTAGTGCTAGTATTGGTGTTGTTGTTGGTGTGTGTGTAATCACTGTAATGTGTTGGTGTTGGTCACTGTATTTATTGTCTTTTAGTGTTATGTGTCCTTGTGAAATTTTCTGATTGGCAGGGGCATCAGGCTTGTGTTGTGCTTGTATGGGGGTAGATGGGCACATGGACATGGGGGGCCGGGTTGCCGGTTGTACAATGTAACGTGCAAGTTGCACGTTACATTGTTTTAGCTTTTAGTGCTTTAATTATTGTGTCGCATATAGGATGCTGATTAAAAGGCAGCACCCTATTTGCATATATGTGTAACGCACATTAGTGGCTCTTTTAGTGTAAATAATATAACAAATTAAAACAATATAATTAATGAAAAATAAATAAAAGCAATATAGTTTATTGTTAAGCTAAACAACAATAATTAAAGCAACATAATTAATCAATACATTATAAAAGACAAACAAATTAAATTAAGTTAAGCTAAACAATAATTAATAGTTTTATAATTAATGAAAAAATAATATAATAAATTATATTTTATAAAAGACAAACAAATTAATGAAACAATTAAACAACAATAATTAATAATTTTATTAATATGAACTTATAGTTTATAGTTTATTCTTTTGCTAGAATTATGGACAAATATTTGATAAGAAAACCACGTATTGAATATTCATCTCCTGTGCAAGATTCATTTCCTGTGCAAGATTCACCTTCATCTTCTAAGCGAATTCGTGTCGACTTTAACTTGGAAAATCTACCTTCAGATTCTGGGCTACGACAAAAGATATCTTCTTATCATCCTAATAATCATGATGAAATAAGAAAACATTATTTAACAAAAGGCCCTTGTCAACTTGTTCTTCATGATTTTCCTATGTCAAATTTTTCTGGAAAGCCTCGTCGATTTAGATCCGAGTGGTATGTAGGTAGAAAATGGTTGGAATATAGTATAGACAAGGATACGGCATTTTGTTTTTATTGCTACCTATTTGGGCAAGATGTTGGTAAGCAAGGAGGAGGTGAGACTTTTGTATCGAAGGGATTCAAACTTTGGAATCAGCTTGTGAAGTTAGATTCCCATGTTGGAGGAGTTAATAGTGCTCATAACCAAGCTGTCAAGAAGGGTGAAGATCTACTGAAGGAAAAGCAACACATTCAAAGTGTTTTTGTTAAGCAATTAAATCAGGAAAAGCTTGAATATCGGATTCAATTAAATGCAATAGTTGATTGCGTAAGATTCCTTTTATGCCGAGGATTAGCTTTTCGTGGTCACGATGAATCTCAAGGTTCAAGTGATAAAGGAAATTTCCTTGAGCTTCTACAATTTTTGGAGGATCACAATGAATCTATCAAAGAAGTGTTGCAAAATGCTTCGAAAAATTGCAAGCTTACCCACTCTGATATTCAAAAAGACATGGTGAATGCAATTGCACGTGAAACTTGCAAAATGCAGGCGCTTTGATAAAACTTCAAGTGCCTCAAGCAAGCTTCCAGAAAATGATAAAGGATCTAATAAAATTATCACTTTCTTATAACAAAGCATTGAGCAATTCCAACAGAAAAGAACAATAAATAGAATTGGCAAAATCTAAAAGTACTCAGTGGCCAATTCATTACCACGAACACCATGAAGTAGCGAGAAATCAAGTTGATCCACAATATGCACAATATTCTCCTTTGATAAAGAAAGATGCCGCAAAAGTACATATTCAGCAATTCTTTTCAAAATGAGATGTCTATTCCAGTGCTCACTTTCCCATACTATGAAAAAAGGGGAAAAAAAACCATCAGGTTTATCATCTTGACACTTGATCTTAGCCAAACGGGTAGAAAGCATGCAAAACCTCCAGAATCAACTAAACTTGATTACCAGCAGCCAAAAGAAGCATGAAGGAATACCTCACCTGTGCTTTCTGCAATTGTACCATCTTTAAATCTCCTAAGCTCAGCCTTCTCCCCCCAAAACTTTCGGAATTTGAGAGCCTAGTGCAAATCATGAGTAATATCAACAAACATCAGAACTGCCATGAAATCTCCCCCCCCCCCCCCCCCCCCCCCAAACAAATAAAAAAGAGAACCCCAATACCTCCTCCTTATTTTCAGCATTTGGGCCAATATCAACAACCCTGAAAGCATTCTCCATAGAGCTCACTGAAACTCCAACAAGCAATGGCTCTCTATCTAATATTGAAAAGCCCTGGGGTGATAAGCTGATTAGAAGATGTTGATCCAAAACAAAAGCAAACTATGGAATGGGAAGTTTAAGTTAAATTTGATTCCATGCATTCTCTATACTGCAGTCTCAAGTAATACTGTAGTCTTTGAACTACAATGTGTTTCTCCAGGTAACACGAATCAACTTTGCTCTATTATTCAACCCCTGATTCAGAAGACTGCACCTTCTGCTCATATAGTCTCCAACATTCATCATCCAAGCAAAATCCCGATGCATGAACCTCACTTTTCCCCTTTAAGTCCAATCTGAATAAGCAAAAGTGTAAAAGAAAAGGGCAATGGAGATATAATGTAGCTTAAAAAATTCCAAGCAATAAATCACAACAAAATCCAATGAATGCAATGACTATTAACAAGAATAGATTGTGCAATACATAAAAGTTGTAGACATGTAGACCAGAGACTTTCTAGAACTACTAGTCCAAAATCACATGCATGGAAAATGTGCACAGATTGAGAAGTCATAATCATACTACTCTAATTTTTAGGGTAGAAGTAATCTACTACAATATAAATGCCCCAACATTATCCATATTCACTACCAACCTGCCTAAATTTTCAAAAGCCTAAGGCAGTAATAAAAATTTTATTGAAGAAAGAAACAAGTGGAAGATCAAAAAAACATTTTCTTGACTTAACTAAATTTTGAGGAGAAACAAACCATAATTTGAAATTTTGAAAATCTACACTAGAGTTGACTCCATAACCCTGTGAGGAAAAAAAAAACCCAACTAAACCAACAAATGTGAACAATTTAAGCTGAGATTAAAAGGCAGCACCCTATTTGACCATCACCTTAACAAAACACAGACATTCACTTAAAGTTCAAATGTTGGGCAATCATTTCTCAGGATGAGGGCCATCTGATCTTCTAGCTTCTGTTGGGGTTATTTTTTTACTCCAATATAAAGACAATGACTGTAGAGCAGGTTTAATAAGCTCAAGTTAGATTCCCAAAGAAAGTCATAATCTTTGTTAACTCCTTAATTGAAATGCCTTTTTTAACTACTATTAATGGTATTTTAGGTCTTCTTCTACCTTTTTTTTTTCCATTGACTTGATCCAATCTCTCACTAGTGCATTAATCGCTCACCTTTACATATTACCAAACAATCTCAAGTGATTCTACTCTTCTTTTCATTAATAGGAGTCACACCTGTTTTTAAGCAAATTCTTCATTTTTAAGCCTATCTTTTCTTATATTTTCAGTTATCCATTGTAACATTCTTATTCCAACTACACTCATTTTATAACAGCCCATAGTACCAACCAATCTTCTACCTATTTTTTCCATTGACTTGAATCTAGGCTCTCAGTGGTGCATTAATTGCTTGCCTATACATATGACCAAACAATCTCTATGACCAAACAATCTCAAGTGACTCTCCTCTTCTATTCATTAACAGGAGTCATACCTGCTTTTAAGAAAATTTCCTCATTTTGAAGCCTATATTTTCTCATATTTTCAGTTATCCATCGTAACATTCTCATTCCAACTCACTCATTTTATAACAGCGCATCAATTAGTACCAAAGAGTATAGCTAATCTTATAACATTCTTATAAAACTTCCCCTTTTAACTTAATAGGAATTTTGGGATCATACAATACTCCTGGTGTGATTTTCTTGGTCAATAAAAACCACATGTAGATCTTTAGAGGCTTCTCTATATCTTTCATTAGACGTCTAAGTAAAAAAAAGCCCAGGCACGAAACCAAATGACTCTCATGGTTTAATGTGGTGTCTTTGGAGGGAGAGAAATAGTCGTTGTTTTGAAGATATTGAGAGATCTACTCCGGACCTCAAGCTTTTCTTTTTTAGAACTTTATTAGATTGGTTATTTGCTTTGTAAAACCAATTATTCCCTTCTCTTATTGATTTCCTAGATGCATGCAATTTTTGTATTTGATTTGTTGTCCCCTTGTTCACTCCCTATGTACTAGGGTGTTTCCTTTTTGGTATCAATATATCTTATTACTTATCAAAAAAATAAAAAATAAAAAAGATTCTCTAATATTGTTTTTTTGTGTCTTAACCTATGTTCAATCACCACATAATAAATTCCATGCAATTTATATTTTCCTAAAGTAGGAAAGCGTAAAGCATGCTTGCAAAACCAAAATTATGCACCTTCCTTGGTTGATAACTTAATATTAAGAAATATAAAACCTCTTTCAATTTTCAAGAATAACATTTAAAAAACTATTCAATCACAAGAAGGAACATTAAGAAAGAATAATTCATCACTTCACCATTCCATCTCTAAACAAGTCTTCTGTTAAGAAATAAACGACAAACGTTACAGATATTAGCTAAACAGTTTTACCTTATGCAATAGTCATATTTAGCAGCAAAGTCAACCTTCGTCATAAAAGTTTCCTCAAATCCACCATCTCTGCATTTCTCTATGCACTTAAGTGTCAAAGCAGCCTCGTCTTGGAGCTGAAATGTTAAAAAATGTGTGCATATATACATATTTTTCATCAAAAAAGTTTAATGTGGGTTAAAATAAAACTTAAACAAGATATTCAAAGTTTTGATTTAATACATATGGACCACAATGTCCTGGCAAATATTACCTGAACAAAACCAATCCTTGATATACGAAATGACATATTGAAGGGTGCTGATGGATCACAAATAACAATTGGAAAAGCTTCTTTATATGAAACCCTTTTCTGCAACACCAAAGTGCATAATTACAAATATATAAACAGTAAAGAAGATGAGCAATATTGCATTTTCCATGACACTAATAATGAAGAAAAAAAACACAATGAAAAATACACAAAAAGAAAAAAAGAAAATCTTTAATTGTTTCAAGTGATCAGACACATCAAAAGACTCCATCATGGACCTATTTCTCTCATGTTTCAATGCAGAAATATGCCAGAATATAATTTGGCTCATAGTGGCACTCATGATAATTCATAATGCACCCTTGCTTGTAGTTGCTTCTTTGTTTTTGTGTTTTTTAAAATCTTCAACAATCAATTTTTGAAAACATACAAAAACAGAAACAAGAGATGATTTATACTTGCAATACACGAGCACAAAACAAGAACAATAAGAAAAGTAGAAATTATATCACATAGGATCAGTAAGCAGCAGACCTCCTGTGGAATACCCTTCTGGCCTTCCCGTCTGAAGTAGCGTCCATTGTTCCATATTTTTGCAGTGGCTGCAAATCAATTAGTAGACATTATTGTTACGAACTTGCACTAAATGAAAACAAGTTACATCCCAAAGAGCCAATAATTAGTAACAAGAATACCAACCACAAGAACTTCCACAGATGCACAAAGTCGACCCAATCCTAATGATTCCAAATTATACTACTTAATATTTAAACATGTACTTCCAAACCATTTATTCTGCATTGTTCTCCCATACTGACCATGTACAACACCTAAGATGAAAGAAATTGGTTTTCCTTATTTCATTAAAAAGATAGCGGCCTAAGTACAACACTAACAAACACTTTAAAGGCAAGTTAATCTACTGCAATAACTCTGGTTATTGGCCATTTGATTTATTTAATTCCTTTCCCCCTTTTTTCTGTCCTGTAAAAGGAATTAATGGGTCTAAGTGTTCAAACTGAAACTGATAAGAAAAATCTTGAGACAATTCGTAAAGAATATCACAACAGATAACACAAAATCAAAACAGGTTGCAAAATAATCCAATACAGCAACAAGCACCCAATTCATTCTTTTTCCCTGATTGACAGAACAAACAAGCTGCTTTCTCTTTCAAGTACAGTTTAACATTTTGCACACCTAAAATCACTTGCTTGAACAACCAGACTGATATTACCATCATTAACCATTAATAAGCACCACGTGTCTTAACACAAACTACAGTAGTCTATTGAACTACATACCAATAAGTTACTTCATCTCATATATAAATTCTACAATTAAAATATACTATTCATTTCATAGCTTCAAGTTCAAAACCATGAAAAATATATTTCAAAAATATAATCAAATTGAATAAATAACTCTATATAAACTAAAATTTTTAATAATATAATTATAAATAACTCAATAATTATATTGAAATTATAATTAACTCAATAAAATTGAAATTATAAAAATATTTTAATAGTATAATCAAAATTGAATAGTAAAATATATAGAAAACTTAAAATAAAAAAATTATTCAATTTTCATGATGAATGCATATATTATAATCCAAATTAATAAAACAAAATTATTTTATTATATAATAAGTTAAAATAAATAATAAAGTTATTTTTTAAAACTTTCAAAAATCTTGGTAATTTAGTTTAGTTGGAGTAGTATTTTAATTTTTCAAATATTTTATAATGCAATTTCACTTAAAGTAAAATATGTTAATAATTTAATATATTTATATTGAATCATTGGATATAATTAATTTTTGAAAATATTTGATAATACAGTTCCACTTAAAGTAAAATATGGTAATAATTTAATATATTTATAGGGATAAAATGTTAAAACTAATTATTTGGGATGAACAAAAATCGTAACTTCAAGTCAGAACTTAACGAGTAAGTAGAGTTAACGCATTAGGTTACTTTGCCAAAATAAAAAAATTGTGTCTTGACATTTAGTGTCGTAAATGAATTAAGTTGTTTATGAACAATTTTAATAAGTTAAATCTACTTGGTTTAACTCACAAAAAAACTTGTTTGTATTTGTTTATTTAAACAATGACCTAAGATTAAGCCCAATTTTAGACTAGACTATTACTCTATTAGGAGTTAAACACAAATGTAATAATGTGTTTGTGAACAAACTTGTGAGCATGACACTCAGTTTAAATATATAATGTTATATGTTTTATCAGAATTCATTCAGTCTTCTAACTTTGTTTTTATTTATTTTAATTTTCTAAGTATATATCAAGTTTATTCAATTAAGGACTCTCCATAAACTTTTGTTAAATGTTGCGGTTAGTTGTTCTTGTCCAAAATTTTAATTTTTTCCTTCAAATTTTTAAAATTTTAAAAATCCATTGAATGGTTGAAAAATATTTTCCAATTTTTTTATATAAAAAATTTAACAGAATTTGAATAATAATACATATTATTTAATATTTTTAAAAATAATATATATATATATTATTTGGCTTTTAGTACATATTAATTAAAACCAATTAGAACTCATTATTTACTTGTTAGAAACTTAGAATAAAGAAACCCTGCACTAATGAAATTTTAATTAATTACTTTTTTTATTTTCTAAATAAACTATAATTTAATTACGTTACACATTTTTTAGAAATTCTTTGCTTACAATTACTTTTCGATAACTTTCTCATGCATTATTCATAAAATGGAAGGTCTTGTGTGTTAAAGTGCCAACCCATTGGGACAGCCAAGAATTTTGAGAATCACGAACGTCCATCTAAATATAGTAACTTACAATAAGAAGAATTATGATCGGAATTGGCAAATGCAAGAATCTGTACAAAAATAAAGAAATTAGGTTGGACTAGGACCAAGATGGAAATTTTGTTTGTGGCTGAGAAATTGCTTTGTTTTATTGTCTGCCTTACTTTAGCTGAGAAAATTTGTTCCCACCAACTGCTCGATGATTTGCTTCTTTGAACTCACATGAATTTCTGTAAACTTGGTACACATTGTTAGTTCCCTATATCATATTTGTAATTATGACATTTAGTTTTTTGAGGAGAAGTATTGTCTTCTCATTTACCTCTGTGGTTCTTCTTTGTTGGGAACAAATGTGGTTGATGAACCGGTTGATTCTTGTTCTCAACTTAGTTTTTGTTTTTGTTTTTTCAATTAAGGCCATGTGACAGTTGGGCCTCATACTGTTCAAAGAAGGGCTGACAGCTGGGCCCACTGATTCCAAGTTATAGGGTGCACAGTTGGGCCCCCTTCCTATTCCAACAAAAATGAAAAAAAAAGTCCAAATTTATGTAAACCCCAACATTTTGGAATGTGTATAATGGGCCCGAAAGCCTAAACTTGAAGTTATAGTACTAGCATTGGAAATGATTTTTGGGCTCTCTTTTTTTTAGAAGATTTTTCTGTTAAAACCTAAACCCCAAGTAAAACCCTAATTTTTGAGTACACTAAATTGAGCTTCCCTTCCCCAAAACTATTACTTTGTCGACAAAGGCAAAAAAAAACTAGAGTGAACAACAATGGAGTCAACTCCATGAACTTGAAAGTGAGGCAGCTCTTAAAGGAGGACACCCTTGACTACTTGCCTAACTTATCCAAGCATGTTAACGACACTGTTTCGACCATCAAAGACACCATCAATAAAATCCCCGATGACTTAAAGGAAATGTTCTCTCGCTACTCTCTTTCCAAAACCCTAAGGCCCTAATTCTCTGTTTGGCTGCCAAAAAAAAAAAAAAAAAAAGAAGAAACGGAATAAATTTTCGATAAAAAGGCTTTGTTAGTCACTAATTGAACTTGATGAATAGGTAACAATGGATGAAGCTCCTGGTTTTGTGAGAGACATTGGTGTTGACAAAGTTGAGTTCAAATTCAAGAAGCCAACTTCTATTGAAATCGATGGGAGCTTTTCTTGTAAAGCCATCTTTGTTGATTAATAAAGGAAGAATGCGATACAATGCAAAGTGAAGCCTAATATAAATGTTGATCTTTTTATTCGGTTACCAAAGGTTCTTGCATAGCTAATCTCCTTTATGTGTTTTTCATGAAAACAGAATAATTTTGTGATTGATGTATAACTAATTTATCATTTGTGTTACTTGTTTTCTACTTTTGTTTAGTGCATTATGTTGTAGCAATCTTGCATAGTACATAGCATATATGGAAATGTTACTACTCCATGTCACGTGCCGATGAGCTATAACCCAAATGCTACTTCCTTTTCTAATAAGAAATTAAGAATGGATGGAGGGTGAGATCATAGGTTCAAAACTCATTGAGTGCATGTGTAAACGTACTATAAAAAAAGTTATTGGTTAAATGTACCAGTGTATGATACAAACCTAATTGGTTTGTTGGTTGCTTTGAGTGATCCAAGACCTCCTAATTGATAAATAGACTACTTCAAGGGAATCCAGACCTCCAAAGTGAACTCACTCAATAATAATATTTTTCAGCTTACTCATCTTCCTTTATTAATCAACATAGATGGCTTTACAAGATAAAGCTAACATTTAAATTCAAAAGAAACCTAATCTTTATATACTACAAGTAGCTAAGATTTATTCTAGACTAACATCTTTATCTAATTACCGAACTCCTAATAACAAAAATAAAATCTTAAATAATGAAATGAAATAAAAACTAGGCTCGTAACAGTGTATATTGATTTTGTTTTTCAACTTATTTTACACATCAAATGAACTGGCTTTGTGTTATAATTATAGCATAGGTAGTTGCATGTGCGTACTGTTGATGTAAGCTAACAAGCTATCCCATGCTGCAAATGGATGAGCTTTGTGTTATTAGGACACTGATTTTATTAATTTAGATGTGTATACAACTGTCATAAATTGGTTTTAGTGCACCGATTGTGACCGACATGAGAGAATTAGTGCTTTTATGTCATGATGGGGTGGAATATGCGTAATAAATAGTTGTAATGGCTACTCATCAAAGGTCAAAGTAGTATGTAAAGAAAGATGTCTGGTTACACCTTGACTTATATCTAGTGGTAATTACCTTGAGAAGACATGGAACTTTTCATAGAGCATCAAGTAATTAATTATACTAGATAATTTCTTGCGCGATGCGCGGATACTTGATAATTTCATTTGAAAATAATTTTTATTTTTTCAAGACCCATATATAATAACCATTTTGTTATATAGTATTAATGATGTTTCCCATAATATTGTTGAATGCTTTGAAACTTAATTTTCTTATTTCATATTTTATAATTTTAATTTTTCGTTATCCTAGAAGTAGTTTCCGACTATTAAGTGGATTTTCTTTACTAATATATATATATATATATATATATTGTAATTACATAGTTATTAGAAATTTCTAGGAGTTTACACCATATTATAAATTTAATATTTAAAACAATAAAATAAATCTAGATAAAAGGTAGATTTTATTTCTAAAACTGAATACTTCTTCAACCACTTCATTCTCACCACCAAATCCCAAGACCCCAATCTCAAACACTTTGTTCGTAATCTAAATGAAACAAAATTATTTGTATACAAACATATAGAGAACGTAATCAAATAAAGAAAAATTGGCTAAGTACACTTCCATTTATCAATATTTAATCGCCTCTAAGATGGCTTTTATATTCTTTAAAAAAAAAACCAAAAAACAAAGGGAATTCTAAAACTCAAGAAAAGTATAAGTTAAAAATGGGAGAACTAGTCTTGTATTATTAATTTTACACATGAGCTTTGTCTTTATATAGAGAAGTAGAGCACGCTAATTAACTTACAATCATACGTCAAAACCGTAACAACAAATTAAATCAATTGAAACTAATCTTAACAAACCACAACAATTATAATTTACAACACTAACAAACGTAATCAAAAAAATATAGGTGGATAAGTATTATACGTGAAAGATACTTGAGAAAGAACATAAAAATTATGTGAAGAACTATCTAATTGTAGCTTTGACAGAGAGAACTAACAATATGATTGTGATTTGTATACCGTTTCACACTATTCCTTAATAGCTGCAACTAAACTTAGGGTTGCAACTAAAGTTGAGATAATCTTGATTCACAACAAAGAAAACTCCATAATAATCATCGTTTTTTACTTTTATGGTTGAGGCTCATACCAATACCACACTAAATAATAGTAAAAAAAATGACAAAGAAACCAAGAAATTGTGAGGGCTAAAACAAAATCAAAAAGCACCTAACCTATGGTATGAAGATGAAAGACTATAGGTAGGTGTATATAAAGTAGAAGAAGTGCAAGAGGTGAAAAGGGGTGAGTGAAAACACGAAAAGTTTTATGCTTTGTGAGAGAGAGGAAAGGCTTGAAACAATGAAGTCAAGAAAATAAAGAGTTCTTATTTTTTTAATTTTAATTAGTCCTTATCTATAATGTGGCACTTGAGAAATGTCTTGATACAATGAATCTAAGAAAATAAATTTCTTACCTTTTGAATAATTTTTTCATTGGAATTATTATTTGAATTTTAATTAGTCTTTATCTCTTATGTGGCACTTAGTAAAGAATTTCTGTGAACAAATTCCTTGTCAAAAAGAGCGTCACATGACAGAACCTCGTACTCTCTCACGTGAGGTCTCTGCTTATATATTATATATATATATATATATATATATATATTGATTGATTTGAGTACATGTTACATGGATTACCAGATGGATCCAAACTATTATAACTCAGTGATGAAGCATTTGTTGGGGTGGGAAGGGATCATTTTGCTTTTAATATTTTCTATTGACCATTAAAGAGTTAAAGCTCAGGGATAGTTAAGTTACAGAACTTATTGGGTACTATATTACCAGATAGTAGTTACAGAATCTGCTTTTCCAATACTCTTGGGTATACATGATATACATTAAGTATATGTATCAATATAAGCATATTACTACTTCCTTATAATGTTTCTTTTCTGGCAGGAGTGAAACAGCCACATTTGTTCCCAACAAAGAAGAACCACAGAGGTAAATGAGAAGACAAACAATGTCATAATACAAATATGATATAGGGAACTAACAATGTTACTTTCATGAGAAAGATTATTTGAATTATCGGTACCATGTGAAAAGGTGTCTATACCTTTCCATAATCAAGAAGTACTTGAAATTTTCCTCAGTTAAGGTTGAATGGTCTACCCTACAGAACGACGCCCGAAAACCTGTATTGCTTGTCTATCCAGGTTTGTTTTTCTGATGTTTTAACTTTTAACTGTTATTACATATCAAAAAAAAAAAAAAACTTTTAACTGTTATTTTTCCTCTTGCATTTACTTAAACTGAGTTATTGGATTATTATTTTACTGCCACACCTAATCTTGCATATTTGGCCTGAACAAATATTGTGGGTTTATTTTGGGTAGCTTTGTATACACACCATGAGTACAATATTTTCCCCCTCTATTTCTTTTTTTTTTTTTCTATTAATCCAAGTAAGCAAATATTATTTGTGTTGCAGCTACAGAGCTTGTTGGACTTCCTGGGTTTTTTGTAAGGATAATCCCTACAACAAACTCCCTGTTTACCATAAAAAAGTTGAACCTGAAACGGAGCAATATACGTGCTTTGACTCATGGTAATGTTTCTTCTTCAGTTTTAGTATGTTATTGTAGTGGTGCTTTCGCCTAAACTGTTAACTAGTTTTGTGATTTTATTAAAGGGGGTATTACAGGCTACACCGAAGTACAATAATAGTATTTTGGAAGACATGTTCTTAGAAGATACTTCAGAACTTATTAAGAAGACTTATCTTGGATGTAAAGAGTTAGGAGAGTCTTCAATTTTACTGAAGGTATAATTCCAGAGTATCAGTCATTTTAACAATTAACGTAGTAGCTTTGTATTGGGACATGGAAATATTAGTTTTTCTTGCTGATGTAGGTTTGGGCTCGGCAGAGAAGCTCGATTTATATTCATGATTGCCTGAATGGGTTTCTAATATCTCTCATATTGTCATACCTTGCAAGTCAAAACAAGATTGCTAATTCTATGAGGTCAATGCAGATATTTCGTGTTACATTGAACTTCATTGGTATAATTTGTTTTTCTTTATGCCCTTATTGTTCAAAAGTTTTTCTTTTTTTGACTCTGTAATATTTGTGTGTGTGACTCTGTAATATTGATTAGTTATCTTTTCAAAAGTCATTTAAAAAAATCAAGTAGTTAAAAATGACAAATATATATATAGACACACCCACAATCGAGAGCCTTGTAGTGGGTCAGTGGCATTACTTTGTCTCATTTGAGAAGATCCTCTCGTGTTGGGATATTTAGTGTTGGCTAATTTCATGTCAATTTGAATCTGTCTTGTTTCATTTATTTGTAATGAAACAAGAGGTTTAGGAGCTAAAATTCGAAGGACAAAGGTTGGAATTTTGTTTTAGAGAAACCCATGTTAGGTGAATTTCAAGCAAACATGATAGATTCAAAAATCAATTAAGTCTAGGTCTTTTGTAGTGGTACATTGGGTTAAGTAATGGGTTTGAGTTTGGTTTTTAGACTTCATAAGTCTTTTGGACAATATGAGTCCAAAAATCAATACAAGAGATTGTAGGATTTTAGCATCATTGGAGAGAGTATAATTAAAGTGTGTGTATGTGTGTTAGGCATCTAATTTTGTATTGTATCTGTGCTATTGAATTGTAGCATGAGTTGTAGGTGTACCATTGTACTGTGGGGTGTATTGTAGGGTAGTATTGTTGGTAGTTAGTGTCCAGCTAATGACCCGAGTAGTTAGTTAGGATGTGGAGGTGTACATAAGAGGGAATGATTGTATCTGTTGGACAATAAGAAAGATTCTGAGTATTGTACTTTCTTTACAAACTTCTCTCTTCTCTTCTCTCTTTGTTTCTTTTGCTTTCCTCATCACTTTCTTAGCTATGGAGGTCTAGGTCCCCTTGAAGTGACCTATCCTAAACCCTAATTCCAACAAAGCTATATTAGTTGTATCAGAGCAATTTTGATCCAGTCCACCACCATGACTGAAACACGTTCGAATACTTCTGAAAAGATAGCTGCACTGTCCAAGATTGCAAATAACCATGAACAGACCTTGCAAGAAATTCAAAAGCAATTGCAAACTCTGACTAGGTTCATGCAAAAATTAGTTGAAGCTGAAGATAAAAGACAATCTCCAATTCATGGGTCACGAGCTTTGCTTCAAGGTAGCAATCATGGGGTTCATGAATCTCCCATCATGAATCCAATCAAGAACCTGAAATTGGAATTCTTGAGATTCTAGGGAGAAGACCCAACTTGTTGGATTTACAAAACAAACCAATTCTTTTCGTACAACAATACCCCAGACCATCAAAAGGTCATTATGGCTTCTTACCATTTGGATGGTGAGGCCCTGATTTGGTTCTAGGATGTTGAGCAGATTGAAGGTTTTGCAAGTTGGGAGGTGTTTGTGAAGGCCTTGCAAACTCGTTTTGGGGTCACAACCTACGATGATCCAATGGAGGCACTCACAAGGCTTAAGCAAACCTCTACTATGGTTGCTTATAAAGATAATTTCGAAATTCTGTCTAATAGGATCGTTGGTTTATCTGACTCTCATAAATTGAGTTATTTTCTGAGTGGCCTAAGGGATTAAATACGATTATTACTTAGGATGCTAGTGCCAAAATCCCTTAATGAAGCCTTTGGTTTAGACAAAATTCAGGAAGAATATTTACTAAGTAGCAAGAAAAGTTTCAAGAATGTTGTGGATAATGGGAAGCCTTCAATTCTGGGATTACCTAAGCTAGAGACCAAGACTGACTCAAGGTTTAAACTTCCTGTGCAAAGGTTATCTAATGCATAGATGGAGGAAAGGAGGAAACAAGGTCTGTGTTATAATTGTGATGAAAAGTGGCAGTTAGGCCATAAGTGTAAGGGGGCAAAGGTATTTCTATAGGAAGGGTTATGTGAGGAGGTTGAGCATAAGTCTGGACTGCTATTGATGGAGTTGGATGATGATGGGGGGATATTGGGAACCCAAGATCAGGTTCAAGGGAGTGAGCATACAACTACTCCTGCTGAAATCACTTTATATGCATTGATAGGCAACCCCTCAACTAACACCATAAGAGTCAAAGGTAGGATTAAAAACCATGAAGTAGTTTCTCTAATTGATTCAGGCAGTATACATAATTTTTTGGATGTGACTGAATTGAATATGCTGAATTTACACTTGGATACATCCCAAATTTTGGAGGTAAAAGTGGCTGATGGTTGTGTTATTAGGACTTTGGGAGTATGTCATGAAGTCACTCTTGCAATACAAGGGTCCAAGTTTGTTGTGGATTTGAATGTATTGCATTTAGGGGGCTGTGCAGTGGTTTTGGGTACTAATTGGTTAAGTACTCTTGGGGAAATTAGCTGGGACTTCAAGTTATTGACCATGAAGTTTCTTTACTTAGGTAATAGGGTGTTGTTAAAGGGGTTACACCCTAAAGGATCTGTCTTTTCAGAGACTGACAGGTTCTTTAATGATTCTGCTACAAGGAAAGGGCTGGTTCTCCAGATTTCAGTAGTCACCCCTACTTTGTGTTTAGCAGCTAGTTTGTTTCTAAAAAAAAAAAAAAAATCAGTAAAGTCGTAAAGCCTAACTTGTCTCTCGCATAACACTCACCCAAGCGGAGTTGGTACCTGAGAGAAATTAGATTCATTATCAATTAGATGTTTTTATACTGCAATAAATTATCAATCACAAGAATTAAATCATTAGTATAATTATTGTTGAAAATAGAACAACACTTTGAATTGTTGAACTTCGCTATTATTGAATGGTTATAGTTGTACTTGCTCTTGCAGTTTATATAATAATTATTTTTGTTTTATACAAGATAAAAATTCTGCTCTAATTTAATCTAAGTATATATGTGTGTGAGTCTCCCTCTTAGAGACTTAAACTTTGGCCCTTATCTCCCACACCTTACAAGCACTTATACTTGTAGAGTAACCATCGCACCAAGGGTGTGCTTTGGATGAACATGTTCACCTATGGATGTTATTAAAATTAGATACTGCAAGATTCACACCAAAATGGAAGATAATAATTTAATAGACCTTTTTTTTTTTTTTTTTTATCGAAAGGAAATTGTTATGAAATTTAGTACAAAATTAATTGTTAAAATAACTTCTTGTTCCATTTTGATATATAAGAAATTATTGAGTTTGAATTTATTAAGAACAGTTATTTATGACTTTGATTTTCGTATTGTATCGTGTATCATAAGATACACAAACACTTACTAAAATTTATAAAAAATTATAAATATATATAAAGGGTATATTCATTATAAACTTTGAATATATTCAACTAATAACTAATTTATTCATCACTTGTGTAGTAACATTTAACAAGGTAACTAAATAAATCAAACTAGCATATGTATAACATACACATTCAAATTACTTAAATTCAAAAGTGATAATATATTACAAATGACTCAAAAATAATAATTTATTTTCATCAAATTCATCAAATTGCCTAATCAACCCCATGTAAGTCAATGCTATCATCATGTTTATAATTTTGCAAACTTATTTCTTCATTAAAATTTTCTTCATCGCCATTCATTGTTAACATTTACTATCTCTTCTTGTTCTTTTTATTTTAATAATTTTTTTACAAAATTTTTTTGGCATTCTAATTTCTTGGACTTATAACAATAATGATAAAAAAAAAAAAAAATTTACATTGTCACTTAACATTTTATTCATAGTGTAGTGCCAACGGGCCCAAGATATGTATTGGGCTGGCCCAAAGGTTCTCGCGAGGTGGAAAGCCCAACCTAATAGCATGAATGGTCTGAGGACATGATAAGTCCTGCCTATAAAGTAACATGACAAAGGAAAAGTGTCATGCATGAGTAGAACGCCACGAAACATGATGTCCAAGAATGGCCACGTCCTCGGCCACATTCTGCCGAGGACGAGACGAGTGATCTGGCAGTTCAAGGGCATCTGTACTGAAGACCTCGAACACAAAGACTAAGAAAACAAGAATAGGAGATAAAAGAGAGTGACAGACAGATATCAAGGATAAAGCTGCTACCACCGCATTGAAGGCTCTATACCTACCTCTCTGGCCACATTAATGAGGAAGTGACGCCTGAGCATTGGAGTCCAACCTTGCGCTTACCACCAAAGACTTTGGTAGGAAGGGATAATGGGACAAGTACTTAAAAAAGAGCATCTGGTCTACACGTGGAAGAGAGGAGGAGAAAGATGCAGGTTTATAAAAGGCAAAGGAAGAAGAAAGACAAGGGGAGGGGGACGAAAAGAGAGAGACACACATACAAGAGAGAAATTGTAAGAAAACATCAAAGATTGTTCTCGGCACAAATATATAAAGAAGATTTTCATCCATGTACGAAGAATATGCATGTGTTCTATGATTTAATTTACCCTTCATGCTATTTAACGTCTGTAAACCTAGATTAGAAGTCCATTCTCTATAAGTTCATTGTTTTGGGCCCTTTAGGTTGGTACCAAAAGGGGAATTTAGGTCCAATGTGATTTGTGCTCTTACAATTAGCACCGTCTGTGGGAATCTTGTGTTTTGGCGCAGATAACGTGATGACGGGTTCAAATCCAGATCATGCAGAATCTCTGGGATCTCAGCACGAAGATCCTTTTCAACATTTAAAGCAGATGGGAGATCGAGAGGGTAGTGTCCACACAGGACGAATTGTCAGCAGTCACTCACAGGGTGGAAGCAAAATCTCTCATGAAAATGGTACTAAGGCCATGCAGAGAGAAATTGACAGTTGAAGAGGAAGCTACGTTATGCTAAGCGTAAACGGACGCCTTCAGTATCTGATCCTTCCTCGGACGACTCCCAGAGCAGTGGTTATAAGTCTAGGTCAAGAACCCCTTCTAGTGAAACTTTCTCATGTCAAGAGGGAAGTCTTCACGATAGAATGAGCAAGAGGCCCCCTCCTAGGGGCTTGGGCAGTGATGCCATGGGAAAGGCGTTGCACTAGCTTTCTAAATCGCCTTTCACACGTCGGATTGAGAGAGGAAAGCTTCCTCGCCGTTTCACACAACCAAACTTCACCATTTACAATGGCAGAACAGACCTAGTGGAACACATGAGTCATTTCAACCAATGCATGACGGTCTATTCAAGCAACGAAACCTTGATGTGCAAAGTATTCCCCTCGAGCTTGGGGCCTGTTGCGATGAGATGGTTTAATGGCTTGAAGGCAAATTCCATTGATTCCTACATGGAACTCACAATGGCATTCGGGTCTCGCTTTGTTATGTGCAGCAGAGTACCTCGGCCTCTGGACTCGTTACTATCCATGACCATGAAAGAGGGCGAAACCCTGAAAACTTACTCGGATAGATACTGGGAGGCATTCAATGAGATTGACGGTGATTTTGATAAAGTAGCAGTTAACACTTTCAAGGTCAGCCTTCCAATTGAGCACGATTTAAGAAAATCCTTAACCAAGAAACCAGTAAAAACTATTCGTCGGCTAATGGATCGTATTGACGAGTATAAGCGAGTTGAGGAGGATCAGCAGCAGAGTCAGGGGAAAATGAAGATCATCCCTCAAGAGACGAGGGATTTCAAGACAGAGAGATACAACAGCAAGTGGCCACGAAGGGATTTTGCTGGCCAGTCTAGGTCGGCTCCTCTTCAGATAGCAAATGCTGTGTTTTGTGAGCCAGTGCAGCAGGTGTTAGAGAAGATTTGTCATGAACCATACTTTACGTGGCCCAACAAAATGATAGGAGACCCTATAAAACGTAATCAGAACCTCCATTGTAATTACCATCAAGATAAGGGTCACACCACGAAGAACTGTAGGACCTTATGGAATTATCTGGATCAGCTGGTCAAAGAAGGGAAGTTAAGGCAATTTATGAATCGGCCTAGTGGACAAAGCACACAATCTGATTCTGTGAATCAAGGTAATAGCACTTTAAGACCTCCATTAGGTACAATCAATGTCATCTTTGCTGCTCCTGGTCAGACGGGATCTTGCCCTACCAGAGTAATGTCAGTGTCGCGTCATCCCGCCGAGGACCTCAGCTCTGAGCCAAAGAGGATTAAAGGGAATCCTCCGCCCATTTTGGGATTTTTCAAGGAGGATAAGGTTGGCACTATCCAACCACATGATGATGCATTAGTTATCATGCTAAGGATAGGGGGTTATGACGTAGAAAGAGTGATGGTTGACCTAAGGAGTGGAGCCGATATTATGTACCTGGACTTGTTCAAGGGGCTTAATTTGAAACCTGAGGATCTTACTGCTTACGACTCACCGTTGATAAGTTTTGAAGGGAAGGCCGTCATTCCAAATGGACTGATCCGGTTACCTGTGCAATCAGGATCAATAGTGGTGGATGTAAACTTTATTGTAGTGGATGCTTACTCCCCTTATACGGCCATAGTGGCAAGGCCATGGCTGCACGCCCTAGAGGCTGTGTCATTAACCTTGCATGTTAAGGTGAAATTCCCGTACAGGGATGTAGTGGAAGAGATAGTTGGCAGCCAGTCCATGGCCAGACAATGCATAACAGCAGCAATTACGCATCAAGCCAGGCAGGAGTCCCTAGCCTCGGATGAAAGAAATTTGTAGCAGTTAACTTCCTTGACCAAGCCAAAGGTGGTCGAGGTTGAGGAGCCTGGATGTGAAAGCCTGGAGAAGGTGCTTATTGCTGGTGATATGGAGAAGTTTTTCTAGGTAGGAAGTCAATTGCCATTTCAAGAAAGGGAGGAGCTAGTTATGTTTTTGAAGCAGAACCTTGATGTATTTGCGTGGGACGCCTATGAAGCCCTAGGGGTTGATCCAAATTTTATCTGTCATCACTTGAACGTAAATCCGGCGGCAATGCTGAAGAGGCAACAACCTCGGCGCTCATCCTAGAAGCATGCCAATGCTATTAAGGAGGAGGTACTAAAACTCAAAAAGGCAGGCGCTATTAAAGAGGTGTTTTACCCGGAATGGTTGGCGCACAGAGTGGTAGTGAAGAAGAAGAATGGGAAGTGGAGAGTATGTGTGGACTTTACAGACTTGAATAAGGCTTGTCCTAAAGATCCGTTTCCAATGCCTCGCATAGATCAGTTGGTGGATGTTATAGTAGGGCATCCTCAGATGAGCTTTCTAGATGCTTTCCAAGGTTACCACCAAATACCTTTAGCTCTAAAGGACTAGGAGAAAATAGCCTTTGTCACTCCCACAGGAAACTACCATTACAAGGTGATGCCCTTCAGCTTGAAGAATGCTGGGGCTACTTATCAGAGAATGATGACGCGGATGTTTGAACCCCAACTGGGAAAGACAATTGAAGTATATGTAGATGATATGGTGTTAAAGAGTAAAATTATCTCGGCTCATATACCAGACCTGGATAACACCTTTCAGACGCTGAGAAAGCATAAGTTACGTCTTAATGCATTTAAATATTCCTTTGGAGTTGGATCTGGTAAATTCTTGGGCTATATGGTGACACATAGGGGAATCGAGGTCAACCCCGCCCAAGTCAAAGCAATTAATAACCTGCAGCCACCTCGGAATCCGAAATAAGTACAAAGATTAACCAGAATGGCAGCTGCACTTAATAGATTTATCTCACGGTCTGCTGATCGGTGCAGGCCATTCTTCCAGTTGTTGAATAAGTGGAAGTGATTTAAGTGGATAGAGGAATGTGTCGTTGCCTTTCAACAGCTTAAGGAGTATCTTTCGTGTCCCCCTATCATGTCTCGGCCCGAAGTTGACGAAGTTCTATTTGCATATATAGCAGTGGTGAATCATGCTGTTAGTTTAGTGCTGATAAGGGTCGACGGGACTGTACAGAAGCTGGTCTACTATGTGAGTAAGTCCTTACATGAAGCCGAGGTGCGTTATCCACCATTGGAGAAAGCAATCCTAGCCATAGTGCATGGTACACGTAAGCTCCCCCATTATTTCCAATCTCATACTATGGTAGTCCTGACTCAACTTCCTCTTAAAGATGTCCTCCGAGGTGCGGACTATACAAGCAGAATTGCTAAGTGGGGAACCATTTTGGGCGCTTTCGACATCAAGTACATGCCTCGCATATCAGTGAAGGGTCAAGTATTAGCCGATTTAGTCGCGGAATTTACTGAGCCCGCAATAGAAGATAGTACCTAGAGCCTAGACATTGATGGAAAATCAGTTGGTACGATTACGTGCAAAGAACCTCCGGTGTGGATTGTTTATGTTGATGGGGCTACAAATCAAAGGGGATTCGGTGTAGGGTTGGTAATTATGACCCCAAAGGGTCTTACATTGGAAAAATCTTTGAGGTTAGGATTCTCGACCACTAACAATGAGGTTGAGTATGAGGCTTTAATAAAAGGGATGGATACGGTCCAGAAAATGGGCGGAAAAGCTGTGCAAGTGTTCTCGGACTCGCAACTAGTTGTAGGCCAAGTAGAGGGAAAGGTGGAGGCTAGAGATCCGAGGATGCAGGAATACTTAACTCAAGTCAAATTGATGCAGCCCAAATTCGAATCCTTTACTTTGTCACATGTTCCTAGGAATAACAATGCACATGCTGACTCTTTGGCAACTCTTGCCATATCCTCGGCCCAAGGTTTACCTCGGATAATCCTTGTCGAAGACTTATCTAAGCCCATGGGAACAATTGAAGGTATTATCCAAGTTCATCAGATTAGGGTAGGGCCTAGTTGGATGGACCCCCTCATATCTTTCCTTAAAGATGATGTCTTGCCAGAAGGAAAAACCGAGGCGGATAAAGTGCGAAGAAAGGCAACTCGGTTTTGGTTGTCCGAGGATCGCAAACTATACAAACGATCTTTTTCTGGGCCATACTTGCTATGTATACATCTTGAAGCGACAGAATTGTTTTTGGAAGAGTTACATGAAGGAATTTGTGGAAGTCATACAGGAGGAAGGTCTTTGGCTTATAGAGCTCTAACACAAGGATACTGGTGGCCTAACATGCAACGAGAAGTTCAAAATTATGTAAAGAAGTGTGATCAATGTCAAAGGTTTGCACCAAACATTCATCAGCCTGGTGGCGTGCTTAATCCTTTGACAAGTCCTTGGCCTTTTGCACAGTGGGGTCTGGACATAGTGGGACCCTTCCCAAAGGCACCTGGAAACAGGAGGTGGTTAATAGTGGGCACCGACTATTTCACCAAATGGGTAGAAGCCGAGCCCCTATCGAATATTAGGGATGTGGATGCAAAGAAGTTTGTGTGGAAGAATATTGTCACCCGATTTGGAGTTCCCCATACTCTCATCTCGGATAATGGTTTGCAGTTTGATAGTAAGGCTTTCAGACGATATTGCTGTGACCTCAGCATAACCAACAGGTACTCTACTCCAGTTTATCCACAAGGGAATGGGCAGGCCGAGGCGGTCAATAAAGTTATAGTCAATGGGCTTAAGAAGAGGCTAGATGACGCCAAAGGTAGATAGGTGGAGGAATTGCCTCATGTTTTGTGGACATATCGGACCACGCCCTGCAAATCCACGGGAGAGACGTCATTCTCGATGACTTATGGCGCCGAGGCTGTGATTCCTTTAGAAACTGGTTTCCCGACAATGAGAATAAGTTCCTTCGCTTCGGATAGTAATGACAGATTACTAGAAAGGAGCCTAGATCTGGTTGAAGAGCGGAGAGAAATGGCCATGATCCAATTGGCTTACTATCAACAAAAATTAAAGCAGGGGTATGATTCACACGTGAATCAAGGCCACTTGCTCCTGGAGATTTAGTGTTGAGGAAAGTTGTGGGTAAAACCAAGAATCCAGCATGGGGGAAGTTGGGACCAAACTGGGAAGGACTATATCGCATCACTTCAGTGGCTGGCATAGGGGCTTACTATCTTGTAAACTTACATGAAAAGGTTGTGCCGCATCCTTGGAATGTAAGTAATTTGTAACAATATTACTATTAATAAAAGGCACTTCAGCCACTTTAATTTTATTGCTATTATGTCATACTTAATGTTATGTTCAACAACGTCAATATAAATTGTTAAACAAAAACAGGGTTACGCCAGGTCCTCGGATCCTCTACCTTGGTCTAAAACAAAGACAGGGTTACGCCGGGTCCTCGGATCCTCTACCTTGGTCTAAAATAAAGACAGGGTTACGCTGGGTCCTCGGAACCTCTACCTTGGTCTAAAACAAAGACAGGGTTACGCCGGGTCCTCAGATCCTCTACCTTGGTCTAAAAACAAAAACAGGATTACGCCGGGTCCTTGAATCCTTTACCTTGGTCTAAAACAAAGACAGGGTTAGGCCGGATCCTCTACCTTGGTCTAAAATAAAATCGAGGTTATGTCGGATCTACAGATCCTCTACCTTGAGAAATAGACGCTTTAGTGCTAGTTGTTAAACAAAAACTAGGTTGCGTAGACCCCTCGGAGTACATGTACACGTCCTACAGAGATGAGTACTTTAGTAAGTATTAGTAAATACCTTAAATGTGGATTTCATGAAACTTCATTCGTTACTAATTATTAAGCACGACATTTGAACCACCCCTGGTTCAAATATGGAACATATCAAAGAGGTTAGTGTTTCTTGTCTTGACATCTTGTTATGAAGATAGTTCTTAAGCAGGTCTTAACCGAATTGGTTTTACACAAATATCTTGCTTTTAAGTGTCTTATTCATCACCAAAATTGAGTGAAAACTTATGGTTATTGATATGGAATTATTAACGCGTGCTATGAATTCAAGCTGTTATTTTGTCATACTACATGAATAACAATAAAGGAACCTGTCAACACCAAGTATAACACAAAGTAGTGATTCAAATTGAAAATTCTTCTCATTAAGTGAAAGATCTTTCAGTACATTCACAACCAAATTGGTAAATTACAAGAGAAGGAAAGTAAGGGCTGAAACTAGTTAACTATAATAAACCAAAAAAAAGAAAGAAAGAAAGAAAGAAAGAAAAGACAAAAAATAACAAAAAACAAAGCAACAGAGATAGGAGCCATCACGGCTTGGGCTGGACTTGGTTTTTGGGGTCGGTAGGAGCTGTTGTTGAGGCCGAGGACCCTCCAGCCTCCTCTTTTCCTTTGTGGCCCCCCTTTGGCACAATGGGCAGAGTTGCCAAGACTATTTCCAAAGTTTCGCCTGCCTTAGGTTTGGGGGGCAGCTCTCTTAGTGCGACTGGAAGCTATGCATCTTCAGGTTGAGCTCCTTCACCTTGCATTGGAAGTGAATGCTTAAGAGCAGTGGTGTCAGCAGCAGCTTCTTCCAGTTGTATCCTAGCTACAGAAGAGCCGGCGTCATCCTCGGCTTGACCAGAGGTGGCTACTCGGATGGTCAGAGGGATGTAGGCATTTTCTACCTTCCATAAAGGAGAGGAAGCATCAACCCCAGCTTGGGAGAGGGCTTTCTTCCATACTTGGAGGCAGTAATCCCTACAAACCTCCGGTACTTGGACTTTAAAGGTATCAGTAGTTTCTGCCACCCCCACCTCATAGCCACTCTGCTCAGCCTGGTCAACCATCTCATCAGCCTCCTGCGCCTTAATAAGGGCTTCCTCCTTAGCCTTAATAGCCTCCTGTTTAGCCTCTTCAGATTTCTTGAGGTCCTGCTTGAGGCCTTCGATCAGCTTTTTGGCTGCAGTAAAACTTTCGTCGGCCTGCCTAAGTTGCAATCTCTGCTCCTCGGCTTGCCTTTCAGTAGTTTTTAGCTGAGCCTCCATCCCGAATCTCTCACTTTCTACCTTAGTCAAGTTGGCAGTGATTTCTTGTAGCTTTTTCTCCTTCAGCTCGAGAATCCTTTGGGTGTGATCGAGCCTTACCTCCCCAGCCCTAAGGGATTTTTAAGAGTTAGCCGTAATTTCCTCGGCTCTGTGAGCAGACTGAACAGCCTGCAGAGAAAAAGTGAAAAGATAGTGACACAAAAGTGTAAGTTTGATAGACAAGAAAAATGCATAGAAAAGGAATTTCAGAGTTTAAACCAAAACTTTTACCATTGCAAGTTCTTTCTTCAACATCATAAAGACGTTTTGGTCCCTCATCCTTCTAAGCTCACCCATGTCCTTGGGTAGCAGTAGTGCTTGTTCCACAGCGTCTGCAATGCACGCGGCAGTGCTCTCATCGGAGCCCCTGATAGACGAATCTGCAGTGACTGGTTAATCATCCACATTCATTTGGGGAGCCTAAATGGGTGCATGCAGGGCTGTGTGGGACTCGGCCCGTCTGTCTGACCTCGTCTGAGGGAGACGAGGTTGCTTTCCACCCCTTTCCTGCTCTACCTCCTTGGCAGGAAGGTCTTTGCCACCTTCAACCATATCTTTCCCCTTCTGTTAATCTCTCTTTCTTTTGTGATCACTAGGGTCAACATGTTGAGATTGGCTTGAAGGAAGAGGAGGGAGTTTTAGCGGTGGAACCCTCTCAGTGCCTTTATCTTTGGTATTCACCTGGGGCACTTTAGGAAGCTCCTGGGCTCCAACTTGAGCTTTTAGCACATCCTTAAGACTGGGTTTAGACTTACGTTGAATACCTATAGTCAAGAATTGTTGGTCAGCGTCTGAGGAGGTTATTGGAGGCGTGTCAAGGACAGAAAATTGGTCTCCAAGTGATGGAAGCCGATCAAAAACTTTGAATTCTTCTTCTGAATCCGAGAGTTCAACGATTTCTTCTTCTTCTTCCTCCTTTATAATTGGCCAAGAAGAAGAGCTTTCACCCAATATAGGTCAAGCCGAGGATACAGTGAGAGGAAGGGCTCCTAGGACAATCCTCACAGGCTCAGTGACGAGAGTCACCTGAGAAACAGCAGCACTAGTTGGCAGTAGAAAACCTTCAACTGCAACACTGATCCTAGGTAGCTGAGGGTCTTTCTCTTTGATAACACATTTCGGCACTTGGAATGCGGTTGAAATGGGATCGTACCCGAGGATAAGATGTGCCGCTCGAAGCTGACCGTCCAAGTGTACAAATACCTCGGCTCTTAGAATCTTATCTAGATGAGCAAAGTTGACGAGGTGAGCGAGACGAGTGAGCGCGCGGCGATCTGCGTAATTATTCGAAAAACAAAACAGTTAGGTCAAAGCAAAGAGAAACATAACCATAGAGAAACAACAAAGAAGAAAAACAGAACTAACGCCACACGGATACTCACCAGGTTCGCCCTCTCTCGTCGGACAGGGGAGACCGTCATGCCAATCCCCGGACAGTATTAGGAAATCTTTGTTCAGACCTTTGTTAGAGTGGGGAAGGCATTGAATTAACCTAAACTCGGCGTGCCTAGATTTTAGGTAATATCCTTGCCCTCTCAAATGGTGAAGGTTATACACCGAGTTCACCTCGTGGTGAGTAAGTCCTAGTCCTAGTTTTTCGTTTAGGACGTCTACGACACCTAGAATCCTAAACATATTTGGCGCACATTGTGTAGGAGATAATCTAGTTGTTCTGAGATAATTCCTAGTGATTGGCCTCATAGGGATTCTCATTTCCCCCTCTATGAATGCTATCATGGGAATCACCACCTCACCGGTATTCCTATCGGTGTGCCACCCTCCCTGCTTACAATATTTGACGGATACTCCCGGCGGGATTCCATATCTGGCGTTAAAATCCTCTATTTTTTCAGGACTATCTACTAAATGTGCGAACCTACCCATTTTCTAAAATTAAGGAGAGAATATTGTGGTGGAGTTGAGAAATTTAGATGGCCGAGGACAAAGAAACTAAGAATAACGAGAAAGATTGAGCAGCAATAATGAAAGCAAAGAGTGGGAAAACTTACTTTAGAGTAATAAGGTCACCTCGGCTGAGTACTGAAAAGGTGTAAAGACGCGTGTAGATTGCAAGAGTGGCTAGGTTCGTTGTACAAGCTCTGAAATGATCAGAGAACCTTTGAACTGACAGTATTTATATTGCGAATAGCCATAAAGCGGGAAATCTCTCGCCTATCTCCTTAAGATGCGCCCACCCGTTAGATAAACATCACGCAGTTGAACGTGGGGAACAGGGAGCCGCCAGCATTTAATGGGAACGTGTTCCGCATAATAAAACACCAAAGGCGGATTGTTCTGAATGCATGTGTCGAAATCCTCATTCCTCCCAGAGAAGTAGAAATCATGGTTTTCAGACCCGGACCGTTCATTGAACCGTAAAAGGGAGAGGTTCAAGGTTTTTAAGGTCGAACCGAGGTCGAACCGGAGTCGAACCGTGATGACGTCATAATTAATTTAATAATTATTTTAAATATATATAAAAATATTAAATTAATAAAAAAATAGAAAAATTAACTAAAATAGTCCAATTAAAACTATAAATTCATATTTTAGCTATGTCTAATATATCCATTTCAAACCCAAATATGAAATATTTATCCAATAATAATAACAACTATTTTTTTATTAAAAAAAATTAAAAGCATCAAATTGTCTTTCTAATTTTCACTTTCTAATGTCCACGTGACCAGCTATTTAGCTCACATTCACAAACCTAAAAAAACACTAGAAACAAAAGTGATAGTATTTCATAATTTTCACGTGACCAGCTATTTTACTCACCAATATTAACTAATAACAATCTATTACTTAAAATTTATTGTGAAAATATTGTGGTAATATTTCATAATTTCTATTTCTTAATATTAAATACTACACGTTTAAAATAATAAAAAAAAAAAACACATGATTACGTAAAAAAAAAAAATAATTAAAGTAAGGATAAGAATCTCACCACACATTTTTCAATTGATTATTTATTACTCAACTACCACATTTATCACAAACGTATTCGGCCACTGAGTAGTATTCAGTGTTCACATAATCACATCAGAGAAAAGAAAGAGAGAGAGAGAGAGAGAGAGAGAGAGAGAGCATCTGAAGCGCCGGTGAAGTCGAGGTCGCCGGTGGAGATTGAGGTCGCTGAAGCCGGTGGAGATCGGAGGAGATCGAGTTCGCCGAAGCCAGTGGAGATCGGCGTTTCCCATGTAGCACTCCCTCGTCCGCCGCCCCACCACTGCTCGGCCTCCTCCCCCCTGGGTCAGATCGGCTTGTTCTTCTTGTTCTTCTTTTTTCTTTTTCTTTTTTCTTTTTTCTTTTTTTTTTTTCATATTTCTTGTTCTGATTCAACTTTATTGTAAGAATTGGATTTTGGTTTGTGTTTGGATTATGTGAAATGTTTGGATTATGTGAGATGTTCTGATTCAACATTTTCTGTTTGGATATTCTTTTTTCCGATAAAAAATATGAGAACCGCGAGAACCGCGGGGACTGTTCACGGTTCTCAGAACCGTGAGGTCCGACCGCGGGTCGCACGGCTCTGTGCATTTTTCCCGTTGAGCGGTTCTTAATGCTAAAAGAACCGCAAAGGTGAGCGGTTCGAGGTTTTTCCGGTCGGACCGTACGGTCCGGTCCGGGTTTCAAAACAATGGTAGAAATGAGGATCTCGAGGGGCTATTGTAGTGCCAACGGGCCCAAGATATGTACTAGGCAGGCCCAAAGGTTCTCGCAAGGTGGAAAGCCCAACCCAATAGCATGAATGGTCCGAGAACATGATAAGTCCCGCCTATAAAGTAACATGACAAAGGAAAAGTGCCATGCATGAGCAGAACACCATGAAACATGATGTCCGAGGATAGCCACGTCCTCGGCCACGTTCTGCCGAGGACGAGACGAGTGATTTGGCAGTTCAAGGGCATCCATACTGAAAACCTCGGATACAAAGACTAAGAAAACAAGAATAGGAGATAAAAGGGGGTGACAGACAAATATCAAGGATAAAGCTGCTACCATCACATTGAAAACTCTATACCTATCTCTCTGGCCGCATTAATGAGGAAGTGACGCCTGAGTATTGGAGTCCAACCTTGCGCTTACCGCCAAATACTTTGGTAGGAAGGGATGATGGGACAAGTACCTAAAAAAGAGCATCTGATTTACACGTGGGAGAGAGGAGGAGAAAGATGCAGGTCTATAAAAGGCAATGGAAGAAGAAAGACAGGGGGAGGGGGACGAAAAGAGAGAGACACACATACAAGAGAGAAATTGTAAGAAAACATCAAAGATTGTTCTCGACACAAATATATAAAGAAGATTTCCATCCATGTACGAAGAATATGCATGTGTTCTATGATTTGATTTACCCTTCATGCTATCTAATGTCTGTATATATAATATAAAATAAATTTGTAAATATTAAAGTGAAAGGTAAGTGTGTACTGTGTAGTCCAATTGTAGGAGAGAGATGAAAAAAAACTTATGAATATGTTATTTAAGTAGGCTAAATTAAGTAAACTAATAATTTTGTGTTAAAAACAAGTCTAACAACTTGTTAGATTCAAATAAAAGTAAAAATTTTAACAAAAAAAATCTCATTTTAAAGCATTTGTCTATGTATCGTACGATACGTATAATTTTACGATATGATACAATTCATATGATACGCATACTGTATCATATGATTCATGAGTACTTATGATACGAAACTTTTTACACACAATACGATATGTATTGCGTATCGTACGATATTGACAACTATGTACTCAAGTGGAGTTGGTACTTAAGAGAAATTAGAATTGTTGAACTTCGCTATTATTGAATGGTTATGGTTGTACTTGCTCTTGCAGTTTATATTATTATTATTATTTTATATTATTATTATTATTTATACAAGATAGAAATTCTACTCTAACCTAATCTAAGTGTATGTGTGTGAGTCTCCCTCTTAGAGACTTGAACCCTGACTCTTGCCCCCCACACCCTACAAGCACTTATACTTATAAAGTGATCATCACACCAAGGACATGCTTTGGATGAACATGTTCACCTATGGATGTTATTAAAATTAGATACCGCAAGATTCACACCAAAATGGAAGATAATAATTTAATAGACTTTTTGATTTTTTTTTATTAAAAGGAAGTTGTTATGAAATTTAGTACAAAATTAATCGTTAAAATAACTTCATGTTCCATTTTGATATATAAGAAATTATTGAGTTTGAATTTATTAAGAACAGTTATTTATTCCCATCAAAAGAAAAAAAGAACAGTTATTTATGGCTTTTATTTTGTCTATATTTTAAAAGAAACGAATAAATGCTAGTTTTATTTTTCATTACTAGCAAGTATGCTTCTACAATGCGCAAATTAATTAAAATTTTATACAAAAGATTTTTTTTTTTCACAAATATGGGCATATGGCATATGATGTTTGTACGTGACATTCTGTGTTTATATTTATTTGGGGGAAAAATCGACTTAACAAAATTTTTAGGAGGGTGTAATTAGAGGATTTTATTCAAACTCTTCATAGAAATTAATCTGAATAAGATATTTGCCGAAGGACACCTAGCTTAGTGGGTCTTTCTCCAATTGGGTCAAGTAGTACTAGTAGTTATATATTTTGGTTGTAATTAAAATTATTTTATTTAACTATTTCATTTTATTTGTTGATTGATTAATGAAATTGACAACCGCATGATCTCTAAGGAGAGAACATCATCCAATAGATGTACACAAATAATCTTTGATGGCCAGCCTTGAAATCTCTCTAAATTCGTTACTATTTCCAGTAGATGAGTCTATGTACATATATTACATTTTTTTTTTCATGTAAAAAATAGAAATATATCTAGACTTCCAAAGATGATTGTTAAAACGGAAAATGCTTAGGAATTTAGAATTTCTTAACTAATTTAACAATCTTCTTTTCCTTCCCTTATCCCAGAAAACGCCTTTACAAAAGGGATTAAGGATAAGGAGTCCTACAACTAATGGATTATGAAAAAGTTACTCCAGGGAAAGCAAACTATGCAACTCTAAAAGAGAATAGCATTTGAAATGTATACATGGATTGCAAAAAGTTCTGAGCTGCAATATCTCATTAGAACATGTAGGGTTCTATAATGAATTTATTTCCATGGGAAACCTAAAGAGTAAAACGAAAAAAATGCAAAGAGAAGAGCAAAACCGAGATAGAGAAAGACATAATACTTATATTATATCACTGTCACAAAATATATAAAAAAGAAAACAAATTATATTATTGTTTTTAGTGGGGAAGGGAAAAATAGGATTGAAGAGACATCAAACACCACAAAGGATGCCATTATCATTGGATTACCACTTGAATAACATGATGTAATATTTATTAGAACACGGACTTAACAGTCCATGATATACCAAGAACAACCTCCCATCTTCAGTTATTGATGCAGAATTCCTTGTAGAAAAACACCTTCCAAAATCGAGGGCCACCCAACGTTGCAATCACTAATTCCAAAAAAGTTTTGTTGAACACCATATTTTGTTTCTATACTTTTCAGTATGCAAAAATTGATTTGCAATCGTTGGATTTATATAAGCTTCAAAGAGAGAGAACCTATAAATCACCTTAATTTTATAATACAACAAACAATTTTTATCATTAAAACCAAGACATGATTGGAATATTATGTAATTCTCATTCTATATAAAGCAAACGTAAGGAATACACAACAATACTTTCCATATATTTTTTGCTTTGATATATTTCAAGAATAATGCTAGAAATGAAAACTATTGTACAAAAAATTTTACAAGCTGCTGATGTGGTGAGTAATATTGGTAAATAAAAAAGTAATATTAATGATAGGTCTAAATGAAAACCAATAAGAGGTTGATCACATCAACATTTTGTAAAAGTATTAAAATAGTTTGTGATTGTAACATATATTATTCATATTTCAAAGTGCAATATCATCATCCAGATTATTTCCTAAAAAGCAAGGAAATGCCAAAATCATATTTTTGTGAAATTAACAAGTTTTCCGTTGGAAGTACCTAACTTTAACAAACAATAAATTAACTTTAGTACCACAATTAGTTTTCCTTTTTCCATATTTGAAATTATATTACCAAGATGCTTTATAGGTTTTTCTTTGTACTCTTAATGTTATTAAATTTTCTTTTTTGGATAAAAAAATATCATTATTGAATTTTCATGTGATATATATTGCGCTAGCTATGCAAAAGCCTGTAATCAAAACGTTGATGATTATTCGTTCCATCGTGGTCCTAGACTCCTAGTCCTACCTAATTTCTTTATTTTTGTACGGATTCTTTGCATTTCCAATTCTTATCATAATTCTTATAAAAAAAAATTCTTATCATAATTCTTCTTATTGTAAGTTAATATATTTAGAGGGACATTCGTGGTACTCAAAATTCTTGGCTGTCCCAATGGGTTGGCACTTTCTGTAGAGTGTAACACACAAGACCTTCCATTTAACGAATAATGCATGAGAAAGTTATCAAAAAGTAATTATAAGAAAAAGAATTTGTAAAAGAATGTGTAATGTAATTAAATTAGAGTTTATTTAGAAAATACCAAAAGTAATTTAATTAAAACTTCATTAGTGCAGGATTGCTTTATTCTAAGTTTCTAACAAGTAAATAATGAGTTCTAACTGATTTTAATTAATATGTAATAAAAGTCAAATAATATATATTATTTTAAAAAAATTAAATTATATATATTATTATTCAACTTTCGTTAGTTTTTTTAAAAAAAATTCTGGAAAATATTTTTTAATCATTGATTGGATTTTTTAATTTAAAAAATTTGAAAAAAAAATAAAAAATTTGAAAAATTGACCGCAACATTTAATAGAAGTTAATGGAGGTGCCTTAATTTAATAAACTTGAAACTTAGAAAACTAAAATAAACAATAGTAAATTTAGAGAACTAAAATGAATTTTATGATTTTCACAATACTCCCAATAAAATCTATTCATTTCATGGTTCAGATTATAAATTAAAAATTTAAAGGTATATTCAATATCATAAGTCACAACATTTGAAATTTTAAATGAAAATCACTTCACCATATGCTAAACATAAAATTTTAATTGTAATATGGATTCTCTCGATTTCAAGTAAAATAGAGAGGATCATGTTCCATAGTTTGATGCCGTGATCTCAAACCATAATTAATAACAATGAAAACTCATTAATTAATAATTACACGTTGTGAGCCATCTATAGGTAATTAAGCTTCATCTATGCCATCACAATTAAAAGAAAAATGTTTTCTGTATAGCATTTTCTTGTTTCATATCTTACATGACTAAGATGAAATAAATAAATAGAGGGGAAAGTCGTAGGAAAGCTATGTTCTGTGGTGGGTTCCATCATAGCTAAAGATGATAATAACCACAAGAATTCTATTGCTCATTACCGTTTTATCCTCTATTTCAGGGCTACTTCATGAAAAACACATGCTTATTGCAATTTGCAATCTGTAATTAGCATATCACTGGGCTCAGTCTAAGTCCAAGAAGATATAAACAGAATGCAGACAATTTCTTTGAGCATATTCCACTTTTAGTTGGCCCCATGATTCTCGTCTCTTGTCTTGTGATTTTTAAGCCTAAAAAGAATCCTGAGGTGGCTGGGCGTCTCAGAATTCCCAACCATTGTGTGGTGGCCATGTGGAAAGTGGGACTACTGGCTTAAACCACTACAAATGGTAGCTCTACTTCTTCCTCGTAATTCATTCTCAGTACCAGTTCAGTGCAGCGTGTAGGAGTCAGGTCTAGGCATTGGTGCATAATCCATTTGTATATGCTTGGAGCTGAACTCCATTAAGTCAATGTAAGTATCTGTGTTTGCTTTTGTTAATTGATTGGTATGTGGCTTTCTGTTTTATACCTGTTTTTTAATGTGTTTTCCCTTCCTATTTCACGTAGTAAATTTGTGATGTTTTCTTAATGCTCAAGTCCAATTGGCTACTAACAAAGTGTAGTCAAGAATAGATGACTTCAGCTTTGCAGCCAGTGAATTTGTTTTTAACAACTTGTACATCACTTGCCATATATATATATATATATATATATATATATATATATATATATAAGTCACTTACTCTTGTGGTTACTGGTTGTTACCCATATGGGACTTACCACACCACTCACGCATGAATACTCCAAGCATCAATGGTTTATATCAAATTGCTGTAATTTTCTCGTTTCATTCTTTACCAGAACAAAATATCACCAATGGAAACTGTGGCTGCTTCAAACTTTGTATCAACAAGTTCTCGTGTCAACTATGGATCAGTAACTTCTGGATCAGAGGCTAAAGCAGCACTGCTGAAATTTGGATTAATGAATCACACCATGACTCACAATGGGTTAAGATCTTTGAACAAAGTGGATGAACTAGTGCATGTCAGAACCATGGCAAAATTATCTGCCAGGCAAACTAGGAGTAAAACGTTCAAAAGTGGGAATACGAGGACTTTACGAACCATTGTTTGCAGAAGTGGGATGAATTTGATCTTTGTGGGGACAGAAGTAGGTCCCTGGAGCAAAACCGGAGGACTTGGAGATGTTCTTGGAGATTTTATTTTATTTTTATTTTGTTAGAAACATTATCTAACAATTGGGGGTGTAAACTAAAATTTACAAATTTAGGAGAAAAATCAAAATTGCCCCACACTTTAAGGATGCAATTTACAATTTAGTCGTACCATTATTTACCCAAAGGGTTTCGGAAATAGTATTGCCTCAACTGTTTGAATATTGGTATATACAAATGTTGGTTGTAATATGTGTATGTAATCTTACTTTGAAAAGTAAAAGGATGAAGAGAATTTCTAAATAAAAATTGAATTTTGTAGTGGCTCGCCTAAGTGAAGCTTGTGTATGTGCAATTCAATCGACAATCTTTAAATGTTGTTTGGAGACATAAAGTGTATTTTCGACACTATTTATTTAGCTCAAGCAAGGATTGAGCGGAGACAAGCCCACTCTAGCAAAGTTGAGTGGACCCTAATAGGCGTCCACTAGAAACAAGCGTAATAAACACCCCATTTTTCAACCATTCATTCCTTTTGTTTCATCATGTGTTGAACCAAGGGCAAAATAGTAACTTTACACATGTGAAAAATTCCAAAAAATGACCTTAACCATAAATTCCTTACTTTAAATGATCATAATGCAATTTGGAGAAAGTTTACTAGTTATAGTGTGATTATCAGTGTTCTAAAAGCGCAATAAATGTGTGAACCTCTCTTTTACTTGAATAGTGGAATCCACCATGAAAGTTGTGAGATCCACTATTTAGTAAGAGGAAGGGAGTACAAATTTACAATGCTTCTGGAGTATTGAATAATTATTTATGTTATCAAAATAGCATCCATATCATTGTTTTATTAATGTTCAAATTTAATTTGTTGATCCATAATCCTACCATAGGCATGCATGCATAGGATTATCCTAGATTAATTTTAATTGGTCCATAAAAATATTAATTGATATTGAATCATGTTGGTTAGTAATTTTAATCCTAGAAGACATGAAGCACAAAATTATTCCATTCAAATATTCTGTGAGAGGAGGGGAGTACATATTTACGATACTCCCAGAGTATTGAATAATGAGTCTTATTTATGTTATCAAATAGCATTCATATCATTGTTTTATTATTGCTTAAATTTAATTGGTTGATCCATAATCCTTCCATAGGCATGCATGCATAGGATTATCCTAGATTAATTTTAATTGGTCCATAAAAATATTAATTGATATATTAAATCATGTTGGTTAGTAATTTTAATCCTAGAATAAATATCAATAAATTAAGTGTGAACTTTTGTATTTAAATATCAATTAAATAATTTTGTTTAATACTATCCAAACCAAGGTTTTTTTTTTTTTTTGGAGAAACCTATCCAAACCAAGGTTAATTTGATGAATTGATACTAACCAAATTAAGGTTAATTTCATATGAAGAATCAAATTTCGTGGTTCAAGTAGGAAATTTAACCAAAAAAAAAAAAAATTAAAAAAGTGAGATTTACTTTATCTTGGATAAGGTGATGCATGGTTAAGTAAAGTTGTAGTATGATTTTTAATTTTTGATTTTTGTGTAAAGAGAAATATGATATTGTTCTATGTGTGGTCATCTGAGAGTTTAGATAACCAATATTGACAATCTATTGTGTAGGATATTAGTATACAAAAATTAAACCCTAAATCCGTTAAGGATATAATTAATCATCATTGATAATTCAACACATTTGCAACATTTGTATTTCCAAACAGTTTAAGGTTTTAATTGGGTTGAATTTCTATTCGTCTAATATTTTAGAGGCCTTTTACCGGTGAGGAAAATAACGCACCACCTTTTTTTCTAATTTTTTAAACTACTTATTATAATAAATTTTGGCCTTTTTATAATTGGTGAAGCCTACTGATAAAGGATATAGGACCTTTTGGTAACAGGGCCTTAGGCCAAGGCATTAAGCTAACACTGAAAGAAGTGAATATTCACTTAGAAGCATAAAGTTTCCAAGGGAAATATAAAAGGGTGTTGTCAATACCGTATTTTGTTTAGTCTCAATTCATGTGTCAGAACAAAGACTAGAAAAATAAAAAAATTGGGAAACTGTGCAAAAACACGATTTTCAAAGCCAAAAAGGGCAAAAATAAATACAACATGTTTGAATGGTAAATCAAAAAGTCATAACATTTGAAAAACCCATTTTAAAGAAACTCTGACCAAAACCCTAACTGGGAATGGTCAAGAAGTTGACTTTTTTATCCAACCGTTGGTTCGTGTTGGATTTTGGACTATCTCGTAGGGAATATTTTTCTCTTAGAAACCATAGTTTACTGGCCAAGATCAAAGTTGAAACGGATGAGATATCACAAAAATATCGAAACCCTAATAAAACCTTTGCCGTATTTTTCAGGAAAAACTGATAGTTTTTGCCTAGGCTTTGTGCAATAAACTGTACCTATTGGGCAAGAACTGGAATGAACGGGTTGTATCATCTTGAAGAATAAGGTCTTAGCCAATTTTCACCAAAAGGGCTCGACGACAACTGCTCCAGATTAAAAGATGAATTTTTCAAGGGAAGACGTTCAGAATTTTTCAGCTTTGAGTCACCTCCCTTCCAAGCACGATATCTCAATGACCACAGCTTTAAATCAAACAAAGCCAAAACCATTGGAAACTAGACATTTAGAGCTTTCTGTGCATATAAAATTCAAAGAAAATGGAGCTTGGAAAGGCCTCTAAACTGCTACGCAAAGATTGGGTTAAAAAAGAATGCTGACGAAGCGATGACCTAGCGGATAAGGATGGAGTTGGCATTGGTTTACCAGGGTACACCAATGCTAGCCGCCCCTTTCCCCCATTTTTCCTATAAATACCCCCTCCCATATTGGGAAAAATCATGTAGAAATTGATATAGAAAAGTGAGGTAGAAAATTTATGTAGAATTCATGCAAGAAATAGAGAAAAAGTGAGGAAAAAAGATAGAGCAAAGTCAGAAAGAAAATCCAAAAAATCCTAGAAATTCAAAAAAAAAAAAAATCTCTCTTTCTCTCTAGGAAACCCTACACAAAAAAAAGCCCCATCCGTTTCTTTTTGTAATCTTTGTGGGTAAGCTTCTTTTTGGGATGGGTTAGTTCATCAATAACTAAACCCATCCCATTCCTCTTGTATATTGTAATCATCTCTCCCTCAACACATGCATTGTCCATCCACATCAAGTTAGGTTGGGTGTCGGTTTGTATATCTTTTTCTTCTCTTTTTAAAAAAAAAAAAAAAAAATTTAAATTTCAGTATATTGTGTGTATTTTTTTTCTTTCTAGAACAGCATGTCTATTCACTTTGGACCTATTCTGAACAAGTGCTTGTATGTGTAATAATTTGAGTTTGCTCATTCAATCTAGTCAACTTTTCCTTTCTCATTTTCCTGTATAAGAGTCATCTAGAGAAAGGAAACACCTTTTTGTACATGGATTGCTATGATTCTTCTATATGGAGTAGATTATTTTATCCTAGGAGATAGATTTCCAAGAGTCTCAAAACACCATTGTAAGAGATGAAATATGTCTTAAAGACACATTATTAAACACTAGTCTTAGTTAGATTTGAGTTTCTCATTATGTCTTCCTCCGGTCTATAAGTTTTATTTATTCGTTTATTTATTCACACATAAACATATTTTATTGTTCTTGGAAAATAATAAATATTTCATGCATTATACCCAACATATTCAACCCTCTAGTTGATAACACAATAATATAAACTAGTTGACTCACTCTTAAGCACATCAAAAAAAAAAAAAAAAAAAAAAAAAAAAACTTTTTTTGTAAATAAAAATTTTATATGGACTCACCATATTTAGACTATGATCTATTAGACTGAATTCAAAATATTTGCTCTCTCTCTTTTTCTTTTTCTTTTTTCTTATGTGTGTGCTAGTTTAAAAATATTAGTTACAAAATATACTACACCCCTGGTAGCTCGAGGATGTGGGTGATTTCTTTTATTTTTTATTTTTAATGATAATTTTTTTTTGAGAAGGTATTTTTAATGATAATTTAATAATCATAATAAAGAGAAAAGATTTAAACTCCAGATATTATACACATTTGGAGGTGCTAATTGTTGAGCTATAAGGCTCTTGAGCAACGGATTGGTTTCTTAATTGTTGTGATTGATGGTGTTAATGGTAGATCCAATCATAACTTGTCACCCAAAAATATGGTAGAAAATTAGAAGAAAAAATTTCTTTAACTTTTTATTTTTTAACTATAGCCTCTAGATATATACTTTTTTAAGGATAAAATTTAATTACAAAATTAGTTGTAGCTTAAGGCTACAATTTGACCCAATAGCTTTTTATTGGAGGTGAATTTTGAAATCTACTGTCGGATTACAATTTATTCTTATATTCTCAATGCTTGCAAAACTTTTAGAAAATTAAAAATTAATAGCTATGTCATCAATAAGTTGTTTAAATTGCAAGTTTTTGTAATTTAAAACTATGCATAAAAATAATCTTATAGATAATAGAGTAAATAATATTCGATTAATACAAAATTTGACATGTGTATTAAGAGCATAGAGAACATACAATCCAACGGTTAGATTTTTGAAATATATAGTAATGTTAATGATATTGAGTAAAGTTATAACCTTAAGTCACAATCAATGTTGTAGCTAAACTTTGTCATTTTTTTAATACATAAAAACTGACTTATATCAAGTAAATATAAATATACTACTATATAGTGGGGAAAAAAATTATTTTTAAAGTCTGATTAACGGATGATTTAGAGCATTTGTTTTATTACTCTTTTATTTTCAAATAATTTTTTAAAATTTTTCTATAATAAAAATTTCTTTTAAAGTTAACTTTTCCTTGTCTTTTTTGGGGGTAAAAATAGGAACCGCACAGTGTTGGACTGGACAGCAATGGGATGAGTTAGAAAGCTAGGGGGCGCACGGCTCTTGAAATCAAATGGCAATTTTATTATGCTGCCGATTCTCTATCTTTACTTCCCCTAAATTGAAGTCCCTGCCACTGCCACTCTCGCAAATTTGCTTTTTGCAGCTTCAAGGTTGGATAATACCAAAATAATTTTTTTTCATTTTCCTAAAAAAAAAAAAAAAAAAACTTACCAAAATAATTCAATGATATATGCCTTTTATATTATATATAAGCAATAGAGGTGTGCGTGCGTGTTTAGTTAGATTGTTTCTTAAAATGGATTCCAATTAGCTTAAATAGTAAAACTTCTGATTGTTGAATAATAGATCTAGAGTTCAATCTCCACATACACCAAAAAATAATTGGTATCTTGGTCTAATGATAAGGAGCTATCATCAAGAGCAGACATCATAGATTGAAACTATCTAAAAAAAAAAGTTTGTTTCTAAAAAATATATATATATACACACACACACTAACCTCAAAACACACGCTTTGCGCATGCGATGGGGTTTTTTTTGTATAGTGTTATAATTTTTCATTTTTTTTAAAAAAATATCGGATAAGTTTGTTTTGAAGATATAGATTAGTAGAAGAGTATCTTATTTTGTAAGCATTTTAAGTGGAGTTAGAGATATATTTTTACCGAATTGTTCTCAAGTTTTTTTTTTCTGTAAGATTTAAGATATTTTTGAACCACATAAAAGTCTAATCCAAAAAGAGAAATCTGCTTATATGATTCAGAAATACTATTTATAAGAAGATTCTCTTTTTTTTTATTGAACTTTTATGAGGTTCAGAATTAGTCCTAAACTTTACGTTTAACGGAAAAAAAAATTTGAGAACAATCCGGTATTTTCAACTCTACTTAAAATACTTAAAAAATAAGACATTTTTTTACTAATTCATGTTTGCAAAACCAAGTTATTCAAAATTAAAAATTTAAAATAAATAAATCATGACACAAGCAAAAAGAAAAAAAAATTGCTATATATCATGCGTTTGTTATATCAGTCACGAGTCATGGCGCACCCCGAAAGGCGCCGCCAATCAAAATAAAACGAATTTGCGGACAAAAGCCTCCACGTCATCGATCTTTTGACCGTAGTCCACTCACTCTGATTCCCTTTCCCTCTAAACACAAAAATAAAAAAATCTTCAAAACCCACCGAAGCTCACACCCAACACTCTCAAAACTTTTCTTTTCTTTTTGGGTTTTATATTGAGGTGTTGTAATTTGATTGCTTTTAAAGCTAAATTGCTGTGTTTGCTTGCATTTTATGGACAGGTACCCACTTGTATTTTATGGACCTATGTTCTTTCCAAGGTTTCTTTTAAAAATTTTATTTTTATTTTTTTGGATAAATGGGTTTTTGGGAAAGAAAGTAACATAGTAAGACTTTGTTGATGAATGACGTCTCTTCAATCATCATGTTTTATTTTATTCTGATTGGAATTGTTTTAGTTTGATATGTTTCGATTGAAACAAATGGAACCACTATTTCAAATCTTTCTTGTGTGAGGAGTTGGTGACTTGAGTTGAGTGATACAATGATAATGACACGCACAACAATGGAAGAAGGAATGTTAAATACAATGTGTGTGTCGATATCGTGTTAACAAAAGTAATCCCAATTTTATGTCCCAACCACAATATTTTGAACTATAAAGCAAAATTTATTGTGGAGACTATGATGGTGTTTGTATGTAGAAAGCTAATTTTATTTTATATTTTATCTCAGCATGTAACTTGTTAAGGAATAAAAAGTCTGATCTGAGCATGTAACTGTGGCATTTTTGAATTTGAATGCAAATACTGCATATGGGGCTGGCATTTGGACTCTGAATTATTGAAATAGGAAATCTGGGGAATTGAAATGAAGGGTGTTCTGAAGATAAAAGATTCAAAGTCATGAAAGGGGAATGTAGAAGTTAGAAAGAGTTTGCCATATTTAATAGAAAATGTTGAGATATGCTACTACTTTCAGATCCAGAAAACCACTGTTTATTTCTTTTTATAAAAGAAGTGCCAAATATGAAGTATATTCTAGTACCAAAATGCAATTTAATAAGATTTTAGAGACATCTTCATGTCAGGAACAAGCTCGCTTATAATTATCACCGTAGTCTGTCCAAAACGTTAATAGCATCCATGAGGTATTAACTGTATACTGATTGGGATCATAGAGAAAGTTGATGTGTTCATCATTTTTTAAAGTGTAATTACTGATTAATTCAATTTTGTGGATTTGCATTTATGTAAGTGCCATACCTGCTTTTGTAATTTTTTGATAAGTGACAAAAAATTCAAAATTTCATCTACATGCATGGACCCTCACCTCAGTGCTTCTCTTCTCTGCTCTTAGCTCTCCATTCAGAACCGTTCAAATGATAATAGTAATATAGAATTTTATGCTTGAGAATGAACTTTTAGACGTGATTATTAGGATTCTACTTTTGAAATTTCTAATGCATTTCATATGAAATTTAGTTTGTTCTTTTACATTTTGTAACTGCAAATTTCCAAAACTGTTTGTGTCATATTATATATTTATTTAATAAATAATTTTTTTTTTCAGAATTCATTATAAACTTGTTTAGTGATTTTGTAGTGCGTGGTAGCTGTTCTTTTGGTTTCTTGAACTCTGTGCTAGTTTGGTATTAGAATTTTAGACCTGCACAATTATCGGAAATTTGGGGCTGTTACATGCACTTTGATAATCTCTTGAGGCTATATCTCCAATTTTCATTGCTTGATTTAAGCAACTACTTCAAGGCATATGCCACTGGGTCTATTAACAACTGGGAATACATAAGTGATTGCTGGAATGAAGTGAGCCTGTCTGTAGTTATTTATAGTAATTTTGGAGATCTGAAACCAAAACTGAAACTTCTCAGTCCATCTTCCATTGAATATGTGATGGAAGAAAAGCATCATAATTTTAACTATTAAGATTTTAATGATTTGTGATTGTGGTAGTTGAACTAGAATTTATAGTAAAAGTTATAGTAGTTTTTACTAAAATTGTATTTCCTTCTGTTCATGATATAGTTCTTTTATATGAGATTATTATTGGTATTTTGTAAATTTTAATTTAATAGGGTGGTGTCGATGAGGGTGAAGATCCTAGAAGTGCAGCCATCAGCGAAAGTTATTGCAGAGGTATGAATTCTGGACTTTTCTTCCTTAAATTACCATTTTTTGGGATGCTTATAGACTGCGTTTTGCTTGAGGAAAGTGTGAGATTGCAGTAGAAATTTCTTAATAAAGCTGTTGAAGCTTTCCTTTGGAGATCTGAATTGAATGTCTTTTATGCTTAGGATTTACCGTTTTAAGAAACTGATCAGCTTTGATGGAGGATAATTAAAATAGGAAGACATAACTATTCCTGAACCAATCTTCATTTTCTGGCAAAGTATCTGATTTAACCTCTTTTAGTTTTTTTTTTAATTATTATTATTTTTTTAATAAAAACTCCTCCATATGGTATTATGACTGCTTTGGCATGACTGATCTCCTTCGATTCAGAACCTTCAATACCTTACTCCTCCTCCCCCCCCCACACACCCCCACCCCCACTCCCTCAACACACACCACAAAAGGGGAAAACCGAAAAATCTTCTTTTTTTGTATACTCAACAAAGCATGCGAAAGGACATGGTTGCCTTTGGCTGAAATGCAGAGAACTTAATTGCTTCCCCCAACACACACCGCAAAAGGGAAAAACCAAAAAATCTTCTCCTCTTGTATACTCAACAAAGCATGTGAAAGGACATGGTTGCCTTTGGCTGAAACGCAGAGAACTTAATTGCTTTTTTATTAAAAATCTAAAAGGAAATTGATCATTTCTGTTTAGAATCATTACTACTTGACACTATATCTTGGCAAGTTTTGCTCAATCATCTATCCTGTAGGTGTTTGTGCACCCTAGATAGAGTTGAACAGCAAAAGAGGACTCATGTAGCCATTTCCAATTAGTAGGGCTTAAGGCTTAGTTGTGTATTTCTGTGTCTGTGGAGTGTGAGAGATTGATCCAATATCTTTGAAAGAGCAATATAAAGATCAAAATTCTTCAAAAATATGGTCTAAGGGCCTTAAGGAGCACACTCCTCTAGGCTACATTAGATATTATTGAGTTGTATTTTGGGTGTTTCTTTACAATAGAAAGTTACTGGTTTAGTATAATTTAGTGTTATTTTTTAATATAAAAAAAGTCTAGGGTGTTTTGTAATTTTCAGGTTTCAGGGTATGGGCTGAACTTTTCGTCGGTTGGGTCTTTTATGGGTTTTCATATGTTGTTAGGCTTTATTTGTGGGTTCTAATAGCTTGGAATTAGTAGTCTAGCCAGGAGTCTGATAGGGTTAGGTTTAGCTGGCTACATATATTGATGTTACAGTATTCATTCAATGGACAGAACAAGTTGTATGAGAATATTGTAGCAAGTATGCTTTGAAGTTTATGTGATGCAACCCTTCTTCTATGAGGTGTGATGCCAAGGACACCCTGAGCTTGATGCTTAGGAAAACTAGCTTTGATACCTAGAAGCTTTTCTCTTTAATTTTCAGCAACTTGAAAGTTTAAACCTTGTAACCAGACCTTGATTCCTCACTCTTCGAACCCCGAACTTTATAGATTATAGTTAAAAGCCTAGCACAGCCCACCTTTTATTAGCCTCCAAGCTCACAAAACTAGATCTAGTAGAGTTCTGATTTACTGTTTGCAGCCCCATATCAGATCTGATCTTCAGTAAATCACCTGTTTTGAGCTTCGGAGCATACTCATCATGTTACTCTGTAAGTAAAGCTTAATCTAACCTCTCTTTTTTTCCCACTTTAAAACCCTAATCCTAGGTCTTCCTCAACACTACAACAAATGCTTTCCAGAAACTCCTACATTAGATTTGGTATCACCACCTCTGTCCCACGTCAATCTTACCAAGCTGCGTATAATGACTGGTTTGGTGACTTAGGTCAAGAATTTTGAAAAATGGCTAAAATGTCAAGTTTTTGATTGTATTTGGGGCCGGAATACATATAAAAGAGCATAGAAAGAAAAAAGGAAAGTAATTATAAGACTGTAGGAGAGATGAGTTGAACATCAACTAGGGTTCTTGGCCATCACACATTAATCAATTAGCTGGTCTTCCCATGTTTTCTCTGCTCTGTGTATGTTTTTATGAGGGGCAGAAGTGCCATGGCATCTAAGGTTTATTGGGGTTCTTATTTTTGTGAGGTTTCCCTTTAATTCTCACTGTCCTTTTTTTTTTTTTTTTTTTTTTATTCTTTGTCGTGGGCTACTTTTTTTTTATTAAAAAAAAAAAAAAAAAAACCTAGCCTAAGTAAAAAAACGTCTGTCAGTATTTTTAATACTAATGCTCCACGGTTGGTATATCAATTCATGCGTGATATTCTAATCTTATAATTCCATTATTAGCAATAAGTTAAAGCTTGAGTAACAGATATGCGTTATGCACTTTATAAAATCAATGTCAAACAGACTTTGGATCACATTTTACTCTTACAATTCCATTCCAGTATGTTTCACATGCAGGTACCTTATTGGTTGACATATGACTTCCCACCTGAAGTCAGGGAAAAGCTTAAACATCAGTGGGGATCAGACTGGAAGGGTCAAGCACAGAAGTGGTGAGCATATGATACAGCCATACATTGTTAGATGTGGTATATATGGTGAAAGGCTGCAACTGAGTCTAGATTAGGTCAGATTCAGTTTAGGGAATTAACCAAGCTGAGGATTAGTTTATCAAACCCAGGACAACTGAAATATCAACTTGTAACCATTGGATGTATTCAACCTAACATAACTTAATCTAGGGTACAAAATTACAGATTTTTTTGGTTGGGGGCACGTAGAATATAGTAATTTGGATACGCAAGTAATTTTAGAATTAAATTTATCTCCATAGATGTACATGCCTGTGAGTGTAAATTTGTATTTAACTTCTGTGAAAGCAATAGAGATGAATCTAAGGAAGTCTCATCTAAACAGAAGAAAGCTAAGAGGAAAGTCACTGCAGAAGCTACTACTGCAGAAACAGAGGATAAGAAGAAGAAACAAGTTACAGAGCTACAGGCCGTTTAGTATTTTGTTGTAAAACTACTTGTAGTTTAGGAGTTAGTTTATAGATAGTGGATTACAGCTGTCAGTTCATTTTCTGGAGGGAAAGTTAGTTAATTAGTTTTTGTTAGTTTTGTTTGTTAGCTTGCAGTACAGGTATATATACCTTTGTACACAAACAATAATTAATTGAATCATTCAGTTTTCTCAATTCAGATTTTATTACGTCATCAAACTTGCAAGCCCTTTCAGGTTTCTTGTTAAATTCACTGGGAAGGATGAAGAAATCAATCTGGTGGGTGATGGCCTGAGAAAGCTGAGTTTGGCAAGTGGTCTTGGATATCTCCAGAACAAATTGTTGAACTTGTGGTTCAAAAAAGGCTAATGAACTCATTGGACTTCCCTATATAGGTGGTGATTTGGACGAACCCTCCGGTCTCCTCCGCCGCACCCACCTCCCATCGCATGGATGTCATGCATTTCAATTCTCACCGAAGAATCTCAACTTGTTTTTGGTCTATATGCGTGGGAATTGCAAATTATGGAGGAGGTTATAGGGAAGTAGAAAGCTTGTGTTTAAATCTTTGGAGAGATTTTCCGGGAATATGTTTTCCCACTTGCTGACCGTGACTGGGAAAGTTCTCTCAAGTGTTATATCATTATATGAGTATGGGGAAGTGTTGTGAGAGTGTGTGTGAGAGAGAGAGAAAGAGAGAGAGGGGACTAGGCAGAGAAAGAGTTTGTAAACACTATGACAAATATCCCTACATATCTTTCCAACTCTTCTTCTATTTTCGTCTTCTTTTTTTTATATTTTGAAATTACTGAAAGAGCCCTGTAGTATCGAAAAATGACAATGGGCCATATTGTTTTGCAAAATTACTGAATTGGGTCTATTAATACCAGGGGTGTCAATTTTTGTTTTTTGGGTGAATACAAATAAAAACAAGACGAGAGTTGGCAATCGTATGAGTGCTTAAGGCAACACGGAGAGTGATAGGACCAATGAGTTCAATAGCGGAGATCAAGGAAACTTGAATCCAAAATTGAAGTCTTTTTACTTTTCTTTACTGGTTCAAAAACGGATAGAATTGGTATTTTGGTCTTGTTGGTTTACTTACATGGTCTTTTTTCCATTCTGTGCAGGCAGTGGATTTTAATATGCCTGTTTAGACGGAAGTTATAACAGTTTTTGCTCCATATCTTCAGTAAACTTAAGTTATAGTATTCACTATTTGGTTGCTTCCCGATGGGCAGTCCTTCAATTAACCGAATGAGATGATTTAAAATAGGAAAATGATTCAATAAGCCATGGTTGACTGAGTTATACATACCAGATATCACCTTGCAAGTCCAAGTCCTTGTCATGACAACATGTTGCTAGGTTAATTGAAAATATATAAATTAATATATTCACTAGGTCTGAGGAGGTTCTTGATGTTTCGAGAGTGGGAAAGTTTTACATGCACAGCGATAGGTTTAGAAGCAAACGCCGTGGCCACCATTTGTACACCAAGTAATCTTTACTTTGAGTGTTATGAATATTTGTGTATGTAATTTTATATTAGTGTTATTTTATTATTTGGATCTTTTACTTTTACTCTGGTTGATACAGAGTTGTTGTTATTGTTTTTTTTGAGAAACAAGTTGTTGTTATTGTTGGTGGTGGTATAATAATGTGTTCACTTAAGTTAATGGACGCGACAGCCTGTTTATACTATTTTGGGTTTTTGGTTCTGAACTAGTGCATATATGTTTATAAATAGGACTTTGATCATTCATTTTAGTCAACTTTTTCATTCTCATTTTCTTGCATAGGAGTTCTCCAAAGAGAGGAAACACTTTTTTGTACATGGATTGCTATGATTCTTCTGTGTATAGTAGATTATTGTATTTTGGTCGCTTGAACCCTGAATCTCCTCCTTAAACCCCAAGCTTAAAGGCTTGGAGAGGTATTATCTTCCTATCCGTTGGATGGTTTCTTGATTTTTTTTGGTTGGTTCACAACAGTAATGTTAATGGTAGGTCTAATCATTAAAAAAAAAAAAAAATTGTTAAAAAGTAGTGAAAAATTACCTTTAACATTTTTTTTTACGAACTTCTATATAAAACTATATCCTCTCTTTTTTATAATTTGATAGTTACAACAGGAGAGTGGGGATTTAAATTTTGGATGCTATGGCCAGTTAAGTTACAAAGCTTCTGATTTTAAGTCTTGGCTAAATTGCAAACTACACCCCTAAAGTTTAAATGTGTTAAGACTTTGCACCCTGAAATTTTAGAATTTGAATTTTACCCTTATAAGTGGTTAGTTTCTTAGGCAACCAAATTGAACCTATCAAGGTGATGGGTAGAGCAAACAATGCTGACAAATAGCCCATCGCCAACATCGATCAGTGGATTTTGGGGCAGTTGGTGGGCTCATCGTGGGGTGTGAGGAGACTGCCTTAGAATAGAATAATGGCACTAAGTATTATGTAATGTTTGGGGAATGAGATTTATGATGGGATTGGAATTGGCAAAGTTTCAAGGCAAGTCAGAAGCCACATTATCCTTTCTACCTTTCAAGGATAGAGCAAATTTTCCATTTAATCATTATTTTAGCAACTATTTTGTTAGTTGGCATATTTTCGAAACATTTTAGCAAATTAGTATCTCGAGCCTTTGAGACTCAAGTTCAATGAAGAAACTCGAGCCTTTGAGACTTGAGTTCCAAGCTGATGTAGATAAATAATCCATGTGTAGAGACTTGAGTTCCATAGAGCATGTAGAGAGAGAGAGACCCACAACAGGAACAAACCTAGCACGCACAAACCTAGATCTTTCTTCAGTAAAACTCGAGTACCACGTAGATTTTTTCATCCACAACTTTGAACTCGAGGATTAGAGACTCGAGTTCCTTCACTGAACTCGAGTTTCAAAGCCTAGAGATGCTAGTTTGCAAACTTGACAACTAATTAAATAGTTGATAAAATAATGCTAAATGCCAAATTTCCTCTAAAAGGATATCTCCTTAAATCTTCTCAAAAAATAAAAATAAAAGCTTCTTAGTGTACGGTTTGAGGTGGTAAGTGGCTCCCTTATTCATTTTTGGGATGACATGTGGTGCAGTGACGTTCCTCTCTAAGCGTCTTTCCACATGTTGTATAGGATTTCTCAGAGGAAGGATGCAATTTTAGCTGATGTTTTGGGTGGACAGAATGAGTTTATTCATTGGGATATTCATTTTACTCATTCTATCTAGGATTGGAAGTTGGAGAGTTTACAGTCTTTCTTTGCTTTATTGTAGTCCACTAATATTGATTGGAATGGGGTTGATAAATGGTGTGGAAGCTTGCAAAGAATGGATCTTTCGAAGTTAAAATCTTATTATAGAGCCCTAACAACCAGAGGAAGTCATGCCTTCCCTTGGAAAAGTATTTGGAGGGTGAAAGTTCCTTCTGAAGTGGCTCTTTTTACTTGGCCAGGCTAGGGGAAAGATTCTCACTTTGGATAATTTGAGGAGGAATATTTACATTGTCAGCAGATGTTACATGTGCAAGAATAGTTGAGAATCAGTGGGTCACTTGTTCCTTCGCTGCTCTTATGCATATAATTTGTGGACATTTGTGTTTAGCCTCTTTGAGGTTTCTTGAGTGGAGAAGGTATTAGGTGAGACGGGCGTATAAGCCCTATGTCTCACTGACATGATGCGGGACCCACGATTTTTTCTCTTGAGTGATGCCTAAGCAAGTGGTGGATCTACTAGCTTGTTGGAATAGAGGGGTGGGTGGCAGGTGTTGGGCAGTAGTTATTTGGGAGCAAGTCCCCAATGCATCATGTGGACTATTTTGTGAGAAAAAAATTTTAGAACTTTCAATGGGGAGGAACATTCCATCATTGAACTGAAATGGTTTTTCTTGCTTACTCTGTCTGATTGGATGAGTGCAATGAGCGGTCACATCCCCTCTTTTTGGGAATTTTTAGATTTGTGTTTTTTTACTTAATGTTTTGTTTCCTTTGGTACATGTCCTGTGTACCATAGGAATAGTTTGTGTGCTTCTCTTCTATTAATAAAGTTCTCTTACCAATCCCACCCAAAAAAAAAAAAAAAATTCTCAATGTTTTTATCTTTACAACTTTAGGCCGTCTGGTGTCACCAGTATTTAGGTGGTATGATTCAGCTGAAGTTTGCAAATTATTTTTCCCTAGATCATTGCTGCTTAGTTTTGAGTGCACAAATACTGATGCTTTTAGATGTGGAATAGTTTCATTATTTTTTTAAAAAATGAAACTTTTTATTAAAAAAAAGGGTAAGATAAGTAAAATGAGACTTTTTATTTTAAAAAAGGGTAAGATAAGGAAAAAGGTATAGTACTTTAATTCCACAAGCCAATGCAATGCAAAACATTTTGGCAATATTAGGTGCAGGCCACCTTGAACTTTGAATACCAAATTCCCCATCTCTGTGATGGTTGACCCGTCAAATTTCAAATTCCAATTGTGGAAGGGCTCTTAATTGCTTTGGCATAGGGTGACAAATCCGTCTGACTGATTTCTCTTGGTTTTCTTAATCCAAAAAAAAAAAAAAAATGAAAGAAACAAAAGGGTTCTGGGTTGATTTGGTGCAGCCAGCAAATCAGATTTGTTCGGCAAGGAATTATGAAAGAAAGGAGGATAATGATATAAAGGCCCACACAAATCACATCTAGTTTATTTTAGCAATCAAATTTTGGTAAAAACCAATCACACTCAGAGGAATTAAAAAAAAAAAAAAAAAAAATGGTGGAAATTCTTTGCATTGTTTTCTAAAAAGTTGATTTCTTACCTATCTTTGATCAGACTTGGAATTATGGTTTATAAACTAAAGAAAATTTGAAAGTTAACTACTAGTCTAAGCTTTAAACTACTAACTAAAGGCCATCCAGGTTATGGATTCATTCTTTCATGGAAGCATGACTTACCTTTATCTTTAAAATAAAATATAGAGTTTCATAAGAATTATAAAAAAGAAGTAGAACAAAGAGGAGAGAAGATAGAGCAAGGAAACCATCTTCTTACTCAAAATTCCATTAACCTTGCTTGAGAAACTTCCTAATAGAATTCTTCCGGGTTACTAGGACTCTGAATTTAGAGTATTTAATAAAATCATATGTAAGCCAGAAAGAGGGAAAAACAACTAGGACTCCGTGATAACAATTTGAGAATTGTAGACCAAAATTTGTTCAAATAAACACTAAATGTGACATGCAGGTGACTATTACTAGGCTTTCGGAGAACCTTCAAAATAAGTCAACACATAACCCTTGATATAAGTGCTGAAAAAAATGGATGGCACACCAGCGTGAGTTTTCACTTTTCGCTCTAAAATTTGTAAATTTCCCAGTACCCCTCGAAAAAAGACTGTATAACATAAACACTCACTGATTTATTTCTAAGCAAGACTGAAAAATTTTGTATGAAAATTTCACATTTTCGTTAAGTGCTGTTCTTTTAATATTTAGGTCCTCCCTGTGTTATTCTTCTGAAAATTTCACGTTTTTATTTATTTTTCCTTTTAGGACATATGCTCTTTTTTCAAGCTCTGAAGTAGATCGCATTTTCTCTATGTGCGAAGATGAATCACCAGAATGTGAGGAATCTCTGATATGAGGAAGGAATATTCCGACGAGGACAGCAATGCCGACGATAATTGTTATACTCTCTCCGTTACCACCTCCGGCGAATCTTCCGATGGTACCTTTTTTTTTTTTTTTTGTGAAAATTAAGTTCGTATCTTGATCATACATTACACAATTGTAGTGATTGAATATTGTGCATTGCTCTGTGCCTCAGTCTTTGTTTTTATTGATTGACCATGGAAATTAGGGTTCAATTTTGGTGTGTGATTTACTGATTTAGGGTTCAATTTTGGTGTGTGATTTTAAACTTTGCTTTAGTAGCCGAATATTTTTGCAATTCAACATTTCAACCAGCCATAGATGGAGTACTGATGTTCCCTAAATCATTTCATTTAGGTTAGTAAAAATTGTAAGTCTTTTAGCAATTCTATATTCAATTAATTTAGCAGGCTGATGCGAAAGGAAATGATAAAATTGGCTTGGCCAAGCTAGGATTGATTTTGATTTTAGATTTGTGATTAATCGGGCTCTCTTGTGGTTGAGATTCATTCAATAGATATAGGGTACTACCAATACATCAAAATAGTATACACATTGCACTCAAAGTAGCAACTGATTTGCGGAGTACCACTTTGTTTCATGGTAGATTGTCTCAACAAACATGGTTGGTTCTCTACTCTGCACTCGAGAAGCCGTGCGTGTGATGAAGAACCAGGATAAGGGGGGCCACATATTTAACTTGGATGGTGCAGGCTCAGGGGGATCTAGTACCCCTCTAACAGCTGTGTAAGGTCCATTTTTAGTACTATGGGGATTTTGCTAATCATTATTCAATGATTCATGGAAGTTTGTACTATTCCAAGTTGTTGGTGACTCACAACGATTTTCATTATTTTATATCCTTCGACTTGTAGCTGTGGGTCCACAAAGTGTGGCCTAAGGCAGCTGCAAGCATCACTCTAGAAAGAGTGCAAGCGGTGCAAAGTTGGGGTGCACACAGCATCTCCAGGCATGTCCTTACTGATCTTCTGCTTCGGTATGGAATATATATCCCTACATTTTGCAATGCACTTATAGCTCCATTCTGATTCATCTCCTGACAACATTTTAAGGGCCTGAAGTCCCTGAACTATTGAATGAAACTGCGAGAACTTGTTTCTTTTGGTTAGTACTGTATTTATTCATATTACATTGGTTGACTTCTAATGATATGATTGCCCTGCTCAAATGTTTATCATAAAATACTTTAGTTGAAAGATAGTGGGTTTAATCTTTTCCCTTTATTTATGATTTCTTTTTGTTAACACTTTTCTGAATCCATTCATTAGAACTTATATTAATCATAAAACTTTCTATAATGTTAGAGAAGTTTTAGCTCAAACAATTTCAATGGAACATTACCTATGCAGCTTGGAATGTTGACCTCCTTACAACAGCTGTAAGTTTTATATATATATATATATATATATATTTGTCAAACATGAAGTAACCTCTTCTTATTAGCTGTGCAGTATCATTATTTACCTATATTGTTTCAGGAACATTAAAACTTTGATAAAAGTTAAAAAAAAAAAACCAAGGGTCTGGTATACCTGTATGAAATACTGTTTATTTAGAATAGATTATATTTTCTCTGAACAATTTAGGCATGCTCTGGCACCAGACTTCTTGATGATTTCTTTTTAGTAAACATAATTAAGATACAGCCCTATACAATTGTCATTGGTTTGGAAACCAAATCTTACCGGATTCATAGCTTAATCGTTCAAATCTGTTTAATTTTTAGATTACATCTCCTCTATCCTAACAGTTGTGAAACCATCGCATTGTAGGAGATGATCTATGAATCTCTCTCATACAACATGTGGATTCTACAAACATTATAGTCATATTGTGTTTCTCATTTTAATCCCAACTGGTAGCATTATATTTATGTTTCTCTATAAATCCTAATGATGCACAGAACCATCCTTGCATTATGATAAAGATCTTGCTATCACATATTGCCAAGGAGAGGCTTGGATGTTGGAGCATAATCTGGGACACCGGTTTCCAGCACAAATGCTAATGAAAACAGTAGTAATAAGGATTATGAAGGTGTGCAGTTTGTTATTGTTGGCTTTTATTTCTGCTAGTTAACTCACATTATGATCTGCATCATGGTTGTTGTTGTTTACTCTGTATGGGTGTAATCTAGTTAATATGTATACTTTGCGTTTTATGGCCAGCCAAAGGTTATTCCATCTACAAAAAAGGCCTCCCTTTGAATGTCACACCTTCCCTACTAGAGAATGAGTTCAAGAAGTTTGGACCTATTAAAAACGGTGGTATTCAAGTTAGAAGCCAAAAGCTATGTCATATGTTAATCAAGTTTATGTTGTTCATTGTTAGCTGTTCCCTGAGCATATAATTATTCTCCATGTGTCAATACAACAGGGATTTTGTTTTGGCTTTGTGGAATTTGAGGTGGCAAGTGCTGTGCAAAGTGCAATCAAGGTATACATCTGTGTTATTCTGGGCTGATCTGTTTTCTATTTCTCTGTTATCCTTGATATGATTGAGCAGATGAATGGGCCATAACTTCTTTCATTGGTTGAATTTAGGAATTCTTAGATCCTGTTGGTGTAAATATGAGTTTATACTTATTTACATACTAAATCTAAGGCTGTTTAATAATTTATGGGCCTTTGTTATGACTGGGATATGCTGTTTATGTTTCTGAGTTTTTGGTTTAATTGAGCAAGTTCTCTGCAAGGTGCAATTCTGTTGTGCTGTTGTTCATCGATTTTGCCTTGGTGATATGTTCTTCCTTTTTCCTTTACCTTTTACCTCTCCTGTTATGTTTTACATGATGGAGTAGATGGATGCACTATAACTTGTTTCATTAGTTGTTGTTGTTTACTCTGTATGGGTGTATTAATCTAGTTAATATGTATACTTTGCGTTTTATGGCCAGCCAAAGGTTATTCCATCTACAAAAAAGGCCTCCCTTTGAATGTCACACCTTCCTTACCAGAGAATGAGTTCAAGAAGTTTAATACAATGTTTGAATTTTCTGCCTCTTGATGTCAATTTTATTACAAATCATGCTTCAGAATTTTCTGCGTCTTGGTTCAAGCTTGCCAAACAGTGTAAGATAAGTTTTGGTGGTATTCCACTTGAATGGAACACATAATAGTCCTAATATCAGTTTTGTTTTCTGTTGTGGTATTAGGCAAGATAGTGGTGTCCTTGGCCATTTCATTAATTTCGAAAATGTATATCAGATACTGCTTAATTTCTCCATCATTTTCAAATTTATGTTTTCCTTTAATTTCAGTGCAGATGCCAAGTGTATTGCTCATGGCAGCATTGCCCAATTTTTCTATAGTATGTGTCAATTCTTCGTGCTCCTGCTCCCTTATTGAATTAGAATTTTTTTTTTCTAGGATTTATTGAATCAAAATCTAACTTAAGAAAACTCTTGGTTTCTCTGCATTTCTCTGATTTTCCTTTCGCACATTTCTCAAAAATCTGAAAGTTTTTTGGTGCAAGTCAAGTTGATTAAGTTCAAAACAAAGTGGGTAAGTGTGTGTACTTGTGTGTTAGACACCTGTGGTTAAGATAATAATTCATGAACTGAACTATGCTACTTAATTTGCTTTTTTAGAAACATGTTACATTTTGAAAATCACATGTCAATATGGACTTCATTGTATGACAATTTTTCAATCAAACACCTAAACCATTTAACAAGTGCATGATTAATTGGTTTGTCTATTTCCTTGCAGTTCTTAATGCAAGGGAAAGTTGGTGGCTATGCATCAGTCTTTGAGAAGTACCAGGAGAAGGCAGAATCCTTTATGTGAGACCCTTTAAACATTAGTACATCAGGTTGTACTCATTTCTCTTCTTCTTCTTCTTCCTTTTTTTTCTCCTTTATCTAGTTAAAATACTAAGTTCCTTTATGTTAATGTGAAAATATCTACATAAACTTCAAGAATGAAGAATTTAGTAACTTGGAAAGCTAATTGAATTTTGTTTTGATATTTGTGTTTTGGTATAATATAGATTTTTTAATATGTGGTTCTTTAAAGTCTATGTGCATGGCTGTGGGTTTTTATTTATTTATTTTTTTAAAAAGAGAAAACCTTATTTTGAGGGTTGGGAGACCCTTGAAAAAAGGTTATTGTTCTTTGGTTTCTAATCCTCAATAAAGATAAAACATTTGTTTTGAGGGTCATGTAGGCTGTTGAAATTTCGGTTTCAAGGGTCACGATAGAAACTTCTGCCTTGAGGGAATTTGTTTCAAAAGTCATCAAGGGTCAGTTAAACCCTCAAAATAATATTTTTTGAGGGCTTTTAATATTTTTTTCAAGGTTTTTGACCCTCGAAAAATATTAACTTTGCTGTAGTGATAATTTTGAGTACCCACACAACCATGTTATTTTTAAGTTGAAGTATCAAGATGTTCAATGAGTACTCTTTTGTTTTGTTTAGGGATACTCATTCTTCAGTTCTAGAAGAAAGCCTCCGAAAATTAGGATTTGAAAAACTTAGCAAAAGGATGTTCAGAAGATGCAATGGGAGGTTTTGGAGGCCAAAATCAAGAATTGGATTCATTTCATGAGTATTGCTGTAATTACTTGTCTGGAATTTGAAGAAATTTGGCAGTTTTCATGTTTTAAATATATGGTTATGCATGAACAGGTCAAACTGCTTTATGCTAGAGAGCGGATAATTTGTGATCAAATATTTGAAGGCTTTGATTCTCTCAGGGATCAGTGTTTGGGTGAGGTCACTGCAAGTAGTGTTTCAATGCTACTTAGTTTTGGGGATGCGATTGCCAAGAGCAAGAGATCACCAGAGAAGTTATTTGTATTTTTGGACATGTATGAGATAATGCGGGAGCTTCACTCAGAGGTATAGTTGATATTACTAATCCATAGAAACCTGCACTAAGATTGCTGCTTATGACTCATTGGGACCAGGGTAGATGATAAGGCTACTGGGAAAATTCATAGTTATTTCATTTTATTTTGGATGGAGCTGAAAATTTTGTTTCTGAGATTGTTGTTTGAAAAGTCTAGGATCCTTGGAGCTGGTGGTATCCATTCTATAGTATATTATACTTCATAGAATCCCTCTCATTTTGATTGTAATCCATTCATAGTTTTCAAAGAATCCCTCTTTAAAGAAATTTCTTGTACATATCCTGTGTACCTTATATATCCTTATATATCTAACTTTTCAAAGATCATATTTTAGGACATTATAAAATGGGATAGAGAACCAATTAAGAAAAGGATGTAGGGAGTGATATTTTGATAAAATTTCAACTCTTAGAATAAAGAGCTTTGCAACCCTCTCCCCCAATCTGTTGTTCAATATGAGGTGGATAAATTTTGCTTAAAATGTATGTATCTACTAGGTTCTTTAGATTGATGCTTTTCTTTGATTATATAAATTATTCCCAAAAAATTCAAAATGTGTTTCTTTTAATTGAAGAAAGAAATTGACAATTTTTGAGGGGCAGGAGAAGAAGATAAATTTTGCAAATAGCCTTTTATTCTTTGGTGCTACCTATTAATCTTTTAAATATATCAATTTAAATATTCTTTAATTTTGAAATCATCCTACAAGCTTCCCTTCTGTTTCGGTCCTATATAGAATGGTATGGTTTCTACATTGCCCTAATTCTGGGTATGTGATTATATTTGATGAAATAATTTGCACTATATATCATTTTATCATGTCTTTCTTACATAATATCTACCTTTTATTTCAGTTGTAAAGGATTTCAAGGTTTAACAGGTTCTTATGCTTAATTAGCAGTTGCCCTTTGTATGCAGTCATATTTCAATAGTGCTACAAGCCTACAAATCAGTTTATTAACTTAGGTAACTGAATTTATTTGCAGATTGAAATGATTTTCAAAGGTAAGGCTTGCAGTGAAATAAGAGATTCCGCATTTAGTTTGAGAAAACAGCTTGCTCAAACAGCTCAGGAAACCTTTGGAAATTTTGAAGAAGCTGTTGAAAAGGATGCAACTAAAACTGCTATCTTGGATGGAACTATCCATTCTTTGACAAGCTATGTTATTCCTATAATCCCATTCTTTGTGGCAGGGTAAAATTTAGTTTCATACATTCTACTTTGTTCTAGTTGTTGATGATTGAGCCGTTAAAGCCATAGTGACTTCACATGTATCCACCTATAAAATAAAAATAAAAATGTATCTTTATATTAGTATCTTTCATTGTTTAAATCTTTATTTTCTATTCTTACCCTTTTATATTTGTTCTTTTACTTTTAATTTTTTAGTTGTGTCAGACTTTGATTTCATGTTCTAATTTGTTGGGAGGTGCTGCCGCCTTAAAATAAGGTCGAGAGCTTCTCTCTTATTGACATAACAATTCAATAGAAAGCCTTGTGAGGAATATTTATAGAAGATCCCTGAAAGGAGACTTGAAGGGCAATTTTGGTAGTTCCTGAGAAGTACGTGGAAAGGAAAACTCTTGGATTACAAGCAACTATTCTTTGGGTTTTTATTTTTTGGTGGGTATTTACAGGCGACCATTTTTATACTGGAAGAATTCATAGTATCAAGCATTCGGGTAAAAAAGTGTTCTAAAGTATGATCAGGGGCTGTTTGGTGGCCAGTGGGTAGGGAAAATGCATGGAGTTTAAGGGTTTTAAATTGGTAGGAGAAAAGGGCCTGATTTAGGGTTGGAAGAGAGATGAAAAATTGGGTCTGTCACAGGGCTGTGAAAAACATTAAAATTGGCAGGAAAAAGCAGAGGGAAAGAAAAAGGCTGAGACTGGAAGCTGTTCAGGCTTGTGATCAGTAACACTAAAGGGAGAGAGAAAGAGAAGACATTGGGATTCTAATTAAAGAATTATTTAACTTTGAGAAACTAAAAAATGTTAAATAAAGTGTCCACTTGGGAACAACTTATCTAACTTTTTGCTAAAAGTGTGCTAAAGTATGATGGTACTTGAACAAAATTTGAAAGTATTAGAAAATGCAAAAAAAAGTGAGGTTTTAAAATTTTGTACATAAAAGCTAAAAAAAGCTAAAAGCTTAATTTAAAAGCAGATGCCAAACACACTTGAAAGCTTGTTTACTGAGCTTACATACTATTAGACTAAAGACCCATGGCCTAGATGTTGGGAAAAATTCTATATAACTGTGAATAAATTTCAGCAAGCACAACGAAAGCACAACCACACAAGAACACAAAGATTTACGTAGAAACCCTTTCTCCTTGAAGGAAAAAACCACATGACAAATTCTGAATAATTTCACTATATTAAATAGAGATTACAACACTTAGAGATACAACTTGAGTAAAAAAAAAAAAACTTTCTTTTTCTTTTCACTCACTGCTCCCTTTCTTACTGTGTATCTCTCACAATTTTCTCTTGCTCTCTCTATTTTTCTCTTTTCTTTTGTTTGCTATCACTCACGCAGCTCTTCAAGAATGCACTGTCCTCACTTTCTTTAGGACTTCACTTCTTCCCCAAATGGCCTCTCATTTTATTTCTTCATATTTTCCTTCTTTTCTTCCTTTCACACTCTTGACATCAAGTCACAATAAATGCAACTCACTTGCCTTGACTTTGCTTTAGCCAATTTCTTTTTCCTTCAGCTCTCCCTTAGGCCGAATAGCCTTAATGCATCAGCCCCTTTCTTTTCTCTTTTTCTGCTCAGCACGTCCAACATGCCTAAGCCAACCAATCCCAATAACTCATGCTAACTTTTGTACATGATGGAGAAAAGTTAAGAAACATGAAAGACAAGCTCATTAAACGAGCATGTCTATTACAAGTGGGCTGGACCCATGGTGCAGTGCACCCAGCACTAGAACTATAGCCCACAAAGAATTCACATATGTCAAATTGGCACATATTTTTATGAGATTTCATCTTGCCATAATCCTATATGTTAGGTTATTATTATTATTATTATTATTATTTTGCCTTTGGAGAGTTGAGCAGTTTATTTTTTTGTCTGATTTAACTACTAATGTCGATCAAATGATTGACTTAAGATTATTTACCAAATTTTTACAGCTATCAATCAAACTTGAAGCAGCTTACATAGTTAATTTGAGTTCTTACTCTGAAGTTTGACATCTTATGCTGTCCTAAATGGTTGAAAATCAGAACACCCTCGATATGTAACCTGTCCTGACTATGCTTAATGCATTAGAATACTTATTTCCCTTTAAAATATTGATCTGGAAAGGAACTTGGTTTCGTATTGCTAAATGCAGGTGCTTTTTTCCTTTGCATATTCTTCAGTGCCTCACTATCCAAGGCCTAACCTCATCCGGGGGTGGGAGTTCAGTAGGTGGTGATGGAGGAAATAGTAGTGGAGTTTCTAGAGCTTTGGTGAAAGACAGGTTGATAACGAGTAAAATCTTTATAGGAGTTTTTCAATTAATTTTTGTCACAAATGTTCTGACCTGGTGGGATTTCTCAGGTTCAAGACGTTCAATATGCAATTTGAGGAACTTCATCAAAAGCAATCTTAGTGGACAGTTCTTGACAGTTGCGGAAGTGTTGTTGCCTGCCTACAGATCTTTTGGAAAACGTTTTGGGTGCGTTTTCTCATACTTGAAGTAATACACACACATGCACTTGCACGCACACACAAGCATGTGTTTGTGTATGTGTGTGTAAAAGATGTTTCTTTCAGGATGTGTTTATTACAAAGTCAATAATGAGGTCTATTTAGAAATTTTCAAACAACAGTAATGGATAAATGAAACACTTGAATGTTGTCATTCTTCACATTTTTTAAATGGTCATATTTAAAATGCTAGAAAAGCTCTACGTGAGAGCTAAAGATGACTTAGGGTACTGAACCCGAAGCTATGCAAAAAACATGCAGATGGATTGTTTTTTCATTGGCTGTCTAATGATTCCTCGTTACTCTGTCATTACTTTCTTGTTTACACTTGCTTTTGGATGTTTTACAGGCCTCTAGTTGAGAGTGGCAAGAACCCTCAAAAGTACATCAAGTACGGAGCAGAGGATCTTGAACGAATGTTGGGTGAATTTTTTGAGGGAAAGAACTTGAATGATACGGGCCATTAACCTCTGCTTTGGTGGTATACATCACTCTCCTTTTGTAGAGAGTTGTGGTTCAGTTCCTTAGAGGTTCCTTTTACAGAGCCATGCTTCTACCCAGCGTTATAGGTGATCAAATGTATGTGTCTACCTATTATTGGAAAAAAGTTGGTGAATAGAATAAAAGAAAGAAGATTATACTGGATGCATTTGCTATGTAAAATGCAAATGCATGTACATGAACTTTGGTTTGGTGGTGATCCAAGTATATATTTTACCAGATATATTTAGTTATTTACCAGTGGTTACCATATAGGAGCGATTTCAGTAGTGAAAAAGGCCGATTTGTCTTGACCAACAGATGCATGTGGATTCTTTTGCTAAATATGCTGAAACATTAAATTGGTATGTATAAATAATAATAATAAATTGAAATGAAATACAAGAGTAATTGTAAAAATAGTTGCCTCTACTAGAGGTGAATTTCACAATCAATTGATGTGCTACAATGCTTTTGCTATGTACTATTTGGAGTCCTTCATTTCTTAATGGAGTGGCGTGCTTACAAATATTTTTTCTAAAATTTAATTTTTTATAATTTGACAGTAACTATAATTGGGGAGAGGAATTTGAATTTTGGTTGTATTTTTTTAAATTTAATAAAAGGTGTCAATGGAGTTAGAAACACTTCTATGATATTTTCAAGTGCAGCCTGAAAAATTGTAGCTTGTCAAAAAAAAAAAAAAAATGCACTGTATGCGGAAACAAGCAACAGGTATTTATTAACAAAAAGTAAAGCTACCAGAAAATGTCGGAATTTTAATTAGGTTTGTTAACATTACGCACAAATGACTCCAACATGAGCCCATCACCCAACTAATAAATTGCGTATCAACAGGGTAAAAATCCTGATCATTTATTAAAATAAATTAATAAGTGAGCTACACAGTAGCGATTTTCTTCAAGCACCAGTCTGTGCACAGTAGTGGTTGAAGCCAAATTGTTTGGATTCCAGTATTGGTTAGTTCCATGACATTGGTTATAATCAAACATATCATTAGGGTGTATTTTATTTCATGTAAAAGTTTGTTACAAATTGCTCTCTATTTTAGAGAATTTTGCTCTTGTAAAAGTGGATCTTTGCTCAAGTGATTGAGGTACTTCGCTCAAGTGAGTGAATCTCGGTCATGCAAAATAATTAAGGAACTCGATACTTCACCGATCATTTGTTCTAGGCTCATTGCGTGAGATTGCGGAAACCTGCTATCAAACCATTTTATTTTTCCATTTGAATTTCCAACAAGGTAGCCTATACTTTGCACGATTGTTCTATAGATAAAAGGTAGCCACACATTGAGCTTTCAGAGAAAACCACGTGCCTTCTCTCCTTGTGCTAAACTAAGAAAAACCTTCTTGTAAGTTGTAAACTAAATCCTTTATGATGAGGTTCGCCACAACAAATTCTTGTAGGAGATTCTTTAGAGTGCTAGAGTTTCTGGTTTGTGCAAATAAAGAGTTCATGGAGAAGATTCGCTTAGCAAGATTGTAGATGTTTTAAGGTCACTACGATAAAAGGGCAAGCAGGAAATTTGCAGGGTTTGTAATAAAGAGTCTAGCATAAAAATATTTTGTAAGCAGATGACTTTTACTACTATTCCTATAGTGAATATTCTACAAGATTTTGTCCTTGAAGTGGTAAAAGTTCTTTAGTTTTCCACTTTGTTATCAAATTTTGTGCCTTACTTATATTGCTTTCATATTTACTGCTCTTAAATTTGGTATTGATATATGTGGTTAACTGTTTATCGGTGCGGTTTAATTCACATCGTGTAAGATTTATCACTAAATTCTATAACTTCATTGAACCAAAGCAAACAAATAAATGAATTTTTAGCCACTTTATTAGTAAGTGACCTACCAAGGGCCTTATAGCTCAATTGGTTGGCACTTCTTAGGTTCAAATTTTCCCTCTCCATTATAACTACTGCATTATCAAAAAATACCTCTTAAAATTGAACATAGTAGCATATCAAATCCAACCATAATCAACATATGATATCAAAGATTCCTTTTATATAAATAAATAAAATAGTTATTAGATGATGGACATTGATAACCTTGTTACCTAGGTAAAGTCCTAATGTTGAGGGGGTAATCTATTGAAATATTAGGCATTATTCTATCCTTCCCCAAAGTAACTAAAAGAATAAATGTCAAAGAATAGCAACATAGATGCATGATTTATATAATGGACTAATAATATGTCCAAAACCAAAAAATAAAAAAAGTATGCAATTTCAACAATTACCTTCCAAGAAAAAAAGAAAAATGAAAGAAAAACTTCATCTTTGGTTAGTGTATGCCAATTATTAACAGGACACTAGTACATCATATAGCACAATTGATGAATATGTTAAAACTAACGCTTCATTTTCCTATCAAAGATGCTAAGTCCATAAGTTGATTTGGCTATGGCAACAAGAAGAGGGAATTGCATCAATACAAAAAGGGTAATAGGAATACTAGCCAAACAAATGACAGGTTTGAAAATCCATGATTGTTCATGTAGCATAAGAAAAAGAGCAACAGAAAAGGCTATCATCATGGCTGCAATAGAGAAGAAAAGGGTGGAAAGGCCTATTATCGTCTTTCTAGGCAAGGACTCAAGGAAATCTTCTTCTGCATAACGAGATGTGAGGATTCCCAAAAACATCAAGACTGAAGTTGAGGAAGAAAAGAGTGAGAGAGCATCGGATACTATAAAGACCATAAATAATTTTTTCTTTAAGAAAATTGGGAAGCCATTATTTTGGTCATTACCACCTGGAACGGTAAATACTGCAGCAAACATTATGGTAACAATCAGAGCACCCACCACTGTACAAGATGTTGCTGTGTCCATCCATTGCTCTCCGTCTTTCCTCATGTCCTTGTGGTTTTTAGTAAACAATTCTCGAGGAGTCAAACTCTCTTTGTTTAATTTTACTTGAACCCTGGGAGGGACAATGCTCTCCACCTCCTACATTTGTTAAACAAAGTCTTAGAAGCCAAAATAGTTCAATATTACAAAAAGATAGAAATTTAAGAAAAGAAAATATTAACATTAATATTTAATAGTTTTATAAATAAATATCATTAACTATAATTTATATATATATACACACACACTATAAAATCGAAACCTTTGATTTTTTGTTGAGCTCATAATATGTTGACATGTGAGTTTTGCAGCTCTAACAATTTTCCAAATCAGCATCAATATTTTCATTAATTTTTTAAGGTTTATTTCTAGTAGTACTCAATACTTTTGTTCTATACTTTCTTTGTGTCTTAAGTTTGAAGCCCTTCCCTTCTTCTCACTCTCTCTTCCTTTCCTTCTTCTGTTGTCAATGATAAAAATGATTACTCATCCTTTAAAAAGGAATTAAAAAATTACTATATAGTCTAACTTATCATTGTAAAACTCAAATTTGGACTTCAAAGTTTGATTGCTTTGGTCATTAATTTTCAATTTAGCTTAAAAGTAAGGATAAAATGCAAATTGCATTTTCTAAGTTTGACTAACATTCATTTCATGCCTTTAACTTTACTTTTGTTCAATTAAGTCTTTTAAGTTTTAAATTTATTCAATTAAGGTCTTTTGTCCAATTCCGTTAAAAAATTACTTTAAAGCTTTCAATTAACTAATGAACGTAGCAAAGATTTTTTGATAAAAAATTTCTCCCATAAAAAATCTATAAAATATTTTAATTAATTTTAGAGATTATTTTCATAAGAGAAGAATTTTTTTTAATGGAAAATTTTTAACTAAATTGGATGGAATGCCCGAATTGAATAAATTTAAAACTTAAAAGACTCAATTGAATGAAAATGAAGTTAAAGGACTGAAATTTATTTCAGTCAACCTTATAAGGTACAGTTTGCATTTTAACCTATATTAAGCCTAAATTTAAAATTTAGGGTTTAAATCATTACCTAGGTTGGATTAGGTCATTCCAGCTAATTAACGATTAGCAACAAACTCCTACTCAAAATTTTTTAGTATAAGAAAATTTCTACTTTCTTTTTTGTTTATTTATTTTTAGTATCTAGTTGGTACTACTGTTTTTTTTTTTTTTTTAATTAGTTGGTACAACTATTTGAAAGTAGGTCTATAAAGGCGCAAGCTGAGCTTTATAGAGTGTTGAATGTTCAAGCTCAGCTTGGCAACAAATATAAAATATTCAAACTTGGCATAGGGATTAGCAACAAACTCTTACTAATTTTATTTATAAGAAAATTTCTCTTTATTTTTTGTTTTTTGTTGTTGTTTTAGTATCTAGTTGGTACTTTTTTTTTTTTTTTTTAATTAGTTGGTACTACTATTTGAAAGTAGGGTTGTAAATACGCAAGATGCGTTTTGTCAAGTATTGAATGTTCAAACTCAGCTTGACAAAAAATATGAAATATTAAAACTTGGCTTGAGCTTGAACTCATCAGAAAATCCAAAAACTTAAGCTAGGTTTGGTTTGGCTTGGCTTGATTCATTAATCAAACCGAGCTTAAGCTCAAACTCAAGCTTTTGAGATCATGATCCAATACAAGTATATTATCAGACCAATATTAAGCATATTGTTAAGCCCTTTTTGACTTGGAAGATGGTCTCAACTTCGAATTAATTAAAGACTTAGTAAGATATGAGTTAATTAATAATCTCATAAGTAAAGAAATTTTGGGGGCATTCTCTACTTGTGGCCCTTAGACAATTGCCCAAGTTGCTTATAGCTTCATCCGACCTTCTTTTCATAATATAATAATCACACGGGGAGGGGAGGGGAGGGCGGTGGGGTGTTGTTCACTTTGGATTTGAGACTAACAAATGTTTTACACTTGCCCTAATGGTATAGTGACTGGCTTTACTTCTCACTTTGGGCCTAATAAATGAGTGTAATACATTTGCCAATCTCAACTCTCAAGTAAAAATCGCTACCACCCCCCCCCCCCTTGCCCCCAAAGTTATTCTATCACCAAAACCTCCAAGATGATGAAGGTATCCTTAAAATTTTCAAAAACACCAAATACCCTTTTAATTTTCAAAATAATAAAAATACTCGTAAAACCTTTAAATGATCTAAATATCCCCTTAAAATATCCAAAATGACATAATCCCTCTAAATTTTCCAAAATTATTTGATTACCCTCTCAAAACCTTTAAAATTCCCCTAAAACCTTCAAGATAACCAAAATACTCTTAAAACCACTAACATGATGAGAAAAGGAAAAAAAAAAAAAAAGTACCCATTGAAAACCTCTAGAATAAGGCCTATAAAATGACAAACATCCCCCTAATATCTTCAAAATAACCAAATAATAATAATAATAATAATAATAACATCCAAAATAATGAAAGTAACTTACAAAATATTCTTGAAGCCTCCAAATGGCTAAAAAATACCTTCAAAAACCTCTAAAATCACTTAAATGCCCCTACAACCACCAAAAAAAAAAAAAAAAACCTTAAAGACTATTGAATGAAAAAATGCCTCATGAAATCTTCAAAATGATCACACTATTACTCAAAATTTAAAGAATCGCCCCTAATATTTTAAAATGGACAAAGTTTAACTACAAAATTTGTTATTGCCTAAGAGTACAACCTTTCTAAAATTTTTTTTTTATTAGAAAATAATTTTGACAAATCCACCATTGGATTACACATTCTTCTTATATCCTCCTTGGTTGAAATTTTTTTAGAAAATTAAATATCGATAGCTATGTCATCAATAAATAGTTTTAATTGCAAATTTTTGTAGTTTAAAATTATATATAAAATATAAATTTATAAATCATATAGTAAATAATATCCGATTAAAAAAAATTTTTATATGTATATTGAGAGCGTAAAGAACATGCAATTCAACGATTAGATTTTCAAAATATATAGCAATGTTTATTTTATTAAGTAAAGTTGTAATCTTAAACTGCAATCAATTTTGTAACTAAATTTTGTCATGTTAAAAGTAGCTCAATAACAACTTTCAAGTGTCCTTTCAAAGGTTTGAAGTGTTTGTAATTTTACATGTGAGTGTATAAGTTTGTTTGATAGTTTTTATTAATTGTTTTAGCATTTATTTGTTGTTGTACTCTCATTTTGATTGTGTTTTTTACTTTGATTTTAGTTTTCCGTATTAATATTTTAAAGTAATGAATTAAAACTTATTATAAAATATTTTCATAAAAATATAGAAATTTTTTGCAAATTTCAGTACCAGCGAAAGTAATACAACCAAACGCCAAAAAATATTCAGAAGGGCCACAGTAACATTTTGTAGCCTACTGTTACTACTTGATTAAATACCGAGAAATTTTAAGTGAGAGTGATAACCTTAAACCATTGTAGTTCTCTTTCTGTAAAGCTGCACCTGCGATGTGATCAAGTGATGTAGAAGGTGCTGACATCCCTGCCATATGTAATAAGGTATTGCCGTAGAAGTCATCCTCACAAATTGTCAAAGCTCTTTTATTATCAAGACCATAGATAAGGCTAAAGATTTTGGCATGACGATATTGGAGTGCAACCGAAAAAATGCTGGTGGATTTTTCATCATGGGCCCATAAATTTTGTGGATCCGCTTTCATTATCTCAAAAGCAAACTCAAAAATCCCTTCCTTGATTGCACGGACAATGGCTAAATTAACGCTACCAGTTATCCATTGTTGAGTATTTGAAATCAATATCTGGTCCACCATGCGACGGAGGAGTTCACGGGCCAACTTCATTTCATATAAATGCTCCATAACTTGGTTAATAATCAAAACATTGACAATTTAACTATATGAACATATAATTATTAAAAAAAAAAAAAAAAAACTTATGAAGAGGAAAAATATGTGACGGACACGTGGTGGACGGACATATGTAACAGATGGCATGTGTTGGGCTCCAAAGCCTTTTATACGAGCGTAGTTGCGGCTTACATTTGGGCTACTGTGGTTTTTGCTTGATCTACACGCTTAAGCCCAAGGCATAGGCTTTGGCTCTACGCGACTATAAATACTCCAAAACCCTCGCAAACCAAGGTACGCATAATTGACTCAACTCTAGCACTTTAGTGCTGAAAATAAGGTTTTTAACTTGACCTTCGGAAGGTTTTTGGCCGGCACCACACTGGTGCTCTATGTTAGGTCTTTCCTTTCTCTTGTGTAGGTTCTATTTCGCTCTCGTGAGGACCACGTAGCTTACTGGTGAATTTCGGCATCATCAGTTAGCGCCGTCTGTGGGAAAACGCACTAGGGCGATCAAACATTGCCCTACTCCTAAGACAAAAGTTGCATGGTACTCACGCGATCGATGGCAACAACCATGGTGACGAACCGCGCATTACCGCACTAGAAAGACAAGTCCAAACGCTCGCAGCAGCGATCGAGCGCTTGACCAAGTAAAATCACGACTTGGAGGAACAGTTACGTCAGAAGAATGCACATCCTGGAATGCAGGAAGAAAACCAGGAAGGAATAAGCGCTGCGAGGAGGGATCCCGAAGGACCTGAGGGCAGCAACGCTCCGAGCGGGCCAGAAAGGCGGGATACCAATCTGCCGACCCTTTCTGAAACTTTACCACCCCACATCGCCGCAGAGATGCAGGAGATTCGGGAACAAATGGACGTAATGATGAACGCCCTCAGAGGATGAGTATCTAGCGACCTCGACGACCTAGTCCAGCGAACTGATTCACCCTTCACGGCACATGTCACTTCGTGCCCCCAACCCTCGAAGTTTCGTATGCCCCAGGTGGAGAGCTACGATGGAACCAAACTATAATGCACTTGGAGTCTTTCAAGACTATAATGCACCTTCAAGGAGTGCCGGACGAGATTATGTGCAGGGCCTTCCTAATTATGTTGAAGGGATCCGCAAGGGTCTGGTATGGCAGGTTGGCGCCTAACTCAATTATTACCTTTAAGGAGTTAGGTGCTCAGTTCGTGTCACACTTTATCGGGGGCCACCGGTACAAGAAGTCCACGGCATGCTTGATGAGCATCAGACAGAGAGAAGACGAGACCCTGAGATCCTACATAACGTGGTTCAACAAAGAAGCTCTTTCAATAGACGATAAGATACAAGTAGCAGCGTTTACCAACGGGCTGCAAAAAAGTAAGTTCCTCTTCTCCCTGTATAAGAACGATCCGAAAACTATGTTCGAAGTGCTTTATAGGGCGACAAAGTACATGAACGTGGAAGACGCACTGATAGCAAGGGAGGATAAGCCTAAGAAAAGAGAAAGGCAGGAGGAATGATCAAAGGGGTCACAGAAGATGGCTAGGATGGGAGAGCGAAGGGAGGATAGACGCCCAAAACCGCCCATGGGGAAATTTCCAAGTTTCACTCCTCTGACGGCTCCGATTGATCAAGTATTGATGTAGATAAAAGATGAAAAAGGCTTGACATTCCCCGGCAAGTTAAAGGGGGATCCCACCAAAAGATCAAGGAGCAAGTACTGCCCCTTCCATCGTGACCACGGACACGACACATCTGAATGCTACGACTTGAAGCAACAGATCGAGGTGCTCATAAGGCAAGGGAAACTGCAGAGATTTGTCAGTAAAGAAGCGGCGAATCCGCCACAAGACCAGCCCCCCCGTCGGGAGAACGAGCGCCCAAGACCACCAATAGCAGACATAAGGATGATCGTCAGAAGTAACCTCACCACAGGTACGTCCAAAAGGGCTCGTAAAACTTACTTGGGAATGGTACAGAACGTCTAGTTGACGGATTCAGCACCAAAGATGGCACGAATCGATGTCCTAATTGTTGACTTTTCAAAAGAGGATGCTCGACGCCTTCAGCATCCACATGACGATGCGCTTGAGTTCAGCATACGAGCCGGGGATTACAACATGCATCGGGTTCTGGTTGATAACGGGAGTTCAGCAGACATACTGTATTACCCCGCGTTCCAACAGATGGGGAACAAATGGGGATTAATAGAGAAGAGCTTGTTCCAACTAATGCTCCCCTCGTCGGATTTGGAGGGACAAGAGTCTATCTCCTTTGTGCCGTCACATTGTCCATAACGATAGGAGATTATCCACAACAAATCACCAAGGATGTGATTTTTCTGGTAGTTGATTGCTCGTCTGCCTACAACGTAATCCTTGGACGACCTACTCTTAATGCATGGAAAGCCGTAACTTCGACTTACCATTTGATAGTCAAGTTCCCTACCGAGTATGGGATCGGAGAGCTACGCGGGAATCAGGCAGCAACACGAGAATGCTACATTGCCATGACGAAGATGGACGATCGCCTACAAACACTAAATGTCGAAGGACAGCAGGCTACGGCTGAGGCAGTGGAAGAGCTGGAAGAAGTAACACTTGACAACTCAAGGCCTGAACGGACAACGAGAATTGATACAATGGCCAATCAGTCAGTATGACAAAGCCTTATCACGTTCCAAAGGGAAAATCAGAACGTATTTGCATGGGATCACGAGGACATGCCGGGAATCGATCCTACAGTAATAGTACACAAGCTGAATGTTTCACCTTTATTCCCTTCCGTCCGACAGAAGAAGCGAGTGTTCGCTTCATAAAAGGACCAGGCTATCGTCGAGGAAGTCCGAAAATTGCAGGAAGCGGGTTTTATACGTGAAGTGTACTACCCGGACTAGCTAGCAAATATAGTGATGGTCAAAAAGGCAAAAGGGAAGTGGAGAATGTGCGTTGACTTCATGGATCTGAACAAGGCTTGCCCAAAGGACAGTTATCCAGTGTCTCATATTGATACATTAGTGGATTCGACTGCAAGACATGAACTTTTGAGTTTCATGGACGCATTCTCCGGCTACAATCAGATCAAACTGGATGAAGTTGACCAAGAGAAGACATCGTTTATCACCAGTCAAAGGCTCTTTTACTATAAGGTAATGCCCTTCGAACTGAAAAATGCTGGGGCCACATACCAAAGGTTGATGAATAAAATGTTCGTACGGCATATTGGAAGAAACGTGCAAGTTTACATGGACGACATGCTAGTAAAGAGTGTTTGCGAAAGCAACCATCTAGGTGACCTCCAAGAGACTTTCAACACCCTTCGATCTTACAACATGTAGCTAAACCCCAGTAAGTGCGCATTCAGGGTCACGACAGGAAAATTTCTGGGTTTTATGGTGTCTTAGAGAGGTATCGAGGTAAACACAGAGAAGGTAAAGGCAATAATGGGCTTAGCTCCCCCGAAAACACTGAAAGAAGTACAAAGCTTGAACGGCAAGATAGCTGCCCTAAATAGATTCGTTTCGAGGGCAACGGACAAATGCCCCCCGTTCTTTCGTACATTGAGGAAATCATTTGAATGGACGGACGATTGTCAGAAGGCTTTCGAAGACTTGAAGACATATCTCTCCTCTCCGCCATTACTTAGCCCGTCTAAACAAGGCGAAGAACTGTTCCTATATGTAGCCGTCTCCCAGTTGCTGTCAGCGCAGCTCTCATTCGAGAAGAAGATAGGATACAGAGACCTGTGTACTTTACAAGCAGAGCCCTTAAAGGGGCAGAAGAAAGGTACCCACCGATGGAGAAATTAGCTTTCACGTTGGTGAATGCGGCCTGAAAGCTAAAACCATACTTTCAAGCGCACATCATAAACGTCATGACAAACCAACCCCTAAGAAGAGCGATGAGTAATCCCGAAGCAGCAGGATGAATGGCATTGTGGGAAATCGAGTTGAGTGAGTACGACATTCGTTATCGGCCTCAACCCGTGGTAAAGGGACAAATCCTGGCGGACTTCATTGCAGAGTTCACCGACATAAAAGACCAGGGGGCAGGTGAGCTTCCTGCATGAATAGAATAGGAAAAATAAATAGTTAATTTAAGATTCTTGAGAATAAACCAAACATTATCATCTCACATTCCTAGGAATCTTAAGATATTTCCAATGAAACCAAACATAAGAATAGTTACATTCTTAGGAATGTGATTCCTTGGAATGACATTCCTAGGAATCCAGATGCCTAGAATAATGTGGATTCTCCCGTATCAAACGCCACATAAGAGTATTATTTTTGAGGTGAGCTTTAACAAAATACCTATAAAATCTATCCACTTGTATTCTTCATTGTCATTAAGTGAGAAAAAGCAAGTGAAAATATAAAAAATTTAAAAATTGGAGGGGAATGTAATAAAGAACCAATTGGTATTTTTAAAATGGGAGAAAATGTAAATTTAAAAGAACCAATCGGAGGGAATGTAATGCAAAATTTTCAAATGTATAGAAATATGAAAGTTGAACAGTAAATTTTAAGTTTCAATTATGACTAGAATGTAATTTTGAAAAACAAAAAAAAAAAAATTAAAATAGTCATTTAAGAAAATATGTTTGTTCCCAATTTCCCATTATGAACCAATTTTTTAATAAAAAAATAACCAAGCCAAAAAAAAAATAATTATATTATTCTTAGTTTTTCTTTTTGGAATAAAGTTATATTATTCTTCTTCTTCTTTTTTTTATGGGATGATAGTAACTTTATTAAGAAGAAGATACATTCAATACATCTTGAGCTAAAGCCGACTTAATCAACATTGAATTTTCCTCTATCCAAGTTATATAATTATCACTATTTAAAACTGCTTTGACATAACTTGCCAAAATGTGTGCTGACCTATTACCTTGTTGTATCACATGAGAAACTTTACTGACCTAAAACCTTGAAGCCTTTAAGATACTCCAGTTTAGATATTTGATACAACCACTGGTGGAGAGCCCAACCCCATAAGAGCATCAAAGACAATTTTTGAATCTCCTTCAAAAATCAAATCCCTTATACCCACATCCCAAGCAAAAGTAACTCCCTCCTCCATTGCCTTGGCCTCTATCTCTAAGGGTCCCAATGGCTAGTGGACTATTTTGCTTAGTGCTGCCGTAAGCCTCGCAGCATGGTCTCTAATCACCACCTCGACACTAGACTACTGACTCTGAGCAAAAACTGCACCGTCCACATTAACCTTATAATTCAGAGCTAGAGGCAATGTCCGTGGATCATCCGAGTTGTCCTTTAACTGTGAAATAGAATGGTTTGCTATTTGAAATTCGTTTAGCAAAAATCAAGCTAACTGGACCACCTCTTTTGCAGAATGTCGAAAGTGACTGTGTCTTACGACATTTCTATTAAACCACATAGGCCAAGCTACCATGAGAAGCATCTCCAAAATGTCATTGCCAACATGTTCAACAAAGATCAAATAGCAAACTAAATCCATGAACTCCAAATACCATACCCCCTGTGTATCAAAATTATTCCCTAAAAGTAGCCACATTGCACTAGCTTTCTCGCATTCCTAGAGAATATGTTTACTAGATTCTATACCCAATCCACAAGCTTCACATACATTCGGCATAAGTTTGCTTTTGTGGGTAGTATATTTTGGCACGCTCTCCAGGCAAAAGACTTCACCTTATTCGGCATAATCAAGCTCGAAAATTTTCTCCAAAATTTTCTGTCTGTATCACCATTTGAAGGTTTACCCACCCCGCTATTCATGGCTTTATCCAAAGCAATTTTATAAACACTACAAACCGTAAATTTCCCTTTTGGAGTGTATGCCCACACTAGCTGATCTCGTGGCAGACAAGAACTTAAAGGTATGCTTAGAATGGATTGGGCATCGAGTTAGAGAAAAACTTGCCTCACCAAATCAGTTAGCCACACTTCAGGGATTCAATGAGGTCACTAACTCTGGAAAGTTCAAAGGTATTATTTGGCAGAGAGATCACTTTAAAAGTGGATGGTTTAGGTAACCGTTTATCAGTCCAAATGCCAACCGATGCTCCATTCCCCACCTACCATCTACAACCTTGTTTGACAAATTTTTGGCTGCCATTATGCTCCTCCAAGCATAGGGTCGAGATCCCAGCGCAGCCCCAAGGAAGTCACTATCCGAGAAATAGCGAGCTTTCAAAACTCTATGGACCAGTGATGACATAGTTGTCTGAAGTTGCCACCCCTGTTTGGCTAAAAGTGCAAAATTAAAAGCTTTAAGATCATGAAAGCCTAAGCCACCCTCCTACTTTGGTGTACAAACCTTATCCCTACTAAGCCATGCCATATTAGTTTTTCCATCTATTTGCCCTCACCAAAAATATTGAACCATGCTTGTCATCTCATCATATAGAGTATTTGGAATTTTAAAAACACTCACAGTGTACATGAGTATTGCTTGGGTCACTGCCTTCATAAAAATCTCCTTCCCCGCATGTGATAACATCTTCTCTTTCCACCTCAAAAGTTTATTATCCAACCTCTCTTTTCGTTGCCGAAAGGTGTTGCGCTTTGATTTTCCCACTAGAGAAGGAAGACCTAGATAAGTCTCATGCTGATGTATTACTTCTGCTCCAAAAAAATCTTTGATGTGGTCTTGAATATCTTATGGTGTATTGCTATTGAAAAATAAGGAAGTCTTTTCCAAATTTAACTGTTGGCCAGAAGCTTGTTCGTAGGTTTCTAAAACTCTCTGTAAGTTGGAGCATCCTTCCTTTGTGGCTCGACAAAAAATAAGGCTATCATTAGCAAATAAAAGGTACAATATTTTAGAACCCCTTCGACATGTAGCTAATCCTTTCAATAAATCATCATCCATTGTTTTCTTGGGAAGAACTGATAAACCCTCTGCACATATAAGAAATAAATATGGGGAGAGAGGGTCTCATTGGCGTAAACCCTATGAAGAGATAATATGGCCTCGAGGCCAAAACCTTAGAAGTAATCCTAAAGAAACATAACTGAGACTAATGGGTCTATATTGGGTGATTTGCGTTGGTTTTTTTATTTTTGGGATGAGCAGTACATGAGTCTCATTGAATTTTGGGGGAATAATACCATGGTTCAGAAAATCAAGGACAGTTTGAGTAACACAATTACCAACTAAAGACCAATAGTGTTGATAAAAAAGAGGGGGCATACCATTGGGGCTTAGAGATTTCTTAGGATGCATTTGCTTCAAAGCCTTGACCATCTCAATAGCTTGAAATTCTTGGACTAACCCCTTATTCATACTCTTAGTCACCAAGGGTTGGACGGGCCCCACTATAATCAACCACAATAGTCTTAACCTGACGATCATCTTCCTACCAAATACCCTTAGCATCACACATTCCACCGATAGAATTTCTTTGATGTCAATTAGAAGCTTTTGCATGAAAAAAAACTAGTGTTTCGATCACCCCCCACCAACCACATATTTCTTCATCGTTTATTCCACATCACTAATTCCTTATCCGACCAACTATTCAATGCACGATGGACTTCCTCAATTAGCTCTCTATTGTCATTACCTCTACTCTAAAGTTCCGAGCTCTATAGCTGTTTTTGTAAACATGCATTCTTACGCTGAACATGGCAAACTCCATTTTATTCCATGACATAAGCCTATCTCGACAACTATTTAGGCAATTTAGGCAACAATCTAGGCAATTTAAAAATTGGCAACCACCTGGTCTATACAGACCCTCCTACCAAGCTTCTTGAACCACTTCATCACACAATGGATCTTGGAGCCACATTGCTTCGAATCTAAACAATTTCACACCACCTTGAGGTTGCAATCTGATATGTGAAAACCATAAAGGGAGAAGAGAGTGATCAAATGTGGACATAGCAATATGGTGTAAAGTAGCTCCTTGAAATTTAGCTTGCCATTCCTTATTTGCTAAAGATCGGCCTAACCTAACCCTAATCCGCCCCTCCTCACCATTATGTTTTGACCACATGAATGCGAGCCCAACAAAGCCCAAATCCTGGAAAGCACAGTGATGTATGACCCTACAAAATCTATCCATCTGTTTGGCTTGTCTAATATTGCCACCTGCCTTCTCAGAACTACTAGTAATCTCATTAAAGTCTCCAATGCACAACGAAGGCATTTGATTATTATGTTTGAGGGACTCAAGTAAAGTCCATGTTTCCTCCCTTTTGTTGATCTTAGGATGACCATAAAATCTTGTAAACCTCCATACCTAATCACTATTATCATAGTCAATTATTGCATCAATATACCAATGTGAAAGACCCCAAACATCCACCTTTGACTCCCGTTTCCAAAGAAAAGCTACGCCTCCACTCGCCCCACCACTAGATTATATTAGTTGAAACATTCTACCCTTATGATTATATTAGTAATTGAATATTTTGAATTTTTATAAAATTCTTTTTACCAAAATTTAAACATGGTTAATAAAAACGTAATTAATAAATTCAGAATAAAAATGTAAAATTTGTCAAGTATCAAAAGACTTAAAAGTTGAAATTTAAAATTTTTTGTTGAAAGTACTATAAATAAATGTAAAAGTTAATTAAAATAATACAGTGAAACTCATAAATAGTATCAAAAAGTACAATAATACTCATAAATAGTAGTAAACTTAAGTTAAATAGTAAAATAAACTGACTTTTTAAGCCATGCCAAACTCAACCTTAATAATTTAAAATACTCTTATTTAACTTTAGAAACTTGCTCTATAATGAAGAGCACATTAATACATAGCATTTTTAATATTAATTTAACAAAATTCAATCAAATGAATGTCAAGGAGGAATCATTATACCAAACCTCAAGAAAAATAGTATAATTACCCTTTTCTTTTAATAATTCAATAGTTAGAAATTTATAAGGGCATTTGAATCCTGAAGCAAATGTTAATCAATTAAGGTGAAACACTATTTACCACTTGCCCTTTTATTTTTCTTGAAATCTGTGGAATGACATTGAGAGAAAAATACACTAGTTGGTTAAAAATAAAGAGCAAAGAGAGAAATTGAGAGGGAATTAACGAAGATAGGTTCAGAAAAGAGGGTTAGGTGCGCTGATGAGAAAAAATAGTGGGAAAAGAGGGCGGGGTTGGAATTTTTTATTTTTTTCCTGTTCAAACTTTAAAACGTGTACGGCCATAAAAATAAAAAAATAAAAAGACTGACACACATGCTGTTTCCGCTTTCTCTTATTTTATGGGTAATTTATAACTTACTAATTTGATTGAAATTTTAATGGTTTATTTGTGATTTAAAATTTAACATTTTATTCGTTTTAGGTATGACTAAAATTTAAGTAGGTTACTTTTGATTTGAAATCTCATAATATAAGTGTTCTGTTAGATTTTTTTTTAGTTTTAGTTTGTATTGTATTTTTATGTTTTTTTAGAAGAGCAACAGAAAAATGAAACAAAATGACATATTTAATTATATTTTTAACAAAAGTTGGTTAAAGAAATCTAACTAAACTAACCTTAAATAGGTAAAATTTCAAATTACAAATATATAAAATAAGGTATAATTTACTTTTTTTTTTTTAATTACACAAATTTCAGAAAATTTAACTCCGCCACTATTTGCACATGTCCGCAATGTGAGGAGCCGTCTTTGCTCCCAATTGTGATTTTAGCACTTATTGCATGGGGATGGCCAAGCAACTCCGTAGCTTCATTCCAATCACCAAAATAAATAAATCTCAACGCCATCATTAATGTCACTTTCTCCTGCCAAGCTTTATTTATATATTTTTTCATAGAATAAAATGAAATGAAACCATTCTAACATCTACATGTCTACATGTTATTGTCAACTATCGGTCGATATATCTGCTAATTTTGAATTTCAATAATATATGATGGGAAAAATGAGCGGGGTTGGAAATTTCCTAGCATTCAAAACGCATACGCTCATAAGATTAATAAATAAAAGTGAGATACTAACACACATGGGGACGGCCACCTTCTATTTTAAAAAAATATATATATTATCATTCTTAAAATTTTAGAGCTCATTTGGTACATGTGTTTAAACACATAATTTCAGTTTTTAAACAACATTACACGTATTTTCACACTTTTTCACTCACATATATTTTCAAAAAATACAAACAACGTTACTAGAACAACGTTACCAAATGGCCCCTTAGAGATTGAAACTCAACCTGTAAATTTTTTTTAAAAAATAATAATAATAACACTCTCCCCATTTATTTATATTTGTAATGAAATATTTTAAAATTTTATAAAATTCTGTTTACCAAAGTTTAACCATGGTTAATAAAAACATAACTAATAAATTTAGAATAAAAATGCAAAATTTGTCCAATACCAAAAGACTTAAAAGTTGAAACGTCTTGAGTTCCGTTTGGTATATATGTTTAAATACATATTTTTAGTTTTTAAATAACATTATACGTATTTTCACACACTTTTTCATCTACAAGTATTTCCAAAAAATATAAACAATGTTACTAGAACAACGTTACCAAACGACCCCTAAATCTCTCCACAATCCTTTGTAAAAAGAATAAGCAAAAGTCATACTTACTAATTTAAAATGCTCTTTTTAACTTTGAAAATTTGCCCTTTAGCAAAGAGCATATTAATACACAACATTTTTAATATTAATTTAGCAAAATTCAATCAAATGAATGTCGAGGGAAAAATAGTATTCCCTCAAAATTTGGAGTGAAATATCATTCTACCAAATCTCAAGAAAAATAGTGTAATTACCATTTTTTTTCTTTTAATAATTCGATAGTTATAATCTTAAAGGGGCATTTGAATCTTGAATACAAATGTTAATCAATTAAGCTATAATAATATATATCCCTTGCCCTTTTATTTTCCTTTTTCTTTGCTATAAGCCTCTTTCCATATCAATTGTACAGAAAAGTGCACGTTTTTTCCCAAATGCTAAGAACAAAACACATTCCATGCAATGTAGCCAAATAATAATAACTAGTCGCTAACCCGTGCGATGCACAGAAAAGCTATTGAATATGAGATTTTAAAAACTTTTTATTAAACTTCCCACCACAAAAATATTAATTGCCAGAACACAAACTTTTAGTATGAAAACAAAGATAATGATATTTAATGGATTGGGTTACACAAACACAAACCATTAAAGGAAAAACATACACAAACTACTATAAGAAAGAATACAAAAACTAAAGAAAGAAAGCTGTGAAGAGAAATTTTCGTACCTTAAGGTTGAGAAAGAAGTGTTTGTAACAAAAGAATAGTTTTTGGTAGCACATATAGGTTTATACATGAGAAAACAGTTCCAGAAAATACAGGGCAATAATTTATCTAAGAAAAAAAATGAATGAAAGAAAACCATTGTTTCCTTAGAGTCTCAGACCCACATGATCCACTACTTACAACATGCTCAGTGGTGTGTATCAAACCAAGGAGTAAGCACAGACGCACAATTATAAACTAAGCTCTTGCCTTTTCGTTTACATTTGGCTATTCATTCAGAACTTCAATCAAACAATGAGCCTGCAACTTCTAAACCATAAAAAAAAAAAACAAACGAAACATGCAAATCTAACACATTTCAGGACATGGGTTCTCCATAACCCGACCCATAGTACAGCAAAAGCCTTTCTTTTCATTTAAACTTAGACCTCTGTTTGGTCCCCGAGAAAACAAAGGAAAAAATATAATGAAACCGGATGCATATTCAGAGCATTGACATTTCAAGTTCTTTAATTCCTAAAACCCCATAAACCCTATAACAATGGAAACTACTCTAAAGTATTCAGATTGCTGTGATTTTCAGGAACCGAACCAAATCAATAGAGAACAGAACAGTAAAGGTAACATTTTTATTGAGAAAATTTGAAAATAACTGAGAGGAATAGAAAATGCAGAGAGGGAGTACCTGTTGGGTTCTTTTTTTCTGCACTTGTTCAAACTCTAAAGAGCACATAGACAGAACTACATCCAGAAGTCTCACTGAAAATGCCAAATTTTGTGAAGAGAGTTGGGTTAGCTTTAAGTATGAACGCTTGCCCAATTTGTGCTACTGGTGCGAACATTTAACTCATCACGATAGGGAATGTTCTCGATGGCAGTAAAGGAAGGGGATTTTGAAGGAGGGGGAGCAACAATTTGGTTCATGGCTCAGAGTAAGACTTCCATGCCACTCCAATAAAATCCAATTCCTAATGGACTCTTGATACATGGCAACTGGATTAATGGCGTTAATTTCACTATACATATTTATATATGATCTTCTAATATCTATTATATAAAATCAGTTTTTTTTTTTTAAATGATGCTGACATGGAAAAAGAATTTAAAATAATAAATAAAAAAAAAAAAACAATGCTGACGTGGAAAATTGTGGAGCAAGCAGTGCTTCGGTTTTATATATATATATATATATATATATATATATAGATAATATTATTAAATTGGATGTAAGATTTGGTATATCCCTAGGATTATTCCCTTCACGAAAAGTCCAAACAAAAGTCAAAAGTTCCATTTTTTAAATTTTGTTTAAATATATATATATATATATATATATATAAAAAGAAAAAAACAACTTAACATAAAAATAAAAAAGAAGAGGGACAAAAGTTCTGACCATTCTCTGCTATTTCTATTCTTTTCAAAACTGAAATTAGCATTAGTATTAGCATTAGTTGTGCTAAAAAAAAATATCATTTTAATTTTTGACACACTAAAAAGTTATTTTATTCGTATACGACTTTATAATGCACTGTGCATCATATTTTTTATTTTAAAGTATCATCAATTAAAATAACCTAAAATAGAGGAGAGAGATATATAAAAGAGACAAGATAGAGTTAGTAGAGAGGAGAGAGAAATTATTTAAAAAGCTAGCACATAGCTTAGTACACTTCTACTGGTAGAAGTGTACTCTAACATGTATTAAAATAATTTGACATATAACACATGTGATGTGGTTTCATTTTTGGTGTTTAGCGTACCAAATGCTAAAAATTTAGCATTTGGCACACTTGGTGCTCGTGCTCTTATGTCCTCACACTTCTTAAGGCCATAACACTCAAAAAGTCATTTCTCTTTCTTATACAATCACACACTTTAAATGTAATTTCTTCTCTTTATCTATTTTTATAATTATATCTTCTTCTTTTTTAAGTTATACCTTACAAGGTTTATATTAGGGGTGTCCACTCAACCCAGAAACCTGACCAACCTACCGGACACGCCTCCAAACCAAACTGCCACCACCTGAACCGACCAATCCGACAGTCGATGGCAGTTCGCCACCCACAAAACTCGATACCTTTGGGTAGGTTGGCAAGTTTCCTCCCCAAAAACCCGAGCCACCAAACCCAACCATAAAAATAATAAAATCAACAAAATCCAGCAACATTCAAAGGTTTTCCTACAAAAATTTACAAATATCAAAGATTTTTTTGCTTTCCGATAAAGAGCTACTTGAAATCCACCAGATCCGGCGAGATCTCGTCGAGATCTAGTCCAGATTCAATAGATCTGGCCAAATATTGGCCGAATCTTAGCCGATTCAGCAAAATATCGGCACCGGCGGTGACACCCAAAACCGACCGATACAAATCTGAAACCCGACGGACCCAAACCGGACAATTCGACCATTATTATGAGTCGGTTTTAGTTTTGTTTTTCACCCACCCAAAAAATTCGGGTCGGGTCCACTCTGCTTTGTGTGTGTTTTTTATGGGGGGCAGAAGTGCCATGGCATCTAGGTTTACTGGGGTTCTTATTTCTGTGAAGGGCAGTGCCATGTCCTCCTTTTCTTTATTTGTACATGGGCTAAAAACAACAATGTAGCTTAAGTAAAAAAAAAAAAAGTCTGTCAGTAAATTTAGGACTAATGCTCCACGGTTGTCTATCAACTCATGCTTGTTATTTTAATCAATTCCATTGTTAGCAATAAGTTAAAGCCTGAGTTGGGTTTCAACCTTATTGGTAGACATATGACTTCCCACCTGAAGTCAGGGAAAAGCTTAAACATCAGTGGGGATCAGACTGGAAGTGTCAAGCACAGAAGTGGTGAGCATATGATACAGCCATATATTGTTTGATGTGGCATGTATGGTGAAGGGGCTGCAACTGAGTCTAGGTTAGGTCATATTCAGTTTAGGGAATTACTCAAACTTAGGATTAGTTTATTAAACCTAGGAAAATTCAAATATCAACTTGTAACCATAGGATAAATTCAACCTAACATAACCTAATCTAGGGTACAAAATTACAGATTTTTTTGGTTGGGGCCACGTAGAATATAGTAATTTGGATATGCAAGTAATTTTAGAATTAAATTTAGCTCCATAGATGTGAGTGTAAATTTGTATTTAACTTCTGTGAAAGCAATAGAAATGAATCTAAGGAAGTCTCATCTAAACAGAAGAAAGCTAAGAGGAAAGTCACTGCAGAAGCTACTGCTACTTCTGCAGAAAGCCAGAAACAGAGGAAAAGAAGAAGAAACAAGTTACAGAGCTACAGGCCGTTTAGTATTTTGTTGTAAAACTACTAGTAGTTTAGGAGTTAGTTTATAGATAGTGGATCACAGCTGTCAGTTCATTTTCTGGAGGGAAAGTTAGTTAATTAGTTTTTGTTAGTTTTGCTTGTTAGCTTTCAGTACAGGTATATATATCTTTGTACACAAACAATAATTAATTGAATCATTCAGTTTTCTCAATTCAGATTTGATAACTTTGTCAAAATTGCAAACCCTTTCAGGTTTCTTCTTAAATTCACTGGGAAGGATGAAGAAATCAATCTGTTGGGTGATGGGATCGAGAAAGCTGAGTTTGGCGAGTGGTCATGGATATCTCCACAACAAATAGTTGAGCTTGTTGGTCTTCTTTACATGGTCTTTTCTCCATTCTGTGCAGGCAGTGTATTTTAATAAGCCTGTTTACAAGGAAGTTATGAAAGTTTTTGCTCCATATCTTCAGTAAACTTAAGTTATAGTATTCACTATTTGGTTGCTTCCAGATGGGCAGTCCTTCAATTAACCGAATGAGATGATTCAAAATAGGAAAATGATTCAATGAGCCTTGGTTGACTGAGTTGTGCATACTAGATATCACCTTGCAAGTCCATGTTCTTGTAATGATAACATGTTGCTATGTCAATCGAAAATATATAAATTAATAAATTCACTAGGTCCGTTTGTGGCAATATCATCCCGTTTGCAGGGATTTATCTTCATTCTAGACAGATTATTAGTTATAACATATTTCTTCTTAAAGTAAAATTTAACAGATTACATATTCTGTTGTTTAACAGCTTAGGGCCTTAGGTTATAGAGATAAGTATTGACTTTTAAAAATTCAACTTTCAATATAAATTATTAGGAATCCCATTCAAATGATTTTACCTGTGGGTTTTATCTATGATTTTATGGTTAGCTACAAAGGTAATAATTTACCTTTGAAATTTTGTTTGAGTTGATTGTTTATTTAATTATTTTACTAAAGAACCTGCCAAATCATTGGCCAATCCTAGGGCAATTAAACGTTCCTCAATTGGTGCATTCTGTTATGTCTTTGGCAAAGTGATTTCTCTTTAATAAACGCAATGCTATTGAATCTAGGTCCTCTTGTTATAAGAGGTGCGGAAGTACTGACTCTACACGTGCCTTTTAAAGAAATTGAGGGCAACAGCCCATACCAACACCTTCACTATCCATGGTGTCCAAACTCCCAACATAAATACACACACACACACACATAACCTAAATCCACACAATGCTTGACCTCCTTCAGGTGTACGAAGATTATTTTAGCCAATAAGACTTGCAAGTTGTAATCCATAGTATTTCATCATTAAAGGAATAAGTCAAAGGTGGGTGGCACGATCTCCAACTTAAAGAATTGCGAACACCACCACCCCCCCCTCTCTTTCCCCCTACCCCCTTCCCATACAGGCTGTCCACCTGCAACAAGTTGATTCCATCATTTTTGTTTATTTATTTATTTATGTTTATGGTGCATTTTCCTTTTCAAAATTAAGTGTCTATTGGCTCCGCACTTGTGCTGAACTAGAGCATATATGTTTATAAATAGGACTTTGATCATTCATTTTAGTCAACTTTTCATTCTCATTTTCTTGCATAGGAGTTCTCCAAAGAGAGGAAACACTTCTTTGTATATGGATTGCTATGATTCTTCTGTGTATAGTAGATTATAGTATTTTGGTCGCTTAAACCCTGAATCTCCTCCTTAAACCCCAAGCTTAAAGGCTTGTAGAGGTACCATCTTCCTGTCCGTTGGATGGTTTCTTGATTTTTTTGGTTGGTTCACAACAGTAGTGTTAATGGTAGGTCTAATCATTAAAAATAAATTGTTAAAAAGTAGTGAAAAATTACCCTTAACATTTTTTTTACGAACTTCTATATAAAACTATATCCTATCTTTTTTATAATTTGATAGTTATAGCAGGAGAGTGGGGATTTAAATTTTGGATGCTATGGCCAGTTAAGTTACAAAGCTTCTAATTTTAAGTCTTGGCTAAATTGCAAATTATACTCCTAAAGTTTGAGTGTTTTAAGACTTTACGCTTTGAAATTTCAGAATTTGAATTTTACCTTTGTAAGTGGTTAGTTTCTTAGGCAACCAAATTGAACCTATCAAGGTGATGGGTAGAGCAACAATGCCGACAAATAGCCCATCGCGAACATCGATCAGTGGCTTTTGGGGCAGTTGGTGGGCTCATCGCGGGGTGTGAGGAGACTGCCTTAGAATAGAATAATGGCACTAAGTATTATGTAATATTTTGGGGAATGAGATTTATGATGGGATTGGAATTGGCAAATTTTCAAGGCAAAGAAGAAGCTACATTATCCTTTCTACCTTTCAAGGATAGAGCAAATTTTCCATTTAATCATTATTTTAGCTACCATTTCATTAGTTGGCATATTTTCGAAACAATTTAGCAAATTAGTATCTCAAGCCTTTGAGACTCGAGTTCCAAGATGATGTAGATAAATAATCCACATGTAGAGACTTGAGTTCCATAGAGTGTGTAGAGAGAAAGAGACCCACAACAGAAACAAACCTAGCACGCACAAACCTAGATCTTTCTTCAACGAAACTCGAGTACCACGTAGATTTTTTCAGCCACAACTTTGAACTCGAGGATTAGAGACTCGAGTTCCTTCATTGAACTCGAGTTTCAGAGCCTTGAGATGCTAGTTTGCAAACTTGACAACTAATCAAATAGTTGTTAAAATAATGCTAAATGCCAAATTTCCTCTAAAAGGATATCTCCTTAAATCTTCTCAAAAAATAAAAATAAAAATAAAAGCTTCTTAGTGTATGGTTTGAGGTGGTAAGTGGCTCCCTTATTCACTTTTGGAATGACATGTGGTGCAGTGATGTTCCTCTCCGAGCGTCTTTCCACATGTTGTATAGGATTGCTCAGAGGAACGATGCAATTTTAGCTAATGTTTTGGGTGGATAGATGGGTTTATTCATTGGGATATTCATTTTACTCATTCTATCCAGGATTGGAAGTTGGAGAGTTTACAATCTTTCTTTGATTTATTGTATTCCACTAATATTGATCGGAATGGGGTTGATAAAATGGTGTGGAAGCTTGCAAAGAATGGATCTTTCGAAGTTAAAATCTTATTATAGAGCCCTAACTACCAGAGGAAGTCATGCCTTCCTTTGGAAAGGTATTTGGATGGTGAAAGTTTCTTCTAAAGTGGCTCTTTTTACTTGGCCAGGCTAGGGGAAAGTTTCCCACTTTGGATAACTTAAGGAGGAATATTTACATTGTCAGCAGATGTTGCATGTACAAGAATAGTTGGGATTCAGTGGGTCATTTGTTCCTTTGTTGCTCTTATGCATATAATTTGTGGACGTTTGTGTTTAGCCTATTTGAAGTTTCTTGAGTGGAGAATGTATTAGGTGTGGCTCTTTTTTCTCTTGAGTGATGCCTAAGCAAGTGGTGGACCTACTAGCTTGTTGGAATAGAGGGCTGGGTGGCAAGTGTTGGGCAATGGTTATTTGGGAGCAATTCCCCAATGCATTATGTGGACTATTTTGTGAGAAAAAAACCTTAGAACTTTCAATGGGGAGGAACATTCCATCATTGAACTGAAATGGTTTTTCTTGCTTACTCTGTCTGATTGGATAAGTGCAATGAGCGGTCACATCCCCTCTTTTTGGGAATTTTTAGATTTTTTTTTTTTTTACTTAATGTTTTGTTTCCTTTGGTACATGTCCTGTGCACCATAGGAACAGTTTGTGTGCTTCTCTTCTATTAATAAAGTTCTCTTACCAACCCCCCCCCCCCAAAAAAAAAAACTAGACTTCTCAATGTTTATATCTTTACAACTCTAGGCTGTCAGGTGTCACCAGTATTTAGGTGGTATGATTCAGCTGAAGTTTGCAAATTATTTTTCCCTAGATCATTGCTGCTTAGTTTTGAATGCACAAATACTGATGCTTTTGGATGTGGAATAGTTTCATTATTTTTTTAAAAAAATAGAACTTTTTATTTAAAAAAAGGGCAAGATAAGGAAAAAGGTTTAGTACTTTAATTCCACAAGCCAATGCAATGCAAAACATTTTGGCAATATTAGGTGTAGACCACCTTGAACTTTGAATACCAAATTCCCTATCTCTGTGATGGTTGACCTATCAAATTTCAAATTCCAATTGTGGAAGGTCTCTCAATTGCTTTGCCATAGGGTGAGAAATCCGTCTAACTGATTTCTCTTGGTTTTTCTTAATCCAAAAAAAATAAAAATGAAAGAAACAAAAGGGTTCTGGGTTGATTTGGTGCAGCCAACAAATCAGATTTGTTCAGCAATGAATTATGAAGGAAAGGAGGATAATGATATAAAGGCCCACACAAATCACATCTAGTTTATTTTAGCAATCAAATTTTGGTAAAAACCAATCACACTCAGAGGAATTAAAAAAAAAACAAAAAAAAAAAAAAACTGGTGGAAATTCTTTGCAATGTTTTTTGAAAGGACAAAATTTAGTTACAAAATTAGTTGTAGCCTTAAGTTACAAACTTACTTAATATCTTTTCATTGGAGATGAATTTTGACAAATCCACCATTGAATTACATCTTCTTTTTATATCCTCTATGCTTGCAAAATTTTAAGAAAAATCAATAGCTATGTCATCAATAAATTTTTTAAATTGCATGTTTTTGTAATTTAAAATTATGCACAAAATATAAGTTTATAGATCATATAGTAAATAATATTCGATTGACATAAAATTTAAAATGTGTATTAAGGGCATAAAGAACATGCTATGCAACGGTTAGATTTTCAAAATATGTTGTAATATTTATTTTATTGAGTAAGTTTGTAACCTTAAGATATAACCAATTTTGTAGCTAAACTTTGTCTTTTTTGAAAAGTTGATTTCTTACCTATCTTTGATCAGACTAGGAATTATGGTTTATAAACTAAAGAAAATTTGAAAGTTAACTACTAGTCTAAGCTTTAAACTACTAAAGGCCATCCAGGTTATGGATTCATTCTTTCATGGAAGCATGACTTATGTTTATCTTTAAAATAAAATATAGAGTTTCATAAGAATTATAAAAAAGAAGTAGAACAAAGAGGAGAGAAGATAGAGCAAGGAAACCATCTTCTTACTCAAAATTCCATTAACCTTAGTTGAGAAACTTCCTAATAGGATTCTTCCGGGATACTAGGACTCTGAATTTTATATAATAAAAATATAATATATATTTTTATTATATTAAGGTAAAGATATCATTTGCCTTTCTCAAAAAGGAAAAAAGAAAAAAAAGATATCATTTGCCTCATGATATATACATAGGCAATTGTAGATATACACGAGTTAAATTTTGCCAAAGAAATAGATATACAACATGTTTATTTAGAAGGGGACAATCTTTCAAAATAATTTATGGTTTGAAGTATTTGAAGTCAATCTTATTTATACTTTTTATTTTTATAGAAGAAATCTTATTTATATATTTTTTTTTTATGAGAGAGTTTCAAACTTATTTATACTTGACTTAAATAAAAAGACATACCACAGCTATTCACGGCTTTGGAGATAGAGGCCATGGCAACTTCAACAGCATTGGCTTTTGCAACACAGGTGGGATTTCATTGTACTACTATTTTTTATGTTCCCATGATCAAAACTTGCTATCTATTTATTTAACTTTCTTTATAAAATAACTAAATTTTTTAATTGAAAAAAAAAATCAAATATATGGCGTATCATGATTGGTGAAATTAACTTTAGTTTGTTTATTTTTCTCCCAAAAAAAAAAAAAAACAACTTTAATTGACATGTCATGTTTTACTATTTCTTCTAATGTTGTTTTCGGTCTTCCTCAACCTTTTTTTGATCGCTCAACTTGAATCAACTCACTCTCTTTTACTAGTGCATAAGCTACCCACGTATGAACATGATCAAAGCATCTCAATTCACTCTCCCTCTTTTTTTCATCACTAGGGGCCTAATCATATTCAAGATCTAATTTTGATTGTCCCTTTAAAATGTGTGCAACATAGATTAAACAAGACACTTGCCCAATCTTGAGGACATATGTCCTAGGATATCATACACGCATTTAGAATAATACATGTGCTTAGATATAAATGGTTTTGATTTTAGAAGGGGAAAATGTCCTTACTTTATATTCTTATAAAAAAAACCCATGACTAGAGAGGGTTAATGTCGAAATAAAATAAAAATCTCAATGTTTTCCATATCCCAATCACGTTTTAAGGTGGGGGAGTCCTAATCATTGCAATGGGGTTTTTAAAAAATGTAAAACCTTTGAATTGAATTTAAAACAAAATTTTGAAGGAATTACTTTGGGTCAACTCCTCTATGACTCCCATATGTGATCCATGAGAACACCTACAAGTATAATGTATTTTGTGAAAAACTAGGTTTAAAACAAAATTTTAAAGGAAGAACTTTGGGCTACCTCGGTCACTCTTATGTGTGATCCATGGGATGTCTACTAGTATCTAGTCGTTAAAAGAAATTTTTCAAAAATCAAGGTGAAAAAAAATGGATTTTAAACAAAATTTTAAAGGATGTACATTAGATTTTTGTAGTCAAGGCAGTCAAAGTTTTTTCATAGGGGATAGGTATAGGGGAGCAAAGGCGGCCCAACATAATTTGGGGCCTAAGATAGAAAATTCATGTGAAGCATTTATATGCAAATATTAATTAAATAAAATCTTTTAATACTAATCAAATCAAGGTTAATTTGATACAATACTAAATAATTAATTTGAAGAATAATACCAACTTAACTAATGTTAATTTCATATAGGGAATTTAATGTCATAGTTGAACCATAAGTTTTAATAAAAAGAAATAAAAATATATGTCAATTAAAAAAGATACTTTATTTTGGATATATGACAATGTATAATTAAGTAAAATTGTAATCTAATTTTTAATTTTATTACTTGTTTTTAAGAGAGAGAGAGAGAGAGAGAGAGAGAGAGAGAGAGATTAATCTATAATTGTTGATTTAACACATTTGTAACATTTTTTGAAACATTTTAGGGTTTCAATTGAGTTAGGTTGCTATTAGTCTCGTATTTTGGAAGTCTTGATAGAAATGAAAAGGAAAAATGCATTAATGGTATTACAAAATGTTCACAATATAATATAAAAACGATTATGATCGATAAACTTCAACAACCTAATTATGAATGTTTAAATTTATTTTTTGTGCTAGGTAACATGTCAATTTGTACTCCTATAGTAAATTTGTGTCATCCTTAGTATCACTAATGATAATAAAAAAGGTAAACAACCATTATACACACACACACACACACACACACACACACATATACATACATACATATACACATACACATATAATTTTATAAAATTTTGAGCCTTTTGTGGTGGGAGCATTAGGCGTAGGCCTTAGGCCAACCCTACAGGGGCATGAGTCTATAATTTGATAGTTTTGAAAATGGTAGCAAATTCAAAGTCCAACCATTAGATGGGAAGAGCATGGCAAAGTATGGGTATTGGTGAAATTAGGGTGTGATTGAATGGTTTGATTGTGAGAGTGGATTGATCAAAGTACGGGTACATGACATGTAACCATCATGGGATAATTTAGATTCCAATTCTAATTGTTAGATTTGCATAGCATGGTAAAATATTGGTGTTGATGAAATTTAAGCTCAATTGAACAGCCAAATCGGGCTCAAATTAAACCATTTTTACATATAAGCAAACCCATCATTGATCTATATTGTTATTTTATAGTATTTGATACAGATCACTGTAGAGATTTCATATTGTTCTTTTAACATGTGACATATAATCTTTTTATTATCTAATTTTGGGGAGCTATTCAATTTATGAATTGTTTCTAATTTATTTCATTAATTAACCAATGTATTTCATATACATACTTCTATTTATTATTGTTTATTATATTAAATTATAATTGTTTAAACTTTAAACAAAATAAACTTCAAACCCATGCCGCTACATATATTCTAAACTTTAATTTCTTATTTCAACTAAAAAAAAAAATTCTTATAACCCTCGGGACACGATTCCCCTTTCACTCTAAATTTTATCACTTTCCCCTCTGACACTCGCTTCTCCCAACTCCCTCAGAACACAATTCCCCTTTCCCTCTAAATTTTTCACTTTTCCCTCTAACACTCCCAACTCACAACCAACTGACAACACGCAACTGCGCGGCAAGACACCCAAAGAGAGAGAGAGAGAGAGAAAGAGAGAGAAGCGACTAAAGACCAAGATAATTGAAAAAAGAATACCTAACTTTCTAAGTGAGACCTGGGGCTGGGAGTGTGAGAGGCTGGGCAGCGACAGTAGAGCAATAGCAGAAGCAGAAAATAAACCTGAAATTGGAACCCTATAGATCTATCAAAATTATTTAAAAAAAAAACAAATTTATTTAACATATTATTGGAGCTTTTCGCATTGGATTTAGAAGTATTATTTAAACTTTTGGATCAAATTATCTACACCCATGTGCAGAGCAATGCATGCGTTGATTGTTCATCACCTAACTTATGTTGTTGATATTTTTTTAAACAGTTTTAATCTGCAATCATATTGAAAACGTTCCTAACCAACCAACCCCTTCCTTGGTAGAGCCGTGTATTGTAAGTGATTCTGATTACAATTTGGTAGATGAGGAAGATTATGATTCTAATTTGCCCCAAATTTTGAAATATAATTTGATGAAAAGCAGATCTTCACTGATGCTGGTTAGTATGTGATCTGATTTGGGAGTTCTGATCCTGGCTCCAAGACTGGCCCTGCTACAATATATGGTAGAGTACCACATCAGGAAACAAAAAAGGAATTATTTTCCTTTAATGATTTTATTGATTTCTCTAATCTTATATGTGCAATCTTTGGTGGTGGCAGATATAACAGTTGGAAGTTGCCCGTCCACTGACTCTGTCAGAGAGAGCGGTAGCTGTTGCTCTTGCTATATCTCTGGATAATGACTATTTCTCAAGACATGGTGGTTGGTAAGCTTGTTCTTAGGCATACAAGCCGTAGTAGTTTCTTGGTAAGTGTGGATGCTTTTGCAGTTGCAAATTTGTACCAAATAGGGCAAAAGCTTATTCAATATTTCAGTTCCATTGAGTGATTAATATGCCCTTCAAGAATCTATCTCATAAATCTAAATTTCAAATGTGTCTTAGGCATGCATATGATGGTGTATGTGTTTGAGATTGAAAGAGACTGATTGACGATGTGTGAAGGAAACAAAATGTATCTGCTGTGTTAGATTAGGGCATGTGCAGTCCACGTATATGTGCACTAGGATGCCAATAAAAAAAACCCAAAATTTGAAAACAAAAAACACATTACTCATTTTGATGCCAATCAGTCTAGGGATATAATTTTTTATTACTGTTATTGACATAGTGTGATGTGTGATACAAGATAAAAGTAACATTATTAACATTATCAGTTATTAAAAAATTTGTTCATTTCCTTAAACGGCTATATCTTTTATCCTAAAAATACAATTTTAATAGCATTTGAATAAGATGGCACTTCCACTCTCCATAACTATGGGGTGGTGGGTGAAGTCATGAATTAATCACTTTATGTTGGAAGTACTGTTTTAGCAATATCGTTTCTCATTTTTTTGGGTACTATAGTAGTGTTATTGTCGCTTCTCTCTATATTTGTTTTGAGTTCAAATATTTCTCTACTGGTCTGTGCTCTCATTTGCTTACATTGTGCAGTCAGTGCTCTTCAAGATTCTATACAGTTCCCTAAACAACCCACCAGTACTGAAGGGATGGAGAGTGGATGGTGCGGATCCCTGTGAGGAGTCATGGACAGGAGTGTCAAGTTCTGATTCATCTGTTATACCTGTAATCCACTTAGCTAACCTATTTTTTCTACTAGCAATGCCACATTGCCATAAAAAGCCGAAAACCTTACCCTTCTATGGTCTCTACTAATTTTATGCAGTAAAATTCAAGGACTAAACCTCACTGGGTGGATTGGAGGCCAGCTTAATAACTTGCATCATTTGAAGCACCTGTAACTGAAACTGCCTTGTTATATTTAGCTCTTATTGAAATAGTACCTGTATTATTTATTTAATTCTTTTTTTCTGGTGTCTTCTTTAAGGATGACAGCTATAATAACATTCAGGGTGAAATTCCATATAGCTTACCCCGCAATGCCACAAGTATGTAAGATGCCTGTTTTGTAAATTGTGATTCTTATATGCTTAATTTTTGTTTTTCTTTCATGTTTTTGGTGATTCTTCTACTTTTTCGTGAATGCAGAAATATGGCATACAACTATTGAGCCAAAATATTCCCCACTCTTTACTGACCTTGAAATATCTCCAACATCTGTGAGTTACTTCTCCCCCCAAGTGCCTATTTACTGAATTGCTTTTGTTTTTTGGTTATTCGGTCAGAAACTCTTGATTTTTTTCTTGTAGAAATCTCAGCCACAATTTGTTTTTGGGACCAATTGTCAATGTTTTTACTGGCTTATAGAATCTCAGAGAGATGTACTTGTTCTTCACCTGATCCTTATATTTTCTTTTCCCTGGAATTTGAAGTGAAAAGAAGGTAATGCAAAGTACAACATTCCATGAAATATAAACAAGTTCTAGTATAACTGAACTTATGGTTTTTGTTAATAGTTATTCTTATGAACAATTCTGAAACTTCTTTCATGGTATGACCTCTTACTATCTTTTTGATGAGTTTGAATCAAACTTAATATAAATTAAGTAAAGCAGAACTAAGATAGCTGGTATTGCTTCCTAAAAGCTTCTGTCTTAAGCATTATATTTGTTTATATAGTAACAGGAAGGGCAACTATTTTTCTTCCCAGGTTAAACTGTCAAATTGGTCTTCTTTCTTGTAGTAGTTCATTTGATGAATTCATCCTGCAATTTAAGTTTAAGCATTGGGCTACCCTCTTTTTGAATTGATTATTATTCCAAATTTAAGTGTATTAAGCATGTTGTCAATTGACAGTATAATCTGATGGACATCGTTAAATTAAATGTTCTGTGTCACTCCTTTAACAGGGGCCTATCATAGAATAACTTTACTGGAGATCTACCAAGTTCGTTTGGTGAAATATGTAGTTATTAATGTTAATTTTATATAATTGGAATGTATTTTGAAGATAAAATATTCCATGATGCCATAAATTAGATGTTACATGCAGTATTATCTGCTTATAGGTCTTGAGAGTCTTTTATTTATTTATTTTTATTAATTTGCAGAATTTTCAGAATAATTTGTGGAACCTATTCAGTCGTAGTTGGTTCAACAAGAAAGTAAACAGGTTGTACCAGTGAACACCTCTTACTTCTGTTGGGTTTAGGAAAGTTAGTTGTTATTCCCAACATTGAAGAGGTTTAATGTCTACTTTAGAAATAGCAAGAGGATTTGATCATATCCTTACAATGCACAAGTGTAATGATATTACAATGTGAAGTCACTTTCTTTGCATTTTAGAGACTTGCTGTGCCCATTTGCACAAAATGTGTGGGCTCTGTTCAAGGGAAGAGTTCAGAAATGCAGGAATGAGGCCACTGACTTTTTCCTTCACTTCAAACTGATGCAGTGGAAGCTTAGCCAGTTGGAGTTGAAGAGATGGGCAACCACGGCATGGGCAATCTGGAATGCAAGAAACAGATTCTACTTTCAGCAGGTCCAAGTCCATCTGAAGGCAATCTTTGAAAGTGCAAGTGGTTTTTTGGAGGAATCTATATACCTATATATTACTAAAAACTGAAGCGTAGTATTTAATGTTACTGCACTCATATTGAGCCACATCAGCATTTACGTCATTATCATTTTTCTTTCCAATTTTCCTATAATTGTTTTTTAATATATATATTTTTTTAATAATTGCACTTTTTCCAACTTTTCTCATGCCTTTATATTTTTATCTCCCCACTATTCTCAACCTTAATATCACTTTTGATCTTTCTTTATTTTGTCTCTTCATCTTTCCCTCCCTTACCTTTTCATCTCCTCACTACCCTCAACCTTAATGTCACTATTCATCTTTCCATTCATCTTCCTTTATTTTGTCTCTTCATATTCACACCATCTTCTATAAATTTGTTATTCTCTCTTCCATTCTTTGCATCCCTCTCTCTCTCTCTCTCTCTCTCTCTCTCGCACACATACACACGCACACACACAATAATTTTTGGAGTAATTTTTTTTCCTGCATCTCTGCTTAAGTTGATAAATTTTTGTATTTGTTATAACTCTACGTTGGGTAGGAACAATTTAGTTTTGTGTTTTAAGTTTTTTGTTTTTTTTTTTTTTTTGTGTTCTCTTTGATTGTTAAATATTATACTATTGCGTTACAAAAAAATTAAAAACGATAATATATAAGAATATAATATATATTATTCTATTACATAACATGATTTAGGTAATTTGGTGTTTATTGTTATATATTTTATATTTTTACTTTTTTAATCTTTCCATCTTATTTTATTCAATATTTAACCTCAGTCACATCTTTTGTATAATTAAATTATTTATATATTTTTTTTATTTAAACATATAATATTTTATTTAAATTTAAATAAATTAAATTGTACTCATTTTTTTAACATTTATACTTTCTCCAATCTTTCTCTTTCTCTTTACATTTTCATTTCCCCACTACCATCTCTTTTAATATCACTCTTCATCTTTCCCTTTATTTTGTTTCTTCTTATTGTTATCCTCTTAGTATATATTTGGCATTCTCTTTTTTATTATATGCATAAATTTTTTTCACAAAAAAATTTATTTCTCTCTCTTTCTCTCTCAATTTTTGGTGATATATATATATATATATATATATTTTGCATCTCTGCTCTAGGTTGAAAAAATTTTGTGTCTTTTAGAACTCTACTTTAGGTTGATGCGATTTAATTGTGTTTTAAGTTTGTTTTTTTTCTTTTTTTGCACTTTGGTTGTTAAATTTTATCATAGTGCATTGTAAAGAATTAAAGAAAGTATATAACAATGTAATATTATAATATTACGTAATATGATTTAAATAATTTGGTATTTATTTAGAGATAATTAATTTGGTGTTCATTGTTATATCTTTTATTTTTACTTTTTTTCTTCTCATATTATTTTATTCAATATTATTATTATTATTGTTGTTGAATTATATTAGATTGTATATTTTTTTAAAGTCAATATATTAACTTGAAAGAAAAAGAAAAACCAACTATTAACCAATAATAACTAAAACAATAATATTATCACGCGCAACGTGTGAGTCTACGATACTGACGAGTCTACGATACTGACTAGTATCAAAGAATAATGGCCTCACAAGTCTAACGGGCTCTGGCATAAACTTTCTAGGGTCGGGGTCTGTTTTTTCCTTTGTATTCCACTCTCTGAGTTTCAGCTTGTGTTGAGGACACCACTTCATGTAGTTGGTGTCAGGATTACTTTAATAATGCTTCTGTACCTACTGTTATTGTATTAGGTGCTGTATGTTGGTTGTATTAGTACCTATTGTTGTTGTATTGGGTGCTGTATAGTGGTGGTATTAGTTGGGTATGTTAGTAGGCTTAACTATGGTTAGTAGGTAGTTAGTTAGGTTGAGGTGGTTAGTTGATTAGTTGGTTGGGTTACAGAGTGAAGGCAGTAGTGGGTTAGAACAGGGCATTCAATCTTGTATAAAGGGCTAAAGGCTCATGAATAACATCAAGCCAATTGTTACCAAGTCAATATCTTTCTAATTCTCTAACTCCCTTTCTCATTCCCATTCTTTCTCTATTTTGGAGGCAGAGCTGTCCTCGAACTCAGCTACCCCCAACTACAACTACCCATAATTTCCTTACAAAGTAGTCCACGACCCTTGCAGTGTTTTTCCCCTACGCTAGTTTTCTAACTAGCTTTACCTGTAATTCTTCTTTGTTTTCTAATAAAGCATTTCTATCCTTTTTATCTCAAAAAAAGAGAGACTTGACTTATTTGATAATGTTTATATTGTGATTGGCTTACATTCCAATTGGACAAGCTCGCTTTCCTTGATGAGAGGACATTTTTATTCACTTTTGAGAGAGAGAGAGAGAGAGAGAGTACATAAGGCTGCTATTTTTGAATTTTAGGCTATCATTTTGAAGTTGAAAGTGCTATCATTTTTTTATGGGTAAAATTTATTAGAAAATAAGGGCAGACTTTTCATATAAATGATGTATATAAAAGGCTTTAAACAGAAGGTTCATTTAAAGAATACAAAGGTGCTATATGTTTATGCGTTTCTTTTTATTTTTCTTTGAATCTTAGAATAACTTTTTTATCAAAAAAAATTAATACTTTAATGATTATTTGTGAAAGCCAATCATGGCCCTCGCAAATGATTTAGTGTTAGTGAGGGTATATTTTTAACCCACACAAAAAATAAACTTTTTGCAAGGAATTTTTATTTTCCCTCAGAAATAATTTGGTGGGAACATTTCCCTCCAAATATTTTGACATTTTAATGGTTATTTGTGAAGGTCAATCATGGCTCTTGCAAGTAATTTAGTATTAGTGACGGCATTTTTTTAACCGTTACAAATAATACACTTTTTGCGAGAGATTTTTAATTGTCCCTCGCAAATAATATGGAGGAAAAATTTCCCTCCAGAATATTAGCATTTGTGACAGCTACAACACATAATTGCAATAGCTTTTCTTGTTGGTCACAAATGTTTCACACTTTACCAAGTATTTGCGAGGGCTTTATTTTGCCATTAGAAATAGGATTTACTTTTAGAGGGCTTTTTGGGTCTGTCAAAACTTCTTCATCTTTAAAAGGCATTTTCCTTGTAGTGCTTTTAGAGAAAATCACGCTCCTTGTCTCCTTGTGCTTAACTAAGAAAAACCTTCTTGTAAGTTGTAAACTAAAATCCTTTATGGTGAGGTTCTCTACAACAATATCCTTCAGGAGATTCTTTGGAGTGGGATAGGCTACAAATGCGTTGCCCCCTTGTGATTAATTAAGTTGATTAATTAGCTAAGTTTTTAATTAATCAAGTTAACATGCAAATATCGTGATAGCACAAACAAATCACCAATAATCTAGAGTATGCAGCGAAAATTAAAATTTGACACGATGATTTGTTTACGAATGGAGAAAACCTACACAGCAAAAACCCCACCGGTTGATTTAAGGTCATCACTCCCGAAACTCCACTATTATCACAACAAGCGGTTACAAGTAAACGAATCCTAGTACCTTACCAACTTACAGTTGAACCCTTACCCCAATACCCAATTAGACTTGTTCTGTAGTGACAGTTTTTCCTTTTGATGCACAGCTCCTAATACGTGACTAACCAATTGCGCATATCCCAGTACGCGACTTCAATTCACCAACTAGAGAGAGAGTTGTTGGCTGCAAAGTTCTTCAATTCATCCACACGATGAAGATCAAGAAGATGCTTGGTTACAAAACCCTACGGTGCACATACAAAGTAACTTCTTCACAAAAAAGATGAAGTAGGGCATGAACTTTATCTCGGATCACAAATTGCTTAAACAAGGATTTCTCAATACTTGTGCAACTTGTGTACACTTTGACGACCCTTAAAATAATCATTTTATATGTCTAGGGTTAGATGAAAAGAAGTCCCAAAGACACATCCACGGATTGGAATCAAAACAAAACTTAGAATATATTTTCCTTTAATCTTGACAACTAGAGGTGTCGTGGTGTTGTCGAGTAGCTGTCGAGCCTCGAGACTAAAACAACTTCTTAAAGCTTGATAGATGCGTGTGTCGAGCCTAGATGTCGAGCTTTAATAACTTGCACTTTCCAGCTTGTTTCTTGGACAGACTTTATGACTTCAACACTTTATCTTAAAATACAGTTTCTTGAAGCGTTAAACACGTCTTAAATCTACTCAATTACAAGTAAAGTAAGTTTTGTGAAAGAATAAGCCAATTACGTCAACTAATAACATATGTTCAAAATAACTTGAACCACATATGTCTTAACAAAGTGCTAGAGTTTCTGGTTTGTGCAAATAAAGAGTTCATGGAGAAGATTTGCTTAGCAAGATTGTAGATGTTTTAGGGTTACTATGATAAAAAGGCAAGCGGGGAATTTGCAGAGTTTGTAATAAAGAGTTTAGCTATTCAAATATTTTATAAGTAGATTATTTTAACTACTATTCTTATAGTGAATATTCTACTAGATTTTGTCCTTGAAGTTGTATTTCCTCAAAAAAGTTCTTTAGTTTTCCACTTTGTTATCAAATTTTGTGCCTTACATTGCTTTCATTAGTTTCATATTTACTACTTTTAAATTTGGTATTGATATATGTGGTTAACTGTTTATCAGTGCAGTTTAATTCATATCGTGTAAAATTTATCACTAAATTCAATAACTTCATTGAATCAAAGCAAACAAATAAGTGAATTTTTAGCCACCATATTAGTAAATGACCTACCAAGAGCCTTATAACTCAATTGGTTGGCACATCCATGGTTCAAATTTTCCCTCCTTATTATAACTATTGCATTATTGAAAAATTCCTCTCAAAATTAAGAATAGTAGCATATCAAATTCGACCATAAGCAACATATGATATCAAAGATTCCTTTTATATAAATATCTAAAATAGTTATTAAATGATGGACATTGATAACCTTGTAACCTAGGTAAAGTCCTAACGTTGAGGGGGTAATCTATTGAAATATCAGGCATTATTCTATCCTTCTCCAAAGTAACTAAAAGAATAAATATTAAAGAATAGCAACATAGATGCATGACTTACATAATCGAATTATTATATGTCCAAAACCAAAAAATAAAAAAGTATGCAATTGGAGCTGAACATTCAACAGTTACCTTCCAAGAATAAAAGAAAAAAGATAGAAAAACTTCATCTTTGGCTACTATATGCCAAGCATTAACAGGACACCAGTACATAATATAGCACAATTAATGAATATGTTAAAACCAACGCTTCATTTTCCTATAGAAGATGCTAGGTCCGTATGTTGATTTGGCCATGGCAACAAGAAGAGGGAATTGCATCAATACAAAGAGGGTGATAGGAATACTAGCCAAACAAATGACAGGTTTGAAAATCCATGATTGTTCATGTAGCATAAGAAAGAGAGCAGCAGAAAAGGCTGTCATCATGGCTGCAATAGAGAAAAAAAGGGTGGAAAGGCCTATTATCATCTTTCTAGGCAAGGACTCAAGGAAATCCTTTTCTGCATAACGAGATGTGAGGATTCCCAGAAACATCAAGACTGAAGTTGAGGAAGAAAAGAGTGAGAGAGCATCGGATACAATAAAGACCATAAATAATTTTTTATTTAAGAACATTGGGAAGCCGTTATTTTGGTCGTTACCACCTGGAACAGTAAATACTGCAGCAAACATAATGGTAACAATTAGAGCACCCACCACTGTACAAGATGTTGCTGTGTCCTTCATCCATTGCTCTCCGTCTTTCCTCATGTCCTTGTGGTTTTTCGTAAACAATTCTCGGGGAGTCAAACCCTCTTTGTTTAAATGTGAACAAACCTTGGGAGGGACAATGCTCTCCACCTCCTACATTTGTTAAACAAAGTCTTAGAAGCCAAAATAGTGCAACATTAAAAAAGACAGAAATTTAAGAAAAGTAAATATTAACATTAATATTAAATCGTTTCACAATTAACTATCATTAACTATAATTCATATATATATATATACACACACACACTATAAAACCAAAACCTTTGATTTTTTGTTGACCTCATTATATGTTGAAACGTAAGTTTTGAAACTCTCACAATTTTCCACATTTGCATCAATATTTTAATTAATCTTTTAAGGTTTATTTTTAGTAGTACTCAATACTTTCTTTGTGTTTTAAGTTTGAAGCCCTTCCCTTCTTCTCGCTCTCTCTTCCTTCCCTTCTTTTGTCGGCAACGATAAAAATGATAATTCATCCCTTAAAAGGTGAAAAAAAAAATTTATATACAGTTGAACTTATCATTGTAAAACTCAAAGTTGGACTTCACAGTTCGATTGCTTTGGGCATCAATTTTTAATTTAGCATAAAAGTAAGGATAAAATGTAAATTGCACTTTCTAAATATGACTAAAATTCATTTCATGCCTTTAACTTTACTTTTGTTCAATTAAGTCCTTTAAGCTTCAAATTTATTCAATTAAGATCTTTCATCTAATTCTGTTAAAAATTTCTAAGTTTAGCAAAGAATTTTTTATACAAAATTTCTCCCGTAAAAAATATATAAAATGTTTTAATTAAATTTATATATTATTTTCATGAGAGAAGAATATTTTTTAATAGAAATTTTTTAACGAAATGGGACGGAATGCCTAAATTGAATAAATTTAAAACTTAGAAGACTCAATAAATGAAAGTGAAATTAGAGAACTGAAATTTATTTCAGTCAAACTTAGAGGGGTTCAATTTGCATTTTAACCTATATTAAGCCTAAATTTAAAATTTGGGGTTTAAATCATTACCTAGGTTGGATTAGGTAATTCTAGCTAATTAAGGATCAGCAACAGACTCCTACTCAAAAATTTTAATATAAGAAAATTTCTCCTTTTTTTGTTTTTATTTTTTAGTATCTAGTTGGAACTTTTTTTTCTTTTTCTTTTTTTTTTTTTTAAATTAGTTGGTACTAGTATTTGAAAGTAGGGCTATAAAGGCGCAAGCTGAGCTTTGTGAAGTGTTGAATTTTCAAGCTCAACTTGGCAACAAATATAAAATATTCAAAGGCTTAGGGATTAGCAACAGACTCTTACTAATTTTATTTATAGGAAAATTTCTCTTCATGTTTTATTGTTTGTTTTTTGGTTTTGTTTTTGTATCTAGTTGGTACTACTTTTTTTAAAAAAAATCAGTTGGTACTACTATTCGAAAGTAGGGTTGTAAACATGCAAGCTGCGCTTTATCTAGTATTGAATGTTTAAGCTTAGCTTGACAAAATATATGAAGTGTTGATACTTGGCTTGAGCTTGAACCAAGCCCACAAACAATGTTTAAGCTTGAGCTCATCACAAAATCCAAAGGCTTAAGCTAGGCTTGGTTTGGCTTGATTCATTAGTCAAACCGAGCTTAAGCTCAAACTCAAGCTTTTATGATCATGATCCGATACAAGTATATTATTAGACCCATATTAAGCATATTATTAAGCCCTTTTTGACTTGGACGATGGTCTCAACTTCCAATTAATTAAAAACTCAGTAAGATATGAGTTAATCAATAATCTCATAAGTAAAGAGATATAAATTTTGAGGGCTTTTTCTACTTGTGGGTCTCAGACAATGGCCTAAAAATTTCAAAATCACCAAATACCCTTTTAAGTTTCAATATAATCAAAATACCCCTAAAACCTTTAAATGATCTAAATATCACCTTAAAATCTCCAAAATGATAAAATTCCTCTAAATTTTCCAAAATTATTTGTTTACCCTCTCAAAACCTTCAAAATATCCCTAAAACCTTCAAGATAACCAAAATACTCTTAAAACCACTAACATGATGAGGGAAAAAAAAGTACCCATTGAAATCATCCTCTAGAATAAGACCTATAAAATGACAAACATACCTCTTAGATCTTCAAAATAACCAAATAATAATAATAATAATAATAACATCCAAAATAATGAAAGCAACTTACAAAATATGACCAAAATATTCTTGAAGCCTCCAAATGGCCAAAAAATACCTTCAATAACCTCTAAAATCACTTAAATGCCCCTACAATCACCTAAAAAAAAAACCTTAAAGACCATTGAATGACAAAAATGTCTCATGAAATCTTCAAAATGATAACGCTATTCCTCAAAACTACAAGAATCGCCCCCAATTTTTTTTTTTTTTTTTTACTAGAGGTGAATTTTGACAAATTCATCATTGGATTACATATTCTTCTTATATCCAACTTGCTTAATTTTTTTTTTTATAAAATTAAACAATAGCTATTTCATCAATTAACTGTTTTAATTGCAAATTTTTGTAGTTTAAAATTATACATAAAATATAAGTTTATAGATCATATAGTAAATAATATTTGATTGACACAAAATTTGGCATGTGTATGGAGAGTGTAAAGAACATGCAATTCAACGATTAGATTTTCAAATATGTAATAATATTTATTTTATTGAGTAAGGTTATAACCTTAGGCTGCAACACATTTTGTAGCTAAATTTTGTCATCTTAAAAGTAGCTTAAAAACAACTTTCAAGTGTCCTTACATAGGTTTGAAGCGTATGTGAGTGTATAAGTTTATTTGATAGTTTTTATTAATTGTTCTAGCATTTATTTGTTGTTGTACTCTTATTTTGATTGTGTTTTTTTTTTTTTTTTTTTTACTTTGATTTTAGTTTTCTGTATTAATATTTTAAAGTAATGAATTAAAACTTATTATAAAATATTTACATAAAAATATAGAATTTTTTTGCAAATTTCAGTACCAGCGAAAGTACTATAACCAAACACCAAAAAATATTCAAAAGGGCCACAGTAACATTTTATAGCCTACTGTTACTGCTTGATTAAAGACTCTAATAGTTGTTAAGGTGATCATATAGCCAAAATTTAAAAGACCGAGAAATTGAAAGTGAGAGAGATAACCTTAAACCATTGTAGTTCTCTTTGCATCTGCAAAGCTGCACCTGGGATGTCATTAAGTAAAGTAGAAGAAGCTGCTGACATCCCTGCCATATGTAATAAGTTATTACCGTAGAAGTCATCTGGATATCTCGCCAAAGCGGTTTTAATATAAAGACCATAGATAAGGCTAAAGATTTTGGCATGACGATATTGGACTGCAACCGAAAAAATGTTGGCTGATTTAGCATTACAGCTCCACACAAGTTGTGGAGCCGCTTTCACAATTTCAAAAACAAACTCAAAAATCCCTTCCTTGACTGCACGGAGGACGGCTTCAATAACGTCAACAGTACTCCTTTGTTGAGTATTTGAAATCAATATCTGGTCCTTCATTTGACTGAGGAGTTCACGGGATAGGAAATGGGCCAACTTCATTTCATATAGATGCTCGATACCTTGGTTAATAATCAAAACATTGACAATTTAACCAAAAAAAAAAAAAAACTTACAATTTCTTTTCTTGTAAAGTTGTAATTATCTAAGCTACCTTAAAGAAAACAATTTCGGATCCCATGGACTTAGTATAATAGTGTAAAGAAGTGAGTAAGCATGTGTGCTTATAATAAAAAAAACAAGATTACCTAATAATATTAAGTTAGGGCTTGATTGGTAAGAGTATTCAAATATAGTTTTTTTTTTTTTTTTTTTTGTGCAATCCATAAGATGGTGGGTCCCACATTTAAATTTATTGTTTGGCTAACATTTTTCTAAATATATTTTTCAAAAAGCTAGTATCATATTTTCCTGATTTAGAACAAGATTTTGAAAATAGCTAAGGGGGTGTTTTCAGGATATAAAAAGAATTTCTACCCTTCAAGTTTAAAACTTATCATTATAAGAAGAAAAAAATAAAAGATGAGTTCTATTCCTTTATCATTATCCATAAAAAAAAATAAAATAAAATAATCTACAGATTTTACACATTACTTTTTGTAAATATATTTTTTTAAAAAAATTTCAAAAATAAAAATGGTCTCCCAAACAATTATTTTTTGTTTTTAGTATTTTGAAAATTGTTCTGAAAAGTTGGAACCAAACACCTAAAATATAAAAATTATTATCTTAAAACTAGTTCTAAGTTCAATTTTTTTAAAATTAATTTTATACTGTTTTGAAAACAAAAATAAAACTTCTCCTGCCAATCAGGCCTTCAAGAGTATTATTTTTGAGGTGAGCTTTAACAAAATTACCTATAAATTCTATCCACTCGTATTCTTTATTGTCATTGCGTAAGAAAAAGAAAGTGAAAATTTAAAAAAAATTAAAAATTGGAGGGGAATGTAATAAAGAATCAATTGATATTTTTAAAATGGGAGGAAATGTAAATTTAAAAGAACCAATCGGAGGGAATGTAATGTGAAATTTTCGAATGTAAAATTAGATTAAGATAGAAATATGAAAGTTAAAACAGTAAATTTTAAATTTTGATTATGACTGTAATGTAACTTTAAAAAACAAAAACAATTTTAAAATAGAAATTTAAGAAAATATGGTTGTTACCAATTCCCATTATAAACCAATTTTTAATTAAAAAAAAAAGCCAAAAAAAATTAAAAATTAGTTATATTATTCTTAGTTTTTCTTTTTGGAATAAAGTTATACTAATTTTTTTTTTATGGGAAGATTGCAACTTTATTAAGAAGAAGATAAATTCAAAATATCTTGAGCTAAAGCCAACTTAATCAACGTTGGATTTTCCTCTATTCAAGTTACATAGTTATCACTATTTAAAACTTCTTTGGCATAACTCGCCAAAATGTGTGATGACCTATTTAATTGTCACTTCACATGAGAAACTTTGACAAACCTAAAACCTTGAAGCCTTTGAGATACTCCAGTTAAGATATTTGATACAGCCACCGGTGGATAGCCCAACCACATAAGAGCATCAGAGACAATTTTTGAATCTCCTTCAAAAATCACATCCCTTATACTCACATCCCAAGCTAAAGTAACTCCCTCCTGCCTTGGCCTCTATCTCTAAAGGCCCCAGTGGCTGGTGGACTATTTTGCTTAGTGCTGCTATAACCCTCCCAACATGGTCTCTAATCACCACCCTGACATCAGCCGACTGACTCTGAGCAAAAACTGCATCGTCCACATTAACCTTATAATTCGGCGCTAGAGGCAATGTCCACGGATCATCCGAGTTGTTCTATACCTGTAAAATAGTATGGTTTGCTATTTGAAATTCATTTAGCAAAAATCGAGCTAACTGGACCACTTCTTCTGTAGATTGTTGAGAGTGACCGTGTCTTACGGCATTTCTATTAAACCACATGCGCCAAGTTATCATGAGAAGTATCTCCAAAATGTCATTGCCAACATGCTGGACAAAGATCAAATGCCACACTAAATCCATGAACTCCAAATACCGTATCCCCTGTGTATCAAAACTAATCCCTGAAATTAGCCATACTGCACAAGCTTTCTTGCATTCCCAGAGAATATGTCGACTAGATTCTTTCCCAATCCACAAGCTTCAAATACATTTTGCATAAGTTTGCTTTTGTGGGAAGTATATTTTGACACGCTTTCTAGGCAAAAGACCTCACCATATTCGGCATGTTCAAGCTCCAAATTTTTCTCCAGAATTTTGTGTATCACCATTTGAAGGTTCACCCACCCCGCTATTTATGGCTTCATCCAAAGCAATTTTATAAGCACTACGAACTGTGAATTTCTCTTTTGGAGTGTATGCCCACACTAGCCAGTCTCGTGGCAAACAAGAATTTAAAAATATGCTTAGAATGGATTGGACATTGGGTGGGAGAAAAATTTGCCTCCCCAAATCTGTTTGCCATTCACACTTCTGGGGATCAATGAGGTCACTAACTCTGGAATGTTCAAAGGTATTATTTGGCGAAGAGATCACTTAGAAAGTGGATGGTTTAGGTAATCATTTATTAGTCCAAATGCCAACCGATGCTCCATTCCCCACCTGCCATCTACATCCTTGTTTGACAATTTTTTTGTGTTGCCATTATGCTCCTCCAAGCAAAAGAAGGTCGAGATCCTAGTGCAGCCCCAAGGAAGTCACTATTCGGGAAATAACGAACTTTTAAAACTCTATGGACCAGTGATGACGTATTTGTCTAAAGTCACCACTCCTAATTGGCTAAAAGTGCAAGATTAAAAGTGTTAAGATCACAAAAGCCTAAGCTACCCTCCTCCTTCAGTGTACAAACCTTATCCCAACTAAGCCATGTCATCTTAGTTTTTCTATGAATTTGCCCCCATGTCAACTAAGCCGGTCTCGTGGCAAACAAGAACTTGAAAATATGCTTAGAATGGATTGGACATTGGCTGGGAGAAAAATTTGCCTCACTAAATCTGTTTGCCATTCACACTTCAGGGGATCAATGAGGCCACTAACTTTGGAAAGTTCATAGGTATTATTTGGTGGAAAGATCATTTTGAAAGTGGATGGTTTAGGTAACCATTTATTAGTCCAAATGCCAACCGATGCTCCATTCCCCACCTGCCATCTACAGCCTTATTTGACAATTTTTTGTGCTGCCATTATGCTCCTCCAAGAAAAAGGTCGAGATCCTAGTGCAGCCCCAAGGAAGTCACTATCTGGGAAATAACGAGCTTTTAAAACTCTATGGACCAGTGATGACATATTTGTCTGAAATCGCCACCCTTGTTTGGCTAAAAAAGCAAGATTAAAAGCTTTAACATCACGAAAGCCTAAGCCACCCTTTTCCTTTGGTGTACAAACCTTATCCCAACTAAGCCATTTCATCTTAGTTTTTCCATCCATTTGCCCCCACCAAAAATTTCTAACCATGCTCATCATCTCATCACATAGAGTATTCGAAATTTTAAAAACACTCATAGTATAAGAGGAACATGTTTTTATGTACCTAACAACATTCCTCGTACTATAAGAGGAACATGTTGAGAAATTAGGGCAAGAGACAAAAAGATAGAGAGAGAGGTAGAAATTTGGGTAGTAAAGTGAGGAAAAGAGAGGCTTTTTGGGAAGAACATCACCATGTGTAAAACCTTAAACTTTAGGAAGAACATCACATTATTGAAAGCTTTAAAGAGTGTAGGATATTTTGTCCTTCACTCATCATGGTTTTTCATCCCTTCCTAACAGTTTTCCACGTATGTCACACGCCTTCTTTACTTTCCTTGTTCTGCCTTTACAATCTTTAGATGTTAAAGTGTTGAAGTTCTCATTTTTATTGTTTATTAGCTTTATACTAAAATGCATAGTTTTAAAAACTGGACCGGTTGGTTCAACTGGTTCAATTGGGAACCGAATAGTAATCCAGTCTAGTTATGCTTAAAAATAGAAAATTTAAGAAAAACTGGATTTAACCAGTAACCTTTGTGTTAGGACATATGTGTTTCAAGTTGTTTTGAACATATATCATTCTTTTATGTAATTGGCTTATCCTTTGACAAAACGCACTCAGCTTGTATTTGGGTAGCTCTAGGATGATTTTAATACTTCAAGAAATAAGGTTTTAAGATCAAGTGTTAAAGCCATGCAAGTTGTCCAAGATTCAAGTTGAGAAGTGCCAGATTTTAAAGCTGGACACCTGGCTCGACAGCTGCATCTATCGAGTTTTAAGAAGTTGTTCAGCCCTAAGGCTCGATAGCACCTCAACACCTCTAGCTGTCAAGATTTAAGAAAAACAGATTCTGAGTTCTGTTTTTTATTCTAATCCGTACATGTGTCTTTGGGATTTCTTTTTTTCTAACCTTAGACATATAAAATGATTATTTTAAAGGCCGTAAAATGGTACACAAGTTGCACAAGTATTGAGAAACCTTTGTTCAAGCAATTTGTGACCTGAGACAAAGTTCTTGCCCTAGTTCATCTCTCTTGTGCAAAAGTTGCTGTGTAATGTGCACCGTAGGGTTTTGTAACCAAGCATCTTCTTGATCTTCATTGTGTGGATGAATTACAAGAACTTTGCAGCCAACAACTTTCTCTAGTTGGTGATTGAAGTCGCGTACTAGGATCCGCGCAATTGGTTAGTCACGTGCTTGGGAGCCGTGCATCAAAAGGAGAAATTGTTACTACAGAACAAGTCCAATCGGGTATTGGGGTAAGGTTTCAACTGTAGGTTGGTAAGGTACTTGAGATTCCTTTACTTGTAACCGCTTGTTGTGATAATAGTAGAATTTCGGGAGTGGTGACCTTAAAATCATCCGGCAGGGTTTTTGCCGTGTAGGTTTTCCCCATTCGTAAACAAATCACCGTGTCAATTTATTTTCCGCTGCATACTTTAGTTTATTGGTGATTTGTTTGTGCTACCATGCAATTTACATGTTAATTTGATTAATTAATAACTTGGCTAATTAATCAACTTAATTCATCACAAGGGGTCAACGTGTTTGTGGCTTATCACTTTGGTTCAACTGGGAAAACCGAAAACCGAAATGGTTGAATCGGTTTTGCAAAATTGATGTAAGAGATCTAAAATGGAGCTTTATTTTGCAAAAAAAAATCTCTTTTTTTCTCATATCTGCTGGTTTAAGTGGGTAAGGACAGATTTTTTGCTAAAAAAATCTTCTTTTTTCTCGGATCAACTAGGCTTGAGAGAGTGAGAAAATTACTGAATGCTCATGCTTGGTGTTGAAACCAACCTCTTGGACTGGTATGAGGTATCCCCAGCTCTTCGGTGAGACAAGGAATGAGAGGATTTGATGGAGATAGAACTTCCACACACACACACACACAGAGGGATGGATGGAGGTACAGGAGGACAAAATACTGAGAACTGAAAAAATAAAAGTTTTTGATAGTAAACTGTGTGGGGTGCTAGATTTATGAGGGGAAATAAAAAAAAAAAAAAAATCATTAAAGAAGGGTATACGTGTGTTGGCTGGGAGGAGATGGTGGGAAAGTGGATTAGTCATAATAATTGGTAAGTCAGTGAGTTGTCTAATGTCTAGACGTCTAGTCACCTGACTTTGGGGGGGGGGGGGGGGGGGTGGTTAAATTTTTTTTTTTTTTTTTGAATCGATAAATAGTTAAAGTTAGACTATTATTTATAAAAATAAATATATGAAACCTTAATAGTAGATTATTCTTTTTTTGTCAATAATTACTAACTAGAAAAAAAAAAAGGTAGTATGCAAAAAAAGAAAAATAAATTTATATTTTAAATTTTCTTAAAATAAGTTATTAAAATTCAAAAATTCATTCAAAAATTATTTAAATATTTAAATTATACTAATTATGACATCATCGGTTTGACCATCAGTCTGACCCCGGTCAAACCATAAAACCGGTAATCAGTATCTTTTTCGGTTCTTTGTCCGTTCCCGTTTTTAAAACCATGCTAAAATGTACTGTTAGATCTGTAGCTCACTTTCTTTACAAGTTTGACAATCTAATTGGATGTATAGTGAGATTCAGATGTTTCTCGATTGTAATCTTCCTTGTTCTTCACAACATGGTGTACTTGAAACCTCTCTATGGTGGCATGCATCCAAGCCCCATATTGTTGTTCTTCCTTCTATAAAGTACCTAAACTACTCACCCATAGCTTCAATCCTTCTCACCATGGTTCATGATCCCACACCAATAGCATAAAATCGACTTGCGTTCATATTTAAACGAGATCCATTATGGTTTAGGACCTCCTATATTCACTAGCCGACCTTTACACAGTGGTTGCGTAATATTGATATTGATCTCGACTCGCATACAACGTCCACGACAATCACCTTTGGCAGATTCCTCAACGCATTCAACCTTGCCTAAAGTGCTTCCAATGGCCTCAACATTCTCCCTTGTCATACATCTAATCTGTACCCAAAAGGATGCTCTATCAAACCTAGTATCCTCCACTGTTGTAGCTTCACCTAGATGAAATAAGCCAACCATGTATTTATGGAAAGACCATGGTCCCTACATCAATATATGCTTTGGGTCATCTTCATCATTGAATAGAAGCATAACTGTATTGTTCCCAAGGTCGCGTATATTAAAACTTCCCCCATACCTCCACAGGATCTTTAGCATTCTCATAATAGCTTCCAGATTAATTCTCTATTTGGTAAAGAACTTAGCCACCAAAACCCTACTATTTTCCACAACGTTAGTAGAAAGGTTTACTATCTGGGTTTCCTTTGTATTGAGCGACAACTTCGCCCATCTCCCTTGAAGGTCGCCCATAGCTTGCGTAGACAAAAAACTAAGAGAAAAAAAAAAGACAATAAAGATTCCACCAAAAACTGGGGAAAAGATTTTCGGTGTAAGAGACAGACAAGTTGTTTCACCATTGTAGGGTTTTCAAAAGAAAAACCTACAAACGCGAAACAATTCTTAGTTGATGTGATTATATGAATTGTCAAACACTTAATATAAAAAAATTAGATACCAGTTTTTTAGGTTTATAGGTTTCCATTTATGTTAACTGATAAAACATAAATAATGTTATTATTTTTAAAATAATATAATTCAAATAATTATATGATCTAATTTATTTGATCTTAAGGAAATATAATAAACTGAGTTGTAAAGTACAATACCCAAGAGAGTTCGGAGATTTGAAACTAGCTGGCTCAATGAATATATCCCTGCAATGTAAAAACCTTGCTTAATTATGTATTTGAAAATTATTACGTACTATAAAAAGAACAGGTGAGGAAACCATTATATATGTAAAACCCTAAATTTTAATCCTAATTTCCATTTAAGTACTAAAATTTAAATTTCATTATTTTAATCCTACTTTTTAATTTTACCGTATTTAGTCCCTAAAATAAAATTAAAAAAACGATCTTCTTTTGGTCTCTACCGTTATCTTACTAATGGAAATTATCTACATAGTAGATGAAGTCCATTGTTGGCACAATAAATACTAATGTGACCATTAAAATAATATTTAAAAAATTTATTTATTATTTAAAAAAGGCCTTGTCAGCAATTTAATTAAAAAAAAAAAACCACATCAGATAAAAATAATAACAATAAATTCTAAGCTTCTTATTTAAAAAAAAAAGAATAAAATTAATTTTTTTTCCTTTTTTTCTGAAGAACATTAGGCACTCAGAACATGTGTTCTTCCAAGTAAATCGTGTTCTTCATTTTCTTCCCCAACTAACATTTCCCATAAAGTTAAAATATTTTTTTTTCTTGCATTTTCTTAGCAACCAAACCCATAAAATTACTCAGATTTACAAAACACAAAGACATGCCCACAAAAATTTACAAAATACAAAGACATTCAACATGATTTTCTTATACTTTGAAACCAAAAAAAAATACAAAATTCAAACCCAAATTTTCGGCCCCCATGCACAACCAAATACAAAACTCAACCCATATTTTTCTATGTTTTCTAAGAGATCAAACACAAAACTCAAATCTCAAATCAATGAACAAAACCTTAGATTAGAAACCACAAATAGCCACACAACCTTAAACACGACAATCCACACCACCTCCAACCCCAATTCCGAAAGTCACCACCGATTTAGTCCATGGGTTTAGAGAGAAAGCCACTGTTGGTTTTGGCCATGGATTTAGATAGAGAGAGTTGGGTTTTCGGCCATTGGTTTAGAGAGAGAGAGAGAGAGAGAGAGAGAGAGAGAGAGAGAGAGAGAGAGAGAGAGAGAGAGAGTTGGGTTTTTGACTTGGGTTTAGATAGAGTGAGAGAGAGAGAGAGTAGGATTTTTTGCCCTGGATTTAGAGAGAGAGAGAGCTCACCTTCAGCAGCCCGTAGAGAGAAAGAGAGAGCATGGAAAATATGAGTTAGGTCAAATTTTTTTACTAGAAGTTAATATGGGATTGAGTTCTAATGATGTGTTTGGTTAGCAAGAAAGTTTAAGAAAAACTGTGAAAGTTACTGTATACAATTTTTTCCTTATCTTTAAAATTGAAAAAAAAAATTCAATTTAAATTAAAACTAAGAAATTAGAAGTTTTTTATTTTTGGTTTTTTTAATTAAATTTTAAACATTGAATTTTTTAAATGCCAAATAAATTTTTTAAAATAATATTTTAATGATTACGTTAGCATTTACAGTACCAACAACGCACTCCGTCTATCACATAGACAATTTCCGTTGGTGAGATGATGGTAGGGGCCAAAACAAGATCACTTATTGATTTTAGGGACTAAATGCGGTAAAATTAAAAAGTACGGACCAAAATGGGAATATGGTCAAAATATAATAACTAAAATAGTATTTTCACTTTTTTTAATTGTTTCTCTCTTTGTTTACACACAACCGCCACTATTCATTGTCTTCCTTCACCTTTGGGAAAAGCAAAAAGAAAAAAAAATGTTATTAGAGTAAACCAACTTATGGTTAGACCCATTTTAATAGTGCCTATTTGTGGTTTGGACTTCATCACTTTACCTATCTAAGATTATTTTCGTTGTCCTCCATAACCCACCTCGTTAGTTTATCATTATAAACATAAAAATAAATAAAAAGATGAATATGTGAAGATCAAAAAGTTAGAAGTGTGTAAAAACCAAGAACAAACCCACATAAGAGAGAAAGCGGGAGCTGGACTTTGCCACATTGGCACATTTTCCCACTAAGACTACCGTTTCAAAGAAACTTTGAGAGAGAAAGAGATGACAAATTTTGCTAATCATCATCAGCATTGTCCTTAGTTTTGATCATTAGATAATTCCTTAAGAAAGAGGCTCAATTGTGGACGTGGTGGTGGTAGCTCTCATTCCAAGCCAAATTCCACTCTTTGCTTGTTATTCTCAAGTCCAGTATCGTTTCTCTTCTCCTAGTCTCCAATATCTACTCTTTTCTTTTTCTTTTCTAAATAAAAGTCTAATTTTTAAACTCTTGCTCAATCAACCACCTCTTGGTTTTCTCTTAAAACAATTTTTAATACCATTCACTCCAAAGAAAATTACAATTGACAATGGGACGATGAAGGAAAAGAAAATCCCTACTGAAATATACTATATTGACAATATATCATCCTAGCTCAGGTGTAACATATTACACCTAGCTAGTCCCCCATTTTTCTCATCCCCTATAAATACCCCCTCATTTTTTAGAAAAAATAGGGAGTAAAAGAGAGAAGAAAAGGAAAAAATAGAGTAAGAGTGGAAAAATTCTTAGAAAAATACCCTAGAAATTCTGAAAAAAATTCTTTTCCCCCTCTCTAGGAAAACCACCACAAAAAAAGATCCTCTTCCCTTTTTTTACTTGTAATTTTGTAGGTAAGCTTGTAGGGATGGGGTAGTTTCTTAATAACTACACCCATCCCATTTCCTATTACTATCTTGTAAACATCATATTTATTTATATATGAAGTGCTTTCCTTTATATTGTCTGTTTATTTTTTTATTGTGTAAATATCTCCCTTTATCTTTATGTCCATATTACTATTGCTTGTTTATGATATTGTGCTTGTTTCCTAGATGGGTATTGGACCATCTCCTAGGGTTTGTATGGGAAGTACCCTTAGGGGGAAGAAATCTCATCCCACCTAGGCATATAGGATTTTATTTTCCTTACTTTATATTTCTGTCATTTGTGGGGACCTAAGGACCGAGGAAGAATAGAACCGCTGTGGCTATCATTCGTTCTTCAGATGGAAGCAATTTAAGCCTAAGGAGTGGGTTCACCCGAGGATAGGATGGGAAGAGAGAAAATACTTCCTAGAATTCCGAGTGGAGAGAATGACATTGAGAAAGAGAGTCAAGGTAGTTGAAAGAAATTTCTTGTGAAAGCTCACCTACAGCATCCGCATTAAACGACTGGCAAAAACTTTATCAACTGCATTGATGAGGAAATGACTCTTGAACAGTAAATTCACAGCTAAGCAGCTCCTTCGACCACCTTCAACAGAAATCTAATGGGACAAGTGTCTTAAGGAGGTCCTAGAAGATCGTAGAAGAAGGGTTATGATGCAAGAAGCTGAGGAATATACCAAATGTTAAGAACCTTGCGAATTTAACAAGGTTGATGAATTATGGTAGATCTCTTCAAGGGGATCTGGACCTCCATAAGAAGAAGATAGGGATAAGAACAAAGAATGAGAGAGCGAGAGAGTAATTCAATCTTATTAAGCTTGTTCCTTTACAATTACAGCTTGCCCTCTTTATACAATCCATATTAGTACACTAATCATTAACTAACCCTTCATCCCAATTGCCTAACGACCCTAATTGCCTAAGTGCCTAACCCAATTGCCAAGAATTGCCACTCTTCAATTACATAATTACACAACTACACAAGTACTTATCAGTATATAAAGGAAGAGAACTTCCAGATGAGGGGAGAGAATAGTATATATTCTAGCATAAGAACATCGTCCTCATGTGAGCTTGTAAAGAACTATCAATATACTTAATTTTAACTTCGGTTCATTCCCTTCGTGTTTGAATCTTCGGACTAAGATCAACTTGTTTTATCCACTCTCTCTTAACAAATATCTATTAGTTTGGGCCTAGTGGGGTAGTATGAACTTCATTATTCTAAGTGGGTTTGGGATGCTAAATTTCGTGTCCTTACATCATCCATTTTATTTTTCAAGCAATCCCCTCCCCTTTTAATTTATGTCATCCCTTTAATATTCTTGCACAATCCCCATCCCCCTTTACTTTATTGCACTTATATATGCGTGTAACTTTATATATATATATATATATATATATATATATATATATATATATCTAGACACCGAAATATTAAAAAAAAAAAGATTTTCTACTCCCTCTCTCTTAGATGGTTTTTAAACCTCCATTAGAGCACAATATGGGTATGTCTAATGAGAATGGTTGATGGTTTAAAACTCTCATTTCTTTATGATGGAGGACCCATGAGGCTAGAAAGAGATTAACCTATTTAAGAGAGACAAAAAAAGAAACTCTTCAATCAACCTTTACAATATTTCAGCTCTTTACTTTTATGTCATTTAAATTTTTGCACGTTACTTTCCTTGCAATTTATTTTCAGGACTTTATTATTGTTGTCCTTTTATTTTTCTCATCAATAATGTTGCCATAAAATAAATATGCTTGGGTAAAACAACTTCTTTACACAACTATTCTAAGGAAGTGCTTCTCAAAATCCTTTTCACCATTTTCAAAAAGAATGATGAAGTTTTCTATTAAAAAAAAAAAAAAAAATAGAGTTTTTCCAAAAAATGCTTTGCTAAAAAAAATCTCTTCCTTTCAAAAAAGTTTCCAAAAAAACCTCCCTCCATTCTTTTCTTAAAAATTTAAAGAAGGTGTTCTAAAAAAATGTTTCTCTAAAAAAATCTGTTTAAAAAAAATGTTCTTACCACGTTAAAAAAAATAGGTGTTTTCAAAATAGTTGTCTCAAAAAAATTGTTTTTCTCTTCCCTCTTAAAGGGAATCCAATTTTTTTTGCAAAGAAAAAAGGGAAAATGTTTTTTTTACCATGTTATATTTCCCCTCAAAAAATGTTTTCCCCTCCCATTAATTACAAAAAATAATAACTCAAAAAATGGGTTTCCAAAAAATATGTTTTTACCACGTAGGAAAATGTTTTCAAAAAAAGAATTTTTCAAAAACTTTCTTTTCTTTTTTTTTTTTTTTTTAATATGAAAATAAAAGAGAACTTTTCTAAAAAATTAATAGTAAATAGTCTTTACCACGTTGGAATTCCTTCAAAAAAAAAGGTTTTTTTTTTTTTTTTTTCTCAAAACTCCTCTATAAAAACTTTTCCTAAAAAAAAAGTGCTTTTTCAAAACAATAAAAAGTTAACGTGGTAAACTTTTTTTCATACATTCTAATCTCAAGCTTTTCTTAGAATAGTTGAAGTCAAAGATTTGTGTTCATGGTTCATTCTCTTGAGTCCTTGAACACCCTTTAAGCTTACATTGACCCTATCACTTTCTTTGGCACCAATGAATTTTATATGTCATCTTTTTTTGCATGACAAAAATGAGAAAAAGGTAAATAACAGCAAGGTGCTACTCTTCCAACTCCATTTTTTTTTTGTGTGTTGTAGTTTGTTTATTTATAATAGCTAGTACTCACATGCTACCTATGTATTAAATATTCTACTCATATGGTTGTTCTTGTATATCCTCACACATGCTATCTATATATATACCTCACATGCTTGTTTGTAAATATTCATTGAAATTAATATTCACCTGCTAATTATAAATAAATAATTACTCACATGTGTATATGTATATATTGTTTGTAAAACTCTTTTTCAAAAATCAAAATGCCAAATATTCTATTTCTTCACAAAAAGATGACATTTGAAATAAATTAAAATGAGATACTATCTTCGGATAGGCGTTGTGGGGTGCCTAACACATTCCCCACACGTAACCAAACTTCTGAGTCAATGACCTTTGATTCGAGACTTTTTGGTTTAACTTAATTAATGAGCCCTTAAAACTTGGTTTAGTTAATTAGGTAACCTAAAACAAATTAGACACATAGGTGACCAGTCACACCTAATACAAAACCAATGATTGGTGGCGACTCCTAAAATAAAAATAAGAAAAAGGGACTCACATACACACACGCCCCACTCTAGAGACGCAAGCACACAAGAGTCACATTGCCAATGACCCCATGTGCGACCAACCAAAAGAAATTTTGGGGTGCCCACATCGAATACCCGTCAGAAAACTCCATTAGCATGAATAGAGCAGTACATGGATGACTATAAACCCTCCAAGCCTATATCTCCCTGTGTACTTGAGCCATCCAAGCTCCAGCTAGCAACCAACTTCGTCGAGTCTTTTCTTCATCTAGCTTATTGAAGTCACCACCGTTGAGCCGCAAACAGAAAACAACAAAGGATTTGGATTTGATTTGGCTTCATTAAGTTTCCATCCCTTCAACAAACTCACAAAACTCAAGGTTTAGTGATGGAGGTGAAGGTTACAAATTTCTCTCAAGGATATGTCATTTGTGAGAGAAAAGGAGAAGAAAGGATAAAGATTTTTGTTTCTCTAGATTAAGGCACTCTCTTTCATACAAAAGGGTTGGGATGAACAAATGCTCTAAACCTAGCAAACCAACAACCACACCCACAGCTAGCCACCACTAGTCACCACCACCGAAAACCAAAAAAAAAAAAAAAAAAAAAAAAAAACCACAGCCACGAATCACCACAACCCACTAGCTACAAAACCCACTCAACCACCAACCATCACCGAAAAAAAAAATCACAACTCATTAGACACAAAACCCATTCAACGACCACCACAGCCACAACAACCACTACCACTGTCACTACCACCCAGAACCTGAACCCTAACCACCAAAATCGCAAACCAAATCACAAACCCACAACTGCATCACCACCATCATCCAGGAAAAGAAAAACTGATTTGAAAATCAACCAGACCCACAAAGCCCCATCAAAGCACATATCAAATCGCCATAAATCCGATCGGACCACTGAAGCACAGATCGAACCACCATAAATTTGATCAGAACCCAACCCAACTGCAACAAGCAAACCCAAGAGAGGAGAGAGGGACAAGATAGAGTGAGAAAGTTGATTTCAGTCGACAGGGAGAAGAGGAGAGGCTGGGCATGAAGACGTGGGTAATAGAAAATTAGAAATAGAGGACAAGCAAAAAAAGAGAAAAGAGAGGAGAGAGCAGTAGCACTCATGAACCAAATAAACAACATTATTTGTGTTTAACTTCCAGCTACAATCAGCTTCCAAAGATGGCAGTTTACTGTAGCTGAGAGTTAAAATTTTTTAAGTATAATATCTTTGAAGTTGTGGGTGATTTTAGTGTATTGGGTGCTAAAATAGCTTTTATATCTATTTTAGCACCACTATTGTGAATGCTCTTACAACCAAATCTTGAGAAAAGGAACTTTGTATAGTGACATACTTGATCCAATAATTTTTTTACCGTTGCTTTGGCTTCCGTCTCTCGCAAGTTTTTGAATGTTCAAACGAATATCATTGATGGAACCACCCGATTGAATATGAATACCTAGAAAAAAAATATACACATGCATAATTATATAATTCAAATTTCACTAACTATTGCAATTTGGCTTTATCTAGGAGTAATGTTTATTACATACAAAATATTTTACACAGTTTTATACACCCCCAAAATGAACTAGAATCATGACTTGAGTTTGTGTACAACAAATTTAACCCTTATCTTAGATTACTAGCAACATTCAAAAGGCAACACATATAGAATCAAGAAAACTACGAACTGGATTAATGGGAAATGATTTCTTCAAACAATTGATTGACACACTTTAAATATTGGAAATTTGGAAACAAAAGTAATACCATAAAAAATATTAAAATCTTTAAGTAAGGGACTTACATTATAGTTGTGGTAATGGTAGGAACGCGCCATTAACATTTGTGGGGTGTTAGGTGTTACCCATTTTATTTTTAATTTTTATTTGTTTCTGTATAATTTAATAGTTTGGAGGGAAGGTTAAATCCTAATTTCCTGTTTTGGAAATATAAGAAGGTACAAGTCAAAACTATAAGACTTTTGGCCTAAATGTTACCCATTTTAACGTGTACTATTGGAATTGTTTTTGGTATAGAACTAATTCAATAAATTTATAGATAAGACACACATCTCTTAAAATCAGTTAAAATTAATAAAGTCCAATGACGTTACCCATTTACATATATGGCAAATATAGACAAATAATTTTTTGTCTCAATTTTTTTGCAAATAATCCAACTTTTATCTCTTTTTGAAATAAAGAAGTTTTTAGTGTCTGTTTTATAATAACAACTTATCTAGCTTTTTGTTAAAAGATTTTTGCTAAAAATTTTGTAGCTAAAAGCTAAAACCTAAAAAATTCAAAAGTTGATGTTGAAAGATTTTTGCTAAAAATACTATAACTAAAAGCTAAAAACTAAAACAAAAAAAAAAAAAAAACAAAAAACAAAAGCTGATTGATTTTTTGCTAAAAGTACTGTAGCAAAAGAGTAATGTGGAACACTAGACAAACAATAGGTAAGAGAAGACTCGGTATTTTAAGCAGAATTTATAAAATGAGACAGCATAGATAGTTGATTGTAGCTAACTTTTTGACTAAAACTTTGCAGTAGAATACATATAACATAGAATCCTAAGCTTGAACCAAAACAAGCTTCGGTTTTTTGTGGGACTTGCATGGGCCCACAAATAGTAAATAAGTTTCAGCAAAAGGCCAGTAAAAGGCTGGCGCTAAAAGTAGTTTTATCCTTTTACAACACATCTATATACATACATATAATAATAATAAGTAAAACTGAGAGAAAATCTAATTAGATTTCAAATTGAAATTCAATTAGAATTTAATTTTGCGCCACGTGTCTCATCTAATCTAAATTTTAAATTTTTGTGCCAAATATGTTAATTCAATGCAAAAATTAGATTTCAATTAGTGTTAAATTTTGTGCCACGTGTCCCATCTAGTCTAAATTTTTTAATTTTTGTGCTAAATGAGTTAATTTAGTGTAGAAAACAAAGAGACTAATATAAATAAACTATAAAAACCTAATCATATAATTAAAAACAATTCAAATTTATTAGTCATTTATGTTGATAAGCCAAAACTGTATTGACCCCTTGTGATGGATTAATTGATTAATTAGCCAAGTTAAATTAATTAATCAAATTAACATGCAATGTACGTGGCAGCACAAATAAATGACCAACTAAATAAATATGTAGCGGAAAATAAATTGACATGGTGATTTGTTTACTAATGGAAAAAACCTCTGAAGCAAAAACTTCACCAAGTGATTTTAAGGTCACCACTCCCGAGAATCCATTATTATAACAACAAGCGGTTACAAGTAAAGGAATCCTAGTACCTTATACCAACCTACAGTTGAATGCTTACCTTAATACTTAATTGGACTTGTTCTATAGTGACAATCTTTTCTTGTATTGCATGACTCCTAGTATGTGACTAACCAATAGATGAACGGATCCCAGTACGCAACTTGGTCACCAACTTGAAAATGATGTTGGCTGCAAAGTTCTTTAGTTCATCACACGATGAAGATCATGAAGTTACTTGGTCACAAAACCCTACGGTGTACAAACACAACAACTTCTTCAAGATGAACTAAGACAAACTAGGTTTCTAGTCACACTTCTCTTCACACTTGTGGAATTGTGCTCTTATGCAACTGTGCTACTTGTAATGACTCTTAAAATAATCCTTATATATGTTTAGGGTTGTGAGAAAAAAAAGCTCAAAACATACATTTACGGATTGGATAAAATTAGCTTTGAAAAACTGAACTTCATAAATCTCGACAGATACCCTATCTATCAAATAGCTGTCAAGCCTCGGACTAAAACAGCTCTTTTAAACCTCAATAGATACTAGCTATCGAGTTTTAATGAACAACACTTCTTCACTTGAATTTTGGACAGACGTGCATGGCTTTAACACTTGAACTTGAAACCTTGTTTCTTGAAGTATTAAACAGATCCTAGATCTACCCAAATACATATAAAGTGCGTTTTGTCAAAGGATTAACTAATTACATAAAATGTTGACATATATTCCTAACATGAATCACATATGTCCTAACATGAATCACATATGTCCTAACATATGTAATATACCATGACTACGTAATATGTATATATATATATATATATTATAATTAAAATTTAGAGAAATCAAAATTGAATTTTCCTTTTGCTAGTTTCCAGACAAATTAAATTGTTTAGATTATTGTTGTTTTTTTTTACTGAACTAATTAGCATATTTTTTGTACCGTTTTTATTCAGATATTTTGTGTATGAAGATCTTGAACGCAACAAACTGTAATTATGTTGAACGATCTCATATACATATACCATTTCAATTTAGAAGATACCATTTAACCAGTTTATTGTTTTATTTTGTGTTGTATTTAGGGTCCGTTTGGATACAGCTGAAAACTGAAAACATACCATTTAACCAGTTTATTGTTTTATTTTGAGTTGTATTTAGTAGAATTTCACAAACAATAATTATGAATTGATATTGTATATGTAATATCCAATAGTGATTTTCAGAATCATATATGTAATAACAATTTAACGAGAAAATTGGTGTAACCAATATCATGAAAATTGTAAAGAAAAACTATTTTAGTATCTCTAAATGTCCTGATCAAACTATGTCCTATATATTTAATAACTCAAGTTAACATCAACAGCACAACTACAATTCATCATTTCCATGTGTAAGCACGGGTTACATACTAATTTAATATAAAAGTTACCAAAAATTATATCTTTTGATAAATACTATGAAAATAAGTTACTACGAATAAGCAAATCACATGGACAAATTAATACTACTTTCTAAGTGATTATTATTATTATTATTGTTATTATTATTATTTTGAGAATCAACTTTTTACGTAATATATTTATCCAAATTTTTTTTAACTCATATAATTACAAGGTTCAAATATAAACTAGCTAATTTATAATAAATCTTAGTTATATTCTGTATATGTTGACTCACATTTTTGTCACTTTCTTTTTCATGTCTAAAAATAGTAAAATATTAGAATGTTATATATGAGTAGAAGTTTTTTTTTTTTTCAACATTTATATAAGTTGGGTCATACACATTATTCTTTTGCAATATGATTTTGGTTTGATGTAAGTGTTACAGGTCATAAAATATACTTTCACTGAGTGGGCACACTATAAACACAGTAAAATTATAGAAACTCTATAATCAAAGCTTTAAAAGGTTTAGAAATGCTTTTCTTATTAAAATTATATTATTTAAAAATTCTATATATCTAAAAAATCATTATTTATTTTAATTTATTTTGATCATTTATAATAATTTTTTGTATTAATAATAAAAATTGGGCATTGTGCTTGCGCTATGTGACTTGACTTAAGTATTATCCTTTGTTGTAGGACGTGCTTTCTCAATATACCGCACTATAAAATTAAAATCATTTAGATAGATTTTTATAAATTAAATTCCACCTACATTTGAAGAAATTAAAAAAAAAAAAAAAAAACGACTCCAATTAAAATTTAATTATCAAAATCTATCAAAAATTTTAAAGAAGCTTCACCATTTATTATAAATTATAATCTACAATAATTCTTGGTTTTGATAAAAGCTAAACTTACACAATATATTATTTAAATAATTTGGAAAAATTATATTTTAAACCTTATAATTCTATTATCTATTTAAGTTTTTAATTTCAAATATTTTATTAAAATATTTTCTATAGCTTTCATAAGTTAACCAGTAATTTGCATAAGCATATGTATACTATAATAATGAAAATGACGTCATTTCACTTGAATTCCTTTAACTGCAATGATTTTCTAAGAATTCTATTATTCTAACGAATTTAAAATATGACTGATCATATGTTAAGAGTCTTTTAGTTCAACTGGTCATTCCTAAAATATTAAATTAGGATTATCTATATCAAAAATAGATCCACACAATTACCGACTATTGAAATAGTCTCTTATAGAAATAATATCTTACGAAGATCCTCTTAATTTTTCTAATTCTTGCATGTTTTTCCATAAGCATGTCAAAATTCATATTTTCATATACTTATTTTTCATTTCTAATGCTATCGAAGAGATCAAGTTATCAACCTCAAATCTTACTTTTAAAAAAAATTTGAATAATGTTTAAGACTGTTAATCTTAACTTAATTTTTTAGAAATATTATTTTGTATTTAGGCTTATGAATCACATGGATATTCTAGAATTTATTCATATTTTAATTGAGAAAAATAATTTTCATTACATCAAAATGGTAGTATAGTACCACTACGTTTGAGTTTAGTGCAAAAGGTTTTTTTTTTTTTTTTTTTTGTTCCATCTCTACTTATAAAATTCAATCTAATCTCTCTTTCTTGTTCGCTCTATTAACCACTCCAAATTAAAAAACCAGCTTATTTTTGCTATATTCATAGGCCCATTGCATTTTTTAAAACTATTCATTGGTCCCATTGTACTATTTTAGCTGATTTTTACCTTTAATTTATTTACAGTTCTTTTGGTAAAAAGTTTTCAATTTAAGTAAAATAAGCGGATCCCAAACAAACTTGTACATGTGTTACTTGATGTAGCATTAGTAATGTTGGGTGTTACAACCCACATATATGTTTTGTTTAACTGTCAAGATTTTTATTATTCAATTGGCACCTATTTATGTTTTTTTCTTTTTTTAATAAAAATTCAATAGTTATAACAAGAGAGGGAAGGTTTGAACCTTGGTGTATCTAGGTGAGAAGGTGCAAACTAGTTAAGCTACGAAGCACGTGGAGCACCTCTTTATGCTTCTAATAGAGGCATCTAAAGTTCAAATTTCTTATTTCTATTATAACTATCACAATATAAGGGGAAAAAAAACATAGATATATGATATTCCAAATTTCAACCCACTATTGGATGATACAAGCAACCCCGCTCCCGCTCCCCCTCCCCCTCCCCCTCCCCATTCTTAAATAAACAAAAAATATTATTGCATGTTGTACCTAAAAAATCCTTAATAAAATTAAATCTATTTGTCAAATGGGCCTCTTGTAATGCTTAGAGCCTTGCACCATCTCTTCTCTACTCTTTTGGGCTATATTGGATCTACAAACAAAGGATATGGGTTTAGGCCTCAAGGGCCCCCTTTTTCGTAGAATATTTTTTTTTTAAGGGATATCATCACATAATTCACATTTATATAATTAAATTAAATTCATCCATTATTTGCATAATACTAAAACAAGTCAATCAAAAAACAAGAGTGAAGAGTAAAAGGGATGGTACTAACCGGAATAGATCCATCGTTTCCAAAATACAAGCCGATTTCCACTTAGGAAATAATCAGGCATACAAGCCAGTGCATAAAGAGGGGACTCACCAGTTACGGCTTTAAAAACAATCAAACCTGGACAACGGTTGACTAAATCCAAAGCAATATCTATTGTGTTGAACCATATGGACAGAGAAATTAATCAATCGTACAGAATTATATTGCAAAAATTTCAAGTTGGAAATAATACTCAAGGGATAGTTAAGACGAAAGAGTTAATTCTTACCCAAAGCTTTGTTATATATTGCCTCGCAAACAACTGTAGCTCCCATGGTGCCATTTTCTGGCTTTAGAATTTCTAGTGGAGTGTGCAAATAGAGATAACGACCCAATTTTAAATGCCCGTTGCAAAGAGCCAGAACAACTGGAATACTTCCATCTGTTTTTCGAATACTGATCAAGTTCTCATTCTTTCCAAGCATGCATTCTGCTATACGGTAGTTTCCATTATAAGCTGCCCAAGCAAAAGCTGTGAAACCTTCATTATCTTTTATTTCCAAATTTTCTTTAGAAAATTGCTTTACCAACTCCTCCACTATATGCACATGTCCAGCTTCAGCAGCAACATGAAGTGCGGTCTTGTCCCTACCTGTGATTTTTGCATTTATTGCATGCGGATGGCGATCAAGGAACTTGTTGGCAGCATTCCAATCACCAATTTGCAAAGCTTTGTTAAATTCCATATAAATCTCAGCACCATCATCAATGTTTCCCTCTTCGTCACTTTCTCCTGCCAAACTTTATTTGATTATTTATTTATTTTTTCAGAGATTTGTTTTTTTCCAGAGAATGAAATGAAACGAAACCATTCTGAGATCTACATGTCAACTATCAGTTGATATTTTTGTTGATTCTGAATTTAAATATTAATTAAATACCTAGAGACATTGGATTTAGTACAGACAAGAGCCATACCATTCTGAGATCTACATGTCAACTACCAGTCGATATTTTTGTTGATTCTGAATTTAAATACCTGTTTAATTAAATACCTAAGAGACATATCAAAAACAATGGATTTATCAAGTACAGACAAGAGCCATACCGTGTCAAAGCAAGTGCAATATTATAAAAGAATAATAAAGAGATTAAAAATAGATTGGATTTAGTACAACAAAGCCAAAAAAGCAAAAGCGCTAAAGTCCCATTGCAAAAAGATTGATTAAATATGATTCTTATTAACACAATAATTATGAAGATGAGTTAGTGTTTAGGAATCAAACCTACATAAATGTGAAAGGTTGAACAAATGAATAATTAAGTAGTATACAAAGAGAGCTAGGGGCAATGTCAAAGCCAAATTAATTTTAGTATTATATATATAAAATATAAATAAAAAATGAAACTCTAAAAAGAATAAGTCAACTTTAGTTTATATATATAGATATAGAAAAAAATAAAAATAAAAGAATAGAAAAGAAGTGGAGTCAACTTTGTTGTTAGTGTACAAAGGAGTAAAATGCTTTTTTTAGAATTTGATGAACCAGTAACTGAAAATGTTACTTTCAAAGTTTCAATAATTCAAATGATGTTCCTTTGAAACAAAAAGTAAAGGTTCATATTTGCTTAGAAAATATAGATCGCCAATTTATTTCTGATGTCTTTTATATATTCATATGCTCAGTTGAAAACTATTATTTAAGACTAGGCCAAATGTTAAGAATGAACTGATTGGACAATTGTTGTAGAGTAATTGTTGCAACAAGCTCAGTACAGTAGCAAGTAGTACAACAGCAGTTTCAGCTGAATAACAGCATGTAGTTAAAGTGCAATTAGTGGCATATGGTTAATTGTAATCCACACATGCATATTTCAATTAGGTCACATGCGTATTTGAATTAGGACATGTGCTAGTATGAGCTATAATAGTACTTTGATAGCTGTTAGGAGAAAGATAGAGTTAGTTACAACAGTTAGTACTCTCGAAGAAGTTGTTTCTGACGAAGCCTTGAGTATAAGAGGCTAGTTCTTGTAATCATAGAAGTTAAGCAATAAATAACTTCAGTGAATTCTCTTCCAATTCTCTAAATTCTCTCATTCTCCCTCTTAATCTCTGGGGGCTCGGTTCCCTCTAAAGAACCTCTACAGTTTCCATTACCTAAACAACAAACCACCAAGACCTTAAGGAAGGTCTTAACAACCAACTTTTTAAAAAAGACTGATATTCTCTTGAAGGATTGTAGTTGGTTAGGGACTACGGAAACAATGTGATAATCAAGGTGCTGATGACATTTAAATTTTGCTGGACTTACAATTTATGGTGAAAAATAAGATGGTGAGAAATGTATCATTGTTAAGCAGTCAAGAAATAGCTTTTAGAGAGAAACTAAGCCACTGTAGCTTATTCATAGCAATGTGTGTGGACCAAAACCATCTTTGTTTGGTAGAAATAACTATTTTCTTCTCTTCATTGATGATTTATTTTTTCTATAATAATATTATGAGGAATTTAAAATTATTTAAAAGTTTAAACTGTTGTATATAGGTATAATCGTTATGAAATTAAGACCTTGTGATTTGATAAAAGGGCAAATTCAGATAAAATGAATTTAAAGATTTTTATGAAACAAATAGTATTGGTCATCTTTAAAAGTCCTTAGATCGGCAAATCATAATGGCACTGCTGAAAGAATGGTTTAATATGATCCAAGATTAGAACGGACAAAAGATAACGTTTTGACTTACATGTGTTTAGGAGCATAACATGGTGTTAGGGTCATTATTTGTTATGTGTTAAAAAATCCATTCCGAAATGCACTTTATATGTATTTTGAATCTAAGTTTTCTGCGTCCAAAAGTTTATTGTACATCCATGTTGAAGAATGAAGAAAACTGTTCAAGAAATTGCTTGAGAATGCCGAATTTTGCATCTCTACTGCACTTAAAAGAGACAAGCCTACTGAGAAGTTGTTACAACTTTGTGTGCCTAAGGTTTTGTACTGAGCTACTACTATTTTTATTGGAACATGTTACTGTGAAGAACTTTGCACAGATAAACTGCATCAATCAGGGATTGTTGTAACTTGTAAGATTCAACCACACATTGGTAGATTCATGTACATTGAAGAAGTTAGCTAAAAAGAGTAGTCCAACTAGGTTAGATATGGGCTTGGATAGGTAAATAGGTTCTACTATAGGTAGGTATGTACTTTAGGATCGGGTAATATTTCTTGTACTTGTAAACTCAATATTTATTAGTGGATTATTCAAGGAGCGGTGAACTAAATATCACTCATTGAGGTTATTCTTGCAAAGGTTTTCCTATCGTAACCATATTGCCTATGTAAAATTTATTTTCTATTACACTAACTCTAGACAAGCAATGTAGTTGTACCTTCAATTGGACATTGCAAGTAATAGGACCAATTAATCAACATGAAATAGGAACACCCAAGAAGAATGGAAATATCTAGTAGTTTTTCTTTACCTAGAGAAGAACATGTTAATTCAGTTTGGAAGAACTATCCTACCCACGTCCAACTCCAACATCTCTTAGTTATAAAAATATTTTCATTATCATCACTAGAAAGAAGTTCTAGTGAAATACTATGGTAAATAGGAAGTATACAAGATCTCAATGATTCAACTAGAGAATATCAATAATCAAATGTGTTTTTTTCCTGTTTGAGGACCTATAGAATATAACAAAATGTTATCAACAAAGAGATCAAGGCAATAGAAAAGAATGATAAATAGAAGTAACAACTTTGCTGTATGGAAGACAGGCTATTAATGTACAATGGTGTATAAGATGAATTGTGAAAAAAAAAGGTAGAGAGATACAAACCAAGAATGGTACACCCAGCATTGGGTATTATTTGGGATGAGATATTTGCCTTAGTTTCTTGTTTGGAAATTACACCACTAATAATTACTAGAATAGCGTAAAATAAATATATAGATATCAAATATATGATAAATATGCTTTTTGAATGCTTATTTGGCAGAAGAAGTGTGTTATGTATATTTAGACCCCTGTAAACTCAGATTGTTTAACCTAATTAATTAACCAAGTTGTTAGTTAGGTTTATTATACAGATCTAAGTTAAACAATAACAATCATTTCACATAGAGCGGAAAAGTAAATAAGACAAACGATATGATGACCCAAAAAAACCAATGAAACCGTCCAATTTCAAGGTAAAAAACCTAAGAAGGGTTTAACCTAAACAATTCACAAGGAAACCATTCACTAATAAAATGGAAGTGTTTATAATAGATTTAACCCTAAATCTAATGCTACCTCTTATAATACTTATTCACGCAACCATGCGCATCTCCAAATCCACAGGCTCTTCTATTCAGAATTTGTTGAACACAAACACTCCACTTTGTGATTTTGAGATCCCACTCAAAAGTTTAGATCATTAGCAATAGTTGATTTTGTTTGCAAAAATTTCAGATCTACCGATTCCATTGATGCGTAGAAGGAATTCCAGTAGTGACTTTGAAATAAGAAAGCACAGTACCTTTTAGATCTCAAAAAAGCACCTCCAAAGTCATAACAAAACGTGTATTAGGGTTTCTTTTAAATACTTAGTGAAATATATCTGAAACTCTAGTCACTTGATGGGCTTAATGAGCTGTTAGGCCTTAATTAATTTCTGCCTTAAATTCTGCAGATTCGTGTTTCGATCGGTCCAACCTAGCATGTTTTGAATTCTTTGAACTTGCAGATTGCTTGTTCTTGAGTTCTAATTTGTAACACCTTGAGTATTATCTAATATACCCTATAGACTTAATAATCTATATCTAGACAAGTTTGTGTTCACGGTTTACCAATTGTTTTCAACTTTTAGATCCTAACGAAATGTTTTTCTACTATGTTGCCATGGGCTATACTCTCAAAAGGAATTAAGAGTTCACATATATTTACAATGAGAAACAAGAGAAACATTCTAAAGGAACACTAACAACAGAAATAATACGAAAGCTTTTACAAAAAATAGAGATAACCTCAAAATTTCAAGAAGTTATAAAGGATAGTTTAGGCTAAGAATTTTCATATAGGGTAGGAAGGATGAAGAAAAACCTCAGTAGTGGAAATTAGAGCTTTTTTACACACCTTCATGACTCTCTCTTTTTAAGTCAGCAAATCATCTTTGTCAATGCTAATTTGAGTAGATGGCAGACATTTTTCTTTTCTTTTCTTTTCTTTTTTTAAGTTTTTAGAAAAAATATTGTTATTTGTTTTATTTCATAGAAGTAAAATCTTTAGTAAAACAATCATGAAAGTAAGAAGAAATGGACTCTAGTAATACCAATAAAGGAGATGACTTTCTCTCTCTCTCTGGGCTAAAACATTGGCTTGTCAGAAAGTGTGTAAGAAAGAAGTGCCTTGGCGGAAAATGCGTGAGAAAGTTTGAGTAGATGGAGGACATTTTTTAAATACAAATAAAAGTTTCAGTTGTGTTTTAAGCAAACACTCGAAACTCCTGAATAATGCATTTCCATGTAACATACTTTGTAAGTCACATGAGTTGAGATATCTTGATTGATTGCTTTTTCTTTTTCGTTTTTATGTAAATGGTTTAATTTGACAAGCAACGAACCAAATATGTTCGAATAATTCAATAAATAAATAAAAGGAATGGTTTGTGTATGCAATTGGGCTTATAGCCTATCATAACGATGAAGATAAAGTAAACCCAACATTGTTAAATAGTTTGGTTAAAAGCCTAAGTTATCTAACACGTACAATGGAGGACATTTTCTTTGGTATTGGCCTCAAAAGTCACAACATGAAACTGAATGCGCTTATTAGGACACATTTGAAGATTGCTAATAGAATCTATATATATAGATATATATAATAGGTGAAGCAGAGAGAAACTCTAATTGCAATTTTAAATTAGAATCCTAATTTTGTGCCATGTGTCAAGATTCATGTGGCTCCATTTGTCTAAATTTAAGTGGATCAGCTGTAATTCTGGTGTGTTCTTTTCTTTTCTTTTTCCACACTTGCGTATTTCAAGGTTCATCACACCTGCATGTTTCAAGGTTCATCTCCCCACATCTGCCTATTTCAAGGTTCATCTTCCCTTTCCCAATACAATTCTCCTATTGTTCAATGAATGTTATGAAATTTGATAAGGAATTAGAAAAGAATTTCTCGATATCAATGATGCATGTATTTAGGTATTTTTGTATCTTATATAAGAAAAAGTTTTCTATAGATTCTCATTGTAATTTTTTGATTTCATGTATTTTTTCTCGAAAAGAAAAAAACACGCCTCCACTACTCATATTCATCCAAACCTCCTCTCTCTCTCTCTCTGTGTGCAAAATTCAATTTCTACTTCTCTACTAAATCTGTTTTATCAAGAATTTTTTTTTTTTTTTTTTTTTTGTTTCGTTTCATCTCTGCAAAACTCAGTCTAATCTTTCTTTCTCTCGCTTTGTTTTGCAAATCAATTATAGATCTTCTTTACAAAGGCAGGCTTCATATGCAAGGTAATTGTTAATTAGATATGATTTTTTTTTTATTATTATTATTATTTTTTTTTTTGCAAGTTTTATGGGGTTTATAATTTAGCTCTCACTCTCTATTTTCATTAGATCTATTTATTTTCGTCCTATGTTCTCAATCTCTTTCTCTCAAGAATTTTTGGTTTATAAGATTGATGATGGACTCTTTTTTTTTTCTTTTTTCTTTGGAGTGTTAAAGAGATATATAGTGTTTACTACAAATGTCAATTTTGGATGTATAGTTTTTTTTTTTTTTTTTAATTATTAAATATGGGAATCTTCTCAAGATTGAACCACAGTCTTCTTAGATCTTTACTCATAGATCTTGGATCTCAAAACTCAGACTTATGTACAATTGGCGAAGATATAAACTCAAGCTGTTTTGCAAATCATATATACAATTAGAACTTATCCTATTTGTTTACCTTTACGTTTTATGCTCATAATTTTAGTAATTTTTAATTGATTACAATTTTTTTTATGAGATTCACGTTATTCTATTGTTATATATTGTTATGAGATGCATGTTATAAGATTCACATTTAATTGATTAAACTATTTTGCTAAAAATGGTTTTTGATAAAGCAACTTAATCATAACTATATGTACCGTGTATGAATCAACCTTAAATATATATGTCTATGTAACATTGTTTCTTTAGAATTTTGTATGATAAAAATATTTGTTAAAAAATTACATAATGCTAAGATTTATTAAACATGAATAAACTAAGTCTTTTGAACATGACTAAGTTCATGATTAATAATAAAAACAAAAAAACAAAACCAATAGTATCACTTAAATAATAAAATACAATATATTTATTTTCATTGTTTTATTAAATTATATCCATCCCCGTGCGGTAGCATGGGTTACATACTAGTTATTACTAATTGAACTTTTTACACTTAACGTTAGATTGCCTTATTCACTTTTTAAAGAATTTAAACTCTTGGGATATAGCAATAATAAAGGGGCTAAAGATATGGAATTATGGATGATAGAAAGAGTATTTTTGGGTTTGTCTTTTAAATGGGAGATAATACTCGCACTATAATATTGACTATTAAATCTCCCAATATTTAATACACTTTCTAGAAATTTTAGAAATTTTAGGGGAGAAAAAATGCCCCTATACTTAAAAAATAAATGCTTTCATTCTTTCTTTCAAGATAATCTCGTATTTATTAAATTATAGCACAAGTCAGCTAGGAGTAAAAGGAGGGCAGTTAAACTTAGCCACCCACTGGTTTTCTAATTTCTATTCAATGCATGCTGTCTAGGTAGACAATGTGATACCTTTTTTGCCTATCTACGTAGAGCACTGAAGCTACACCTCCTAAATTGTATAAGCTCACACGACTAATTTGTCTTCAAATTTTCCATATATAAGCTCATCCACTGTACGGTTTGCAATAAGTTAAATTTAAACTTGAAAACCAAATAGGGTTTTTCTTTTAATACATATGAAAAATTAATAAGGTTATTTTAATCTTTCAATTAGTTGAATTTTTACATCAATAAATTTAATTTATGTAAATCACATAAATAACATCATTTAAAATTGATCAATTTCATGTTTCACACATTAAATATTACAAATTTTAAAGTATATTTTTAATATCCCATTATTTAAAATTGTAAATAATGAAACAGTTTATATAACAATAAATATATGAGAATCTAATGATTTCTAATGAAATAGAGAGGACTTCCAAAGTTTTAACCATTAACTGCGCGCAAAGTGTAATGTAATTTGTAAGATTTGTACTAAACAAAACCAACAAAATGAACAAAATAATGAAGATGGTTGCAATGGGAACTATTTGGACCTTAATTTTGTTGTGGCGCGTCACTGTCTTTTCCAATTCTTTGGGTGGGAGACTCTTCCTAAAACGTGACCTCAAGGCTCTAACGCAATCACAGCCTATTTCATTTTTTTTTTCCCTTACTCTTTACAAATGCTTTCAAGGCTTTTTTTTTTTTTTTTTGGTGAAGTTTGTCGTCGTCTTAGTTATCTTTCAGCCTATTTTACACACAGAAAATAAAAGAGACTGAGAGAGAGAGATACCTGGCTTAGTACTTGAGTCAAGCTTGTCTTCTCTTAAAGGAACTGAAGCCATACGGTCCGAAGTAATCTCCCCAATATCAGATGAAATCTGGATAGTACCTGACTTAGTATTTGAATCGAGATTGTCTTCTTCTATAGGAACGGAAGCCATGCTGTCCGAAGTAAAACCGGTTTTTAAAATCACGTGAGAGAGAGAGATACTTGACTTTTAACGAATTGACTGATCTAAATTACCTGCTACTTGGGTCAGGACCTTTAGGTTTGTACTTTTCAGCCAACGTTTCCCAAGCAATTCTGGCCGAAGTAATCTCCATAATATCAGAAAATGTGTCTGGCCCTAATGAACTTTGGATCACACGTAAAGCCATGGCATTCATCTTTCTCCAAGCCTTAAAAGCAGCTTCATTTTCTGGTGTGGGAGGTTCGTTCATTGCTTCAACAATGTCCCAAAGATCTTCAGCCATCAAATGTGTCTTCACCCGAACACTCCATTCCAAATAATTGTCTTCGTCATAAAGAAATTCATGAACAGGCTTTGTTTCCATGTTTGATCTGTCAATATAACCAAATTGTCTCTGAAAGAAAATAAATGAAGATTTGGCTATATCGTATATGCTACGAATTCCTTGAGAACTATTTGTGTTTCTGTAACAGTAACCAGGGACGAACCAGGATTTTGATTGAGGGGGCCGAAGTGTGAAAAAAAAAAAGAAATCAATGCAACTTAGCATGGAGTGAACAAATTATCATGGCATCAATATCAACTTTTTAAAATTTTGTTTGATAATAATTTTGAAGTCAGTATCTACAATTTTTGGAATTGAGATGTAGAAATGTTTAGAGATTGGGATACATGGATATTAGTGGTTGGCAGTACTGCATCGATCACTAGCATTGAATTTTAAATAATTTAAATTTTTTCTTTTGAAAAAATCTCATATTAAAATATTTTATTTTCAACAGGTTACATATTGTATTTGATTTTCTCTTAATTTACAAACCAAATAAAAAATTTTATATTGATTATCTCATATGTCCAATAATATTGTAGTATGGTCAAAAAAAAAAATATTGTAGCAAAAAGACTATTTATTGTAACTACGTAAAGAATAATACAAGAATGTGGGCAGGGTGCAAAAATGAGGAGTTAAACTTACTTACCCCAAGATCCAAACACGCACTTGTATAGATACTAGAAAGGAACAGGTGACAAGAGGAACTCTTGAAGATTGAGAGAGAATTGGTGTGAAAACCAAAAAAGAAAGGAGACGGAGAGATTAATAAAGAGCCACTGATGGAAAGAGAGAGAGATTGAGAGGGAACCGACAAAGAAAGAAAGTAGAAAGAGAGATCGGGGTGGAGTGGGGTATATATGATGGGAAAAAAAAAAAAAAAAAAGTAGGCAAAATGAGCGGGGTTGGAAATTTGAATTTTTACGCGTTCAAAACGCGTACGCCCATAAAATTTAAAATAAAAAAGGCTGACACACACGGTGTTTCCATTTTTTTTTTTTAAATACATTGTCCTTTTAAAATTTTTGATAATGAAACTCAACCTCAAATTTAAAATAATAATAATAATAATAACACTCAACCCTTATGATTATATTAGTAATTAAATATTTTGAATTTTTATAAAATTCTTTTTACCAAAATTTAACCATTGTTAATAAAGACGTAATTAATAAATTCAGAATAAAAATGTAAAATTTGTCAAGTATCAAAAGACTTAAGGGGTGTTTGGTAGTTGTTTTCAAACAACCATTTTTAGTTTTTAAATAACATTTTACGCATTTTCACACACTTCTTCTCCCACACATTTCCACACACTTAGGAGGCATTTGTTTTCCCATCTCAAACTCACATTTTTACATTTTAAACAACATTGCACACATTTTCATACACTTTTCACCCACACGTATTTCAAAAAATTACAAAAATTTCATCTCAAACTACTCTATCAAACACCCCCTTAAAAGTTGAAACTGAAAACTTTTTGCTAAAAGTACTGTAAATAAAAGTAAAAGTTAATTGAAATAATACAATGAGACTCAAAATTGTACCAAAAAGCACAATAAGACTTATAAATAATAATAAAAATAAGTTAAATAGTAAAATAAACTGACTTTTTAAGCTATGCTAAAGGCAACCTTAATAATTTAAAATACTCCTTTTAGGGTCCGTTTGGATAGAGCTTATTTTTGCTGAACTGAAAACTGAAACTGAAAACACTGTAGCAAAATAATTTTTTAATGTGTGAATAGTACTGCGGGACCCATTTTTAATAAAAAATTGCTAAAAAAGTACATAAACAGTGCGCGCACAGTACGCGCACAGTGCACGCACAACCTTTGTAAGAATAAAAAAAAAAAAAAAACTGAAACGTAAAATGCCAAACGTGAACGTCCGTTTATGTATCCAAACGGATACTTAACTTTGGAAACCTGCTCTTTAACGAATAGCACATTACATAGCATTTTTAATATTAATTTAACAAAATTCAGTCAAATAAATGTCAAGGAGAAATCATTCCACCAAACCTCAAGAGAAATAGTATAATTACCCTTTTCTTTTAATAATTCGATAGTTATAAATTTATAGGGGCATTTGAAGAGTCATTTGGCTGAATATTGCAAAAAATGAAGTTTAGTTATGATATGAATTCGATTTAAACTTATTGGGGAAAATGAACACGCATGGCATTCCACTTTCTTTTTTTTTTTTTAATTACACATATTTGAGAAAATGACATCCTGATTCCTGACCCTATTTCAAAACTTAAAAAAAAAAAAAATAATAACACACTCTTTTTGTTTATATTGGTAATAAAATATTCTAATTTTTTATAAATTATTTTTACCAAAGTTTAAGGGTCCGTTCAGATACCGCTTATTTTACTGAAAACTGAAAATTTGTTACTGAAAACACTGAAAAAAAATAATTTTTACACCATAAAACACTATTGCTGTGCTTGTTAGGGGTTGGCTGGTCCATGAACAGTGCCATGAGACAGGCCAAAAAAACGCAAAACGCGCATTCATCCCTGAGCAAACGCACACTAACTATGTTTAACAAAAAAAACTAATAAATTTAAAATAAAAATACAAAATATATCAAGCTTTTGGCTTGAAAAGACAAATCTCTCTGCGGCCCTTTATAAATAAAAAGACAATGGATTTAATTTTGGAAACATGCCCTTTAGCAAGGGCATGTTAGTATATAATATTTTTAATATTAAAATAATAGAGTTTAGTGAAATAAATGTGGGGAAAATATTTTTCCCATAAAGTGGGTTTGATTGGAGTTAAAAGTAAGGTGATGTAAAATAAAGGGAAGAAAAGTAAGGAAAAGATAATAAGAGTGGTTTTTTGGTTGAAAAAGGAAAATTAGATAAATTTTGGTAGGTCCTGGCGTTTCCCACCAAATCGTTATTTCCCTAAATTGGGGAGACAAGTAAGGAGTACAAAAACTCTAGACAAAAATGTCCTCCTCTCAACTTTCTTCGGTCCTCTTTGTTCTCTTCATTTTCGTCATTTTCCTATTTCTGTTTTCCTCAATTTCTTCTGCTACTTTTCCTTTCTTCTTCTTTGGTTCTTTTTTGTCTTTTGCCTTTTTCTTTTTTGTGCGTGGCTTTACACGTCATTGTTATTAAATTGGGACTCAATAATTATTGATAAATAAAAATTTAATGTTAGTAGTAGGCCTAAATTAAAACTAAAAAGAATTTGTTATATCAATAATTTGTAAAAATATTATAAAAAAATTTGTGACTGTAACATTACTCAATGCAATAATGTAGGCAGTGTGAAAAAATGCATTAATTACTCTCAAATTAAAACTTTTAATTTTTCTTGTTATGTAATTAATTTTGTGTAATATTATGCATTTAGGAAAATGTTAAAAGTTACTAACAATTTTACTATAAAAAACTTATAAAATTGTGTATCAATTTATGTGGTTGGTGTCATGTCACTTTAATAAAATAATAAATTATTAGTGTATTAATTACCATTTATGACTTGTGACGCATCAATTACAAGATCTATATAATAAAATTTGTAATATAGCTAATATCACTCATGCAACTAATTATTCAACCATACAATAAATTTATTTATTCTCATAATGCAGTGAATTTTTATGTCATTTGCAATTAATTATTCAATTAAACAAAAAGACAAAAATTACCTATGACCTAATCACTCGACTTTATTAATTAAAAAATTATTTCGACCACAGATCCACACTCATTGCAATTTGCTAGCACTGTTAACCAATCAAATAAAAATGCTCCAAAACTTTACTACCAGTTCTGTGGTAGTAAATAGTTTATAAAAAAAAAAAAGTTCTACTAGGAAATAAAGCCTCGAACTAAGAAAGGCACAGACTCTCAGACAAAAGTCACACAGACGCTAAGATAAAAAGTCACAAAGGCGGTGTAAAAGTTGAGCTAGAGATGAGATTATTGAGTGCGAAAGAGAGAGAAACCATAAAAGCAGATCAAATCTAAAAGAGAGTGAGAGCATCTCCGATAGATTAGCTTAATTGGAGAACAAACCCCAAAAATCAGCTCCAACAAATTCTTCAAATGTAAAACTTTTTCAAGAAAATTTTGAAGTTGCTACAGTATTTCTCTAAATATAGAAAACACTGTAACGACTCCAAATGAATTTTTTTACTTAAAAAAATCATACAACTCAATAAAAAAAATTATTTCTCTCTCTCCTCTCAGAACTGCTACAAACATTCACAACGGCTACAAACACAACAGTCCTTTCTCTTAAACAGCTCTAAACTCAAGTATAATCAAGATACAAACTCAAAAACACAATCTTAAAATTAATCAAATCATAACAATAAAAGCAAAAAAAAAAAAAAAAAAAAAAGAGGGAAAAAAAGAAAGATAGAGAGTTAGCAACAGTGGAGCAAGCAAGATTATGTGCCTGCCTGTATCCTTCAATCAACGATGGAGCAAGCAAGGTATCTCTTGCTTATCATAACAATAAAAGCAAAAAAAAAAAAAAAAAAAAAAGGGAAAAAAAAAAAGATAGAGAGTTAGCAACAGTGGAGCAAGCAAGATTATGTGCCTGCCTGTATCCTTCAATCAACGATGGAGCAAGCAAGGTATCTCTTGCTTGTTCTTTCTCTGTTTTTTATCACATAGAGAGCTAGAGAATGTTCTAGAATCATGTAGAAAAAGAAAAAGTAAAAAAAGAGAGAGCTAGAGAAAGAAAAAGAGAGAGAGAGAGAGAGCTGGAGAAAGTGATCTGGAATCAAGTAGAAAAAGAAAAAGAAGGGAGCTAGAGTGGGTATACGTGTGTGGTGGAGAAAAAACAAGAAAAAAAAATGTATGGATGAAATTGAAAGGAAAAATAATATAAAGAATAAAAAATGACAATTAAAAAATGCTGCCACAATATTTTCATAATAAATCTTAAATAAGGTATTGTTATTAATTAGCTAATCTTAGTGAGTAAAAAAATAATTTTATTGGTGGGTTTAAATTAGAACTAGTAACAACTTTTCACATAAAATTTTATTGTGATTCTTGTGAAAGTATTGCGAAAAATATTGTGAATAAAACACTTCTCATTGAAAAATATAGTTGATAGGAATGAACATATGAAGAATAAATGATGATTAAAAAAAGAATAAAAAATGAATGAAGAAATAATATTTAAATGAGATGAAGCAAAGGATAAAGAATCTGTTGGAAAGTGCATTTGAAAAAGTAAGTAGGTGTTCACTGTCCAAACAGTACAAAAATTTAGATAAGCTGTTGGAGATACTCTGAGAGAGAGTCAAAGAAGCGAGAGAAGAGAAGAAATACCAATGATGAGGCTGTGATGACGATTGACCTGCTGGCAGCAGTGGCATGGCCTCCTATCTTAGAATCAAAATAAAATATAAAAGAAAAGGTTGACGAGAAACAAACCAAAATACAAAATAAACTGTGTGAACAAAATCACAAATTCAATCACCAACAAATAATGCCTTACAATATGAACAAAAATCAAAAGAAAAAATGACGAGTTACCAATGTAATTACTCCATGTCACGCCCCGAACTCAACAATATAGATAGGCACCTGACAATAGTCATACTCTTATAAATTTTCGTTTCATAAATATGCAAGACTTTCTTAGCAACTAAAAAATTATCTTCAAATAAAATTTCATCAATAAATCCACAACCATCCTCAATAATTCAATTATAAAAAATTCTCCAAAATACTAATAAAAACAACAATCCAAACCTCATGACCATTAAACAAAAGATATACTAATTATTACAAGATCATCTTATTTCAAAAATTCCTAATCTCTATTCAAGCATACACCCTCAGCAAAAGTTCCAAAACTTGCTTTTTTTCATAATCTAGAACTGGAGGGGAAAATGGGGATGAGTTGACAACTCAATAAGTAAACAAATACCAAACTAGTTGAAACAAGTATATAAATTGACAAAATAATATAAATTTATGAGATCAACACATTTCACATATGTCAAAGTTATAATATACTATGGGTTACACTTCACTATCAACTTGCCTACTATCCTTGCATCCTAATACTCCAAAAATCTAGAAAACCTTATTTGAAACAGGACCAAGCACTCCAAAAGCTTACAAACAACAATGGCCATATGAAGTTTTCAACACTTGAAAACAAAAAAAAAAAAAACAAAAACAAAAACAAAAAACAAAGCGAGGGTACACACATCTTCAACGCTTTATTAAAAAAAAAAACTATTTTCATTAGTTCTTTACTTCATTAATGAGCAAGTCCAGTGTTTTGATGTGACCAATACAGAGAATTCAGTAATAGATATCTTCCTACCCTCAGCTACATGAGAGATTTCAAACAAGTAGTCTAGAATGAAAAGATTTTTTAAGCTCTTACTTCGAGTGTGCCGTCAATCCTTCTCTACATGAATATACTGAGAAGTTCTTCTTAAAAAATATCTATAATTATACGATGACTTAATTAACTTGTATATAGCTAAGGTTGCAACCTAATTTTCTAAAAACTCCCTTAATAATATTAATTATAAAATTAACTCTACAAAAAGATTTACTTAAATACCCCACTTTTAAAGTCTCTCTCTCTTTTTCTTTTTTTTCTTTTTTTGAACTATGCTAGGGATACAATTTTTGGCACAACTTTGTACCACAACTCGCCACATGGCGAGTTGTGATTGATAAGGGTATGTCCCCACATGACCCACTGACATACCTTACTAATTACAACTCGCCATGTGATGAGTTGTAGTACAAAATTGTGCCAAAGGTTGTGTTCCTAGCATAATTCTTTTTTTTTTCCCCTCTGGCTATTACACTCCAAGATCCAGACACACACTTGTATAGATACTAGAAAGGAACTGGTGACAAGAGGAACTCTAGAAACTTGAGAGAATTGGTGTGAAAACGAAAAAGAAAGGAAAACAAGATATTGAAGAGCCACTGAGAGAGCAAAAGTGGGGGAAAAATAAAGGGGAAAGAGAAGTTGAGAGGGAACCAATGAAGACAGAAAGTAGAAAGAGAGATTGGGGTGGGGTATATATGATGGAAAAAAAAGTGGGAAAAAAGAGCGGGTTTGGAAATTTTCTAGCGTTTAAATTTAAAATTTTTATAAAAAAAAAAAAAGAGACTGACACACGTGACGTTTCCACCTTCCATTTTTTGTTTTGAATACATTATCCTTCTTAAAATTTTAGAGAATGAAACTCAACTTCAAATTAAAAAAATAATAATAATAACACTCCCCTCTTGTGGTTATATGGATAATGGAATATTTTAAATTTTTATAAAATTTTCTTTACCAAAGTGTAACCATGGTTAATATAAACATAACTAATAAATTTAAAATAAAAATGTAAAATTTGTCAAGTATTAAAAGACTTAAAAGTTGAAATGGCAAATTTCTCCACAATCCTTTGAAAAAAAAAAAAAAAGCTAAGGTCATACTTAATAATTTAAAATGCTCTTTTTTACTTTGGAAACCTGTCCTTAGCAAATAGCACATTAATACACAACATTTTAATTATAAATTTAACAAAGTTCAGTCTAATGGATGTAAAAGAAAAAAATATTTTTTCCCTCAAAATTTAGAGCGAAATGTCATTTCACCAAACCTCAAAAAAAAAAAAAAAGTGTAATTACCATTTTTCTTTTAATAATTTGATAGTTATAAACTTATATCGGAGCATTTGAATTATGGGGTGCAAATGTTAATAATTAAGCTATAAGGCTATTTATCACTTGCCCTTTTATTTTTATTTTTCTTTGCTATTAAGGATGGCAATTTTTGCCCGTCCTGTGGGTACCCAGCCCGGCCCATTTGGAACAAATGTATGGGCACTGTTTCGAGGAAGGGTTCAGGAAAGCCATGCACAGACCCCAGATTTTTTCTTGCTGGTACGTAACCTTGTGGCAAGATTGACAAAGAAAGAGTTGGACAGATGCGCCATTACAACGTGGGCAATATGGAGCGCAAGAACAAAGTTTTATTTTGAGGACACCCAGGTACACCCCGAGGCTATCTGGCGTGGGGCAATGTCTTTTCCTAAAGAGTACCAGAAGCTAGTGGCAGACCAAAGGACTCAGTAGCTTATGCTTTTAGCCATTTCATGTAGCTGTCATTATTGTATGTCTTGTTCATGGGTTCAGACTAGCTAATTCGGCACAGCTAGCCCGTGGACCCCTTTTACTTACACTTTGTATAAATCTATTTATTTGAATAAAATGATTCTACCTTTCTCAGTCAAAAAATTACATCATTTTAATAGACTTAACAATTTAGACAAAGAGCCCATATTGAAAACCAGTCAAAGTTAAAAAAAAGTGTAATTTATAATTTAACATTTATTTGTTAAGAATAACACTTTCAAAATAAATTCTAAGGTGACAAGTTATTTTTTATTATTATTAATGGGTAAAAAAAATAATTTCAGTAATAAATTTTAAATTAGAACTAATAACAACTTTATTATGACTTAAGATTTATTGTGTAAGTATAGTAAAAATTGGAGGTAGCATTAACCTTCTTTTTAAAGCTTCAGTTCAGAGTTTTGATTGAATCCGTATATTCATCAAGATATCTCCATATATTATTGCTAAGAAGATATCAAAAATAGAGCTTAATACTACAAATCAAATTATTTCTTTTATAAAGCAAAAATACACAAATATTGCCGAAGGTTTCCTTTTTTCAACTCCTGCATATTGCAGTCACCAGTACATGTAGCATGGAAGGTAACCTTGTACAGTTGTACCCTCTCCCCTCTCTTTCCCCTCTATATCTTATTTCTCTAACCAACCAAAAACTAGAAACAATAAACAAAAATCACAGCACAATGCTCCTCAAAACTATTTTGCCAATTGGAAAATGGGGGATACTATTCAACTATAAATAAATAAATATTTATATATTAAAAATAAATAATAATAAAAAACTTACAACACGCTATTTGTGATTTCTTTACTATTACTCATTGAGTACATAGTTAATTCATAAGCCTTGGAGACTTCAGGGAATAAACACTCCTCACAAAACCTTTACCGAATTGACCAACGGATTTTAATACGTCAACTGGATCTTCTCCTTCCTCTCGACCCCGTTTCTAGAATAATATATAAATTCAGGGCAGAAGATTCAAGTTAATAAGATCAGTACACTATACACATTGCATCTCATCAAGTTTCTCATCAGAACTTAGGAAAGATATTGAACTATACCTTGGAAGAAAATCTGTCCCACGTTATGCCAATAGCATCTCCTCCCAGAGAATCATACCACACGTTGAACATGTTGGAAAACTCTTTCTGTATGTGTCAAAAGAAAATGTAATGTAAATAATGAGAGCAATGATTTCAAGATTAACATCAAACCAGTGAAAATGCTTGCCTCTAAATCTCCAACAAAGAACCTCAGTGGATCAAAGTTCACCAATAGCTTATTTTTCAGTTCCTCTAAGCTACCCTTAAAGTCTCCAGGCGACATGAAGGGTTGGAAAACCTTGCTAGCATTCCCCCGAGCCACATGCTTCCCTGCCCAGGATGTGCATGTTATGGAACTTAATTTACTACAAAGTTCAGCAATGCTAGTGAAAAGGCTGCAGAAGTTTACCTTGGTTTAGTTCAGAAGGAAAGAGAAGACGTTGGGGGTATGGTAATTTGTCCCTGTGGAGAAGAATGACAGCATCATAGTTGTTCAAAGGAGTTCGGAGAAGGCACTGCAAGAAAAAAATAATGCTGTAACAACTCATGTACATAGAAATCAAAAAATTAAAAAACCATAACCCTCTAAAACCTGACAAATGTTTCAGACTCACCTCCCATTTATAGGAATCAATCTGGTCCTGCAAGATGAGTTTGTTCAACAAGTTTGCACTGCTTCTAGCGTAAGCCACCAACCTTTTAAGTTCCTTTTGAGTAAAACAGTTTTCATGTGTCAATATAGAAATGGACACAATCCACATACTAAATCTAACACTATTTGCACATATAAAAACAAGAACTGAATGCAGGCTAGAAAACACCGACGCGGCTACAAGGGTACCGCACCCGCGTCCAACGTGGCCCGACACGGGGGCGGTGGGTGACGCCACTGCCTGTACGACTGAAATTTTCTTTTCATTTCCGGATACATGCCAAAATGTGCCAAATCGGGTCAAATTGGATCGTATCGGCTGGCCAAAGCCGACCAATTCAGGCCAAAACTGGCTTTGAATCAGGCCAAAATTCAAGTAAATCTTTTTTTTTTTTTTAGTGCAAAACACACCATTTGAACTTGGACGTCTTTAAACAAAAAAACCCCTAAAATCTCTCATTCTCTTCTCACTGCCTCTCTGCTGTCTGCCTCCCTCCCTGTATTCTAACTTCCAAACATCATGAAATGTTTTAGTTTCAAACTTGTGGGTTGTATTTAATTTATGAACATCATGTTTTAATTATTATCTACTATTGCTCTTAAATTTGGTATATGTTTATATAATGTAAAAAAGTATGCTTAGCAATATATAGAAAATATAAATAATAATTTTTTAATCGCAGCACCCGCACCCGCACCCGCACCCTACTTTTTCAAAAATTGCTGAGTCTCACACCGGCACCCAAATTTGGAAATGCACCCGTGCTTCATAGGATGCAGGAAAATAGATGTTGAGAGTGTCTCCACTGAGCAAAATCTAGATGATACCAAAGAATTTCCTCTTGGCTAAGTCAATGTTTGCAGGAAAGCTACCAAGATACTCTCACAATACAACTCACAAGAAATGTTTTAATGGAAAAGGAATATCCATTGAAAAGGTAACAATATTGTCAAATAAGCACAAGCAAATTGAATTTAAAGGAACTACCAACCGATGCCATAAATTAGCAAGCACGAACATATGAGAGGATGCTTCAGCTTTTAAACAATTAGGCAACCAAGTTGAATTTAAAGGAACTACCAACCAATACGTTTGGAGAGAATCTGGTCCAAGCCTCAGATGCCTTGTCATAAGCTGTAGCCAGGAACATTGCTGCACTTACATTTTGTTTGTTTTCTTCGTAACCTTTTCTAGTCAACATAAAGTTATTCTGAAAACATGATAATGAAAATCCAGTGAAAAATAAGATCACAAATTTAAGTAAGAATGAATCAAAATTATTGTATACTAAATATAATTCACTCAATACAGAACTTACACTTATCTCTTTCTCATCTTTTGGGCTCAAATCTTCGTTTATGTCAACAACTAAAGCAGAAAAGGTCCAGTCATATTCTGATAGTAAACGGAGGAACCTATTAATCAAATTGGAATGCATATGACAGAACACCATCAGGCCCAAGGAGACTAACTAGTTTGCAGGTATAATAGTCTGAGCAAACCATATATTAAATAAGCCCACATATGGAGCCATCATAGTTTATATTAACCAAAATTGTATTCAGAAGAATTAGTTTAGCTGTTTCTAATCAATAGAGTTACATGTTATAAAGTCCTGGAAGAAAGGTTTCTTGGAAATCTATTTCTTCATAATGTTTTAAGTTAATATCTATGATTTAAGACGCAAAATCAAGCATGTAATTTACACAGTTACTAATTAGTTATAATTCCTTATACGCAGGAACAGATAACCAACCTTAAAAATCCAGTGATGCGAGAGCAAGGAGCATTGAATGGTAAAGGTTTTAAAAAGAGCTGAGCGACCAATAGCTCGACTGCCTCTTCTACCAAGCAAGATGAAAATAGATGCGAGGCAACCCATCGTTTTGCAATCCTTCACAAATAACAAAAGGAAGTTATTCAGAGTTCAGGGTTGAACCAGAAAGATAATTTAGCATGCAATAATAAAAGCTCACCTAACTACAGGTCCATATAGTGGATAACGACCCTGTAATCCATTAATCATGCTAGAATGCTGACTGCGAACAAAAAGTTCTTTGTCTATAGAGCTGACCCACTTAAATTGGTCACTTCCATCTGAAAATTAATTGGTTTAATCAAGTCAACATCATAAAAGTCTGACAAGCAGACCCGTATATATATTTTTTTGATAGGTAAATGGATATTTAAAAACTCAGAGTTCTTACCTTCCCTTTTCAACAAACTCAGGCCCCTCTCATGCCAAATTTTAAGACGAAATACATATCCAGACATGAAAACATCAACATCATCCTCAGTAGCAGTACATGTCATCCCCCAAGAATTCTGGAGACTGCCATAGTAGTATCATTAGATAAACCTTTCAAAAAGAATATAGCCATTGTTGTGAATATAAAACCCCAGCATGACCTACCTCTCTCCAATTTTAAGAAGAAAAGCAGTTTTAGTTTTCTCTATCGCTATATCATCCATTGGCCAGTTCCCAGAGCCTTCCAACTGGATCAGAGAAAATTATAACTTTCAGAAATTAAATAACAAGAATAAATAAAGAAATCAAGACAGATAAACAAGATATCATGCCTGAATCATAACTTCCAGAGGCTGAATGCAGGATGGCATGAGCTTTTGTAGCCTTGGAACATCACCCTTGTCAATAGCCAGTGGATGAGGTTCGGGAGGGAAGACAGAAGTAAACCTGAAAGCTGCAATTTATGATAAGTGCACAGGACAATAATTCTTGGTTGAGGAGGGTTAATTGGCTATAAAAGATAAGCTAAATCAAGAATTTTCCTTAATTACAAAATAAACTCTGTATAAGAACAATCCAAACCCAAATTCTCGATAGAGTTTTATGAGCTAAGCTACCATTATAACTTCTATAAGCAACAAAAAAATCTTTTAAACAAAGATAACAAAACATGAACAAAGATTTCCAGCTATGAAAAGGTACCTGGATCTAAGGGCTGCACACTAGATACCTTCAATGGGATGTCTTGGATAAGACGCAGGCGCTTTGATAAAACTTCAAGTGCCTCAAGCAAGCTTCCAGAAAATGATATAGGATCTAATAAAATTATCACTTTCTTATTACAAAGCATTGAGCAATTCCAAGAGAAAAGAACAATAAAAAGAATTGGAAAAATTTAAAAGTACTCAGTGGCCAATTCATTACCACGAACACCATGAAGTAGAGAGAAATCAAGTTGATCCACAATATGCACAATATTCTCCTTTGATAAAGAAAGATGCCGCAAAAGTACATATTCAGCAATTCTTTTCAAAATGAGATGTCTATTCCAGTGCTCACATTCCCATACTACGAAAAATGGGAGAAAAAACCATCAGGTTTATCATCTTGACACTTGATCTTAGCCAAATGGGTAAAAATCATGCAAAACCTCCAGAATCAACTAAACTTGATTACCAGCAGCCAAAAGAAACATGAAGGAATACCTCACCTGTGCTTTCTGCAATTGTACCATCTTTAAATCTCCTAAGCTCAGCCTTCTCCCCCCAAAAATTTCGGAATTTGAGAGCCTAGTGCATATCATGAGTAATATCAATAAACATCAGAACTGCCATGAAATCCTCCCCCCCCCCCCCCCCCCCCCACACCAAATAAAAAAAATCTAAAAGAGAAAACCCAAATACCTCCTCCTTATTTTCAGCATTTGGGCCAATATCAACAACCCTGAAAGCATTCTCCATAGAGCTCACTGAAACTCCAACAAGCAATGGCTCTCTATCTAATATTGAAAGGCCCTGGAGTGATAAGCTGATTAGAAGATGTCAATCCAAAACAAAAGCAGACTATGGAATGGGAAGTTGAAGTTAAAATTTGATTCCATACATTCTCTATACTGCATTCTGACAATGTGTTTCTCCAGGTAACACGAATCAACTTTGCTCTATTATTCAACCCCTGATTCAGAAGACTCTGCACCTTCTGCTCATATAGTCTCCAACATTCATCATCCAAGCAAAATCCCGATGCATGAACCTCACTTTTCCCCTTTAAGTCCAATCTGAATAAGCAAAAGTGTAAAAGAAAAGGGCAATGGAGATATAATGTAGCTTAAAAAATTCCAAGCAATAAATCACAACAAAATCCAATGAATGCAGTGACTATTAACAAGAATAGATTGTGCAAAACATAAAAGTTGTAGACATGTAGACCAGAGACTTTCTAGAACTACCAGTCCAAAATCACATGCATGGAAAATGTGCCCAGATTGAGAAGTCATAATCATACTATACTAATTTTTTATTGGGGGAGGGAGGAAGTAATCTACTACAATATAAATGCCCCAACATTATCCATATTCACTGAAGGCATTAATAAAAAATTTTATTGAAGAAAGAAACAAGTGGAAGATCAAAGAAACATTGTGGAAGATCAAAGAAACATTTTCTTGACTTAACTAAATTTTTTGAGGAGAAATGAACCATAATTTGAAATTTTGAAAATCTACACTAGAGTTGATTCCATAACCCTGTGAAGAAAAAAAAAAACCCCAACTAAACCAACATATGTGAACAATTTAAGTTGAGATTAAAAGGCAGCACCCTATTTGACCATCACCTTAACAAAACACAGACATTCACTTAAAGTTCAAATGTTGGGCAATCATTTCTCAGGATGAGGGCCATCTGATCTTCTAGCTTCTGTTGGGGTTATTTTTTTACTCCAATATAAAGACAATGACTGTAGAGCAGGTTTAATAAGCTCAAGTTAGATTCCCAAAGAAAGTCATAATCTTTGTTAACTCCTTAATTGACATGCCTTTTTTAACTACTATGGTCTTCTTCTACCTTTTTTTTCTTCCATTGACTTGATCCAATCTCTCACTAGTGCATTAATCGCTCACCTTTACATATTACCAAACAATCTCAAGTGACTCTCCTCTTCTTTTCATTGATAGGAGTCATACCTATTTTTAAGCATATTTCCTCATTTTGAAACCTATCTTTTCTTATATTTTCAGTTATCCATCATAACATTCTCATTCCAGCTACACTCATTTTATAACAGCCCATCAATTAGTACCAAACAATCTTCAAACTTTTTTTCCATTGACTTGAATCCAGGCTCTCACTGGTGCATTAATTGCTTGCCTATATACATGACCAAACAATCTAAAGTGACTCTCCTCTTATTTTCATTAATAGGAATCATACCTGTTTTTAAGCAAATTTCCTCATTTTGAAGCCTATCTTTTCTTGTATTTTCAGTTATCCATGCATCAATTAGTACCAAAGAGCAAGGTAGTCAAAGGCGAGAGGCAACCTTAAGGCACCAAGGCCTTGTATCACCCGAGGCGTGAGGCTACAAAAAGGCGCTAGCCCGAGTAAAGCGAGGCGCCAAATTCTTAATATATTGATTATACATATAGAACTTAAATCATATGTACCCAGTGTATTATAATATTATAATGAAGTGTTTTTCAATGTGTAGCATGAAGAAATTAGGTCTATCAAATTATTTCAATATAGGATTAACATGGTTTAGGCTCTATTAGTTGGTTCTAACAATACGTTTTACAATAAGCTTCTATATTACAATAAGTCTTACAAAACAAATTTGAAAATTAATTTAACCAACAATAGGTTTTATAACATGCCTTTTGAAATTAATAGTCCAAAAATAGTTTTTCACAACAAACTTCTATAAAACAATTAAAAATTAAATTAAAATTAAATAATTAAAAATTAAAACTTAAGGCTCTAGCCTTAACAACCTTTTTCATGGCTTAAGGCAGTCGCCTTGCTTGCCTAGGCTCTAAAGGCGAGCTTAAAATCTTATTGATAAGTGAATAAATCTTTACTCACTAAAGGCGCCTCGCCTTAGAGCCTTTGAGGCACCTTAGTGGCGCCTCGCCTCACCTGGGCGCCTAGGCGAGCGCCCGGCTCGCCTTTGACTACACTGCCAAAGAGTATAGCTAATCTTATAACATTCTTATAAAACTTCCCCTTTTAACTTAATAGGAATTTTGGGATCATGCAATACTCCTGATGTGATTTTCTTGGTCAATAAAAACCACACGTAGATCTTTAGAGGCTTCTCTATATCTTTCATTAGACGTCTAAGTAAAAAAAATAGCTTCCATGGTAGATAGCCCAGGCACGAAACCAAATGATTCTCTAATATTGTTGTTTTGTGTCTTAACCTATGTTCAATCACCACATAATAAATGCCATGCAATTATATTTTTCTAAAGTAGGAAAGCATAAAGCATGCTTGCAAAACCAAAATTATGCACCTTTCTTGGTTGATAACTTGTTATTAAGAAATATAAAACCTCTTTCAATTTTCAAGAATAAAATTTAAGAAACTATTCAATCGCAAGCAGGAACATTAAGAAAGTATAATTCATCACTTCACCATTCCATCTTTAAACCAGTATTCTGTTAAGCAATAAATGACAAATGTTACAGATATTAGTTAAACAGTTTTACCTTATGCAATAGTCTTATTTAGCAGCAGAGTCAACCTTGGTCATAAAAATTTCCTCAAATCCACCATCTCTGCATTTCTCTACACACTTAAGTGTCAAAGCAGCCTCGTCTTGGAGCTGAAATGTTAAAAAATGTGTGCATATATACATATTTTTCATCAAAAAAGATTAATGTGGGTTAAAATAAAATTTAAACAAGATATTCAAGGTTTCGATTAAATACATATGGACCACAAAGTCCTGGCAAATAGTACCTGAACGAAACCAATCCATGACATACGAAATGACATATTGAAGGGTGCTGATGGATCACAAATAACAATTGGAAAAGCTTCTTTATATGAAACCCTTTCCTGCAACACCAAAGTGCATAATTACAAATATATAAACAATAAAGAAGATGAGCAATATTGCATTTTCCATGACACTAATAATGAAGAAAAAAACACAATGAAAAATACACACAAATAAAAAAGAAAATCTTTAATTGTTTCAAGTGACCAGACACATCAAAAGACTCCATCATGGACCTATTTCTCTCATGTTTCAATGCAGAAATATGCCAGAATATAATTTGGCTCATAGTGGCACTCATGATAATTCATAATTCACCCTTGCTTGTAGTTGCTTCTTTGTTTTTGTGTTTTTTAAAATCTTCAACAATCAATTTTTGAAAACATACAAAAACAGAAACAAGAGATGATTTATACTTGCAATACAAGAGCACAAAACAAGAACAATAAGAAAAGTAGAAATTATATCACATAGGATCAGCAAGCAGCAGACCTCCTGCGGAATACCCTTCTGGCCTTCCCGTCTGAAGTAGAGTCCATTGTTCCATATTTTTGCAGTGGCTGCAAATCAATTAGTAGACATTATTTTTATGAACATGCACTAAATGAAAACAAGTTACATCCCAAAGAGCCAATAATTAGTAACAAGAATACCAACCACAAGAACTTCCACAGATGCACAAAGTCAACCCAATCCTAATGATTCCAAATTATACTACTTAATATTTAAACATGTACTTCCAAACCATTTATTCTGCATTGTTCTCCCATACTGACCATGTACAACACCTAAGATGAAAGAAATTAGTTTTCCTTATTTCATTAAAAAGATAGCGGCCTAAGTACAACACTAATAAACACTTTAAAGGCTAGTTAATCTTCTGCAATAACTCTGGTTACTGGTCATTTTATTTATTTTATTCTTTTCCCCCTTTTTCTGTCCTGTAAAAGGAATTAATAGGTCTAAGTGTTCAAACCTGTGAAGCCTACATCAAATTAAATCTAGATGGAAACTGAAACTGAGAAGAAAAGTCTTGAGACAATTAGTAAAGAATATCACAAAAGATAACTCAAAATCAAAACAAGTTGCAAAATAATCCAATACAGCAACAAGCATCCAATTCATTCTTTTTTCCTGATTGACAAAACAAACAAGCCACTTTCTCTTTCAAGTACAGTTCAACATTTTGCACACCTAAAATCTCTTGCTTGAACAACCAGACTGATATTATCATCATATTAACCGCTAATAATCACCATTTGTCTTAACACAAATTAGAGTTTAGTCTATTGAACTACATACCAACAAGTTACTTCATCTCATATATAAATTTTACAATTAAAAGATACTATTTATTTCATAGCTTCAAGTTCAATATGTGAATGAATTTCACCATACATTTGCAACAACCATGAAGAATAAAAATTTCAGAGTCAAAAAAAGAAAAACTTTTTAACAAGGGCATAAAGAAAAACAAATTATACCAATGAAGTTCAATGTAACACGAAATATCTGCATTGCCATCATAGAATTGGCAATCTTGTTTTGACTTGCAAGGTATGACAATATGACAGATATTAGAAACCCATTCAGGCAATCATGAACATAAATCGAGCTTCTCTGCCGAGCCCAAACCTACATCAGCAGGAAAAACTCATATTTCCATGTCCCAATACAAAGCTACTACATTAATTGTTAAAATGACTGATACTCTAGAATTATACCTTCAGTAAAATTGAAGCCTCTCCTAACTCTTTCCATCCAAGAAAAGTCTTCTTAATAAGTTCTGAAGTATCTTCTAAAAACGTGTCTTCCAAAATACTACTATTGTACTTCGGTGTAGCCTGTGGAATACCCCCTTTAATAAAATCACAAAACTAGTTAACAGTTTAGGTGAAAACACCACAACAATAACATGCTAAAACTGAAGAAAACTCATTACCATGAGTCAAAGCACGTATATTGCTCCGTTTCAGGTTCAACTTTTTTATGGTAAACAGGGAGTTTGTTGTAGGGATTATCCTTACAAAAAACCCAGGAAGTCCAACAAGCTCCGTAGCTGCAACACAAATAATATTTGCTTACTTGGATTAATAGAAAAAAAAAATAGAAATAGAGAGGAAAAATATTGTACTCATGGTGTGTATACAAAGCTACCCAAAATAAACCCACAATATTTGTTCAGTCCAAATTTGCAAGATTAGGCATGGCAGTAAAATAATAATCCAATAACTCTGTTTAAGTAAATGCAAGAGGAATAATAACAGTTAAAAGTTATAACATCAGAAAAACAAACCTGGATAGACAAGCAATACAGGTTTTCGGGCCTCGTTCTGTAGGGTAGACCATTCAACCTTAACTGAGGAAAATTTCAAGTGCTTCTTGATTATGGAAAGGTATAGGCACCTTTTCGCATGGTACCGATAATTCAAATAATCTTTCTCATGAAAGCACTCCTGCCAGAAAAGAAACATTATAAGTAGTAATATGCTTATATTGATACATATACTTAACAATGTATATCATGCATACCCCAGAGTATTGGAAAGGCAGATTCTGTAACTACTATCTGCTAATATAGTACTTTAACACTTTAATGGTCAATAGAAAATATTAAAAGCAAGATGATCCCTTCCCACCCCAACAAGTGCTTCATCACTGAGTTATAATAGTTTGGATCCATCTTGTAATCTATGTAACATGTACTCAAATATGATTAATTACTTGATGCTCTACGAAAAGTTCCATGTCTTCTCAAGGTAATTACCACTAGATATAAGTCAAGGTGAGCAGCCAGAGATCTTTCTTCACATACTAATTTAACCTTTGATGAGTAGCCATTACAACTATTTATTACACATATTCCACCCCATCATGACATAAAAGCACTAATTCTCTCATGTTTGTCACAATCGGTGACCTAAAACCAACTTATTACAGTTATATACACATCTAAATTAATAAAATCAGTGTCCTGATAACACAAAGCTCATCCATTTGCAGCATGGGATGGCTTGTTAGCTTACATCAGCAGTACGCACATGCAACTACCTATGCTATAATTATAACACAAAGCCAGTTCATTTGATCATGTGTAAAATAAGTTGAAAAACAAAATCAATATACACTGTTATGAGCCTAGTTTTTATTTCATTTTATTATTTAAAATTTTATTTTTTTTATTAAGAGTTGGGTAATTAGATAATGATGTTAGTCTAGAATACGTCTTATCTACTTGTAATATAGAAAGATTAGGTTTCTTTTGAACTTAAATGTTAGCTTTATCTTGTAAAACTATTTATCTTGATTAATAAATGAAGCTAAGTAAGCTAAAAAATATTATTATTGAGTGAGTTCACTTTGGAGGTCTAGACTCCCTTGAAGTAGTCTATTTATCAATTAGGAGATCTTGGATCCCTCAAAGCAATCAACAAACCAATTGGGTTTGTATCATACGCTGGTACATTTTACCAATAAATTTTTTTATGGTACTTTTACACAGGCACTCAATGAGTTTTGAACCTATGATCGCACCACCCATCCATTCTTAATTTCTTATTAGAAAAGGAAGTAGCATTTGGGCTATAGCTCATCAGCACGTGACATGGAGAATATATGCTATGCACAATGCAAGATTGCTACAACATAATAATGGACTAAACACAAGTAGAAAACAAGTAACACATATGATAAATTAGTTATACATCAATCACAAAATTAATTAGTTTTCATCAAAAACACATAAAGGAGATTAGCTATACAAGTACCTTTGGTAACCGAATAAAAAGATCAACATTTATATCAGGCTTCACTATGCATTGTATTGCATAACTCCCACCGATTTCAACAGAAGTTGGCTTCTTGAATTTGAACTCAACTTTGTCCACACCAATGTCTCTCGCAAAACCAGGAGCTTCATCCACTGTTACCTGTCCATCAAGTCCAATTAGTAAGTAACAAAGCCTTTTCTATCGAAAATTTATTCCGTTTCTTTCTAGCAGCCAAATGGAGAATTAGGGCCCTAGGGTTTTGGAAAGAGAGCAGCGAGGGAACATTACCTTTAAGTCATTTGGGATTTTATTGATGGCGTCTTTGATGGCCGAAACGGTGTCGTTAACGTGCTTGGATAAGGTAGGCGAGTAGTCAAGGGTGACCTCCTTCAAGAGCTCCCTCACTTTCAAGTCCATGGAGTCTGACTCCATTGTTGTTCACTCTGGTTGGCGACAGGGACAGACCAAGGATTTAAAGTTAGGCGGGCCTGGAGATAAGAAACAAAAAATCAAAATAATTCACAAACATTGTAGTTGATTTTCTCATAATCTACAAATAAAATAAAATTTATATTTATTATCTCACAAAAGGACTAATCAAACAGTGACAATTTTATTTCGATAAATTTGTGTCACATATTTATTATATGTCATTTATCTCTTTCTGTCTCTTTATCTCTGCCGCCTATTCCCAATATTGCCCCACTACCAACAAACAACAATCAATCAAATTCTTTATATATTATCACTTTATTATAACTATATATAAATCATGGAAAATGCTAACGGATTTATTATAACTATATATAAATCATGGAAAATGCTAACGGATTTCCTTAGGATATTGGTTTACAACCCATTTAAAGAAATGTTTTATAAGAAAAGAAGAAAAAAAAGTAATTAATATTTTGACAACTTTTTTTTATTTCTCATAAAAGTTATGTCAATACTTTCCTAAAATAGATGGTTATCCATTGCGCTAAGCACTCGATAGCATGGCCCATAAATCATAGCTCAAAAAAAAATCTCTGAGACAGACAGAGACTCCCAAGCCCCAAACACAATCACACATATTCAAATTCAATTCACAATCATACTTAGCAAAAAAAAACGACAACACAATCACAGATTCCCACAACCATTCTCAGCCAAAAAAAAAAAAACATCAGTCAATCACATATTCACATTATATCAATGTTATGTTAGGTTTTGAAGTTTACCTCCAGAGACAGCGGTGGGGTTGGGCAAATCAAGCTGCCGAAGGCGCTGAGGGCAGTGGCGGCGACGTGGGTCTGTGGCGGCTGAGGCTAGGCGGAGTCGTGCGTGGCTGACGGTGTGTGCGGCGCCGTGGCTGACCGCTTACTCCAGTCAGTACTCTCTCTCGGTCTCTGTCTCTCGACTTTCTCTCTCTTTTTGGGCTAAGGGTTTAGTGTAGGGTTTTAGTCGGGGTAGGGGTGTAATCAAACTGGAGGGTCTAAACGAAACCGACCGAAATAGTGTAGGGTTTTACTCCGTTTTCTGTTTTTGGGCCTTGGGTTTGGGCCGTTTGGGCCTTCGGTTTTTTTTAAAAAAATTCTGTTTGGGCTTTTTTAATGCACTATTCAAGCCCATTCGTTTTCTGCCATTTTTGGGCCTTTATGCTCTTTTTTGTTGAGCTCTTTTTAGAAACTTGTTTTAGCCCCCTTTGGGCCTTTATTTGGAACCAGTTTGGGCCCTGTTAGGGGCCTTTTATATTTTGGACATTTTTGGGCCTTTTAAGGAACCTGTTTGGGCCCTTTTTGGGCCTTTTTACACATCCATAAAGCATTTTACAATTTACACCGGGCCAGAGTGACCATAAACAAATAGCTGGAAACAAAAATTATTCATAACCTGCTTTTGCTCATCAAAAAAAAAAAAAAAATCTCATATAACCTGCTTTAGAGCTTCTATTATTCTCATTAAAATACTTACATAACCTGTTTTTGATCCATAAAAAAAATCACAACTTGTCATAGATTCGTAAATCCAAAAATACACATCACATTATCATAAACCACAACTTGTCACAGATTCGTATGACCTGCTGTAGAGATTCTATTATTCTCATTAACATACACATATCACATATTTATAAATCGAAAAATAACATGTCAATAGTATATAACCTGTCAACAGGGTTTGAGTTTTAACGGAAAAATCTTCTTAAAAAAAAAAAAGCCCAAAAGTCATATTACAACTTCATGTATGGGCTTTCAGGCCCACGATACACATTCCAAAATGTTGGGGTTTACATAAACTTGGACTTCTTTTCATTTTTGTTAGAATAGGCCCAACTATTAGCCCTTCTTCAAACGGTATGAGGCCCAAATGGCTTTCTAACTACCCATTAACAAAATTGGAAAAGCCCATGAAGAGAGTGTAAAACACTAAAACTTATGCTCAAGTTTAGTTAAGCCCCCAACCCAAATGCAATCCAAACACTAAAACTTATGTATTATCATTATGCATAGGTTTCTCAATTAAATTAAATTTAGTCATTTGATTTCATTCACCAATGAGATTTAATTTAATAACTTGAAAAAAAAAAAAAACACCATTTTTCATGCGTTGGTCTATACAATACAAAACGGTTGAATTCAATTAAAAAGCTAATGTACAATATCTAAAGTATAGGGTGTGCAGTCAACCCACTGATCCACCAAAACTAATCAAATTCGGCAAGGTGGGTAAGTTTTTAGGAATGGATCTATAAGGTTGGGTTGCCAAAAAAAAAATAGTATAGATTGGGTTGGGTACAAGTCAGTAGATTCACAAATCTGTCTAACACCCACCCACCTATATATATAGTATATGGTTTTAGTTAGTATTTAATTATTAATTATACCCAACATATTCAACCCTCTAGTTGATAACACAATAATCTAAACTAGTTGATTTTTAAGCACATAAAAAAATATTTTTTTGTAAATAAAAATTTTATATTGACTTGCCATATTTAGACTACGGTCTATTGGAATGAATTCAAAATATTTTCTCTATCTTATTTTTTTTCTCTTATGTGTGTGCTAGTTTAAAAATATTAGTAACAAAATATACTACACCCCTGGTAGCCCGAGGATGTGGGTTGTTTCTTTTATTTTTTATTTTTAATGATAATTCAATAATTATAATAAAGAAGAAAGATTTAAACTCTTGATATTATAGACACATTTGGAGGTGTTAATTGTTGAGCTACAACTATTGGGCAGTGGATTGGTTTCTTGATTGTTGTGATTAACGGTGTTAATGGTAGATTCAATCATAACTTGTCACCCAAAAAAATGATAGAAAATTAACAGAAAAAAAAAAAATTTCTTTAACTTTTTTATTTTTATTTTTTAACTATAGCCTCTAGATATTTACTTTTTTTAAGGATAAAGTTTAACTACAAAATTAGTTGTAGCTTAAGGTTACAATTTTACTCAATATCTTTTTATTGAAGATGAATTTTGAAATCTATTATTGGATTACATTTTATTTTTATATCCTTAATGCTTGCAAAATTTCTAGAAAATTGAAAATCAATAGTTATGTCATCAATGAGTTGTTTAAATTATAAATTTTTGTAATTTAAAATTATGCATAAAATACTCCATGCGCCTTAGTTTGCTTGTCCTCTATTCTATTTTGAGATGTCCCAAAATATTATCTTGTTTCAAAAAAATAAAAGTCATTAATTTACTAATGTTTCTATTATACCCCTACTTTATTTTCAAAACTATTTGAAAAAAAACTAACAAATATTTAAAAAAATCAATTTAATTGGGGCACCTTTTTAGTTGCCTCATTAAAAATAACTCTTTTTTTTTTTTTTTTAAAGCTGATAAATTTTTTTTTTTTTTTTTTGGCAGAAGACAATTCATTAATCAAAGCTAAAAGGAAACAAGAGGTTCAAGACATATCCTATTAAAATACATCTCATTGAGGTCATCCTTATACACATCAATCATGTCCACAGGCAGACTATCAAATAAAGAAAATTCAGAAGCCTAGCTGAAGCCCATCATAGCAAGTCTGTCAGCACAATGGTTAACTTGGCGTAAACAATGCTTAATCTGAATCTGATGCATAAGAGAAACCAGAAATTTGCAATCGTCCAAAATAGGGGAGATAAAATTATTAGCATAGGAAGGATTATTTAGGACATTTACAATGGACTCAGGATTAAGCTCAATCACAAGGGCTGCTATATTCAAACTTCTACAAAGCAAAAGGCCCTCCCTCAAGCCCTACAGTTCAACTGCAAAATTGTTGGTGGTGCCAATCCTCTTGCTGAAACCGCTAATCCAATGCCCATTAGCATATCTAATAACCCCTCCACAACAAGTCAACCCGCTACCTCCCTCTGCCGAGCCATCTATGTTAAGCTTCAACCATACTTCAGGCGGCTTCTCCCAACAAAAGCTTCTCATTACCTTCTGCATTGGAACTCTCGGAGATGACACACAATGGATAAACTCTAAAGCTTGGTTCAAAATAACCCCAGCCAGCTTCAGATTGCTACTCTTGCTACTGAAAACAAATCTATTTCTACTTTTCCATATATTCCACACAGCAAGAGGAAACATAATCCTCCAAGGGGGATTAGCAGCAAGCAATGAACAATTATTTCTTCCATTAATAGATAGCCAAGCCTACAAATTACTTCTCCAAAAACCATGATTCGTGGATGCAATGCCCAGCTAATTCCAAACATGCTTGATATGAGGACAATCATGGAGAGCATGCAGAATAGTTTCCAAACCTCTTTGACAACTAGGGAAAATGTTATCATTAACTACCCCTCTTTTCTCAAGGCACACCTTGACCCCAATACTATTATGAGCACACAACCATAAAAAAGTCTTGATTCTTGGAAGCGTGTCTACTTTCCAAATCCACTTGGCTGAAAAAAGGAGAAGCTTCCATGAGACCCATAGTAATCTTGTAAGCACTCTTTAGCTCAAAGGTGCCTTTAGAAGATCCTGCCCAAGCCAATTTATCAACGCCTCTACTCGTGAAGGTAGTGGGAGTGGCTTGAATCATCATCTTAATCTCTTGAGGAAGCTTAAAGGGAATTTTTCCCCAATCCCAACCTGTGCCCAACATAAAGTCCTTAATCTTCAAGGAGCCTGCTTCTTGAGTAATAGGACCTTGAATAAGTTGTCTAAGTGGGCTTCTTTGGGTCCAATTGCTATCTCAAACACTCAGTCCATTGTCCCTACCAACTAGCCACCTACTACCCCTATTAAAGGTATCCATACCTTTTTTCATTGCAGTCCAAACAGATGAGCAAGGAAGTTTATTAGCATTAGAGGCACTACTTCTCCTTGGGCTACAATACTTCTTCTTCAAAACTTGAGCCCAAGGAGCTTCTCTCTCAATATTGAACCTTCAATTTAGCTTAGAAAGAGGGCAATATTCCTTCCCTTAGCTGACTACAAACTAAGCCCCCCTTCCTCTTTAGGATTGGTGACCTTATCCCAACCAACCCAATGAATTCTTCTAACTGTGTCATATAACCCCCATAAGAAATTGCGATTTACCCTATCCAACCCCTCCAAGATTTTGCTAGGAAGGTGGGAGCATTGCATAATGTAGGAGGGTATAGTAGCTAAAGAAGCTTGAATCTAGACAGCCCGACTAGCCAGAGAGAGCAGATTGGCCTTCCACCCCGAAAGCTTTTGCTTCATCCTATCAAGGATGAAGTTGTAATCTTGAGATGAAGATTCATGGTGCTTAAGGGGAAACCCAAGGTACTTACCAAGAAAAGAGGTGGAGCTAAAGCCAAGAATATCACACAGCGACTCCCTAGTATCCCTATCCATATTCGGGGAAAAATAAACTCTAAATTTAGCCTTACTAACCATCTGCCCGAATAATAAAAAAAATTCATCAAGAACATCTCTAATGGCTAAACAATTTGTACCATCAACTCTAGCAAAAAAGAGAAGGTCATTTGCAAACATGAGATGAGAAAAAGCAGGACCACTTTGGGAGGCTTTCATAGGATGCCACAGCTTGGCACTACACTTATCCTCAATAAGCTGACCCAAATAGTCCATGCAAAGAATAAAAAGGTAAGGAGATAGCAGATCACTTGCCTTATCCCTCTCGATGGAAATATAAAATCAGTAGCTTCGCCATTAATCAAGATGGATGAGGAAGCCGTGGAGACAGAACTCATGATTATATCAATAAGATCAGCTGGAAGGTTGGCCCTAAGAAGAGCTTCTCTAATGAAATTCCTCTCTAACTTGTCATAAGATTTCTCCAAATCAATTTTTAGAGTCATATACCCCACTCTGCCTCTCTTCTTCCCAAGGGAGTGAATCATCTCCTGGGTAATGATAACATTGTCTACTCCTTTCCTTCCTGGCACAAAAGCCGCTTGGAGAGGAGAGATGAGTTTATCCAGATAAGACCTCAACCTAGTCACAATAACCTTTGTCACCACTTTGTACACCGTGTTGCATAAACTAATGGGTTTATAGTTACCCAACATTTTCGGACCTTGAATCTTTGGGATTAACCCAATATGGGTTCTATTCAAATACTCAGGAGCCCTCTTGTCCTTAAAAATCTTTTGCACCTCACTAACAATCGATCCCCCCACAATGGGCCAAAACATTTGAAAAAACCCACATGAATGCCATCCGAACTAGGTGCTTTAAAAGGTTTTAAAGACTACTAAGCACTTTTAATTTCATCTTTAGATGCACCACCACTAATATTCTCCTTTTCCTCCTCAGTTAGTCTAGGCTGCCATTGAGAAATAGAAGGATTAGCTCTAGTAGCACAAGTTAGCGATGTAGAATAAATCCCTTCAAACCCACTCCTAATGAAGTTCTTATTCTCTTCCTTTTCATAAATCCAATCACCCATGACATTCTTAATTGCCAAAATTTGGTTCCTTTTCCTTCTAACAAGAGTCAAAACATGATAAAGAGCTGTATTATGGTCACCCTAAATCATCCAATTAACCCTAGACTTCAAAGCCCAAAGTTCCTCCTTTTGATTCAGCACTACATCAAGCTCCTTCAAAAGATCTTTCTCCAAATTATGAAGGACATTAGAAGGCCTATTTGCAATAGCCCTCTGAATGCCATTATTTCAAGCTATCAAATTCTTTTTCCTAGTGAAAATATTTCCAAACTGATTCTTGTTCCAGGCAGCAGCTTTCCTAGAAAAACTTTGTAAGGCATCAGCTAACCCACTACCCCCTCCCCAAGCTTGAGAAACAATGCTTGGAAAGGACACATCCAGAAGCTAGCAAGTTTGAAACCTAAAAGGCCGCTTTTTAATCGCATTAGACCTAGGCAGCATCTCCAACAGAACAGGACAGTGATCAAAATGACTTCTAGTGAGATGAGTGACCCTAGCTTCCAGATATAACAGGCACCAGCTAGGATTAACAAAAAATCTATCTATTCTTTCTCGAATTAAAGCTTGGACTTCCCTCTTATTTGTCTAAGTGAAACAAGGGTCCGAAAACCCAATATCTATCATATTGCACTTATCAAGACACTCCTTGAATAATAAGGACCTATTAACACTCACTGCCCTACCACCAAACTTATCCTCATCTAACAGAGGTTCATTGAAATCCCCTGCTATGACCCACAGCAAACTATGAAGCTCAGCAACTTTCATGAGATTATTTTATAACACCTGTCTCTCAGCATTCTTAGGGCTAGCCTACACAACAGAAAATAACCAGGTAGTGTTAGAAAATCGTACCTTTACCATGACATGTATTTCCTGCTCAATGTTAGAAAGTGAAGACACCTCCACACTGTCCGAATTCCAAAGAACCCATAAACCACTAGCAAACTCAATGGTATCAATATGAATCACCTCATTAAAAGGAAGCTTATTAGTTAGATCCCTAGCTCTTTCCCCTCCAACCCGAGTCTCTATCAAAACTAAGACAGCTGGATTATGATTTTGAACTAGCTCTTTAACAAGATTTTGAAAAGAGGGCTTAAAGGCACCCCTACAATTCCAAATGATTACATTCATAAGGAAATAGTGGATAGGAGTTAGGCATTCATCAAAAGGTTGCATCAACTACACCTCCTCCCTCAAAATCCATCTAGTTTACTTTAGCACCTTCCTCATCTGTCCCATTTGATTCACACTTCACAAAACAGTCGTCTCAGGCATCTGAGGTAGGCTTTACTACACTTGATAGTACTCCTCCTCTAGTGAATGCACATCCACCAGAAGATTCCACCACAGGTTCAGAGCTTCCTCCCAAACCGGATCTGTTAGAAGGACCCACCCATTCCTCACACTCGTCTTTGTCAAAAGAACCATGAACTTCCATGTTGTCTCTAACTCCCTGCTGAACCACCCCAACACTCGAGTTGGATTTGCTCTTATCTCCGCCAACACTACCTCGGGAATCTCCACAATTACCCCCTCTAAATTCGTAGCCCATCTCGGACCAGACGACAGCATTGAACTGAAATCCCTTGCTTACATCTCCATCACAAATCCCACCGTCCTTCACTAGCTCTTCTGCGTTTCCTTTTAGTTGCTAACCAAGAAATTTTCTTCCAACTCCACTATCAACGGCGTTAATTAAAGAGTGTTGGGAAGCCCTTTGTCTCATTAATACCCTTTTGCCCTTCACTGAGCTGCGTTTTAGTGCGGTCTGAGTTGTTTCAATTCGGGCAAACGTCAATCTCAGCAAATTAGGCTCTTGATCCCAGACTGGATTAGGTTGGACTTGTTTTAAATCCTCATTCCCAATGTTCTGAATGGAACTCTCTACTTGGGCCCTCTCTAATACTCGTGTTGGGGAAAGCCTCCTCTTATTTTCCTTCGCTAGGCCAAAAACAACCTCAGCCTTATCACTGCCTTGCATGCCTGGTACATCCAGCACAATATGGTCGTTAGAAACCCCACTCCTAACATTCCTTTGGCTAGGTGGAGACCTTCCACCTCTCTAAGATTTTGTTCCATTCCTCCTATGTGCTACGACAACCCACGAACCGTACGTACCTACATGCACTACCTCCTAAACCGCATCATGCGCTTGACCATTGGGCCCCACTCCATTCTTTGGACTATTAGCCTCACAATCTTCCTGTGATCCTTCACCCTCCTCCATACCGACTTCCAGCAACACCTCCCTGGCCGACAGCTCTTGCCAAATGGTGTATGGGTAGCTCTCCTTTCTATGCCCCATTCTACTGCACTCAAAACAAAGCTTTTGAATGCCTTCATAACTCACCGTTTGCTCTAATCTTCCAATCATGACAACGGTGACCAACGGCTTTTCCACATTGATTTGCACACATAATCTAGCAAACCTCCCTCTGGTCTCCGTTACAATGAATGTATCAACCCTTAAAACATTACCAATAGCTCTTCCAGGGACGAACCAAGGATTTCAAGCTGGGGGGGGGGGGGGCGGAGATAAGCGATTTTTTTTTTTTCAAATACGCATCCATATAATCCAATAATCAAGATCAACTTTTTGAAACTGTGCTTGAGAGAGAGGTTTTTCAGAAATTAGGGAATGAATATTTATTAAGATTGGAACATTGACATTTTTCGAAATTGGGGAATGAATATTTTCTAAAATTGGAACATCCACATTTTCTAGAATTGGAATAGCAAGATTAGTTGTTGGCAGTCTCACGTTGACTTCGGAAGAATTTGAACCTTTTCTTTTGAAAAAATCAAGCATTGTAGTTAATCTTTTCATAATTTACAAATAAAATAAGAATCATATAAGAATCACTGTTATTTTCTTAAATTTGTGTGACAATTTTTGTTATTTATGTCTTTATGTTGTCTCTATCTTTCTGACACTGACCCATTAACCCAATGAATCCCAATATCGGCATTATAAATTTATTCCGCTTTTTGCACTACTAACAAAAACTTTTCTTAACTCTAGTATCTTTTTTTTTTTTTGTCACTTGTCCGTTGTCCCTATTATACCCAACTACCCAGTCAACAAAGAAAAAACTAATCTCTACAAACTCTACTCTCTTAGTCTCTCTCTCTTTATCTCTCTTATCTATATAATATAAGAGAGAGAGAGCCACAAACATAGAGTGACAGAGAGTCACAAAGCCACAAAAAAAAAAAAAAAAACCACATGTAGCACAAAATCAATTTACAATCACCAACATCAGTTCAATCTATCACTTATCAGTAAAAACACAAACATGAAACGCCACAAGTCCATAAGGCACAAGCACAATTTTTGTGAATCTCAAATCACAAACTTTTTATTAGGTTTTGAAGGAAAAGATAGAGTAAATACCTGTGTATTGTGAAGGCTGGAGCAACGAAGCTGGGCTGGGAAAATCGAGCAACTGGCGGCGGCAGCAAGGGAATCTCGCGTGGGCGGCGGTGACAACTGACAGGGAGACTCTCGCGTGACGGTGTGGCGGCATGGGTGCTGGGTAGTAAGATCAAGATGGGTTTCGAAAGAGCCACGGCGTCACAGCGACACGGCGTGGGTGTAGGTGGCGGCATCATGGCGTGGGTCTCTGTAAGTACTCTCCATCTATTTGTTTCGCCTCTCTATCTCTCTGTCTCACCTTTCACTTTCCTTTCTTTCTTTTTTTTTCCCCTTCGTTGTTCACCTTCTTTGTTTGGTTTTGGACTACTGACTCACTGAGAGCTGAGTTTTCTTTTCATTTTTTATTTTATTTTATTTAGATTTACATGGGTCATGGGCTTTTGCCCCCTGGGCTGGCTGGCTGGGCTTGGGATTCAGATTTTGGGAGGGGGCCCGAGCTAAAAACTAAGGGGGGGGGAGGCGCCAAGCTTTTTTTCTTTTTCTTTTTCTTTTTGAAAATTTTACCTGTTAAATTTTTTTTTTTAGGCCCGGGGGGGCCTAGGCCCCTTTAGGCCCTCACATGGGTTCGTTTATAAGCTCTTCCAATCTGTTGTAAAGCATCCACATTATAGTACTCAATAGGTAATTCATTAAGCCTAATCCAAATTACTATAGAGGACACATTGGCTAAGGCTGGTCTGAAGTTCGGCTCCCACGACCTAAGAGACAAGAAGTGGTCTCCAATAAACCATGGACCCTTCCTTAAGATATTTTCAAAATCTTCTCTCAGTGACAACCTCATGAGGAAAAGCCATGTCCAAGGTCCACACAATCCAATCTTCTTGCTGGTTTCCACAATGCAAGAAGCTAAGCCTGAAGGAAATTTAGTCCGACAATCCTTCCGTACACATTAACAATGAGAGCTCTAGACCATGGCCTTCTAAAATGCTGCTTGAACTCCTTAGAAAATTTTACAGCAACTAGCTCTTGCCTGAGTGTCTCCACTTCTTCATCAGAATCAACATCATCTTCCATAACATCCCCAAAGTTAAAAGCTTGAGTGTAAGCCCTTGGTATTTCACCTACTAGCTTGTCTTTGAAAGACATACCTTATTTCCAAGAGCCCATAGCATGGCTTGGAGATGAAGGGCTTGAGCTAGGGCCCTCGCTAAATCCAGCATGAGAGATGCCTTTATCCTTTTTCATGCTGCACGCAAGTCTATCCTTTTCTTTGAGAGAGAGAGAGAACTTTCGAGAGTCATATTTACTCAGTGGAACTACTCAATTTTTTTTTTCGAAGTTATAGGTGAACTTTGAAAATTCTTACAATAAAGCTGATAAATTTATTTAAGAGTAGATTTGTAAATTTATACATTTTGATAAGACAGACAAAATAATAAATGATGTTCTTTTAAAAAGTTTGATTTTTCAAATAGGACAAACAAATTGAGATGAATGGAGTATAATCTTATTGATCATAGAGTAAATATTATCTGATTAACACAAAATTTGACGTGTGTATTAAGAGTATAAAGAACATATAATCCAATGGTTAATTTTTGAAATATGTAGTAATGTTAATAATATATAGTAAAATTATAGCCTTAAGTCACAACCAATATTGTAGCTAAATTTTATCATTTTTTTAATACAAAAAAACTGACTTATATCATGTAAATATAAATATACTAGTATATAGTGGGGAAAAAAAATTTATTTTTAGAATCTGGTTAACGGGTGCCTTGAGGTATTTGTTAATAAACCGTTTTAAGAGAGCTATAATAATTCTTTCATACGAAATATAAATAATTATGAAAAAAATTATTACTGTTTTATTTTCAAATAGTTTTTTTTTTATCAAATGTTTCTAAATTTTTAAAAGTATAATAAAAATTTCTTTCAAAGTTAACTTGTCCTTGTCTTTTTTGGGGGGTAAAAATAGGAACTGCACAGTGTTGGACTGGACAGCAATGGGATGAGTTAGAAAGCGAGGGGGCGCACGGCTTCTGAAATGAAATGGCATTTTTATTATGCTGCCGATTCTCTATCTTTACTTCCCCTAAATTCAAGTCGCTGCCACTGCCTCTCTCCCTTCATAACCAAAACCCTTCAACAACTAAATCTAATACACTCTCCTTTTCCTATTCCTCTTCCTATACATCATCATCATTATCATCCATGGAATCTCCTCCCCAAGGTTACAGGAGAAACGTTGGAATCTGTCTCATCAATCCTTCCAAAAAGGTCTACTATATCTCTCTCTCTCTCTGTTCTGTACATGGGTTTTTATCTTTATGTGTTGAATTGACTTGCAAGTTTTTCTTTTTCATTTTTGTTATTTGGGTTGTGGCAGATTTTTTCAGCTTCAAGGTTGGATGTACCCAGTGCTTGGCAAATGCCCCAGGTAATTTTTTTTTTCTTTTTTGGTTTTATATTGAGGCCTTGTAATTTGATTGTTTTTTTTAACTAAATTACTTTGTTTGCTTGCTGTGATTATTTATGATAATAAAAATAAAATGGGAAATTGTAGACAGGTACCCACTTGTATTTCATGGACTTACGATCTTTCCAAATTTTTTTTTTCATGGATGAAATGGGTTTTCGGGAAAGAAAGTAATTTCGTAAGCCTTTGTTGATGAATGACGTTTCTTCAATCAGCATGGTTTATTTTATTCTGATTGGAATTGTATTTATTTCAAATCTTTTTGTGTGAGGAGTTGAAAACTTGAGTTGAGTGATACAATGATAATGACGTACAACGTAGGAAGAAGGAATGCTAAATACGATGCGTGTGTCGATATCATGTTAAAAAAAGGAATCCCAATTTTAGGTCCCAACCCCAATTTTTTGAACTATAAAGTAAAATTTATGGTAGTACATGTTTGAAGTGGAGACTATGATGGTTGTTGTATGTAGAAAGCTTTTTTTTCTTTTTCTTTTTTAATCTCAGCATGTAACTTGCTAAGGAAAAAAAGTCTGATCTGGGCATGCAACTGTGGCATTTTTTAATTTGAATGCAAATACTGCATATGGAGCTGGCATTTGGACTCCTATATTCTAATTTATGGAGTGAATGTAATGCTTGTGAATGATGATTGAGGGCATTCATATGGCAGCTTTGTATGCGTTATTAATAATTTCTTTGTCCTGCACCATGTGGGTACCTCCTATCATATTATCTGAATTATTGAAATAGGAAATCTGGGAATTGAAATGAAGGGTGTTCTGATGATACAAGATTCAAAGTCATAAAAGGGGAATGCAGAAGTTAGAAAGAGTTTAACATATTCAATAGAAAATGTTGAGATTTGCTACTACTTTCAGATCTAGATAACGAATTTTAAACAAGTGCCAAATATGAAGTCTATTCCAGTTCCAAAATGCAATTTAATAAGAGTATAAGACATCTTCATGTCAGGAGCTAGCTAGCGTATAGTTATCACCATAGTCTTTCCAAAACGTTAATAGCATCCACATGGTCTTAACTGTATACTGATTGGGGTCATAGAGAAAGTTGATGAGTTCATCATTTTTAAAGGTGTAATTACTGATTCATTCAATTTTGTGGAATTGCATTTATGTAAGGGCCATACCTGCTTTTGTAATTTTTTGATAAGTGTCAAAAAATTCAAAATTTCATCCACATGCATGGGCCTTTACCTCAGTGTTGCTTCTGCTCTGCTCTTAGGTCTCCATTCAGAACTGTTCAATCGATAAAAGTAATGTATAATTTTATGCTTGAGAAAGAACTTTTAGACGTGATTATTAGGAGGATTTTTTTTTTTTTTTTTTGCTGAAGATTATTAGGAGGATTTGTGTTAGTATTTAGCAACCTAATTTCTACTTTTGAAGTTTCTAATGCTTTTCATATGCAATTTAGTTTGTTATTTTACATTTTGTAACTGCAAATTTCCAAAACTGTTTGTTATATTCTGTATTTGTTTAATCATTTTTCTTTCATAATTCATTGTAAACTTGTTTAGTGATTTTTAAGTGTTAGCTGTTCTTTTGGTTTCTTGACTTAGTGCTAGGTTGGTATTAAAATTTTAGAAATGCACAATTTTTGGAAATTTGGGGCCATTACGTGTACTGTGATAATCTCTCAAGACTATATCTCCAATATTCATTGCTTGATTTAAGCAACCACTTCAAGGCGTTTGCCACTGGGTCTATTAATAACTGGCAATACATAAGTTTTTTCTGGATTGAAGTGCACCTGTCTGTAGTTATTTATAGTAATTTTGGATATATGAAACCAAAACTAAAACTTCTCATTCTGTCTTCCATTGAATATTTGATGGCAGAAAAGCATCATAGTTTTAACTATTAAGATTTTAATGATTTGTGATTGTGGTTGTTGAACTAGAACTTATAGTAATTAAAATGTATGGTAGTTTTTACTAAACTTGTATTTCCTTCTATTCATGATGTAATTCTTTTATACGAGATTATTATTGGTATTTTGTACATTTTAATTTAATAGGGTGGTGTCGATGAGGGTGAAGATCCTAGAAGTGCAGTCATCAGGGAATTAAGAGAAGAGACAGGAGTTAGTTCAGCAGAAGTTATTGCAGAGGTATGAAATTTGGACCTTTCTTCCTTAAATTACCATTTTTTGGGATGCTTATAGACTTTGCTTGGGGAAAGTGTCAGACTGCAGTAGAAATTGCTTAATAAAGCTGTTGATGCTTTCCTTTGGAGATCTGAATTGAATGTCTTTTATGCTTAGGTTTTAAGAAACTGATCACCTTTGATGGAGGATAATTAAAATAGGAACATAACTATTCCTGAACCAATCTTCATTGTCTGGCAAAGTATCTGATCTGTTAACCTCCTTTTTTCTTTTTTTAAACTCATCTGTATGGTATTATGACTGCTTTGGCATGATTGATCTCCTTCAATTCAGAACCTTCAATACCTCACAAACTCCTCCACCCTCCCAACACACATACACCACAAAAGGGTAAAACTGAAAAATCTTCTCCTCTTGTACACTCAACCAAGCATGTGAAGGGACATGGTTGTCTTTGGCTGAAACACAGAGAACTTAATTACTTTTCTATTAAAAATTAAACAGGAAAGTGAGATATATTTCTGTTTATCATCTTTACTACTTGATACTATGTCTTGACAAGGTGTACTCAATCGTCTATCCTGTAGGTGTTTGTGCAGCCTAGATAGAGTTGAATGGCGAATGAGAACTCATGTAGCTGTTTCCAATTAGTAGGGCTTAAGGATTAGTTGTGTATTTCGGCATCACCTATCATGTTACTGTGTAAGTAAACCTTAATCCAACCTTTGTTTCCAGCCTTTTCCACTTCAAACCGTAACCCTAGGTCTTCTAAACACTACAACAAATGCTGTCCAGAAACTCCTAAATCATATTTGGTATCACCACCTTTGTCCCACATCAATCTTACTAAGCCGTGTATAATAATGACTGGTTTGGTGACTTAGGTCAAGAATTTTGAAAATTACTAAATTGTCAAGTTTTTGTTTGTATTTGGAGCTGGAATACACCTAAAAGCACATAGAAAGAAAAAAGGAAAGTAATTATAGGACTATAGGAGAGATGAGTTGAACATCAACTAGGGTTCTTGGCCATCACACATCAATCAAGTAGCTGTTTTCCCATGTTTTCTTCATTCATTTCTTTAAGCGTATGTAAATCCATAACTAGTACAGATGATGACCAACCAAACTTGGTGTCCATGTTTTGTGACTTTTGTCAAAGTCAACATACTTGCTGCTGAACTCAAAACTGATAAATCTGACCCTACCTTGACGCATGAGTTACACAAAACTAAAGTCAGAAGCTAAAAGATTGCAGATATATCCTTATGCTTAACTTTGTAGAACCAAGATTTATTACAATAGTTTGTATTTATCAGAGAAGTGCCAAGAGCTTCCAGACTTGAAATTGGAATTGATTTGATGATCTACCATTCTGCAATATCCACTCTGCTCTGTGTGTTTTTATGAGGGGCGGAAGTGCCATGCATCTGGGATTATTGAGTTTCTTATTTTTGTGAGGTTTCCCTTTAAGTAAAAAAACAAATCTGTCAGTATTTTTAATATGAATGCTATAACTGGCTAATTCCTTGGGCTACATTATAATTGGCTAATTCCTTCCTGTCTACAAGTCTGTCAGTATTTTTAATACTAATGCTCCATGGTTGTCTATCAACTCATGCATGATATTTTAATCTTACAATTCCATTGTTAGCAATGAGTTAAAGCTTGAGTTGGGTTTCACACGCAGGTACCTTATTGGTTGACATATGACTTCCCACCTGAAGTCAGGGAAAAGCTTAAACATCAGTGGGGATCAGACTGGAAGGGTCAAGCACAGAAGTGGTGAGCATATGATACAGCCATACATTGTTAGATGCGGTATATATGGTGAAGGGGCTGCAACTGAGTCTAGATTAGGTCAGATTTAGCTTAGATAATTAATCAAACTGAGGATTAGTTTATTAAACCTAGGAAAATTCAAATGTCAACTTGTAACCATAGGATACATTCAACCTAACATAACCTAATTAAAGGTACAAAATTTCAGATTTTTTTGGTTGGGGGCACGTAGAATATAGTATTTTGGATACACAAGTAATTATAGAATTAAATTTATCTCCATAGATGTACAGGCCTGCTAGTGTAAACTTGTATTTAACTTCGTCAAACTTGCAAACCCTTTCAGGTTTCTTCTTAAATTCACTGGGAAGGATGAAGAAATCAATCTGTTGGGTGATGGGACTGAGAAAGCTGAATTTGGCGAGTGGTCATGGATGTCTCCGGAACAAATAGTTGAGCTTGTGGGTAGACTGTACCTTATTACTTTTTTTTTTTTTTTTTTTTTTTTTAACTGGTTCAAAAACCGCTAGATTTGGTATTTTGGTCTTGTTGGTTTACTTACATGGTCTTTTTTACATTCTATGCAGGCAGTGGATTTTAAGAAGCCTGTTTACAAGGAAGTTATGACAGTTTTTGCTCCTTATCTTCAGTAAACTTAAGTTTCAGTAATCACTATTTGGTTGCTTCGAAAAGGGCAGTCCTTCAATTAACCGAATGGGATGATTCAAAATAGGAAAATAATTCAATGAGCCGTGGTTGACTGAGTTATACATACCGGATATCAGATGCAGGTCCAAGTCCTTGTAATGACAACATGTTGCTATATCAATTAAAAAATTTTAACTTGATAAATTCACTAGGTCTGTTTGTGGCAATATCATCCTGTTTGGGGGGATATCTCTTCATTCTTGACAGAGCTGATTGTTTATTTAATTATGCACAAAGTTTAGCTACAAAAACATTACTCAATAAAATAAAAATTATTACGTATTTTTAAAATCTAATATTTGAACTGCATGTTTTTCATGTTCTTAATAAACATGTCAAATTTTGTGTCAATCGGAGATTATGTATTATATGATCTATAAGTTTATATTTTATGCATAATTTTAAACTACAAAAATTTTCAATTTAAACAATTTATTAATGACATAGCTATTGACCTTTAATTTTTTAGAAATTTTGCAAGCATTGAAGATTTGAGAAGAAGATTTAATTCAATGCTAAATTTGTCAAAATTCACCTTCAATAAAAAGATATTAAGTAAGGTTGTAATCTTGGTCTACAGCCAATTTTGTAGTTAAACTTAGTCTTATTATTTTACCCAAGCAAATAAATGCTCAAGAACCGACCAAATCACTGGCCAATACTTGGGAAAAATCAACCTTCTGTCTTTCCTCAATTGATGCATTTTGTTATGTCTTTGGCTCAGTGGTTTCTCTTTAATAAACTCATGCTAAATTTGCAGAAGGATGTGATTATTTGGTATGGAATCTGGATTCGATTGTTATAAGCGGAGTGGCAGTGCTGTCACTAGAACCCTGACACTACAAGTCTTTAAAGAAGTTGAGGGCTGACAGCCCACGCCAACACCTTCACTTTTAAAGGTTTCTTTAATTGGTGTTATAAGGTTGGTTTTAATACCATTTATCACAATCCATAACGAGTTGGCCATATTTAGACAATGGCAGTGTTTGTTACATACAACTTTGTGTACAACAGGGTATGTGGAAGAGTATTTTATCTTTTAGACAAAACCTTCATAGCTATCCGAACAATGCCTTAATAATTATCCAAAATTGCTTATATAGTTCAGATCGACTCATTACAACAAACGTGGGTCTTAGTACACGCAATGTCTTTTTAATCTAAATCCACACAATCCTTGTACTCCTTCTGGTGTGCAGAGAAGCAGACATGGAGAAGACAATAAATATGTGCCCATAAAGGGCTTGTATTTTGGCGCAAGGATTTGAAGCACCAAGGATCAAAATCTGTTCCATGAGAAATTCCTATGTACGGAAACTTCATTCAATGACGAAACGGCTTAGAAAATGCTGTGCCACTAAGTAAATATGTATAAATAAGTAAATAATTAAACTTTGATGTATATTACCAAATTGAAACAGAGTACCAACAACAGGACATATAAAATTAAATGCAAATATTACATTATTTTTCATATTATGAATTAGTTTCCATGACTTTACATTTCTTATATGTTTTTATTATTTGTCAATTAGTTATCTAATAGGGCATTTGTATTTTGTTTTCTGTTTGGAGATGTTGATATTGTGTAGAAGTGAAACTTGTGTGTTTATTTTTAGTAATGTGTAATCCGTGCTTACGCATAGGAATGATAAATTGCAGTGAAGCTATTGATGTTAGCTTGAGTTATTAAACATATAGGACATTAGCTCGACCAAGACATTTGGAGGTACAAAAATGGTTTTTCTTTGTAATTTTCATGATATTGGTTATAGTTTCTTATTATACTACTTTATATATATAATTTTGAAAATTACTATTGGATAACACATAAAATATCAGTTCACAATCACAATTCAGAAATTCTACTAAATACAATACAAAATGAAAGAATAAATTGGTCTAATAGTCTTCTAAATTGAATGAGAATGGGTGTATAAGATCGTTCAGCTCAATTACAGTTTGTTACGTTCAAGATCTTCGCATACAGATTATCTAGATAGAAAGTGTATAAAAAATATGCTCATTAGTTCAGAGAAAAAATAACGACAAAGATTTAAACAATTTAATTTGTATAGAAAGCTAACAAAGGAAAAATCTAATTTTGATTCTAACTTAATTTTCTCTGAACTTTGGTATTTTATATATATATATATATAAATATAAAAGTATACTAAACTTTTTGGTTTTTATGTTATTTTGTTTTAGTTAGTGGGATATATATAATTTTATAATTATTGAACAAATATCAATTCATTGAGTTAAACTCTTTTGCATGAGTGATAAATTCAAATAATGCATTTTTTTTTTAAAAGTAATGCATTAAAAAATATATGAAAAAATTGGAGTAGACCGGGACCTGACCCAATTCTAGCCAGCTTAAAATTACTCTGTTTTTTGATCCGATTGACTCGACCTGACGGTTTTGCCATGTCAATGGTCAAAGGATAGCACTGGGATGACTGATGGAGAGTTTATTATGGGACCAATTCTCCCTCTTTATCAGTTCTCCTAAATTCAAGTCCCTGTCACTGCCACTCTCGCTTCATAACCAGAACGCTTTCAACAACTAAAAAATCTAATACACTCTCCTATTCCTATTCGGCTATTCCTATTCCTATTCCTATACATCATCTTCCATGGATTATACTCCCCAAGGTTACAGGAGAAACTTTGGTGTTTGTCTCATCAATCCTTACAAAAAGGTGTGTTATGTCTATCTCTTTCTTCTGTACATGGGTTTTTATTTGTGTATGTATGTGTTGAATTGACTTGCATGTTTTTCTTTTTCTTTTTTTGGTTGTGGCAGATTTTTGCTGCTTCAAGGTTGGATATAAACAGTGCTTGGCAAATGCCGCAGGTAGTTTTTTTTTTTTGGTTTTACATTGAGGTGTTGTAATTTGATTGCTTTTGAAACTAAGTTTCTGTGTTTGCTTGCTGCGAAAATATGCGATATTTTATAAATAAAATGAGAAATAGACAGACCCCATTTGTATTTGATGGACCTATATTCTTTCCAAGGGTGTTTTATTTTTTTCATCGATGAAATGGGTTTCTGGGAAAGAAAGTAACTTCGTAAGACTTTGTTGATGAATTATGTTTCATCAATCTGCATGTTTTATTTTATTCTTATTGGAATTGTTGTAGTTTGATTTGTTTTTTTATTGAAACAGATGGAACCACTGTTTCAAATCTTTCTTGTGTGAGGAGTTGGTGACTTGAGTTGAGTGATACAATAATGACCCACAACAAACCAAAAAAGGGATGCTAAATACAATGTGTGCGTCGATATTGTGTCAAAAAAAAGGAATTCCAAGTTTAGGTTCTGACCACAATTTGGAACAAAAATGCAAACTTTATTGTAGTATGTGCTTGAAGCGGAGGCTATGATGGCTGTTGTATGTAGAAATTTAATGTTTAATCTCAGCATGTAACTTGTTAAGGAAAAGTCTGATCTGTGCATGTAACTGCAGCATTTTGAATTTGAATGCAAATACTGCATATGGGGCCAGCATATGGTTTTTTATTTGCCAATATATGGAGAAAATGTAGAACTTGTGAATGACATTGAGGGTTATTTGCAGCTTTGTAAACATGTTTAATTGTTTCTTTGTCCTGCACTATGGGGGTGCCTCCTATCCTAGAAAGCATAGACACTTCATTTGGGGTGCCGTACCCGTATCGGACACGGGACACGCTTGGGACACTTTTGTAACTGTTCCTTTTTTGAAAAATTGTAGGACACAGCTAGGACACTTATCTTTTATTTCTTTTTAGTTTTAATCTTGAACACTTATCTAGTTATCTTTTATATACTCTTTTAGATTTGGTTTGTATCCTAATTTCTAATCATTATACATTAATCATGAATTCCCTTTATTATCTTTTATTGCTCTTAAATTAATATATGTTTAACATTATATGAAAAAATAAATGCTTAACAATATTTAAAAAAAAAAAATTTAATAATTAATTAATATACGTATCCCTGCTGTACCATCCCAATTTTTCAAAAATTGCCATGTCACCATGTCATACCCGTATCCATATCCATGTCACTGCTTCATAGCTCCTACTATATTATCTAAATTAATAAAATAGGCAATCTGAGAAGTTACCTATCAAAAAAAAAAAAAAACTAGGAAGTTGAAATGAAGGGTGTTCTGATGATTGCAGATCAGTCATAAAGGGGAACAAAGACGTTAGAAAGAATTTACCATATTTAGGAATGTACAGGAATCCTGTGTCTTGCATAAAGGGGTATGTAAGGGCTGCGGTATTTTATAGAAAATGCTGAGATTTGCTACTAATTCAGATCCAAAAAACCACTGTGTATGTTTTATGAAGTATGCCAAACTTGATGTACTTTTTAGTACCAAAAAGCAATTTAATGAGACATCAACTTGTCATCAGTAAGTCCAGTATATAGTAATTATTAATGTAGTCTGTCCAAAAAGTTAGTGGCATCCACAATGTTTTATCCCTATAGTGATTGGTATCATAGAATAGGTTGAGTTCATCTTTTTTCTCAAGCTATAATTACTGGTTCATTCAATTTTGTGGAATTACGTTTATGTGAGGACCATGCCTGCTTTTGTGTTTCTTGATAAGTGACAAAAAAGTCTGAATTTCATCCACATGCATGGGTCCTCACCTCAGTGTTGCTTCTGCCATGCTCTTAGGCTCCATTCAAAACTGTTCAAAGAATAAAAATAATATAGAATTTTATGCATGAGAAAGAAATTTTAGAGGTGATTTAGTGATTATTAGGATTCTACTCTCGATGTTTCTAATGCTTTTCATGTGCAATTTAGTTTGTATTTTACATTTTGTAACCGTAAATTTCCAAAACCTTTTATGCAGTATTATGCATTTGTTCAATCATTTTGTTTTCAGAATTCATTATATAAACTTGTTTAGTGATTTTGCAGTGGTAGCTGTTCTTTTAGACTGCACAACTATTGAAATTTCGGGCTGTTACATACAGTTTGATAATCTCTTGAGACTATATCTCCAATTATCATTGCATGATGAAAGCAATCACTTCAAGGCATCAGCCACTGGGTCTATTAACAATTGGGGATATATACGAGTTTTTTGAATCAAATTGAGCCTGTCTGCAGTTATTTATAGTTAAATTTTGGAGACTTGAAACCAAAACTAAGACTTCTGTTTCTGTCTTCCATAGAATATGTGATGGGAGAAAAAACATCATAGTTTTTACAATGAAGATGTCAATGTTTTGTGGTTTTAATTATTGAACTAAAACTTCTACTAATTAAAGTTGAGGTAGTCTTTACTAAACTTGTGTTTCCTTTTTGCACAATATGATTCTTTTATGTGAGATTATAATTGGTGTTTTGTAAAATTTAATTTAATAGGGTGGTGTCGATGAGGGTGAAGATCCTAGAAGTGCAGTCATCAGGGAATTAAGAGAAGATACAGGAGTTAGTTCAGTGGAAATTGTTGCAGAGGTATGAATTTTGGACTTTCTTAAATTACAAAATTTTGGGATGCTTGTATAACACACTCTCTCTCTCTCTCTCTCTATATATATATATATATATAACTGCATTTTGCTTGAGGAAAGTGTGAGATTGCAGCAGAAATTGCATAATAAAGTTGTTGATACTTTGCTTTGGAGATCTGAATTGATTCTCTTATGCCTAGGTTTGGAAAAGCTGACCAGCTTAGATGGAAGAGAAGTTAATAGAAAGGCATAACAGTTCATTAACCAATATTAATTGAGTGCTTTTCCTATTGAGGCACGTTAGCTTTATTGTTCTTTCTATCACTTTCTCTTTTTTTCTTCTCTTTATTGTGGTACTATTCACAGGTACCATTTATACAGCCCTGAACACCATAAGTTTCTCTCTTGTCTTAATTCTCACCCCAAGTCAAGCCCTTACTCTTGCCTATCAAAACTATAAAGCCCCACATATGTTCTCTATCATTCTTATATTTAATTTCTGCCCCCACCCAGGGTGCCTCAGCAGTAAGGGAGAGTGCCTAGACTAACTGTAAACCCAAAAGTCTCTAGTTTGATTCCTAGCTGAGGCATTTAATGATTTACCCGATGCTTGCTCAATGGGGGTGTGTAGGCATCAGGAGTTTTATCCCTCAAGGGTGGTCCCTCTAGCCCCATACCTTGAGGGGGTTCCTTTTCATAAAAATAAAATAAAAATCTTTTTTAATACTCTTTCTGAAATCACCTTGCATCATTGCATATTACTTTTGGACTTAATCAACCACCCTACTCAACTGGTTGACCTACTCTCTTAGTACTACATCTATGTATGTATTCAATTTTCCCTTGGCTACCCAGCCTTCACTTTTCCCAGATATGATTACGTTTTTTTCTGAGACAAGAATAGTGAATTTCTATACCAAAGTTTAATGCATGGTTTTCTAGTGTGTGTCAATGTCTGATATCCAATCTGCTGTGTGTGTGTGTGAGAGGAGCAGAAATGCCGTGGCATCTAGTTTTATTGGGGTTCTAATTTTTGTTTTGTGCCCTTTAATTCTAACATTCTTTTGAAAAAATTGAAAATAAAACCTCGGCTACATTATACTGGCTAATTTCTTCCTGTCTACAAGTCTATAAGTATTTTTAATACTAATGCTCCGCAGCTGTCTATCAACTCATACATGATATTTTAATCTTACAATAGATCTGGAGTTCTGCCCTATAGCCAATTTTGCTACATTTTGTTGTTAGCAATAAGTTAAAGCCTGAGTTGGGTTTCACATGCAGGTACCTTATTGGTTGACATTTGACTTCCCACCTGAAGTCAGGGAAAAGCTTAAACATCTCTGGGAATCAGACTGGAAGGGTCAAGTACAGAAGTGGTGAGCATATGCATGGAGCCATGCATTGTTAGATGCAGTAGATACAGTGAAGAGATGCAACTGAGTCTAGATTAGGCCAGATACAGTGAGTTAAGGGAATTAACCAAACTGAGGATTAGTTTATCAAACCCAGGACACGTCAAACGCCAACTTAAACCTTGGATGCATCCATTGTAATTTAGGGCACAAATTTTCAGATCTTTTTTTTTGGATCGTGAGCATGTAGAATATAATATAGATACATAGGTAATTATCAGAATTAAATTTATCTCCATAGATGTACATGCCTGCATGTAAATTCAGTTAACTTTATCAAGCTTGCAAATTTTTCAGGTTTCTTGTTAAATTCACTGGGACAGATGAAGAAATCAATCTGTTGGGTGATGGGACAGAGAAAGCTGGATTTGGAAAGTGGTCATGGATGTCTCCAGAACAAATAGTTGAGCTTGTGGGTAGACCTTACAATCTTAATAGTTTTTTTACTGGTTCAGAAACAGCTGGGATTTGTATTTTGGTCTTGTTGGTTTACTTACATGGTCTTTTTCCATTCTGTGCAGGCAGTGGATTTTAAGAAGCCTATTTACAAGGAAGTTATGACAGCTTTTTCTCCATATCTTCAGTAAACTTAATTTATAGTATTCACTGTTTGGTTTCTTCCAAATGAGCAGTCCTACAATTAACCGAATACGAAAATTTAAAACAGGAAAATAATTCAATGAGCCGAATATCAGCTTGCAGGTCCAACTCCTTGTAATGACATCATTTTGCTATGTCAATTGAATATATTCTAATAAATTCACTGGGCCTGTTTGTGGCCACATCATCCTGTTTGTGGGAATATCTCTGCATTCTTGAAAGGTTATTACATAGTTTTTCTTAGGGTAAGACTTAAGTACAATAACTTAGTTGTTGTTCTTTAAGTTCCTAAATTATATTTCTACATGTAGATAGTTTACACACATAAATGAAGCAACTACTTTCAAGACCTAAAATACAATAAATCCATATTTTTGGAGAAATAAAAAAGGTTACCGTTAATACCTATCATATCGAAAATGTATCTCGAAATTTATAATTAAAAAAAAACAAAAATATGTGAAAAATTTTCCCAAACCAATTCTTTGCATATGATTTAAAACCTATATATATATATATATATATATATGTCCAAAATTTTCACCCTCATGTCAAATGGAAAAAAATGTATACAACACTTTTAGGACCCAATCCCAAAGCCCAACAAAACCATGATTCAAAAGTTTAATAATAAATAAAATCTCATAAAAATCCAAATGTTCTCTCCCTAATATCCAAAACACAAAAATCACATCTCAAAATTTTATAATCAAAGAGAGAAGAAAAAAAATGAAAGAAATAAATTATCTACAAATTTGGTGAACTTCAGCCTGTCAATCACTTGCTACCTCATATAGGACATAGCTAACTAGAAAAAAAAAAAAGAAAAAAAAAAAAAAAGAAAGAAAGAGAAAGAAAAAAGGAATAGGTTCCGTACCAAATAAACTAAAATATCACAAATCCTAAAATGCAAGGTGATTCCTTACTTCTATTCCCTAAGAAACCTTTTTTTTTTTTTTTTTTTTTTGCAGTTCCTATAGTGCAACAATTCCTGAAGTGTCAATGCTCATCATGTTTGTCGTAAAATGAATTCAATTTGATCAATAGTGATAAAATTATAAGAGAAATCAACGTTGGTATTGGATATCCAAGTGTGTAAAACTTATTGGACATGTCATGGATTACCGATTGAACCTTTTTGCCTTCTCTTAAATTTATTTTCTTCTTCTATCACCCACCTTATTATCCTATGATAAGCAGCATACATAGATTCAATGCAAAATGCACCACTTCTTGTTGGAGTTTTAATGGTCATTGGATATTGAAATATGCCAAAACCTTTAAATTTCTTAGTGATAATGATTTAGGAAAAATTATCACCTTCACAAAAATTCTAGCAAGAAGATTCTTAAAAAATTACTAAGAATGAGATTTCAATATAATACTTAAAGACGAGTACATTTCTTTGGTGGACTTAAAGTAGCATTGTATGAAAAAATTGTAGCAGTGGAAAAAACAGCTCCAATGAAGCCTACTTAGACATGATCACATGAAGCCTACTTAGACGCAACTCAAAAGTTTCAATGTCAACTCCGTTAATGCTTATGCAACTACATTTTGTTTTCAATCATGAGCTCCAAAAGAGTGAGACTTGAATAAACTATAGCAGCTAGATCTCACTACAATTCTTTTACTATATTCTTCAACATGGCTTTGAGAGTATTTTTGTTGGTTTACGGGAACCAATGTTGCTGGCACCTGAGATCGCTGATGGCACATCACCAACAAAATTAACTAGAAAAACCTAAAGAATATGGGGGATAAAAAAAAAAAAAAAAAAAATAGAACTAACTTGAGAGGGACTTTCCAAATTTGCAAAGATAGGGGTAGAACAATTGCAAATATATATAGGCAACAAATGAGTAGTTAAAAAATAATTATAATAGCAATTGAACAGTTTTCATAATTGCTTGATTAGGGCAAGAGAGTCAGAGTTGAAGGAAGTTAGAATTAAAGGTCAATTGAAATTATGTTTAAAAAAATTATAATAGAGTGGCAATTAAATGGTTTTTGTAACTACTTAATTGGGGAAAGGGAGAGTCATAAAGTTGAAGGAAATTTGAATTAAAGGTCAATTGAATCTATGGGAAAGAAAAAAAAAAAAAAAAGGATACGAGAAAGAGAGAGAGAGAGAGAGAGAGAGAGTAATATATATATATATATATATATATTATGTGATGTAGTAATAAACGTGAAAATGTTAATTGCAAAAGGAAGAGAAAAAAAAAAGTTAGTGGGGCCAATGACATGGTCTATGATGTGGTTTAACAGAAGTGTGACAATAATAAATACTACGTTTTAGCTTTTAGATATGTATAGATTATAGATAGATTGAGAATTTTGTGTCTATCAATTCATCAAATTAATCGCTCAAAAATGCAATTAAGGGTCCCAATTAAAGATTTAAACTTCTAATTTTGTCACAGTTTCATAGCAGGATTTAACAAAAGATATAGGAAGGTATTAGGTTTAGTTAAAATTATGGTTTTTCAATCCAGTAAGGATGTAAGCAAATTGGATGAAAAAAAAGTAATTGGGAAATTCAACTAGGGTTTGGTAATACCAATTTGGGAGAAAACATCACAAACTTGGGATAACTCAAATAATTAAAATTGTTAAGATTATGTTTTTTGGCCAAATTTTATGTTATTGATGTTCTTAATGATTTTTTCAAATTGAAGGTCCACTTATCAAATTAAGAAACCTAATTACAATTTTGAACATCTAATTGGATGAGGTGACTAATTGACTTCAGAATTTGAAATGAAGAACCTTGTAAAGGCGACGAAGATACTTGCAATGGAAATTGCACAAGATAGAGTGACTAGTAATGTTCTTTTGACAACACAAACAATGGGGTTTATTGGGGATTTGATTAGTTCATGTTTATTATGAGTTTGGTCGTAAAAGAACCACTGATTTGAAAAGGAAGGCTTCAATTGAGGCATAGAGCAATAAATGGACCACCATGGACTGATAGGCTCTTATACTATTAGGAAAAAATGAAGATAGAAACAAATAGGATTAAAAAAAAAATTAACACGATCTATGCTATTTGCTACACTGTATTGATTTGATATATTACACAGAGGTGTTTATATACACAATATTGAGTACTGCATCAATGGCTTAGGCATCTGAGCTAGAATTGGACCATATGCCAATGAAATTATTGCTAGAGACAATTCAGTCATTGACAACAATGCATTAGGAAGATCATACTGCAATAAATTACAATGTGCCAAGAAAATTGTCCTCAAGTATCATATTATGTTGCTTCTATCCCAATGAAACCAACTCCAACCCAAATATATAATAATATGATAAAGTTTATTTTACAAGCTTAGAGTCCATTTGGATACAGTTGAAAACTAAAAACTGAAAACATTGTAGCAAAATAATTTTTAAATGTATAAATAGTACTGTGAGGCTCATTTTTAATGAAAAAGTTGCTGAAAAGTGATGTTTGTAGGTCCCGTGAACAGTGCACAGGTGCACTAGAAAAGTCAACAATCACGAAAGAAAAAAAAAAGAAGAAGAGAAAAACGCAATACAGGAAATGCTGAATCCAAACCGCACCTTAGTAGACAGTAAAATGGGCTTCTAATTCCAACAATGACAATTCAGTTACATGACTTTAAGGGCGTTTGAGCTGAACCAGTTTCATTACTTTGTTTTGACCAAATGAGATATTGTATCCGCCTAAGCTCTGGCATTACTTCTCTCAAAGCTGGCCTCTCATCTCCCTTCTTCTTGATGCATCTCAATGCATGCTCAGTGAATGCTTGAATATCTTCATTGCTTCCTTGACTTAGCACCACATCATCAACAATTTGCAATATGCAATATGCAATTCTCTTCCATTGACAAAACAAAGCAATCTACCAAATTCTCTACCACACCTATATATGTACGGAAAGTGTAGTTATAGTTTAGGTCATATTTTGAATATAAGTTGGTGTTTGATATTTCATGACAAACCCCAATTATACTAAAGCAGAGATGTAAGAAAATAAAAAATTAACCAAAAAATTGAGAGAGAGAACTTCTTTTTTTTTTTTTTTTTTTTTTGCGAAGGAAAACTATACAAAGAATAAAAGAGAGAATGACAAATTTATAGTAAAAATGCGCAAATAAGAAGAGACAAAGTAAAGGAAGATGAATAGTGATATTAAAGTAAAAGTTAATGGGGAGATGAAAGGGCAAGGGAGGACTAAACTTTGAAATTTGAATGTTATGGACACATGAAGAAGTGCAAACCAATTGAATTCCAATATATATATTTTTTTATAGGTTAAAACAAAAAATTGTATTAAGAGAAGACTACTTAATTAGAAAATAGAATATATATTTATATACACATGTTATAATCTCTCTATTTTTAATACTTTGTTTCTCAAATTTTTTAAGGAAAAAAAAACCCATGGCTTCTCTTTTTTCATAATTTAATAATTACAATAAAAAAGTGAGGACTAAACTTTGAATGTTATGGACGCATGAAGAAGTGCAAGCCAATTGAATTCCAATAAATTTTTTTTTTTTATATAGGTAAAAAAAAAAATTGTATTTAGAGTAGACTACTTCATTAGAAAATAGAAAAATGAAGTAGCCACAAAAATATGTACAACCAAAAAAGAAACCAAAAACAAATATGTACGAGAAATTCCAAGGCTCTACTTTTCAATGTTTTCATACACTGATACAAGAAAAGAAATGAGTCAATGACCGATAATTAAGTCAATGCTAGTATTAATTGACTTGATTTTTTTTTTTTTGAGAATCAAATTGACTTGATTAATACTAGTAGATTCTCAAAAACAAATGTCAATACTAGTATCTCGCAGGAAAAGGATTTTTTTTTTTTTTTTTCATAATCATCGTCCATGGATTCCCCTGCCCAAGGTTATAGGAAAAACGCTGGTATTTGCCTCATCAATTCTTTTAAAAAGGTACGCTATATCCTATCCCTCTATCTCTGTGTTCTCTATATGTGTATTTATATGTATCTGTGGTGTGGGATATACATATAATATAATAAAAGGTGTTTTATTTATTTAAATTTTTTTTTTGAGCTACAGATTTTTGCAGCTTCAAGGCTAAATAGACCCAATGTTTGGCAAATGCCTCAGGTAATTTTTTTTTTTTGGGTTCTATATTGAGGTATTTAATTTGATTGCTTTTGAAACTAAATTGCTTTGTTTTTGCTTGCTGCGTTAATTTAAGATATAAAAATAACATGAGAAATAGGCAAGGCCCCACTTGTATTTGATGGACCTGAGTTCTTTCCAAGTTATATTTTGTGTGTGGAGTTGGTGATTTGAGTTGAGAATTGTTTTAGATTGAAACAAATGGGGCTGATATTTAAAATTTTTCTTGTGTTTGGAGTTGGTGACTTGAGGGTTGAGTGAGACAATAATAATGACCCACAACAGAGGAGGGATGATAAAGACAATGTGTGTGTTGATATTGTGTTAACAAAAGGAATCCCAAGTTTAGGTTCCAACCATAATTTTTGGAACTCAAAACAAAATTTATTTTAGTATGTGATTGAAGCAGAGACTGTGATGGTTGTTGTATGTAGAAAGTTAATGTTTAATCTCAGCATGTAACTTGTTGATGAAAAGAGAAGTGTGATCTGAGCATGTAAATCCAGCATTTTCAATTTGAATGCTAATACAGCATATGGGCCCTACATCTGGATTCATATACACTAATATTTATAGAGTTAATGTACAGCTTGTGAATGACAATTGAGGGAAGTCATAGGACAGCTTTGTACACATGCTTAGTGATTTCTTTGTCCGCTACTATCACTACTATGTGGGTGCCTCCTGTCATATTATCTGACATTAAAATAGGAAATTTGGGAAATTGAAATGAAGGGTATTCTGATGACAGAAGCTTCGAAGTCATAAAAGGGGAATGTAAAACTTAGCAAAAGTTTACCAGATCCAAAAATGTTTATGAATTCCCTGTCTTACATTAACTTATGTATAAGGGCTGAGATATTTAATAGAAAATGTTAAGATTTGCTACTATCAGATCCAGAAAACAATTTTGCATGCTTTATATAATATTGCCAAACTTGATGTATATTCTTTACCAAATTGCAATTTAATAAGACGTCATCATCATGTCACAGACAAGTCTAGCATATAATTATTACCGCAGTCTTTCCAAAGGGTTAATGAAATTTACAATGTTTTATCTGTATACTGATCGAGGTAATAGAGAAAGTGGATGAGTTCATCTTTTTTTAAAGGTACAATTACTGGTTTATTCAATTTTGTGGAGCTGCATTTATGTCAAGGCCATACCTGCTTTTACAATGTATTTTCTCTGTGACAAAAAGTCTGAACATCATCCACATGCATGAGTCCTCACCTCTATGTTGCTTATTCAGAACTGTTCAAATGACAACAATAATATATAACTTTATGCATGAGAAAGAAATTTTAGACACAATTCTTAGGATTCTACTTTCCAAGTTTCTAATGCTTTCATATGCAATTTAGATTGTTATTTTACATTCTCTAACTGCAATTTTATAAAACCTTTTTATGCCTTTTTATGTATTTATTTATCTTTTCTTTTCAGAATTCATTATGAACTTTTATAGTGATTGTGTTGGGGGGTAGCTGCTCTTTTGGTTTCATGAAATTTTAGTGCTAGGTTGGTATTAGAATTTTAGAACTGTATAACTATTGGAAATTTGGGGCCATACAATTTACAAGCACTGTGACAATCTCTTGAGTCTATCTCCAATTCTTGTTTCTTGATGTAAGCAACCATTTTATGGCATCAGCCACTGGGTCTATTTACAATCTGGGTATATATTAAGTGTTTGCTGGTTTGGTGTAAGCCTGTTTTCAGTTATTCATAGCTAAAATTTGGAGAATTGAAAACAAAACTAAGACTTCTTTTCTATAATTTAATTTTTTTTTTCTGCTTCTCTTTCTGTCTTCTGTTAAATATGTGATGTTAAAAAAACATCATAATTTTTAAATGAATGTGTCAATGTTCTGTGGCTGTGGTTAATGAACTAGAACTTATAGTAATTAAAATTTGAAGTTGAAGTAGTCTTTACTAAACTTGATTTTCCTCTTTTCACGATTTGGTTCTTTTAAATGAGATTGTAATTGGTATTTGGTACATTTTATTTTAATAGGGCGGTATCAATGAGGGTGAAGATCCTAGAAGTCCGGCCATAAGGGAATTAAAAGAAGAGACAGGAATCAGTTCAGCTAAAGTTATTGCAGAGGTAAGAATTTTGGACTTCTCTTTCTTAATTACAAATTTTGGGTATGCTTGTGTAATTCTTTCAGATATGTAATATGCATCTTGCTTGAGGAATGTGTGAGATTGCAAAAGAAATTGCTTTATAAACCTGTTTATACTTTTCTTTGGATATCTGAATTGATGTTCCCTCTTTTTTCTTTCTTGATAGGTAATAAGAGTAATATTAATCATGATGAAAAAAAAACAAAGGAAAAAAATACATGATATTCATGATAGTGAACACAAGCAAAAACAACAAACAACATCAAAGAAAAATAACTCATGGGAAAATTCTAGGGACGAAAGAAACTCTATGATAGAAGAACAATTCGAAGAACCCTAGCACTTAGACCAATCAAAAAGAGTTCTCTGGCATAAAGCTTGTAATTGAACCAGTGATTTCTCAATAGCCTTAGTAGTTCTCTGGCATAAAGCTTGTAATTTACGGTCTCTTATACATAGGTCTTAGGAAATTGATCACCTTTGATGGAGAAATTACAATAGCAAGACTTAACAAATCCTGAACCAATCTTCATTGTCTGCCAAGGAAACCTCCTTTTTTTTTTTTAATATAATTTTTTTTACACTCCTCCATCTGGTATTATGACAGCTTTGGGCATGACTGTTCCTTCAATTTAGAACCTTCAATATTTTACTCACCTGTCTTCCAAACCCCACAGAAAGAGAGGTACGAAATCCTCTCCTCTTTTCCACAATTCCATTCAACCAAGCATGTGAAAGGAAATGGATGTTGGAAACACATTGAACTTGATTTCTTTTTATTAAAAAGGAAAGTAAATAGTTCTGTTTAGCATCTCTACTACTTGGCACTATGGTGTTTGTGCACCTAGATAGAGTTGAATGGCAAAGAGGACTCATGTAGCCATCTCCAATTAGAAGGGCTTAAGGCTTAGTTAGTTATGCATTTGGTGTTTGAGATTGAGAGAGAGTGATCCAGGATCTATGATGCAGACAGCAAGAAGCTCATGAAAGAGCAATTTAAAACTATGAACCAAGGGGGCACACTCCTCTAGGCTGCCTTAGCTATTATTCGGGTTTGTTTCTTTACATTAGAAAGTTCCTGGTTTATTATAATTTAGTTTTATTTAGTTTTAAAAGTTTAGAGTAGGAGATCTTGAGTTTGATCCCTGTCTTCACTCTACCTCTCATTTAAGATGTTAAATTCCCAATTGTTGGGCCCCCACAAGTGAGGGAGAGTGTTAGAATTATGGTTAAGTGATTAAATTCATCATTTCCTAATAGCTTAAGCTTTTGGGACGATCGATAATTTAACAAGAACAATATGTAGCCATCAGATAATTAAAACTTATTAGCCCCTTGGTTCAGGTAGAAATTACCAAGCAAGTTCTAGCTTCTAGCACTTGTGGAGTTCAATGGGAGGAGTAGATTTTGTTCCTGCCTTGCTGCTGCCACTGATAATTAGCATTGATCACCTCTCTATATTTGCTTGCTCTAACAAATGTCATCATTCAAAAATGGTAATGCCTTGAAGAGCTGATATTTTCTAGGTATAATGTTTGAGAGCAGGCATGATTCCAAATTCAAGTTATCTTTTTCTTGCATTTTATCTCTTTGTTGGTAATTGTCTTTCTATACATTTATAGCCACACACAAACTTTACAAACTTGCATGCACAAGCACCCATCCAGAGAACAACCCACAACACCACACCCACTCACGCCCCCCCCCCCCCAAAAAAAAAAAAAAAAAAAAACAAACACGCACTGCCAGAGTAGAATGACTTTTGTGGGGATTCTAGGATCAAATCCTAGGTCATATTATTTGGCCCTTTTTCTTTTACTTATTTTCATTATTAGGGATGTAACTTAATACACACAGACATACATACATATATATAGATATATTTCTTCTTTTTCTTTTTGATAAGCTTAAAATATCTCTATCATTCCTATTACCTAGTTTTATAATACTCTCTCTAATGAGCTTGCATCATGGTCCATATTACTGTGGACTTAATCAACCACCCTACTCAACTGGTTGACCTACTCTCCTAGGAGGCTAGGACTACATCTATGTTCTAAGGCCTCTCTAAATTCAATTTTTCTTGGCTTTGCAGACTTCAAAATTTCCCAAATATGAAACAAAAATAGTGGATATTATACTAAAGTTTAGTGTTGTAGTTGTGAATGAATGCCAATGTCTAATATCCAATCTTCTCTGTGTAAGTGAGCAGACATGCCATAGCCTCTAGGTTTATTGGGGATTCTGACTTTTTTTCTTTACCTGGGCTACATTTTAACTGGCTAATTCTTCCTGTCAGTCTATCAGAATTTTTAATACTAATGCTCTGCTGCTGTCCAACTCATGCATGATATTTTAATCTTACATTTCCTTTGTTAGCAATAAGTTCAGGCCTGAGTTGGGTTTCAAATGCAGGTACCTTATTGGTTGACATATGACTGGGATAAAGCCCATGAAAATATCAAGGGTCAAACAATGAAGTGGTGAGCATATGAATACGGCAATACATTGTTAGATGCAGTATATATAGTGAAGGGCTGCAACTGAGTCCAGATTAGGCCAGAGTCAGTTGAGTTAAGGCCATTGGATGCATTCAACCTATCATATTCTTTTCTAGGGATAAAAGTTTCGTATTTTTTTTTGGCTGGGAGCATGTAGAATATAATTTAGACACACAAGTAATATATATATATATATATATATATATATTTAGATAGATAGAAAAATAGATATTATATATAAAAGCCAAAACATAGCATTTATTGTTGTTACGCTCATATTAAGCCACCTCAGTAGCAAGACAGGCACATCATTTTCTCTTTCTTATATTTTAACTTTTCTTCTCTCCATTTTCTTTTATATAAAATTGATATCATTTCTTCCATTCAATCCATATTTTTCCCAAGAAAAACTGAGTACTCTCTCTCTCTACTTTCTTTTGGTGGATTTTTGTCCTTGTCCTTTTTTATAACTTTCATTGAGGTTGATGATTTTTTTTTAATATGTGTTTTGGTATTGTGTTTTTTAAATTTCCCACCACAAAGTCTTTTCTCTTCTTTCTATTGCTTTGGTTGAAATTTTGGTAATACTTAGTTTTTTTGGAAATAGGAATTTAAGGGGGTGTTTGGCAACCCTTTTCAAACAACAATTTTCAGTTTTTAAACAGCATTTCACGCATTTCACGCATTCCTATACACTTTTTCACCCACACGTATTTTCACAAATATTTTCAAACAACAATTTTCAGTTTTTAAACACATTTACCAAACAGACCCTAAGTTTGTATCAAAACACAATCTACATGACTATGAATTTGAATATGCCTACCAATTGTTTGAGTAATAAATTATTTTAAAGTCTATCTTTTATTTTTTTTGTTTTCATTTTAATTTTGGTTTAGATAACATTGTAATTTTGTGATGAGTTTCTATTATTATGATAATCTCCTTATTCCTGAAAATTTTGAATAACAAATTTGAAACTTATAAAGTTTAGTTGTGTATTAGGAAAATATAACACACTACAACAGAAGTTAGAAGAATATGCTTTACCTTAAAAAAATATTAATCAAACATACAAAAAAACAATAATATGATATATCTCTAGAGATTAAAAAAAATAAACAAATACTTATAAAAATATTTTTTTGGAAAAAAAAAAATTACTAGAAGTAATTGTTACTTTTTATATACTACACCTCATTACATAAGATTTATACATTCTCATGCATTGTGTGGGTTTGCAGTTAGTTATCAATTTAAATTTATCTCCATAGATGTACATGCCTGTGTGTAAATTGCTGTTTAGCTTCATCAAACTTGAAAACCCCCTCAGGTTTCTTTTTAAATTTACTGGGAAGGAGGAAGAAATCAATCTTTTGGGTGATGGGACTGCAAAAGCTGAATTTGGTCAATGGTCATGGATGTCTCCAAAACAAGTAGTTGAGCTTGTGGGTAGACCTTACAATCTTAGTAGTGTTCTTTACTGATTCAGAAACGGTTGGAATTGGTATTTTGGTCTTGCTGGTTTACTTAAATGGTCTTTTTTTTTCCATTCTGTGCAGGTAGGGGATTCTAAGAAGTCTGTTTACAAAAAATTTACGGAAGTTTTTGCTCCATATTTTAAGGAAACTAAGGTTGATGATGTTATGTCTGAAGAAGGGAGTGCACGTGGATAGCTATTGACGTGGGTGGATAGTTATTGCATTTGAAATTCGTATTTGGATAGCTATGGAGTTGCTGCAGCGTTCGTATTTGGATTATGGTTATTTTGATAAAGTTATATTTGAATTGGTATTTGTGTTTGAGTTGAGTCCCTTAGGATGAAGTTGAGTCCCTTTAGGATTATCTGTTAGTATTTGAATTATCCATTATTATCAGTTTGTCATTTGAACTCCTAAGACTTGTATTTAACGTAAAAGGCAATGAATAAAGTAGCAGAGAATTATTATCCCAATTTCCCTCTCTATTCTCTTAATTAGGAGATCGATCATCTCGAATACGACCAAACCACTACCCATTCAGTCAAAAATTAAAACCCAGTCATAACATTTGATATCAGAGCCAACCATCTGTTGGAAAATCTAGTTTTTTATCTCATACAAAATACACAGCGGAAACAACAAAAATTAATCTATTTCATCCATAATTGATAATATGCACTATGCAAATTTCAGAATTTAAGAACAAGATAGCGAACCTTGATATGGAGAAATTTAAAACAAAGATTAGAAACACTTGGGAACACTTTTAATCTTCACTCCAATTCCACTTTACGCTCAAGAAGTGTGGTTTCTCAATCAGTTTACAAGGGAGAATTATCGAATGGCTTCACTCATACATACACACAATTTTCCAAAAATATTTCTCTCTTATTATTTTTCTTATAACAAAATTCTGTATATTTCTTCCTTTATAACTAACTGATTATCTAATTAGGCTGGCCTATTGGGCCTTTCTAATTGGGTTTTAGTGTGTGGCTTGAAGTGGGACCAAAAGGACCAATAAAACACTAGCTCCAATGGGCCTTGGGCTTTGGGCTTTTCCTTCAACTCTTGACAAGTTCAAAATTACCATTAATTATATTTAATACCACTATATAAATATAATTGCACTCTAGGCCTTATTAATAAATTATATCCCAAGACTTTATTGAACACGCAACCTCTTCATAAAATATTTGTAGTAATACAAAGTCATGAATATAGACTATCACTTTGAAAATTATTACATCTTATCATTGAGTACCCGATTTAATCCTTTAAATTATTCATCATTTATTTATGAAATCCAATTTTATATGTAAATACTTTTGTAACTCCTTACTAAAGTGGTTAGGCCTTACACTCTGAATAACCAAATCTATTAAACTTATCTCAATGAAATATTTTATATCTTTGTTAAGAAATTATGAATTCCATTTTGAGAATATGTTCCATCAACACTATATGTGGCAGCCCAACATACTGAGGTTTTGACCATTACTTTAAATCTCACTCCTGATATATCAAAGCAACCTACACGTCATGATCAGATCCATTATTCTCACAGGATTGAGAGTTCATGTAAATAGAAGTTGTGAGATTTATTATTCATTTGACAATCATTAGGAGAATAATAAATCTCACAGCGGTCCAGTTCAATATGTCTTAACTCTTAAAACATATCAACATATCATCTAGAAGTCTCCACTTCTATGATCAAGACAAATCATCTTAGTTGATACGTTATAGTCTTCATAGATGAAATGCCAAATTTCATCACCGACTACGAACTATAAATTCTGAGTTTACAAAGAATTTGTGATTTATATCTTCTGTGACTCTTCACATAAATCACATACTATGCATCTCGTGGACTATATGATAATATCTCAATATTCATGTTGCCATTATTTTAGATAATAATAAAACAATTTTATTAAACACAACATTAAGTTATATATAATGTCATACATTAAGTCATATATAATATCATACATAGCATTATATAATAGAATTTAAGGGCACACATCCTAACACCATCACCCTAATTTATCGAGTGTAGCTCATTTAGTATGAGATCAAATGAGTTGCAGGTTTGTGGTCGGATCCCAGAAGGGGCGACCTAGAGGCTGGATTAAAATTATTGATAGTTAAGTGGAGCTACCAAAAAGAGAAAAGGCTACCAACGGGTCAGTGTCGCTTGAGTGAGCCGTTGTGGACATCAGCTGCAGAGCGTGGTGGTATGTTATGATCCTAGTGTCCCACATTAGTTAAGTGTAAGCTTAACTTTGTATTTATAAGCTTTTGGACACCCTCCCTTGTATATTTAACCTTGTACCATAGGCTTGTAACATTTGGTATCAATGCCACTATGACATCCACCCGTTCCACATCTCGTGAGGATCGGACGGATGCCTTGGAGGTAAGCAACCATGGCATCAAACGACAATTGGACGCTCATCAGGAGGAATTTGTAGGAATACGCAATAGCATAGATGCACTGGCTGATTGCATTACTTAGATGGGGAAGGAGCATGTAGATGATGCGGAGGGTAATTTAGTAAGCCAGCCTGGAGGGTCGGGTGCAGGAGGACATGTACAAACCCTTTTTCGCGGATTGATTTTCCGCATTTCAGTGGTGAAGATCCAAAAGGGTGGATATATAAGGCTGAGAAATTCTTTCGGTATCAACGCACAGCTACAAATGAAAGAGTTGTACTAGCATCATTCCACTTGCAAGATGACGCTTTGCAATGGTATCGGTGGTTTGAGAAGGCTCAGCCAAACGTCACATGGGAAGAATTTACACAAGCCTTATGTGTATGTTTTGGTCCCACGAATTACGAATATTTTGATGAAGTATTAGCAAAGCTCCAGCAAACTAGTACAGTCGGCGAGTACCAAACTCAGTTTGAACGATTAGCAACCCGAGTGCAAGATTGTCCGGAGAAGGCCTTGATTGGGAGCTACATCGGTGGTCTAAAGAAGGAAATTCAAGCGGAGGTGGAGCTATTTAGACCCATGAGCTTATTGCATGCCGCAAGTCTCGCCAAGTTACATGAGGAGAAATTGCAGAGACAGCGATGCGGGGTACAAAAGCTGGGTTTATTACCAACAGCTTCCCAAAAGCCAACCACAACCCCAATCACAACCCTTAAGCCTACTCGAAGAACAAGATTCAAAAGACTAACAAGCTAGGCGAGAGAAGGGACTATGTTTCAATTGTGATGAAAATTTGCACCAGGCCACAAATGCAAACTGCAACAAGCTTTCTTGATTGAAGTGGTGAAGGAATCTGAGGATGGCTGTGAGTTCATTTCAGATGACAAAGAAGAAGAACACGTGGCCATACTTGAAATTTCTTTACATGCTTTATCCGGCATATTGACTCCGCAAACAATGCAGGTTGTTGGCACTGTCCGTGGGCGACGACTACATGTACTCATTGATAGCGGGAGCACGCATAACTTCGTCAATGTTAAGTTTGCAAAGAAGTTGGGGTGCGACAAAGTCATAGCTCCAACGCTCCAAGTCATGGTGGCCAATGGAGAACGGTTGCATTGTGACGAAATTTACAAATCTGTTCCCATGGAATTTCAAGGCTATAAGTTTCACACTAGTATGTACCCCTTGGAGTTACAAGGGTCTGATGTAGTTTTGGGAGTACAATGGCTGCAGAGTTTAGGCAAAGTCATTCATGATTGGAAAAATCTGACCATGGAATTCACCGAGGATGGTAAGGAGCACGTTATTCATGGGGATACTATCAAAACCATTCTCCATGGTGCAATGCACTCACTACAAAAATTAATGGCTAATGGGGTGACACTGTTTATGATGCAAATGGTGAAGGTCGCAAATTCATTGCCCCTTAATGCAATTGTTGGAGAGAAGACTCAAGAGTTAGAGCACTTGTTGACGGAATATCAGCAAATTTTCCAAGTTCCTACCACCTTACCACCATCTCAAAGCCACAATCATCGAATCAACTTGGAGCCTAGCGCTGGACCTGTCAATGTACGTCCCTATCGATATCCCCATGTTAAAAAAAATGAGATCGAGAGGGCAGTGAAGGAAATGCTTGCAACCGGAATCATTCAGCCAAGTACCAGCCCTTTTTCTTCCCCGGTGCTTTTAGTGAAGAAGAAAGATGGTTCATGGAGGCTTTGTGTGGACTACCGTTCTTTGAATCAAGTCACCATTTAAGATTGCTACCCAATTCCGGTCATTGATGAGTTGCTCAACGAATTGCATGGAGCTTCTTACTTCACCAAATTGGATTTAAAATCCGGGTACCACCAAATCCGGGTACATCCTAGAGATGTGCACAAGACGTCTTTCCGCACCCATGATGGTCATTATGAATTTTTGGCAATGCCGTTTGGACTCACCAATGCACCCTCCACATTTCAATCATTGATAAACGATATTTTCCGCTTTACACTGCAAAGGTATGTCCTTGTTTTCTTTGATGACATTTTGATCTTTAGTAAAACATAGGCTGAACATATGGAACATCTCAAGATAGTGTTCCACACTCTACTGACTAATCAGTTATATGTGAATCGTTCTAAGTGTTTGATTGGGCAGCAACAAATAGAGTACTTAGGCCATATAATCAGTCCCTTGGCGTCTCAGCAGACCCAGAAAAGATCAAGTGAATGCAAACTTGGCCCACACCAACCGCGGTCACTGCATTACGTGGGTTCTTGGGCTTGACTGGATATTACCGGAAATTTATTCGGCATTATGGCTCCATTGCAGCACCATTAACCCGTCTTCTCCAAAAAGAAGCCTTTGTTTGGACCAAGGATGCTGAAGAAGCCTTTCTTTAATTGAAGCAAGCCATATTGCAGCCACTAGTTTTGGCACTACCTGATTTCTCAAAGTTGTTTATTGTCAAAGCTGAAGCCTCTGGCATCGGAATGGGGGCAGTTCTTATGCAAGAGTCACAACCTGTGGCTTTCTACAGCCAAGCATTTTCTAGGTGGGAACTGGGACGGTGCAAGAGGCCTTAGTTCACTGGACTGGTGTTAGTGAAGATGACCCTACTTGGGAATCATACAGGGAATTACAACAAAGATTCTCTCACTTGAATCTTGAGGACAAGATTCGCCTTCAAGGGGAGGGGAATGTTATGTCTGAAGAAAGGAGTGCACCTGGATAGCTATTGACGTGGGTGGATAGTTATTGCATTTGAAATTTGTATTTGGATAGCTATGGAGTTCCTGCTGCATTCGTATTTGGATTATGGTTATCTAGATAAAGTTATATTTGAATTGGTATTTGTATTTGAGTTGAGTCCCTTAGGATGAAGATGAGTCCCTTTAGGATTATTAGTTAGTATTTGCATTATCCATTGTTATCGGTTTGTCATTTGAATTCCTAAGACTTGTATTTAATGTAGAAGGCAATGAATAAAGTAGCAGAGAATTATTATCCCAATTTCCCTCTCTGTTCTCTTAATTAGGAGACCGGTCATCTCGAATACGACCAAACTACTACCCATTCAGTCAAAACTAAAACCCAGTCATAACAGATGAATGATGTATTGACTATTTGGTTGCTTCCAGATAGGTAGTCCAATAATTAACCGAATGAGCTAGTTCAAAACAGGAAAGTCATTGAATGAGCCATGGTTGGTTGAGATATATATACTGGATATCAGCTTGTAGGTCCAAGTTGTTGTAAATGAATAATGTTTTACTGGTTTCAAATACTGTTATTCAACAGCTTAGGCTATTCCGCTGAGTGTTTTTTTTTTTTTTTTAATTTCAACTTTCAATGCGAATACTCGCAAAGCTCATAAGCTCATTGAGATGATTCTATCTTTGAGTTTTATCTATGTTTTTATGGTCAGATTGAATCAAAGGTAATAACAGAAAAAATACTGTCACTAGAACCTGCCTAGGTCAAATCAACATTCCGTTTTTCCTCAATTTATACAATTTGTTATGTCTTAGGTACAATGAGTTCTCTTCAATAGACTCATGATAAAGTTGAAGGAGAATGTGATAACCTGTTGTGGAATTTAGATTTCGATGCATCTCACAAACAATTGTTATAAGAGCAACACTACTGCATTAGAATTTTGACACTACAAGCCTCCAAAGAAGTAGAGACGGCAAAAATTATCCGTCCCTCTCAACCTGCCTATCCCGTTCCTTCCTGCGTGGGTTTTTCCTACATCAAAGAAGGAACGAGATGGAGATGGGTTTTGTTTGCTTTGCCCTAGCACGCCTTATCCTGCTTTGAGTATATAAATGTATTTTTATATTTTATATAATATGTATTTATATTATTTGTATATATAATTTAATGTGTTTTTATACATATCTTATTTATAATTTAATTTTCTATAAATATTCTTGTACCATCACTATCAAATACAAACTCCATTTACCTATTTTTCACCCAAATAATTCACAAAAAACCTTGCACAAATCAGAATTCAGAAGTGTCACACTCACTGAAAAAACAATGGACTTGAAATTGTTTCATATAAATCATACGCACACATACACATACATATCAGACACAAACACAGCAGTGGCAACTGAAAATTACCGTCCTCCATCTAAAAGCCAAATGAATTCAACGGGGAACGTTAACAGTACACACAGAAGACAAAGACAGAGGGAGAGGTTCTCGAGCTAAGGATAATATATTATGGGATTTGGGTATCAAAATATGCCCCATGAGAAACTTCCATGTATGGCAACTGCATTGATGATACAAAACTACTTCGAAAAAGCCATACCACTAAAAGAAAATTGTACAATCTACTTTTGAATGGCTTGGTATCTGCCTCAACTTAACTGTAATGGGTCCAAGTGAGCATTGCGAGTATAACTCTAAGTGAACATGATTGCGAGAAGTTCACAAGGTTAGTTGCAAGATTGCAAGAAGTGGAGCAAAGTTAATTGGGCAAAGCTTGGGTCCAGTGCTCAAGCAAGTACATGTTAATTACAATAGAAAGAAGTGTTTAAGAAATTGAGCCAAATTGCTTGCAAGTTGTTCGTTGCTTATTTTAGCCAATAAGACTTGCATGTAGCTCTTGTATAAATACTTTTAATCCATAGCATTTCATCATTAAAGGAATTAGTCATAACATTTCTCACTTTTCTCTTCCAAATTCTCTCTTTCTCAAATTTCCATTTCTTCTTTTTCTTCTTCTTCTTCTTGAAGGGTGACTACCTCCAAGTCAAATTCCATCCATTCAGTTTTATTTCTCCGAGAAACCAGATTAAATCATTACATTAACCAACTCCTTCAACAGTCCAAACAAGCCATCTTGATTACAGGATCAGTTGCTGGACAGGTCAAGTTCAAGAAAGCAATTATAAAGAGCATACAACCTCCAACATAAAGAGCCAAAACTATTTTCAACTCACCTTCTGAAGTATGTCTTGTATATGATCAGTAACAATTTCCGCAACAATCTCAGGAGAGAACCTTCTTATCATGTCCTCCCTTGCTCGCTTACCTTTGGCCTTAGCTTCCTCGACATTGCTCATCACATGCCTCATTAGAACTTGAAGCTTATCAACTGAAGGTTCTGCCCAAAGATGCCCTATGAATGGCCCTTCCACAACCTCACTCATTCTATCCACAGGCAATGGATAGCTGTTCTCCTCTGTCAAATACTCTGTTGGCCCGGACCAATTCGTGGCAATCACTGGCAAGGACATTGCCATGGCTTCCACAAGCGGCCTCCCCCACCCTTCCCCTCTTGATGGAAGAACAAATGCATTAACTGCCTTGTATAGTCGCGGTAAATCAGTTTGAGCAATGTGAGTATCAATCACATAAACTGGAGCCCAACCAGCTACTGGTATTTCCATACCAGATTCCTCCACAAACTCCAGTATCTTGTTCCCAAAATCTCCATCAGAATGGTATGGATTTGTTAGTAAATACAAAGCAACCCCATCAACACTAGAGAATTCCTTCAAGTATGATCTTAACAATACATCCCAACCTTTCCTATACTCCCACTTGAAGATACTCAAAAACATAAACTCCTTTTTCGAATTCAAGTTTCGGGTTGCTGTACCTAACACCAATTTCCCTATAGAAGAAAGGTCTAAAGGCTTATACTTGAGGGGATCAAAGAACTTCACATCAATAGGCTGAATGATTTTGACCACCTTAGAAGGATCAACCCCACTTTGAATAAATGTAGATACATGAAAATCAGTAGGAACCCAAACATAATCCATTTGATTACATCGCTTAACGTGCTCTGAATTCAACCTATCGGTCTCAAACATGGTCCTGCCAATCACGGACTTGAAATTTTGGTAAGCACCTGGTGGGCATGGTAAGGTTTCAAACAATGGAGGGTACCAAGCACCAGGCTCACTATGACAAACCACAATGGTCTCATCCATTCTACATTCTGTTTGGTAAAGCTCAAATGCCAACTTCTGGATATATTTTGGCAAGCCTTCCCAGAATTCAAGTGATTCAAGATCACCATGTTGCTCAATGGCCAATTTGAAAATTGGGTTTTTCATGTGTTCATGGAGGGCCAAGATATATGACCAACTTTCTGAGCTGTACCCACCACCCGAAAGAAAAGAAGCCATCCATAGCACACAAAAGGATGAAATGGAAATGGGTTTTGGTGGTGGGGCTTGTTTGGGTTTTGGGGTTGGGTTAAGAAAGCCTAAAAGGGTTTGAAGAAAATTGGGGTGTGCGTGTGAATGTGATGAGAGAGTGTATCTTAGGTGTTGGGTTTTGTAATAGTTTGTTTTGGTGAAAGTGAATGAGATTGCTAGAAAGAGAACAAGAATGGACGATAAATATAGCAGAATTGGTTTCCGTTTTAATGTTTGGGGGAGAGTTTGATTTGGTTGTGGTTGATTAGGGGAACGGGTTTCATTGGATTCCATGGCAATGTATTGAGATAAATGGCACTTCAAAATGTGAGCCAAAAATAGAGTCAATGACTAAGTTTGGAATGACTGTGAATTTGAGAGAGAGAGAGAGAGAGAGAGAGAGAGAGTTTAACTTTTGGCCGGAGGAAAGGGAGAACGATGAGAAACAGAGAAAGGCCATAGTCTAGTATTTTACTATACTCCATGTTGACTACTTGTTAGTTGTATGCATGGTTGTCAAAATCGCGATCCGGATCGTAAAATCGCACGATTTTACGATCCTACCTCACCAAAAAGTTTAAAATCGTACCAGGATCGCAAAAATGTTAGGATCGTAGGTAGGATCGTGTAGGATCGTATAGGATCGTATGGGATCCTATCGATCTTACCGATCCTACCATTTGTCTTGATTTTTTTTTTTTTTTTTTTTTTTGAAGTGGGATTCATTTGGGTAACCTAAACCCACATGCCCAATAGGTTTTAGAAGCCCAATAATAAATTGAAGTCCCAAATTTACCCATATGTTAACATAAAATCTAAAAAAAAACTTATGGTATAAGTCTAACGTTTTCAAAAACAAAATCTAAACTATTTAGAAACACAAAACTCCAGTATGCACCTTTGTCCCACGCCTCTTCAACCCTCTGTCAAAAACCCAGCACCTCTCAGCCTTGTTAATGGTGAACCATCACTACCTTTAAACTTTATTAACTTAAGTTTAACGTTTTTTTTTTTTTTTTTTTTAAATTAGTCAAAAACCCATCACCTCAACCCCACACCTCCTCACTCCTCTGTCAAAAACCCAACACCTCTCAGCCCTCTTAATGATGTTGCCGTGAGCCATCGCTGCCTTTAAGCTTTCTGGTAATTTGTTTTGGTAGATAGTACTTAGTAGGTTATCATATATTTGTACTTTGATAGTTTGATTCCGTATTGTTGTGTTGTGTATATGATTTTGACAAAGCTTTTAAGGTTTTTATTTTTCTACTTTGTTAACTAAATTAAGTAAAATTTGAAAAATTATGAAACAAGATCTTCAGTATTTGAATTTTTGAGAAATATTAGTAAACATAATTAGTAGTTTAGAATTGCACACAACCTGTTTGATAAATTCTCTGTGTGATTTTTTGAGCATGCTCTGTATCTTGGAGTCTTTTTTTTTTTGTAGCTCTAGTACAAATATACAATGTCTACTTTGGCTAGAGAGAAAATTAAGCTTACTTTCCATATGTGTAGATAATATTTTGGTACTTAGTTGCTAATTAAACATGTACTAAAATTTTTAGATACATTATGTCAAAAGTTAAATATATTTTGATTTGTTAGAATGACATAAGAACGATGTAGTGCATGCAAATTATATTTTATGATGCAATTTTTTTTTTAATGGATGTATTCATATTTTAAGTGATTATATAACATACAAAGTCACTATCAATAGGTTTTTTGCTTAAAATATGAAAATAGGTAGGATCTTACGATTCACGATCCGATCCTACGATTTTCGATTCTACCTACCTCCCACGATCTTACGTAGGATCCCGATTTTGACAACCTTGGTTGTATGGGATATTATTAGCTCAGTTTTGAACTATTTCTCATGTTCAGTTCCCTCTTCTTCTGGGCTTTGGGCCAATGTCCTCTTTGCAGGCTTGAGACCCATCTGCACTGGTGTTCGTGGACCATTCTTTCGGGCTGGTGTTAAGTTTCAGGTTAAAAATTAAGAAACACGTGTATGCTTGTTAAAGAAACTACCCTCAACTAGCCCAGAATCTTCCATCTACAGAGGACATCGAAGTATTATGTGAAATTGATGAAAGCCCAATTTCTATTTCTTCGCTATTACTGCAGCAAGAAGAATAACATAATATCATAGGACAAGCATGCGAGAAGCATCGTGAACCCTTTGTTAACAGCAATAGGACAACTATACACCAATGTACATCATGGTTGCATGTATCCATGAGAAAATTTAGGACTACAACTTTTTGTGTCATAATTTTGCCACAACTATAATGTGACAAACCGTGAGTGATGGATTCATGTGAAAATGATAGCACTGACAAGTAGTCAGTCTCAATCTGTCACATAAGATGGTTATGAGAAAGAGTGTGGTAAAGATTGTAGTCCTAGAATAATTCTGTATCCAAAACATTTAGTTAGAAAGTTGTATTTGCAATGGAGGGAGGAAAAGGTGGAACCATCCAAATTTGCTGTGGAAGAAAATTAATAAATGATAGTAATAATTTAAAAAAATTAATAAAGAAAATCAAATATCTTGAAGTGTTGAATTTCATGCAATCTTACTCTCAACATCTGGATGGAGGGGGAGGGAGGGTTTGAAAATGAACTAATTTCGAATCAACTCTACTTTACTCTCTCTTCATCCAAACTAGCCGCAAAAGTTTAATTAATTTTGCTATCACCAATTATTTGCCGGTTGCCTCTAAAATCATTTTCCACTGGTTGTAATTTGAAGTATATAAAGCTGGAACTGTAGATAGGGAAAAATAATATCAGAAAATCCCACCACTCCCCTTTCCTTCGTTTTTTTTTTTTTTTTTTAACTGCTTTTTCTTGTTTTGTACACTTTAAGCTGACTTAAGTGAGTTTTCTCACTAGGCAAAAGACTGAAATAACAGTCGAACATATATGGTATCAGAATCACGTCCAGAGAAACAAGTGTTAAAAGGCAGAAAGCTAAAGAGAAGGATTTAAGGGAGCAACTCCATGTCTACCATAAGCAACTCGAACATTGGTGTCCAACAAGAAGTCTATGAAATAGTAAACACACCATGGTTGCTGCAGCCACTAATGTAACTTTCTCATTGGATATTTCCCCATGAATAACATCTTGGGACTGAGAGGATCTGTAAAAAATCTGATGAGTTCTAGAGAAGAAAGATCAGTGATAGCATCCACGTGGAAACCAATGCCAAAACCAAGCCATTTATTTTCAATAGAATACATCTTTTGGAATTCTTCCTCTTGATCACAAAAGGACGCATTCAGAATATTGGGTCTCTTGGACATGACCCTGCAAATCTGTCTTTGACAAGCAAGGTCTCCGACAGCTATTACCCAAATCAACACTTTTAAGGCTTCTGTGCAGTTCAGACTTACACAACTTTCTCCAAGAATCTACCGCATTAGCAATAAACCTTTGTCCTTGATGATCCAAAGTGGTGATTGAAAATAAAAAAGCCCTTCTTAACCCAAACCAATCCATCAGCCCTTGACAGCAGAGGTATCGGGATTTTCACTATAGATTCCAGTCACAGTGTAACTGTCAAATTACAGGATACACTAAGGTACATGCCAACCCTCTACATGCAATAATTATCTTCATACATCATATGTATGCTTCATTCCTCTCATAGTGTGTAGATCCCATAGCATGCACTAATTATCTTATGTATGGGATTTAATCAAGCTCCGCACTACTAGAGGTTGAGAGGGGGATAAGTCCTATAGGATCCATTGGTGCTGCAGCAAGTCTATATTTCTGCCATCTCCTACAAACTTCCCTTCCCGATGACCTCTAGGACTCTCAACACTTACTCCATTACCCAAGAAGCAGCCCCATTCTTCTTCCCCCTAGGCTGATGGCTGTTCATTGCATATTTGCCTCTTGAGTATGTGAACCCACAACTTTTCTTGATTGAACTTATTATATGGTACATTCGTAAAATTTATCCTGCAATGAAATTGCACAACTGGAACTACACCAAACCAAACTGTACAGTATCACGTACATCTACAAATTTGTTATCATGTCAACAAGTGACTAACAAAGAAAACTTCAAACCAAAAAGGAGAGATATAAATATAATCTAGCATTAGCTGAATCATGCATGACTGAAAGTACGACTATTTATTTATCAAACAAAAGTCAAGACTGAATAATGTACACCTTTGTTTTTTGTGTATGCATGGAAGATTTGTTACAAGCAAAGATAATATGCAACGCTGGAAGTTCACTGATTGTTTGACTCAAAACATCTGAGCCTGAAGTTATGTATCTAGTAGTTCAAAGAGGCATAACTTTTTATTTATCAAACAAACATCTCATGTCTCCAATGTTAGGAAAGAGAATTCCATTTATTCGTTTGAAAATGAAAAGCTGGAAGGAACAGCAACTTCTACATCTTTGACCAGAAGCGACTCAAGCTAGCTTGAATTGATCCATGTGGTTCGTCAGTTGGTAAATACACATCATCAGCAAACTGTTTAAAATCATAAGTCAGTTTCATTTTACAGCTAATACATTAACCTCAGCAGAAAAATCAACTTTGGAAGACGCTGAAAGGAGATTACTCTGTTTGAGGGCAGTGGCTCTGAATATACTGAGAATGTTCAACAAAGGCATGCAAACATGTATGTTATAATGCCATTAAAATTTTGAACACTCACCCGTGAGTGTCTCAATTGTTCATTCTCTAATCACTAAATGCCTCCACCCCTCCCTTTTGTCAAGGAATTTGGATTGATTGATTGAATTGTTGTTACGGTTATCTTCCCTTCTTGCCAATGAGCTTTGACTCAAATGGCACTTCTTTTTCTCACATATGTGGGCATGGGAAAAAATAGCGCATGTGTAGCTTCCCATACAAAAAAGGGGGCTAGTTCCATTCCTTTATTTGCGTGATTACAACAAGAACTAAATAGAAAGAAAAAAACATGACTTAACTATCATATCCGTCCTTAATTATTTACGTTTCATTAGTTGAAGGGTAAAAAAGAACATTATACCCATTTAATGAGCTTGATAACATCCAATTTTGGATGCAATGCATATAAGGGAATTCCACCCCCTTTTTTTTCTTTTTCTTTTTTTTTAAATCATCATTCCCATCCTTCGCATTTCTCCCAAAATCATGCCACCGACCCAGACAAACTGATATACACATACTTCCAAATATGTTATTGGTGACATGCTTCATCAATGCTTATATATACTTCAAAAACTTGCCACAACTTCTGCCAGGCATCAGTTGTAAAGAAAGGTCTTACCTTCACAATAGTTTGATTATCTTTGTTTTTTAGATTAACAGGAAGGAAATGGATATTTGGCATCTTTAATTTGATGGATGATATGTCAGGAAACCTGGAAGCATGAAAAAATTAAGAATCAATCTCAAAACATTGCTCCATACAAAAATCAACATATGGGTGAGTGAAAGTATATTAATAATGCATGCTCATGCGTGTGTTTCTGCCTGTGAGTGCATGTGCGTATGTGTCTGAGCATACCAGACAAAAACCAACATGTGAGTGAGTGGAAGTATCATGATAATGCAGGCTTGTGCATGTGTATCTGTGTGTGAGTGCATGTGCGTATGTGTTTGGACCTGTGAATCTATGTGGGAGTGGGGATAGGTGTTTGTGTTGGTAGATGTGTGTGTGTGTGTGTGCATGTGTGTGTGAAGGAGAGAGAGAGAGAGAGAGAGAGAGAGAGAGAGAAAGAGAGACCTGTTGAGTACACTTTTTGCCATTAGATAAAGAGTATTCTGAACAGATGGGCTATACACTCCCTCTTTTGGAGGACCATAGAAAGTGTCCAGCAGATCCTTTTTCACATCGAGGTATCTGTCTGTAAAGAATTGTGGCTTCTGAGGGATGCTAGATAGAGATTCATATGCATACCTGCATCCATGTTTATCACAGAAACATTACATTTTGTGAACTCCAATTAAAAACTCAATATAGGAGTAGAAAGCCATAATATATATTTGTTTTCACTTGATACCTTGCATCAAATTTGATTAAGTTGAAGAGTATCATACCTCCATGACGCTGTGACCTCTGTTGCCAGCATCCTCTCCCGTGTTTCAGGAAGAGCTGTGTATTGGTCCCTAATGTACCCCTCAAAACCTGACTGCTCATGACATAAGATACAAAGTAAGCAGTCATCAAAGAAACCAAATAATGGGACGGCCATTGCAAGGATGAAGAAGAAACATCTTCTTCAAAAGCCTAAGAATGAGGCAAATCCAAATCAAGAAAAACGCATTTTTTGTGCAACAACAAGTGCCCATAGTAGTTAATTAGGTCAAAAACATTTTTTTTAATAGTTAATGCTTCTAGAGTCATTAGTACTTTCATAATTATGTAATTACTAGTTGTAGGCTGCAGGATTTGGATTTTATATGATTAATATATATACATATATATGAGCCTTATTTATGGTTCATGAATTTTACTGCGGGCTTTGGCTGATTCCAATTAGAAGTTTGTATACTTATCAAAATAAGAGTCCTAGTTACAAGAGATTAAGGAAGAGGTGGAATAGTGCAATAAATATGCTCAATGTACTTTAATGACTTCAAAGTTGAGTAATGAATTGGATCTTTGGCTGCTAGTAATGAACACTCAAATCATATCTCTTATTGTATACCCTTTACCTTTGCTTTTTCACATAAGTTTGTTGCTGCCAAAAAATTTCCAAAAACCAGTTTCCTTTTAAATCCATTACCCATTACCCACTATCTTTTATCACATAAGAAAGCCCTCAACTAAATAACATAAAGATTGTACTAAATCAATTTTGGCATCAAGGCTGAAATCCTGAAACTTCATTGCTGAATCTTTATTCTGTCAACAGCTCAACAAAAATGGATGGTTGAATCAGTTGAAAGAAAAGGTGACTTCAATGGATGCAAATTTGGAACAGTTGTTCACCAGACAAGAAACTTTGGATAGACTGTCAGCCACTGGTGTTGACAAAAATTCTGCTGAAACAGCCACTGATAAAGATCCATGGTCCTCTAAATAAGTCTGGATTCAACACCAACGTTTTGCTCACACCCAACACTTTTTCCTTCCTTAAGTTCCCATGGAACCAGTACAAATAAGGTGCTTCCACCGCAAATACAATCCAATGCAGGGTTAATGAGTCAAGGAGTTGCCTTTATGTTCCACCACAAGTCCGCTTGTAAGGAAAGCTTAGATAGGTTGATGTAGGTAAAGGCATTGAAAGTAATTACATCAAGTGCAATACCATGTGAGAGTAAAATTGGAATAATACTACACATACATAAATAATTCTTTTTTTCACGCTAGTTGAATTGGTAAATTTTCACTAGTTTACACGGTGATGTACCAATAAAATCACTTTTTATCTCTAAAAACATGTCATATAAGTAATTCACCCAAGTGGATAGTGCTGAATACTAAGCAAATCTGGATATGCTTGTTGAGAAAGTTTCAGATTAGTCAATTCTCGTTTTTTAAATTTCCTTTATTTTCCCCTCTTCACTACCATTAACTCTTTTTTAGTTTTTTTTTTTTTGGGTGGGGGGGATTTTACCATTGGCTATTAGCAGTTAATATTATATTTTTGCAAATCTGAAACTAAGATAATTACATTAAAATATAAAATACATATAACACAGGCTATAAATAGATCTATAGATTAGATTTGTTTTAGTATACTTAATGGATAAAAGCATAAATTTCAGGAAGGAGGCTGGCTTTCTTGCCTTATCAAGCAAGAGAAGAATGTGAACTCCTTGTATTTACTTCCTTCTGTTTTACCGTTTATTTAATAATACTCTTATTACCTATTAAAAAAAAGAGAAGAATGTGAAGTACATCTGGGAGCTGATTCTGCTTATCTGAATTGTGAAAGAGAAATGAGCTTACCTTAGTTGTTTTCAGCAAAGCCAACCCTTCAACACCAGAAGTCAGCTGTATCACACCGGACTTCTTTAGTATTACTTCCGTTGTATGCTTCTCAGAGCCAAGTTTAAAACCTTCAATAGGTAAGATGGTGGAAAAATTAAAACAATAAAGTATAAAATAAAAACCACAGGCCATTTCTTAGCCTTCAAAACCAATGTAACTATGGTAAATGAACAGAACACAACCAAAGGAAAAAAAAAAACCTCTAGTTGATTTAGCCAACGAGTTTTAACTAAAATGACACATCTCTTCTTGTAAGAGCAAGATGAAGGGTGATGTCATGGGGTTCAAGACCCACCATGTGTGTGTGAAACTTACCAATTGAGCAGTTAGTTGCAAATCCTAAATTAAGGTTGCGGGATGGAAACATATGGACCAATTATACATCTCTTGCTCTTTTCTTCCAAAATTTTTCCACAACACAATATTTCATTATAAATTTGATTTAAAATCTGGTAGAGAATAGGTAAAAATGAATTTCAGAAAAATGATTAAGAGATTGCCTTTCATTTACAGTATTTGGCTACCTATAAATATATAGGGCTAAACATTACTAGAATTTATAAGAAATTTAACACCTTGCCACCTCACATAGTTGTGAAAATTATTGTGCCTCTAGACTTAGGGTATGTTTGGATAAAACTTGTTGCTGAAAACTGAAAACACTGTAGCAAAATAATTTTTAAATATGTGAATAGTACCGTGAGACCTATTTTTAATGAAAAAGTTGCTGAAAAGTGATTTGTGGGTCCCATGAACAGTGCACAGGTGCACTGTTCGCGGAAAAAGTCAACATTAACGGCTAAAAAAAGAAGAAAAAGAAAAAAAAAAGAAAAAGGAAACGCTAAGTTTTTTGCGCGTTTTCTTCCTGCAACTGTAGCACGGGTCCCATGCCCAAAACGCAAATGCTGAAACGCCGGATCCAAACACACCCTTATTAAATTTTGTTTGGGGGGGAGGGAAGGGAGACTGCTGGGGCAGGGGGTGGGGGTGTTTGTATAAATGAAGTGGAGAGAGAATCATAGGGCAGGCACCAGATCTCTGCTCCTAGGAGGTAAAGGGAGTCTGTATTAATGAAACTTCACAAGTAAAAGGTTGCACGTTAGCACACTTCTATTTCCTTTGCTTTGTGCAAGTGCAAGCATAAGCACAAAGCGAAAAACAGAAAATTTTACACAATTTTTTTGTATTTCCAATTTTAACTAAAAATTTAGGCTCACCTACTATGATTCTTCTGACCAACACTGCAACAATAATAACAGGTTGGTGGGTACTACCAGCAACTGGGAATGGGGGTAGACAGAGGCATATAGCATCAGAATGGTTAAAGTGGTAGAGTGCAGACACTGCTTGTTGTGCACACAGAGAATAAAACAAGATTCATGAATGTTGAGTGGAATGTGCACAGGGTAGCAAAAGCCCATGGATTGTTACTACACATATGTTGAGTGGTTTTGCTAGTGAAAATATCAATGAAGTAAAATATTAACACTAATTTGTGTGAACCTATTTGTATTTCTTGATAAAGATTTCTTACATAAACTGTTTGCTCTTTTCAAATGTTCCCATATAAGTTTTAGCAACAGTGCCAGTTGCACCTCAAAATATTACCTGAACATATTTTAGAAATTAAACTATAAGATGACAAAATGAGCATAATTCATGCCATTAAAGATTTACAGGTATCCATCATCATAACAAATTCATCTTTACTTTGATCACAGAATTCAGTAGATATCAAATGTAAGACTGAAAAAGCTAACCATGTTCATGCGGTTGACCACCTATATATACACGCTCCCATGGCTTTTCCACTATATTTATTATGGCATGAGTAACCTACAGAAATGAAGAACAAGGATTGAATTTTCCCCAACAAATGGAAGATGGAATAATATCATATACAAGACTAAAAATGCCATGCAAAGTGTAAAACACATTCTTTATTAGATTTTTTGATAAATACATTCTTTATTAGAATTAAATTAGACAATGGCAAACTAAAATAAGGGTATTACTAATAGATGAATGATGGACTCTATTGACTTCGATACAAAAAACTATTCCCTTTTTACTAAAAACTAATATATAAATGAACATCAGAATGTCGAATTGAGCTAAAAGAAATTAACAAAACTATATGCAGGTAGATGTTTGATGTGTTTAACTTTTTTCTTTCTTTTGTTAGGTGGGAGGAGGTGAGTAAATTCAACTGCTAAGCATCTTATTCACAAAAGCATATGCAATTTTTTTTTCCACATCATTTGAGAACCTAACTAGAATCTACCTGTTAAAAAACTTTGACGCTTAGAACATAACAGACTCCTAGTGCATTGATATCTCCAACCTTGCTTTTGAAGCCCAATGGAACTTCAAATTTTATATAATGATGGATAAATATATAAACCTAATAGTTCTCTCTCACCCGGTCACCCCTAATTTTGCCATGTAATCCTAAGGAAATCTTAGAGTTTATAAAATGTCAATATAAAATGCAGTTAAATATATATGACTCCCCCACCAATACCTTTTCATCATACATATCATTTACTCAAATTTAACAAAAAAGAACAGTAAAAAAAATTTACATATAATTTTGCCTTCTTATTCTTTCTCCTGGCAACATTCCGGAAGCATCACTAGCAATTTCCTAAAGAGCAGGTCTAGGCATTTAGCATTCAAGCCCTAAACCTCCAATCCACCTAAAGCATCACTAACAAAGACGTACCACTGCATCTATTAAGAAATACGAAACTTGCTTACGAACTATGTGCAAAATATGCTGTCTATATGCCAAAATCCAGCTACCTCTACCATCTACTTTATGATTCATAAAAAGCTAAGGAAACCAAAGATAAAAATACACTCCAATCTCAATGTTGAAAAACTAATATAGTATTTACCTGGTGGTAAAATGAAGTGAAGTGCTTAGCAAGTAGAATTGCAAATTCCTCCACTGAAACTTGTTCTGAGCATTCCTTTGCTTTCACATATACCTGTGTATTGCAACTCAGTTAAATCTATGAAGCACTGACACTAACAAGACACAGCGACACAGGCCACACGGTGTTTCTTGAAATATTAGGACACGAAATGCGCGGGATACAGCAATTAATTGTGAAAAGGTCAAACCACAAGGGTGTAAATCCTAATTTGCCCAAAAATAAATTCATGCTTGTATATATATCTCCTAAAACGATTCCATACAACACAACAGCCCTCAACATGTTGATGTTTTACACTGTTCTAATCAGGATAAACTAATCCCAGCCTCCTAACTAGTCAATCAATTCAACTGTGTAGATCTCATATCTCACAAGAAAATAAGCCCCATCAAGATATAATATTCTACCTGATCAGTTGTTAAAAGCAGAGAAAACAAATCTAACATTGACTACCAATCGGATCCTATCCATTTAGTAACTAGAAAATTGAAAAAAAAAAACAAATATATTATGCAAATAGAGCCTAACACAACTATTTCATCCACTTCAAAAGTAACCAAACAGAGAGGTACAAAATCGGTCAACGCTTTCACTAATCTTGCCCCCAATAATGTTTTTTTTTTTTTTTCTTTTATTACAACAACAAAAACAAGTTTTTTTTTTTTAAAAGAAGCCAAATGGGTACTATAAAAAGTGTAATAGAGAAGAGAAGTGCACAGTGTTTTTCATGGTATCAGTGGCAACGATGTCTGAATTGTCATCATGAACATAGGCATTGACACAATCTGAGAGAAGGCTGATGTTAACGTTCCACTCCACAAAGAAATGGCGACCCTCTTTGTTCTTCCAAACCCTGGCCACTCTCACCCTCTGTTTACCATGCCTCTGCTCGAAGTTGAAACCTTCTGCTTGGCTCGCCATGGCGTTTGTTTTGTTTTGTTTTGTTTTGGTTGATCTCTCTTTGGTTTAGTTCAGAGTCCGAGGAAAACTGTTTGGACTTTTTATTAAGGAACGAAAGAAATTGTGGTTGTGCTGACGAGTGTACGCGTGGAATATTATTTTGTTGCGTTCGACAAGGAAAATCTCTTTCGAGAATGAGCAGTGTACTCTAGAGCCACCAAGTTTTACATTGACCGATACGACATTTCTAGAGATAAATCTTGTTGAAATTAAAAAATTTTTGTTAAAAGTATCGTAGATGAAGGTAAAAATTAGTTGAAATAGTATAATATAATTTATGAATAGCACAAAAAAATATAGTAAAATTTATAAATAGTATTAAAAATAAACTAAATAGTAAAATAAATTGACAAAATTAATCATGCCAAATAAATACAAAAGGTAATTTTATTGATTCATCACTCGCGAATTCAACTTGTGTGAAAAAAATGAATTATTTATGTATGCATAGTATTATTCCAATTTCCCTCTCACACGGTATTGCATTTGATGCAACTACTTTCAACGACTAAAATTAAGAATGGAAAAAACAACTTTCAATCCTTTCGATTTAATAAAAAAGTTAAAGTTATATCTGGTCGATGATGGGATTGGATGCCTTGGTTTGGATGATGACGATGGAAGGTTGAGTCTGTTGTGGAGTATTGTTGAACAATTGGATAAAGGGAGAGAATATGATACGTATAAATTAGCATTAGTATATAATCTTCATCTAATTTACCCATGTGTCCATATTTAGAGTTGCATTTTTACATAAAATAATACCACACTAGTCATTTGGTATTACACAAAAAAAAAAAAAAAAAAAAAAACCAAAGGACTTTTTTTTTTTTGCGTAAATGCACTTTTAGTACTTACATTTTGACGTTTTTTCATTTTATTCCCTACATTTTATTTTTACTACGTTTAGTTCATAAACCAATTAACGCGTGTTATTTTCGTTCTTTTCGTCAGTCAACCAACGGAAATAGCTGAGGTAGCAGCCGAAGACATTAAAATGTTATTAAAAATGCCACATTAGCGTCTATTTTTTTTAAATAATTTGTCAATTTTAATTAAATAAAAAACAGAAATAAAATAAAAAATCACTAAAATTAAGATAAAAATACTCTCTCTGGTGTTTTTTCTTCCATCTCATTCTCTTAAATTAGTTTTTCTTCTCTCTCTCTCTCTCTCTCTCTCTCACACATCCTGTCTCACTTTCTCTCAAATTTTCTCATTCTCTTCTCTCTCTCTCTCTCTTTCTCTCTCGTGTTTCTCACTCGTGGTAAATGGTGGTGCAGTGGCTCGTGGTGGCTGTGGTGGGTTGAGATTGGGGTGGGGTGGATGGGTTGAGATCGGGGTGGGCTGGGTTGAGGTTGGTCTGGGGTGGGTGGGTTGAGCTCGGGGTGGGATGGGTTGAGATCGAGGTAAGGTGGGTTGAGGTTGGTCTAGGGTGGGTGGGTTGAGACAGACTGGAGTGGCTGGGGTTGAGCTCGGGGTGGCTGGGTTTGAGGTTGGGTTGAGGTGGGTGGGTTGTGAGCCGGCTGGGGTGGGTAAAGGTCGACTTGGGTTTAGGTCAGGTTGGGGTGGGTGGCTTGAGATCGACTGGGGTGGCTTGAGTCAGGGTGGCTGGGGTTAAGGTTATGTTGGGGTGGGTAGAGATCGGGGTGGCTGGGGTTGAGACCGAGTTGGATTTGGTTGTGGCGGTTGGGGTGGTGGGTTGTGGCGACTGTGATGGTTTTTGGGTGGTGTTCTGGGTTTGGTAGAGATTGAGGGTTGTGTTCGGGTTTGTGGTCTTTGTGTTTTGGATCTTTGAAGGTCTTTTAATTTCCTCGGCATTTAATTCATGTTCTTGGGTTTGATTTTATTGTTTTTAATTCTGTTTTTTTTTTTTTTTTTGTTAAAATTGACAAATTATTATTTTTTAAAAAAAAAGATGCTGACATGGCATTTTTAATAATATTTTAATGTCTCCGGCTTCCACCTCTACTATTTCCGTCGGACGAAAATGATGAAAATAACATGCGTTAATTGGTTTAGGGACTAAAAGTGGTAAAAATAAAATGTAGAGACTAAAATAAAAAAAAAGGTCAAAATATAGGGACTAAAAGTGCATTTACGCCTCTTTTTTTTTTTTTTTGCCTGAGAAAACCCAAGGGCTTTAAGTTTTACATAATTAGTTATTTACATATAAAATATTTTATACCTTGGGTGTATACAGTTTCTACCTCCCATATACACCAAGCATTCTTAGAAGAAATCATTTACGCTGGCCCAAAATAATAGATAAAGGTTTGAGATTGCATATGAATAAAGAATTAAGGACCATATCTCAAGTGGGTTCCAACTAGTTTAACCGGTAAAGTCTTTGATGGTTAAATAAAAGATCTGGGGTTCAATTCCCACCTACATAAAAAACTGATTGATGTTGATTGATGCTTGGTCTGATGGTAAAGAGCTAGCCTATACCAAAAACTGATTGGTGTCTTGGTCTGATGATAAAGAGCTATCATTAGAAGCGGACGCCATAGGTTGAAACTCTTTCTCAAAAATAATAAATAATTAAAGGGTGATGTTAACGGGCACTTTTAAAACAATTGTTAATAAATCATATTAAGAAAATTTTAACATCACTTTTATTGAAAATTTTAAAAGCTGTTAAAAAGCTACATTATGAGTTTTTGAAGAAAATATCATTTTATTTGACTTCAATGCGTAAAAAGCTTTTAAATAAGAGATGATATGAATAATATACTATATATTGCATGTCAATTTCAGAATCTCCTATGACAAAACTAAAATTAAAATGAAACAAAATCCTAAACAACATAGAACAAAGTGAATGAAACATATAAGAGACACTAACCTTTATTTTTGAGTGATTTTGAATAAGGTCAATATGTGAAGTACGTAAAATATTGAGTAGATTTTTTTTTTGGGTATAACTAAAGGTTCAATAGAAGGGTCTCTATTTTTTTTTTTCTTTTGATTGGGTTTTTTTTTTTTTTTTTTTCAATTGTAGGACTGCATTATTTTTTAATCTTTAAAATTTGTTAAGTGGCTTGTGAATTGACGAAAGATTGTAACATTTCATCTTAATATCACAAATTACACTTCAAAAACCCATGAGATGCTTTTTTTGCATACGACACATACCCACATGGCCACATCTACTTGGGGTCAACTCAAGATGTAATTGATGAAACCTATCACCCAACAATTATTGATTTTTGCCAATACAATCAGTGTGATATATGAAACATAAGCCACATAGTGATATATGCCAAAACAGTTCCCCATTATGTCCATATGCTCTCTCAACCAATGCATATTCATAAATGAAATTATGAGACAAACTTAGGGGGTGTTTGGTATGTGTTTTTAAACAATTATTTTCAGTTTTTAAATAATATTACATGTATTTTTATACACTTTTTCATTCACATGTATTTTCAAAAATATTTTCAAATAACAAATTTCAGTTTTTAAATACATGTACCAAACGGCCCCTTAACATCAAAATAAATACAGAGCAATTGTCATCATCCTCAACAATCAAACTCTCTAATGTGGACCCATATCCAAATTATTGAAAATGTTTTATTTATGTCTTTAAATTTTACTAGAAATTTGTTTTTTGTCACTAAACTATTAAAAGTGTTATTTTTTTCATCCTTATTTTTGTCTCTATACTACTCAAAAAACCTTTTGCAAAGTTTAGAGACAAAAAAAAAATTATTAATAAGGTTTAAGATAAAAATAGTATTTTAATCAATTTAATTTTTAGAAATAAGCAAAAAAAAAAAAATATGAGCAAAATTTTATTTTTAGGGAGTGAGACATAGGGTGAGTTTGGTTGGGCTTTTTGAAAAAGTGCATAATGAAAAAGTTGAGTTTTCAAAAAGTGCATAATGAAAAAGTGTTTTTTCAAAAAGCTGAATATTTGATAAAAACTCTTAAAAAGTGCTTTTTGAAAAAGTTGAGTATTTGGCTAGCACTTATAAAAATTACAGTTTGAGGAATAAATTACCAAAAATGACAATGTATATATAAGGGAGTTTATTTCATACTTAAATCAATATTGTGAAATTATTTTTTTCTCACCAATATTAGCTAATAATAACCTAACACTTAAAATTTATTGTGAAAATATTGTGATAATTTATACTGATTTTAATTTGAACTTACTATTACAATTATTTTTTTCTCTTTCTAAAAAAATTATTTTTTTCTCACTAATATTAACTAATAATAACCTACCATTTAAAATTTATTGTAAAAATATTATGAAAATATTGTAATAGTATTTCTCAATTTTAATTTCTTACTCTTTATTTGATGTTTCCCTTATTTTATTTTATTTTTTTATTCATATTTCCTTCTTTTTTTATTATTATTATTTTTTCATCTTTTTTTCTCCTCCACACACCGACCCTTAATTTTTTTTCTTTATCTCTTTCTTTCCTCTTTTCCCTGCCACTCCCTCCACACACGTGCCCTTCCTTTTCTTCTTCATTTCCTTATTTCCTCTAGAATCTTCCACACACTTCAAACCCTTCTCTCATCCCTCAAAGTCTCCGCATCTTTTTTTTTTTTTTGACAGTTTGAAAGCTAATGATGATGATGATGATGAAGAAGATGAAGATGATGATGATGATGAAGAAGATGAAGTTGATGATGATGATGATGAAGAAGATGAAGATGATGATGATGATGATGATGATGATGATGATGATGATGTCTCTGCATCTCTTTTTTCGTCTTTTTTCTTTATTCTTTTTTTTTTTCTCACACTCCAGAGAAGATTATGATGATGATGATGAAGAAGATGAAGATGATTGAAACATAAGGATTTTAAACAATTTTTTTTTTTTTTTTTTTCCTATGGATTTTGGGTTTGATTTTGAGTTGATTTTGTTTTGGGTTGATTTTGAATTGGGTTTGGGATGGGTTTGAGAGAACAGACGAGAGGCGTGAGGAACAGATGAAAGGCAGAGCAGAGAGATAAGATGAGAGGAATGAGAGCGTAAGGGAGCTGACTTCAGAAGACTACTTGCCCTTTATTGAAGGGCAATTTCGTAATTGCCGAAGTTCCCTAACAGATCTATTAAAAATACCCACCAACTTTTACATTTTGGACTGATGCACCTCCATAATTGAAATGCGCGTTTCCTTCAGTAATATAAAACGCAATTTTTTCTAAAAGGTTGCGTTTTATACTAATCAAACACACATTTTAGGCTGGCTTTTTTGAAAAGCCTACTTTTGGCCCTCAAATGCTGAAACAAACGGGTACATATATGGCGTGGATACTTTCTTTAGTAAGAGGTAAACTTGGGGAGCAAGGCTATTTTTCCTCAGTGGCAGAGTATGGTAAATAACACAAATTGTAGGTCTAAAATTAACGTAAGGAATCGCAATTAACGTCAGAAAGAGTTGCTGGATTGTACGTTGCCGAATAGCGGAGCTGTGTTTCCCAAAAAAGCTCACCACGCTCCTTCAAAAGCGCGTGTCCAACCAACGAATGAGTCTACCATACAAACCCAAATAGTATTATAGAATCATCCACCGATGGATTCGGAAAGGAGGAAAGTATGGATGCTTGGTGCATGGAATTATAACATCTAATCTATCAAAGTTGATAGATTAATTGTTATAATTCCTGATAGATTATCAAATTTGACAATTAGGGTGTGTTTAGTTGGACTGAAAATAGAGAGGATGAAAAATAGGGAGAGAAAAATAGGGTGAAAAATGTTGCTTTTTAGTGTTTGGTTGAGGAAATGAAATAGAAGAGACGGACAATAAGGGAGAAAGTTTTTCCTCCTAGGCCCACTTTTTTATCCTCCCAAATTGGGAGGAAAATGAGGAGGGAAAAATGTTGAGAAATTGATTTTACACAAATACCCTCTCGCCTACCTTTCACATATTATGTAATAAGGGACGGAAAATAGGGGATAAAGTTTTTCCTCCTAGGCCCACTTTTTTATCCTCCCAAATTGGGAGGAAAATGAGGAGGGAAAAATGATGAAAAATTCATTTTACACAAATACCCTCTCACCCACTCTTCGCATATTATGTAATAAGGGTATAATAGTTAATTTATACAAATTATATTTTCCATCCTTCATTTTTTCTCTCCAACCAAACAAAAGAGTTTTCCACCTTCTCACTTTTCTACCCCTTCAACCAAACACACAAGAAGAAAAACCAAATATTTTCTATCCTCTCACTTTTTCATCGTCTTACAATTTTTCATCCTCCAACTTTTTCACTCCTCCAACCAAACAGACCTTTAATGTAAAGAATCACAACTAATCTAAGTAAAAAAATAATCTTATTATTAGGTTCAAACTTGAACTAATAACAACTAACCATTTACGATTTGTTGTGAAAATGTTATAAAAATATTGTAGACGTAACATCTTTAAAAAAAAGTCTCATCGCACGCGCATGTGATGAGACTAGTTTTATTATAAAATATTTCTAAAAATAATTTATAAACCAATACTTTTAGGATTTTTTTTTACCATTTCCCATAATTAAAATAAGCCTCAAACTAGTGTGCTGGCTTTTTCGTTGGCCATTGATATTTGATATACAGAAACGAGCCAGAGCGTGAGATCAATTGCTGTAACCTGTAACTGAGATAGGGCAGACTGGCTTCCTCGACTAATTTACAATTAAAATAATTAATAATTAATCAAGGAATAAAGCAGCAGGCACTGGGTGGCCACTCTGTTAAAGGTTAGGTCCATATTCGGGCTTAATCATTTTAAAAGGTTGGGTTTTACAGCTGGATATCGGATTTAATAAAAACAAATCTTTATATGAGGTTTGAAAGAACGACATTTCATTTTAAATTTAAAGGGAAAAAAAAAAGCTCTTCCCCTTTGAGGTTTTTGTTGTTTATAATAGTACTAAAATATTTTAAATTATTCTACGAATTTCTTTACAAAAGTTTAAGCATGGTTAATAAAAAAATAATAAACTACATATTTGGTTTTTATTCTTTGAACTATATTTTAATTTAGTTTCTAACTTTTCAATTTTGTCAATTTGATCTTTAACCTTTTGAGAGGTGTTAAATTCACAACATTTTTACAACAAATCATAAGTGAGTAATTGTTATTGGTTCAAATTTGAACCTAACACTAGGATTACTTTTTTGCCTCAATAATAACAATCAGTAATAACTTGCCTCTTAAAATTTGTTGTAAAAAAATTATGAAACTATTGTGGATATATAATTTCTCTAACCTTTTAGGGTCCATTTGAGAATAACTTATTTAATTGAAATTGAAAATTTTTTTGTTGAAAGTATGCTAAAGTATACTTGTACTTAAAAAAAAAAAGGGAAAATGTGAGAAAATGTAGGAAAAAGTGTGGTTTTAAAAAACTATACATGAAAGATAAAAGAAGCTAAAAACTAAAAGTTAAAAGCTCGGCTTATAAGCTCATGCCAAACTCTTAGTGTTGTGTCAATTTTGTCCATGTCATTTTATCTTAAATGAAAATTGCTGACATGACAAAATATCAAAATAAAATTTTAGTTTATTCTTACATCAAGGAAAGCTAATTTTTTATTTTGATCATTAGACACATCATCAATTTTCATCCAAAAGATAACGGTAAGAACTAAATTGACACAATACTGAAAGGTTGTGGACCAAATTGATACAATTGAAAGGTTAGAGATTAAATTGAAATATGATGCATATGATAGAGACCAAAAATGTAATTTACCCATAAAAAATAATTGATAAATCTATAATATATATTATAAAAGTTTTTTTTTTTTTTTAGAGTTTCACAACCTATGATGTTTGCTCTTGATGATAGCTTTTTGTCATTCGATTAAAACACCAATCGATTTTTGGTGTAGGTGGGGATTAACACCAAATCTCTTATTCAATTATCAGAGATTTTATCAGTTGAGCTAACTGAAACTCACATATATTATAAAAGTTAAGGGGTCGTTTGGTATGACATTTTAAACAACAGTTTTTAGTTTTTAAACAACATTACACGTATTTTCACACACTTTTTCACCCATATGTATTTTTAAAAAATACAAATAACGTTACTAAAACAATATTTCTAAACAGACCCTAGATCTCTAAAACTAATAAATGCACAAAATAATAACATGTGTCACTTTGCCAATTCATAAAACAATAACACATCATCTTTTTAATTGTTTTGATGTCCATTGGCACTAATTGCTTTTTAATATATATATTTTTCATCGCAACCGTAACTTCCCCACAATCTGCAGTTTCTTTCTTTTATCTTCTTGAATTAATAACCCACAATTTGGCTTACGTATTCTCCAATCTTTTTTTTTTTTTCATTGTAACACTCAAGTCAAACATCCTTTTGTCTTGCACACTTTATACGCTATACACGTTTTGTGATCCATGCAAGGCCGGCCCTTCCCTTAGGTAAGTTAGATAATTGCCTACGACCCCCAAGTGGAAGGGAGACCCTAAAATTTTAGAAAATAAGAGGGAGTAGGAAAAAAAAAATAGTTTCAAGTGAAGCACAAAAATCTGGCACAGTAGGGAAAAAAAAATTTAGTTTAAGGGGAAGGACAAAAATTTGGTACATCCTTTTAACCACAAAAACAAAAATTTTGATAAATCAAACATTATTATCCTCTAGACAAATCAAAAATTAATCAGATAAACTACAAATTTGGTCTAAGATATTACCCACAAAACAATCACAAATCACAACAAATAAAAACCAGGGCACCTATGTAAGAAACAACAAATCTTCATTCTAGAGACCGTGGCCTGAGTAACTCAAAACCCTAAAAATTTTACCATTCTCTCTAATCTCTACTCTCTGCCTCTCTCTGTCTCTCATTCTCTCTAATTCTCTTTCTCTCCCCTGTTCTCACTTCTCATCTGCTCTGCTGCTCAACAGCTCAAGCAAGGCGAAGGCAGCAAGCTTCCTGCCTTCCTCTGCCTGGACCGCCTCTCCCATTCTTTCTCTGAATTGGTGTCTCCGCCGGCTCTACCTCTAACCGTTCAGTAGAATCGGTTCCTCCTCAGTGCCTATCAGACTCAGATGCAGGTTCAGCCGTTCAGGCTTCAGCGAATCAGCAGGTGCTGCTTGCGTTTTTTTTTATCTTTTTGGGTTATAGATTAGACTTGTAATAAGAACTAGCCTCATCACACGCGCTCCGCACGTGCAATGAGACTTTTTTATTATTAGTATTATAATTTTTCACTTATTTTAATTTGAAATTTTCACTTATTTTTTCACAAAAATTGCAGATTTAGAACCATTAATATGGCCAAAAAAATAATTTTAGCTCTAAAAAATGAACACAAAATAACATTGAAATATGTTTAGTTTTTTTTTATTTTTTTTTATGTGATATGCGGCAATTTTTTTTTTAATAGGAAACCGTGGGTGGTAGTTTTATTTTTATATTTTTTACTGAACTTAGGATAGATGATTTTTTTAATAGAAAACCGTAGGGTGGTTTTTTTTAGAAGGTGGGATGGTTTTTTTTAGGAGAAAGTGGGGATTGTGGAGAGTTTTTATTTTTTCACATTTTTATTTGTTAGTAGTCCTATTTTGTAGATTTTTATATATATATAATTTTTATTTTGAAAATCTAATTTAGAAGTGGATAAAGAAATTTAAAAATTAACAGGTTAGTGGTCCTATTTTTTACGCAATGTTTTAGTGGGAGTTAAAGTTACATTTTTACAAGATTGCCATTTAGTTTTGTCTCTACTTAAACATAAAGTTGTAGGGGCATTTTTGAACTAAAAAATGTGGAATTCAAATAGGAGAAACTCTTTAAATAGTAGTATAGATATAAGATTAAAGATTGGGCCCGCCTGGTTTTGTTTTTCAGTTTTAGGCCTTCAAGGTTCTTTTTTTTTTTTTTTTTTTAAGCCTTAGCCTTAGCATGCTTTTTTATCTTTTTGGGTTATAGATTAGATAGGATTTGTTGCGTGTTATTTTGTGGGTGGGTAAGTGGGTCTTATTAATAAGCCTTGTTATCTTACAGTTGTGCTTAAATTTTTATTATGCTTGTGCCTAATTTTTTTTTTAAATTTTAATCTTGTGTTATATTTATATATATATATATATATTAGTTAGTGGTAATGTATTGAATAAGTCTTTATTTATGCAGGTTGAGATTGACAGAGTGCTAAAAACTTGTTATTATTCAGTGAAATTGCAACAATACTTTTTATATAAATCAGGTTCTATTTCTCATTTGCTTTATACTTGAAAGTTATTTTTTATTTTAGTCTTTATAAATATATTGTTTGATTAGAAATGTCTACTAGAAAATATGCATCTAGATATGAACAACTTAAAAAAGGAAAAAAAAAAAGAAAAGAAAAATTAATTGAGTCTCAAAAAGGATCAATGGATAAATTTTTTATTAGTTATAAACAAAATATAACACAAAATTTAGATAAAAATATCACAAATGAGCAAGAAATTCACCAAAAAGAAGTTTTGTAGAAAGAAGTTCATTTCCAAATACATACATTGCTTATAGGATTTTACTAACAATATCTGTTACAGTAGCTTCTGCAGAAAGAAGTTGTTCAAAATTAAAATTAATAAAATCATATCTAAGATCGACAATGTTTCAAGAAAGATTAAGTGGATTAGCTATATTATCGATTGAAAAGGAGATGTTAGAAGAACTTGAATACAAAAATTTAATTAGTCAATTTGCATCTCAAAAGGTAAGAAAAATAGATTTTAAATGAAATATATTATAATATAAAAATATTAAATAAATATTAATTTAATTAATATATGGGTATAAAAAAGACCACATTTTTAGTTCTTGCCTTAGGCCCCAAAATGTCTAGGGCCGGCCCTGGATCCATGTCTCTTCATTTTCTTAACAAAAACAACTAATTAATTACTAATAATAAATAACAACTTTCTTTGATTAGCATATAATACTTGCACATGTATTTACCAATTACTTGTTGGATTCCATTTTCAGCAGAAAATGATCTGAGAAAGTGTTGATAGAGTTCTGTGTAGCTTTTTCACAAGTAACATCTCCTGAAGGGCTAAAAGTGTTGATAAAGCATAAAGATGGAGAGCCACAAGAGTACACTTTATAGCATTATTCCTAAGGTAAATTTATTTCAATTTTAATATTTTTTATTCATTCTTAACTAAATTGCATTTGCTATTAACAAAAAATTTTGTATTAATCTTCCTACGATCATCAATTATATTAGTTTTGAATTATTCTTAACTAAAGTCAATTACCTATTAACGTATCTTCATATATATTTTTACAGATCCAAAATGGGTAGGGCATCTCCATCATCTCAAAATAAGTTCAAAAAACTATGGTAAGGGTACACAAAAATCATTTTTTACAAAGAAGTTTATAACAATCTTCCTAAAGTAAATTTCTTTCAGTTATACTATTTTTTTTCATTATTAACCAAATTACATTTTTTATTAACAAAAACGCTTTAACGATCTTCCTAAGGCAATGTATTATATTAGTTTTTAATTGATTAGCATTATCTCTTCAATTTTTTAGTAATTCTTTTTATTTCGATTTCACATTTGATTTGCATGTTATTCTTTTAGGTTTGACATCATCATCACTTTGAGAATGAGGGACCACAAATTTCTCTCCCTCTCTGTCTCTGTCTCTCTCTCTCTCTTTGGTTGATTCTCCAAAAAAATAAAGGTAGAATCTTTTTAGCATTCTCTCTTCAATTCCAGATTTAATTGTGATTAGTTAAGGTTTTGTATCTTTTTGGGTGAAAAGATAAAAGATGGAAACACCATTTTGGCCATTACATTTTGGTGTCACAGCCAATTTAGTCCTTACATTTTGGAAGTGATCAATTTGGTCCTTACTATTTTCAAGTCATAGTCAATTTAGTCCCTATTGTTAGATAACTAACGGAATTTGCTGAGGTGGCAGAAGGAATGCATACATGACATAAATTAAATTAAAATATAAATAGTCCTTTCACGTCAGCACTTTCACATCAGCTTCCAGGTGACTCTCACATGACTCACTTATTATCAACACTGTCACTCACTGTCAAACACTATTGAATTCAAGATAATCAAATTAAAATTCCAAATCCATAACCCACGATGAACATGAACTCCTTCTTCTTCACAGCCAAATCTCTTATGAATTTTAATTTGGGTATTTTCAAAGCGTGTCTGGGGTTACTCCTAGTCCCTTTGGTTTCATAGAGGACACATATTGTCGACTGACCTCATCTATGTAATCCCACATCTTGTTTAGTTAGACTGTCAAAGTTGCTTGCTAGTGATAAACTCTGACCACGTTAGCAAAATTGTCAAGTTGCTTACATCAAGATATTTTTACATGAAGGTGCTATGATTTTTGTTGTTTAGATGTACTAGATTTTTTCATATGACGGTGCAAAGAAGCCTCTTTCATTATTGGAAGAGGCAGGCACGTTGGAAGAACCATTTGTTATTAAACTTTGCTCTTTGCCCCCTTATTTTGTGAAGTGGGGAAACAAGATAGGGAAGCCATAATAGAACGCAGTTTGAGCTAACTGGAAGATAGACATTTTTATTGGCCTTTTTGTTCCGAATGTGCAGAGGGAATACATAGGTCAACAAAGTATTTGGTCACGGTAATCAGTTAACTTCAGCGAGAAGAGATTTGGATGTGAAGAAAAAGGAGTTCATGTTCATCATAGGTTAGATTTTTGGAAATTTAATTTAGGTATTTTGAATTCAATTGTGTTTGACACTGAGTGAGAGTGTTGATGATAAGCGAGTGAAAGTTGATGTGGAAGTGTTGACGTAGAAGGACTATTTATATTTTAATTTAATTTATGCCACGTGTGCATTCCATTTGCCACCTCAGCAGATTCCATTAGTCATCTAACGATAGGGATTAAATTGATTGTAAATTGAAAATAGTAGGGACCAAATTGACTGCTCCCAAAATGTAGGGACTAAATTGATCGTAATACCAAAATGTAGGAACTAAAATGGTATTTCCGCCAAGATACAAAGGATAAAGATACCATTACTATGATCAAATATTAGGATTGAAGTTATATGTAAAGGAATGATCTAAATATTTTCTATTATAAATTTTGATAGATTAAGATATTGAATTGATATTTAATTTCACATTGATTAATTTTTTATATTATTATGCAAAAAATTTATATTTTTCTATTTGTGGGGACCCAAAATTTTTCCTCGAAGAGTTCTGCTCAAATAACTACTACAACAGTTAACAAAATCTATAAAAAAATACACAACTAGGCATAAACACTCCACAATAAGAAACACAAGCAGTTGATTTCTTTGATCTTTCATATTGCAAAATACAATTCAGACATTACAATAGAAAATTTCACTTTTCTTGTGGTATTACACTTAATTTCTCTTTCTCTCTCTCTGCTTCTATTCTTAGACCCCTTTTTTTTCTATCTCCCCTCTCTTCGTCTTTCCTCCCCCTTTTATAGTTTCAATCTTTGCTCTTATCTCCACATCTATCTTGCACCAGCTAGAGTCTCAGAGATATTTTTCCTTACTTTATTGGATTCCTCCCCACACTTATCTTGGAATTGTGACTTTTTGGGGGTCCTTCCACTGTTCAAGTTGTCTTACATGTATTTAATGCAGCAAAGGTGAGGTAAGAACTCCATAATTACTATGTAGATAAAGGTCTTCAACCTTCTTGCATGTTCTAGAACTATCTCGTGGTTTCAAGAATCTCCTAGAAATCATACGTGGATTATTCGTGCAACATACCTTGGGTAAGTTAGCACCTTACTTTTTTCACGGGAATGATTCAACTTTCTCTTTTTCGCAGCCCGTTGTCTCATGAGATTCCTTTTAAACATACATGTTCGGCCGAGTTTGCTCTTGTGGCCCAATCCACAATTGGGCCCAAGGCCTGCATGAGGATTTTTTCAGTCCCCATGCTATTGATTATGTTATGGTTGGTGGAAGCGTACAGTGATTTGTACCTCACAATTCTATTATACACTTTCAAATTAAGTTTTATGTTTGAAATTTCTACATATTAATAAATTAAGAAATTTTCATATGATTTTATATTAAACAACCATTGGTTGTTTATATCTCCAAAATATGTTAAGATTGTAAATTAGATAATCTCCCATTTATTTTATTACACCGTATATTTCTCTAACTGTCGGTATACTTCTTATTTTATCAACATATATTGAAAATGGTGCTTAAGAATACCATATTTTTTTTATACGAACAAACAAAAATTGGTTTTCAATGTATAACATAGAATTGTTAAAAAAGAAAAGAATTATGAAAATTATATAAATTGTTCAGGTTGTAATGAATATCACCCGAAATCTCCTAATGGTACTTCTTTTTGATTTATTGGTAATTACTTGCAATAAAATTTACTAAAGTTGTTTATTGGTTGATGCAATTATTAGTTATTGCTAGGTTTATTTTTATTTTTATTTTTTCTCTAATTTTTAAGGGCACCTTATGCAAATTCAAACATTGTAGCATTGATAAAATCCATTGTCACATAAAGGTTGTGAAATTTTAAAAATTATGTTGATAGAATTTTTTATTATTTAATATAGAGAACTAAAATCGAATACAAAGAAAAATTTAGTGGTTCTTTTTCAACCCATGTGGTTTCAAAATATGGAACAAGTAATGTACATGATGTTACATATCATTCAATTTAATTAACCAATAAAAATAACGTTAAAATTTTCATTTTATTATATGATATAATTACTTATTAATAATAATCCCGCTATATGGAAAAAAAATGGAGTAGCATTGGTAAAAAAAATGTGTAATAAAATTCAACAATTTCATACACACTTATTATATTTCTTAGGAAATATATGTGTGTATATATATATATGTATGTATGTAAATATATACTTTGGATGTCTAAAGACTAATATTTATAAACAAATTCCGTACAAAAAGCACAAGGCAATAACTAATTTAGAATAAAAATGAAAAATTTATCAAACACCAAAACACTTATAACGGAAAATCTCTCCATAACCTGTTGAAAAAAGAAAAATAATAAGAAAAAATTCAGACTTAATATTTTAAAATACACTTTAATTAAAAATTTAAAACTATGAATTTTAATTATAATTTTAGAAACATGCCCTTTGGTCCAAAATATTTTTAATATTAATTTAACAACATTTTGTCAATCGGATGTCAAGAGGGGAAAATATTTTTTCATTTTAAGTGTAGGGCAAAGTGCCATTTTTCCAACTCTCAAGGGAGGAGAGTGCAATTACCCCAAACAAAAATACTAAAATAGTTTGACTTGTCTCACCATCCTTTGACTTACTTTAATGGCATGTTTGGATTGAGGGAGAATGAGGGGGAGTAGAAGGGAGTAGAGTAGAGTAGAGTAGAGTTAACATGATTTTTAGTAGAGTTTGTGGTGTACATTGGCATTAAAACCACATTCCTTTTCTTGTGTGTGTGTTTTTGTTTCTAAAAAAATAAAAACTAAAATAATACTTTTTTTCCTTTAAATTTTTGGCTTTTTTTATTTTAGCATTTTACTTTCACAATTTTTATTTTGGGTTTTCCTATTTGATTTTATTCTTATATTAACCTTGCCATCCATTTTTATTAGTGATGTGTAGTGGTTCTTGACCACTATGAAAAGGAAATCAAACATAAAAGACCAAAATGAAAATTTTGACATATAAACTAACAAAATGAAAATATATTAGGGTACCATTTGATTTTTTTTATTTAATTAATTTAGTGATACATATAAATTTTGTCACTAGCTAAAACTTTAATTAATTTAGTGTTTTTATTTAATTAATTTAGTAACCAAATTGTCCATAGTATCATAGCTAAAGATTCAATTTATTACCCATGAAGCACCATTTGAACTTAAAACCACATTTATTTGTGGGTTTTAGTTAATTCAACTAATAAAGTCTCTTATCGTCAAATAAAAAATCGGGGTTTTAATTTTGCCTATTCCAAAAACCAATTGGTGTCTTGGTCTGATGATAAAAGAGCAGTTATCAGAAACGGATGCCATATGTTGAAATTATTTCTAAAAAAATCACATTTACTTCAGTTACTATGGCTCTCAATTTTAAAATTTAATGATCAATGGTTTTTATAATTTTGTGGTACATATTTTTTGGAGGAGATTTCCCACGTAAATTTTCTTGCCAGAATTAATGATTTTTCTACTACTTGTGAAAAAAGAAAAAAAAAATTAAAAGCCAAATGTGTTATTCTCATAATTCGTATAAATAGAAAATCTTTTTATGATAAGAAAGGAAAGTAGGAATAGGTCATGGTTTATTGATATTTTTCCTTTTATCCAAAAGTTATCGTCATATTTATCCACTTGTTATGAAAGGAAAAAAAATCTAGAAAACATATTGGTAAAAATTGTGTGGGAAAAAGAAAACAAAAAAGGTTGTTTTAACGAATATCGTAAGGTGCCGGTTAACAACTTTTTTGACTTTTTATTGACAACTTTTTTGTTTTGTTTTTTGTTTTGTTTTGTTTTGTTTTGTTTTGTTTTTTTTTTTGGGTAGCTGTATGTCATTTTTTTTCAATTTTATAAGTGCTTTTGTTAGGTTTTATAAGTTTAGAACAATTGGCAAATCGTGAACACAAACTTGTGTAGATATAAATCCTAGAGTCTATAGGTATTATTAGACAATGTTCAAGGTGATACAAGTCAAAATTCAAGAATATACAAGCTGTAGAAAGAAGAGTTCAGAAACTGCCTGGTTTGATCGATCGAAAGACAGACTCGACCGATTGAAATACGGGTCTGCAGAATTTTAAGTTCAACCCAACAATAGTTCAAGCCCAAAAAAGATTAGGGTTTGTCTACTTCTTCTAGTATATAAAGAAAACCCTAAACACGTTTTTAAAAGGCTTTTTAGAGAGAGAAGAGTGTGCCTTTTTTGTAGATCTAGGGTTTTGTACCCAAAAGTTCTCTAGAGTCTTTAAGGAGTTGTGTGTTGAATCTTCTGTGAGATCTAGAAGTGTTTACCTTCATACACACATATAGAGCTATCAAGATCAAGATTCACTCAAGAACTTGATGATCTCTTCAATTGTTGCATAAAGAACTTTAAAGAAGATCTGAAACCTTTGAGTGGAATCTCAAAATCACAAGTAAGTCACAAGTAGGAGAACTTGTGGTTGTGGTAGTAAGTTTTCTACACGAGTTAGCAATAAAATATTAGTGGTCTAAGTCTTATTGTACAAACTTTAATTCTTTCATAGTAAATTTGTTTTTATCTTGAGAATAGGTAGGTCAAATCCTCCCCAGGTTTTTTATAGGTTAGGTTTTCCTGGGTCATTAGATTTTTGTGTTCTTTATTTTCCGCTATTTTACTGTTTGTGTTTATTTGTGTTTAACCTAATCTTGAATAATAATCTTGTTAATTAAATTAGTATAATATTAGGTTACATATGTTGGTGAGGGGTCTAAACTTAAAAACTTTTATGTTTTTTTCTTTTATTTATCTCATTTTTTTATTACGTATGACCCACGTTAGGGAACTTTAACAAGCACTGCATAGTGCTTGTTATCATTTCCCATATATATATATAGAGAGAGAGAGAGAAAGGGAGAGAGAGAGAGAGAGAGAGAGAGAGAGAGAGAGGTTGTGTTAATGGGCACTTTAATAACAATATTTTTGACAACTTTTTTTTTTTTTTTGCAGCTTTATGTCTTTTTTTTCCCCAATTTTATATGTATTTTTATGTCTTTTTGCTCTATTTATTCCATGATTATGTAAGACCCTTGTTAAGAAACCTTAACAAGTACTGCGGGGTGATTGTTGACATTCCCCAAACTAAAATCAAAGAAAAAGTAATTTGCTAGGTGATTGGTACTTTCAACTTTGGCAGTTAATTTATTCTCAAAACAAAACTTTGGTACGTAGTTAATTTGTTTGGTAGCTGAATAAGGAAATGCCAGACCGTATCGCAATGTCACACAGTTACTAAATACTCTAGAAGCCTTCGACAGTTGACACAGCTGACATGAACCGGCAAGTAACATATTTCTTTGAGCAATGTAACAGACACAAAAAAAATGTCACAACATTTGTTACAACAGTTAAGTTTTACTGGTTTTCATATGCGTACATCATTGACATCACTTTTTTTTAATGTATCACTAACAATCTGTGGTGCAGGTAGTTATAAAATTTTTGTGTCCGCAAACTCTCTGTTTTTTCCTCCTAGGAGAACAACTTTGGACACTTGGCTTGTTGTACCTTGTCTTGGTTTTCATTTGTCTTCAATGGTGCTGAAAATTGCAAAGACACCCCAGCAAAGTACTTAAAATAATGGCTATCTTCTCGTGGTTTTATTCTTTGTTCAAACCAAAAGTGGGCTTGCAGAGTGGAATGGCAAAATCTGGAGAAGAGAAGAAGAAGATGAGGGTGGTTGTGATTGGTGGTGGAGTTGGTGGCTCCATTGTGGCTTATTCTCTCCAATCTGTGGCCGATGTTGTCCTCATCGATCAGTAAGCCTTCAATCAGAGTTGTGTGTTCTTTGTAGCCCTGTTAGTTGCTGATACCTGGTTTGCAAATGAAATAAATTGTGTTTGGGATGAATAAAACATATTGTGAATAATCAAATTTAAGCAAGATTAAAGAAGATAATGATCAACATAGATTTTACCTAGTTTGGCAACATGACTATATCCAAAGTAGCTGCTATTAGTTTACTATTTATGAGATATTAGAGTTACAACAATGTTTATATTTAATACTATCCTGTGCAAATCCCAAAATACCCTTGATTCACAACAATTAAAGTTTAATTTCTTCAATTATATTGCAATAAATAAATTGAAATGCAATTGTGAAGTCATCTCTTTCTTTTTAATTACATTTGGTGTCTAATTTCAGAAGAAAGAAGGATAGAAATTCTTGTAAACTGGTATGAAGGAAAGTTCCTCCAATATAGTGCATGGAGATTCAGATGACTAGTATATTTTTGATCACATGACCTATTTAATAATCACGTTATTTGTTTAAATAATTTAATATGTCATGTGATTTATTTTTCATTTGAATCAGCCAGTTCTATCCTTAAAATTTTTGCTAATGACAGACTTGGGATTTGGGAAAATGTAGCTTGTGAATGGGTCATGAATGGAAATTTTGGGAATTAGTTTTGTTATGATCACAATCAAATGATGCGAAGATACAAGATTTTAAAGTAATTTTAAAAAGTACTAGAGTTGATGAATAGGTAGAATTCTCTTGAAGTTGAATAATCTCAAACTTCTTGTTTTTCTTTCTTTCATGTTATTTCTTAATAACAATGACGTTGAAAAACAAAAAACTAAATACTGGAAGCTGAGAAAGTGGTTCTCAAATCCTAGGAGTTATTATGGACTTGTTTTTGCATATGATATCCAAACTGGGTGTTAAAGATGTGTGAATGACATCAGGAAGGAGTACTATGACATCCCATGGGCATGCTTGAGGTCAATGGTGGAGCCATCATTTGCTGAAAGATCAGTGATTAATCACATTGATTATCTTCCCAAAGTTCAGATTATTGCATCTTCAGCAACTAACATTACAGACAGAGAAGTCACGACTGAGGATGGCCACAAGGTTGCATATGATTATGTTGTGATTGCAACAGGTCACTTGGAATCTGCTCCCAAAACTAAAGCAGAGAGGCTCAATGAGTACAAGGCAGGTGAACACACTATGACACATCATAAGTAAGAATATTCTGTTACTGTTTTGTTTGTATAGACTATTTGTATGATAATATACTTCTGGTACATGATGGAAGATGCAAATTTTTCCGTGAATCGAATCTGACACTATTCTCTTTTCATGGTACAGATTTTGAAAAGATAAAATCTGTCAATACAGTTTTGATTGTTGGAGGGGGTCCAACTGGTGTGGAACTTGCTGGTGAAATTTCTTTTGCTTTCCCAGATAAGAAGTTGATACTGGTGCACCGGGGGCCAAGATTATTGGAATATATTGGCTCCAAGGCTTCCCAAATGGCAATGAATTGGTTGACTGCAAAGAAAGTTGATGTGATCTTGGATCAATCCATCAATCTGAACCATTTGAATGGTGGCATTGTACAAACCTCTTCTGGAGAAACTATAAAAGCTGATTGCCATTTTGTGTGTACGGGGAAGCCGATAGGTTCATCTTGGCTTAATGAAAGCATTTTGCAGAATAGCCTGAATATACATGGAAAGCTGGTGGTTGATCAAAACTTGAGGATCAGAGGTCATAAAAATATCTTTGCAGTAGGAGATATCACCGATATTAAAGTAAGTTTATCTGATCCTTTCCCTGTCATTTAGTTTGGCTGCAATTTTAAAATATCTGTAAATGAAACCGGACATAAATGCTACTTAAGCAACTCATTTGTTCAGTAATGGAGGGCATATGGTGTATGTGTTTTACATGTTTCACGCAGAGGGATGTTAATTTTTCCCACCTTGCCATATTGTCCAACTGATTGAGAAATCATCAATAGCTTTTCATTTCCATTTGTGCCAAATGTGAATAAATTTTATGTACTTGCTAAACAGCACGTTGCAAGAGTTTGTATGTGTTCCTTTTTTTGTTGGCATCTATTTATTTATTTTTAATACAAGATAGAAATTCCCCTCTAATTTAATCTAAGTGCATATGTGTTTTCCTCTTAGAGACTTGAACTTCGGCTCTTGCCTCCCACACCCCACACTCCACAAGCACTTATACTTGTAGAGAAATCATCGCACTAAGGGTGTGCGGTGGTTTTGTTGGCATCTATTAAGTTTAAGATCCATCATGTGGTTAAGTGTGTATTTAATTTTTAATGGTTATTTACAAAGTTTATTTGAGAATTACATTGAAAGTACTCTTTTATAAGTGGCAAGGATATAGCTAAAAATCTTGTAACTCAAATGGTATTTTCTCGTTATAACTATCAAATATCAACAAAAAAAGGTGGCACAATATAGATGACCAAAAAAAATGACATTTAATCTCTTACCGTACTTATAATATAGGTAAGAATGACATATCTTACAATGAGTTGTGACTTTACGGTTAGAGGTGCATCTATATTCACAAAGTACTCGAAATAAGATTATCAAATTATTACACAGAATTCAAATAATTTTTTTCAAAAGTGGCTATCTGCTTGATGTGTCAATGAATCAATGTGAGCTTGAGACTCAGACTCTTGCTTCAGTCAGGTTAAGTACCAAATTAAAAGAATAACTGGATTAAGACCAAATTAATTCTCAGCACCACTAATGCTATTGGAAGGAGTATGAATCTCCCAAGTTTAGATTGGTTTAGTTCAGGCGTACACCTCTTATGTTGCTTTCTTCTTATCTTATTTTAATTTCGTGAATGAGTTGAAGGCAAATCCATCTATCTGCTTTAATCTTTTTGTTAGGTTGTGCTACTGGCAAACTTTTGCCATGCATCAGTAAATCAGTATGTAATTTTGTCCTAGTTAGAGAAGCTTCTGTTGTTCTTATAGACTACAACCTCAAACCAGTCTTCCTCTACATTATAGAAAATCAACATTTTATTACAGAGGTAACACTTTGGGGATATTCCATTTGAAGCCTTGATATGCCTATGGGATCTTTTTACTTCACCATGCTTCATCCATATAGGAGGCTCTTGTATGACTATCTATATGGGAACCATATGTCAACCGTACATACTCATCAATTGGCTCTAGTACCACTTGGTCATTGAGGAGATTCTAGTTGAGACCTTTCAAAAGCTTAAGCCATTCCTTATTCTTCCTCCAATGTGGAACTTCCACTCGCATGTGTATAACAAACATGTTTGACTATAGTTTAGTTATCAGTCCCCTAGCTTCTTTTTTTTGACAGAAGTCCCCTGGCTTCTTGATTAAGTAACAATGAAGGCCATTTTCAGCTAGATGAATAGCTTTACATAATCTAATGTTTATTTGGTTTGGTGAGCGAGTGCCACCCAGCTGCAGATGTATTATTCTATGTTTGTTTTATTATCTATGGATTTATATGTTAGAAGGAAAAAAAAAAAATATATATATATATATATGTATATGTATATGTATATGTATGTGTGTGTCTTCTGACTTCTATGATGTCTGATTAGCTATGGTTTACTGAGCAGGAGATCAAACAAGGGTGTGTGGCACAGAAACATGCTCATGTGACTGCCAAGAACTTGAAGATACTGATGAATGGAGAGAGTGAGAGCAAGATGGCTACTTATAAGCCTGGTTGGGATATGGTAATTGTCTCACTTGGGAGGAAAGAAGGGGTGGCACAGTTTCCACTAATTACAATCAGTGGATACATTCCTGGTAAAATCAAATCTGAGGACTTGTTTGTGGGGAGGACAAGGAAACAACTTGGACTAAATCCTTGTTTGGACGAAAAATGAGCTAAATTTTAAGCACATTGTTGTTTCTTTATGTTTATTGGTTTAAATCTTCTTTTAAATATTTGTATATATTTTGTGCCTTTTAATAATGTTGCCTTTTCATTGAACAAAACGAGCACACATGTAGCTACCAACACGGTATTGACAATTGGCATTCTCTACTTTATTCTCGATTTCAATTACAAAATGCAATTCATGGAAATATTTTAGTGGATGAACAATCTCTTAATCCAAAACAAGTGCAATTTGAATTATTAACAACAAAAACAAAAAGTTGAAATGAGTTTAAGAAGGATTTTGTAGTGTTACACAATTACAAGAATGTGTTGCCCTTAAAGGTTGATACGATGCACCTTGAGAAAAACTTGGCGCAAATTAGTTCTAAGGCCAAATAACCCTCAGGATTAGACTACAATTGACCTTAATTTTGAACGCACTACCATGCATAGAGGTTCAAGAACAACCTTATAATAGCGCCCCTTTCCTTAATCGATTTAACATGAATACCAATCAAGTAAGAGAAAAATACAAGGGAGAGCAAGAATACTTATAGGAGAAGAAAAGAATAATACACCAGTATTTTGATGAGAAAAAAATAATAGCTCAGATAGGAAAGTTTAATGGCTTAAATAAGCCATTGATTGGATTAGATTATAATAGAAAAATGAAAATCCGAAAATAACACAAGTAGAATTAGTTGAAAATGATAATATTATTTAACGAGGTAACAAAAAGTATGATTAGGGATAGAATAAAATAAAATACATTTCAATTAAGCAGCAGAAAATGACATGTTGAGTTTCATAGTTGATCCAAAAGTTCTCTTTCTTTTTTGGAGAGAAACTGATGAAATTTCATTGCTAAATAAATTAATTATAGGGGTAAAAAAAACATAGAGTACATTTTGGAAGATATCAGGCTCTCAAATAAAAAGTACAACAAAAATCAAACCAAGATCTAAGGAGAAATAACATTACAATTTGGAAACAATTCCTATATTTTCAAGAAAGAGCATCACAATTTGATTTAACTTAAAGACACCAAGACCACATAGGGGAAAACCAAATTTAGGAAAGAGAAGCATATCCCATCATGAAGACATCGGTGCTTGGTAGCTAAGAGGAGGAGACTACCTATTGCTTGGGACCCATGCTTAAGATCCAACATTTTTGTGTTGAAGAAACTTAGATTTGAATGGGTTCGAGTCAGATTTGGATAGAAAACTCCCTTTCAAAGACTTTAAAGGGCAGTCCAATTACCACCAGCAGATTTAGGCTAGTCCAAGACCGCATAAGGGAAAACCAAGTCTAGGAAAGAGAAGCATACTGTATCATGAAGACACTAGGGCTTTGTAGCTAAGAGGAGGAGACTACCTACTGCTTGGGACTCATGCTTAAGATCCAACATTTTTGGATGAAAAAGCTTAGATTTGGACTAGTCCAAATTAGAGTTGGATAGAAAACTCCCTTTTGAGAACTTTAAAGGACAATCTAATTACCGATAGTGGATTTAGGATAACCCAGGACCACATAGGGGAAAACTAAATCTAGGAAAGAGAAGCATACCTCATCATGAAGACATTGGGGCTTGGTAGCTAAAAGGAGGAGACTACCTATTGCTTGGAATCCAACATGTAATTGGTAATATATATGTGCAAGTATTATTTTTGGGGTTTTAAAATTTTTGGGTTTGTGTTCTTGTTCAAAATCCACTCAGATCTCAATTTATGTGATTTTTTGTTTTTAATTCTATTTTTAATTAATTTTATATAGTATTATTTTTTAAAAATTTTATATGCTGATGTGGCAATTTTAAATGTGAAATTTTTTTTTTATTCTTTTAATAGCCACGTTAGCATTCTGTGTGCTAACAGTGCACTTCGTTTGTCACATAGGCTTTTTCTGTTAGTGAGATAATAGTAAGAACCAAAATGAAACGGTTTTTTTTTTAGGGACTAAAATCGGTAAGAAAAAAAAAGTAGGAATCAAAGTGGGAATGGGGTGAAAATGTAAGGATGAAAATAGTATTTCTGCCAAAAACTTACTCACTCCCCAGAAATTAAAAAAAAAATAATAAAAAAGTTGTGTAAATTCAACGAGAAATTGTGTACAATATATGTACGGATTTTTTGGATTTACAGAAAATCTGAATTCTGCGAATACGTTAAATGTACAGAATTGTGTAAATCCAACGAGAAATTGTGTACATTAGATGTACGAATTGTCTAGATTTGCAAAAAATTTGAATATCCAAAGTTGCATAAATTCAACATGAAGTTGTGTACATTAGATGTACAGATTGTCTGGATTTGTAGAAAATTTGAATTTTGCGGATACGTTGAATACACATAATTGCGTAAATTCAATGGGAAATTGTGTACATTAGATGTGCGGACAGCCTGGATTTGCAAAAAATTTGAATATCCGGAATTGTATAAATTCAACGGGAAATTGTGTACATTAGATTTACGAATTATTTGGATTTGCAAAAAATTAGAATTTTGAGAATATGTTGGATGTACAGAATTGTGTAAATTAAACAGCAAATTGTGTAAATTAAATGTACATATTGTCTAGATTTGTAGAAATTTTGAATATCTAGAATTGCATAAATTCAACAGGAATTTGTATACATTATATGTACGGATATTCTAGATTTGCAGAAAATCTGATTTTTGTGAATACGTTGAATGCACAAAATTGTGTAAATGCAACGGAAAATTATGTACGGATTGTCTGATTTGTAGAAAATTTAAATATCCAGAATTGCATAAATTCAACTGGAAATTGGATACATTAGATATACAGATTATCTGGATTTGCAGAAAATTTGATTATGCAGAATTGTGTAAATTCAACTGGAAATTGTGTACATTAGATGTATGAATTGTCTGAATTTGTAGAAAATTTGAATTTTGCAAATACATTGAATATACAGAATTGCATAAATTTGACGAGAAATTGGTACATTAGATGTACAGATTGTCTGAATTTGCAAAAAATTTGAATTCTGCGAATATGTTGAATGTACAAAATTGCATAAAATTAGCAGGAAATTTTGTACATTAAATGTACAAATTGTCAGGATTTGTAGAAAATTTGAATTTTTAGAATTGCGTGAATTCAATAGGAAATTGTAAACATTAAATGTACAAATTGTCTAAATTTGTAGAAAATTTAAATTCTGCGGATATGTTGAATGTATAGAATTGCGTAAATATAATGAGAAATTAGGTACATTAGATGTACGGATTGTTTGAATTTGTAGGAAATTTGAATATAAAAAATTGCGTAAATTCAACGGGAAACTGTGTACATTAGATATACGGATTATATGGATTTGCAAAAAATTTGGTTTCTACGGATACGTTGAATATACAAAATTGTGTAAATTGAAAGGGAAATTGTGTACATTAGATGTACTGATTGTTTGGACTTGCAGAAAATTTAAATATCCAGAATTGCGTGAATTCAACAAGAAATTGTGTACATTAGATGTGCGGATTATCTAGATTTACAGAAAAATATGAATTCTAAAGATACGCTGAATGTACAAAATTGTGTAAATTAAACGAGAAAGTGTGTATAGAATTGTGTAAAGAGCTTGCCATCATGAAGGGTGGTCTTCCCTTTTAGGTGGGTCCCTCTTTGCTCTATGTTCCTAATCAGGTGGGACCCACTGCACACTCCTGAAATGACTCCATCAGAACTTGCGTCAGCATCTAGATTTGAGTTTGGCAAGTGGATTTTTCCAAGGCAATATATCATGCCTTCAGTGATATCTTGTGTTGATTGGTTTAGGCTATGCTTAGTTTGGGCCTTTCATTATAGTTTGGTATTGCTAATAGTCGGTTTAGGCCTTTTGGCAACGTTCATTATAACTTGGGTGGGTCTAACTTACATGGGCCTTGATCTTGGGTTAGGCTTTGATTCATGGACAGTATAGTATTAGTTAGACTTATGTACTTTTTGTGTAATAGTTATGAAGATTGTTGTTTTATACTTCTCTCATAATTATGCTTGTGGTTTTGTCAAGAATTGCGCAAGGGGGAGATTGTTAGCTAATCCTTTGATAAAACGCACTTTACTTGTAATTTGGTAGATCTAAGTTGAGTTTAATGTATCAAGGAGTATGTTGTTCAAACATATCAAGTGGTATCACTAAAGACATGAAGGTTGATTCAAGAAATAAGTGAAGAAAAGTTGTTTCATTAAATCTTGGCACAAGCTCCATAGATTCTACTATCAAAGATTAATGGAGAAGCTCAACATAAGCTCAATCCATCGAGATCTATGATTTCAAAATTTCCAAATTTGAAATTTGGCCCATGATGATTTGGATGATTGGGGTTTCTCTTCTTACAACCCTAATCATATATAAGGCTTATTTTAAAAGTCTTCATACAAGAAAACAGAAACTTAGAAAGGGTTTGGATTGAGCTTATAATTTTTGCGTTTCATTGTTTCTGTGTTTTCCCTTTTTTTTTTTTTCAATGTGCATGAACAGTAAACGATATTGTTCATGCACGTTATTTTACTGTGCCAACACTGTGCGGAGACAAAAATCACTGTTCAGACACTGTTCACGCACTGTTCATGGGACCCACAAGCACTTTATTCATAAAAAAATATTAAAAATGGGTCCCACAATACTATTTACACATTTAAAAATTATTTTGTTACAATGTTTTCAGTTTTCAATTTTCAGCAATAAGCTCTATCCAAACGGACCATTAGAACTCATATAATCTGTAAGAAGCTACTGCGTTTTGTGCGCCTTAAGATTTTGTAACCAAGTGTTTCTTAATCTTCATCGTTTATTAAGTGAAGAACTTTGCAGCCAATAACAATCAATCAAGTTGCTAGAGTTAATCACAGATTGGAGATTTATTAAACAAAGGAAAGAATGTTACTATAATATCAAGTTCAATTAGGTATTGAAGCAAAGGTTCAACTGAAGGTGGTTGTGAGAGACCAGAATTCTTGGGGTGCTTTTGGAGTTATTTTGAGTTGCCACTTATTTTGTAAGATAAATTGCAAATTACACCTCTAAAGTTTGGGAGTGATTGGATTTTACACCCTGAAATTTCAGAATTTAGAATTTACCCCCATGAAGTTTGAGGTGTTTGAATATTACATCTTGACGTTTTAGAACTTGAATTTTACCCCCTAAAGTTTAGGGTTATTTGGATTTTACACCATAAACTTCTGAAACTTTAGGGTGTAAAATTTAAACAATCCAAACCTTTAGGGAGTAAAATCTAAACACTTCTAAAATATAGGAAGTAAAATTCAAATTTTGAAACGTTAGGGTGTAAAATCCAAATATCACCAAATTTTAGGGGGTAAAATCCATATTCTGAAATTTCAGGATGTAAAATCTAATCACTCCCAAACTTTAGGAGTGTAATTTGCAATTTACTCTATTTTTTATTCCAAAAAGTAAGGAAAACTACAATATACAATTTACATATCTAAAATACCTCAAGTTTGATTAATTAAATGTACAAATACAATTTGGTAGAATATCATTACAAGGCTTTGGTCCAAAATACAATCTACCAAAAAAAATAAATAAATAAAGAATTATTCTATGAACCAAGACCTATAGTTCGGGGGTTAGGTTACATAATGAGAAGGTGTTAAGCACTCATTCTGCCTAGACAAAGTCTAGCGTTCTAGACTTTGAATGATCATTTTAGTACCTTTATTCAAAATGTTAAATTATATGCAACAAATGCCATGTCAAATTCTAGATCTATGGTTAAAATACTATTTAAGAATCCTAGATTTGTAATTTAATTTTGTATGAAAGAGATTTGATGAGATTACTTTATGAAAAGTTTAGATCTAAGTTTCCATGGTGAAAAAGAATGATTTTTTTTTTAATAAAAATTTAGATCTAGTTTTATTTTTTATAATGTGAGAGATGAAAAATTATGAAAAGATAAATTTTTTATTAAATATACAAACCTAGTTTTGTCTAAAAAATATACAGATTAGATTTTAATGAAAAATACATATCTAGTTTTGTCTTAAAAAACACAGATATACTTTTAATGAAAAATAGAGATCTAGTTTTCTTAAAAAAAAATACATATATGATTTTAAGGGAAATACAGATTTAATTTTAATGAAAAACTACAGATCTAGTTTTGTTCAGAACTGATTTTAATGAAAAATACTGGTCTTGTCTTAAAAAAATACATATTTAATTTTAATGAAAAATACATATCTGGTTTTAGAAGTAGAAAAGAGTGAAACTTTCATGACAAATTTATTTTTGTAGATCTAAAATCTTAAAAGGAAATTTTAACCCTAGATCTATGCATGTTAATCAATCAACATACTAAAATTAAAACTAATCATGTGAATTTTTCAAAGGGAAAGAGAGAGAGAGAGCATGCAATAATATATGAAGAACATGTATAAACAAAGAAAGAACAACAACATATTCATGGAAGATCAAGCAAAAACAAGAACATGTTTATGGAGAGTAAAACAAGAACAAAATTATATTTATAAAAGGTAAAGTAAGAACATACCAACATCACTACATGAATGTACTCTACAAGAGGGGACTACTTTAGAAATCAAAGAGAATAAATCTCTTGGAGATCTAAAACAAGGCACTTAACAGAAAAGAAATTTCTAAAGCAAAGCTTCTAGAATTTCTTTAACGTAAGGGGAGAGAGCGGTGCTGAATTTTGGGCGGTCTTCTCTATTTATAGAGGTGTATCTACTTAAAGAAATAAGCTAGTGTTACTTAGAAAATTAGCAGATACGAATTAGGTCAGGTTTTATCCTTAAAAAATGAATTTGATAAGTCTAGACCTAAACTAATTACATCTGGGCTTGATTTACAACCTGTGCCAATTGGCACTATGGAAGTCTCGATTGGCACTATTAGAGTGCTGATTGGCACTCCTCAGTGCTCGACCCAATTTCCTCTTCTTTTATATTTTGAGCTCTTTTTTAGGCAATTTTCTAGGCTATGAATCATACTTGACGTATTTTGGACTTGTATTATTAATAAAATCCATTTTAACTTGATAATTAAATGTTTAAAAATAATTATCTCAGAGATAATTATCTTAAAAACTTGATCATAAATCCAATTTCTACATTAGTAGATTATTCCTTTTATTCTTCTACAACCAAACTTATTTTAATCAAATCAACAACAAATCACAAAAATTTATTTAATTAATATTAATTATTCACCATTCAAAATTAAGTTCAATTAATCACATGTGATCAGTTCCACTCAACAAATGTATGCAGGCCATGAAAATTTGATTTTGTGATATCTTTCAATCTAACGGTCCGATTTGAGAACCAGACATATTTTCGTGATCGTTAAAATCTCAAAATCATTTTTATTATATGTGTTAAATGATTTAACGCATGAAATGTAATTATGATTGGGTACTTAGAACGATCATTTCAATCATCTTCCAAGATTAAATTATAGGTGCAAAATTGAGTGTTTACATTAGTATTTTGGAATAGGCTACAGTAATGGTAAAATTCCTCTTACTTGTAACTGTTTAATTATTGATTAATGAATTCTTGGGAGCGGTGAACTTTAATTCACCCGGTGGGGTTTTTGCCTTGTGAGAGGTTTTTCCCATTTGTCAACAAGTCACCGTTTTAATTTAATTTTCGTTGCATTTAGTTTATTTGGTGATTTTTTGATGCCTCCACGATTTGCATGTAATTTGACCTAATTAATCAACTTGAGAAATTGAATTAATTAACTGGGGTCAATCTATCTTAACCTAACATACCCCATCAGGAAGACACTGGGGCTTGGTAGCTAAGAGGATGAAACTACCTACTACTTGGGAGCCATGCTTACAATCTAATATTTTTGTGTTGGAGAAGCTTAGATTTGGATTGGTCCAAGTTAGATTTGGATAGAAAACTCCCTCTAAGAACTTTAAAGGATGGTCTAATTACAACTAGCGAATTTAGGCTAGTTTAAGATTCACGCTTGAATTAGAGAGAGCCACCACTATAAGCAGCTCAAGACCCACGAGGGGACTAAAATGTCCTATAAAAAGGTAGAGGGAGGCTCATGTTGGGATTGGAGCCAAAAGGACTCAAGTACACATTAACATTAGACATTTAGAGTCTGTTTGGTACGTGTGTTTAAACAACAGCTTTCAGTTATTTTAGAAATACATGTGAGTGAAAAAATGTGTGAAAATACGCGTAATATTGTTTAAAAACTAAAAATATATCTTTAAATAGATGTACTAAACAGCGCTTAAGGTTTTGCTATTACTTGTGTATATAATTGTTTTATAGTAGTTGACCCCAAAATTTGTATGACTAAGACTTTATTGTTATTAAACATTATTATTTAGTGAAAATTAAAAGAAAAATAAGTTGATGGAAATGTTTTGGGAGGTTTAGCCATTGAAGGAACCCTTGGTATTGACTGTTTGTTAACAAAAATTCCCCACATAGTATATTGTTGGAGGTGAAAGGAAAAATCAGGTAATATAAACCCACAATGAACTTTCATACATCCACTTCTATTAACCATTAAAAATCCAATCACTGTTCCATCCCAATCACAAAGTCCAAGCTGTCACCCACTCCAACCAATAAAAATTCAAAACCCACCTTTCGAATTTCAATCTCACTAAACCCAAACCCACACAATCCTCACCACCATTCCCAAACCAAAAAAACAAAACAAAACAAAACCCAATCCTTCACACTTCCCCGAAACTTCTTTTCCCCCTGTAAGAGAAAGAGAAAATACATAGAAACAAACGCAGAAAAAAAAAGAAAAACTCAAAAACTCTTTCGAAGAAAGTCTCGCATTTTCTCTCTCTCTCTCTCTCTCTCTCTCGCTTTGGAATTCAGTGGGAAAAAAGTTTTCGTTTTAGTTTGATCTGAAACTCGCCGACCTTGTTGATTGTTCCATAAGAAGAAGAAGAAGATGAAGCGGGTTTTCGGCGTGAAGAAAGATAAAGAGCCTCCACCGTCGATTAACGACGCATCCGATAGGGTTTCTCACTTTCCTTTCCTTTCCTTTCCTTTCTCTCACTGTTTTTTTTTTTTTTTTTTAATTTTTTAAAAATTTGTTTAATTATTGTTGCGTTTGGTTCCGGAGAAAATAATAATTCAGGAATTAGGGCAAAGGGAATCGGAAATCTGATCTGTGATTATTATTATTTTTTGTTAGGTTTTTATGAAGGTTGAAGTTTTAATTGGGTTTAAAATGATGAGATCAGAAAAAAAAAAAAATGATTTGGTTTCTTGAAGGGCTCAGATTTGTAATTGAAGGAATTTTTAGGTGAAAGGGTGTGTTTGGAATTGCAAATAATTGCATATTTGTCCGAATTGTAGTGATAGTTGAATTGTTATATAATCTTTTATGTTTGATGACTCTGTTGATGTTTTTTGTCTGCGTGATTGGATGTTGGAGTCGTGTTTAGGCTTTACAATGTTGTTGGTACTGACTAATGATGACGGCCCGTTGTTAATGTGTGCATAAGGTTGTGTAGTTTAAATGTAAGAGCTAGATATGACAATTTTGATGGAGTTGTGGGTAGAATATGTGTGAAGGTACAAGCAGTACTTAGTTTCGTAGCGAATTGCTTCATGGTGGGAGTGTGTCGGTGTAAGATGTGATCCGGGTGAAATATGCAGAGTAAAGATAATTGCGTTGAAGTTACTGTTAGGCTTAATGTTGTATTGCTGTCCATGCTTGAATGATAAATTAATAAGATTAGAAAGGATGCAAGATGTTGTGAAAGAAAAAAGAAAATGTTACATACAGCAGCAATATTAAAGGACGAGTATGAACCCATGTTTGCTGTTAAATTTTTGAGCTGTTGATGTAGAAACTGAGCGGAAGGGATATGCTTTTCAGAAAAACTTTTGGAACCTCCATGGGCTTGGAGATCTATTATTTAGATGGCATTGGCACTGTTGCCTGTTACAATAACGTGATTTTGATGAAGCTTTGAATATTTTCGCCTAATTTCTAAGAACCACCTCTCAAGAAGTTGCGGTGGTAGAAATTTGATGCTGCTTTCATGAAGCCTTCTTATCTGCAAAACCATATACTGATTGGATAAGTTGTAGTAGTTTTGGTAAGATGATGATTTTTTCTTGTATGGAGAACATTAAAGTGACTGTAGAGCATCTGGTTGTTAATGTAGATTCTCAGTCCTTACCTTTTCCTGTTACTCATGTTAACATCTATGATGGTAATAGTATTCATCTTACACTATGATCTGTTGGTTTGAATGTATGTTGAGAAGCTTAGAATTTAGATATTCTGCTTGGTATTCACATATGTTTGTAAATTTTTTTTTTGGATTAATTTTCAAACGCTAGTTTGGCTGCTGGAATTATATGTTTAAATTCACTGCTTTGCATAATTTTTAATTGAAATTTCTTGCCATGTTATTGTGTTCTCCAATATTCAGTCTTTCCATTGTATTTCTACAGCTTGTTCACTTGAACTAAGGTCTAAATAATATTCTTTCCAGATCAATAAAAGAGGTGAAACAGTGGATGAGAAGATCAAAAGGCTTGATGTTGAGCTTAGTAGATATAAAGAGCAGATCAAGAAAACGAGACCTGGCCCTGCTCAAGAAGCTGTTAAAGCTCGAGCCATGAGGGTTCTCAAGCAAAAGAGAATGTAGGTGCCTCTTCTAATGTCATTACATCTTTATTGCAATTTTATCTGGGGATAACATTCTGCATGTGCTGTTATATATGTGCAATAGTTCTTCTTGAAAGAAAAATGCATCGTGTGGGCAAGGTACTAGGTGTTTAGGTATAACATAGTTTGAAAAGCATTATTTATGCAGTAATGCTGGGGGGTTATAGGCCTCCAAAAAAATAAAAGAGAATCATTTTAATCTGAAAATTGACCTATTCATTGTTTTTATAAGTAATTTTTTTAATGGTATAGAAGAACCACATCCAAATACACGGGTTGTGTACTTGAAAGGAAACACAAATCAAGATCATTCATTTTTAATCATTAAGAAGGAAGCGAGATATGGAAAATTTTGTCATCCTCACTTCTTGGACAAACGCATGATGTTTAATTCATGATTGTCCTGTTAAGGGTTACAATATTATTTGGTGTCGATAGTGTCACTTTGGTTCAAAATACCATTGTGTTTTTGGACACTTGATTTTTGTTTGCAAGAGATGGCTTCTTACTTTATGATAATGAACCTAATATTGGCTTATTGATACACATTAATTTGTTTAGTGAATGGATTAATCTATACTTCTGTGCATCTAGATTTTTTCTCAATGTTAGTGCATATGTAACTTTGGCTAAACCAAAGCGCCATGAAGCGACCTAACATTAACTTTCACATTATTGGAATTTATCTATACCATTGGTTCAAGAATATGATATCTTTAGACGTTAATAAATCAATACAACATTTGACGTTGCTATGTTTTGTAGTGTCAATACCTTGGTGTCTTTTACCAGTGTTAAGGCCACTATGGGTTCCCTTTTCAGTATTTAAACTTACTACGTCTTGCTGGACTTGCATTAGTATATCCATGGTTCCCTAGAGGTAGGCTAAGGACATTCATGCAGAAAAGTCATCCCTAAAGAGTTCTTCATGTGTTTGTCAATAATCAATTTAATAAGATGGTTAAAGTGTAGATTGGCCTCTCTCTCTCTCTAATATCTATATTAATTTACTTTGTTGAAAGGAATATGTGTATATGAGTACGCAATATAGCTTAGATCATACGTTCTTATCTTCTCCATGATTTATACAATCTATTAAGCCTCTGCACAGGTATGAAGGACAACGGGACATGCTGTACAATCAGACATTCAATCTTGATCAAGTTTCCTTTGCTGCCGAGGGTATTAAAGATGCTCAGCAAACAGTATGTCCTAAGGAACCTTTTTTTTTCTTTACAGAATACAGATGTTTATTATTGAAAATTGACCTTAATGAGCTCTTTTGGCATGGCCATTTGTGTGACTGGCCTGAACCACAGTATGGGTAATTATAGAATTTCTTATTTTTTTGTTTCAATTGAGTGGCTTCCTAAAAATTTACTTAAGGCTCTGTTTGTTTCAGCGTAACAAGTTTTCAATTGAAAAAAATATCAGGGAAAATTGCTTATTTTCCGCTGGTTGGTTCCAACTCTAAGAATACTTTGGAAACATTTTCTGGCATTTTCTTCATATGGAAAATCAAATTTTTTTTTAATGTTTTGATAATATATTTATAACAAATTTTATTCACTATTTAAATATCAATATTAAAGAAGTAAAAAAATCAACTTAAAAATTATTTCTAAGACCAATGAATTTATATAGTCATACACATAAAGGATGCAATTTATAGTTTTCGGCTATTCTGTTTATAAATGGGTTTAGATGGATTACAAATTTGGACTAAGTTTCTAGTATCACTTTGTACCGATTTTGGAGTACTGGGGTTGTGCTGTTTTCACCTTCAAACATTTGTTTTTCTTGGTAGCGCCCCAAGGGGCATAGTTCAAGGCAGCTCAGGCGGAGCTTTATATGTACCCTGATTGGAACCTGCTGCCTACCTCATGAGAGGTAGGGGACGAATTATTTGTCACTAGGGCCGGATTCTTTATAAATATATGTTGAATCTAGGTTCTGGACTCTTATTTCTTGTCCATTCAGGTTATAAGAGAGAGATGCCCTGGATTCATGTTTAGGGAACCAGATTGTAAAGTTAGTTCTGTATTTTGTCACAAATTGAATTCGTTTTCTTTTCTCCAGATGTCAGCTTTGAAATCTGCAAACAAGGAGTTGAAGGGAATGATGAAAACTGTGAAGATTCAAGACATTGATGTATGTAATCATTTGATATCTTTTTTCACACTTACCTTCCATGCTTTACTGCTTTTGAGAATTTCTGGTGCTGAACAGTTGATTTTTCTGATTGTAGAACTTGCAAGACGAGATGATGGACCTAATGGATGTGAGTACTGAAATTCAAGAGAGCCTGGGTAGAAGCTATAATGTGCCAGATGACATTGATGAGGACGACCTTATGGGCGGTCAGTTTTTTTATTATCTAAAGTTTTAGATATTGATGGAGATTTTGTTATGATTGTTTTCAGACACAAAATGTTCCTGATTTTAATTTTCCCAGTGACTATTTGATGTTGGAAGTACTAACTCCTGGAAATAGTGTTGAAAACTTTATTATTAATTAATGTGTGCTGGACGGGGTCGTAGGTGTTATGCTAATTCATGTAGGATAAATAGGCTTAGTTAATCTAATCTGCTAATTCTTAAGTAATGGATCTGATCTGACCAACATTATAAATATACTCGTTTCCTATTCCAACAATTATTTCTTTTGGGCAGAACTTGATGCATTGGAAGCGGACATGGGAACTGAAGCTGATGGGGTGCCCTCTTATCTCCAACCCGATACAGAATCTGATTTGGATTCGGAACTCAACTTGCCATCAGCACCCACAGGACAAGCAGCTGTACCAGCTGGCAGATCCAATGCCCAGGTAAATTCCATTGAGTTTTTGCAGAAATGCAGGATATTAGAGTTTTTTGTTGAATTGAAGAAAATTGTGAGAAAGGAACCCTTGAATTTCATGAGAAAGTTCTGCTAATTAACCCTCCTTTTGGATACTCTCCACAAATTTCCAACTTCTTGATTTCTGACTACAAAAAAGCTGTTTAGCACTGTTGCTTAGTTGTTTGATAACTCCACTTAAATGTGATTCTTGTGAATCACTTATCAAAACTGACTACAAAAAAGTAAAATAGTAGTAGTCCATTTTTTTGACATGCTACGAAAAGTTATTTTCTTTTTAACGTTGAAAAATCTCACTTTTTTCACTCTCTGTCTCCTACTGACTGCCTTACTGGCCATACACTCACCATGTTCATCAGTCTCTGCCCCTTTTGGACCAATGTCCACTGTCAGCAATGCCTACAAACACCACATATTACCTCCATTGCCATCATCAATCAATGACAACACCCTGACCAACCCACCACCCACAACCCCAATAGCTACTTCAAATCAACCAACAAATCTTTATCCATAAATTACCCCAAGGTTGTGAATAACTTCCCCAGTGGCCAGCAATGTTAGTGATTAACCAATATCTACTTACACTGGCATAGATATTGTATTTTGTATTGTGGGGAAAAAAAAAAACTATTACAACAAATGCAACTTCAATCAAACAACTTTTCAGATTCTGACAATTACTGTTTTCAGCACTACACCAAACATTACTTCTCAGCTTAATAACTGTTAACAAAAACATTAACTTTTTTATTGCACTTCTTTTTTTCAAGGTTAAATGGCAGAAGTTTAAATTTTTTATTGCACTTTAAGTAGAGCCAATAATCAACACTAGTAGAGCTTCCAAATGGGTATGAGAAAAAGTGTGCTGATTAATGGAACGGGTGGATAGAACTGGCTTAGATTAACTATTTTTGTTGCATGTTGTACTCACGTCTGCATGTCTTATTTACTAATTCTTCTGCAAACCATGATGCTGACAGGCCGAGGACGAACTGGGTTTGCCTACTGTGCCTCGGGCATCTCTTCGTGGTTAGGAATTGCTACTTTCTGTTGTGCATTGACTTATAATTTGAGGGGAAGCTGGATATGAAGCAATTTCTTGTAAACATTGTGCAGAACTGAACTTATTGATATAGTGTTTTACGTTTTGTTGTTGGCAATTTCCCATTGATTGGATTTTCTTAATAAGCATTACTATTATTTTTTTATTTTTTATTTTTTGGGGTGAAGGATAATTTGAGAAGAATAGAGAAGGGGTTACGTACTTGGCCTAAAAAAAGAAGAGAAAAATTGAAGGGTTTACGTATCTAATAGTGTACTAAACTCTCTCCCCAGTATGAGTGAAGCACCGATTGTATAATTATATTCCAACCAGAAGAACCATGGCATATCATGACCTTACTAAATCAAGGAAGAGGAACATCCTTGATTTAGTAAGACTCAAGAACATTGTGTATAATTATATGCAAACCAGAAATGGTGTATTATACTATTATACGAGGGCAGTGCAGGACTCCAGAAGGTTGCCTTGATCGTCATTGACATGGATGCTGATTTCCTTTGGGACCTGATCTCTAAAGGATCAAAATGTTAGGATGGTATATTAGGAGGTGAGTCCTTAAGGTTGCTAATAAAATTGGTAACGCCGTTTTCTCAAATTAGGCAAGGCGTAGGTAGTCCCAACTACACATCTGAATGATGGGCAAGCAAGGCTGAGAACGTAGGAGATTCAGATGACTTACCGAACAACAGTTCTAATTATTAAAAAGAAGTATATTGATGTTGGTGATATAGGAGCAGTTGATCGCATCAAGTAGAGAAAATGATGGAATTCGAGAGGACCCCTTAACAACATCTTGTAACCCTATAATACGATATGGAGATTGAATAAAGGTTGCCCTAGATGGGAAATACCATGCATCATGCATCATAAAAGGTGTGAAAAATGACTGAATACTTTGGTCCGGCAATCTCTTACCATCAATCTTAAGAGGGCTTTTGCAATTCACACCTTGATTTTAAAATATTGTAATCAACATCCTAATTTGAGAATAATTTGCGACATATACCAACCATTCAAATTAGTGAGATATATTATAGTTTAGGCCGTAGGATATACATTGCAAATGTGCTTATAGTTGGGCGTACACATTTCTCATGCCCTCAGTTATTGATAGATGATTGTCCACTAAACTATTAAATTTTACACTAATGTAAACGTTGAGGTGGACATTAATTGCGACATCCACCAACCGTTCAAATTAATGAGGTACATTGTAAATGTAATAGTTTAGGATATATAAATTGCAAATGTGTTCATAGCTGCCTGCACATTTCTCATGCCCTCATAGTTATTGATAGATGATTGTCTCCTAAACTATTAAAAAATTTACACTATATTAAACGTTGAGGCCGGTGGACATTAATTGCAAACTAATGTTATATGTAGTTTTGGGTTTGATAATTTTAAATCAGTGTCTTTTGTTCTTTTGGAACAATTTATAGAAAAAAATGCATACTATAATTCTATTTCACTGGCACTCTACGCTAAAAGAAGTATTGAAACACTTTTAGAACAAAGCATAAGGCATAATTATAATATTTTTTAAAAAAATTGTTGTCCAATAGCTTCACTTTTATGTTCAAGTGCTTTTAGGACACAAAGCATAAGGTGTTATTATTATTAAAAAATTGTTGCCCAATTGCTTCACTTTTATAATAGTTAATTAACTATGATTGCATTTAATTGATCAAGTTGAGAGAATGTGTTACCTTCCAACTTTCTCTCTCTACCAAACTTGAGGGCCTTTTTAATTTCATCCAAAGTTGAAAACTTACGAGGATACCCAAACCCTCTTTGATCATCCTAGCATAAATTTATTTGCCATGAGAAGGTTTCAAAATTGTTTGAATATATCTCATGTATTAAATATATAAACCCTATTTCTTATGGATCTACAAATCACACATTGTGAGAGAAACAATGCATATGTACGATACATGAGATAATTATTTGTTATGATGAATAGGAGTTCATGATATATATATATATATATATATATGTATGTATGTATGTATGTGTGTGTCTGTATATTACCAAGCACCTTACAGTGCCATTAACACCAAACTTTGTGTCAAAATTTTTGTCTTTATGTTAGTATTTTGTTAACTTTATAGGTTTTTATTTATTGAAATTTTTTTTATTAAATGGGACCTACATTATTTTAACCTTAACAAGAATCGCACCGTGCTTGTATCATGTTCACATTCATTTTTTTTTTTTTTTCCATCAGTAATCACATTCAATGAGATAACATACAAAGAAGCATTAATGCTTAATAATTTGTAGAGTTCATGAACCTTTCTCCCACTATATTTTAAAAGAACACCAAGTATTTAATCCATAAAAAGGTGATGCTTAGATCCAATACATCTAATGCACTAGACTTGTTCAAATGGTGACATTTGTTCAAAAGTAGACACGTGTTATTATCTCAACGAGTTTAATACAATTGGATACTGGACCAAAACCTCACCTTAAAATAAATGGGTACGATTACCAATTAATATTGACTTCATTCATTTACCCATCAGCGCATCATATAATTGGGAACAAATTGTGGAGTAAGCACTAGCAACTCCATATAAAGTCCATAGTAGTCCTAGGACCACCCTGACCTGAAAAGAATAATAATTATTATATATAAATTTCAAAAATTTATGATTTTTTTTATCCTTTAAAAAACTATAACCCTAAATTTTTTTAAGCCCAATATAATTAAACTTCAGACAAAATTTGACAACAAATTTGGTTGTAAACTAAGGCTACAATTACATTCAATATTTTTTTTTTATTAGATGTGAGTTTTGACAAATCCACTATTTAATTGCATTTCTTCTTATATCCTTCATACTTGCAAAATTTTAAGAAGACCAAAATCAATAGCTATGTTATCAGCTAAATGTTTAAATTTTGAGTTTTTGCAATCTAAAATTATATATAAAAAATAAGTTTATAAATCGAATGATAGATACATCTAATTGATATGAAATTTAACATGTATTTTAAGAATATAGAGAACATATAATTCAACGGTTAAATTTTCAAAATATGTATCAATCTTAATTTGTTTAGTGAGACTTGTAGCCCTAGGCTACAACTAAATTTGTAGAGAAACATTGTCCTTAAACTTTGGTTCCCATGACAATATACTAGGTCCTTAAAAACAAAAATAAAGTCCAAGAAAAATTTTATTTAACTAAAATTTTAAAAAAGATGTAGCTTGCAATATTAATAATGAGACTATCATGTAACGATTTCAAAATAAAAAAATTCGTAAAAAGAAATTGTAATACTTTATGTGTGCGCGTGTTTTTTTTGGTCAATATATTAAGTTATCTTTTTATTAGATTTTATATAATTTAAATTTCTTAATGACCCTAAAAATAAATTCCTGCAGCCAAATGTTGAACTTAATGGCACAATGATGTCTGGAGCATTCAAGGAAGACACCTTTGTGATTGCAGTCATGAGACCCGTGTTATGCTTTCTCATAAAACGGAAACATAAAATGTCTCCGGCTCTTGTGAGATTTTGGATTTCCTTGAATGGTCTGAGTCTAATGCATCCTTCAGTATGATTGGTGTAGGTCCAAAAATAAACATAGAGAAATTGTGTCACTTTCTCCTAAAATGATAAAAATAGTTCCTAGAACAGCAAGCACCATAGCCTACAGGATACCTAAAGACTACAGTTTATGAGCAAGACTGAAAGAAATGGCTATGAAGAACAAGCAGTAGCTTTGGCTGGATCTGCTTCAAACATAAAGAAGATGAAGCAAAAATCCGGGGTGCATCAACATAAAAATCCAGTATTATTATTATTATTATTTTTTTTGGGGGGGGGGTTCAACTAATGTAAAGTTTTCCCATATCTAACATTTGCCGTGCAGCCTTGCAGTTTTGGACCCAAAATACGTGCTGACCTTGCTACTCTTGGATTTTGCAAAACCGGATTTGAGAGGCTCGAGTTCCTTCTTCAGAGACTGATATTCACCTGTAACAAAAAAGGCGGGCATGATATTCAAAAATTAAAAAATAAATAATAGAGATAATATTCATTACGAAAGATGGCAGCTCATGATTTTGGTCAATGAAGAAACATATTCATTGCTCAATGATAAAGTCAGTCACCTAAGCTTGGACCACTATCAACATCTTTTGAAAGTTCTTGAAATTAAATCCAAGATTACAAGCACCAAAACAACTACTAAATCAATCCTGGCTGGTAATAGAATTTATAGTTTCTCATGTGTAAGTGACACTAGGGAACCATGAAAGATAGCAAAAGAACTGCTACAAAGCTGATAATAGTTTGAAATACAGTTTTTTTAATTACATGTCTTTCAAATATCATCAGAATTCAGAACATTTAAAATACTAACATGCTTAAGTTTGATGTTACTAACTGTGCCTATAATGTAATGCTGTTAACCAATGGTCTTAGACAGAAGGCCAGATAAGGTACTACCAACTGTTACTCGGAGACAATCAAGGGCAAATCAAAGATACTGTTTTTTTTATTTAAAGTTCTCTTTGCATATATAATATATCATTTATTTTTAATCACAATTTATTAGAATATAAAATTATCACTATCTTTGTTAAGTCAACAAATTTCCGTGATGAAACTCCATATGTCCAGTGCATGATCCAATTTTATTCCCTTTTCTGTTTTCTTTATAGATATGGACTTTTTTTAATCTTACAGATATTTAATTTTTAGCAAAAGAACAAACTCATTCAAAAGCAAATAAGGGAATAAAATTAGAATACAAAAGAAACACCAATAAAAGCAAAAAGCCTAAGATCAGAAGATGAGAAGATCTAAAAACTCAAAAAGAGAAGAGAAAAGCCAAAGCAATCTAAACAATTAACAATTTCAACCCCACAAAAATGTTTACCAAAAGTCTGATTCCAACAAGCCAACATGTCATTAAGACCAGACCAACAGACTGTCTAATTCACTTCCAACTAAATGAGACTTGTTATAAATTCTTATCAAGTAAATGTTCATCATTCATGAACTAATTCATGTATGTTACAACCTATCTCCTCACTTAAAATAGAAACTTCCAGATTTGTAGGAAGATTTACCACCACTTCACTAGGTTTTTTTTTTTTTTTAATCAGTAATTACAGACGCATCTTTTGGTACTTAAATCCACGACCTTTCCCTTCACCTACTCTTTACAAGGGATGGAGGTGCCATTTGTTTCCACTTCACTAGTTTGGCACCCTACTACAGTAAAGTTAACTTATCAGAGTATTAATTGATCAATTTATTTGTTATCGTAACAGATGAACAATGCAGCTAGACTATCATCTAATTAAACCAGAAAGCTAAAATGTCTGCTATATAAGTACTCTTTTAAATAATCAACGGTAATTGACTTTCTGAGTTACCCATAGGAGTCAACAGAAAGATGTACAAACTTACACTCCATGATTAATTTTTCTTTCTGCAGTCTGGCCACCTGCTGCTTTAAAGTGCAGTTTTCCAGGGACAGAGCAACACGTAGCTGAAGAAGAGAAGCAACTCTGACAGATAACTCTGATTTGAAAGTCTACAGAATGAGATAAAACCTATTAATTAAGTTCCCAGTAGCTTCCATGAAGAGGGATTTCATCGAAAATGGGTACAGAAAAAGAAAATTATGCTAACATGATCCACAGGATACAAGGAAAGCATATAAATAAAAAAAAAGAAAAAGAAAAAAAAAATAGGAAGTAAATTGGTTGACATATTGCATTACAATGATGCTGCAATTATTACAATGAGAAGACATGGGCCAAAGCATACAACATGCAGAATCCTTGAATATTAATTTTTTTTTGATAGGTAAGAAAAAATATATTGAAGAAAACAGCTAGATGCCAAAAAGCATCAGCATATCAGAAATACAAAAAGAAAAGAAAGCAAAAACTTTAAAAAAAACCTAAATTACAAAGAAAGAGAGCTAAGGAAAAGAGGAAGAGAGTCACTAGATGTGAGTCCCCAAGCCCTAGCCCAATCAAAAAGAGAACCAGAGAAGAGAGCAAGCATTTGGTCCTCGGATCTATCCAAATCCTCAAACGTTCGCCGATTACGTTCCTTCCAAATACACCACATCAAACACAATGGAACTAAGTTCCATATGTAAGAAGAATGCTTCCCCAACCAATTCCACCAACTAAAAAGAAAATCTGACACCGTACATGAGGGAACCCATGACATCCCAAAAATCCTAAAAACAAAGCACCACAGCCTATGAGCCTTTCCGCAATGTAATAACAAATGATCCACTGTCTCACTGCAGTTACGACACATAATGCACCAGTCGACGAAGTCAAAACCCTTAAGCCGTAAGTTATCTCCCGTGAGGATCCTATTCCATGCAGCTGTCCAAACAAAGAAAGAGACCCGACGGGGAGCCTTAACCTTCCAAATACCTTTCCAAGGAAAAACTGTAGAAGGAGAACCATATAACTTATGATAAAATGAACGGATGGTAAAATTTCCGTTTTTTGTCAACCTCCATTTCACACGATCACCATTAGTCCCAGCAGGTAAATTGGATGCCAAGAGACGAAAGAACTCGTCCACCACATCAGCCTCCCAATCATTAGGACCACGATTGAATCGAACATCCCAAATTCTCCTATCCCCTGCCCCTTGATAAATTAAAGACGACTCTACGGAAGCCTCTCTGTTTGCAGCAAAATTAAACATGACTGGAAAAGCCAACTTGAGAGGAAGATCTCCACACCACCTATCATACCAAAATTTCACTCTATCCCCCACTCCAACCTTATACTGGACATTATTGTTGAAAACTTCCCAGCCCATTCGAATACTTCTCCACAAACCACAACCATGGCCACCCCTATCCACCTTAGAGGTCCACCCCCCCCACTCTTCCCCAAATTTCAAAGCTATCACCCTCCTCCAAAGCCTATTCTCCTCAACCCCAAAACGCCAAAGCCACTTTCCTAGTAATGCTTTATTGAAAGTGGTCAATTTCCTAATGCCCAAGCCGCCTTTGGCCACAGACATGCACACCTTATCCCAACCCAATAAATGCGTCTTAGGGCCTCCCCACAGGAAGTCCCTTAATATTAATTAACAGGAGCATAATTATAACAAGCTGTGAAGAGGTGTACTTTTCGTAAATATTTAATTTCTACTTTGAGAACACACCAAATTGTAGAAACTTAAAGCTGGGGAGCATAAATATTGATATTCTTTTCTTTCAATTTTGACTTAGAAAAAACAGCACATATTCCCTTTGTAGCATAATTTACCTACAAAGTTTTAGATAATCTTGGTGACATATATCATTTATTGTTTGTATAATGAAAAAGCCCTTTGCATGCAGAGTCAAAAAAACAAACATATTTCAATGAAGTAGCAATAGCTCCATAATATCTCATTTTGATTTCCTGAGATATTACCTGCAAAACATCTACGGTACTTTCCAGTTCAGCAATATACTGGAGTTTACGAACTCTTGAACGCTGCCCAGAGTGCCTGCACGAAGTCATCAAACCAGTTAAATTTTTCAAAAGGCACAGGTACATAAGCAAATATGAATTACCATGTATCAAACTGCTTAGTTGTTTGGATGTCAGAATTTTTGGATTTTAGTCATTATGTATATGGAAACTGTAAAGGAAATGTAAGTACATAGCAAGGGACATAAAATAATATGGCCAGTGATGGACTTCCACAGTCCTTTTCCAGACATAAACCCCATTCTATAGACATGTCATCCAAATTTGGGACCCAAAAGCACATGCCAATGGAGGCAAAACAGTGACACCCTTCAGACTCATATTAGGCTCCTTTTATTTCAGCATAAAATATTTTCAAGTTTTCAATAGAAGACATTTTCTTTTTTTGTAGGTAAATACTCACACTTGAGGGGATATGTGAGTACTGAAATTGATTTTTTTTTTTTTTTTTTGTTGGTTGAGAGTGAAACTCTGAAAATAATTTCCTAGTTTTCAGTAACACTGAAAATCTCTATGTTAAAACCAACCCAAAAAAAAAAAAACCCTACAAAAAGTCAATAGGTAGGAATTGTTGTGGTGGGAGAAGAGAAGGTGGTGGTAACATGGGAGTGCAAGCAGAAGGAAGGTAGTAGTGATGGCGGGGGAATAGGGGAGGGAGTTGTTGGTGACAGTTCAAAGGAGGGGGTTGGGGGGGTGGAAGGAAATGGAGACGGTGCGAGGAATGGGGGGAGAAGGGATGAGCCAGGTGATGATGGTGGAAGTTTGGAGTGGTGGCAGAAAGGTGGTAGTGAGAATGCAAAGGATGGCAGAGGAAGGTGATTGTGGCAATGTGGAGGAGAGAGGGCAATGGTGGGGGTAATGGTGGGATGGATGTACTAACGGTGGCAGCACTAAGGAGTTCGGGAGAGGGGAGGGATGTAGGGTGGATCATAAGCTGTTATGGAAAATAGTTTATGCTTTGTGAGCACAAACCATTCCCGCCACTTTGGAGTAATCTTCCAGTAATCAGAAAAGTATTTTTCTATTGGCTAACAATTTTCAGTTGCACCAAACATCAGAAAACACAAAACTTTTTTTGGAAAATAATTTACACAAAAACAAATGGATCCTAAGTAGGAATGTTTTGTCTTTGAATCCATGTTCCAAATTCTTGGATACTCCACACATGCCCATAGAAATTTCTTCAAGGAAGAGTACAAAGCTGATCCTGACAGGGAAGTTTAGGGCAAACATGCTTGTAAATGTCATTAGATTACTGACAGAGTTTACTAATTACAGAGTTGAATTTCCCCCGGATTTTTCCTTAGTTATTTATGACAATTCTTGATCATCCATTCTAGAAAACACTTCAATGTCTAACGACAAATCTTTGCATATCTGATTTTTAGAGCCTTCAACAAATTTTAAAAATACAAAGCTTCCTAACTGCACAATAAATACAAAATGTTGTGCTAATGATAATTATATTTTCAAGAATTAATTACAGTTAGCAATTAGCTAACTGCTTTCTGAGTGCTTCTTTTGACTTGCAGTCGTCCCCTCTCTTTGACAACCAAGAGAATGGTGCTCCTTTACTCTGACAAGCTTGCTCGCCAGAGGCGCATAAACTAGATTGAAGACAAACACCATTAGAGGTGTAAGTTTAAACAAAATTACAAACTGACAGATGTGAGGATAGATTTTTTTTTTTTTTTTGATTAGTAGAATAGATTTATTGAAAATAAAAATGCTCCAAGTTCATGATGATGAACACAAAGAGTCCAAAAAATTACAAAGAAAAGCTAAGGGAGTTGTGAAAATCAACTTGACAGATGCACGAATAGATACATAAATGTTCATTGTTCACTACAAGACCACCCCCCCCCCACACAAAACAAAAAAAAGGAAAAGAAAAAGAATACCTACAAGACTCATATACACTATGTCTGATGTAAATTTTAATCACAACAACAGTACGCTTCTTTCTCACCTATGCATTCCATCTTCCCCTAACTTGAGATAATTTTGTCAAAATGAATTGGGCAAAGCCAGCTGATATTATGATGTCTTTTCTCCCTAGCAAGTTTGCAACTCTATTACTTATTTAAATTGCTGACATCTAAATGATTCTAATAAAGGATTCTGAGACATTTGATATCAACATGAAATTACATGAATGAGAATCGTATTAATGAGTTCTTAAAAATTTTGTATTATTTAAGTGCAATTTCTACTTCAAAATTGGAAAGAGAAAATGGCAGATGGATTATCACTTAGCTGTTGTTGTATGCATTTCAAGAGCAACACATAAGCACTTGAATTTTAAAAAGCTGATGCATGTAAGACATTGGTAATAACCACAACTACCAGAAGTCTAGAATTACTACATTGATATGCAATATACACTAAACACTTCAACTAACGGGATTACATCCCTGACCATAACATAATAGTCTACCCAAACATAGCAAAGTGCACATTCATCATACTTTTAGGAAATACATGCTGGTACCAAGCTTGTGATAGCAAATGAATTCAACACATTAACAAGTCAGTTCAGATTCTAACCGTTTTACAGCCTTGTTCTCTGTGTTGAGCTCACCAACTGAATGACAATCATCTCCTTTTGAATGAGAGTAAGTAATAGCAGAATTGCAAAGACTCCCATCTATGTAAGGCAGAGTGTCCTGAGAAACATATTCTGACAATGCCGAAACTATTGCATTCTCTGTAAAGGTTACATTGCTTTTTTGACGAGGAGAATTGGGACCATAAGTACAAGCTGACTCCAACTGACTACAAGTCTTACTAACATCTATGCTCGCATCATCTTTATGTGGAGTCAAACTTGGAAACACGTCTTCAAGAGCGTCCAAAAGGGCAACAGAGTCGCTTACTGATCGACGATGGGACATTCCTTTGGAATTTGAGACTTCGTCACCTAACAAGTCATCAAGCCATGCTGGCTGCTCATCTAGGATGGAACTTTGGGAGGGTGACTTCTGGTGCCGGGGATATGATTCATTGATGTGCAGGGGGTGAGAGACTGTGTCATGAATTGGGCCAGCAATGGGTTTCTTTTGAATTGGGCAACGCGGAGGAAGGTGAGCTTGTCTTGACATTGTGAACTTAATTTACAGGGTGCCCATCAGCTTCCCATAATTTAACACAATTAAGCTTCTTTCTGTCCCTTCTTATTACCAAAAAAGAAGACAACATTTCCTCCCTTTATAAGTTTAATGCCATATTTCTGTCATCAATCTAACCCAACTTATGGAAATGAACTTTACAATAGGAAAAAAATTATAAACTTGAAAAGGACACAACCAGCATTTAACTGAACAAAAAAGCAAATTCCTTGTATAATAACATTTAGAAATTAAAATTACAAAGAGCAAAAAATTTTGAACATTCTTTGCATAATTACATATTGGGCACTTATAAGCCCCACAAAAGAAGTTGTTCTCTAAAACCGTCAATAGCTATAAATACCCAATTGAATTTTCCCCTCTCCCTCTTCCCCTTTTCTAGTCTTTACCATTAGAAACATGTTTAGGATTTTCTTTCTTTCTTTCTTTCTTTAATTCATTTGCACTACAATCAAAACCCTCATATAAACTCAAAACTATGTATTCTCTTCCATTCATTCACTTTCTCAGCAATCAAATGGAATATTAAAAAAAACTTCACAAAACTGTCCAAGTTTAAGAGTCCAGATGTCCAATTAACAACTTATGATACCATAGCACAATGGTAAGAAGCTACATTGATCATCTAACAAGAAATATTAGGAATCAAAATATATCAACCTTGAAAGAAAATAAATAGTTAATTCAATACAACAGTTACACTATACAGTGTCAATCAAACTTTACCGGGACTAAATGGAAGGGAAAAAAAGAAAAGAATACCAATATAACCACAAAAGATCCAAAATTTAATGGAAAAAAAAATAAAGAAAAAAAATTTACATGTATATTGTTATTTAGTATTTACAGTATAAAGTTCCAACAAAGTAGCTCCAAATGAAAAACCCAGAACCAAAATGAAAACTTTAAAGGAAAAAAAGAAGTTACAAATTTTCAAATCCACTGTCTTGGGTAGGAATTGTTTTTCCGAGAAACTTGGCTTACCTTTTCTTTTTTTTTTTTTTCCTCTTTAAGTTCTTCAGTAACAAAGAGAGTGAGAAACACAGAGAGGGAGAGGCAGCGAGTGAAAGATAGGAAACGTGCACCGCTAATCCTTAGGTAGCCTGGCTCTGTGCGTGTCTTGCTCTCTCTCTCTCTCTCTCTTTTTCTCACTCTCTCACTCTCACTGTCAGAGTGTTGTACGGATGGTATGATAAATGGGGTTTTAGGCCTTGTCAGCGTTGCCTGTGTAAAATCAAAATTAATAATATAAATATAAAATAATGTATATGATCTTTTCTACTGCTATTATATGGTTTTTTTTAATATTTACTTTAAACTTCTTCCTTATTTTTTTAGTTCAAAAATCTCTTACAGTGTGCTGTTTTAATATATATATATATATATATATATATATCCTATATTTAAAAAGAAAAAAAAAGGTTCGGTTAAAGTTATACCTAACTAACACTAAAATATGCCTAAAACATCACTCTAATATTTTTTAATTGATTTATCACTTATAAATTAGATTTTTTTAAATAAAAATCATACCGTTAAATTACATTATCTTTGTATATTCTTTATACTTGCTAAAAAAAAAAAATTTCACGCGCAAAGCAAGGGATGAAAATTTATTAATCTCCCGTATGCTTGTTTATATATAATATATATATATATAAAATTCAAATTTTTGTAGTTTAAAACAATACATAAAATATGAGTTTATGGATTAAATGGTAAATCACTGTTGCATCCAATTGATATGAAAATTGGTATGCATTTAACCAACATATAGAACATTTAATTCAACTCATATTTTCAAAATATTAATTCAATTTAACAAGTTATTGAGTAACTATTAACATTGCTTGAAATTTCACAAGAATGAAGAATATATAAAGATATTGTGATGAGACTAGTATTTATTTAAACTCTTCCCTCTCCCGTATGCTTGTTTATATATATATATATATATATATATATATATAAAAAAAAAAATATATATATATATATATGGGTTAGATTCAAGTCATACTTAGTGTAATTCTAAGTAATATTATACTATTTAATAACTTGTTAAGAAATTTATATTTTGTAAATTTCACTGTTGGATTACATATTCTATATGTTCTACATATGCATGCCAAATTTCATACCAATCAAATGTTATTTAACATTTGATTCATAAACTTATCTTTTACACATTATTTTAAATTACAAAAACTTGAATTTATACAATTGATAGATGATATGACTATTGATATTTGATCGCCTTGAAATTTCACAAGAATGAAGAATATATAAAGATAATGTAATCCAACGGTCGATTATTCAAAATTCACATCCAATTAAAAAAATATTAATTGATGTAACATTACTTAGAATTACACCAGGTTTAACTTGAACCCAACCCTATATATATATATATATATATATATATATTTGAGAGAGTTTCAACGTATGGTTTTCGCTCCTGATGAATGATGATAGCTCTTTATCATTAGACTAAGACACTAATCGGTATTTGGTGTAAGTAAGAATTGAACCTAGATCTCTTATTTAACCATCAAAGACTTTATAATTTATCAAAATATTAGATTAGATAAATTACATAAGTTGAGTTATTCTAGAAGTACATAATATTTTCATAATAAATTTTAAGTAGTAGGTTATTATTGGTTGTTACAAATGACAAAAAAAGTAATTTAAGTTGTGAATTTAAATTATAATCAATAATAATTTACAACCTATGATTGTTGTGGAAATATTATGGATGTACTTCTCATAACCAATTTCACACATATATTCACAACCATTCAATAGTATAATTTTGCATATTTATTTCATTACCATAGAACATTATTATACTTATATGGCTAAAATGCAAAACTTATCTTCTAAATTTCACCAGAATTCATTTCAGTACTCTAACTTTACTCTCATTCATTTCAATCATTTAAGTTTCAAATTTATTCGATCAAACTCTCTCCATTGGATTTCATTAAATTTTTTTTTAAAAAAATTATTCTGAAAAATATTTTTCAATCATTAATTGGATTTTTTAATTAAAAAAATTTGATGAAAAATAAAATAAAAATTTGGACAATTTAACTGCAACATTTAACAAAAGTTAATGAAGAGACTTTAATTGAATAAACTTAGAACTTAGAGGCCTAAAATGAACAAAACCAAAATTAGATCTCTTAATGAATTTTGGTGAAACATAGAGTGTGGGTTTTTCATTTTAGCCTACTTATATTGTGCTCATTCAAGCATTTCATAGCTGGCTTTGGAATAATGTTGAATAATTAATTTTGGGTTTAAAATAAATTTTAATACATTAGTATGTCTCTAGTAGGAGAATGTAATTAATTCCAGCAAAATTTTGTCAAAAAAGGCACGAGTGAATTTGTGTAAAGAAAAAGACTAATGGACTACATTATTACATGTGCCATAATGAAGTTTAAGAAGGTTAGTCTTTGAGCCCCATTATATTAAGGGATCAAAAGAAATTTACACTAAATCTAAGTCAAACTCATATTAGGATTCTAACCTACTCAATTTTTATTATTTTTGGCATAAGTTTCAACTCCGATATCATATTGTGATCATTCAAATTAGGCTAGAAAGATAACTCAAAGAGATAAAACTTTGTAATTTATGAAAAGTCCAAATTATGACGTAAATGAGCCAAAACAAGCCAGTTAAGTGGAAATTGAAAACCAAGGTTTTTTTTCCAAACAATAATTCTACTTATAAGAGGATTTCTTAGACTATTTAAATTATAAAGGCATTTTAGGTCAAAATTCAAGGATACCTGCCTTAGAACGAAATTAGGGTTTTACTTAGAGTTTCTTTTCAATTTTTAGCGTTTTTCTTGGGTGTAATGGGTTGCTAGAAGCCTTGTTAAGGCATGGGTTAAAACCCAACCTTCTTTTGGTATATTCTTAATAATACTTTGATGATTTTAATGCTTAAATTCTTGTTATTTATTTATTTATTATTATTGATTTTTCTATCTAGAAAAGTTTTTAATTCTATATAATTCTTTAATTTAACGTAAACTTTGAGCTCATAAAACGTTTAGGTTCCCTGTGAATTCATTCACTAGTTTTATCTTGCCTAAAATCAATTAAATTCTTAGAATTACCTTTAGAAAGATAATTATTGTGTTCTTATTGTTAAGTCATCCAACTAAGATATGTTGTGTATGGATCCCTAAATTTTAGTGTCTTAAAATAGATATGTTGTGTATGGATCCCTAAATTTTAGTGTCTTAAAATTCGTTGTTTTCCTCAATTTGATTTTTCTTTACCAACCAACAAAAATATATCTTCTTCTCAACCCAAAAAAAAAAATGATATCTCTTCAAATAAATTTTATTAATTGTTTTTATTTTATTTTATCTTTTGGATTGCATATCAACTCCATTTTCCAGTGGATTTCGCACCTTAGCCTCACTAAATAATTATTTTGCGCTAATCTTGCATTTAGGAGCATTATTGAAATCGCAGCATGTGACTAGTTTGGAATCGCTCAAGACAAATGTCAATTGTATATTAATAGGTAAAGTTAAGAGAAAATCTAATTGGAATGTGTCCCATCTAATCTAAGTTTTAAAATTTTGTGCCAAGTAAATTAATTTAGTGTAAAAATTGGATTTTAATTAGAGTTTAATCTTGCGCCACGTGTCCCACCTAATCTAAGTTTTTTAATTTTTGTGTCAAATGAGTTAATTTAATGTAGAAAACGAAGAGTTCAATATAAATAAATCATAAAAAACCTAATCATATAACTAAAAACAATTTAAATTTATAAGTAATTTCTGTAATATACCATGTCTATGAATGGTCCATTACTAACTAGGTTTATATATATTAAACCATAGTTTAGAGAAAGTTCAACTAGAATCAAAATTAGATTTTGCTTTTATTAGCTTTCCATACAAATTAAATTGTTTAGATTTTTATTATTATTTTTTCTCTGAACTGATGAGCATATTTTTTATACAGTTTTTATTCAGATATTTGTATGCAAAGATATTGAACGTAACAAATTGTAATTGAGCCGAACGATCTCATACACCTATCCCTATTTATTATTATATCCCAAAGAGATATTATTTGACCAATTTATTATTTTATTTTGTATTGTATATAGTAGAATTTCACTGACAATAATTGTGAATTGATATTGTATATGTAAATCCGATAGTGATTTTCAAAATTATATACGTAAAAACAATGTAATGAGAAACTTGGAATATCATGAAAATTGCAAGAGAAAACTATTTTAGTACCCGCAAATGTACTAGTCAAACTATGTCCTATATGTTTAATAACCTAAGCTAATATCAACAGCATCACTACAATTCATCATTCTCGTGCGTAAGCATGAGTTACATACTAGTCTATATAATAATAATAATAATAATAATAATAATAATAATAATAATAATAATAATAATAATAATAATAATATGTAAAGCTAAGAGAAAATCTAATTAGATTTCAAATTGGAATTCAATTAGAGTCCAATTTTATGCCATGTGTTCCATCTAATTTAAGTTTTTAAATTTTTGTACCAAGTGAGTTAATTCAATGTAAAAATTGGATTTCAATTAGAGTTTAATTTTGCGACATGTGTCCCATCTAATCTAAGTTTTTTTATTTATTTAATTTTTGTTCCAATTGAGTTAATTTAGTGTAAAAAATGAGGAATCCAATATAAGTAAACCATTGTAAGGGCACAAATCAGGCTGGTGCAAAGTCGGACTTTCTGACCAGGCCAATGAGCCCTAAACAACGAATTTATAGAGAGCAGGCTTCTAATCTAAGTTTTTGGACAATAGATAACACAAAAGTCAGGTTCGGTCACAGAACACATGCGTACATCCCATAGATAGATGAAATATTGCTTCATATATTAATGCCGAGGACAATTTTTGATGTTTCCTTACAAGTTCTCTCTCTCCAGTCTCTCTGTGTCTCCCCCGGGTCTGTTCTGCCATTATAAATGGTGAAGTTTGGTTGCGTGAAACGACGGGGAAGCTTTCCTCTCTCAATACGATGTGTGAAAGGTGACTTGGAGAGCTGATGTAATGCCTTCCCATAGCGTCACTGCCTAAACCCCTGAGAAGAGATTTCTTGCTCGTCCTATCGTGAGGACTTCCCTCTTGGTATGAGAAAGTCTCACTAGGAGGAGTTCTCGACCTCGGCTTATAGCTGCTGCTCTGGGAGTCATCTGAGGAAGGGTCAGATATAGAAGGCGTCCATTTTCGTTTGGCTCGGCGTAACTTTCTCTTGAGCTGGTCGATTTCCTTCTGCATGGCCCTAGTACCTCTTTCGTTAGAGCCCCTGCTTCCACCCCGTGAATAATCACCGGCAGTTCACCCTGTGTGTACACTGCTTTCTCGATCTCCCATTTGTTCTAGCTGCTGAAAAGGATCTTGGTGTTGAGATCCTAAAGATTCTGCATGAACTAGACCGGAACCCACCATCACGTTATCTGCGCCTAAACACAAGATTCCCACAGACGGCGCCAATTGTAAGGGCACAAATCAGGCTGGTGCAAAGTCGGACTTTCCTGACCAGGCCAATGAGCCCTAAATAATGAATTTATAGAGAGCGGGCTTCTAATCTAAGTTTTTGGACAATAGATAACACAAAAGTTAGGTTCGGTCACAGAACACATGCGTACATCCAATAGATAGATGAAATATTGCTTCATATATTAATGCCGAGGACAATTTTGATGTTTCCTTACAAGTTCTCTCTCTCTAGTCTCTCTGTGTCTCCCCCTCCTCTGTTTCTTCTTTCTTCCCCCTTTATAGGCCTGCATCCCCTTTCCTTTCTTCCACGTGTAGTCTAGATCTTTCTTTTGGATACTTGTCCCATCATCTCTTCTTACTAAGGTCTCTGGCGATTAGGATAAGGTTGAATTCCAATGTTCAGGCGTCATTTCCTCATTAATGCGGCCAGAGAGGTAGGTATAATGCCTTCAATGCGGTGGTAGCAGTTTTTTCTTTGATATTTGTCCATTAACTCCCTTTATCCCTTATCCTCGTTCTCTCAGTTATTGCATACAAGGTCCTTAGTACAGTAGTCCTTGAATCACCAAATCATTAATACTGTCCTCGGCAGCATGCTGCCGAGGACAAAATTATCCTCGGATGTCATGTCTCGTGGTGCTCTGCTCATGCATGGCACTTTCCTTTGTCACGTGGCATCGTAGGCTGGAGTTATTATGTCCTCGGACTATTTCATATTGTTGGGTTGGACTTTCCTCCTTACGGGAGCCTTTGGGCTGGCCCAATACGTGCTTTGGGCCCATGGGCACTACAACCATAAAAAAACATAATTTTTGAATGATTTTATATTTATGAGCCTTTTTCTTTGTAGAACTAAAAATGATTCAAGTTTATAAGTCATCTATATATATATATATATATATATATATATACTAATAAGTAAAGCTGAGAGAAAATCCAATTAGATTTTAAATTAAAATTCAATTAGAGTTACATTTTGCGCCACGTGTCTCATCTAATAAAAAATTTTAAATTTTTGAACTAAGTTAGCTAGTTTAGTGTAAAAATTAGATTTCAATTAAAATTTAATTTTACAACATGTGTTCCATCTAATCGAATTTTTTAAATTTTTGTGCGAAATGAGTTAATTTAGAATAGAAAACGACGAGTCCAATATAAATAAATCATAAAAAAACATAATCATATATCTAACACTTTATATAAAACTAGTATGTAACTCATGCTATCGCACGAGAATGGATATAATTTAATAAACCAATAAATATATTACATTTTATTATTTAAGTGATACTGTTAGTTTTATTTTTTATTTATTTATTTATTAATCATGAGTATAGTCATGTTTAAAAGACTTAGTTTATTCATGTTTAATAAAACTTAGTATTATGTAATTTTTTAACAAATATTTTTATCATACAAAATTCTAATGAAATAATGCTACATAGACATATATATTCAAGGTTGATTTATTCACGGTACATATAATTATGATTAAGTTAATTCATCACAAATTATTTTTAACAAAATATTTTAATCAATTAAATGTGAATCTCATAACGTGCATCTCATAACAATATGTAACAATAGAATAACGTGAATTTCATAAAAAAAATTATCAATAAAAAATCACTAAAATCATGAGCATAAAACGTAAAAACAAATAAATAGGATAAATACTAATTCCTTAAAAGAAAACTTACAGTGAGTTGAGAAAACTACATAAATAATCTTTGATATTTAAAGAATAATGGGATTACAACTTCCTTTCGAAATTAGGTAGAGACTCGTACTGATAACGTGTTATGAAAAAGAAAAGAAATATGCAACATCAATGATAGTAAAACAAAACAATTTTATAATTAAACAATAAAAATTATTGACAAAAGGAAAGAAAGTATAGGCAAATGAAAGACAATAAACATACAACATCAATCATAGGAAAATCATAAAATTATATAATTAAACAATAAAAAATTTACACAAAAAGGAACGACAGTATAGGAAGATGAAAGAAAGCAGTAATTAAACCTTAGGAATGATTGGAATTCGTTTTGCAGATCATAAATCATGACCATGAAAATTGTAAAGACAAGTACAATCGGAATATTTGGAGAACCTCTTCTTATATAAAATATAAAATACCTAAATACATGCATCATTGATACCAAGAGATTCTTTTGAAATTTCATGTGAAAAAGGAAGGTGAACCTCAAAATACGTGGGTGTGGAAAAGGGAGGTGAACCTAAAAGAAAGGGAGGTGAACCTGAAAATACGTGGGTGTGAAAAAGGGAGGTGAACCTAAAAATACATGGGTGTAGAAAAAAAAAAGAAAAAAAAAGAAGTACATCGGAATTACAAATTAGACTCCAATTTCATATTTACATTGACACGTGGTACAACAATAAATTAGAATTCTAATTTAGGATTCCAATTAGAGTTTCTCTCTGCTTCACTTATTATATATATATATATATATATATATATATATAGATTAGAGGAAGAGAAAGTTTGAATGGTTTTATATTTATGAGCATATATATATATATATATATATATATATTAATAGGTAAAGTTTAGAGAAAATCCAATTAGATTCTACAATTGAAGCCCAATTTTGCACTATGTGTTCTAAATTATTTATTTTTAGAGAGAGTTTTATCTCTTAATATTGGAATCAAATGTTGGACCATGTCATAAATATCCATTCAAGTGAGTTATTGTGTACAAAAACCAAGGGGTTTAGAATTAATGGAAATAAAAATATTTAAAAAATGGATAATTTACATTTTTTATCTAATAACATTCTTACAAGACTTTTTAAAGAGTTAAAAAAAATATAAGAATGACTATCAATAATATTTAAATTATTTATGTAAGATTATTATACTATGCATCTTAATGTGTATTTTTTTAGTATATTCATGCATATGCATAGGGTTACAGGCCAGTCTATATATATAATAATAGGTAAAGCAGAGAGAAAATTCAATTAAATTTCAAATTGGAATTCAATTTGTGTCTAATTTTATGCCATGTGTCTCATTTAATCTAAAATTTAAAATTTTTTGAGATAAAAATTGAATTTCAATTTGAGTTTAATTTTGCGCCACGTGTTTCATCTAATCTAAATTTTTAAATTTTTATTCCAAATTAGTTAATTTAATGTAGAAAACGAGGAGTCCAATATAATAAACCATAAAAAACATAATCATATAACTAAAAATATTCAAATTTATAAGTCATATATATATATATAGCTAAAGCAGAGAGAAAATTTAATTAAATTCTAAATTGGAGTCTAATTTTGTGTCACTTGTCATTTAATTTTTAAATTTTTATGTCAAATGAATTATTAGGTGCAAAAATCAAAAGGTCTAAATTCAAATAGATTTTCGATTGAATTTTAATTAAAATTCACTTTTGTGTCATATGTCCCATCTAATATGTTGAAAGCTCGAATATGTGTAAAAACACAAGAGTTGTTTAGACCTCTAAATTATAAAATACGGTTCGGTTGATTTTACTCTAACTTAAACTAAGTGCGGAATAGAGTAAATGTGAGCAAACAAAAAATAAAAACAACTCTAAGCCATATTCAATAAAACACAGCAGTAAAATGGAATCTAAAAGAGCAGGGAATAAGAATGCAAACACAAGATAACATGCCGATATGTTATCAAAGAGGAAACCTCAGAACTCGGCGAAAAACCTCTCCGCCGCCCTCCAAGCAATAAATCGATCCACTAGAAAATAAGTTGGGATACACGAATAGCAAGAGACCCTCCAAGTCTAATCTACCCAGTGCATCTAAGCCTTTCAAGCTCCTACTCCAACATGGCTTCTCGGAATCGTGCCTTGTCTAGCTTTCCAGATCCCGCAATGCGCCTGATTACATCCGCCAAAACTTGGCTTCTTCCAATACTTTCTAGCAGCACCAAAACCTCACTTTACACTCAGTATAAGTGTGGTAAGTGTTTGGGCAATCAACCTCTCAAGGATTTGGATATGGAGAAGTAGAAGTTGAAAAAAACCACAATAGATGGTGTAGAGGATTGTGAGTATGACCATCTCTAACCATCAAGGGTTTGTGGTTAGGGGTTTCGCTTTGAAAAGCACTCCTTTTAATATGTGGGTAATTTGGGTATATATAGTGTGTATGAGGATGTAGTGGAGCAGATATGACAAAATAGCAAAACAGACTATTTTGCAGGTATCTCACGGGAATGCTTTACCCGCAAGACACTCGCAAAATCCAGTTGTCACCATCTGTCATGACTCTTTGCATTCCAGTCATGCGCTGAGCACATGCTTTATGTCACGGGAAGGCTACTCGCGAGCTCCCTGCGAAAACTTCTTTAATCTTCAATGTTGCCTGAGTCTTCACACTCTCTCACACACAACTCTTACAAATAAATCCCACATAAAATATAGAGTACAAAAGATTGAACAAAATTACAATCAAATTTGGTACGAAATTAAAGGCAATACAAAATAGTTGTAAATCACAACTTTATAATCTCCCATTTTGGCTATTCCATGACAAAACACCCTATAACAGACTCTAGACTTAAACATGAGTTTGGGAACAATGGCAGAATTCACTCACACCTATTCTAGAAGCTATGAAGCACTTGCACGAATACACTTGTATACTGAAACACTCGCACACAAACAAAACTTTCATTAAGCTCACGACAAGTTGAATATAAGGTACGTATAGGAGCAAGTATAATGCAATCAAGGTAATAAGCAAGATATAAACTATGAAGCATAACTTGATCATACAGGAACAGTCATTAAAGAATGACTACAATGATCATTTAACAAGTGAACGATCATCCGGACACGCAATGCAATTACATGTAAAGCAAAAATCAATTGTATGTCCAAACACATAGCCAATGCAAAACACTAAGGTATTTGCATTAAGGATACATGATTCAACAAGGGCACAAGCGTGTAGTACTTAAAATAATGCAACAAAATCTAAAAGTACTAAAAAAAATGCTACAAAGCAAGGATACAAAAACAAAGTACTGAATATAACTGAAAGCTTTAAATCAAAGTACTTAAACGCTTTAAAAGAAAGCAATGTAAATAACCAAAAGTTATACCAACTATGGCAAAAGAAAGATAGAGTGCTAAAACCACAAGTAAGCTACTAAACCACCAAAATGAACCAATATCTATGCTTTGCTATGCTATGCTCCCCCTCAAAATGTGCAGCTCCCAACTCCCCCTCAAATTTTCTCCCCCTTTTTGATCGAAATGGCCAAAAGTGCTAGAATTACTCAAATTCGGAGTCGGATCCCTGCACCATCGTCATGTCTTCAATTTGTGATGATAATGCAATAATTTGGCCTTGGATATAAGCAAACTAATCTGCAGTGTGCTGTACATGAGATTCGAGCATGCCATACATCTGTTCTACCCTTGCAATAAGGCGATTAAGATGATCGGGTCCCTATGCTTGAGCTTGTGTTTAATTTTAAATACATTCATGTAACCCATGCAAACGCATGAATGTATTTAAAATTAAACAAAATTTTTATTACAAAAGAATAAATAATTAGTGAAATTATTATTAAAAAAAAAAATAGTATGTAACACATGCATTAATGCACACATATAGATACATTTAAAATTAAATACAATTTTTATCATAAAAATATAGATAATTAGTCAAATTTTTTTAAAGTAAACGTAATTAGTCACATATTAAAAATCTTACCTAAATTTAATACTATTTATGATCACTTTTCTTTTTTTAATTTTTAATAAGATAGAACGTGTGGTTATTTTTGTTGTGTGGTGATTTTGATTGAGTATATGTGATTATTTTTATTTATTTTATAGTTCATTAATATTATATTTTTAGTATTTTGCATTCATTAACTCATTTGACACAAAGATTAAAAAATTTAAATGGACACATGACACAAATTTAAGTGGATAATTATAATGTGGTCTTCACATAAATTTAGACACATAACGCAAAATTGGATTGTAATTTCAAATTCTAATTGAACTTTCTCTAAGCTCTACCTATATATATATATATATATATATATATATACACATGACACAAACTTAAGTAGATAATTATGATGTGATCTCCACGTAAATTTAGACACAAGACGCAAAATTGGATTGTAATTTCAAATTATAATTGAATTCTCTAAGCTTCACCTATTTATATATATATATATATATATATATATATATTTGCTTTTTAAAACCAAATTTTAAAGAAAATTTAATTAGAATCAAAATTGGATTTTGTTTTTGTTAGTTTTTCATAAAAAGTAAATTGTTTATATTTTTGTCGTTATTTTCTCTGAACAAATTAGCATATTTTTCTATACTGTTTATATTTAGATATTTTCTATGCGAAAATATTGAACGTAATAAACTGTAAGTGAGTTAAACAATCTCATGCATTTATCCATATTCAATTTAGGAGATACTATTTAATCAATTTATTATTTTATTTGTGTTGTATTTAGTAGAATTTCACAGACAATAATTGTGAATTGATAATGTATATGTAGTATTCAATAATGATTTTTAAAATTATATATGTAATAGCAATGTAATGAGAAACTTAGAGTAACTAATATCATGAAAATTGTAAAGATATGTTATTTTAGTCGAACTATGTCTTATATGCTTAATAACCCAAACTAATATAAATAATACCCCTACAATTCATTATTTTCATGCATAAGTACAGGTCACATACTAGGCGATGGTAATGTCTCACACCAATTAGCGAAATTTCATCGACATATGGAAGCATCTTTTATGGACAACGTTGTTAGTAATTGCACAACATGTGATTTATGGGGCGCCAACAGGATGTTGGAGGCTCTTGAACTTTCATGATGATGGAGATGTAGCATTGAGCCTACATGATATGTTGACATGGCAACTAATATGACATCTATGCTGATGTCTTGGGTGATATATAGTACATTGATGTTTGGATGACATGACAAGACCCATTTTTTTTTTTTATAAACTAAAAATTTTTATTCAACAAAATCTAAATTACAAGGAAACTAAAATGGCAACCTCCCTTTCTACATGACCATACACATTGCGGAGTGCGGCATGTTAATGAGATTGACGTTGACATCAAATGTTTTTTTTTTTTTTTTTGTTTTTGGCCTTTTAAATATGAAAATCAAGCCAAATTCAGGGGTTTGGACGATGAGTCACTTTATTTATATCTACGTATATATCTAAAAATTGAAGCGTAATATTTAATGTCGCTAAGTTTTGTTGCACCACTTAATCTATCACATCATTGGCCATGAAATCATTTTTTTCTTATTTATTTTTACAATATTAAATATATAAATAAATTAATTTTACACAGTCATCTTGAGTGGTTTAACTTTACATATCACTTTGTCTTTACATATTCTACTTTAATTTATATATTTATAACTAAACAATAAAATAAATGAAGAATCAAAAATGAAAAAAACTCACCCTATGGGTGAGTTTGGTTCCGCTTTTTCAAATTGTGCTTTTTGAAATAGTGGCGGTTTTAAAAAATGCGTTATGAAACTGAGCTTTTTTAAAAAGCAGAATATTTGGTAAAAACTATCAAAAAGTGTTTTTTAAAAAAACTGAGTGTTTGACTAACACTTATGGTAGTTTGAGTTGTAAATTACCAAAAATGACAAGATATATTCTCTTTGCTTTAAAGTCATGTTAATGAGATTGAGTTATGGACACAATATTTTCACAAAAATTTCATAATAAAGTCTATATGACAAGTTGTTAATGGTTAACAAAAAAAAATTAATGTCACTAATAGGTCTAAATGAGAACCAATAACAACTTACTATGTAAACTCTATTATAAAATTGTTATAAAAATATTCTGTTAGTAGCATTATTTTTTTTCTAAAGAAAAATAGTACTAATTTAAAAAGTTTAGAGATATAATAAAATGTCACAATATTTTCACAATACTACACACACACACAAAATGAGAGAAGAAGAAGCCGCAGCTGCAAAAGAAGAATCTCGTAGTAGTAGTGAGTTTATGGGTTTATGTTGGAATTGAAAATTGCACATTTGGTTTAGAATTTTGCAGTGTGTTTGGTTGGTCAGAAGTTGGAGGAAAGGAAAAGAAAGAAGAACCACTACTACCTGCATGGTACGATTCTTCTTTCGGGCTTCTTGCAATTGACGAGGAGGGAGCATACAGTGTAGAGAAATTCTTCTCCTACATGACGGTGTTTTTTATTTATTATTTTTTATAGAGATCTTGGTAAAATTGAGATTTCAAAATAAAAATAAGGGTAGTTTAGGGATAATGCTGAAAATGACCAACAGTAACATTTCAAACTTATTTGCGTTTTCGGCAAAGTAGCTCCAAGGTCCAATATGAAAATGAGATAGACTTTCATATTTGGAAAAGCTGCTTTTTGATAACGCACAATGAAAATAATTTACCAAACACACATTTTGGATATTGGGCTTGGAGACGTGCGTTTTGGGCTCTAAAAGTGTAAACAAACGTACACTATATAAAATAATGGAAGCTTTGCGATAAATGTTATAAAACTCTTTTTGCAACATGTCATTAGAATCCTTTCTTATATTTAATTTTTATTTTGTTCAACATTTCGTCATCTTCAACCATTATCTTCTTACTTCAATCTTTCATATCCTCCCATCATTGTCTTCTTAAATTCTTAATTTGATTCCCTTTATAGATTTTTAAATTTTCTCATTTTTATCTTTTTAAATTCTACCATTTCATTTTGTTAAACCTTTCATCTACCTCCACCATTCCTCTTCCATCTTATTTTTCATATAAATTTCATATTTCTTCATTTCCACCTCTCACTCTCACCTATTCCTTTCAAGTCATTTACATAAAAAAAAAAGGTCAATATTCACTTTCTCTCTCCAAATTTTTTTTTTAATATAGTTTTAACCACTTTTTTTCATTGTTTTAACCATTTTTTCCACTAATGGTTCTTTTTGTTATTGTTGATTTAATTGCTAAATCACAAATGTTTTTGTTTTTGGCAAATTTGTATCAATTTTATGTATATTTAGGTATTTTGGTATTCCAATTCTCAATCACAAGCTCATTTTCTTTATCCCATTGGTTTTTTTATTTATTTAGGTTAATAATTAGTTCTTTTGCAAATATTTTGGTATTCCAATTCTCAATCACAAGCTCTTTTTCTTTATCCCATTGGTTTTATTTGATTTGGATTAATAATTAGTTGTTTTGCAAGTTATAATTTGATTTTTTAGTGGTCCATTTAGATATTAAAATATGAGACTTTAATAAATTTTGCTTATTTTTTAACTTTTCTGGGTGGATAAATTTGTAATTTTTTTTTAGAAAAAGTACTCTTAACAGTTGTATTAGAAGTACTCTGTAGTGCTACCACCGCACACCCTTAGTGCAATGGTCACTCCACAGGTATAAGTGCTTGTGGGGTGTGAGGGGCAAGAATTGAGGTTCAAGTCTTTAAGAGGGAGTTTCACGCACATATACACTTCGATTAGGCTAGAGTAGAAATTTTATCTTGTATATAAAAAAAAAAAGTACTCTATAGTGCTACTTATTTAGACAAAAGCAAAGGTTAATCAAATGAAAATAATAGGATGAGAGTGTCACATTTTAGCTTTTGCAATTACATAAGGATGCATATAGAAACTTAATTATGATTTTTTGCTAATAATTTTTTATTTAATAATCTTTTTGGGTGGACGAATTTGTAGTTTCCGCAAAGAAAATAATCTCAATAGATTGTTAACAACAAATTGTTTTCCTAATCAATCTAATTAATCATTATATTAACAATGATTGATATGTCATTTTATTTGTTTGTAAAGCATCTTCATATGCGTATGTTTTGATTCGGTAATTGTGATGCCCAAACCTGGCGATTCTATCTACAGAGAGGAAGAATTTGGGCTCCCAATTTATTTGTTGGTGGGTTTCCTTGCACTCCTATTAGGTATAGCTTCAAATGCAGCCTTGATGTTAGGACATATGTGGTTCAAGTCTGTGAACATATGTCACTATTTTATGTAATTGGCTTATCCTTAGACAAAACGCACTTTACTTGTAATTGGGTAGATTTAGGATGAGTTTAACACTTCAGTTCAAAGTTAAGTGTTGAAGCCGTCAAAGTCTGTCCAAGAAACAAGCTGGGAAGTGCAAGATTTTAAAGCTCGACACATATCTCGACACATATCTCGACACATATCTCGACAGATACATCTATCGAGATTTAAAAGAGCTGTTTTGCCCGAGCCTCGACAGCTATCTCGACACCTCTATCTGTCGAGAATTAAAGAAAACAGATTTCCAGGTCTGTTTCAAGTTTAATCCGTGAGTGTGTCTTTGGGACTTCTTTTCTCCTAACCCTAGACATATAAAAGGATTATTTTAAGGGCCGTAAAAGCAGAGATCACAGAAAAACAAGTTGCACATTCTTTGAGAACTTGTTGTTCATGCAATTTGTGATCTGACAGAAAAAGTTTGTGCCCTAGTTCATCCTTGATGATTTGAAGAACTTTGCAGCCAACTCTCTCTCTCTCCATAGTTGGTAATTGAAGTCGCGTACTGGGATCCGCGCATTTGGTTAGTCATGTACTTGGGAGCCGTGCATTAAAAGGAGAAACTGTCACTACAGAACAAGTCCAATTGGGTATTGGGGTAAGAGTTCAACTGTAGGTTGGTGAGGTACTGGGATTCCTTACTTGTAACTGCTTGTTGTGATAATAGTGGAGTTTCGGGAGTGGTGACCTTAAATCACCCGGTGGGGTTTTTGCCGTAAGGGTTTTCCCCATTCATGAACAAATCACCGTATTCTTTATTTTCCGCTGCATAACTTAGTTTGGTGATTTGTTTGTGCTGCCACGTGATATTGCATGTTAATTTGATTAATTAAAAACTGGGATAATTAATTAATCTAAGTTATCACAAGGGGTCAACGCGTTTGTGGCCTGTCACTTGACAACCCAACCCTCTCACTCCTGCTCCTCCTAAGCCTAGTTTTTACCCTTCCCTGAATTCTTCTCTCTCCCTCTCTCCCTTCTTCCCTCGTTATTCTTCACCCCTTTCTGTTTTTCTAACCCCTTTTCCATTCATCCTCCCTCCCCTTTTATAGTCTCCCCTTAGTGGGGATCCAAATAATTACATTTGCATCAATTCCCATATAATCCCACTTCTGCCTTGAACCCAAGTAAATTGGTCCTTTCTAAGAATTCTTTTGAAACTTGCACTTGATGCTGAATAGTGCTTGGCAGCAGATTTCCTCAAGGCACTAATTGTGATCGAAGGACCGACCCGACTCCTGATTATCCCCTCTTCGGCCATCCCCAGCCTACTTGTTGGTACTGGGCCTAACCCGGCCCAACTATGGTAGGCCACCTCCAAGCACAGATCCTAAGCCCTTGTACTTTTGCCATTGGGTTGTGCCTACCCCAACAATGTTGGGCCAGTATTGGTCATCGACCCCAGGTCCCTACAGTGATATATATGAATGTACTAAGATAAGCAATGTATTCAATAAAAGAAATATGATCCAACTTTGTATTCTTCAAAAAAGATAGAATGGTTTGTGATTAAAGATAACATTAAAATAGAAGGCTAAAGGTTGAAGTTTTATGAATGGTGGAAAAACTCTATTTTTCTAATTCCTTTCTAACTATCATGATGAAAAGAAAGTGTATATATATATATATATATATATATAAATTTTTACTTATAGATTACACAAAATTTAATTACTTAAAAAAAGAAAAGAAAGCAATATGACATTGTTTATTTAAAAAAAAAAAAAAAAAAAAGATCATTGCCCTTTGTTAGTTTGGACCCTTTGGTAAAAGGTTATATAAACAAAGAACATTTCTTAATTAATAGTTTAATATATCTAAAATGAAATTATCTTATGGAAAACAACACTTTGTTAAAGACGACTAATTAATGTGTGCTGTACAGGGTCAGCCTTACAAGCATTGGGGAGCGTTTTTAGGGAAAAGACAGATGGGTGCTAGGGATGGGGAGTATAAGTAAAGGAGGGGTATTCATAGCTTGGGGATCCGGATTTTTCTGGAAGGAAGAAGAAGATTCACTCTCTTTCTCTCCTCCTAGACAACAGAACGAAAGCCTGGACATAGGCTCCTCGGCCCACATCTGAGGAGAGGCAGAGGCGCTCCCTTAACTCCTAGCACGCCAGCAGCGGACTTGATCCTTACCCCATTGCCTCCTAAAGCCCCAAGAAGTCTAGGCTTTGAGCCCATTCTCTACAAATTCTATTATGTAGGCCACTTGGGCCGGCCCGGTCACGCATTTGGGCCTAAGGCCAACTTTGTGTCCTTACAATTGGCGCCGTCTGTGGGAAAGCCTTGACAAAAAGGGACTGGAAGTATCATGGAAGGTTCAGGTTCACGTTATGTGGAGTCTAGGGGGTCTCAGCACGAGGACCAATTTGTGCGGTTAGAGCGGGAGAGAGAGCGCGAAGCCAGTGTGCTCACGGAATGTACGCGCGGGAGGAGCCATGCATGCGATGGAAGTAGAGCCTCCCGCGAGAAAAGCGTTGAGACCCTGCAAAGGGAGATTGATCATCTGAGAAGGAAGCTACGCCGGGAGAAATGAAGGTGCACGCCTTCCACTTCAGGCCAGTCCTCAGCGGATGCTAGCAATAGCTCCGACAGTTCTAGGTCGAGGACCTCCCCTAGCGAGTCCTCTTCCCAGGAGGACGGACACCATCGCCAACCTAAGGATAAGAGGACGTCCTCCAGAGGCCTGGCCAACAATGCACTGAGCAAGGCGTTCCACCAGATCTCCAAGTCACCCTTCACTCGGAGGATTGAGAAGGGAAAACTCCCAAGGCGGATCACCCAGCCAACCTTCACAATTTACAACGGAAGGACGGACCCAGTAGAACATGTGAGCCACTTCAGCCAGAGAATGGCGGTGCACTCGAAGAATGAGGCCCTGATGTGTAAGGTCTTCCTTTCCAGCCTGGGACCCGTCGCGATGAGATGGTTTAACGGCCTGAAGGCGGGCTCTGTCGATTCCTTCGTGGAGCTCGCCAGGGCATTCGGCTCGCGGTTCATCACATGCAGCAGGGTCCCTCGGCCTTTAGATTCACTGTTGTCCATGGCCATAAGAGAGGGAGAGACCTTCAGGACATATACCGACAGATATTGGGAGATGTACAACGAGATCGATGAGGACTTCGACGAAGTTACCATAAGCACCTTCAAGGTCGGCCTTCCAAACGAGCATGACTTCAGGAAGTCATTGACCAGGAGGCCTGTCAAGAGCGTGCTTCGGCTCATGGACCGCATTGACGAGTACACGCGGGTGGAGGAGGATCAATTGCAAGTGAAGGCTAGGGCGAAGGTTATCCCTCAGGAGAGGAGGGATTTCAGGTCGGACAGATACAACAACAGTAGGCCGAGGAGGAAATTCGTGGGGCAACCTCGTCAGACGACAACGCAGGTGGTCGGCGATGTATTTCGCGAACCAATACAGCGGGTGTTTGAGAAAATCCGTCACGAGCCCTACTTCAGATGGCCCAGCAAGATGATAGGTGACCCCGCGAAGTGTAACCAGAACCTCCACTGCCAGTACCATTAAGAGAACGGCCACACGACAGAGAACTGCAAGAGCTTACGGTACTACCTAGAACAACTGACAAAGGAGGGAAAGTTGAGGCAGTTCTTGCATCAGCATAAGGGGCAAAGAGAACACCCTGGGCTGGCAAGCCAGGGCCACCATGCCTCGAGGCCTCCTCTGGGAACCATCAATGTCATTCTCGCTGCTCCTAGGAGGACCGGCTTGTGCCCTTCTAGGGTGATGTCTGTGGCGCGAGCCCATGCTGAGGGCTCTGGCTCTGAGCTGAAGAAGATTAAGGGCAATGCACCGCCCACACTGGCCTTCTCGGATGTAGATAAGGAAGAGACCATCCAACCCCACGATGACGCCCTAGTCATAATGCTGAGAATTGGGGGTTACGATGTAAAGAGGGTGATGGTGGTCCAGGGAAGTGGCCCAGACATCATGTACCCCGATCTGTACAAGGGGTTGAACCTGAGGGAAGAATACCTCTCGGCCTACGACTCTCCACTCATAAGCTTCGAGGGAAAGGTAGTGATTCCCAAGGGGCAGATCAGATTGCCTGTACAGTCAGGTCCAGCAGTGGTAGAAGTGGATTTCATCGTGGTGGACGCCTATTCCCCTTACACAGCCATTGTGGGGAGACCTTGGCTGCACGCCCTAGGGGCTGTCTCCTCCACCCTCCACGCTAAGGTGAAGTTTTGTTTTGCCAGCCAAGTCGAAGAAATTATTGGGAGTCAGTCCGCAGCAAGGCGGTGCCTGACCGCCGCAGTTCTGCGCAGGCCGGACCCTGAACCCTCGGTTCCGGCTGCTCTGACCTCATAGCAATTAGCCTCTTCTGCCACCACTGGGGAAACAGTGGCAGAGGAGCCCGCATGTGAGGGGTTAGACAGGGTCCTCGTAGACAACGACCCAGAGAGGTTCTTCCAGATTGGGGCTTAGCTGCCGACCGAAGAAAGGGAAGAGCTGGTCGCGTTCTTGAAAGGGAACCTCGACGTGTTTGCATGGGACGAGCATGAGATGCCCAGGATCGACCCAAACTTCATATGCCACCACCTGAACGTCGACCCGGCGGCAGTACCGAAGATGCAACCCCCTCGGCGTTCTTCCGCGGAGCATTCCGAGGCCGTTAAGGAGGAGGTCATTAAACTTAAGAGAGCTAGGGCTATCAAGGAAGTGTTTTATCCCGAATGGTTGGCGCACATAGTTGTGGTGAAAAAGAAAAGTGGGAAGTGGAGAGTGTGCGTAGACTTCACGGACCTCAACAAAGCCTATCCCAAGGACCCTTTCCCGATACCTCACATAGATCAACTGGTAGATGCGACGGTCAGCCACCCTTGTATGAGTTTCTTGGACGTCTTTCAGGGGTACCACCAGATACCTTTGGCTCTAGAAGACCAAGAGATGACCGCTTTTGTGACCCCCACTGGTAACTACCATTACAAGGTGATGCCCTTCGGCCTGAAGAATGCAGGGGCTACCTATCAGAGGATGATGACCCGGATGTTCCAGGCGCAATTGGGAAAAATCGTCGAGGTATACGTGGATGATATGGTTGTGAAGAGCAGGGTCGTATCGGAGCATGTGGCCGACCTGGGCAGCACATTCCAGACTTTGCGCGAGCATAAGTTGCGACTAAACGCCTCCAAATGCTCCTTCGGTATGGGGTCTGGAAAATTCTTGGGCTACATGCTTACTCACAGGGGTATTGAGGCCAACCCCAAACAGATCTCCGCAATCTGTAACCTGCAACCACCTCGGAACCCGAAGGAGGTCCAGAGGCTGGCCGGAATGACGGCTACCCTCAGTAGGTTCATCTCCCGATCTGCGGATAGATGCCAACCCTTCTTCCAGCTGTTGAACAAATGGAAGGGATTTGAATGGACTGAGGAGTGCTCCTCGGCCTTCTAGCAGCTGAAAGAATACCTCTCTCAGCCATCCGTGATGTCCCGCCCTGATCTAGACGAAGTGCTGTTTGCATACCTAGCTGTGGCCGCCCACGCAGTTAGCTTGGTTTTGATACGGGATGACGACAGTATACAAAGGCCGGTCTATTACGTGAGCAAGTCCCTGCAGGAGGCCGAGATCTGGTATTTACCGTTGGAAAAAGCGGTTCTAGCCGTGGTGCACGCGACGCGCCGGCTCTCGCACTATTTTCAATCTCATACGGTTGTTGTGCTGACCCAACTCCCACTTAAGTCCGTGCTACGAAGCGTCGACTATTCCAGCAGGATCGCGAAATGGGGAACCTTTCTGGGGGCCTTTGACATCAAGTACTTGCCTCGTACATCTGTGAAGGGGCAAGTCCTGGCCGACCTGGTGGCAGAGTTCACTGAGCCTTCCCTAGAAGAAGGACCAGGGGGATGTAGCTTGGGGGGAAAGCAAGTCGGCGTAGTCTCGTGCGAGAAGCCTCTGGTATGGGAAGTGTATGTAGACGGAGCCTCCAACCAGAGAGGTTTAGGCGCTGGGATAGTCTTGATATCTCCGGACGGGGTCGTCATTGAAAAATCTCTGAGGATAGCGTTCCCAGCTACCAATAATGAGGCCGAGTACGAAGCCTTGCTGGTAGGAATGGATATGGTTCGAAAAATGGGGGGAAAGGCGGTGCGAGCGTTCTCAGACTCATAGCTGGTGGTTGGCCAAGTGGAAGGGAAGTTGGAGGCCAGGGAACCAAGAATGCGAGAGTATTTAGCTCGCGCCAAGCACTTGCAGGCCATGTTCGAATCCTTTGCACTGTCGCATATCTCCAGAAGCGGAAACACCCACGCAAATTCATTGGCCACACTCGTAACTTCCTCGGCACAGGGCCTCCCTCAGGTCATTCTCGTTGAAGATCTGTTCAGGCCAGCCGGCCTAGGTTGTCAGGCCATCCGGGTCTAACAAGTTAGAGCGGAACCCAGTTGGATGGACCCCATAGTGTCTTTCCTCAAACATGACATATTGCTTGAGGAGAAGACTGAGGCCGACAAGATTCGTAAGAAGGCTCCTCAGTTCTGGTTATCCGAGGATGAAAAGCTCTATAAACGCTCCTTCTCGGGGCCCTACCTGCTATGTGTGTACTCGGAAGGGACGAAGCAGCTCTTGGAGGAGTTGCATGAGGGAATTTGCGGCAGCCGGTGGAAGGTCACTAGCTCACAGGGCCCTCACGCAGGGGTACTAGTGGCCGAATATGCAACGGGAGGCACAAAAGTACGCGAGGAAATGCAACCAATGTCAAAGGTTCGCCCCCAACATTCACCAGCCGGGTGGCGTCCTTAATCCATTGGTTAGCTTTTGGCCGTTTGCGCAGTGGGGCTTGGACATAGTGGGACCGTTCCCGAGGGCGGCGGGCAACAAGCTGTGGCTGCTCGTCGCGACAGACTATTTCACTAAGTGGGTAGAGGATGAGCCACTCTCGAATATCCGGGACGTGGACACAAAGAGATTCATCTGGAAGAACATCATCACCAGATTTGGGATCCCACGTGTTCTCATCTCGGACAATGGACTGTAGTTCGACAACAAAGCCTTCAGGGAGTATTGCGGGGACTTCGGCATCATAAACAGGAACTCCACTCTAGCCTACCCGCAGGGGAACGGGCAAGCTGAAGCGGTCAACAAGTCTATAGTCAATGGACTCAAGAAAAGATTAGACGATGCGAAGGGCAGATGGGTGGATGAGGTACCACACGTGCTGTGGACTTACCGAACCACGCCGCGAAGGTCCACAGGGGAGACCCCTTTCGCGATGACATATGGCACTGAGGTCGTGAATCCTGTGGAGATGGGGTTCCCGACGATGAGGGCGCAGTCTTTCGCTCTAGACGCTAACGACGACATACTGCTGAAGGGTCTGGACCTGGTGGAAGAAAGGCAGGAAAGCGCTATGGTCAGACTAGTTTGCTACCAGCAGAAGCTCAAACAAGGGTACGACTCTCGCGTACGATCCAGGCCTCTCGCTCTCGGAGACCTAGTCTTGAGAAAAGTCGTCAGAAGTGCAAAGGACCCATCGTGGGGAAAACTGGGACCAAACTGGGAAGGGCCCTATCGTATAACCTCAGTGGCCGGCATAGGGGCATGTCGTCTCGCCGACTTGGAAAACAGACTTGTAAAACGACCCTAGAATGTAAATAACCTCCGAAGGTATTATTATTAATGAAAGGCGCGCGCGCCACGTGTTCAGATTTTATTGTATCATGCTAATTGTCACTACGTTAGCCTCTATCACTAAATTAATTAAATGTTAATGTCAACCTTGGTTATGCCAGGTCCTCGGACCTTCTGCCTTGGAAAAATTTAACATACAATTTTTTATCCGTTAAGTGTTAATGTCAACCGGGGCTAAGCCAGGTCCTCGGACCTTCTGCCTTGGAAAAATTTAACACAGTTCAATTTTTAATTAAATGTTAATGTCAACCTTAGTTATGCCAGGTCCTCGGACCTTCTGCCTTGGAAAAATTTAACGTACAATTTTTTATTCGTTAAGTGTTAATGTCAACCGGGGCTAAGCCGGGTCCTCGGACCTTCTGCCTTGAGAAAATTTAACACAGTTCAATTTTTAATTAAATGTTAATGTCAAACCTTGGTTATGCCAGGTCCTCGGACATTCTGCCATGGGAAAGTTTAACATACAATTTCTATTCTATAAGTGTTAATGTCAACTGGGGTTAAGCCAGGTCCTCGGACCTTCTGCCTTGGGAAAATTCTAACATGCAATTTCGTTTTTCATTAAGTGTTAATGCCGACCTAGGCCACGCCGAACCCTCTGGCTTTTTGCCTTGGAAAATTTAGCATGCAATATATTGCCTATCCTTTATTAAATGAATGTGACACGCGATGCCTTTTTCCTTAGCGCGCAGGACTTATGTTCATTCTTATTTTATCTAAGTGTTAACGAAAGCCTAAGTTATGCTAGAGTCTCGGACCTACTGCTTTGGAAAGGCTGACGTACCAATACTTTAGCTAAGTCTTAGCACTTGGGCTAAATCTTTTGCACAACAGGAGGAAACCTATCGTAATTTTTCACACACGAAATAACTACTCACAAGGAAATCAAAAATCAAAGTAGTTCATGATCATAATAAAATAGTTATAGATAGAATGCTAAAGCCTTCACAGTAAAATTGAAACAAGAATGTCCTTTAAGTAAAGACAAAAACAAAACAGCCCCTACGGAAAAAGGGAAAGAATCTGGCAGCTCAAGCCTTAGCTGTTGGTGGGAGATCCTCCTTAGGCCCTTCGCCATCTAGGCTGACTTGGTTCTTTGCTCCTCTTGCCTCTGATTCGGAGGGCTGGGGCACCATCACCTCGAGGGTCAGTCTGCTGAGAGGAGGATCGCCTTGGCCGGCTTTCTTTCCTTGGCCCTCATCGGCTTGCTCTCCCGGAGGAACGACCTAGCCAAGATCCGAAGAGGCTGAAGGAAGGACGGGGGCCACGAAAGAAGTGGGGGTGGCCATAGCAGGAGGAGCATCGAACTCGCGGATATCGGGGGGATACCACACGTTCTCGACCCTCTTCCATTCAGAGGAAGAAGGGGCACCCGCCACATTGAGGGCTTCCGACCAGACTTGTCGGTAGTATTCCCTGCATAGGTCCGCCAGCTCCTCAACTAGGCAGGTCTCCATCTCCTCGACTCCTCTTTGGAAGGAAGCCACCGCAGCAGCGTTCGCAGCCTCCTTGGCGGTATGGGCCTCTTCCTTCGCCCTCGCCAGCTCTTCCTTCAGAGCGGCGTTGTCTTCCTTCGCCTTTACGAGATCCTTCTTGTAGCCTCGCAGCTCCTTCCGCTGAGCCTCGGCCTGAGTGGTAACATTTTTGAGGCCGGCCTTGGCGCTCCTCTTCGCCTGCTCCTCTGCCGACAACCTCTTGTCGAGCTTAAAATTCTCGGCCTCGGCAAGGCAGAATGCTTTCTCTGTCTCGACTTGGATATTGAGCTCAGTGGAGGCCTTCTTCCGGGCGACCTCCACCCACTTCTCGGCCACAGCGACCTCCTGGATAGCCTGCATGCATGTAAAAAGCATAAGCGGGACAGTACACGTGTTCAAGACTAGCGCAAGTAGGCTAGGGCTGATTAAAACATACCAATCCCAAATCCCTCTTCAGAGAGAGGAACCGTTGCTGCTGCTGCATTTGCTCAAGGGCCTCTATGTCCTTGGGGAGAAGTAAGGGCTTTGCCAGGGCCTCGGTGAGGTATAGGGAGTGCTCCTTCTGGTACTCTCTTATGCTGGTGCGCTCTGGGATAGGGGTCCCGTCCAGCTCCAACGCCGGAGACCAAGAAGTCTGGGCTTGGCACACATCGGCCACCATGTGGCTCTCCCCACTCTCCACCGAGTGGGCCCGCGCACTGCCTTTCGCGCCCTTCAGTTGCTGTTGTTGTTGCTGCTGTTGTTGTTGTTGATGATGTTGCTGTTGCTTGAGCTTCTTTTGACGAGCCTTCTCGGCTGCCTCGTCTTCCTTTTTCCTCTTTTTCTTGAAGTCAGCAGCATGAACCTTGGGGTCGGCCGGAGGAGGAGGAGGAGGGGGAAGTTAGGGGGGAAGATGAGACCCGATGGCACCCTTCTTGACCACCTGCGCACCTCGCGCGCCCATGAGGGACCGTAGGCTGTTCATTTCTTCCTCCTTGGTGCTACTGTCCACCTTGGAAATTATCAAGCCTTTTATACCCAAGCACTGGATGGCCTCGTCGTCCGAGACTTTGACAATATCGTCTTTGCCCTCGGCAGCAGAGGTTGGGGGCCGAGCCGAGATTGGGACTGCGCTCACCGAAGGTTGGGGGGAGTACAGAATCACCGAAGGGTCGTTTGGCAGGTCGCGCGGGGTGAGGAAGTTGGGCTTCGTGACGTCTATCCGCCTTCGCCTTTTGTCATAGGCGATGATCGCGACCTCAACCTCCTCGAAGACGGTGGACAGCGGCTCGTACCCCAAGATCAGGTGGGCAGCCCTCACTTGCAGATCCTCGTGCACAAACACCTCGGATCTTAGCAACCTGTTTAGGTCTCGGACGTTGACGTCTCCGAGGCTAGGAGATACGTGCTGCTTATCTGCGAAAAAGACATTCAAAGGATTGATCACGATTAGATTCGGGAACAAAAATGGGCAGTAAAGACAACAAGTTACAAATTCCCAGAGACGAAGGTAATGGAACTGAAGTGTAAACAGAAGCCCAAAACCCAAGGCAGCCACACCTGGTTTCCCCTCTTGGACGGGGCAATGGATTTCGTCGTACCATCTCCCGGAGGCGACGACATAGTCATCCTTCATCCCTTTATTGGACTTGGGGAGACACGATATGAGCCTAACGACACTAGACCGGGACTTAAGTTAGTACCCTACGGTCTTGAGCGGGTGGCATTCGTACATATAGACCACGTCATGCCATGTGAGGTTCAGGCCCATCTGCTCGTTTAAAGCGTCTACACTCCCTAAGATCCTAAACATGTTGGGCGTGTATTGGTCGGGGCACAACTGGTGGTTGCGAAGGTACTCACTGGTGACACGACCCATGGGAAGGGTCATGCCACCCTCTAGGAAGGCGATGATGGGAATAACCACCCGCCCGTCCCCCCTGGAGTCAGCCACCGCCTCAGGCGGGCAATATTTAAGTTCTACATCCGGGGGAATGTGGAACTTGGCTCGGAATCCCTCCATACCGGATTCAGAGTCCACCAGACACTTAAACCTACCCATGTGGCCCAGATTAAGGTGTAAATCTAGAGAGGGAAGGGAAAAATCGACGGCCGAGGAGAAAGAGGCTAAGGGAACGAGAACTTACGAATAAAGAGGGACACGACTCTGAGAACGCTTTTGGAGAGGAAATAAGAGTATTCGTTTCCAGGGGCGTAATTGCTTTTTGGGAGTAAAGGTTGGATGCGCGACTTCCCAAGCGTTTAGGGATTTTGAGAAGCAAACATTTATGAGACTTGTCCCGCACGAACTTTCAGGAAGAATCAGAACCGCATGATCCGCATCTCACTGTCCAACGTGGGCAACAGGGAGTTACTCAGAGCATTTAATGCTGGCGCTGTGCATTACGAAGCGTCGCGAGCTATCCCAGAAGGCGCGGGGGAAGCTCCGTACGTGCTACGCGTGAAGGGTCAAGTGAAAGTAACGCTCGTGAGTCCAAAACTCATTTCCCCTCTCGGATCAGGGTCAAATGAATTTTTGAGGGGCTATTGTGGGGGCAGAAACGTCAAAACGGCTGTGTGGGACTTAGGCCTGGTCCGAGGACACTGGTCCACCCAAGACGCCACAGGGAGGGAAGAGATCACCAAAACTTGAGGGCCAGGAGGCCCATCGATCAGGTCACTGCCCACTCGGGAGAGTCCGAGGAGAATATGGCCTTGGACAACGGAGGCAAGGGCCGAAAGGCACGACACAATGCCAAGGGAGGAGCTCCTGAAGCTCAATAAGTCATACGGAACTCCCACGGGACGCCGAGGAGGAGGACAAGTGGGACGTGCACTGCATAAAGCTGCTGCCACCGCATTAAAGGCCCCCCACCTACTCGCCTGGCTGCATTAATGGAGAAATGACTTTTGAGGGAACGGTGGTCAGCCTTACAAGCATTGAGGAGCGTTTTCAGGGAAAAGACAGATGGGCGCCAAGGATGGGGAGTATAAGTAAAGGAGGGGTATCCATAGCTTGGGGATCCGGATTTTTCTGGAAGGAAGAAGAAGATTCTCTCTCTCTCTCTCTCTCCTCCCAGACAACAGAACGAAAACCTGGACATAGGCTCCTCGGCCCACATCCGAGGAGAGGCAGAGGCGCTCCCTCAACTCCTAGCACGCTAGCAGCGGACTTGATCCTTACCCCATTGCCTCTTAAAGCCCCAAGAAGTCTAGGCTTTGAGCCCATTCTCTACAAATTCTATTGTGTAGGCCACTTGGGCCGGCCCGATTACACATTTGGGCCCAAGGCCAACTTTGTGTCCTTACAGTAATATATGTAATAAATTTCACAATTTTTTTCATAATAGTTGAATTGACAAGTTTTTATTAGTTCTTAAAAAAAACCCACCATAGACATATATTTACCTACTATTAATAATCTGTCACTTAGCTAGACATGCAAGTTTTTGTCAAATCATAATTATAGGTTTACATTCTATTGGTAATGTAAATCTTATATTATAGATTAAACAAATTTATATCTATATAAATTTAATAGTTGAAGCGCAGTATTTATTGTTGCTGACTTTCTGTTGCCTCACTTCATTGCTATGTCATTAGCCACATAATTATTATTTTTATTATTTTTTTATTTACAAAAAAGTATAAATAGATTATTGATTTTACATATTCATCTTGGACGATTTTAACATTACATATAATTTTGCCTTTACATATTCATCTACTTATAATTTATAATTTATTCCTAATTTTTTACCAAAAAAATAAAATATATATAGATTATTGATTTTACTCAATAAATTAATTATTATTATTATTATTATTATTGTTTTTTAAATCACTTGCATTTGAAGCCCTTGTAATCGTTGTCTTTAAAAAAAATTGAAAAAAATATAATTTATAATCTATATATTACTAAAAACTGAAGCGTAGTATTTAATATTACTGCACTCACATTGAGCCACATAAGCATCCACGTCATTATAATTTTTCTTTCTAATTTTCCTATAATTCTTTTTTAATATATTTTTTTTAATAATTGCACTTTCTTCAACCTTTCTCATGCCTTTACATTTTCATCTCCCCACTACTCTCAACCTTAATATCACTTTTTATCTTTCTTTATTTTGTCTCTTCATCTTTCCCTTCCTTACCTTTTCATCTTCCCACTACCCTCAACCTTAATGTCACTATTCATCTTTCCATTCATCTTCCTTTATTTTGTCTCTTCATATTCACACCATCTTTTATAAATTTGTTATTCTCTCTTCCATTCTTTGCATCCCTCTCTCTCTCTCTCTCTCTCTCTCTCTCTCTCACACACACACAATAATTTTTGGAGTAATTTTTTTTCCTGCATCTCTGCTTAAGTTGATACATTTTTGTGTTTGTTATAACTCTACATTGGGTTGGAACAACTTAGTTTTGTGTTTTAAGTTTTTTTTTTTTTTGGTTCTCTTTGATTGTTAAATATTATACTATTGTGTTACAAAAAAATTAAAAACGATAATATATAAGAATATAATATATATTATTCTATTACATAACATGATTTGGGTAATTTGGTGTTTATTGTTATATATTTTATATTTTTTCTTTTTTAATCTTTTCATCTTATTTTATTCAATATTTAACCTTAGTCACATCCTCTGTATAATTAAATTATTTATATATATATATATATTTAATTAAACATATAATATTTTATTTAAATTTAAATAAATTAAATTGTACTAATTTTTTTAACATTTACACTTTCTCCAACCTTTCTCTTTCCCTTTACATTTTCATTTCCCCACTACCATCTCTTTTAATATCACTCTTCATCTTTCCCTTTATTTTGTTTCTTCTTATTGTTATCCTCTTAGTATAAATTTGGCATTCTCTTTTTTATTATATGCATAAACTTTTTTCACAAAAAAATTTATTTCTCTCTCTTTCTCTCTCAATTTTTGGTGATATATATATATATATATATATATATTTTGCATCTCTGCTCTAGGTTGAAAATTTTTTGTGTCTTTTAGAACTCTACTTTAGGTTGATGTGATTTAATTGTGTTTTAAGTTTTTTTTTTTTTTTTTTTTTTGCACTTTGGTTGTTAAATTTTATCATAGTGCATTGTAAAGAATTAAAGATAGTATATAAGAATGTAATATTATAATATTACACAATATGATTTAAATAATTTGGTATTTATTTAGAGATAATTAATTTGGTGTTTATTGTTATATCTTTTATTTTTACTTTTTTTCTTCTCATATTATTTTATTCAACATTATTATTATTATTGTTGTTGAATTATATTAGATTGTATATTTTTTTAAAGTCAATATATTAACTTGAAAGAAAAAGAAAAACCAACTATTAACCAATAATAACTAAAACGATAATATTATCACGCGCAACGCGTGGGTCTACGACTAGTCTATTATAAAAGTTGAATCCTTAGAATTGATCAATGCACAAAATAGTGACACGTGTCATTTTATTGAAACATAAGTAAATGCCATTCTATTCCCATTTTTTTCTCCAACTCATCTTTCTTTGAATTGATTTAAAATTTGGCGTTTTAGATTTTCATCCCAAAAGGATGGCGTTTCAAATTAATTGGAAAAAATAAAAATAAAAATAAAATTTGGCGTTGCAGATAACAACCATCACCTACCTTCCTCTCAAAGCCATTTAGATACTCACTTTTACTCCCCCACCCTTTCCACTTCTCAATTAAATTTGAGTTCTCACGCCCAGGCACAGCACAAAACCCACCTAAATTAGCTCTCTTGGCCTCCCTCTACCCTTCTTTAAAAGGGGAATATCAGTGCTTTCTACGGAACTTCGGGGTCACACAAGTAAGCTCCCGCTAATATATTCTCTACAATGCAGAGTTTTACTAATCTAATGACTTATGAGCACTTAAAGTTAACTATTCCTTGCCCTGTGGGGTTGAGCTGAACATCCCAATTTGTTTTTTCTATCTTTGTAGGACCATTATTGGTTGTTCAGGGGAGTTGAGTACACCCTCAAGTATTTGGAATAGGCTAGATGTGCACAGGGCCTTTCATGTCAACATCTCTCATATTCCACATAAGTTAAATCGGAAAGCATGCTGATGCAGAATTTTTTTGGAATGCAATCAAGAGAGGTGACCAGGTTCTTGCTTCTATCAGAATTTGTAGTTCTTATCGGTGAAGTTTACGGCACTGTAATCTATTCAAATACTCCTCAAGGTACAAGTCTCACTGTCTTTTTTTCCTATCTTCTTTGACATTATACGACAACATATCGTACTCAAACTTGACACAGATGTATAAACCATCTAAGACTAGGAGCATTGGATTTTCATTCAAAGTTCTGTTGGTTTTAGACAATTTCCCATCATCCTATCATATTCGATCTGAAAATGATTGTTATGTTCTTAGCTGCATGCTTTTTAATTTCAATAAGATAGATAAAAATTTTGTTTGATGAGCCACTTGCTGAAAATAACCTCTTTTATGGACTCATGATCAAAATGTGAGATTTAAAAACAGACTTGATGAATCATTATCACATTTAGTCTAATGCATGAACTAACATTATTGCATATTCTCCATTGAAAGAAAGAAAAAAAAAAAAGTTATTTGTGTTTTGTATTTAGCTTAATGGTTTGTTAATTTTTATTTTATTTTTTTTAAATTTAGAACTTTCATTGTTACATTTGAAATTTGTACCCCATTGTGAAATCCTATAGAAATATGACATTGAAACATGTTCTCTTTTGTTTACCTCAGTGACATTGCTTTAACCGTTTAACGTTATTTGTTGATTACTTAATTATTGCTATTATAGTTTTGTTAGATGGTTCAATTGTTGAAGTATAATTAATTTATTATTCTATTATAGGCTAAAATCTAGCTATTTAATTTATGTTGGTTTCAGAGCTTAAGCAAACAACAATCTTATCTGGATAAATCTCTCAATGATCATTTGGAGCAAAAAAAAAATTTGAATTTTGCCAACAGGTGAAGGAAGATCACATGTTGGATTGAATTGGAAAGAAGTAACTGGCAAATTTGTGTCTAAAAGCAGCTACCAACAGTTATAAGGAGATTAATTCATATAATATGAGTACTCCATGTGATTTTAGCAGTTTAATTAGATAACCGAATAGTTTTTAATTCTTATATTGTTTTGATTTGTAATGTTTCACCCATAAATAAGTAATTAAGTTTTCATGATTATTATTGAAATCTGTTTGGCGATTTCAACAAATGTATAACATAGTTTATGTGCATTCATTTCACCATACAATTGACACAAAACTATATATGTCACATATCGTGTGGGGTGAAATTACTAATAATCTATATATATATATATAAAGGTTGAAGCGTAGTATTTAATACAGCTAAGCTCGTGTTTCGCTATCTTATCACTACATCATTGGCTACATAATTATTATTATTTTTCTTTTTCTTTTTCTTTTTTTATAAAAAAATATAAATAGATTATTGTCTTTATACATTCATCTTGGATGGTTTTAACATTACATATAATTTTGTTTTTACATATTCATCTACTTTAATTTATAATTTACTTTTTATTCATATTTTTTTTTACAAACAAATATAAATATATTATTGACTTTATGCATTTATCATGGGTAATTTTAACTTTTCATATAATTTTGCCTTTACATATTCATCTACTTTAATTTAAATGTTTATAACTAAATCATGAAATCAATGAAGAATCAAAAACCAAAAACAATAAATGTTGTAAGGTCACAATTTGCACCCAAACCCAACCGTAAAAAGGGGATATGCCCAAACAGCCCAATACAATGAAATTTGTAGAGAGTGGGCTTGAAATCTAAGTTCTAGTGATGGTGAATGACAAACATGACGGGCTAGATTGCAATATCATACACACTGGATTGTTTACGTAACAGAAACTGTCTTAGATTACAATTATGGATGCTAATGTATACGGTGTTCTCTCCTTTTTTTTCTCTAATCCCTCTCCCTTGAATGTCTTCCTTTCCTTTTATATATCATCTTCCTTCTTCCCATCACCTTCCACGTATGGATCAGATTACTTATTTAGATACTTGTCCCATCAACCTCTCTCTGAAGTCTTTGGAGGCAGCTGTAAGGCTGAACTCTGATGCTCAGGTATCACTTCCCCATTAATGTGGCCAGAGAAGTAGTTGCAGAGCATTCAATGTGATGGTAATAGCTTTATTTTAGATATTTCACAGCCTTTCTTCTTATCTTGTACTTCCACTATGCTTACCCTTACTTATAGAATTTTCTAGAATATTGCCTTTGGATGTCAAACAACCCATTCCTACCTCGGCTTTACATAGCCGAGGACATAATCGTCCTCGAATCACCTTCTGGAATAACCTTGATCAGATATCACTTCTTTATCTATCAATATTGCCTCGTGGGTTGATATTCCCACGTCCTTGGACCATTCAGTGTCCTCAGATTGGGTCTTTATCCCACCACATATTCCTGGGCCCATTAACCCTATAATAACCCCTTGCGATTCTCATTTCTACCACCTCGGAAGGAAAAGATGATCTCGACATTTGCCACCGTATATTTGTGTTCGTCATACCTCTTCCCTGACAGTGATGACGTCCCTTGAACTGCCAACCGCGCGTTCCTGATGTTTTGTCATGCGGAGCATCCCCTAATTAAATTCTGACGGCTTTTTGTCTCCCACGTTTGACGACGCGATGCACATCCAACGGTTGGGGATTGCATTGGAACATAAATAGGAATTTTCCCACTTCATAACTCTCGTTGATATAAATATCAACAATTTGAACCATTTTACTCACTTCAATACTCATACAACGAACTTGCCAACTTTTTCGATCTACATGTGCCCTTACAACTACCAAGAATTAGGCTGAGGTGGTTTTTTCGTTCCAAAGTAAGTCTTCCCGAACTTCCTCATTCATTATATTTTTACATACTTTTCTCTTTTTTGCGTTTCTTTCTCCTCAGCTCACCTGTTTCTTTCTATATTCGTCAACAACTTTAACCTTCTTCTACAAATGGGTAGCTTTGCTTCCTTAGTAGATTCTGATGAAAAGATAGAGCAATTTAAGGCTCAAAATTGGGATTCCACCGAGGGTATCCGCTACATATTGTACGGAAGGGGAGTGGCATAAGGCGAACGAAAGAGGTAGGAATGAAAATCCCAATGGGGACGATTACTAGGGGCTATCTTAGGGCCTTTAGATTATCTCCTACCTAGTGCGCCCCAAATATGTTTAGGATTTTGGGTTCTGTAGATGCACTAAATGAAAATATGGGTCTAGGGCTTACCCATCACTATGTGAACTGGATTTACAATCTCCACCACCTAAAGGGGCAAAGATATTATTTAAAATCTAGGTACCTTGAGGTTAGATTAATCCAATGTCTCCCTGAATCTAACAAGAGTATGAAAAACGACTTTTGGATCGTATCAGGGGATTGGCATGACGGCATCCTCTATCCGACAAGGGAAGGGGAATCAGGTGAGACTCTAGGTTTAGATGAATTACTCATAACCACACTTTATTTTCCTTTTTATTTGAATTTATATAAAAATATTTGCTCAATTTAATCGTATTTTTCTTGATGATTTTGCAGACCCACACGCAGCTATTCGGCACTTCGATCTTGTCAATCACAACGAATTGGACGAAATATTAAAGGCCGAAGTGTTCGTGTTCACAAATAACCAACTCCGAGTAGCTCATTTGATCCTCGGCTATAATCCTATCTCTAAAGCTTTCCAAGCGTCGAAGTGCGTAATTAGAGCAAAAGACCCACTTTTACATCGGATAAGTGTTGCTGCCGAGAGCTTCCTTTTACCTGTGGGTACTCCCATTCCTCAAGGCACCCTCGTCACACAACCCATACCAGACGGTATTCCCCTAATTCCTCTTCCAACTCAACACACAACCGGTGAAACAACCTCTTCTCAACCTAGCATAAAGGAAGAAGAAGAGATTATTGAAGTTTCAGATTCTGAGGACGAATTTGAAGTCTTCAACTAACCCCCTTCTCCTGAGGATCAAATTGGTGACCTTAGCACATCATATTCAAGTCATCCACAAGGAGAAACTCATAACCCTGACACAATGGGAATTCAGCGCAAGCCCAAGCAGAATCTTAGAGACATAATGGAGGCCCAGGTAGGGAATCAAGAGCCTGAAAAGGCTACTTAGACCAAGGATAAAGGTCTAGAGAAATCCTTTCAGCATAAACTCCTTCCTCCCCCACCTATCCAATCTTAACGCATTGACCAAGCTAATCACAAAAGAAAGAAGGACCAATATAAAGGAAAAGACGTGATTGAGGAAGGGAAAAGCCTTTTTCCTAAGGACGTGAAGCCCGAAAAAGGAGTTAAGCAGGCTCACACAACACAAACGAGGTCAGAAAAACAGACCGAGACTCATGCGCCTGTGTCGGCCCCAATTTGGGCTCCACCAATGACCATGGATGATCATGCGGTCACCGCCGATGCATCCATCAGGAGTTCTAACGCAGGAACAGCTGCCTGGGTGGCAGACACACTAGAACAAGCTCTGCTGTTGCTTGAGGACATGAACGAGCTAAGGCAGATGAGGGATTAAAATGTCTTTATGACATTAAAAAATGAGCTAGCTATGGTAAGAATCCTATTTAACTGTTGCTTATTTCATTTTCTGCTACACTTAGGTTTTTTGTTTTGATCCTATCCTTTTGCTTTATTCTACTACTGTGTATAGGCTATCCAATTTGCCCATAAGGCTGAAGAGATTGTCATTAGCACTTACAAATCCCTTTGGGATGAAGAAATAAGGCGCAGCAACGCCCAAAAGACCCTTGAAATAAAAGGCAAAAAACTACAAGAGGTCACTGCTCAATTGAACAAGGTAGAAAGCGAAAGAATGAGCGCTATGACTGCTTTAAGTGTAGCGGAGAGGCAGGCCAAGACCTAAAGGCTACAGCTTCAACAGGCGACGAGGTTTACTACAGCGAAGAAGTTGATAGAGGACCTTCAAAAGGATCTAAAGGAAACTGAGAAGGCAAAGGAGGAGGCTAACAAAGCCAAGGAAGAAGCTACCAAAGCCAAAGAGGAAGCTGAGAAAGCAAAGGACCAAGCTGAGCAAGATGGATACGAGGTCGGAGTGGCGGAGACCACGAAAAATCTTAGATCATAGGTCTCGGAGGTATGTAGGCATTATTGCCTCCAAGTGTGGAATGAGGCACTTACCCGAGCTGGGGTTGATGCCTTTTCTGCCTTTTGGAGAACAAAAAATATCTTCTACCCCTCAGCCATCCGCACTTCTACCCCATCCATTACCAAGAATGATGTTGTCACCCAAGGAGCAGATGCTGAACAGGATAGCTCAGCTGAAGCACCTACCTCCACTTAGTGTCAACCCGAGGAGGTTAAGCATTCTGAGGCCACTAATCTACTGAACTAGCAGAAAGGGCGGCCTCTGCTGATACTCAGCTTCCTAATGCCCCTAAGGAGTCTACCAAGGAAAATGGATTTAATGAGACAATGAAACTTGTCTTGGAGACCCTCCCTATCACCATCAAAGGGGATCCAAAAGGCAAAGGGCTTGCTTTTGACTCCTTGGCCCCTATCCAGCCCCCAAAGAACCCTAAGGGCCATCTGACACTAAAACTGAAGCCGTGATTGATCTTCATCCATTCTTCCTTTTAGCTTTGTTTCTCCTTTTATCTAATGTAACTTGATAAATTGTAAGCAAGTTGTATTTCCAAAGGACTTTAAATCAATGAAAAGATCAAGTTGCTTCTCTTATGCGTTTGACACTTATTTTTTTGTTTGTAGTTGTTGTTGTTTTTTTTTTTTTTTTTTCATCACTTCTGTATTACTTAATGTTTAATTAATAAGACAATGGCACACGCCTAGATTTTCCATCTGCATAACGAACGATAACCTACATGATTTCCCATATCACTTATGATTTTAAGGAAGTAATCAGGCATGAACCAGACAACAAACATGTTTAATATACTTAAAAATGCTTTAAATAATACTCATGAACTCTCATCTGTGCTAAAATCCAATTTAGATACTAGTTTACCTAGGAATAGATTGTCCAAGGACCATATATAGTTAAGATTTTGACCAACATTTAGTAAAATATCAATTTATACAAAGTATGTGGTCCGAGGAGTCAGACATGACCAAGTTTCAGTTTGATACTTAGAAAAATGAACCGAAGTGTTAATTTTTCCAAAGTAGATGATCTGAGAACCAGACATAACTAGCGTTCTATTCAACACTTAATAGAATATCAATTTAAAAAAGGTATGTGGTCCGAGGATCTAGGCATAGCTAAGTTTCAGTTTGATACTTAAAAAAATGAACTGAAGTGTTAATTTTCCTAAAGTAGATGATCCGAGGACCAAACATAACTAAGGTTCTGTTCAACACTTGATAAAATATCAATTTATACAAGGCATGTGGTCCAAGAAGCCAGACATGACTAAGTTTCAGTTTGATACTTAGAAAAATGAACTGAAGTGTTAATTTTCCCAAAGTAGATGATCCAAGGACCAGACATAACTAAGGTTTTGTTCAACACTTGATAAAATATCAATTTATACAAAGTATGTGGTCTGAGGAGCCAGGCCTAACCAAGTTTCAGTTTAGTACTTAGAAAAATGAACTGAAGTATTAATTTCCTCAAACTAGATGATTTGAGAATTGGACATAACTAATGGGCTGTTTGGGAGTTAAAAAGAGGAGGGGGAGTAGAGTAGAGGGAGGGAGAGTAGTTCAATTACCTTATTTGGAAGTTTTTTAAGGGAGGAGGGGGAGGAGTTTGGAGGGGTTTGGAGGGGTTTCAACTCCCTCCAACCCCTCATTTTTAATTCCCCCAAATTGGAGAGATTTGGAGGGAGAGTGGAGAATAAAAATGCTTGACCAAATGAATTACCAAATTTGCCCTTATTATATTAACAAAATTACAAATGAAAAGACTAATTACTCCCCTCCCTCTTATTTAATTTTAAAAACATCCAAACAAGGTGGAGGATAGCCATTCCCCTCTACTCTCCTTCCCACTACTCTCCTCCCCTCTACTCTCCTCCCTCTCTAAACTTCCAAACATGCCATAAGGTTCTGTTCAACACTTGATAAAATATCAATTTATACAAGGTATGTAGTTCGAGGAGCCAGGCATGACCAAGTTTCAGTTTGAGACTTAGAAAAATAGTAGTCAACGTCACATAATGTCAATAGAAATAAGATAGCATAAGTGCATTTCATTAATAATAATACATTCATAAGTTAAATACATTCTAGGGACATGGTACAACATTTTCATCTAGATCTTCAAGATAATATGCCCCTATGCCAGCTACTGAAGTGATACGATAAGGTCCTTCCTAGTTGGGTCCAAATTTTCCCCATGCTAGGTTCTTCGCAGTACCCAAAACTTTTCTCAATACCAAATCTCCCGGTGCAAGTGGCTTTAGCTTCACATGGGAATCATATCCCTGTTTAAGTTTGTGCTGATAATAAGCTAGCTGAACCATGGCATTTTCTTGCCGCTCTTCAACTAGGTCTAAGTTTTTTTCTAATAAGTTGTCATTACTGCTTGGGATGAAAGAGCTTGCCCTTAATGTCGGGAACCCAGTTTCAAGAGGAATTATAGCCTCGGCTCCATAAGTCATAGAGAAGGGTGTCTCTCCAGTGGATCTCCAAGCGGTTGTTCGATACGTTCACAAAACATGTGGCAATTCTTCCACCCACCTTCCCTTAGCATCATCAAGTCTTTTCTTGAGCCTATTAACTATAACTTTATTGACAGTCTTAGCTTGCCAATTCCCTTGTGGATAAGCTGGAGTGGAATATCTATTCGTGATGCCGAGATCACAATAGTATCTTCTGAAGGCCTTACTATCAAATTGCAGGCCGTTATATGAAATAAGAGTATGAGGGATTCCAAACCTAGTGACAATGTTTTTTCAGACAAATTTCTTCGCATTCAAATCCCTAATATTTGACAACGGCTCAACCTCAACCTACTTAGTGAAATAATCTGTTCCAACAAGCAACCACCTCTTATTTCTTGCTGCTTTTGGGAAAGGTCCTACAATATCCAAGCCCCATTAAGCAAAAGGCTAAGGACTAGACAGAGGGTTAAGGACACTCCCTGGTTGACGGATATTGGGAACAAATCTCTAACATTGGTCACACTTCTTTGCATAATCCTGTGCCTTTCTCTACATATTTGGCCATAAATACTCTTGTGTAAGAGCTTTATGAGATAAATGTCTTCCTCTTGTGTGACTTCCACAAATTCCCTCATGTAACTCTTCCAAAAGTAATTTTGTTGCTTCTGGGTGTATACATAGCAAATATGGTCCTAAAAAAGAGCATTTATACAACTTCTAATCTTCGAATAGCTAGAACCGAGGTGCTTTTCTACGTATTTTATCTGCCTCAGACTTCTCTTCGAGCAAAATATCATTTCAAAGGAACGAAACTATAGGATCCATCCAACTAGGTCCCACCCTAATTTGATGAATCTGGATGATGTCACTATTCGTCCCAGTGGGTTTACACAGATTTTCAATGAGAATGACCTGAGGTAGGCCTTGTGCCGAGGAAGTCACAAGGGTGGCTAGGGAGTCAACATGGGTATTCCTGCTCCTAGAGATATGTAACAAGGTAAAAGATTCAAATTTTGATTGTAAACATCTGACCTGGGTTAGATACTCTTGCATTCTCGGATCTTTGGCCTTTAACTCTTCTTCCATCTGGCCCACCACTAATTGTGAATCTGAGAATATTTGCACTGTTTTACCACCGATCCTCTGAACCATAGCCATTCCTACTGTTAGGACATATGTGGTTCAAGTTGTTTTGAACGTATGTCATTATTTTATGTAATTGGCTTATCCTTTGACAAAATGCACTTTACTTGTAATTGAGTAGATTTAGGATGTGTTTAACGCTTCAAGAAACTGGGTTTCAAGATCAAGTGTTGAAATCATCAAGTCTATCTAAGAAACAAGCTGGAAAGTACAAGTTATTAAAGCTCGACACCTGCATCTATCGAGCTTTAAGAAGCTGTTTTAGCCCTGAGGCTCGATAGCTGCTCGACAGCTGCTCGACACCTCTAGCTGTTGAGATTTAAGGAAAACAGATTCTAAGTTCTGTTTTGATTCCAATCCGTGGATTTGTCTTTGAGGCTTCTTTTCTTCTAACCTTAGACATATAAAATGATTATTTTAAGGGCTGTCAATAGCTACACAAGTTGCACAAGCATTGAGATATCCTTGTTCGAGCAATTTGTGATCCGAGACAAATTTCATGCCCTAGTTTATCTTTCTTGTGAAGAAGTTGCTGTGTAATGTGCACCATAAGGTTTTGTAACCAAGCATCTTCTTGATCTTCATCGTGTGGATGAATTGAAGAACTTTGCAGCCAACAACTCTCTCTCTAGTTAGTGAATTGAAGTCGCGTACTGGGATCCGCGTAATTGGTTAGTCACGTACTGGGAGCCGTGCATCAAAAGGAGAAACTGTCACTATAGAACAACTCCAATTGGGTATTGGGGTAAGGGTTCAACTGTAGGTTGGTAAGGTACTAAGATTCCTTTACTTGTAACCGCTTGTTGTGATAATAGTGGAGTTTCGGGAGTGGTGACCTTAAATCATCCGGTGGAATTTTTGCCGTGTAGGTTTTTTCCATTCGTAAACAAATCACCATGTCAATTTAATTTCCGCTACATACTTTAGGTTATTAGTGATTTGTTTGTGCTACCATGCTACTTGCATGTTAACTTGATTAATTAATAACTTGGCTAATTAATCAATTTAATTCATCACAAGGGGTCTACGTATCTGCGGACCGAGAAATAAACCGGTTGAAGGCAGCAGTCATCCCTGTAAACCTCTGAACCTCTTTAGGATTTCAAGGTAGCTGTAAGCTACTAATTACCTTAACCTGTGCAGGATTAAATTCAATTCCCTAATGAGTTACCATGTAACCTAGAAATTTACCTGATCCTACACCAAAAGAACACTTAGAAGCATTAAGACACAACTTGTACTTTCTTAGCGTCTGAAAAGTGTCATTTAGGTCTTCCACATGCATGGAAACCGTTTTAATTTTTACCACCATATCATCCACGTACACTTCAATAATCTTTCCTAGTTGTGGCTCAAACATCCTGGTTATCATCCTTTAATAGGTAGCTCTAGCGTTCTTCAAACCAAAAGGCATTACGTTATAGTGATAATTCCCTGTAGGAGTGACAAAGTCTGTCTTCTCCTGATAGTCTGTCTTCTCCTGATCATTCGCAGCCAAAGGTATTTGGTGATAACCTTAAAAGGCATCCAAAAAACTCATTTGAGGATGCCCAACAGTGACATCCACCAGCTGATCTAATCAAGGCATTGGGAAAGAATCTTTAAGACAAGCCTTATTCAAATCTGTGAAGTCCACGCATACTCTTCACTTCCCATTCTTCTTCTTCACTACCACCGTATGAGCCAACCATTTAGTATAAAACACCTCCTTGATAGTGCCAACCTTTTTGAGCTTGACTACCTCTTCTTTGACGGCTTCAGAATGTTCCTTAGATGAGCGCCGAGGTGGTTACTTCCTCCGCACCACAGCCGGATTGACATTTAGACAATGACAAATAAAACTTGGATCTACCCAAGGGGCCTCATAAGCATTCCATGCGAATACATCAATATTTTTCTTCAAAAACTTAACTAGTTCCTCCTTTTCCTGAGGTGGCAATTGAACTCCCACCTGAAAGAATTTTTCAGGGTCGTCACCTATAATAACCTCTTCTAATGCCTCACACGCGGGTTCTTCTATCGTTGCCAAAGACATTGACTGCTATGAGCTCCCTTCAGCAGAGGTCGAGGGCTCCGACCCAGACTGATGCAGAATTGCAACCGTTATGCATTATCTAGCCACAAATTAACTCCCAATTAGCTATTCGATCTGATCCTCAGATGGAAATTTCACCTTCAAATGCAAAGTTGAGGAAACCACACTAAGGCATGAAGCCTCTTGCTACAATGGTCGTGTAGGGAGAATATGCATCTACTACAATGAAATCCACCTCTACCACCTCGGAGCCTAATTGCATAGGCAATCTAATTTGGCCCATTAGTATGACAGATTTTCCCTTAAAGCTTATCAGCCCCTTGTACAAGTTAAAGTACATTATATCTGCACCATTGCCCTAGTACACCATCACCCTCTTCACGTCGTAGGCCTCTATCCTCAGCGTAACCACCAAAGTGTCATCATGTGGTTGTATAGTCCCAAACTTGTCCTCTTCTGAGAAACTCAATGCTGGTAAGATACTCCCCTTAGCCCTTTTCGACTCAGAACTAGAATCCTCGGCTAAGGTTCATGCTACGAACATCACCCTGGAAGGACAAGAACCAGTCCTTCCAGGAGCAGCAAAAATAACATTGATCGTACCCAAAGGAGGCCTTGAAGAAGTGTTGCCCTGATTTACCGAACCCGAATGGTCTCCTTGCCCATTGAGCCTATACAAAAACTGATTTAACCTTCCCTCCTTAACCAACTTCACCAAATGATTCCACATGATCCTAGAATCCTTAGTGGTATGAATCCTTAGTGGTATGAATCCTTTCTTGATGATACTGGCAATGAAGTTTCTAATTACGCCTCATAGGGTCCCCTACCATTTTGTTGGGCCATTTGAAATATGGTTTATTCTAGATTTTCTCTAACAGCTGATGCACCGGTTCCCTAAATACAGTATTAACCACTTGAGGAGTGGTAGGACCAGATTGTTCAGCAAAATCTCTTCGGGGCCTATTGTTATTGTATCTGTCCAACCAGAAATCCCTCCTCTCTTGAGGAATAACCTTCGCCTTTCCCTTACCTTGCTGCTAATCTTCCTCAACCTGTTTAAACTCATCAATGTGATCCATGAGCCGACATACACTCCTTATAGGCTTTTTGGTCAAAGGTTTCCTCAAGTCGTGCTCGGTAGATAGGCCAACCTTGAAAGTTCTTATTGCTACATCATCAAAATCTCCATCGACCTCATTGAACATCTCCTCGTATCTGTCAGAATATGTTTTCAGGGTTTCTCCTTCTTGCATGGCCATGGACAATAACGAATCCAATGGCCAAGAAACTCTACTATAAGTAATGAAGCAAGACCCAAACGCCCGGGTGAGTTTCATGAAGGAATCAATAAAACCTGCCATCAAGCCATTAAACCACCTCATCGCCACAAGTCCTAGGCTAAAAGGGAAGACTTTGCACATTAAAGTTTCATTCTTAGAATCTGTTAGGAAATTTAGACCCCGGTTGATAGAATTAACAAATTTTAAACCTAAGTTGTTAATTAGATTTATTATGAATAAATTTGTTAGAACAAATAAACATCAATATCATGTCACAAATAATATGTAGCAGAAAAGTAAATAAGACAAGATATGATGACCTAAGAAAACCAATGAAACCAACCAGTTTCACAGTAAAAACCTGGGGGGAAACCTTCCCAAAAAGCAATCCATTGTAATAAAGAGAAGTTTCAGATCTAGTACAAAACCTTTGTCCTTAGACTCTACAATCCCCGTAGATGAACTTACAGCAGAAACTTTCTACTGCTTCAGAACTTCTGAACTCGTCAATATATGAATGCCACCCTTTGATGCACAGATCCTAGTACGTGACTCACTCCTTTGCATGAATCTCAATACGTGACTCACTCACCAACTTGAGGAAGAAGACTGTTGGCTGCAAAGTTTTTCATTTCATTAACAATAAGATCAAAAAGCACTTGGTTACAAAACCCTAAGGTGTAAAGATGCAGTAACTTCTTTTTTAGAGAATAAGGCTTCGGTCATCTTTTGCATATGTTCTCCTTATATTCTCTTATGTGACAGCCTCTAAAATAAGCCTTATATATGTCTAGAGTTATGAAACAAGAAACCCTATACAAATACATAAGCATGGGCAGAAAATCAGATTTGAAAATTCTGATTTCCATAACCTTGATAGATACCTCGATAGATAGTATCTGTCGAGCTTTATTAAACCTCGATAGATAGCTATCTGTCGAGCAGCTGTCAAGCAGCTGTTGAGCTATCTGTCCGCAGGTGTCGAGCTATCTGTCCAACTTTAGTGAACGATTTTTCTTCACTTGTTTCTTGGTCCGGTCTTCATGGCTTTAATACTAGACTTGAATAACATGTTCTTTGAAGTATTAAACACATTCTAGATCTACCCAATTACAAGTAAAGTGCGTTTTGTCAATGGATTAGTCAATTACATAAAATATGTCCTTAACAATCTCCTCCTGTGGCAATCCGTGACAAAACCACAATAAACAAATAAACATATGAGAGAAATCATAAGGCACTCAACTCATGCTCACTTGTTGAATACAATAAAATCTATCCTAACATAAACTCTTGAAAAAATTTGCAAGAAGAGAGTTCATAACAAGTAGATCTTGACAACCTGTATTTCTGAAACACTTTAAACAAAACACATCAAGGCATCTTTGTGTGAAGCAAAAATAATAGATTGCATAGAAAAAAGAAACATGTGTATAAAGAAAGAAAAGAAACAATACATGTAGAGATAGTTGAATAAAACATACATCATTACATACATATCTAAGATAAGCATCGTGTATGTAAAAAAAATGGTCACAAGACCTAGGTACAAGAACAATGTATCTCTAACAAAGAAAGAAAAGAAAAGAAAAGAAAGGATACAAGTAATCCTCACTACATCCCCTAAAGAAACAAAACAACACTCCTCCTAACAAAAAATCCTATATCCTAACTCTCCCCTGAAGAATGACTACTCTCATAACTAAAAACTACTCCTCCTTTGTGTCACAAGTGATAAAGGGTAAGAGTGTCAAGTAGACATCTCGTCAGAACTGGAAGAGCTAGCATCTCTATCCTCATCATCATCATCGTCGCTGGAACCATCATTGTCAAATGCCACAAATGCCTCGGGAGGAGGAGAGGAAGACTCCACAAAACCACCAAGGCGAGCCTGCCGTCTAGCAATATGGCCAACATGGGTGTTCACCTGATACAACTCAGTAGAAAGTGTATCAAGGCAAGCATCCATGCGCTAAAGCTGCGCCATGATCGCATCCAAAGTCACACCTCACACTACAGTAGAGGGAGCGGAGGTAAAATGAGTTGAAGGAGTGGGAGGAGCTGTTGAACCGAACCGTTTCGAAAAAAATTGTGCCTTGCTCCGTTTAATGGTTGCGTAATTAATGGCACACATAATGGAGAAGTGGTCAGATGAGGGAAAAGGAAATGGCATAAAATCTACGTGATAGCTGAAGGAAAGATAAGCTTATCACGGGTCGTCGTATCCCTATACACATCTATGATAGAAATAATGAAATGTGAAGGAAAATCTATAAAAAGATCCTTAAGAAGGGACAACAGAAAACGAGCACGAGACTTTGTGTAGAGTTGTAGTGAGAGAGAGGATACAAAACAAAAGTCATCACCATGTTCAAGAATTTAGGACCTTTAGCAAAAGGTCGACATGATGTAAACTGACAATCACCCTAATCAGCTGGGTGCTTATAGAAGGCAGAGATCATCTCGTCTTTGGACACAGTCTGTAGACACTCACAACCTCGGTAGTCAGGATGCGCAACCCTCGGAACATGAAGCACATCAGATACCAACTCCGGTATGACCACTATGCGCGAACCTCGAACGCGAGTAGGAAAGAGAGGTACTGAAGTATCAGTTCCATGCATGTTGGATTATAACTCCTAGATAAACACGGAAGGACAAGTGACTGGGACGTCACACAGTGACTCCCATTCTCAACTGTGAATGACATTGGCAAGGCCAGTGTCGACGAAATCCGACAAAATAACTTGGCGTTCCGAATGAACACCTCGTTTAGAGAAGTTCTCCGAGACGTCTGTTTGGGCTTTCTCATCACAGAATCGAATAGAAGAAGGAGTAGGATCAAAGGACGAAGAGGCCCTAGAACAAAGAGGGTCATGGGATGAAACAGACTTACATTTCGATGCCATTGATGCACTAACTCAAACTAGATAGAAAGAGGGGAAAGAAAGAAACACTCAGAAAAGTCCCAACACATTTCAAATATAACAAGTATATTGAAAGGAGAGAACGTATGCATGAGGAATGCATGAACATGTGACATGCAATATAAAAGACATCATGGGCTTAGCTCAATCTAATCCTACCAACACACAATCAAATTGCACACACCTAAATGCATGACAATATAGTTATAATGCTCATGGAATGCAATGCATGAAGTTTTAAAGATCAAATCTATAAAACCCATTCCCAAAAATTCACAAAAACCTCTTTGATTTTGAAAAACCTCAACACTTAGGTTTCAAAACATGAAATGCATGTAAATGAAAGATTAAAAACTTACCAAGTGATGAAAAACTTGAGAAAGTTTGAAAGATGCTTAGGAAAGAGATTTGAGGTGAAAGAGAGAGAGAGATTTTGGAGGTGAACAAATGCGGAAAGATCGAGAGAGATCAAGAGAATGAAGTCCGGATTGCATTTGAACAAATATATAGAACCTCAGTAAATCTCGACAGATAAAGGTGTCGAGAGGTATCGAGACAGGTGTTGAGGTAGGTGTCAAGAACACAGGCGTTGACAGATGAAGTTGTCGAGGAGGTGTCGAGGAACAAAAACATCATACACGAATAAAAGAAGCTCGATCAATCCACCATCTGTCAAGAAGCAATCGAGGGGTCAGGAGATTTCTCGATTGATTGACCTAGCTATCGAGAGGTGTCGAGATTGCAATAAAAAAAAGGTGAAGAGCTCGATAGATAAACTAGGTGTCAAGAGGTGTCGAGATTAAAACCAGTTTTTTTTTTCTTTTTTCAAGAAAGGAAAAACATAGATATGAATGCAATCAAACATGCAACTCAACCAAAAATCCAAACCACATTTTGAACTCTCAAAGTCATCTCTCAACAATAAAAATGATAAGCATTTTGGATCCCAAAAACACACACACACACACACACACACACACACACACAACAAGTTTAACCAATTTTATATTTCAAAAACAAATTAAGACAGTTTAGTGAGCATACATCAACACATGTAAACCTTGTGATGGCCAAATCACATTGTACCTGCACATGTATCAAGAGTAGCAAAGAATATTGTGTATTGTGTGTGAAAAATATTGCAAGATTGCACAAGTGTTTCTATATTATGACGATTTGAGATATGAGAAAATCACTTTTAACTCACCCACAATCAAAACTGTTTGATGGGGACTATCACATTCGAGGTACATCCTATAACTCCTATATTTTCTAGAAACATGCTTGCAATCATATTTAAAGCATATTGTTCTTTTTGCTTTTATTTTCTTTGCATATTTTATTTTATTAAACAAACCATGCATGAGTATATAAAAGAGAGAAAAGAAATACCCAATTATGTTAGACTTTTTGACATTGCATTTTTGCTATGTCGAAGCATATAGATGTCATTGACATTGCACTTTTGCTATGTCGAAACATACAGATGTCATTGCATGATTGGTGGGTAACAGTAGTGAGATGATTATTTATGCCTTTCTCTTAGAATTTTCTAGTCCTTCTCTTGAAAAAGAGTGATACGAGTGTTAAGTATAAGAGATCACTTAATCTTACTCATCACAAACAAAGAGCCACAAAGCTCAATTGCTTAGTTGTGCTTAAGGATGCTCATTTAAGTTACAAATGATACAAAGTTTAGAGAATTTTGTTTCAATGACCATTTTAAGGTTCATAAGAACCAATGTATACATACACACATTGTTTTTGTATTTTTCTGATTTTTTCTTTTTTATTTTGGAAAAAAAAAAAACAAAATAAAAACTAAACAACCAAACAAAAACAGACAAATAACATGAAAGTATGAAAGAAAGATGCAAATGCATGAAGGCATGGTAGAAAGGTGTAGATGCATGAAAGCATGATTTCAAAAGTAGATAAGAAATCAAGTAAAGAGAGTCCTACTTTAGATAGAAAGAACTAAAGTAGATGACAAACAAAAAAGAAAATTAAGTCTTAGGCTCCTTTCTCACCCACACAGCATGAGTTTTTGGCTGTGAAGATGAAAATGCACGTGTCCTAGTATGTCTACTAAAGGATATAGAAGAATTAAGATTCTCCTGAAATTGAGTTAAAAAGTTCAAAGCTTTTAATAACTCTCCAAAAGTTTCCACAACAACGGAGGTCAAGGATCATGCTCAGGAAATTAATCTAATCAGAGTGTACCCGCTCTGATACCAATTGTTGGGAAATTTAGAATCCAATTGATAGAATTAATAAGTTTTAAACCCAAGTTGTTAATTAGATTTATTATGAATAAACTTGTTAAAACAAATAAACATCAATATCATGTCATAAATAATATGTAGCAGAAAAGTAAATAAGACAAGATATGATGACCTAGGAAAATCAATGAAACCAACCAGTTTCACAATAAAAACCTGGGGGGAAACCTTCCCAAAAAGCAATCCACTATAGCAAAGAGAAGTTTCAAATCTAGTACAAAACTTTTGTCCTTAAACTCTACAATTTCCGTAGATAAACTTATGGCAGAAACTTTCTACTGTTTTAGAACCTCTAAACTCTTCAATATATGAACGCCACCCTTTGATGCACGGATCCCAGTACGTGACTCACTCCTTTGCACGAATCTCAATACGTGACTCACTCACCAACTTGAGGAAGAAGAATGTTGGCTGCAAAGTTCTTCACTTCATTAACAATAAAGATCAAGAAGCACTTGGTTACAAAACCCTAAGGCGCAAAGACGCAGTAACTTCTTTTTGATAGAATAAGGCTTTGGTCACCTTTTACATATGTTCTCCTTATATTTTCTTATATGACGGTCTCTAAAATAAGCCTTATATATGTCTAGGGTTGTGAGAAAAGAAACCCTACACAAATACATAAGCATGGGCAGAAAATCAGATCTGAAAATTCTGATTTCCGCAACCTCGATAGATAGTATCTGTCGAGCATCATTAAACCTCGATAGATAGTTATTTGTCGAGCAGCTGTCGAGCTATCTGTCCAGCTTTAGTAAACAACTTTTCTTCATTTGTTTCTTGGTCCAGTCTTCATGGCTTTAATACTAGACTTGAAAAACATGTTCTTTGAAGTATTAAACACATCCTAAATCTACTCAACTACAAGAAAAAATGACATATGTTCTTAACAGAATGCACTACCATCCTCTGATTGAAATGACTCACATGCTCCACGAGGTCCGTTCGGCCATTATAAATGATGAATGTTGGCTAGGTGAATCGCTGAGGGAGCTTCCCTTTTTCCACCCTACGTGTGAAAGGTAACTTGGAAATTTGGTGCAACACCCTACTTATAGCATCATTTCCCAAGCCCCTGGAGGAAAGCTTCCTACCCTCACGAGCACGAAGATTTCCCTCTTCTTAGAAAAAAGACTCATTAGGAGGAGTTCTTGACCTAGGCCTATAACTACTACCCTAGGTCAGAGAAGGAGGGAGTTCGCCTTCGCCTTCGCCTTCGCCTTCGCCTTTCATGGCGCAACTTCTTCTTCAGGTGGTCAATCTCCAACTGCATGGCCTTAGCATTTTCCTCATAAGGAATTCTACTTCCACCTCGTGAATGACTCCTACTAGTGTGGGCTGTGTGCACACTGCTTTCTTGATCTCTTTCCTGTTTAAGATGCAGGAACTAGGGATGGCAATTTAGATCCGACCCGCGGATACCCGGCCCGGCCCGGCCCGGCCCGACCCTAATGGGCCGGATTTTACCTGGTCCGATAAAGAATAGGGTCGGATATGGGTTATTAAAAAAAAACCCGAAGTGGATCCGGGTCGAGTCCGGGTTTTTAAAAAAAATCCGAAACCCGACCCAAAACCCGGCCCGGATAAAAACCCGGTTATATTAAATTACTAAACCCCCTCTTATATATATATATATATATATATATATATATATATCATATTAGTAACCTTGTAGACTTGACTGAATGGTTTGAATCTAGAAAAAAAATTGTAATGGGCTTCAATTTTTTTTTTTTTTTTGGGTTGGGCTAGATTTGGGCCCAAGAGATAAACGGGGCCTGCGGGGCCCGGTGGGGCGGGTTTGGGCCCTGGAAAAAAAAACCCGATTAATAATCGGGCCAGGTCCGGGTCTTGGGTTTTGCCCCGCGGGTCGGGTCCGGGTATGTAAAAATCCGGCCCGAACCCGACCCGTTGCCATTCCTAGCAGGAACTGATCTTCACGCTAGGACCCCATAGACTCTGCATGGTGTGGATTTGAGCCTGCCATAATGTTAACCTTCCTAGAACACAAGATTTCCCACAAATGATGCCAATTGTAAGGTCACAATTTGCACCCAAACCCAACCGTAAGAAGAGAATAGGCCTAAACAGCCCAATACAATGAAATTTGTAGAGAGTGGGCTTGAAATCTAGGTTCTAGTGATGGTAAATGACAAACATAATGGACTAGATTGCAATATCATACACACTGGATTGTTTACGTAACAGAAACTGTCCTCGGACACAAGCTGATGATGATTTATATTATCTTTCACTCTTTTAAGATAGATTACAATATGGATGCTAATGTATACAGAGTTCTCTCCTTTTTTTCTCCGATCCCTCTCCCTTGAACATCTTCCTTTCCTTTTATATATCATCTTCCTCCTTCTCACCACCTTCCACGTATGGATTAGATTACTAATTTAGATACTTGTCCCATCAACCTCCCTCTGAAGTCTTTGGAGGCAGCTGTAAGGCTGAATTTTGATTCTTAGGCATCACTTCCCCATTAATGTGGCCAGAGAAGTAGTTGCAGAGCATTCAATATGGTGGTAACAGCTTTCTTTTAGATATTTCACAGCCTTTCTTCTTATCTTGTACATCTACCATGTCTACCCTTACTTATAGGATCTTCTAGAATATTGCCTTTGGATGTCAGACAGCCCTTTCCTACCTCAGCTTTACATAGCCGAGGACATACTCTTCCTTGGATCACCTTCTGGGATAACCTTGATCAAATATCACTTCTTTATCTATCAATATTGCCTCGTGGGTTGATATTCCCACGTCCTCGGACCATTCAGTGTCCTCGGATTAGGCCTTTAGCCCAATACATATTGTTGGCCCTATTAACCTCACATATGTCTATACATATCTATACTATATATAATAATGGAAGTTTTGTAATAAATTTTTATAAAGCTCTTTATGCATTACTTCTTTAGCATCTTTTCTTATTTTTTGTTTTTGTTTTTGTAATTCTTGTTTAATTTGTTCAACTTTTCATCTTCTTCAATCATTGTCTTTTTAGTTCAATCTTTCATCCCCTCCAACAATTTTTTTAAAATTTTCATTTGATTTCCTTTAGATTTTTAATTTTTTTTCCTTTATATCTTTTTAAATTCTACAGTTTCACTTTTTTCAACATTTCATCTACTTCCACCATTCCTCTTCCATCTTAATTTTCACATAAATTTCTTCTTACTTCATTTCCACCCCTCTCCCCTATTCCTTCCAAATTGTCCACAACAAAAAGGTCACTACTCTCTCTCTCTTTCTCCAATTTTTTTCTCTTTTGGTGGATTTTTTTTTTTTTATATTGTTTCAACCATTTTTTTCTACTAATGTTTTTTTTTTTTTTTTTGGTTATTGTTGATTTATTTGTCACGTCACATGTGTATATCTCTTTGGTATATGTTTGGACTTTTATATAAATTTAGGTAGTTTGGTATTCTAAGTTCCAATCACAAGTTCTTTTTCTTTGTCCCATTGGATTGTTTTGATTTGGGATAATAATTAGTTGTTTTGCAAGTTAAAATTTGATTTTTTTTTTTTTTATCGTGATCAATTTAGATGTTAAATTATATGAGACTTTACTAATTTTTGTTTATTATCTAACCCTTTATGGTGGGACAAAGTACTCTTAATAGTTATAATAGAAGTACTCTATAATGGCATTTATTCAGAGAGAAACAAAGGTTAGTCAAACTAAAACAATCGGATGAGTGACTTATTTTAGCTTTTGCAATTGTTTTTTTAATTATTATTATCATTTTATAACAATGCATATATAGAAATTTAATTCTTAGATTTTGCTAATAATTGTCTATCTAATAATATGTTTTGGGTGGACAAAATTGCAATTTATGCACAAAAAAAAACAAAACCTTAAAAGATTATCAACAACAAAGTGTTTTCCTAATTGGTTCAATTGTTAATTTTTTAGTTATGTTTTTCTGTGTTTTGGATTGCAGGACAAAAAAATAGGGATTTAGAAAGTTTGTTTAAAACTAAAAGAATAATTTCCAAATTTTATATTCTTTTTAATGATTCACAAAATGCTATAAATAATTTTAATTAAAAAATGAATATCTTCATTAACTTGCCTTTTGAATTTTTGAAAAAAAAAAAAATGTTTTGTTCTCATTTTGATACTACAAAATTTATATTTATGATTTATAATTGTTCCTATAATAAATAAAAATATGAATGTTCAAATTTATATTTATGATTTTGATTGTTCATATAATACTTTTCATAAACTATTTTACAACATTTTTATAAAATATTGATGTGGTCAATCGCTTGTTGGTTTTCATTTAGGTCCACAAATTTATATCACTTTTTCATTACCAATGATTACTCACCACATCAGTAATTTATAAATTTTTTTGTAAAATAGTTTGCATCTCTAACATTATTCTAAATAAAATATTATTATAAAATACATTATTTTTATTAAATTAGTACAAATTGTAAAAAATAAATTTAATAAGATCATCTTAAAAAAATTATCACACACAACACGTGAGTCTGTGAGTAGTGTGTATAATTTAAGAATTTTCCTGAAATTATTTGTGTGCTTAGACTTACTGATAACCGAAAGGCTAGCTACTGGGGTGTCCAGATTTATGAAAAGTATCAAAGTTTGGTTGGACAGTTTAATTTCAAAGAAGAAAACGAAGCTGCAAATAATCCTTACACCATTCTGTATGTAGAATTCAGACAAGAGAACGCCAACGGTAACTATTGTGAAATTAATAAATCTAAAGCTGTAGGGTTGCTGGTTGATAGGAATCGCATTAAGAGCATTCTTATCAAGAATTGCAAAAAATTTAGCATTTATCATCTTAAAACACTACTTTTTCAATTTTAACACTTCATTTTACAATATACCATACATCAAAACTTCTATTTTTTTACAACTTCATTTAAATATTATTTCTTTATAATTTTTTATTCCTTTTTTGTTTTTATTTTTTTCAGCCTCTCGTTCTCTGGTCTCACTATCTCCGTCTCTCCCTCTTGGTCTCGCCGTCTCTCCCTCTTGGTCTCGCCGTCTCTCCCTCTCTCCCTCTCGATCGGTCTCATGCCGACAGACCAATCAAGTCAACGATCCACGCCGATGAGACCGATCAAGTCGACGATCCACACCGGTCAACTCGACGATCCACGCCGGTCACGTCATAGACCCACGAACCCAGACCCACAAAATCGCCAGAGCACATCGCCGGAGCACATCATACCACAACCCAAAACGCCAAATCCATAACCCACACAACCACCGCCGAATCTAACATCAAACCACAAACTTATAAAAAAAAAATAAAAAAAAACCACTGCGATAGAGATCGGCTGGGCTTGATGCTCTGGCTTGGGTTTCGTCGAAGAGCGAGGCAGAGACATCGAGCAGAGGGAGCGAGAGAGCAGAGAAATGGGAAGAAACGGAAATGAGAGAGAGAAGAAATTTGGAGACAGAAGATGAAAGAAAGAATATAAAATTGTTTTTTGTTTTACAATCTTGCTACAGTGGGCTGCTAGACATAGCAGTCCACTGTAGCCGGATTGTAAAATAAATGGGACATAAGAAGTTTGATGGAGGATATTTTTTAGGAGTTATAGCATTTTGTATTTTAAAATTTAGCATATATAGCATTTGCTCACCTTGATGAGAAGGCTCTAATAAAATGAAGAATGATGATTATGACAAGCTGCACAACACGTCCCTGGACATGATGTTGTGACAAACTGAAGAGGGTGACATCGAAACTGTGGTCTTGAATTCTCATTCCAAGGCTGAGATCGTGAACATGTTAAACATGTTAAGGCTAGGGGACAAGCATGATGGGTGAACAGTTCTTGAATTCTCGTTACAAGGCTGAGATCGTGAAACATGTTAAGGTTACTTGACAGTAATGATTGGTGAACTTTATGGGTGGGGTTTATTACACACCTTTTAATGCACACGACTTGCACACAAATCAGTTTTTGCACTGAAATTGTGACCTCTCATTTCGAGAATTTTATTGCTGAAAATGATTGTCCAAGAAAGAAACTAAAGTCTTGGATTTTTGGTCTTGATTTGAGTGATTGAAAGTGATTGAGCGACAAAAAGAAAAGCAGATTTTTTTTATCTTTTTTTTTTAGAAAAATCAAATTTAAAATGAAGAATCAGTACATTTTCGCGATGGACTCGCGAGTAGCTCGCGAAAAGAGTATCTTGTGAAAAGGGCACGTGAGAAGTACATGCTGAAAGCTAAAGAGTTGTGCTAGCCTAGAGGTCTCGCAAGTAAGGCCTTTCCGTGAGATACCCGCGAAATTCTCTGCCTGGAGGATTTTTTAAGTGTGACTTTCTTACTCTTCACCATACTATATATACCCTCATTACCCACAAAAGTGAAAGGAGACTATTTAGAGAGAAAAATCCTAGATAGGTTTTCTACAACACACACACCCATCCTTTAGAGAGAGAGCTACTAATTCTTAGTGAGAAATCATTGTAGCCTCTTCTCATTTCCTCTCCCATTGTCATACATTGAGAGGAGATTTGTACTCAAACACAACCCACATCTTTTCAGAGTGTAAAGAGTGTTTTGGAACTTGAGAAGTTTTGGAGATTTGCCAAAAAAAGCCGTTGAAGCTTGGCGGATATAATCGGACGTATTGCAGGATCCGAAAAGTTAGAGAAAACATGACTCCATGAAGTCCGTTGGTAGCAGGAGTTTAGAGGGTTCAAGTACATCGGGTAGACTAGGCTTAGAGAGTATTTTGTTATTCGTGTACTCTAAATTTATTCTCTAGTGGATCCATTTACCGCTTGGAGGGTGGCGAAGAGGTTTTTCGCCGAGTTTTTCGGTTTCCTCTTTGATAACACATCGCCGTGTTATCTTGTGTTTGCATCTCTCTTTCCTACTTTTTTAGCTTTCTATTTACTACTATGCTTTAATGAATATGACTTAGAGTAGTTGTTTTGTTTGTTCGCTCATATTTACTTTATTCCGCACTTAGTTTAAGTTAGAGTAAAATTAACCGAGCCGTAATTTTTCTTTTGGGGTTTAAACAAGCTCTTATGTTTTAACATAAATCCAAGCTTTCAGGGTTCATGGGTCTGGGTTCGTGGGTTTGCATTCGTGGATCATCGACGTGACCTGAGTTGAGATCAGGGTGGTGGGTTTTGGTTGGGGTTGAGAACGAGGTGGGTGGGTAGTGACTGAGGTGGGTTGCTATGGCTAAGGCGTGGGTCTCTGGGTTGTTTTTGGTTTTTGTTTTTCTGGTTGATGGTGGTATGAGGATGTGGGTTTGGGTGGTGATGGCTGGCAGTGGCTAGCCATGGGTCTTGGGTTTGTGGGTTTTGTTCACCGCTCTATCCTCTGCCTCTCTCTCTTCGTCTCATAGTGAGGCTACTCTCTCTCAAGTTTAATTTATTTTTTTTTTTTTTTTTTTTTGCTATAGGGTCCATTTTTGGATGGATGCTGATTGTGGTGGTAGTGGGTTGGCCATAGGTCTGGGTTTGCTATTGAATGTTGATGGTTTATGGTGGTGGTGGTTGATAGTGGCTAACTGGGGTTGCTTGGACTGAGAAGAAAGGGGTGGAAAGAGGGAGAAAGTTGTAAAATAAAAATAATACTATTTAATGAAGTTGTAAAAAAAAATAGAATGTTTGATGATTGGTGGATTGTAAAATGATATGTTAAAATTGATAAAGTAGGATTTTCAAGTGGTAAATGCTAAAATATTTAGCATTCTTGATAAGAATGCTCTATGGGAAAGATAGCTAAATACCGCTTCTTTTTGGAGTAAGTACTAAAACACTCATATTTTCAAGGCATTTAGCAAAATATTCCATGTTTTAAAATTTGACATTGCTGATATTAAGTTTTTCTTAGAACTTGATATTAGCAATGTTGAATTTTATATGTATTTTTAAAGTAGAACTCGATCAATGTAAAGTTTTACGTAAAATTTTAAAGAAAATTTAAGAGGCAAATATATATGTATAGAAAATGTCAAGTTTCATCTGGAGTTTAGTATCAACAGTACGTATTGAATTTCAAATTTAGAACTATTTTTCTAGATGCTTTGAAAAAATGACTATCTAGCTAAATGGTTTAAAAATAAAAGGTAAATAGCCACTTTCCCCGTCTTTTAACGTGTTTCAAGATTCAACTTGATTATTTACGTCCAGATATTAAAAAAAAAAAAAAAAAACCTGTCATTTAAGTGTTCACATAACAAATTTACAATGGACTTAAAATAGATTTCATATAAAACTTTAGGTTCACCTTGAGTCCTCGACTAGCCTTAGAATAACCCAAGGTTAGTTTGTTTATTTTATAAGCATATGAACCTACAAATGATTTGGGTTTTTTTGGATCAAACATGACATAATTACATGGGACTGAAGGTGGATGGAAGCAATAATTTCATGACTTGGCTTGGTACGAACTAAAGATTCCCAACAGAGATTGAAATGATGAAAACTGATTTCTCATATGACTCTTCTTGCCCTAATGGAGTTACGGCGGGGTTGAAAATGAGTACAGCAGATCGCAGAAGACCCTCCTCATGCTTATTGGCTTGGCAGACGTCAACATTACGCAGCTGCATGTATAGTAGAATTTTGCTGTATCATATATAATATAGAATCTTGGTTTTGCTTTGACTGGAACATAATAAAAGCTTCCCTACCATTATCCTAGCTAGTTGATGAATCATATATATCTCACAAGGTTCCAGCTGATATCCCAATAGCATCTATATATGACTATAAGTATCGAATATGTGGTGCATATTCGAATGCCACCTCCCTCTTCCCCTTTTTACCTATAAATAAAAAAAGAGAAAATTTTATCACACTTGTATACACATTGCCTTTTAAAGACACGTTTTTTTTAATTAAAAAAAAAAAAACTATCTTAGTTAAAATTATTATATTTTAAAAACATTATTTATATTATGTGACAATGTGTACACGGTAAGTATGCAATAAGGAATATTGTGTGACAATCATTTCAAAAAAATAAATATATAAATTCCTTATTTGCTAATGCTAAAATAGCTTTTGCAATACTTGTGGAAGAAAGTCATAGACTATAAAGCCACCACAAGTTCAACTTGCTAGCTAGCTGGAAGAATATTTTTAATTAGAAGCTTATCCCAATTCCCAACTAGTGGAATAACTGAATAACATATTCATGCCTGATTGGAGCTCTCTCTCTCTCTCTCTCTTCGTTTACCAAAAAGCCCCTTAATTTTTTTTTTTTTTTTTATGAAAAATAAAATGTTGAAGGAGAAAAAGTGGTGTCTCCTACAACACTATCCCCATACGTGGGCCAGACATGTTAACGGCCCCTTATCTTTGTTTAGCACATAAACATGATCTTGTTGAACTATTTACTTTTTAAAGTAAAATATTTGCTACCGAACATCATTTTATTGTATCTTCATGATGTGAGAACAAAATTGTAAAGCAACTATGCTAGAGATTGACCATGTATTGAGAGTCTCCATCAGTATTAATTAGGGTAGCTATTAGCTCATTTAGCATGGTTGCTTTATCATATTAAGGAAAAAGGAAAGATGTTATTCTGAATGTTGGGGGGGAAAAAAAAGGAATCTGAGTATAACAAAAGTTATCAATTTCGGGAAAAAAAAATTGTAAAAGCTAATGGATATTTTAAGGGTCCATGTAATGTGTCCTAAGAGCACATATTAAATTATTTATTTTTAAAAATATTTTATTAGGAATTGAAAAAGTTGTAAAAAAAAGTTGATAACTTTCTAATTTTTTTATAAAATATTTTTTAAAATAATTTATTAATATATGCCCTAAGAGCGCACATTAATAAAACCCATATTTTAAAATGAAAGAAAGGCAAGTACTTATTAAAGTGAAATAAAGTATTTATATCGGTAAAGATCCTATTCCTGCTGGACGCACTTCTCATTGATTCGTCTAATTCAATAAAGATAGTGGTTATAAAAAAAAATCAACAAAGATAGTGTAAACTGACAACATATATTCATTTGACAAGGACCCTTGTTGCTTTATGGGGCAGAAAATGAGTTCACTACAATATTGTTTTCTTGTGCTTGGATTGGGTGAATTATTATTGTTGGTTTGCTTTGACAGAACCCGACATAGATACCAAACCAAAACAGAGGTTTCCTAGTTAGCCTAGTGGAATGATATCTCTTCATTGTAGCTTTTGCATTGCATTGCTTGCGAGAAGAATATTTATACTTAGGACCTCTTTGATACATTAAGAAATGAGAAGACTTAGGAAGTACTTAATTTTCCTTTTTCTTAGAAATATCTATAAAACTTTTACAATTTTTGTTTTTTAGAAATTAAATAACTTTTGTTATTGCAATATTAGGTCTGATACCATATTAAATAGTAACGAAAAAACACAAAGATTATACGATCTAGACGTTTACGTTCACAGATGAAACTATTAAGAATTATATCTTTATAATAGAAGCGAAGTACAAATTAAATCATGTGTTAATATGAACCCAAAATATATAGAGTAGGCTAAATCATAAAGTAACTATACACTAATTATAGTTAATAGACTTGATACACATACCAAATAAGATTGAGTTTGAACCTTTACTATTGTGCTAATAAATCTCTAATAGTTATACTCAGGTGCCTTTATTTTTGGACATTGCTTATTAGGTACACACACTGTTTTTGTGTGATAGATTTTTCTTAGTATCTGTGAGAAACCAACCATGCTATTTAGGTGAATCTATATTGGAAACTCTCAATACAAATTAAGTCGATCTCTATATCGTACAGTTGCATTACAATTTTATTCTCACAAGATGAAATACATGACCCCTTTACGTTAAAGAAAGTTGAGGCGCCCTTTCTAAACGAATATGGAGAGAGAGAGAGATCCCATCAACATGGATTATTCTGTGTCCTGAACCATTATTCAAGTGGCATAAATACGTCATTGCAGTAGTTGTTTCCCTAATGCCCAGTGCCCACAATTTGTTGGGTTTGTGGAAAACCTCACTATTCTAGGTACACTTGTCTATAATATGGTTGGTAATATATATATATATATATATATATATAGACACTTACGATAACTACATGAGTAATGTATTTTTCAGCATCAATCACAGACTTCAATCGATCAGGTGAAATGAACTTATGAATAAGGAAAAGTTAATATATAAAAAATTAAAAAAAAATTAAAAAAACCAAGAAGAAGAAGACATTCTATTCGTTCATGGACGTTTTTTTTTGGTAAGTTTGTAAAACGAACTTCACGTGGACAGAAACAGCCTGCCTATTGTGTCCAATAGCCACAAGTTGTTGTGTTTATCCCTTTATCCAAAGTGGAAACCCTACTGATCATCTTTTTAATGAATGAAACCCCACACTAATCTAAGTATACTTTATTTTTTTAGCATCAGTCATACCTCAGCCAATCACATACGTCAAACAGCTTAAATGAACTTATGAAATTCAAGAATTTTTTGCTTTGGTAATGTTAAGATTAAAGGTAATAGAAAAATATTGAAATAAAGCAAGGAAAGAGAAGAGAGAACAAGGAAATTTCATTTGTCTGTCGGTCTACATACATGCAAGGGAAAAAGATCCAACAGCTACATTTTTAATGTATTCTTAGTTGTTGTGGTTGTACAATGATGTGCAATGAACCTTAGTAGAGTACACATACTACACATAGAGACTAATAACTAGGGTTAAGAGTACATGAAATTATAACATAATTGGGCTTCTTATACCATTACATAATTAACTGATGAAAAATTCTTAGTTTACATTGTAGTAGCAATTTAAATTTACATTGTTAATACAATGTAAATCTATTAAAGTCTTTAACTAATATAAAATCAAGATAAATATAAACCCAATTTAAATTTTACATTATAAACTAAACAAATATAAATAATATTTTACTCTTTTTGCAAATGTATAAATTTTGTATGTCTACCATGTAAATTTAAATTAGTAGCACAAATTTAACTAAGAATTTTTCTAACCGTCTATCTTTTAACATTAAGTTAGCATTGAACTTCACGTTGACAGAAAAACCAAAACAATAAAAGGACAATATTCTTTCAATTGCACATTTTGAAACTTCGTTATTTTGGGGTGAGGTTTTCATCAGGATCATAAATAAATAAATAAATAAATAAATAAAATATATATATATATATAGTTCGGTCAAAATAGTCAAATATTAATCATTTGCAATTTATATCATTTTTTCAGTATTGTAGGTACTATTTGGTGTATTTTTTTATTTTCTCTGACAAATATCTTTGTCTTTTTATGTACTTAACAAACCCCAAACAGTGCTTGTTAACATTTTCCTAATATAACAATGTACTACATTTTTAAAACTCAAAGTTCAGGGAAGTCAAAGTTTATAAAAGTCGAGTACCGTAAAACTTCTCCTCACCAAAGTCTATTTCTTTAAGGCCTCGCTTGGGAGAAGGGAATGGAATGAAATGGAAAGGAATGAAAAGAATAATTTTAGAATATTCTTCCCTTCCCTTGTTTGGGAGTTTTAATGGAGGGAATGGAAAGTCCATTCCCTCGTTTGGGAGTTTAAGTGAGAGGGAATGGAATGGATAGGAGGGAACACTCATTCCTCTCTATTCCCTTAAAACCTCAAATTTTCATTCCCCCCGAAATTGGGAGGAATGAGAGGGAATTGAATTAGATTTAATGAATTTTTTATTAAAACTTCCAAAATACCCCTATTTATTCAACCATTTATTTTAAAAGAGGGGTCTAATAGTAATATTGCAATAAAATGATTCCATTCCATTTCCTCCATGTTACTCTCAAACAAGATTACTTACATTCCATTCATTTTCATTCCTTTCCATTCTTTTATTTTAAAACATCCAATCAAGGTTACTTAATTCCATTCCATTCATTTCCCTTACTTAAATTTATTCCATTCCATTCCATTCTATTCTTTTCTATTCCCTTATGATTATTTCATTCCATTCCATTCCATTCCCTTCTCTTGTGAACTCCCAAGCGAAGCCTAAGTCGAGTACCGTAAAACTTCTCCTCACCAAAGTCTATTTCTTTAAGTAGAATACCGTAAAACTTCTCCCCACCAAAGTCTATTTCTTTTCTTCTCTTCCTTTAGCTTTTCTTCTTCACTTCAGCCTGTCCCACACTTCGTAAATGCTAGAGCGGTGAAAATAGTCAAATACCATGTTCTAGAAAAATTTGTAGTAAAATATTATTTCGGAAATATTTAACAATTTATCACTTTTTTAGTACTCAAGTTTCATAAAATCGAATTTTAAATAGTACTCAAATTCAAGAAACTCGAGTTCCTAGTGAGTCGCCAACATGATACTGTTGACCTAAAATTTGTGAAATTAAAAAAATAATGTAATACTTGATATTATTAAAATTGAGTACTTTTTTATAGTACTCGAACTTAATAAAATGGAGTACCTTAAGGGGTGTTTAGTAGAATAGTTTGATATGAGATTTTTATAATTTTTTTTATAATTTTTTAAAATACGTATGGGTGAAAATCTATGTAAAAATGTGTATAATATTGTTTAAAATATAAAAAATATAAGTTTGAAATTAATAACCCAACAGAACCTTTTTTTTTTTTTTTCTACTTTTTGTTTCCTACCAAACTTTAAATTAGAAAATGCTGACAACCAGCTCCATTTTTGTAAAGAGAGGCCACACCAGCTGCAAGGTGTCCACTGTTGAAGCCACACCATCTTTACGTAGTGCCTTGTGCAATGGCGTAGGACACAGTATCCATTGTTGAAACCGAAGTTGAAGTAGGGTCCATTAGGTTGGCATCTATGATGCACGGACACGGACACGGACATGGACACGACACGGACACGGACACGGACACGGACACGGCGATACGGCAATTTTTGAAAAACAAGGACACCACACGGCATGGACACGGCAATTAAATAATTAATTAAATTATATATTTAGGCATATTTTTTAATATTTTTAGACATAAAATACATTTATGTCTAAAATTTAAATTATGTAAGAACTACAAATAAGCAAATTAACACCCAAAGTAATACAATAATATACATAAAATTTTTAGAGTACAAACCAAAAGTTTAAAAGTTTTTTTACAATAGTTACATCTGAAAGTAACATTCCCACCACCAGAGACAACTTTTTCTAACTTAGTAACATATTTCCATAGAGGAGCAATTTCATCATTTGATTTTTCACTTTCAGCATTCATTTTAATAAATCACCTCCAATATTTAAGTAATTTAACTTTAATAAATAAATAAAACTATAACATTAATATCTAACAAGTAACAATATTAACACATAATATAACAATATAACATTAATATCCCACTAACGTTATAAATAACACTTACTATTTAATAAGTGATGAGGCAGGCCAGTAAGTCACCCAAGTGCCAAACAGATGTCTGAAGGAAAAAAAAAAAAAAAAAAAAACAAACAAACAAACAGAGAGAAGAGGACGAAGGGAGAGAGATCGGACCTGAGAGACAGAGAGAGAGATCGGACGGTCAGGGACGGCGGCGACGTCGATGCAGCTGGCCGATCAGCCCGACCTAACTCCGGCGAGGGACAGAGGCAGCGGCACAGCGGGCAAGGTCAGAGGGAGGAGAGGACGAAGGGAGAGGTGGAGATGTGGGTTTCGGGCTTCTAACTCCTAATTTCTCCTTCTCAGACTTTTGTTTTAGTGTATATCATGAGATCAACGGTTCCGGTGAGTCCATCTGTCAAAATCTGTGATTTTCCCTTTTTTTTTTTTTTTTTTCACTGCTGGCGTGTCGGCGTCGTCGGCGCCGCGTCGGAGCCGTGTCGGCGACGCGAAAAAAAAAAAAAAAAAAAAAAAAAAAAAAAAAAAAAAACGACGCGTCTTGGACACCGGAGTCCGGCGAATCGCACCCGTTCCGGTGTCCGATACGTGTCGGACACCGACACTTCGCCAGATTTGGCGTGTCCGTGCAACCCAGGTTGGCATTGACAAGTCATAGGCAGTGCCAAGAACAATACTGAACAGTGCATGCAGTAGGGTTGAATATTTGCAGTCTGTAAACTGTACTACAAACTTGCGGTAGACTCGTGCTCAAGAAATACATTTTTAAATATGATACACTGTCTTACCCATTGGATAGGTGGCTTTGCAGGAAAAGTTTTGTACGAATACGTATTACTTTTTTACGAAATAAAAAGTAGTAAAAGAAAAAGAAAAACAAGGTACTCGAATTGTTTAAGCTCGAGGAGTGTAAAAAACTATTCGATTTTTATAGCATCGCCTTTTTAATTGCACAATTTTTTGATGGCTTATTTAAAAACTCGAGTTTACTGAATTCTTTTATTATTTACAACTGGACTTTATGAAACTTGAATATTAAAAAAATAATAAATTATTAAATATTTTTAAAACAGTATTAATTTGTCATAAATTTGGCTAAAACGTGATATTTGACCGGTCTTAGAGCTTTAAAACAGTGCAGATCCTGAAGTAAAGTTGCTCGTCATAAATTCAAAGTCCAAACTCACAAAAAAACAAATGTGAAACTGTGCAGATCCTGGAGCTTGGAAAAGAAGAGTCTTGGAGCTTGGGAAAAAACAGTCTTGGAGCTTCCTTTTTTCACGTGACTACTTGACTGGAGTGTCAGAGACCCACGCGGCAAAAAATGAAAAAAATTTAGGCATAATGTTGCTCTAGTTAAATTTGTTAAGTATCCTGAAAATACTTGTAGATAGAAAGTACCATCGAAACATATATTATGTTGTTAAAACAATAAAAATTGTTATTTAAACAATACAACCAATTAAATTTTTAATTTTTGAACCAATAGTGCATGAAAACTAACTTTCTTTTTTTACATGGTACTTGAATTCTTGAAACTTGAGTTTCAAAAGAGTAGTACCTCCCTAAACAGTGATAATTTGCTAAAAAGAAATTTGGCCAACAATAATATTTGACCATTTTGGCCTATTTAGTGTCTGTTTTGTCAACTTATTTTATTATTTAGCTTATTTTTGGTACTATTTATGAGTCTCATTGTACTTTTTGATATTATTCATAGGTCTCACTATACTATTTCAACTAATATTTACTTTTATCTACAGTATTTTTAGTAAAATATTTTTAATTTCAACAAAATAAACAGATCTTAAATAGACTTATAGTCCTGCCAATGGTTCCAAAAGCCACATCATCAATTATTTCTACTATAAGATAACTAAGTTGCGGAGGAAATAACTATCTTGGCACTAGTATCACATACACTACCAAATGATAGTGATATTTGACTATTTTGGCCTACATAATCCTGCCATTGGTTCCAAAAGCCATTTCATCAATTATTTCTACTATAAGATAACTGAATTGTTGAGGAAATAATCCAACTATCTTGGCAACTAGTATCACATACACTACCAAATACTTCTCATGGATCCGTCTAATTCAACAAAGCTGCTACTACTAGACCAACTTCCTAGAGGATGTTTTTTTGAGAACCTTGATCTCTATCAAAGAGATGGTTTCTGGTACAGACCTCGTCACCTTCAAGCTTCCATTGTTCTTCACTCACAATTTGAAGCTTATGCTGATGATGTTATTTTGGCGTCCGCTATGAAAACAGGTAGCACATGGCTGAAAGCTCTCTGCTTCTGCATCATGCAAAGGCAATTTCGTGCTGTGGGTAACAAGGATGAGGACCTTTTGGCCATACACCACCCTGCATTTTATGTGCAGACTTTAGAAATCCAAGTTTACACTGCAAATCCACCTCCAGATCTCTCAGTTATAGAGTCTCCAAGACTCTTCCACACTCACTTGCCTTATAGTGCACTGCCTGAGTCCATTAAGAACTCTGAGTGCAAGATTGTTTACATAACTCGCAACCCAAAAGACACTTTGGTTTCAATGTGGCACTTCTTCAACAAGCTTAGGACACCTGAACAAGGTCCATATCCTATAGAGAAGGCATTCGAGAGCTTTTGCAATGGTGTTTGCCATTTTGGGCCATTTTTCAACCATATTTTAGAGTACTGGAATGAGAGCTTAAAGATGCCTCAAAAGATACTTTTTTTGAAGTATGAAGAGCTACAAAGGAACCCAAAAGAAGAAGTGAAAAAGCTTGCTTCATTTCTTGGAAAGCCATTTGCTGAGGAGGAAGAGGTTGAGGAGGTAATAAGGAAGTGTAGCTTGGAGAGACTGAAAAACTTGGATGTAAATAAGAATGGTGTAGATCCATGGGTTGGGATGCCAAACAGTGCCTTTTTTCGAGCTGGGGTAGTTGGAGATTGGAAGAACATTTTAACCCCAGAAATGAGTGAGCGACTTGATCAAATTACCTGCACGAAACTGCAAGGGTCTGGCTTAGATCTTGTGGATGATGCATTAGAGCATTGTGTTGCTTTATCAAATTAAAGTTATGATGGGTACCACATAAATGTCTCATGAGAGTCTTGCTATTGTCCAACCTTTGAGAGTCCTTATTGTTTATTCTTATCTTTTCTACTAGTTATCTTATCTTTATTTAAGTAGTCCTAGTTATCTAGTATCTTATATCTATTTGAATACTTGAATAATTATATAGTAGATTGTTGCTCTTTAATGGTCCATTTGGGTTAAGGAGGAGGGAGAGAGAGTATGGTAAAGTAAAGCAGATTAAGCATAAAATTAGTTTATCTTTCGCCAATTCTACTCTATTCTCCTTTACTCTCCCTCTATCCAAATATGTCATAAATAAACATTTATGGCATTAAGTCAAGTGTTGAAGAATTTGTTATTATGTTGTGCTATGTCTTCCACTCAAAGGAAGTCTTTTATCAATTTCCATATCTATTCCTATCAACTAAGTTTACCGCTGCAGTGCTAATAATGTAATATTATGATTGAATAAGAGGTGCTACTTTAGTTTATCAGAGGAATGACCCTCGTGAATTTCTTTACTTCCAAGATGCTAGCATTTTTGTTTTTTCGCTGATTATCAGGATGCCAACATACATGCTTTGCATTTTATCAACTTGTCATGATTGTTATGTTCTCCATCAACTTTTTTTTTTCTTCTTCTTTCTCCTGAAAAAGGCCAAATTAGAAAAAATCGAAGAACCTTTTAACAATAGCGCATTTCAAACATAAATCTGTAACCTGATTTGTCATCAAATTTATTAGGGAAAAATATCTTCTTACACTCCTTTACATCCACTATTTTATATCAATATCTACCATCAATATAGAATTGTCCACATTTTAACCTATAGAATTAGATGTAAAAAAATAAGTGTAAGAGTATCATTGCCCAAATTATTAACCCTAACAAAATTATAATTTAGCATTTTATTGTTCACATGGCTTTTAAGTTTAAAACACGTTGAGAGGTAAAAGGAACACCAAATGCGTTTCCATTTTTTTTTTATTAAATGATGAGTAGTATCTAACCTATACCCAATTTTCACCCAATCAAACCCGGTGGAACCCATACTTAACCCAACTTGACCAAAATTTTAAGCTTAAATTTTTTGTGCTGACTCATTTTTAATGTATGTGTGTATATTAAAATTATATTAAATTTTTTATGTTATAGATGAAAATATTAGTAGAGTTACGCAATACTTTGACAAGTAATTCTCATAAATAAAAGTTTTTAATGTCGCATCTACTACTAAAATTGAGTGGTTTTTTTATAAGTTCACTATAATTTTTTTCTTTATCTAATATGTTATATTTTATTCTTAAAACAGTATAAATTGTGACTTTGGATTAGCTTTTTCTTTAAGATTTTTAGCTTATTTTCTTACGTACTCTTTTTTTTTTTTTTTTTGAGAATGTACGTACTCTTTTTTAAAATCCTCAACTTTTTGTAGTACAACTATATTTTTGTCAACGTCTAGTAAATAAGGAAATAAGTTTTGAACAAAAACCTACTCCAAAAGAACACTTAAGTTATATGCAATTTAATTTAATTTCATGTTTCATGTATACACATTTTGCTTTTGTTTTTGTGGAATTATTAGACTAGTAGACTATTAGAATTAATTATTAGACTATAGATTAAAGGATTTATGTATAATTCAACTTTTATCCTTTAGTGTTTTTTTTTTTTTTTTTTTTTTTTTCTGTACTCTTGTTTGTACTAAAATAAATATTAGAAAATGAGGTTAGAAAGTATTATTATTATTATTATTATTACTACTACGGTATGTGAAAAAATTATGGGTCATTTCAAGTTGACCAAATCGTCAAATACTAGGTAAAGTCCATAGGAATAGCAACTCATTTTAGTGAAATAAGTTTTTGACCTATCCCCAATGAGTCTAACCCAAACTCGTCCAACTCAACCAATTTGCCAAATCTGCCCTACATAGATTATCGAATCATGCGCCATACCATATTATGAAAAATGATATAAATAAGCTAACAAGGCTAAACAATGGACCTGCCCATTTGTTACAGCCTTGATTAAAGAGGTTTAGGGGTTTTGAGTCTTTTGACCTCTGCTGGTGGGTAGTGGCAGGGGGTGCCACCTATAAAGCATTGCACGTTGAGAGCACAGTACTCCCATACTATTCACATAATTAGAGCCTTGCTTTGAAGGAGCAAGCCATGAGTTGTGCGAGAAGGTAGCAGCAAGTTGTGTTGCCTGATGATGGATGTGTGCTACATGAGTTAGCCTTGGGGCAATGAGTTGGTGGCTTAATTTGCAAGATATTTTTTTGTGGCCATGACTTGGTTAGGTGCAAGCCTGTGCTAGGTATGGTTAAATGGTGCTTTGCTAAGTGTGGACATGTACTTGCTATGTTAGGTTGTGGTGTAGTCTGACATGTGTTGGGCCATGATTTGCTTGCTGTGTAGTGGGCAAGGCTTAACCGAGCTTCCGAAAGCATGTAGCATGTAGGTTTAGTGTGGGAAATGAGAATGTGGGCTGGACTACTTCACATTGGCCATGTGGGCTATGTTTTCAAATAGGTGATGATGCGATCGATGTTGGGCTGTGTTGTGTTGATGGGTCTTGGAGGTGGCATTGGCATTGGTGCATGGGGTAAAGTTGGTGTCAGGTACGAGGCTAAGTGCTGGGTAAATGTCATGGGCTGCCAGATGAGAGCAAAGCCTATAGTCCGTTGTCAGAGGCATATAAGTATAGCAAGTGTTAAGATTAAAGGTATATAGAAAAATATTGAAATGAAGCAAGGAAAGAGAAGAGAGAACAAGGAAATTTCATTTGTCTGTCGGTCTACATACATGCAAGGGATAAAGATCTAACAGCTACATTTTTAATGTATTCTCAGTTGTTGTCGTTGTACAATGATGTACAATGAACCTTAGTAGAGTACATATAGAGACTAATAACTAGGGTTAAGAGTACATGAAATTATAACATAAGTGGACTTCTTATACCGTTACATAATTAACTAATGAGAAATTCTTAGTTTACATTGTTGTAGCAATTTAAGCTTACATTGTAGTACACAAAATGTGTACAATTTTATATACATTTGCAAAGTGTACAATATTGTACACATTTTATGTGTCTATAATATAAACTTGCATTGTAAATACAATGTAAACCTATTAAGTCTTTAACTAATATAAAATCAAGATTAATATAAACCCAATTTAAATTTAACATTATAAACTAAACAAATATAGATAATAATGTACTCTTTTTACAAATGTATAAATTTTGTATGTCTAGCATGTAAGTTTAAATTAGTAGCACAAATTAAGCTAAGAATTTTTCTAACAGACTGTCTTTTAACATTAAGTTAGCATTTAACTTCACGTTGACGGAAAAACCAAAACAGTACAAGGACAATATTCTTTCAATTGCAGATTTTGAAACTTCATTATTTTGGGGTGGGGTTTTCATCAGTCAATATGGTCAAATATTACCTTTAGCTGAAATATAGCAATCTACCTTTGTAAAACTCGGGGAAGTTGAGCTTATAAAAGTCGAGTACTGTAAAACTTTTCCTCACCAAAGTCTATTTCTTTTCTTCTCTTCCTCTTAGCTTTTTCTTCTTCACTTCAGCCTGTCCCACGCGCATAAAGCTTGTGATACAAGTTCCGTAAAATGTGAAATTGTGCAGATCCTGGAGCTTTAAAACAGTGCAGATCCTGAAGTAAGGGGAAAAATACACCCTGGCCTGAAGTGAAGTTGCTCTTCAAAAATTCAAAGTCCAACCTCACAAAAAACAAATGTGAAACTCTGCAAATCCAGGAGCTTGGCAAAGAGTCTTGGAGCTTGGGAAAAAAGAGTCTCGGAGCTTCCTTTTTTCATATGACTACTTGACTGGAGTGACAGAGACCCACGTGGTAAAAAATGAAAAAAAATTGAGGCGTAATGTTGTTCCAGTAGTATTGCTAAAATATTGTAAAAATATATGTGAATAAAAAAGTATTATGAAAATATGTATTATATTGTTTATATAGACCCTCAATTTTTGAACCAAATTACATAATGCATGAAAACCAACTTTCTTTTCTTACATTGTACTCAAATTTTTGAAACTCAATTTCCAAAAGAGTGGTACTTCCTTAAACACTGATAACTGATAATTTGCTAAAAAAAATTTAGCTAACGTGATATTGGACCATTTTAGTCTATATAATCCTACTAGTGGTTCCAAAAGCCACTTCATCAATTATTTATACTATAAGATAACTGAGTTTTTGAGGAAATAATTATACTATCTTGGCAACTAGTATCACATACCCTACCAAATGACAGTGATATTTAATCATTTAGGCCTATATAATCCTGCTAGTGGTTCCAAAAGCCACTTCATCAATTATTTTGGATAACGTCATTTATCTTAACTAAATTTCTCTCAAACCTCCAAAAAAAATTAATAGTGTTCATTTTCTCACTGAATTGACCACTCCTTAATTGGAAAATTTTAGTATTTCTATGAACTTTGCCGTGCATCGCACGGGTTATTTATACTATAAGATAACAGAGTTGTTGAGGAAATAAATTTACTATCTTGGCAACTAGTATCACATACCCTACCAAATGACAGGAATATTTAATCATTTTGGCCTATTTATTCCTGCTAGTGGTTCCAAAAGCCACTTCATCAATTATTTTGGATATTGCCATTTATCTTAACTAAATTTTTCTCAACCCTCCAAAAACATTAATAGTGACATTCATTTTCTCACCGAATTGACCACTCCTTAATTGGAAAATTTTAGTATTTCTACGAACTTGGTTGTGCATCGCATTGATTAGTAACTAGTTTGTTGAAAACTGAAAATTTATTACTGAAAACATTGTAGCAAAGTAATTTTTAAATATAAATAGTACCGTGTGAGATCCAGCAAAATATATAATATGTGTTTAAAGTAGAGTTGGCTGACAAGTACACAGTTACTGTGGGACCTACCTTTTAAATGCCAAATGCAAACCTGCTGAGGGAAATGCTTTTCAAACGGTCACTGTAAGATAACTAAGTTGTTGAGGAAATAATCTAACTATCTTGGCAACTCGTATCACATACACTACCAAATACTTCTCATGGATCCGTCTAATTCAACAAAGCTGCTGCTACTAGGCCAACTTCCTAGAGGAAGTTTTTTTGAGAGCCTTGATCTCTATCAAAGAGATGGTTTCTGGTACAGACCTCGTCACCTTGAAGCTTCCATTGTTCTTCACTCACAATTTGAAGCTCGCGATGATGATGTTATTTTGGCATCCGCTATGAAAACAGGTAGCACATGGCTGAAATCTCTCTGCTTCTGCATCATGCAAAGGCAATTTGGTGCCATTGGTAACAAGGATGAGGACCTTTTAGCCATACACCACCCTGCATTTTATGTGCAGACTTTAGAAATCCAAGTTTACACTGCGAATCCACCTCCAGATCTCTCAGCTATGGAGTCTCCAAGACTCTTCCACACTCACTTGCCTTATAGTGCACTGCCTGAGTCCATTAAGAACTCTGAGTGCAAGATTGTTTACATAACCCGCAACCCAAAAGACACTTTGGTTTCAATGTGGCACTTCTTCAACAAGCTTAGGACACCTGAACAAGGTCCATATCCCATAGAGAAGGCATTCGAGAGCTTTTGCAATGGTGTTTGCCATTTTGGGCCATTTTTCCACCATGTTTTAGAGTACTGGAATGAGAACTTAAAGATGCCTCAAAAAATACTTTTTTTGAAGTATGAAAAGCTACAAAGGAGCCCAAAAGAAGAAGTGAAAAAGCTTGCTTTATTTCTTGGAAAGCCATTTGCTGAGGAAGAAAAGGTTGAGGAGGTAATAAGGAAGTGTAGCTTGGAGAGGCTGAAAAACTTGGATGTAAATAAGAATGGTGTAGATCCATGGGTTGGGATGCCAAACAGTGCCTTTTTTCGAGTTGGGGTAGTTGGAGATTGGAAGAACATTTTAACCCCAGAAATGAGTGAGCGACTTGATCAAATTACCTGCATGAAACTGCAAGGGTCTGGCTTAGATTTTGTGGATGATGCATTAGAGCATTGTGTTGCTTTATCAAATTAAACTTATGATGGGTAACACATAAATATCTCATAAGAGTCTTGTTATTGCCTAACCTTTGAGAGTCCTTATTGTTTAACTTTATCTTTTCTACTGGTTATCTTATTTTTATTTAAGTAGTCTTAATTATCTAGTACCTTATATCTATTTGAATATTTGAATAATTATCTAGTAATATTATCTAGTTATCTTAGGAGATTGTTGCTCTTTAATGGTCCATTTGGATTGAAAGGGAGGGAAGGGGAGTAAGGTAGAGTAGAGTAGATATAGCACAAAATTAGTTTATTTTTAATCAACTCTACTCTACTTCCCTTCACTCCCCCTCCATCCAAACAGACCATAAATAAACGTTTATGGCATTAAGTCAGGTGTTGAAGAATTTGTAATTGTGTTGTGCTTTGTCTTACTCCCAAAGAAAGTCTTTTATCAGTTTCCATATCCGTTCCTATCATTTAAGTTTACTGCTGCAGTGCTAATAATGTAATATTGTGATTGAATAAGAGGTGCTGCTTTAGTTTATCAGAGGGATGACCCTTGTGAATTTCTTTACCTCCAAGATGCTAGCATTTTTGTTTTTCGCTGATTATCAGGATTCCAACATACATGCTTTGCATTTTATCAACTTGTCATGATTTTTTTATGTTCTCCATCAACTTCTTTTTCTTTTCTTCTTCTTTCTCTTGAAAAAGGTCAAATTAGAAAAAATCGAAAAACCTTTTAAAAATAGTGCATTTCAAACATAAATCTGTAACCTGATTTGTCCTAAAATTTATTAGGGAAAAATATCTTCTTACACTTCTTTACATCCACTATTTTATATCAATATCTACAATCAATTTAGAATTGTCCACATTTTAACCTATAGAATTAGATGTAAAAAAATAAGTGTAAGAGTATCATTGCCCAAATTATTAACCCTAACAAAATTATAATTTAGAATTTTATTGTTCACATGGCTTTAAACCACGTTGAGAGGTAAAAGGAACACCAATGCGTTTCCATTTTTTTTTAAAATGATGAGTATCTAACCTATACCTGATTTTCACCCGATCAAACCAAGTGGAACCCATACCTAACCCAACTTGACCAAAATTTTAAGCTTAATATATTTGTGCTGACTCATTTTTAATGTATGTGTGTATATTAAAATTATGTTAAATTTTTTATGTTATAGATGAAAATATTAGTAGTATTACGCATTACTTTGACAAGTAATTCTCATAAATAAATGTTTTTAATGTCGCATCTACTACTAAAATTGAGTGGTTTTTTATAAGTTCATTATAATTTTTTTCTTTATCTAATATATTACATTTTATTCTTAAAACAGTATAAATTTTATGAATTTGGATTAGCTTTTTCTTTAAGATTTTTAGCTTATTTTCTTACGTACTCTTTTTTAAAATCCTCAACTTTTTGTAGTACAACTATATTTTTGTTAACATTCAGTAAATAAGGAAATAAGTTTTGAACAAAAGCCTAATCCAAAAGAACACTAAATTAATGTGCTATTTAATTTAATTTCATGTTTCATGTATACACATTTTCTTTTTGTTTTTGTGGAATTATTAGACCAGTAGACTATTAGAATTAATTACAACACTATAGATTAAAGGATTTTTGTATTATTCAACTTTTATCCTTTAGTGTTTTTTTTTTCTATACTCTTGTTTGTACTAAAATAAATATTAGAAAATGAGGTTAGAAAGCATATTAAGTATTATTATTATTATTATTATTATTATTATTATTATTATGGTATGAGAAAAAATTATGGGTTATTCTAAATTGACTAAACCGTCAAATACTAGGTAAAGTCCATAAGAATAGCAACTCATTTTAGTGAAATAAGTTTTTGACCTATACCCAATGAGTCTAACCCAAACTCGTCCAACTCAACCCATTTGCCAGGTCTGCCCTACATAGATTATCGAATCATGTGCCATACCATATTATGAAAAATGATATAAATAAGCTAACAAGGCTAAACAATGGACCTGCCCATTTGTTACAGCCTTGATTAAAGAGGTTTAGGGGTTTTGAGTCTTTTGACCTATGCTGGTGGGTAGTGGCAAGGGGTGCTACCTATAAAGTGAAAGAAGATGATAATTCTTGAAAGAAAATTCTAGATGAGAGAGAGTGATAGAGAAATAGAAGAAATGAATATTGCATATCTGATAGATTACGTCAGGTACAAGTATATATGAGCTAGCTAATCATAACTAAATTATGGCGCCAAACCATCCTAACAAATTTGGATGAAGTCTAACAGAATACAAACATACGTACAATTGTAACTAACCAATACTTCAAGCACTTAACTAATCTACATACAGTTTTACACTAGGCTAAACTACAGGTCATTTAGACAGATTATGCAACTGTGCTTTTCTATGAATTGATGCTATGCTAGCTGAACTTCTTTAGGCAACACCATCATCCTTTACATCCCCCCTCAAACTAAGGGGTGGAAGTCCCATGAGTTTGAAAGAAAGAGCATGAAACCAAGGGGAAGGCAAGCTCTTGGTAAATAAATCAGCCAATTGATCCAAGGTAGAAATGTATTAGAGAACTAAATCTCTATTCAAAACCTTCTCACGAACAGTGCTAATCCACTTCAATATGCTTAGTGCGGGCATGAAAAATAGGTTAGAAGCTAAAGCAGGAGCTGATACATTGTCACACCACAAAATGGGAGGATGATACAAATAAATCCCTAAGTCCTTGAGAAGCATCCTTAACCAATAGGCCTCAGTAGTGGTAATAACAAGGGATCTGTACTCAGCCTTAGTAGAAGATCTAAACACAACAGCTTGTTTCTTGGAGACCAAGTAATAGGTGAAGAACCCAAGAAAATAACCATGCCAGTAATGGATCTCCTATCTAAAGGATCCCCAGCCCAATCAGCATCACGATAGGCTAAAAAGGAGAGAGGACTAGGCTTGAAGTGAATTCCCCAATGAAAAGTACCTCTCAGGTATCTCAAGATCCTCTTAGTAACAATGAGATGATGTTGAGAAGGCTTGCTCATGAACTGACAAGCTTGCTAGACTGCATAAGACAAATCTAGCCTTGTAAAGGTCAAGTATTGTAAAGCCCTAACAAGGCTTCTATAAGTAGTGGGATCAGAGAGTAAAGGACTGATAGAAGTATAAGAATGAGTAGAAGCACATGGATTAGAAGCAGGCTTACAATCCAACATATGAAATCTAGACAACAGGTCTTTGGCATACTTAGATTAATGCACAAACAGACCACCATCAATATACTCAACTTGCATCCCTAAGAAGTAACTCAAAGGACCTAAATCCTTACGGGAAAAGTAAACACCAAGCTGTTTGATGATCTCAACAACAAAAACACCATGATTGCCAGTAATAATAATGTCATCCACATATAAAAGGAGGTAAACAACATGATTTGAATGAATAAGGATGAACAGATTGCTATCAACACAAGAAGCATGAACCCCAAGTGAAAAAGTTGAGATGTAAAGCTATCAAACCAAGCACGAGGGGCATGTTTAAGGCCATAGATTGCCTTGTGTAACAAACAGACATGATAAGGCTTAGACTGATCTCTTTACCCAGGGGGCTGACTCATGTATACTTCCTCTTACAAAACACTATGTAAAAATGCATTGGAAACATCCAATTGCCTGAGAGACCAACCAAAATGAACAGTCAAAGTAAGAATGATCCTCACAGTAGTAGGCTTCACCACTGGACTAAAGGTCTCAGCATAGTCCAAACCATATTGCTGCAAGTAACCCTTGGCAATAAACCTGGCCTTAATCCTGGCAATACTCCCATCACTATGTCTCTTAACCTTATACACCCATTTACATCCCATAACATTCTTATTAGGAGGCAAAGGAACTAAAGTCCAAGTATGCTACTGTTGTAAACTAGTAAATTCTGAATCCATAGCATCAACCCAATGAGAATACTTAAAAGCAATTGAATATGAAGAAGGCTCAGTACAGCTATAATTAGTCTAAACAGAAAAGACTTTAGGCTTGAAAATACCATTCTTGGACCTGGTAAGCATTAGATGAGCATTTGTGGTCAAAGGAAGAGTAGCTGAAGTGGAACTAAGAGAATTGGAAGGATCATTTGGAACAGACTGAATTGGCTCAACAGAAGAAGAAGCAGGCAACACAGACTAGACAGGAACTAAAGAACAAGAAGAAGAATCAGATTGAACAAGAGTAGAACTAGGAGTAGAGGCTGAAATGATAGGATCAGAAGAAGAACCTAAGCCAGACTGAGACACAGGAAGCAGTGAAGAAAACCAAAGATCACAAGTAAAAGGAGAAGTAGAGGCAGTGGAGGAAGACTCAGACTTAGGAATAGGAAAAATAGGAAAGATAGATTCATCAAACAAGCAATGACAAGAGATATACACTCTACCAGTAACAACATCCATGCAAATGTAACTTTTGGATTGAGGAGGATACCCAAGGAATATACACTGACTAGACTTGGGATTAAACTTATGAGAAGCATAAGGTCTTAAGTAAGGGTAATAGGAACAGCCAAAAGTCCTTAAGGCATGAAGGGGTGGTCTATGACCATACAATTTTTCCCAAGGTGAGACAGGGTTCAAAACATAAGAGGGAATCCTATTGAGAAGGTAAACAGTTGTACTAAAAGCATAGGACCAATAGGAAAGAGGAAGATTGGATTGATGAAGCATGGACAAACTACTCTCTACAGTCTACCTGTGATTCCTCTCAGCAACACCATTCTGTTGAGGAGAGTAAGGACAAGAAAACTGATGCTGAATGCCATGCTCTAAACGAAAAGATTTGAAATTATTATTAACATACTCACCACCACCATCAGACCTCAAGGTTTGGATTTTACCATTAAATTGAGTTTCAACCAAAGAATTAAGATGCAAGAAAACCTTAAACACATTAGACTTTCTTTTCAACAGAAACAACAAAGTAAAATGAGTAAAATCATCCACAAAGATCACATAGAATCTGTGTTCAAGAACATAATTAATAGGAGCAGGACCCCAGACATTTGAATGCACTAATTGGAAAGGAAATTTAGTACATGATACATGTTTAGGAAAAGGAAATTTGTGCATTTTAGCACTTATACAAGAAGTACACTTGGAACAAATATCGGTAACAGAAGAAATCTAGATAGAAGGGGAAAAAGACATAGCTGAATGGAGAATCTTTGCACAAGGATGACCAAGCCTATTGTGCCAAAGTAGAGTCTGTGGAGAGAGTGCAGCAAAACCACCAGAAGTGACATGAGAAGAAGAGGAGGAAGGCAGAGAGGCAGACATAAGTATAGGGTAGAGTCCATCCTTACTCAGCCCTCTGTAAAGCACCTTCCTAGTAAGTAAATCCTGAATTAAGACCTGATAGGCATCAAAATAACAAAATGCATTATTTTGAAGACAAAGTTTGTGAACAGGAAGCAAGTTTGAAGCAATTTGTGGAACCCTAAGAATATTGTTCAAAGAAAAATTATGAGGAGTAACAAGCTTACCATTACCAATATCTGTCACAGGTAAATCTTGCCCATTGCCAATTGTGACAGACTCACCTACTGCAAGTTGTTGAGCAATAGACAATTGAGACAAGTCTGAAGTGATATGATCAGAGGCACTAGTATCAGTCAACCAATTCTAATTTTGATTATCATTTGATGAAGCAACCATTGATCTTGCAGCTATGGAGAAGAAGAGGCCTTAGTCTGTGGAGAATAGGTGAATTGAGGATCAAACATCTGATTATTACCATGGTGGAATTGATTTCCATTATTCAACTCTTCAAGTGTGATAATGTCATTTCTGGTTCTAATTGCAGAGCAAGATGCATCATACTCTGAAGGTAGAGCTTTAAGAACTAGATGAATGAGCTCTTCTTCATATTCTGTTGCTTCTAAGTATTCTCATTGGATTGATGCTATGGATTCAGAATTTACTAGTTTGCAACAGCAGCATACTTGGACTTTAGTTCCTTTGCCTCCTAATAAGAATGTTGTGGGATGCAAATGGGTGTATAAGGTTAAGAGACATAGTGATGGGAGTATTGCTAGGTTTAAGGCCAAGCTTGTTTCCAAGGGTTACTTGCAGCAATATGGTTTGGACTATGCTGAGACCTTTAGTCCAGTGGTGAAGCCTACTATTGTGAGGATCATTCTTGCTTTGGCTATTCATGTGGTTGGTCCTTCAGGCAATTGGATGTTTCCAATGCATTTTTACATGGTGTTTTGCAAGAGGAAGTATACATGAGTTAGCCCCCTGGGTATAGAGATCAGTTTAAGCCTCATCATGTCTGTTTGTTACACAAGGCAATCTATGGCCTTAAACAGGCCCCTCATGCTTGGTTTGATAGCTTTACATCTCAACTTTTTCACTTGGGGTTTCATGCTTCTTGTGCTGACAGCAATCTGTTCATCTTTATTCATTCAAATTATGTTGTCTTCCTCTACCTTGACCTTGAGTAAATTGATTGAATTGGTTAGCTGCCATAGCTAAAGATGAAGAATCCCTAAGATCAGAAGCAATTGACCTCTTCTTAATTGATCTTTCTTTTGCATTCAAAAGAGTATTCAACTTTTCAAGTGTGATAATGTCCCTAAGATCAGAAGCAATTGACCTCTTCTTCATCAACACAGATTGCTACAACCCCAAGTTTATCCCTGACTTCTTTGATTCTTTGAGAGAATAAATCCATAAATTCTGAACCCTTCCTAATACTCATTAGTTCATCTCTAAGACTAAGGACATGAGAGCATGATATTGATGCAAACCTTTTCTCAAGCACCTTCCAAACACCTCATCTAGACCTCTGGCCTACAGTGAGAGCCAAGATTGATGGAGAGAGAGTTGAATTGAGGAAAGTGAGCAAGGCTTGCTTACGACTCTTCCATTGGAAAAACTCTGGATTAGCTTCAGTTGTAAAATTTCTAAGCTATCCTTAAGAAAAGGATCTAGAGCATGATCATCATCACTGATGGAATTGATCGTTGAGTATGCTACCAGAATGACTTCAATCTGATGTCTCCACACCAAATAATTGTTGTAATCAAGCTTCACGGTAACCATACTTGCCATAATTGACAATAGTAACAGAGATGGATTGACACCATAAGTGATTGATGAACTTGAAGTTGACCCTGTTGTTGCAGAGGACGAAAAGCTAGCAAAGGGCGCCATTAATGAGGCTTTGATACCATGAAAGAAGATGATAATTCTTGAAAGAAAATTCTAGATGAGAGAGAGAGAGAGAGAGAGAGATAGAAGAAATGATTATTGCATATATGATAGATTACGTCAGGTACAAGTATATATGAGCTAGCTAATCATAACTGAATTATGGCATCAAACCATCCTAACAGATTGGATGAAGTCTAACAGAATACAGACACGTGTACAATTGCAACTAACCAATACTTCAAGCACTTAATTAAACTACATACAGTTTTACTCTAGACTAAATTACAGGTCGTTTAGATAGATTATGCCGCTGTTCTTTTCTATGAACTGATGCGGTGCTAGCTGAACTTCTTGAGGCAACACCATCATCATTTACATAAAGCAGTGCACGTTGAGGGCACAGTACTCCCATATTAGTCACATAATTAGAGCCTTGCTTTGAAGGAGCAAGCCATGAGTTGTGCAAGAAGGTAGTAGCAAGTTGTGTTGCCTGATGATGGACGTGTGCTACACGAGTTAGCCTTGGGGCAATGAGTTGGTGGCTTTGCAAGATATTCTTTTGTGGCTGTGACTTGGTTAGGTGCAAGCATGTGCTAGGTATGGTTAAATGGTGCTTTGCTGAGTGTGGACATGTACTTGCTGTGTTAGGTTGTGGTGTAGTCTGACATGTGTTGGGCCATGATTTGCTTGCTGTGTAGTGGGCAAGGCTGAACCGAGCTTCCAAAAGCATGTAGCATGTAGGTTTAGTGTGGGAAATGAGAATGTGGGCTGGACTACTTCACATTGGCCATGTGGGCTATGTTTTCATATAGGTGGTGATGCGATCGATGTTGGGCTGTGTTGTGTTGATGGCTCTTGGAGGTGGCATTGGGCATTGGTGCATGGGGTAAAGTTGGTGTCAGGAACGAGGCTAAGTGCTGGGCAAATGTCATGGGCTGCCAGATGAGAGCAAGGCCTTTAGTCGGTTGTCAGAGGCATATACTTATAGCAAGTGTGTATGGGAAATTTATTTGACTTAAGGGTTTCGGCAAAAGAAAATAAGGGTACTTTGTTTATAGGATTATTTGTATCTTTGTAGATTACAAGGAGATTAAGTTGGTAGATTAAAGGTCTGTTTGGATAGAACTTATTGGTGAAAACTGAAAACTGAAAACATTGTAATAAAATAATTTTTACATGTGTGAATAGTATCGTAGAACTCATTTTTAATAATTTTTTCTGAATAAAGTGCTTGTAGGTCCCATAAAGTGTGTAAACAATAACTTTGTTTCTTACACAGTGAATTCATGTGCATAAACAATAACATTTACTGTTCACGTGCTGAAATAAAAAAATAAAAAAAAAAAACGCAAACTCTAAAAGTAAACTTGTATCCAAACAGATACTAAGGCAGATTTTGCACAAGGCAAAACATTAGTATTCCTTTTTGTACTTCGACATAAAGGAATAAAATTTTAGGATTTTCCCGTGTTTACTTTGCTTATTGTGTGCTAGCATTGCGTGTTGCTCTTTCCTTAGTGTAATAAATAGGAATTCATTACAATATTTAAATCCTCCAATCCATACAATCTTCAACCGGAACCAAGCACGTCTGGTAAAAAGCCCTAAAATCGATCAAAATCCAGTCAACGATTCTTTGACCATAGCAGCTTCTAAACTTAGTTGCAAATGAAAGATTAAGTTATTACCATAATAATAACTAACCTCATTACACACGCTTTGCTTTTGTGATGCGCTTTACTCGTGTGATGAGACTTTTTTATTTTTTGAGTTAAATGTAATTTCTCATACTATTCTTTAACTTTCCTTGGGGGATTGCGGGTACCCATTTTCCCAAACTTTTCAACAGTTAACACTCCTGATTGAATATTGATTAATACCAGACGGCAGAGAGAGATAAAGCTCCAAAAGAAGAAGAAGACGAAAGTGAAAGTAAAATAATTAACATAAATATAGATACAGCTTAAAAGCAAGGTTGGCGCAAGGAGCAAAGGGGAGTTTTTTTTTTTTTTTTTTGTTCAATTAAAAAAAGGATAAAAGCAATGTGCCTTGGTACTGCTTTTTTCCCACTCCTCGCTAAGCCCACCGTCGTCCACACATAGATACATTCAACAAGAAAAAGGTCAAAAAAAAAGGCCGACATAGCTTTAATGTTTTTGATCCTCGTGGTCTAAACTTGTTCTATACAAAGACATACAACTAAGACGAAGCTTCCTCTATTCACTTTGGGTCTGGGCCTTTGTCCCACACTCCAATTCATAAGCATCATTCTTTTTTCCCACTTTCCAAGTCCAAAGATTCCATTCAATGTCCTGCAGAAATTAAAAAACAAAACATGGTCACGTGAGTGCAACATTTGAGGGTCTGAGTCTGGTGTGAGTGCGACATTTGAGGGCCTGAGTCTGGTGTGAGTGTGAGCATCATCATGGGTCCAAGTGTAACCCACGTGAGCTAGCTGCCATTCTCATTTGTTACAACTTTGAATCAATTTCTCATATGTTTGACACATATTGAGATCTAGAAATACAAATAAGGACAATTCTAGATTTGGATCATGTGGTATTAATGTCAATAATTTGTCAACATGACCTGTATGACTCAAAAAATGAAACCCATCTCAAAAAAAAATCTATCAAAATATGAATCTTATTTTAGTGGATGAGAAATCCTGTAAATCATGAACCACTGTTCCTTTTACAGTTTATCATATGAAGTAACCACTAATCAAGAAAATTTGGTAAGGTGTGCAATTCTAGCATGAAATTCCTCTTTTCTTTAAGTAAAAAGAAAAAAGGTGGTTCTGAAATTTTGACAAATTTTGTGTTTGGTAGGTTCTTTGAGTAAAAAGAAAAAAGGCGGTTCTGAAATTTTGACAAATTTGTGTTTGGTAGATACAGTAACAAAGCTTGAAACAGAGGAAATCAGCTTTTGGAAGACAGCAAGACCTACAATTAAAATCTTTTTTTTTTTTTTTTTGGATTTAGAGCTGACGATAAATGTTGTAAAACAGCTATGACGATATTTCCTATAAGTACCTGTATTTCTTTAAGTATATAGAACATTGTAAAACTATGTGCTAAATTTTTAAATGGCATGGAGCACACAATTTGTTAACCACTCACAATGTATGTCTAAAAAAGACTCAAAAAAGTTCTAATCAAATTTTAACACAACTCCATTATCAATGTCCCTTTTCCAAATCATGTGTTGCGTTCTTATTGCTTGTTGCTAACAACCTTATACATGCCTTCTACGCGTCCCTGTAAATATTAAATAATATACATTTTGTCCCAACTTCTCATAAATCCATAAAAACACCTTTAGTATTTTTCAATGATAAATCATCTAATGTCGGCAATATATAGAAACAATCAAAATTAGGGCCCTCATATCATATTCTGCGTATACTATAGTCTAGCATTTTGTTTATCTTCTCCTAAGACACGTACCCTTTAATACTTGGATCCCACATCCATAACAAAAGGGCTTCAAATTATTAAGTTGTTTCTTATCTCATAAAGTTGAATAATAGATGCCCAATTTGCGGACCAGAGGACACATGGGGTACTAAATGCTAATGCCAATGAGATAGTACAAATTTGGTACCCTAACTATTTCCAAATCTTCCAATCACAACCTAAAAGCTCCGCCATCAACCACTAAATATTGATGGGTCACCAGACACCTAATCGTGGCACCTAATTGTGTAAGCAAAAGTTGCCCCCATCAAACCCACCAAAGAATTGGGTCCAACTAAAGTGCGCATAATAAACAAGAGTAGATATAGATACCAAACCCTACATTAGCTTCTATCATATACAAAAGGACAAAGGCTCCATTAAACCGTGCTGAAACAGAAATAGGAACTACCTACTGCTAATAACTGAGTATGGGTCCTCTAAAAATCAATCAGCCAGCCAAGCAAGTCTCCATCCATTTCACGATTAAGATTTTATTTTTATTTTTTGGATTTGATAGCATGTACAATACCAATTAAACGATGTTAGATATACTTCAGATTTATAACATTTAATCTTCGCCATGAAATATATTCATTTTCAAATCTCTAAAGTTTAAACCCCAAGATCTTCAACTAGTAAATTCTAAAGATGAGAATTTCCAGATAATATTTTAAGAAACTGAAATACTGTAACAATTTCTTTCACTAAAGGAGCAAAAAGCATAGACATTTCATTTGTGGTACCACACCCGTGTGGTTCAAGTTTCATACCTGGCATTTAATGATATAATTTTTCAAAAATTACTTGTGTCGTACAACTAAGTACCTGTGTGTTCATGCTTCCTAGCCAAAGAATAAACAAATCAAAGCCGCTTAACTTAACTCAGACTCTATGTACCTGGGTCAACTCAGTGACTTTCGCAAAAAAAAATCCAAATTGATATCCAATTAGTTCTAGTGACTCTACATTTGGATATATACTTAGATTTAGATTCAGATTTCGATATATACTAGATTGACATCTTCAAGCAACTCAATTGTAAAACAAGCAATAACAAGCAAGAATATACGCATGCAATGGATTTCTGAACACACTACCTTCACTTTACTCCTTATCCTAATATCTTATAACTTGACCCCACCTCATTGCTTATCCTACTTATCTTTTTCGCAAGTAATTGAAGAATCCACTCCACCAAAAGTCAAAAGAGTAGATAAAAAGCCAAACAAATACACACCAACTTTCACGAATTCCAAAATAGTCGACTGTAAAAAGTGATAAATTAAAAAAAAAAAAATTCACGTTTTTCCAAATGGTCGACTGTGTCTGTCTTGCTAATTCACAATTTCCACCACTTGTAGAAATGTAAATGGAGTAGTTATTAGTCATTGTCCGTGATGGGTAAAAAGTGATTAAAGTTTCACCAAATGTCAATTTTGATGAATAAAAAAATAAAAAAGTAAGGGATAGATGAAAAAAGTTGTGATGCGAAAAAAGAGTATACCAGGTGAAATTAGGGTTTCCCTAGATTTTTGCATAAAAAAAAGCCAACGTGATAAGACTAGAAAAAGTAAAAGTAAAAAAAGAAGCATTACCGGTTTCAACTCAGTCTCGGAAAATAACATCATCGGCGATCTCCATCAATGGCTTCAGGCATTCAGGGGCGAACTTCCTAGCAAAAAGGTAAGAATAACTCGAATTCGATGCCCTCAGCTTGTACACGAGTTCCTTCGACACTTCCTCGGGCGTGTACAAGTGCGGATGCCCATCAACACTGTCAGTCCAATTCACATTCGTGAGCGTGTAATGGGTACACGCATCGGGATCCTCCATGGACAAGAGCGTAGGAAAGTAGTGTTCTTCAGGGTAACACGAGTCGAGATTCAAGCACGGAAGCTTGAACTTCTTCCAATACTTCTTGTCTTTGACGACCATCAACGCGTGCTTTCGATTCAGCGTGAAAAACTGAGATCCAACCCTGAATCGCTCGAACGGGACTTCGGGGAGCATGACGTTCTCGCCGCGCGCGTTGTACCTGTCGAGCAAGTTCGGGTCGTCCGAGATTATCTCGATGAAGCTTTGGTAGTTCGGGAAGATCGAGAATGGCTGTTTGGTTTTTTTGTTTCGGTTGAGGGTGTTGTGGAAGAGGAAGTTGTAGACATAGTCGAAGGAGTGGATTGGGATACAATGTTGGGAGACGAGTGTGAAGTAAAGGTTCAGAGGGTCGTCGAGGAGGGCCTTGGCGATGAGCCTACGCGCGGCGGAGATGAGTGAGGGCGACGCGCGTGAGGTTTTCTTGGCCTCCGGGATGAACTTGTTTTCGAAAACGCCGGTGGGGGGAGTTATTGTGGCGGAAGGGTCGGCGTGGATGTAGATGTTGAAGAGGTGTTTGTTTTTGTTTTGGTTGAAGAACTTTTCCCACAAGGGCGAGAAAGTGAGATCGGAGTTGGTGAGGAAAAGGAAAGCGATTTTGGGTTTTGGGTTGGTGTGAGTGCCCAAGCGAGAGTGGACTGAGCGCTGTGAGGAAGTGGAGGCGACTGTGGCTTTGCTGAAAAGGGAAAGGTCTGCGAGTTCGTTGTTTGGGGGAGAGAGTGGGACTTGTTTGGGTGGGAGAAACTGAGGGGCGAAGAGGCAGAGGAGAGGGACTGTGAGGAAGAGAGCAAAGGTGAGAACAAATGGGGTTGATGAGTACATGGTGGTGTGTGTGTGTTTGTGTGTGTGTCAAGAGTGTGAGGAATTGGGATAAGATCTTAGGCAAGTTTTGGAGTGATGGGTATAAAAGCTTTGGGATTTTTCGAAGAAAAGATTTGGGGAGTGAAAAGCGTTTTCATGGGGGTGATTGATTTTAAGTTGAGGATAAATTGATATAGTTGTAGTGGAAACCGGGCTAGTAGTTATGGGAATTGGGGGAAGGAAAGAATTGGGACTAAAAAAAGAGAGATGATGCCCATCATTGTTTTTGTTTTTAATTCTTTGAGAATGGAGTTGAGAGAGAGAAATGGGGCGGGGAGAGTAAAAATGCTTATCAAGTAGTATATGGTTCTCCAACCTTTTGCTTTTTGGTGGAGTAGTGGACTCCAAGAAAAGGATGAGACTTTCTGAAAAGCGAATAGTGTTTTTTTATTGTTTTTGGGTGCTGCTTGGGTCTTTATCGGAGTAGTTATGTTTTTAATTTAATTTATGGGTATTGAGCACTGAAATATTAATAATGATTCCTGCCTCTCTTGTGACTTAAACCTATATTTTTGTTATATATATATATATATATATATAATGTATATTAGTTTTTTTTTTTTTTGATAAGCATATAATGTATATTAGTATTATGCGATGCGGTATATAATTTAATTAAGAATCATATAAAAATGAATATCTTCTCAAAAAAGTTATAAAATGAATAGTTTAAATAAAATAGAAAATTTTAAAATATTCTTATAAAGTGAAGTCACATGATAAAGAGAGTAAAAATAAATTAATAATAATACATGTGGGGACGAGGATCTCACGTCTAATTTAAATGGGTGATTAAGGTTATTTTCGAAAACGCATATCAAACCTCGAGGACGAGCACTAGTTATGTGAAGTGCATAAAGTTAAAACATAAAAAAGGAAATAAAGCAGACTTGACATGGAATACAAGAAGAATGAAGAAATAAGGGTATAGAAGCTATCCCATCCGCATTAAATACAAGATAACCACTTCTCTAACTGCATTAATGAGAAAATAACCATAAATAGTAGTAGCACGGCTAAGAGTATAAGGTAAAACTTGCTAGTATGTTCTGGATGGGAAAAAAGTTTTAAGAGTGCAATCTCAGCCCTTCAAGTGTAAAATTCAGATGAGTTGTAGTTGGATTTAAAAGCAAGAGGAAGATTCAAACGCAAGAGGAGGAAGAAAAAGAAGAAAAGAATCTATCCATCTGTAACCCTAACCTCGGACTAAACCCGATGACCAACACTTGTATTTTTTTTTTAACTAGTTCTTGAAATGTGAAGTAATAAAAGAAGCATCATTTCTCATTCAATTCTATGACATAAATCTTCTTTGGTCGTGCATTGAATATCATAATTAGATTCAACTTCTAATCTCTAAACAAATTTATTGTGATAGAAAACAGTAAAATCTTCATTTATTTCTACTAGTTAATTAATTGCTTTTTCGCCGTTACAATACATTAAGAGAATTTCCACTTGGTGTAACCCCAATATATAGGACACCTTTTATGATATAATATAAGATATCATATGATTTAAATATTATATATATATATATATATATATATAACATGCGAGATTATTGTAAATATTTTGATGAATAATTAAAGTACTAGTTATTGTATAATTTCAAAATTCTTATATAATGCATTATAGGTTTTATAGTTTCAAATGAAATGATTTTTAATGTTTAGATATAATTTTTATATTAGCTTATATAAAGTGTAACGTTTTATGAATGTTTTGGTGGCAATAACTAAATTTCTGATTTATTATAAAAAATTTAATTATCCATATACTAAAGATATTAATAGGTTCACATGAAATGACTTTTTTTGTGTTTATATAGAGGTTTTGATTACAATTTATGTGAGTTTATGTTACTTTTTACTTGATAGATAGTTAATCAAAGTAGGGCTGTCCACGGGTTGAGCCGGTCGGTTTTCGACCCAGCCTGGACCCTACCCACTGGCGTCGGGTAAAAGGCAAAGGGACCCGAAACCGATTGCCGACGTCAATTGGTCGAGTTGGTTTCAGGTTCAGGTAGTGTTCGGTCGGGTCAAAGAGTTGCCGTATTTTGCAAACTTCGCCAAATTCTTCAAAACACTCGTCGGAATCTGCAAAGACACTCGCCGAAATCTGCAAAAACTCAGTATATTTGCATCGAAAATAGCTGAAACAAGCTTGGATCTCCTCGAATCTCTCCAGATCTCACCAAATATGGTCGAGATTTCGCCGGAAATCAGCTTGGATCTCCTCAAATATCGCCGGAAATCAGCTTGGATCTCCTCGAATCTCATCGGATTTCACAAAGTATGGTCAAGATCTTGCCGAAATAAGCTTGGATCTCCTCGAATCTTGCCGAATCTCACCAAATATGGTCGGATCTAATTGTTTTGGTTGACGAAATCTGCGAAATCAAGCTAAAATCTCGTCAGAAAGCTGGAGAATTCGCCAGAATGTTCATGCTCTTCGGGCGGGTCAGGTTTCACGGGTTTTGAAGCAGGGGACTCAAAACCGACCCGCCAGCATCGGGTTTTGGAGAACGGGACCCACGTCTGACCATCGAAGCAGTCGGATTGGGTGGAAGCGGGTTGGGTACAGGTGGTTTAGGCGGGTTGTCAGGTGGGTTGGATAGCCCTAATTCAAAGTGTGAATTGAAACAATGTAAAATGTTCATAGTTTCAATTACATACAAAACTAAATAAAAGAATAAAGAATTTCATGTTTCATTTGAAATCTAATGAGTTAGATTATGTTTATTTAGGTCAATATGCAGTAGTTTAACATATTTTACACGCTTTGAGTAATAGAATAGAGATTAGGGTTTATGTGCAAAATGAACAATATGAAGATGAACATGCATGATCACATTATCATGCATTGATGCATAAGTATTGTGGTGATGATATGAGGTAAGTGAGGTAAGACATACTTAATTATATGAACATGCATTCTTAACATGATGAACTTATTTGCTTGATGGATATGGTTGATTGTGATGAACATGAGATGCTTGGTTAATGTTATGTTTATATGATATGCTTACTACATTTGGGGGGTATGATGATATGCATGCTGCCTTTAATGCTTACTACCTTGATGATGATTGGGGTTGTGTGCTTGTGTTGGTATGTGTACATGCTTAGATGAATGCTAGGTGTGTGCATATGATATGATGATGTGATGTATATAATTTGTATGTTTACATGTGTTCATGGGCAAGATGATGATGAGATGAGATGTGTGTTGATGATTGTGATATATGTGTAGACACCTCATTTTGTACCCTGTTAACAAATCTTGGTCCTTGGCCTCAATGATGAGCTTGACATATGTCAACCAAGGGTAATAAAGAGTTTACAATAATTTGGAACTAATCACAATTCAAAAGTGCTCAATTCACTTTGAAATCGATATTGAAAAATGACATTTTCTCACTATTTTGACCATAACTTTTAATTCATAAAGAATATTTGAGTAAGATTTATATCATTGAAAAGTAGACATCTTGGGCTTCAATTTGAACACATATTTTGCCTAATTTGAATTTATTTTGAGTAAGTTATGGTCGTTTGAATTTGGGCCAACTAATTAGTCAAAATTAGAGTTTTTTGGTGCATAATCATGCATGCGTACACATGCCCCAACTACGCGTATGCAAGCCAATTTTTTGAGTTTTAAAATTTCATTTTTAAAGGTCTACAACATCATTCTTTGATGTGAGCCTACCCCTAGACCCTTGAAAAAGCCCAAAGACCATTAAAAAGCCCTGAAAAACCCTAAATTTGACTTATAAATATTCATCTTATGTCTCCAATCAAAATCCTAACTAGAAAGAGTGTCACTTTGCTTTATAAACCCTATTTTCTCTCTTCAAAACCCTAGGATAGTAGCTAGCACATTTTTTCTAAAGATTCAAAACGTTTTTCAAGCACAAAACTAAGGGAGAAACTTGTTCTTAATTGGATTTCTCAAAACCTTTTGTTCTTAATTATTCTTGTTCCCTCAATCTAATCTTCCCATGAGTTCTTCTTTATTTAATAGGATTCACATGAGTTTCTTAACATAGTTTTTATCTTTGTTTTATTTGATTTGTTTGTTGATCTTAATTCTTTTGATATGTTTTAATCTGATTTTAGGTTGCTTATAATATATTTTTGTTATTCTTGTTTTATTATTTTGGTTTATGTAAAGTTTAACGTGTTTAATTATTTAATGTAGTTTACTATTTATTTGATTTTGTTTCATGTTTATTTGTTTATATTGATGTTTGTTTAGTTGCTTCATGTTAGTTTAGTTGTTTAGGGTTTCTAACGTACTTATTTGACCTCACATGCTCTTTCCTTGTTTGATTAAATCTATAAAAATGTGATTTACCATTTCTGTGTTAAAAGATGTGTACGTATCATTGAGCACGCGTGCGCATGGTTTCGACCATGCACACACACAGTTGACTATGTGCATGCATCCTAAACCCAAATTAGGGCTAATTTTGCTTATATTATTGCAAGGACCCATAAATCAAACACAAAGTTAAAAGCTCAATAATGGGCTTAATAACTAACTCAAGGCCAAAATCAAAGAATTTGTAGAGAGGGAACAAAACAAAAAAAGATCACAACGTCCTAAGGATTTCCATTCAAATAAAAAGAACAAATGTCAACACTAACATTCAGGTTGTTCCCGAGGAGGAATATATTACACCCCACTATCCATGTTTTTTCTTCCCCTCTCCTTTTCTTTTCATCCCTATTTATATTCCTAGCTTTTGCCATCTCAACCATTCATCTCTCACCTAACTCTTTTCTTTTGTTGACACTTGTCCGTTTACTTGTAGAGGGTGGTGGAAAGAAGTTGCCGAGCTGTAATTTGCACTGTTCAAGTCACCTCCATATCAATGCAACTGATAAAGCTGGTGCTCCTTACTTAATGTGGCTAAAAAACTAGGTGCAGAACATTCAATGCAGAGTTCACAGCTACCCACCCTCAAACCCGATATTTCCACTCTCTCTGCCATTTGTCACCAATTTGCCTTTTGTACTTCTTCATTCCAGCATGCTTCCACGTCCTCAGGTCCTCGAGTTCTCGACTTTCATCGTAATTGAGATCCCCTTTATTCTTTGATCTTCATTCGTGGTCCTCGGGTCCCCACAATTATCTTAATCATTTTTCACATGTTATTTGATTATGTTTGACTCTGTTTAGGTTAATTATTTATGTTTAATTATTAACCATGTTTGTTTGAGTCTTTTTGCCATGTTTGGTTTATTTGATATTTTTTTCCTCGTGTGTTTTATTTAATTGTCAACTTTCCATGTTTAATTTGTATCTTTTTATATTGTGATGTGATCTTTAACATGTTGTGTGTGTTATTTCATTTAAGTGCATGATGTATGTTTAGGTTAAGAATTAAGGCTCTTTTAATAACTTCTTTATTTAAATATGGCCTAGCAACACATAATAAAAGCCAGTCTAAAAGCCGGGTGATCTTGGGTGCCTAACACCTTGTTAAGTCGTACTTAAATTCTGGACCCATAATCTAGTATGTAGACCTATGTATATAAGTAAGTGGCCCAAAAGACCCAATATAGTTCCTAGACCTAATCTAGGTGGCGATTTCATTTTTCACCCCCTGCCATGGTCCACTCCAAAGGTTGAGGCGTACTTCCTTGTGTCCACAATATGTATGTGATATGCCATCACAGATGAATGCTAGGTTGTATGCTAGATGCATGTTTAGGATAGACTCTGTGTGTGTGTGAATTAGGAGACTCTTTGATAGAATTAGAATGTGGAACATAATGAGTAGAGGCCAACCCACGGATCAAGTGGTGTTAGGGTCTTAACATCTTCCCATCCCCATATTTAAACTTCGAACGCGTACTTTGATAAGATCAATCCTTCCATGAAGAGCACTATATTTATAGTTCCTAGACTTAATCTAGGTGACGACTCCATTCTATTCACCCTCTGCCCAGTCCACTTGGTCAAGGCATACTTCCTAGTCACAAGTGCTTCCGTCGAAAGGGTTAGACATGTAAAATTGCTAATTTAATAACTCCTAAATTTAAAAAAGCCCTTTCTCTCACATTAGTCTCTCTCTCTCTCTCTCTCTCTCTCTAAGATAATCCCTTATCCATATCCTATAAAATTAGGGACTTACACAAATAAATGTCCATCTTCCCCCTATTTAATCTTTAAAAAATAAAAACATCTCTTTTTCTCTCTTAAAGGAAGGAGTAGCCATTTCCTACTAGGTAATTCATCTAGTGCTGCTTTTATTCTTGTTTTATTGCTCATATGATTTTATTTATTTGTTATGGAAATTGTAAGAAAATAACTTGAAATAATAAACATTGTATAATAACAATTTTAGGGTTATTAGAGCAACTGCAGTTGTTGTATATATGCTTTTATAGGGGGAAAAAGTAAGGAACTAAGGACCAAATGAGATCAAAGTCAGTCAATGAAAAAAATTCAAGAGATGGCACTGTTTCTTACACTATTTGTTTTTTTTTTTTTCCTTTTCTTTTTCATTTTCGATTCTCCTTAAAAGTTATTATTTGTTGTGTATGAGTAAGTTACAAGTTTGAATAGATTTGTTTTGTTTTTTTGCATTCTTTTTGTAATTTTGTAACTGTTAGAATTTTGGGTTAAAAAGTATAATTATTTATTTTATTTTATTGCAATTGATTTGTCCATGATGAGAGGTTCTAGAATGGAAGGACTTGGAACTAGGAGAGATAAAGTATGATGAAATTTCTATAAAAATAAGGCCATGAATCAATGCTTAGTATTTAGAGACAAGCATGTAAACTATAAAAAAAAAAGAAAAAAAAAAGGCTCATCGCATGCACAAAGCGTATGATGAGAATACTGTGTGTGTGTGTGTATTATGTAGTAATATTTTGCCCATTTGTGTAAGAATAAGAATTTCTTGAATTTCCCACTTTCCGTATGAGACATTTGATATATTTACTTCATGTATGAGACATATGGTCTATTTATTTCAGGTGAGTCATGGTTTGAGTTGTTATCTTGTGGGATCAGACACAAATTTATTGAAGTAATGGTGGTGCAAATTCTTAGGTAAAATGCTTGAACCATCCTGTACACATAATTTTCATAATAGAAGAATCACACGGTCACGAAATAGTGTAACAAATTATCAATTTATATTGATTTGTATATATGTGAGTACAATCTTTTGAATGACTCTTTACAATGAAAAAATACAATAAAACTCCTCTGATTCGATCTCCAAAGAACTTTACGATCTAAAGAGCTATGAAGCTTGATCTTACATCGTGCTTGGATGTCTCCAAGTTGGATGTATGATTGGATGTATTTGAGTTCTGATTTGAAGTTAAGAGCCATTGGCTTGATCTTGATTTAAATTGAAAGAAAATCCCTACTTTGATTTGAAGAAGTACGAATGAGCTTGATTTTTGAGGGAGCAAGGGTGCTCTTTTGGACTTAGAGATGACTCTCTATTTTGACAGAATGTTAGTAGGGTTTTTCTCTTTAAATTTCTGTCTCCCTTTTTTCATATGAGAAGCCTCTATTTATAGGCAACTCAATAGCATTTAATTTGGATTTTTCTCTCAGAATTTATTGAGAGTTAATTATGAATTTAATTTGGTTTTCCATTTAATATGAACCTTCCATATGAGTCTTTTCTTCTAATATTGCCACGTGGCTTTCTTCATTTGATGTTGCCTCATGGTTTGATTTCATTTGCTAATTGTCCACATCATCGATTAAAAATTAATTTGATAAAAATACTCGATCATTATCAATTGGACGGTTGTGAATACATCATAAAAATTTTGATGTCTACACATCCCTTTCGGTGTCTTAGAGTATTCACATACGGTTTGTAAAAAAATACGTATTTTACACCTCTAAAAGATTATTTTATCAACTCATTTAACAATACACCCAACATCCCAATTCGTTTTTTTTTTTTAATTTTTATATACAACTCAATAAAATAATATAAACTACTCTTCTCTCTCTTCCCTTTCTTCCTCTCTCTCTCTCTCTCTCTCTCTCTCTCTCTCTCTCTCTCTCATTGTGGGAATAAAAAATATTATTCAATTTTTAGCAACTTGCTATAGAAAATTGATACCAACTTATTGCAGCAAGTTGATATAATTTTTTACATATGGCAATTTGGATGTTGCATGTTCTCAAGAATTTAGGTTGTAAAATAGAATTTTGGGGGGAGGGGGGGGGGTTTACATCTCTCAATTAGGAATAACAATTTTGCCTTTTCTTGCCTTGACCCGCCGCCCATTCTCGCTTTGCCCCATGTGGATTTTCGCCACCCTGCATAGGTGGTGGGGTAGGCATAGGGCTAGATTTTAACCCTTGCCATGGGGTGGGGCGGGGATGGGTTTAGACATTTATGAGACATTTGGTCCTTTTTTTTTCTTCATGTAAGTCATGGTTTGAGTTGTTATCTTGTGGGAAGCATGACACAAATTTATTTAACTAATGGTTATGCATGATCTTAGGTAAAAGGCTTGAACCATCCCTTTTAGTGTCTTAGAGCATTCACATCTGGGTTTGTAAAAAATACTATTTTACATTCAAAAAGAATATTTTACCTATTTTACCAACTCATTTAACAATACACCCAACATCCAAATTCTTATTTATACCTACAACGCAATAAAATAATATAAACTACTCCTCTCTATTCCCTTTCCTCCTTTCTATCTCCCTTCCTCTATCGTGAAAATTAAAAGTTTTATTTAATTTTTAGTAACTTGCTACCGTAAGTTGATTATACCAACTTATTGCAATAAGTTGATATAATTTTTTACATATAGCAACCTAGACATTGCATGTTTTCAAGAGTTTGGGTTGCAAAATAGTAATTTGTGGGAGGGGGGGGGGGGGTGTGCATCTCCTAATTAGGGATGAAAATGTTGCCCTATCCTGCCTGGACCCGCCACTCCTCCCCGCTTCGCCCCACACGAGTTTTTCTCACTCCACATAGGGCATGATTTTAGCCCTTACCACAAGTAGGGGCAAGGATGAGTTTAGACATTTTAGGCCCACCCCACCTCGCCCTCCCCACCCCCAGCCCCGCATTCATAAGGGCTATAATTGTAAACTTTTCATACCCTAAATCCTTATTATTTAAACAAAGAAATCAATACTAGCTTAATTAAATACATGAATATTAAGAACTTTGTTTTTATTGTGATATTTTCTTATTAAACATTTGGATAATATTATTCAATTCTTATTAAAAATTAGTTTGATTTTATAATTTGATATGTATTTATATTAATGAAATTTGTTTTATTAAAAAAATTGTAATAATTGTGGGGCAAATTAACATGAAGTAGGATTTTATAGGGTAGGACATGTCCCTACAAGGCCCTAATAGGCAAGGATGGGGTAAAACAAAACCATATGGAGTCGAAGTGAAAATCCCATGTTTCAACCTTGCCCCTCCTTATTGCCATGCCTATAGAACCCTACCCCCAATGTTTATGATCTTATAACTCTACTAGTCTTGTCACACACGCTTTGTAAGAGCGATGCGGCCTTTTTTTTTTTTTTTTTTTCTTGTCTAGTATCATAATTCACCTTTAAAAAAATTTTGGTTAAGTTTATTTTGAAGACATAGATTAGTAGGAGAGTGTCCTATTTTGTTGTCATTTTAAATGGAGTTGGAGATTTATTTTTACTAGGTTGTCCTTAATTTTTTTTTCCTGTTAAACTTAAGGTTTAAGGGTATTTTTTTAACTACATAAAATTTTAGTCCAAAGAGAAGAATTGTCTTATAAATAGTATAGATATATTTCTTTGTTTTTATAGCCGATGGGACTGACGAGACTACTCTTTGGACGAAATAAAGCAACGTCATCGTCCACATACAAAGCAACATAGACGAGGACAGGCAAAACATTAATAAGAGAATTCAATGTCTCAGACAGGTACTAACTAGCTGTCAGACCATTGGAGTCACATCAAGACCTGCATTAATAAGCCCCAAAACATTACAAGGAGAGCATTAAAACCACAATCAAGGCCCCAATGGCTAGAAACCCTAAAGACTATATATACACACTCACAAGGAACACGAAAGGTACATAATTCCACTCAAATGGAATACTTTTACTATTCTTATTTACTCTCAAATTGCCATATACTAATTTAGGCATTGTGGCAGGCGCCACACCGGTGTCCATCTCAGGAAAGCTTTAGTTCATCTTGCAGGGACAGTGACGAAGTCTCGACATCTTTTGGATGAATATACTCTACTGACGACTTGATTTCATCAGTTTGGCGCCGTTTGTGGGGATGAAATTTTCATACTAAGATTCGAGAATATAGTTCCAACCATTCTCTACAATCCAGATGGAGTCCAACCAAGACCTTGCGACACTGGCCTTGCAAATCCAAGTACTTATAGCTAGCGTGGAAGAACTCACCAGACAAAACCAGGAGACGAGGTAGCGACTCCAATAGGAAGCTGACCAATCTAGAGACAATTAGGAAGACGAGGGGGACAGCCAGAGACGAAGTTATCAAAGGCCCGCCATTCCAAACGAACTGAGCTCGGAACTTCTTTGAGAAATGAGAAGGAGATGGATGAATTAAGGAACGCTATCAAAGAAAAAACAGATCGAAGAGTGGATAGGATGGTCAGGACTATAGATTCCCCCTTCACGGTAGTAGTTCTTGAGTGCCTGGTACTATCGAAATTTCACCTGCCTCAACTCGAACAGTTTGATGGGCTTAAGGATCCTTTAGGCCATCTCAACACTTTCAAGACGACGCTAGGTCTCCAATAACCCCCCGACGAGATAATGTGCTGCTTTTTCCCTATTACTCTCAAAGGGGCTGGGAGGGAATGGTTCACAAAACTACCTGCCTCGTCCGTTGACAACTTTGAACAGTTAAGTCGTTCCTTCCTATGTCACATCGTAGGGGGGCAATGCCTAAAGAGGCCAGTAGACCATTTACTTACCACCAAACAGGGAGAGAAAGAGACCCTAAGGTCATACTTGAAGTGCTTTACCTGTGAGACTTTGGAAATAGAGGAAGCTGATGACAAGGTGTAGCTGACAACCTTTAAAGCTGGATTGAAGTCCAGAGAGTTCGTGGTTTCACTCATGAAGAATCCCCTTAAGACGATGGCAGAAATGCTCCTGAAGGCGCAGAAGTACATGAACACTGAAGATACTTTAGCCGCGATAAAGGACGTGGAAAAAACCGATGATAAGGGAACAAAGGAAGACGATCGTAGGGGATGAAAAAGGGAGCGATTAGATCGTTAGTCTAGAGACGGATAAAAGGAAGGACAAAAAAACTCCACGAACGGTAAAATTCACTCCTTTAGTTATGTTTGTTGATAAAATTTTAGCGCAAATTAAGGATAAACACTACCTCAAATAGCCAAGGCCACTATATTCGTCACCCCACATGTGCGACAAAAAGAAGTACTGCCGATTTCATAAGGATCATGGCCAATACACTAAGGATTGCAGAGACCTAAATGAGTAGATAGAGGAACTTATACGAAAAAGAAAACTGCAGAAGTTTGTGAAAAAGGGGGAATCTAGTAGATTCAGGGACAATAGCAAAAGCCAGTGCGAATCCACGCCCAGGGACGAGGATCATAAGTCCCAATGTCCGCCAAATGTGATAGAGGAGATAAAGATGATTATAGGAGGGCCATCCATAGGCGATTCATTCAGATCCTTGAAGAAAGCATGTTAGAGGCAAGTGAATAGTGTCCACCGAATACCCCCGTTTAAGTAGAGATGGACCGATCGAGATTTTTTTTTCTTGGAAGAAGATGCTAGAGGAGTGAAGTTGCCTCATGACGACCACTTGGTCATAATGCTCACGATAGAAGGATTTAACAACAAGAGGATCCTTGTAGACAATGGCAACTCTACAGACATCTACCTCTCCACTTTTCAGTAGCTGAAGCTAAATCCAAAGATACTGCGCCCATTTGACTCCCCCCTAGTCAGTTTCAATGGAGATAGGGTATATCCTAAAGGCATAATGACACTGACGGTCACAGTGGGGACTCACTTGAGGAAACTGACTCGCCAATTGGACTTCCCGGTGGTTGACTGCCCTTCGTCTTACAATGTGATCATAGGAAGGTCCACACTCAACCATTGGAGAGCGGCCACGTCCACCTACTGCTTGAAGGTAAAGTTCCCAACAGAAAACAATGTTGGAGAAGTGAAAGGGGATCAAGTACTAGCCAGGGAATGCTACCAAGCCGTGCTTGCTACAAAAGAGAACCATATATAGATGATTGAGGAGGAGTAAGAAGATAAAGTGGAAGCCTTAGAGACAATGGAGCTGGTTAAAGGAGATGCAGCCAAGACGATTAGAATAGGGACGATATTGAGCTCTAAGATGAGGACGAGGCTTCTAAAGCTCCTTAAAGAGAACCTGGATATCTTCATGTGGAGTCAAAAGGACATGCCAGGTATATCCCCAAAAGTCATCCAACACAGAATAAATGTGGATCCCGAGAAGAGGCCCGTTCAGTAAAGACACCGGGGCTTCGCTCCAGAGCGGAATTAAGCGATTATGGACAAGTTTAACAAGCTGTTGTCAATAGGCTTTATTTGAGAAGTCTACTACCCAGATTGGCTTGCCAATGTTGTCTTAGTAAAGAAAATGGAAAATGGAAAATGGAAAATGGAGAATGTCCGTGAACTTCACGGACCTGAACAAAACTTGCCCAATAGACAACTTTCCTCTACCTAGGATAGACCAGCTCATGGATTCTACAGCACGGCATAAACTACTGACGTTCATGGATGCATTCTCGGGATACAATCAAATAAAGATGGCTGAAGAAGACCAGGAGAAAACTGCTTTCATCACGAGTCAAAGGCTCTATTGCTATAAGATAATGCCCTTCGGTCTGAAGAATGTAGGGGCAACCTCTCAGAGGTTATTAAATAGAATGTTCATCAAACAGATTGGGAGAAATATGGAAGTATATGTAGATGATATGCTCGTCAAGAGTAAAGAAGAGCTTGCACACCTAGACGACCTCAGTGAAACATTCGTCAAACTCAAGCAATACCAGATGAAGTTGAACCCTAGTAAGTGTGCTTTTGGAGTAGTCTTGAGGAAGTTCTTGGGATTCATGGTATCCCAAAGGGGGATAGAAGCAAACCCAGAGAAGGTACGAGCCATACTCGACATGACATCACCAAAGACCGTCAAAGAAGTCCAAAAGCTCACAGGCAGGATAGCGGCACTTAATAGGTTCGTCTCTAAAGTGACGAACAAGTGCCTACCCTTCTTTAAGATACTGAAGAAAGCCTTTGTCTGGATTGACGAATGTGAAGCGGCATTCTAAGAACTTAAGCGTTACTTGAGCAATCCACCCCTCCTAAGTCCGTCCAAGGAGGGGGAAAACCTGTATTTGTATTTAGCAGTATCAGCTACAGCCGTAAGCGCAGCCTTGATTTGAGCAAAGGATAAGAAACAACTCCCAGTTTACTACGTTAGCCAAGCTTTCCAGGGGGCAGAAGCCAAGTACTCGAGAATTGAAAAGATTGAACTTGCATTGGTAATAGCTTAGCGCAAGCTGTGACCGTACTTTCAGATGAACCCCATTTTGGTAATGACAAATCAACCCATTAAAAAGTCCATGAACAAGCTCGAGGTGGTTGGGAGAATGGTCTAGTGGGCGATTGAGCTCAGCCAATTTAACATTGAATACCACCCCAAGACAACAATTAAGGTGCAGGCTTTGACAAACTTCATTACTGAGTTCACCCTCCCAGACGAGGATAGCAACTCTGACAAGATAGAGTGTTGGACAATACAAATCGACGGCTCGTCCGCGCAAAAGAAGAGAGGAGCAGAGGTCGTCATCATCACCCCCAAAAGAGAAATACTTAAATATGGGGTATAGCTAAAATTCCCGACCACCAATAATAAAGCTGAGTATGAAGGAATATTGATGGGGTTAAGGGTCGAAAAACCATTAGGAGCAAAAAAAGTGCTCCTCTAGAGTGATTCTAAGTTGGTGATAGGGCAGATAAGGGACAAATATGAGGCAAAGGAAGAGAGGATGCAGAAATACCTTTGGCTGACTAAACATTTAACACAAGAGTTTGACAAAGTGGAATTCGTACAAATCCCAAGAAGTGAGAATATGATAGCAGATGAAATTACAAAGCTAGCATTGTTAGAAGAAGGATCAACAAGCAGCATGGACTTGAAAGTGAAAGTCTAGAAGCACCCTAGTATTGAAGAAGTCCCTACATTTGTAATCCAGAGCACAAATAACTAGATGACCCCGATCATATCATTCCTCCAAGACGGACACCTTCCATATGACGTCGAAGAAACTAGGAGGGTCAGGAAGAGAGCAACCAGATTCACGATCTTGAATGATATCCTGTACAAGAGAGACTTTTTCATGCCCTACTTGAAATGTGTCAATGAAGAGGAAGCCAGGTACATCTTGGAAGAGATCCATTAAGGGATTTGTGGAAACCAAACAGGCCTTAGAGTCCTGGTAAACAAAGTCATCCGAATAGGTTACTTCTAGCCTGCTATGTAGGTAGATGCAAGGGAGCTTGTTAATAAGTGAATCTAGTGCCAGAGATTCGGGAATGTCCAACACCTTCCAGCAGAGATGCTGACGACAATAGCCTTCCTTTGGCTATTTGCACAATGAGGAATTGATATCCTCAGTCCACTGCCAAGAGGTAAGGGACAGGTAAAATTTCTACTAGTTGCTATTGATTACTTTAGAAAGTGGGTTAAAGTAGAGGCACTATCAACTATCATCGAGGCAAAAATCCAAAGTTTCGTATGGAAGAACATTATCTGCAGATTCGGGATTCCACAGACGATCATATCAGACAATGGGTGGCAGTTCGATAGTTAAGGCTTCAAAGATTTTTGCTCAGGTTTGGGGATTAAGAACCAGTATTCATCCCTAGGACACCCACAGGTGAACAGACAAGCGGAAGTGACCAACCAAACATTACTCAAGATCATTAAAACCCAACTGGACGATGCTAAGGGAGCTTGGCCTGAGGAATTGCCCAATGCATTGTGGGCCTGTAGGACTACAACAAGGACCCCAATAGGAGAGACCCCCTTCAGACTCACTTATGACACTGAAGCAGTAATCCTAGTTAAGATGAGAATAAGCAGCGTTAAACAAGAGATATTCCACGAAGAAAGCAACAACGATCAATTAAAGATCAACCTAGATTGCATGGACGAGACCAGAGATGAAGCCTTTAACAGATTGAAAAAGTATCAACAAAAGATAAATACCACAACAAAAGAGTGAAGCTCAGACGACTTGACATAAGGGACCTTATTTTGTACAAAGTCACCTCGGAAACCAAGGATTCAAACCAAGGAAAACTTGGTCCAACCTAGGAAGGACCCTACCGGGTCGTCCATTACTCAAGACAAGGCAATTACCACCTGGAGACCTTAGACGGACAGAGACTTCCACTAACATGGAACATTGAGCACTTGAAGAAATACCATTAATAGATGTAACAAATTGTATTCATTTTTGAGAAGTAATAAAAGATTATTCAGCCAAATGCGAGTAAATTTAGCAAACTAAAAGCCTAATGAATGACTAAGTAAAAAGATTTAGCATAGATGTATGTAAGTTAATGATGAAGCCAAGAATGACAAGATCCCTTAAACGAGTGTAAGTCACAAGAAAATGGCTAAGTAATAAGATTTCGCATAGACGTATGTAAGTTACTAGCCAAGAGTAACAAGATCCCTTAAATGGGTGTAAGTCACAAGAAAATGGCTAAGTAACAAGATTTCGCATAGACGGATGTAAGTTATTGATGAAAGTGAATGAGGGAGAATCACGAAGAGCGGCTAAAGGACCAAGTTCTGCTTGGACAGAGAAAAAATTACGGACGAATCAACAAGGTAGGAGGAGTAACTATAGGAATGAGGTAAACAAAGATCACACAAAAACGAGAATCCAAACAAGTACACAATCACAGATATAATTAAAAAACCCAAAAACAACGGGCACCATTGATTCCGTACTATAATTAGAAGCCCATAAACACTGGGCTAAATAAAATAAAAAAGCATTGTTCTTAAATTAAAGACATTGTTCTTATAGTAGAATTAATAAAGCCCTAAAAGCATTGTTCTTAAATTAAAGACATTGTTTTTATAGTAGAATTAATAAAGCCCTAAAACACATTAGGCACCTAATATATATATATATATATATATAAACATATGGAAAAGGTTATGAAGAAATAGCAGGTTCAGGCGTTTGGAGGAGGCAGAAGGTCGTCCCTAAGAGTATCACCTTTGGGAGCAGTGGACTAAGAAGCTTTGTCAGCCTTCATCTCCTTATCCACTTCTTCGAGGTCCAGATTTTCCAAATCTACTCCAGCTAGATACTTGACGAGATACCGTCTCAGGGGCTCAAAGCCCTTGAAGTACTAGCTGGAGGGAATGGTGTTGTACTATTCCGTCGTCTGGAAAGCTTCTGCGGACTTCGTAGCAATTGTTTTCAACATTTTCCTTGCACCCAAGAGTTGCTCATCGTTCTCCGCACCTAATTGTTTTTCCACCTTCAGCTCATCAGAAAGGTCCTTGACCTGCTCCTTCATGGTGTTAGCATCCCCCATAGCAGTGTTCATATCTTTCTTTAGCTTGGAATTCTCAGCCACCAAAGCCTTCACCCATGAAGTCCCTGACGATTCCTTCGTCTCTTGAGTAACGAACTCCCGAGGTTATGTGTAGGCTCTCCCCTAGTACCTGCAAAAGAGGAGCCAAATCTCAAAAAAAAAAAAAAAAAAAAAAAAAAAAAGAAAAAAAGAAAAAAGAAGAAAAGAGGATGAATTTGCACAAGTACACTACCTGAACAAGTTTGTGGAAATGACGACTCACAATCTCGTTAGGAGACAAGCTCGAGAATACTTTCATGTTCTCGGTAGTAAAGTTCTTTGGTGCTCTCACCAATGCAACCCCAGCATCATCCCAGACGCTAGACGAATGAGAATTCGCTTTTTCCTTCCCCTTGTCGCCAGTCCGCAGCCTTTTTGGTTGGGGGATGATCTCCTCAACTGAGGTAGCCTGGGAGGCTATCCTCGTCGTCTTAGTCTCGGGAGTGACTGGGGTACCTATAGTGACAGAGGCCCCCTTGTCCGTCACACGCACAGCCCGAGTCCTAATGTTGGAAAGGGGCTCGTTCTTCTTGCCCCTCATTCGTTCATACATTGCTTGGTTAAATTTTGTCGTCACCCCTGCAAAAGAAAAACACTTAAAAAAAAAAAGGACAACATGGACGAGCTTAAGCAGATACTTACTCTTTTTCTGCTTGATATCTATGTTTCACAGGACGAAGGCAGACGGTTCTAGACTGAGGAAGTGAAAAGCTAGAGTTCGCGGATCTACCAGATCATCAAAATCTTCGATCGTCCTCGCGTACTCGATAGCTTTCTCAACTTGCTCTCTATACCTGCTCTTAAGCTTGGGTCGTCTCTTAACTGCGCAAGATAATAAATAGAAGAGTTAATGATGATAAAATGAACACAAGAATTAAAAGGTTAAAAGATTTGGAAGAAATAAATGCTGCACCTAAAGTCGGGGTCCTCCACCGACGGAGCAACCTAGGGAGATTACCCAAAACTTCATTAGAGGAAGTCTCCCAGTCATCCCCGGACATAGAAAAGAACTGGGACTTCTAGTATTTGAACGACGAAGGAAATTCCTGGAAGATCCTAGTCCTCCTCTCCCAAGGCACTAGTTCGTAGTACCCATGGTCTTTAGATGGCTTCAAACGGTACAGGTAAATAAGCTCGTCCACCCTAATCATGTCCCTGTTTGTAGTGGCCAGCCATATCTCCATACAGCTAACCACTATCCTCTATGAATTGGGCATAAGTTGCCCAGGAGCAATACCAAAATGCCCTAGAAGCTCCATGATAAAAGGATGGATGGGCAATCTAAGCCCATTCAGGAACGGAGCTTTATAAAAGCACGCATCCCTAGGCGAGAAGTGGCAAGCTTGTTCCTCTTCATGAAATAGACGAATCCTAACCTTATTTGGGAATTGGAATCTATCCTTAAATCTGGAGAGTGTCTCCCTGTCTAAATCACACACCTCCCCAAGAGCGTGGAAAGCCTTAACCACTTGAGGGATGGAGACGGCGGTGTCCCCCTTCACGGGGTTGTCACTAGATGACAACCCAGTCTCGAGTTCACTCGACCTTACCTCAGACATTACCCCTCTCTCACTCACCAAATTCTCAAACTAGTTGATTGATTGACAAAGCACATTGAGCAACTCACCCAATGCAATACCTAAACCACTACCCTCATATATAAAATTTCCAACCAAAGGGAGAGAAGCATAAGAAGTACCTAAATAGGCCCCCAAACGTGTAAAAAAGAAGGAAACCGAGGGACAAGCTACTCTAACCTTTGCACTATTCACCATGAAAGCCAGAAAATGAAAAGAAAGAGATGAATCCTTGAAACCCCAAAGCGCTAAAAAACAAGCGCACAGAAAAGAAAGAAAAAGGAAAAAAAAAAAAAAATCAAGAATCTATCATAATCTATACCATAAAAGAGAAAATGGAAGAAGGACATACCTTAAAAGGAAGAAGCAGAAAGCTTCGCCATGGGGCACACTGGCTCAGAGAAAATCACAGGGAAAGAGTGGAGAGGAAGAAACTTAGAGCAATGATTGGGAGTTAGAGGAAGTGAAAGGGAAAGTGAAGAGAAGAGAAGTTTAAAAGGCTAGGCACAAAAAACTGAAATTCAACGGGAAAACCAAGAGTCATACAATTGGGGCATTAATTGCTCCGTTCAGAGCATGCCACGTGGCTATGATGCGTGAGACGCCGCCACTACGCATTAAATGCGGAACAAAACCCCAAGAGCCACGTCCAGTCAGAAAAATTTTCGACTTTCGATGGTCGTCCTGACACGCCACAATGACCACGGAACTTGAGGGGGCAACTGATGGGATTGACGAGACTACTCTTTGGATGAAATAAAGCAACATCATTGTCCACATACAAAGCGTTATACACGAGGACAGGCAAAACATTAATAAGAGAATTCAATGCCTTAGACAGGTACTAACTAGCTGTCAGACCGTTGGAGTCTCATTAAGACCTGCATTAATAAGCCCCAAAACTTTACAAGGAGAGCATTAAAACCACAATCAAGACCCCAATGACTAGAAACCCCAAAGACTATATATACACGCTCACAAGGAACACAAAAGGTACATAATTCCATTCAAAATGAATACTTTTACACTTCTTATTTACTCTCAAATTGCCATATACTAACTTAGGCATCGGAGGTATTGTGGCAGACGCCACACCGGTGTCCACCTTAGGAAAGCTTTAGTCCATCTTGTAGGGGCAGTGACGAAGTCTCGGCATCTTCTGGATGGATATACTCTATTGACGACTTGATTTCGTCAATATCATTGATTCATATACTATTAGATAATAATAAAATAGACTAGGTAGTTATTTTTTTAATGGCAACCATAATTCTATGTATAATTTTACACTTTTGCATGAAACATATCAAATACTAGACTAGAAATTATACACTAATTTCCCCAGTACTTCTCAACTAAGACTAAAGAGACATTAATGAGTTTCAATTAACTTAATTGGTAAAGTCTCTGATGGTTAAATAAGAGATCTGTGATTCAATTATTGTCTATACTAAAAACCAATTAGTGTCTAATTATGATAATAGAGTTATTATCAAGAGTTATAAGTTGAAACTCTCTTTAAAAAAAGTAATTATTTTTGTTTTCTCCAAAAAAGAAAAGGAAGAAAAAGAAATAATTGTTTTTTCTCAACAAAAGAAAAAAGAAAAAAAAAACTAAAGAGGAATCCTAGGCGGAAACTAGATAGTTTCCATGAACAACAAACTCCTTGCTACCATTAACCTATACTTTCATTTTCACATACGTTTCTAATTTTCCTTTTACAAAACCTAATAAATTAATAATAATGAGTTGGGTACTCCTAGTGGTACTGGATCACAGCTAAAAGCAGTTTTAAAAACAGGAAAAAAAAAAAAAAAAAAAAAAAAAGCATATCGACCTTGTGGACTATATCAACGGTCCAGATCACTTCTAAAACCTTAGAATTTGCAAAACAAAAAATTCTAGATCTTTCCAATCCTTATTAACACCTCCACTCATACTCAGACGTGAAAAGTCAATCGCTCAGAAATCATAGTACACCTCAATAATCAAATCTCCACCGTCCATTTCTCCCAGTTAAAAATCAGATCCCAAACTCATTCATACCTCTCTTTCTCTCTGTCTCTCTCGCCGTCTCGCTTTGCTTCTGTGGCTCTCTCTCATCCTTTTCTTGCAATTCAAGATCGGTTGGTTCCGTTTTCTGATCTCAGATTTGGGTTTGGAATTCTGATATAAATTCTGGGTTTTGATTGTTTTGTTGAGTTTTTGTAGATAAGAAGAGAAAATGTTTGGGAGAGCACCGAAGAAAAGTGACAACACGAAGTATTATGAGATTCTGGGAGTGTCAAAGAACGCTTCACAGGATGATCTGAAGAAAGCTTATAGAAAAGCCGCCATCAAAAACCATCCTGACAAAGGTGGTGACCCAGAAAAGGTGTGTTTTTTTTTTATTTTTTATTTTTTTAAATTTATTTTTTTTGTTTTTGATTTTTGATGGATCAGCTCGTTGAATCGTTTACTTAGTCGTTTTGGGCAATTGGGTTTTTCTTGATTGTGTTTTTGGTTTGGTTTTGTTGGGTCAACTTGTACAGATCTGTTCTCATAGTAGGTTTTTGTTTGACAATTTTATTGAATTTGGGTTCTTGTTGTGATATGTTTGTGTTATGTACTTCCTTGTACTGATATTAAGGTCAATAAACTCGTTTGGGAGTCTATGGATATGTGGGGATTGAATTGTTAATTGTGTATTGTTTGTGTGTTGAGCAAGTTATGGGTTGTGAATATAGGTATTTCTGTGTGTGTGTGTGGTGCCTTTGCTTTGAATTGAGGACATAGGCATTAAAGAATATTGAGTAATGAAAAAAAAAAGTGAACTTTCAATTTCATTGCTTTGGTTTTTCGCGAATTAATGGCCTGTTTGGATGGAGGGGGGAAGGAGGGGGAGTGATGGGGTGTAGAGTAGAGTTGGCTAAAAATAAGCTAATTTTGTGCTAAATCTACCCTATTCTACTCCTCCCTCCCCCTTAATCCAAACGGGTCATAAGTTTTTGAAATTCGTTCTTAAGGGGCCTTAAGTTTTTGAAATTCGTTCTTAAGGGGCCTTAAGTTTTTGAAATTCGTTCTTAATTGACAATGATTATCGAAAGAACTTGTGCAGTGGTGCATTTGCATCTGTTTTGGAACTCGTGAATGGAAATTTCTTTCTTTTGGGTGAAACTAGCTGCATTTCACTTATCAAAAAAAAAAAAAAAAACTAGCTGTATTTCATTCAGTGCAGTGTATTAGGTTCCTCAATAAAATTTTAACACATAGCTACATTTCGCATCTGTTCTTGGCTAACAATTCTTTATGGTTTCCGGTAGTGCATTTTCTAAGAGCCAAATAATTTTGCAATCCTAATTTTGGCTCTACTGTCTTCCTGCTGTGTGTTGTGTTACACTTTATTATCCTATGTAGTTTGATATTGCTTTTTGTTAATTATTTTATGTAGTTGCTGTACTGAATCTTGACAAATTTGGGTTTTCAGTTTAAAGAGTTGGCCCAAGCTTATGAGGTTCTCAGTGACCCAGAGAAACGTGAGATCTACGATCAGTATGGTGAGGATGCTCTCAAGGAAGGAATGGGTGGTGGAGGTGGTGGACATGATCCATTTGACATATTCCAGTCGTTCTTTGGTGGAAGCCCATTTGGTGGTATGAATCTTTAGCCATGTTCATGCGAATTGTTTATGAAACAAATATGGACATTTTTGCTGAGTTTTCTTGTGACCAGGTGGTGGAAGCAGCAGAGGCCGAAGGCAAAGGAGGGGAGAGGATGTGATCCATCCCCTCAAGGTTTCTCTGGAAGACCTTTACAATGGGACATCTAAGAAGCTATCCCTCTCTCGTAATGTGATCTGCTCCAAGTGCAAGGGGTTAGTACCATATTTTATTTGTTTTTGGCGTTGTTAGTTATTTGCTCTTCATTCTTCTTATATGAGGATTTTGTACTATATGTTGCAGTAAAGGCTCTAAATCAGGTGCTTCAATGAAATGCTCTGGTTGTCAAGGGTCTGGAATCAAAATTTCAATTAGACATCTCGGCCCCTCCATGATCCAGCAAATGCAGCATGCTTGCAATGAGTGTAAGGGTACTGGGGAAACTATCAATGACAAGGACCGCTGCCCACAGTGTAAGGGAGAGAAGGTTGTTCAGGAGAAGAAAGTTTTGGAAGTAATTGTAGAGAAGGGTATGCAAAATGGACAGAGGATTACATTCCCTGGAGAAGCTGATGAAGCGGTGAGGCTGCTGTGTCTATTCTTCTTTTCTAAAATATTAATGTTGTCTTTGCTTATGAGCTCTAGCCCAACTGGCTCCTCCTCCTCTTATAAGTGCAAGGTGGAGGGGTAAGGTTAGGTTCGGGTGTGTGTATAACCTACTAATAATAAAAAATGTTGTCTTTGGGATCCTAAGCTGGTTAGTTGGTTAGAAATAGGCAAAGCAATTTTATTTATTTATTTATTATATTTTCCCCAATCTATGTAACTTTGCTATCTGGTTATTAATCTGTGCATTTGGGTTGTGTTTCTGTGCAGCCTGAAACTGCCACAGGGGACATAGTTTTTGTTCTACAACAGAAAGAGCACCCTAAATTTAAGCGAAAGGGTGAAGATTTATTTGTCGAACACACGTTGTCCCTTACAGAGGCACTCTGTGGCTTCCAATTTATATTGACACATTTGGATGGCAGGCAGCTCCTCATTAAATCTGAACCAGGAGAAGTTGTTAAGCCTGGTAGGTTACGTTATTATATCATTCTTACTTGTTTAGTCACCTTTCATGGTTGAGTTTGCATAGGATTGACTGCAAAATGTTTTTTATGGTTAGCGGCCAATCTTGTGTGCTATTACTAAGGTTTTATTATATAGTTCTATGAGAGTTCATCTATCGCTTTCTACTTCGGAATGACTTTGACTAGCATTTTGGTCTATTGTTTTTTGCATAAATTTTGTGCAGACTTTGAAATTCAGTATCGTTATCCTGCTAAGTGTTAGCTCAAGTCAATAAAGACACTAGTTTGTTAGATGATATTTTTTGATATTATTTCATAAGAAGTCAATTAATTTCTAAAGACACTTCAGGGGTTGAGAATTCCAAACTTACTTTGAGCGCTGGTTCTAATAGCATGTCATCCTCTGATTCCCTAACACGAGAATGGGTGAAGGGTGAGGTCATCTATCCAGAGTGGGAGGCTTGGGATTAGCTTTAGACCTAGACATCCTAGGTTCAAATCACCACTAGGAGGTTCCTTGAAATATTGGATACACGGTTTTGGCAGGTGGGGTCATGTATCCGGGGTTTATTCGCTAGGGGTGGGTAAAGGGCTCTGCTTGGTGAGGTACCACGTCATAAAAAAAGGGCGAGGGCGTGGACTTGAGAGACCATTGGAGATGTGTGTAACTTACCAATAAAAAAATATTTCCACTGCACCAATATTTCACAAAGTTGACCTTCACCCTTTCATCAAAACCATAATGTTGCATCTTTACTTAGTTAAATCAAAGGTGGATACAGATCATGTCAAATATTTGTCTGTAAAAGGTTAGTGAGAGCATTACCTGCTTACTAATGGTCTATATGTTAAATGGAACCTCCTCCCCATGTAATAACAAGGTAGAGAGTAAGTGGTAGGTAATACTCATTTTTTGCGATGTAACTACCCATAAAATGTATTACGCGCTTACTTCGATGAGCTGTAAACACTAACTTGTAACCTTGGTTGAATTTGCCTATTGAGCCGTATTTATCTGGAATCATCGTATATGAATCAGTGTTGGTGAAAGTGCGCATAAGCTCAAATCCCAAAGCGCCAAGGCTCCTGCGCTTTTTGCCTCAACAGCTAGGCTCATTCAAAGAAGCGCTGTAGGTGCACTTTCTGCGCTTTTTCAAAAGCTCAAAGTGCTCTTTTTGGTGCTTTTTATATTTTTCAATAAAATAAACCAAAACTGAATTAAAACTATAGAATCTTGACATTATTGATATAAACCATTGATTTGGCATATTTTTAGTGTAACTTATTAAAAAAAAAAAAAAATTTTGAGCGTAATTTGTCCTGAAACCCACAAACTCCTAGTTCTTCTCTATTTTTATTTTTATTTTATTTTGATTTTTTCCTCCTTGAAACAGTAACCCACCCAGCTTCTTATTCTATTTTTTCCCTTTTGGATATATGCAATTACCATATTACTATGTCCTCATATTCTTAGCTCATTCATGAAAAAAAAAAATGTTATAATATATTTGTGGCAATTGTTTGGTTACTTTAGTGGTTGATGTTGAACGTAGCAGACCAATTCTTATAGACTTATGGACATTAAGTTATCAAATTATTAACCAATATTACTAATTAGTCATAGGGCATTATGGATATTGGAGATTTAAGAAAGGATATTACATGGAAGTAGTACTCATATCTAGCTTATCCAAAAAAATAAAAAGACTTGACTTGCAATTTGTGTTAAAATTGCAAAAGTAGGGCTTATCTAAATTTTATATGAATTATATGAAAATTTTTATTTCAATTTATATGATAACTTGATCATTTGATTGTTGCATTTCTCATTAATAACTATTTTTTATTTTTTAAAATGTGTGCTTTACTTCAATTAGGTGCGCTTTGTGCCTAGGCTCCAAGAGGCCTTTGTGCTTAAGTGCACCCCTTTCTTTTACCAACATTGATATGAATACTGATTATAACTTTGGTCTGCTCAAAATTCTTGGTTTATCATAATCTCTTCCCCCATATTTCTGTTTTTTTTTTATTTTTGGGTGGGTGTGTGTTCTTAATCTTTGTTCTTTGCTACCATCCTACGAACCCTTAATGATTTATAGGAGTCTTCTAAATTGTACTCCATTGTGCCGGATCACTTGAGTACATGTTTAAGTTCCTGTTGATACTAAGTTATGGTAATCCTTATAAATTTTGTTCGTTGAACTGTATTACTGAACTCTCTGCTTCTTGACACAGACCAATACAAGGCAATAAATGATGAGGGAATGCCGATGTACCAGAGGGCGTTCATGAAGGGTAAATTGTACATTCACTTCACAATTGAATTTCCAGATGCCCTCAACCCAGAGCAGTGTAAGTCACTGGAGGCTGTGCTACCTCCGAGGACGTCAGTGCAGCTGACAGACATGGAGCTGGATGAATGTGAGGAGACTACACTGCATGATGTGAACATAGAGGACGAAATGCGTCGCAAGCAAGCACAGGCCCAAGAAGCATACGATGAGGATGATGATATGCCTGGTGGTGGTCAGAGGGTCCAATGTGCTCAACAATGATGAACTAATGGGTTGACCAACGACAAATAGGGAGAGGTGGAGTCCACGATTTGGGGAAGCCAAATTACTTTTGAGAAATAATCTCAACATTATTGTCTTGTTATAGGGCGTGTGTTAGATTTTGGTTTGGTTTTTTTTTTTTCTTTTCCTTTGTTTCCAAACTTATACTGTGTGGAAGATTTAGTATTTAAATTCAAGTATACTTTCGAGAACTATGCCTGTTTCTTGGGATGTATATCTATATCTGGATGGGGTTATTGTTCCATCTAGATGTGTTTCAGATAGGCCGTAAGATATTTGACCACTTATTGCTTCTAGCTTTGCAGTTCTACACAAGCCTTACCCTTCTTTTAAGCCATCTATATAGAGGAGGCAAGTGCAAGGAGTGAAATTGTGATTGCATTGAGATATGTTCCAGAGATGTAGAGTAGATCTAAAATGATCCAAGTTTATTATTCGTGTCAATCTTGGGAATATAACAGGTTTTTCAGTTTGATGGACAACAATTTGACAATAAAATAAAACATGGCTGTTGTACGCAGTTATACTGCATTGCAAAATCTTTTGGTTTTGTCTTGGCTGTGTTTTTTTTTTTTTTTTTTTTGGGATAGATAACGAATATTTTTTTTTAATCAAGAAAAAAATAGCCAACCTGAGTACATTGAGGATGTACTACAGGGGCAAAAATTAATAATCAAAATTACAATGATTAAGTGAAGCAGGAAGGGAAAAACAAGAAAAATGCAACAAAAGTACAGTCCAAACAAGGAGAGTATGCAAGAAAAAAGACTCAATTTCTAGAAGCACATAGCGTCAAACAAACAGGCATAACGCCAAATACCCTAACTTAGAAGTTATCGGGCAATGAAGCAAAAGATGATCAATCGACTCTCCACACCTTTAACATCAACACCTTTTACATATATAGCACCGATCAAGAACAATGATACTCCTTCAAAAATAATCAGTAGTAAGAATCTTACTTAAAGAGGCTGACCAAGAAAAGAAAGCCATCCTTGGAGGGACCTTCAATAGCCACACCAACCTCCAAGGGAAGGAAATAGTAGAAGTGTAGAAAGAAAGATAAAAACCTTTTACCTCAAAACCTCTACTCTTTGCGGGCTTTCAACAAACCTTGTCAGGGCCAACCCCCTACACTTTCGAAGAGCAAACAATTGCCATAAATTGATCAAAAGATTCTTCCTCCCAATCCTGCTGTGAACGACAAAATTGAAAGTTTCAATGAATCCTCCCACTAGTCCAACGCATAACCTCCACCACGGAAGAATCCCTTGCCCTACTAAGGCAGTAAAGATTTGGACAAGCTTCTTTAAGGGTAAAATCCCCACACCACACATCGTTCTAAAACTTCACTCTACTGCCATCAACTATATTGTACCGTAGGAGTTTAGAAAAGTTCAGCCAACCACTTCTAATAAACCTCTAAAGGCTAACACCTTACACACTTTTCATCTTTTTTGTGCACCAACCACCCTAAGCGTTCCCATACTTTGCCTCTATAACCCTCCTCCATAGTGCATCTATTTCTAACCTATATCTCCATAACCACTTGCCCAATAAGGGAGAATTAAATGTTCTCAAACGTCTTATACCTAGCCCTCCAATTTGCATAGGCTTAACAAACCTTAGTTCATTTTGTAAATACTGCATTTTGCATCCCTTACGACTCGGGCCTTCGTTCTCCAATGATACTCAAACTCTAAGGCCCAAGGCTAATTTAAACCTCAATTAGATATCAAATTGACTTGAGGAGTGTTAAAATAGAAAATATAACCTTTTAAATAATTAAAAATTTATTTTTGGAAATAAAATGATCAAAGTGGCCCTTGGCCCACGTACGTGGGCAACGGCTTGCATATGTGGGCCAAAGCATGCATATGAACGCACTTCCCTGCGTACGCAGATAAGGTTTTAGAAGCATGAAAAAGACAAGTTTTCTGCAACAATGGTTGAGGTTTGGAATGAATCCCATATCGTCTGGGAGCCGTTCCAAACCCTATTTTTTCCACTATATAAAACCTTACATGATACAATATCAAAATACATAGAAATCCTACGGAAAAAACCTAAGATTCATTAGAAAATAGTGAATCAAAAATGAGTTTTTCATAAAACACCCTCAAACCAATTTTATTTGATTGGGATCTTTTCTGGCCCCAATCCTTTTAATTTAAGATTACTAATCATGTGTTTATTAATTGTGATAGATTTGAATAAGGGAAACGGTTAAAATCAAAACTTGAGAACTCTTTTTTTGAGGTATTAAGCTTTAACCTTTCTTTTTCTTTTTAGTATTTCTTTTTTGTTTCTAATCTTGTTTTTTGCTTAGTTTATGTTTACACATGTTTGCTTATTTAGTTTTAGATTTTATTTTTATTTTTATTTTTTATTTTTATGTTCTGAGCATATTTGTTTGTTAGAATTAGGGTTTTATTTTATGCTCTGTTTTTCTGCTTCATTTTTGGAATAGGGTTTTGAACCAGTCCCACGCACGCATGCCATGAGCATGCATATGTAGGTTAAATCCTACATACGCAAGCCTCTGGCTGCGTACGCAGGTACTTGCCCAGAAACCGTAATTCAAATTTCTCATGTTGTTTGGTTTGCTTGTTTCACATGATTTGTCTCTATTTGACCCCTTTTTATATGTTTATACATATCTAAGTCTCTGTCTTGTATGCTTGTTTGTCTTTAATATGCTTAGACTAGGGCTTTATGCTTGTTTCTTGCTTTGATGCAATGAACATGCATTCACATGCCCATTCATGATGCCATAGGTGCTCAGTTGCTACAAGGTAAGTAAAGGTAAGTCATGTTTTGACATGAGCATGCATCTTTTGTGATGAACATGCTTGTATGATATTGAACATAAAGGTTTCTATGATTTTGTGATTACCATGACGTGCTTGCTACCGTGTTTGGTTTGTTGCCTTGCTATGAGATGTGTGATAGGGTCTTCACATGTTAGATGAATGCTAGGGTTTTTTATTTTTTATTTTTGTTTGGGTTTGGCTCTCTCTTGCTTTAGGTTGATATATATGTTGTTTTGGCATAAAAGTGCAATGATTGTATGTTAGATGCATGCTAGTGTGTGAGTGAATTGAAATTGTTTTTAATAAGGTTAAGGTATAAGACACAGTGATAGGAGGCCAACCTTAGGGTTGAGCGATTTTGGGTGTCTAACACCTTTCCAAGAGTGTTCATAAACTCTGAATCCATAATTTGGTAGTAAGATCAAAGGTCCTTCCTCGAAAGGATACTATATATATGTTTCCAAGACCATTGCAAAAACTAGGTGGCGACTTTGAGACCTTGTGTGTCCACACATTTTACTAGGTGTAACTTAGAATTAGCACTAACACCACCCCAAAGAAAATCTCTCAATAATTTCTCCATACGATTAGCAACCTTCCCAGGTAAAGGAAGAATGGAAAGGAAATAAGAAGGTAAGGATGAAAGAGTACTTTTAATGAGAGTTATCTTACCCCCTCCTAGTTAAATAAAGTCTCTTTCACCGTGCTAGTTTTTGTTCCAACTTCTCTAATATTGGATTTTAGATTAACAACTCCTTGAATTTAGCCCCCAAAGGAAGTCCTAAATATTTCAAAGGAAGGGAAGAATGCCTACAACCCATTAGTCCTACCAACATATCCAGATTACGAACTTCACCAACTAGTACTAAATATGATTTCCCCAAATTAATTTTTAACCATAAAACCTCCTCAAATCTATTAAGAATCTCCCTTAAAGTAACCAACTGATTATAGTTAGTGAAAGCTCAAATTAGTGTGGAACACTAATACTTGTTTAGACCCCGAATTTTAAATTACGACTTAATTGCTTTTACTTTAACTTATCTAAGTGCCGAATAAGAGTAAATGAAGCACAATAAATTGGAACTACTCTAATGCATAAACATGAACAATAAAAAAGACATGTCAAGTACAAATAGTAAGGGAATGGAGATGCAAACATAAGATAAAACCAAGACGTGTTGTTGAAGAGGAAACATAAAAACTAGGTGAAAAATCTCTCCGCGACCCTCCAAGTCGAAATTGATCCATTAGTGAATGAGTTGGAGTACATAATAACAAAAGACCCTCCAAACCTAGTCTACTTAACGTACTTGAGCCCTTTAAGCTCCCGCTACCAACGAACTTCTCGGAGTCTTGTCTTCACTAGCTTATTGGATCTCGCAATACCACCCAAGTGCATTCGTCAAGCCTCACTGCCTTCTTTTGGCAAATCCTAAATGCTTTCCAAGTTCTAAAACACTCTTTATACTCTGAAAAGGTGTGGGTTGTGTTTGGGTATAAATCTTCTCTCAAGGTATAATAATGGGAGAGGGGAAGGGGAAAAGACTATAAGGATTTCTCATTTAAGAATGAATAGGTCTTTCTCTCTAAAAGGTGGGTGTGTTGTGTTGTAGAAACCTATCTAGGGTTTTCTCTCTCAATAGCCTCCTTTACTTGTGGGTAATGAGGGTATATATAGTATGGGTGAAGGGTAAGAAAGTCACATTTAAAATCCTCTAGGTAGAGAGTTTCACGGGTACCTCGCGAGATGGTCTGTTTCTTAAAGTCACATTTAAAATCCTTCAGCTTCTAGCATGTGCTTCTCACGTGGCCTTTTCATGGGAACCTTTACTCGCGGCTTGTAAGATAATCGCGAAACTGCATTGATCTTCATTGCATGCTTGATTCTTCAATTTAATACTAAACTCAATAAAATAAAATCCCACAAAATACAAGGAAAAAAAGTAATGCAATTATAATACTTTATGTCATAGAATAAAGCCAACATAAAACATAGTTGTAAATCACAACTTTACAGTTAGCATCACAAAAAATAAGGGTGTCATCCACAAATAAAAGGTGAGACACCATCATCGAAGTTGTAAGGTTGAATTTATTTAATCATGTGTTGGCTTTATTCCCTGCCAAATTTGCTTGTAATTTAGCAATTAGATACCCAGTATTTAGGTGGGAATTATGTAAAGGTAGTGTGTGAGAAAGTGTGAAAAAAACTCAAATGTGTGCACTCAAAAAGAGCCTTATAACTAGATTTCATGACTAGCAAGTTGCCAAAGGTGACACACGTCTTCTGCTATTCATGTATTCCAACTTCATTCTATAGTGGATTATTGACTGCTTGGAGGGCGGCGAAGAGGTTTTTCGCCGAGTTCTTTGATTTTCTCTTCGATAACACATTGGCATATCATCTTTGTGTTTGAATCTCTCTTCCCTTTCACTTTACCTTTTAATTGCTTCTGTGTTTGTAATTAATTATGGTTTAGAGTGTGTTACTAATTTGGGTTTAGCTTTTATTCATCATTCCGCACATAAATTGTTTGTGTATAAGCTAATGTTGGTAATTTTTTATTGTGGGTGTCTAAACTTTCATTGGTATTTTACACGCTATTTCAACTTTCAATTGGTAATAGAGCAGGTGTGCTTGTTGTGGTTTAATTACTTGAGTGTGATCCTTGACCCTTTTTGAGATGGATTGTTCTTAATCTCTTAATGCTCCTCCATACTTTGATGGGAGCAACTATGCTTTTTGGAAAGTCCGTATGAAGTCATTTCTATGTTCCATTGATGAGAGTGTTTGGGATGCTGTAGAGATAAGATGGACTAGGCCAGAGGCTGCCAAATCCACATGGGATAAGGCATTTCTTGCGGCAGCAAATGCTAATAGCAAGGCTTTAAATGCTATTTTTGGTGGTGTTTCTTTTGATGAGTTTCACAGGATTTCTCATGTTACAATTTCCAAGGAAACGTGGAAAATTTTGGAAACGACATATGAGGGAACCAAAAAGGTGAAGGACACCAAGCTCCAAATTCTTACCACACATTTCAAAGAGCTGAAGATGAGTGAAGACGAGTCATTCGACACATTTTACGGGAAGCTCAATGAGGTGGTAATTGGAAAATTTAACTTGGGGAAAAAGACGGATGACTCCAAGATTGTGATAAAAATCCTACGATCATTACCGGAGAGTTTTGATGGGGATAGTTGAGGAATCTGATGATGAGGAAGATGAAGGAACAATAGGATTACAAGAATCCTATACTCCTTGAGAAGACTGGTGAATATGCAAGGGCAGCAAGAAAAGCAGCCGCAACAAGCTTATCTAATATTGTGTTTCTTGTGTTTTATGTCTTTTATTTATATTTCATGTCTGATGATGTGTACTTGACTTTGCTTACTTTATCTTGTACATTTGCTTTGTAGCTTAGTACTTTTAGTTTATGTTATGCATTTTCTTTAGTACTTCACTCTTGTGCCCTTGTTGGATTGTATATTCTTGATGCAATTACCTTGTGTTTTTGTGCCCTTGTTGGATTGTATATCCTTGATGCAACTACCTTGTGTTTTTGTATTGGTTGAGTGTTGGACATGCAAATGATATTTTGCATTGAGCTTATTAGCTTGCATGTTCGGATGTTCATCCTTGTGTGAATGTTCATTGTGATCACTATTTATAGTGATTGTTCATGTTTGGTAATCTTTGCTACTTGATCGCATTGTGCTTGCTCCATATGCACCTTAAGATTTCTGCTTACAATGATCTTCTTGTGTTATTGTCATTCTTTGTGTGAATCTTCATTGTGATCACTATTTATAGTGATTGTTCATGTTTGGTCAAGTCATGCTTTATTGCTTTTATCTTTACTACTTGATCGCATTGTGCTTGCTCCATATGCACCTCAAGATTTCTGCTTACAATGATTTTCTTGTGTTATTGTTTTCAGGAAAAACTTGTTTGTATGGTTCAAGAGCTTCACAGTTTCTAGAGTAGGTGTGAGTAAGTTTTGACAACTGTTCCCAACTCACATGTTAAGTATAGAGTCTGTTTTAGGGTTTTGCCACGGAATAGCCAAAGGGGGAGATTGTAAGGTTGAATTTATTCAATCATGTGTTGGCTTTATTCCCTGCCAAATTTGCTTGTAATTTAACAATTAGATACCCTGTATCTAGGTGGGAATTATGTAAAGGTAGTGTGTGAGAGAGTGTGAGAAAAACTCAAATGTGTACATTCAATAAGAGCCTTACGACTAGATCTCGCGACTGGTAAGTCGCCAAAGGTGAGAAATGTGTGGAGCGTGTAGGGGAGCTGAAGGGTCACGACAGCTGGAGCACTACAGGACAAAACTTCCAGTCCTGCCAGGCAGTTAGCTTGCGACTCGTTCTAGTCGTGAGGTCGAGTCGCCAGAATGCCTTGTTTGGATGAAAACTGACGTGTCACATTCCTCATACACCTTACTATAAATACCCTTATACTGATGAAATGTAGAGAGCTTCTAGAGAGAATTTTGAGAGAGAAGCTCTATAGAAAAACCCTATGGAAAAACAAGATTAATTCATCCACAATCTTCATCTTTTGATTCTCCCAATTCCTCTACTCTTACCCTCTCCATTGACATATCCTTGAGAGGTACATTTGCCAAATCCTTATCTCACCATACCTATATTAGTGAGGAGGTATTTTCGTGCTTGGGAAGCAGTTCAGAGAGGACTAATTCATTTGGTTGATGCAATGGGTTTATTGTGGGATCCTGTAAGCTAGAGAAGACAAGATTCAGCGTAACCCTGTTGGAGAAGAAGCTTGGAGAGCTTAGGTGCATTGGGTAGATTAGACTTGGAAAGTCTTCTGCTATTCATGTATCCCAATTTCATTCTCTAGTGGATTATTGACCGCTTGGAGGGCAGCAGAGAGTTTTTTCGCCGAGTTTTTCGGTTTCATCTTCGATAACACATCGACGTATTATCTTTGTGTTTGCATCTCTCTTCCCTTTCTCTTTACCTTTTAATTCTTTTTTCGTCATGAATTAGATTGATGTAGAATAGACAACACATGCTCTCCTGGAGCAGTAGGGGCCCAAAAGTTACAACGCAAGATTAAAGGGGGTGCTAGTAGTGGCCATCGGGGCAACAATGTCGGAATTGCATGAAATTTGACAGGCTGAAAGGAAATCACATTTTAATCCAAACTCATGTTTCTATGAGCATTGCCTAAATTTAGGCAAATTCTTTCGTTATGGTCTCGAAAATAGCATTTTTGCTATTTATAGTAATATTTGTTTTTTTTTTAAATAACTTTTAGTTTAAAAGTCATAATAAGGTCCTGCCTGTTTTGGGGCGACCCTTAAGGTCAGTAAGGTATGATCATTAATAAGACTTGATGGTTTCCTTAAATTGCACCAACACGTTCAATCCTTTTCATACTGTATACCCACTTGTCATGATGTTAAAGTCAACATGTTCAAGAAAATTAGCTTAATTAGAATGTTGCGTCCTGAATTAGATTGATGTAAAATCGATAGCACATGCTTTCCTAGAGTAGTAAGGGCGCCAAAAGTCACAACGCAAGATTAAAAGAGGTGCTAGTACTGGCCATTGGGGCTAGGGATAGACCCAGGTGGGGGCCTAAGGGGGCCTGGGCCCCCCTTGGGCCCAAAAAAAGAAATTTAACAGGTTAAATTTCTCCCAAGAAAAAAAAGAAAAAAGCTTGGGCCCCCCCTTAGTTTTTTGCTCAGGCCCCCCTCATGAATTCCTAGCCCAGCTGGCTAGCCCAAGAGGCAAAAGCCCATGACCCATGTAAATAAAAAAAAGAAAAGAAAAGAAAAATCAGCAATCCAAAACGGCAAAACCTAATGGAGAAACTAGAAAGTGAAAGACAAAGGAAAAAAGAAAGAAAGGAAAGTTAGGAAATTGAGGCGAGACAAAGATATAGAGAGGCGAGATAGAGAGTACCCACCCCACCTTCGTTGCTCTAGAGGCCGGAGAATCTATAGAGGAGAGTTTGCCACACCGTTGCCATCACAGCCATCGCCAATCGGCCGTCCTGCCCATGACCCAAGCTCGCCACTGACCCAACAGACCAGCCAATCTACCTAGTGACCGGCCGCTGCTGCCTCTAGCTTCCATCTTGAATCCGATCTGCTCCAAGTTTTTTCTCTCTCTCCTTCAAGTTCAAAACCTAATATATATTTTGATATGATTCTTCTCTTTCCAATCAATACGTTTTATAAAGTTTGTGATTTCTGAATCTGTTATGTGATTGTGGTTTTCTTTTTATTTGTCTGGGATTATTGAAAATGATTGTGTTTGGGAATCTCTGTTTTATTTGTTTTTGTAGTGTCTGAGACAGTGAGAACAAAGTTGAGTTGTGATTTTTGAATAAATAAAATTATAGATAGAGAGCCTGTAGAGATATAATCCTGTTCGGTATTTGAGACTTTGACTATGTGCAAAAGCAAGTAAAGGTAAGAAAAGTAGTGATTGGGGCTAGAGGGTGAGTGATAAAGATAAAGAGTCAAAACTCAAAAACAAATACATAATATAATGAAAATGTCACAATAATGTAACAAAATAAAATTGCAACTTTGCTCATATTGCTAATTCATAATACTATAAGTAATATTTTTAAATTATACAAAATTTTAATCGAAAACTAGTAAATTTAACAATTGAGAAATATTAAATTTATAATTAATGCATAATGCATATTACCCGGATTTTAGCCTTCACCTTTACTCGATATCAAGAATTAGAGTTGTTGTGAGATAATATATGTAATTCTTATCATAATATCTTATTTGATTTGTATATTATGGGAAAATCAACCACTTAGTAGCTTTTTTTTTTTTTTTTTTTTTTTTTTTTTTTTTTTTTTTGTTGCTTATACTCTGCCCCCTCCAGCTTGAAATCTTGGGTCCGTCCCTGATCGGGGCGACAGTGTCGGAATTGCATGAAATTTGACAGGCTGAAGGGAAATGACATTCTAATCCAAACTCATGGTTTCATGAACATCGCCTAAATTTAGGCAAATCCTTTTGTTATGGTCTTGAAAACAACGTTTTTGGTATTTATAGTAATATTTGTTTTTCTTTAATAACTTTTAGTTTAAAAGAAATAATAAGGTCCTGTCTGTTTTGGGATGACCCTTAAGGTTAGTAGTTTATGATTTTGCATTTAACTCAATTTTGTCATTTTTGGTAAATTTCAGAATTTTGTCACCTAATCGCGTAATTAGTGCAAATTAGGATTTTGGACGTTTCCTAGTCGTTCTAGGGTTTTACTTTTCAGTATTTATATGTTTTGTAGCCGTTAGAGGCAAATCAAACTATTATCAATGAACACAAACTTTTTGTCAAATTCTTTCTCTAGTGAATTCTAGTTTATCTCTTTGTGGATTAGAGGTTTACTACTAGAAACTAATAGTTTAGTTTCTGTTCCATCAAGAGAGCAACATATGTGCTTTCTTCAGGCTTCCACGACATCAGTTGATATCAAAGCCTTGAAATATCCTAGTCTGATGGCTAATCGGAGAGATAGTAGCCACCACAACAGCGATGACAGAAATGACGTCGACAACACAGTCTTCACTAGGGATGAGTTCTTTGATTTTCGTGATGAAAATCAACAGTTTCGTGATTTAACCCTATAGAATCTGGATCAGATTCAAGAAGCACTTGCCACCCTACTTACCTGAAACCCTAATCATGATGACGAAGAGCGACATGATATTCCAACATGTGGCCCTCCCCATTGTGGTCTAAATTAGGATAGGCGACAAGACTACAATGAAGAGAATAGTAAGGATGAAGAGTACGAAAAAGGAGTCCTTGGAAGTCAACGTGGTCCTACGAGGGATAATGACCGAGGTTATTAGGAGAAGAGGGACTATTGTATGAAAGTAGAATTACCATCCTTTAATGGTAACGTCTCCATTGAAGAGTATCTAGGCTGGGTCAGTGAGGATGAGAAGTTTTTTGATTATATAGGTACTCCATGATAAACAAGTGTTTTTGGGGGCGTACAAGTTAAAGGGAGGCATCTGCCTGGTGGGATTGTGTTCAGTTAAACCGAACCTATGAGAGAAAGCCTTAGATGTGATCATGGAGGAGGATGAAGTGGCTAATGGTAGAATATTTCTTGTTGCCACTACCAACAGGAGTTGTTCAGACAGTACCAAGATTGTAGGTAGGGTACCTTGACAATTAACAAATACATGGAGGATTTTGACATGCTAGTAAATCGCAATGATTTGGAGGAGACTGAGGATCAACAAATATCCAAGGTTGCACACGGGTTGCGAGTTGCCATCCGCGATAAGGTATCCTCACAAATCATATATACTGCAAATGAGGCTAGAACCCTATCCAAGAAAATAAAATATTTGCATCTCAAAGCAGCTTCAAAGTTTTCCAACCGTGGTTTGGAGTTGTCCAATTCCACTGCAAACAAAGGTAAATAGCCCACATTTACACGACGACCACAACCCATGGTTAGGGAGAACATTGGTGTCAATTAGTCCACAGTGGCAGTAGTAGGTTCCGTAGCACAATTGATAGTGAATGCCAACCCCTATGCCAAGCCAATAGGAAGTAAGTGCTATAGGTGTGGAGAGCCAAGGCATCAGTCTAGTACTTACCCTAAACGAGTCGTAGTGAATCTAGTGGCAATAGAAGAAGGCGAGGCAGAGGGTCAATAGGATGGTGAAGAGGTGTATAATGATGCTGACCTATATGCCTATAACCTCAATGAGATCCAAGGAGATGAGGAAGGTGTGCTATTAGGGAGGTCCCTAGCGATTTAACGGTTGTTGCTTACACCAAGGATGCATTACAGTGATTAATGGAACAAGATCTTCCAAGCGTGTTGCAACATTAGTAAGAGGGTTTGTGATTTGATCATTGACAATGGCAGTGTAGAGAATATTGCATTTAGGAATCAGGTTAATTGAAAACAAAAAAAATCTATCTCCGTACAAAATAGGTTGGATGAAGAAAGGTATGGAAACTCTTATTACCCAATAATGTCGTGTTACTTTTTCTATGGGTAATTGTTTTGTAGATGAAGTAGTTTGTGATGTTATTCATATGGATGCATATCATTTAATATTGGGTAGGGCGGTATGATGTATGTAGATGCTATTCATATATGTAAGGATAATGTGTACGCATTTTTTAAGAATGACGCCTATTAAGGAAGGCAATATACCCAAAGCTTCTAAAGTGGAGGGGAAGTCATCACTTCTCATAGTCAGCAAGAGGATGAGTTTGACAAGAAGTGTAAGGAGTTGAAATAGGTGTATGCAGTAGTGGTGACGGATGGAGAGCCAGAGAAGGTTGTTAAGATGCCTGAAACAATCCAACCATTGATCAAGGAGTTCAAGGAGCTTTACTAGAGGAACTGCCTACAGGTTTACTACCAACTAGTCGCTAACCCATACGATGCACGAGATAATTAAATAAAAATTAAAAGTACTTATTCTATGGTGATGACTTCACATAATACTCAACTGCAATTAAATTTACTATCCACCACCAATCTAATCTATGTAATCTTGATAGTAGATCTACAAATTGCATTCTCATATTTTTAGAGTTTGCCACAACATTATTATTATCTATATATAATATAAAACCGAAATTTTTGACTTTTTGAGAGACTTACATTAGAATTAGGATTAAAAAAATAATTATAATTTTTTTATTAGACCTCATGTTAGAATTTAATAAAAAAGGACTCACTTTAGGTTTTAAAAAAAAGACTCATGTAAAAAAAACATTTAGGATTAAGGAAAAAAGATAGAAACTCCCACTAGGACTTTCTCACTGTTTAGTTTAAAAAATTATTATTATTTTTTTATAAATTAAAATGAAGAGGAAAAGAGAGAGAGAGACTCTTGTTAGGACTTTCTCACTATTTAGTTTAAAAAATTAAATTTTTTTTTTATAAATTAAAATGATGATGTGGAAAATTGTGGGAGTTTAAGAGGTTTTAGTTATATATATATATATATATATATATATATATAGATGTGCAACATTAAGCATTGCATTGATATAGTTCCTAGAGCTAGTCTACCAAATCTGCTATACTACAATATGAATCCTTAAAAGGGTCAAATTCTACAGGGGTAAGTGGATGAGCTTTTGAGCAAGGGCCAGACCAAGGGAGAGTATGAGTCCTTGTGCAATCTTGACATTATTAACATCGAAGAAGGATGGGAGTTGGTGTATGTGTGTGGATAGTTGAACTATCAATAGGATTACAGTTAGGTATCGATTTCCTATTCCCTAACTAGATGACATGTGTGATATGTTGAGTGGGTTCAAGTGTTACGCCTACTTGGATTTCAAGAGTGGGTATCACTAGATTTTGATTCAACCTGGAGATGAGTGGAAGATAGCTTTCAAGACAAAGGAGGGGTTGTATGAGTGGATGGTAATGCTTTTCAGATTGTCCAATGCTCCCAACACTTTCATGAGGCTTACAAATTAGGTTTTGAAACCATTTATTGGGAAGTTTGTGGTAGTTTATTTTGATGATACCCTGATTTACAGTAGGACAGAAGAAGCCCACTATAATCATATGCAAGAAGTATAGATTGTGTTGTAGGCCATTGAGTTGTATATCAACTTGAAGAAGTGCAGCTTCTTGACTGAAAAGTTACTATCCCTAGGCTGTGGTTAGTGTTGATGGAATTCATGTTGATGAAGACAAGGTCTATGTAGTTAGAGAGTGGCCAACCCCAAAGATAGTGAGTGATGTGCAAAGTTTCCATGGGCTGGCAACCTTCTATCGAAGGTTTGTTCAAGATTTCAGTAGCATAGTGACCCTAATCATTGAGTGTCTGAAGAAGGACAGGTTCTCATAGGGAAAGGAGGAAGAACAGAGTTTTGCCTTAATCAAGGAGAAGTTGAGCACCGCTCTAGTTTTGGCATTGCCCAACTTTGATAAAGTGTTTTAGGTGGAGAGTGTTGCGTTTGTGGTTGGGATAGACATTGTTCTTTCATAAGACTATCTTGACCACAGACCAGTAGCATTCTTTAGTGAGAGATTTTGTGAAGCTCGAAGTAAATGTTTGGCCTATGAACTAGAGTTCTTTGCTGTAGTACAAACTTAAGCATTGGGAGCACTACTTGATTCAGAGGGAGTTTGTATTATATACAGATCTTTAGGCATTAAAGCACATCAATAGTCAAGCTAGCATTAACTGGATGCATGCTCGGTGGGTAGCTTACACGCAACGCTTCCATTTCCTCAAGGAGCTGTATGAGAATAATGAAAATTTTGTTGATATTTGGGGTAAGTGTCAAGAAACTCATACTGCTATCAATAGTATGTACATCCAAGATGGTTTCCATTTTTGGAGTAATCAATTATGCATGCCTAAAAGTTCATTGAGGGAGCAGATTATTAGGGAGGTGCATGGTGGAGGTTTGGGTGGACATATGGGCAGAGACAAGATTGTAGCACTGGTGGAGGAGAGATACTATTGGCCACAACCTAAGAGGGATGTTGGCAATCATGTGAGGAAGTGTCCAATTTGCCAAATTGTCAATGGTCAATCTCAGAATACTGGTTTATACATGTCTTTGCTAGTTCCATAAGCACCCATGAAAGGAGTCCAAATCTTCTATCCCACTCTTCTTGCTCCACTATATACTCTACAAATAAAAACATGTCACATGTCCATCTAATTTATTAAATGCTAAATTTATGCCTTCTATTATTTTAATTTTCTAAAATAAATAAATAAATAATTAATCATATTTAGGTAATTGAAATAATATAAGGCATAAATTTAGCATTTAATAAATTAGATGGGTATGTGGCATATTTTTATTTGCGGAGTATATAGTGGAGTAGGAAGAGTGGGACAGAAGATTTGGACTTCCATGAGAGGATCTGTCTATGGACTTTATACTAGGTCTTCCTCAAATCCAACGAGGTATGTATTTTGTTTTTGTTGTGGTTGACAAATAGTCGAAGATGTCCCATTTCATAGCATGCAAAGACGTCAAATGCTACTCGAGTGGCCCGTTTGTTCTTTAAAGAAGTTGGGTGTTTGCATGGAGTGCCAAAGTGCATCACCTTTGACCGGGATACCTAGTTCATTAGTCACTTCTGGCGCACCTTGTGGAAGTTTTTTGACACTTCCTTGAATTATAGCAGCACCAATCAAGGGCAAAGCCCAAGCAATGGGATCTTGCACTGTCTAAAGCAGAGTTTGCCTACTATAGCTCAATCAGTAGAAGCACTGGTATGTCTCTATTTGCCGTCATCTACTATGTGCTCCTAAAACATGCTTTGGACTTGGTACCTCAACTGGAGCTTTTAGGAGTGAGTTAAGCTGTAGAGAATATGGTTGACCGTATTCAAGCCATGTAAAAGGAGGTGAGGTAGAAACCTGAAGCAATAAATGCCAAGTACAAGGAAGTTGCTATTAAGAAGAGACGTGAGTAGATCTTTAGTGTTAGGGATTTAGTATTGATCTACCTTCGAAAGGAGAGGTTTCCCGTTGATACCTACAACAAGTTGAAGGACAAGAAATATGGGTCATTCCATATTACAAAAAAGATCAACAACAATACTTATGTGATTGCTTTTTCACCAGACATGAATATTTCTTCCACCTTCAATGTTGTTGACTTGTATGAGTGCCATCCTTTTGATAAGCCAGATAGAGGGAACTCAAGGTTGAGTTCTTTTCAAGTGGGGTGGGGTGGGGTGGGGTGGGGGGGACTATTGTAGAACAGATAGCATATGCCTTCTTGGAGTAGTAGGGGCGCCGGAAGTCGCAACGTAAGATCAATGAAGGGTGCTAATTAGGGGTGTTCACCAAACCGCATAAACCGCACAAACCACAAAAATCGCACCAAAACCGCCCGCAAAATAACATAACTGCACCGCACCACAAGTAATTTTGCACCGCACCGCATCACACTGCATGGTGTGCTGCATTTTGCGGTTTAATAATAAAAAAACCGTACAAACCGCACCGCACCGCACCGCACCGCACCGCACCGCATCCTCTCTATATATTAATATTTTTAATATTAAATATATTATTAATAGTTTAATAACCCTAGTTAAAAAAAAGTTTGATAATCCTAGCAAGTGTTGATTAGGAAAGCCAGCCCAAAATAAAGAAAAACTAGTTCAATAGTTTAAAACTTAGACTAAAACAAAGAGAAAAATTAGTTTTGGGCTACGTAGAAAAAGCCCAAATTTCGAAAAATATACCAACTTCAAATCATTCAAACTGCATCTTATACACCACATTGCATATGTGACCGCAAAAATGAGATGCGGTGTGGTTATAGTGTTGGCTAAACTTTAAATTGCACCGCACCGCACCATACTGCACATGTGATCGCAAAAATAAGGTGCGGTGCAGTTATGGTTTTAGCTAAACCGCACTGCAAAGTGCGGTGCTAAAATTGACCCAAAACTGCACCGCGAACACCCCTAGACTGCTAGTAGTGGCAATCGAGACGACAATGTTGAAGTTGCGTGAAATTTGGTAGGTTGAAGGGAAACAACATTCTAATCCAGACTCATGATATCATGAGCTTCGCCTAAATTTAGGCAAATTCCTTCGTTCAGGTCCTGAAAACAATGTTTTTGCTATTTATAGTAATATTTGTTTTTCTTTAATAACTTTCAGTTTAAAAGTCATAATAAAGTCTCATCTGTTTTGGGATGACTTTTAAGGTCAGTAGTTTATAATTTTGCATTTAACTCAATTTTGCATTTTTGGGAAAATTTTGGAATTTTGTCACCTAATTGCATAATTAGTGCGAATTAGGTTTTTGGATGTTTCCTAGTTGTCCAAGGGTTTTACTTTTCAATATTTATATGTTTTGTAGTTGTTAGAGGCAATCAAATTATTATCAATAAATACAGACTTTTTGTTAAATTCTTTTTCTGGTGGATTCTGGTTTATTTCCTTATGGATTCGAGATTTACTGCCAAAAACTAATAGTTTAATTTCTGTTTTATCAAGAGAGTATCGCGTATACTTTATTTAGTCTTTCGCGACATCAAATGGTAGATTTTTTTTTTTGGTTGTTGTTTTGTTCAATTAAAATAAAGAAAAAGCAAAGTGCCTTGGGCACTGCTTTTTTCCCACTCCTCGCTAAGCCCACCGTCCTCACATAGACAAATTCAACAAGCAAAGGTCAAAAAGGGCCGACAAAGCTTTAAGGTTTTTGATCCTCGTGGTCTAAACTAAACTAAAAAACTTGATTTTGTCATAAGGAAGGTATGATAATTAATAAGACTTGATGGTTTCCTTAAATTGCGCCAACGCGTGCAATCCTTTTCACACTGTATACTTGCCATGATGTTAAAGTCAACATGTTCAAGGAAATTAGTTTAATCAGAATGTTGTGTCATGAATTAGTTAGATCACATCTAACATGCGGACGGCTAAATGTGATTAGTTATATGCAATTGTTCTCACTGATCCAATGGAAATAGAAGTGCCAAAGGGAAGGGTTGACTGAAGTTTTACACAGATCTGAGTGCATATGCTTGCAAACTTTGAGCAAATTAAAGTGAAGAGGAATGGCCGAGTCTGTTATCTCTGGCGTGGCGACAAGGCTTGCTGACTTCTTGCACAAGAAGCAAACTTCTTGTCTGGGGTGAGAGAACAAGTTTCAGCAGCTACAAACAGAGCTTAGAGGGAAGCAAAGTTTTTTGAAAGACTCAGATGCGAGAAAGGATGAATCAGAGGTCATAAGCCAGTGGGTTGCAGAATTATGATGCAGAAGATTTTATTGGGGCGTATGTCGTTAAAAGTTTCATCTGAAAGAGGAGGCAAACAAAAGATCCTCAAGAGGTACGCTTGTATTTTGGATGAAGGAATTGCAGTGCACAATGTTGGATTAGAGATTACAAAAATCATGACTAAAATTCTAATTTGAGAACAAGTTTTCATGACTATGGTATAAGAGAGTCATTGATAGGAGGGGAGCCAAGTTCTCTGAATGAGAGGCAACGAGTGCAAAGGCAAACTTATTCTTATCTTGAGCATGATGTTGTTGGATTGGAGGATGATGTAAATAAATTGGTGACATTTTTGTTGAAAGAAGAAGAAGGCAAGAGAGTTGCTTCCATATGTGGTATGGGTGGTCTGGGAAAGACTAGTCTCGCTAAGATGGTTTATCACCACCACAAAGTTAAGCAACACTTTCACTACCGCGCTTGAGCATATATATCTCAACACTATCAAAAAAGAAAGGTTTAGCAAGGAATTCTGATTAGCCTTTTGATACGACCTCCTCCACGGCCGCGTGCAGCTCCTCTTTGCCCTCAAGGGGCTATGGTTAGATCTAAGGATTTTCAAAAGTAAAACAGCAGACAAAAGGAAATTTATGGTTATACTTTGAGGGATAACCGAGACCTCCTTAACAAGCAAAGCTTAATTTTTACTAAAATATTCTCATACCTCTTTATTAATCATAATAGGCCTTATATAGGCTTACAACTGAGCGTAAAAACAAATCCAACACCTAAATGATAGAAACAATTCCTACAATTGCTAGCCTACTTATCTGATCAGGATAAGGGCAATCACTATCCCATTAAATAACAAATACTTGAAATATCAAATAACAATCAATTGCTAAGATAAAGATTAACTCCTAAGCAAATTCAAAAGATAGAACCAATCTGGTATGGCAGCTGGTACGTAACACTCCCTTCCCCTTAAAATCATCCCTTGTCCTAAAGAGATCCTTCTCCATGCTCATCCGGCCAACACACCTCAATAAAAAATAGCTTCTTACATTGATGTGCAAAAGACTCACGAATCATACCTCTATGTACAAGAAGACTTATGAATCAATAAAGGTTTTAGGTTTAACTTACGATGATTCGCCTTGCCAATTGTTTTCTATGTCTAGGCCATTTCCCAGAGGATTTTGAGATATCGATGAAGAATTTGATTTGAATGTAAATGGCAGAAGATTTTATACCACAAATGCAACGCATAGGAGATATTTATGGGAGCTAATGCAAAGGTGCATAATTCAAAAGGGGAAAATGGGCACACTTCGAAGGATAAAAACTTGTCAAATGCATGATATTATGCGAGACTTTTGCAAATCAAAGGCTTAAGAAGAAAATTTCCTCCAAATTTTGAATATTTCTTCCATGGAAGAAAGAAAAGCACCTATTGGTAAAATTCGAAGACTTGCTATCAATTGCGAAGTAGATACTACTGATCCATTGTTTTTATCTATATCCAAAAATTATCCTCACCTCAGGTCTCTTCTATACTTTGTGCTTCCTTGGAGAATCGAAATACCCTGAATATGTTTTGATAGCTGAAAACTTATCGCATTTGCGTTTCACCTCTTTTTTTTTTTTTTTTTTTTTTGAAGTGTGTTCCACTACTTTTGAGAGATTCCAGTGGGTCCTGTGCACTGTTTACAGGACCTACAAACACCTTTTTTCAACAAAAATTTCATTAAAAATGGGTTCTACAACATTATTTACACATTTAAAAATTATTTTGCTACAGTATTTTCAGTTTTCAGCAAAATAAGCGTTATCCAAACGGACCCCTAATCATAGGTTCAAGAATTTCGAAATCTTGAGAGTCTTACGTCTCCAAAATTTTCAAATTATGAGCGAAGCAACTTGAGATTCTTATCTCTAAGTAACTGCATGGCCATGATTAACTTGCCATCATCCATAGGAAATTTGTGGTGCTTGTACACATTAGATTTGCGGTTCTGTCCAGAATTGACTGTAACAGTGCCAAATGTGTTTAAGAACATGGAGCAGTTGAAACATTTATATTTACCTGAACGAAGAGGTAACTGAGAAATTGGAAGTAACTAATTATCGCCATTTACAGACATTGGTGAATGTTCCTTTGGACAAATGTGATGTCCAAGTTAAAGGATCCACGAGGATCCAAATCCCCACAAGGTTCACTTTCAACCGTCTTCGTGTTCTTGGTGCGATCTGTCATTGTTACCATCGTGTGGAAGAAGATATAATACCTATAGTATCAAGTTGTCCTCATGCATATAAGCTGCATCTAAACTTGATGATAAATAAACTTCCAAAAGTTAGTCAATTCTCTCCAAATCTTGTGAAGTTGACATTAAGATTTACTGAACTTAAAGAAGACCCAAAGGCAACACTAGAGAAGTTACCCAACTTAAAAATCCTCAGTCTTGCTTACAATGTATTCATAGGGAAGACTATGTTTTGTTCTAAAGGAGGATTTCCTCTACTTCAATCCATTGTCATTTCTCATTTAAAACTAGAGAAGTGGAGAGTAGAGGAAGGAGCCATGCCTAATCTCTAGTGATTAAAAATTGAAAGTTGCAAGAGCTTGAGGACCATTCCAGATGGACTAATGTTTCTCACTACTCTCCGGGAATTCGAGTTCAAAGACATGTTGAGCGTTAGAAATACTGAATGAGTGTATTGTATTTCTCAAGTAATAGAATATATATGAGTGCCTTTATATAAAAGGTAGAGTGTGCAATACAAGTAAGTGTGCTATACAAGTAAACAAGGTGGGCTTAAAAGCCCACATATTCTAATACACATTAATAGCCCCCCTTAAACTCAAGGTGCATGTGAGACCAACTTGAGGTTGTCAACCAAAGTACGAAGGCGTCCCTTAGGATGTGACTTGATGAAGATATCTGCAAGTTGATCATTAAAGAAGACTGAATTAGCTTGAGAGCACTATGGACAAGATGACAATGGATAAAATGACAATCGATCTCAATGTGTTTAGTTTGTTCATGGAAGACATCATTGTGAGCAATAAGAATGGCACTTTGGTTGACATAATAAAGAGGGGTAGCAGAGGATGTGGACACACCTAAGTCTTTGAGAAGCTATCTTAGCCAAAGGAGCTCAAATGTGGTATTAGCAAGGGCACCATATTTTGCTTCAGTATTGGAGCGGGCCACATGAGTTTGTTTCTTGCTTCCCCAAAAAATCAGAGAAGAATCAAGAAGAAAGCAATAACCAGTGGTGGACCTGTGATCAGTGGGATCTCCTGCCTAATTAGCATTAGAAAATGCACGGAGAATAAGATAAGATTGAGCAAAGTATAAAAGACCATGGAAGAGAGTGCCCTTTAGGTATCGAAGAATGTGCAAAATAGCAGTATAGTGAGTCGACCGTGTAGCAGATAGATACTAGCTCACTTGGTGAACAACATAGGAAATGTCTGAACGTGTGACAATGAGATAAACTAGGCTGTTAACCAAGCGTTTGTAAAGAGAGGGATTAGACAACGGTTTCCCCCTTGAAGGAGTTCGATGCGCATTAAGCTCAACTGGAGTGTCAATAGTCTAGCTATCAATGAATCCAGCTCGAGACAAGAGTTCAGAGGCATACTTGGCTTGAGTAATATAATGTCCATTTGTAGAATGAGTGATTTTATGACCTAAGAAGTAGTTGAGATGTCCAAGATCTTTCATCTCAAATTGCTGATTGAGAAAATCCTTGAGGTCTTGAATGCCATTGAAGTCATTACTAGTTATGATCATATCATCCACATATAGGAGAAGTAAAATAGTGCCTTTATTAGTGTGACGAAGAAAATAAGGCAGAATCATAATGACTGGTTATGTAACCCAAGCGAGAGATGGTAGAGCTGAATTTAGAAAACCAAGCTCGTGGAGTTTGTTTAAGGCCATAAAGTGCACGTCAAAGGTGACAAACCTTGTTTGATTCAACAGAGAGACTAGGAGGAGGCTGCATATAAACTTCTTCACTTAAATCCTCATTAAGGAATGCATTTTTGATATCGATCTGAAAAAGGTACTATTTACTAGAAGCAGTAACAGCTAAGAGGGCACGAACAGATGAGATACGAGCAACCGGAGCAAAGGTCTCTTCATAATCAATCCCATACTCTTGTGTAAAACCTTTTGCAACAAGACAAGCTTTGTAGCGCTCAATGGATCCATCAGAGCAAGTCTTATCTTATAAATTTACTTACAACCAACCACAGATTTCCAAGGTGGAAGAGTCACCAAATCCCAAGTATGGTTTTTAGATAACACATTAAGTTCCTCTTTCATTGCAATTCGCCATAAATGGTCAGTGGAAGCCTTACAATAGGTGTGAGGCTCCTACAATGTAGCAAGGTCAGTGTAACACTGATAGTTAAGTAAGTGTATAGGAATGGATCTTACTCGAGTTGAGTGATGAGGTGGAATGTCTTGTGCAAGATCTTCAGGCGAAGCAGGAGTAGGGGACCCAAGCTCAGAGTTGGGTAGCTCATCTTCGACCTGTTCATTAAAGGGTGAACTAGGAAAGGGATCAAAGATATCTCGTGGTTGGACAGAGAAGTCTATAGGAGAATCATAAGCAACTACAGGAGGACCAGGAACAACTACAGAAGGAATATGTGCCTCATCTGGAAAAAGATCTAAGACAAAGGAGGAAGATAGGGAGGCATGAAAGTGAGAGAGCTCGACGAAAGAAGACAACATTGCGGGAGATATGTAGACAATGAGGGACAGGATCATAACATCGATGCCCCTTTTGAGTTTTGCCATAGCCTAGAAAACAACGAAGCCTTGACCAAGGCTCAAGTTTGTTATGCTAATGTGGTTGAAGAGGCACGAAACTAGCAAAACCAAAGGAGCAAAGGTGGTGATAGTCTGGAGGTGACCAAAAAAGGCGCTCATATGGAGTTTTATTTTGGCTATCAGGACTTGGAGTACGATTAATAGTACGAATAGCATGAAGAGCAGCTTCGCCCCAAAGAGGAGCAGGAACTTTGGTAGAGAGAAGGAGAGCACGAACAGTGTTAAGAATATGACGAAGTTTTCGTTCGGCTCTACCATTTTGCTAAGAAGTACTTGGACAAGTTAGTTGATGAATAGTGCCATAGGAATGCAAAACAGCTTGGAAAGCATATTGAGTGTACTCAAGAGCATTATCAGATCGAAAAATTTTGATACGTTTGGAAAATTGAGTTTCAACCATTTTTGTAAAATTAGAATATACTTGCAATAATTCAGAATAATGTTTCATATGAAAAATCTAGCTATAACGGGAATAATCATCAACAAAGACAACAAAATATTGAGGTCCACCAATACTAGAGACAAAGGGAGGCCCCTAGACATCAGAATGAATTAGGCCAAAGATATTAATGGACATTGATTCACAAATATTGAAAGGCAAAGCTAGTTGTTTTCCTAATTGACATGAAACACAATCAAAATTTTCTGTGGACACTGAACCTAACAAACCTCTAGAAGCCAAGTGTTGAACCCGAGTGGAAGATGCGTGACCAAGTCGGGCATCCCAAAGTGCAAGGGAAGAAATAAAAGAAACTATAGCAGTTGTAGCAACAGAAACAGAAGCAACAAGTGGAAGACAAATGTTGTCCATGGGAAATATACGCTTAACTCTGGGACCGGTCCCAAGCTCTTGTCCTGTCCTTGGATGCTGCACCATACACCAAGAATAATAAAAGATAAACGATAACCTAACTCAGCTAATTGTCTCACAGAAGGTAAATTGTAAGAAAGGTCAGGAACATTGAGGACCTCTGGAATTGAGAGCTTGGAGGTCGAAACGGAACCTATATTATGACTTAACATTGTAGAACCATTTGCTGTGTGAATATTAAGAGGGTGTGGTGCAGGTTTAAGCTTAGAAAATAAGGACAAGTGAGGTGTTATGTGATTGCAACAAGCAGAACCCATAAGTCAAGAGAAAGGAGACATACTAGATAAAGTTGAGACAAAAGGGGAATAAGATTTATTACCGACCATACAAATGACATTAGCCAAGAGGAAGGAGACATACTAGATAAAGTTGAGAGAGAAGAGGAATAAGATGCATTACCAACCATATGAATGACATTAACGATGATGTTTTTAAGGTCATCTGTGGAAATGGTGAAAGTGGATCCAGAAGACTTAGATTGTGCAGGAATGGGAGCCATTGCTTGGACACTCTTAGTGTTAGCAACAGTAGCAGCAGAAATTGAATTAGCTGATTTTTTGCGATGATAACAAGTCTCAATATTATGATCAAGACGTTTTCAAAATTTGCAATTGTTGGATTGTCGGCGACGATTATTGCAACAAGAAGAAGGCTTGTCCTTATTCTTCATTTAGAAGCAAAATATGCAAAAATGGACTGCAAAAATGAAATCTACATGAAAAACTGGGCAAGGAGTACTTGGATTGCAAAAAGTCCACTCTTGCAAAAAAGTCATTGGTCAACGCAAAAGAAAGTCAACGGTCAGCCACGGTCTAAGTCAACTGAAGATGACGTTAGCAATCGGCGGATGATGTCAGTAGATGATGTGGCAGATGACATCAGCAGGTGAGTCAGCTAGGGCTGACATGGCCAATGACGTCAGCAGTGAACCTAGTGGTGCGTGAGCGCGTGACGTAAATGAGCAAAAACTTCAGGCTGCACGTGGAAGTGCGTGAGATGTCCAACGAGGCTAATTCTTTGTTGTTGATGTACATCGAGAAAAGATAATTCCGATGGTGGCGGCGGCAACAAGATCAGAACAACATTGGTGGCGCGTGAAGAGCATGGAAGGATTTGGCCGAAACTTTGATCGGAGTGTGGCGGTGCATGCAATCTCTGATGGTTGTGAGAGTTCCACGGATGAGTAGATCGGGGCAAGAGGATCATAGTGGTACTTGCAAAAATGTAATTGGAGCAAGATGCATGGCGGTAACGGGAAGGTAGTGGTCTTTGTGGTGTGAGACGACGGCGACTGCAGGTCCAGAACTAGAGACGATGACTGAGAGACGTTAGAGATTCAATGGCGAATGGCTGCAGTGGCACTTGTGACGGCAGAAGCAAGGAACACCAAAGAGAGACAAGACTGCAAATAAAATTTTAGGGTAATGGCTCTGATACCATGTTAGAAATATTGAATAAGTGTATTATATTTATCAAGTAATAGAATATAAATAAGTGCTTTTATATAAGAGGTAGAGTATGCAGTACAAGTAAGTGTGCTATACAAGTAAACAAAGTGGACCTAAAGCCCACATACCCTAATATACGTTAACATTGAGGACATTCAAAGATAAGGTTGACGAAGGTGGAGAGGATTTTTCGAGAGTCAAACACGTGCCTTCCCTCATATTCCTAAATTGTGACAACGATTGGTAATCATAGTAAGGTAACAATGTAAAGTAGTGAATTTCTGCACTCACAGTCTTACACTCATAATTCGAGTGATTCTTTTCTTATAAATCTCCCTCAACATCTTCAATTATTTCATAATTTTCTCACAAAATCCTTAAGAAATACATGTTGCCTTTTCAAGTACATCTATTTTCATGTCAGTTTCATGGTAATTCTTCGTTCAATTAAAAGGAAGGAAAAAGTACTCACTAGATTTTGAACTCATAAAGTAACCATTTATCACATTATTGACATTCATTTTCTCTTCATCTTTTGTTGACTCATATTTTTGGCAGTGACTTATTGCCGTGAGTTCTTGTTACCTGTCTTTTTAATGGTCTTATATTAAATTAAAGAACAAAGATAGTAAGTTATTGATATTCTAAATTAGCAGCTTGGATTTTGAAAATTTGCACTTGCCTTACATATTTCCCCTTTCTATATTTCAGAGTCAGACAAGCACTAAATATACAAGTGACATGGTAATTTACTTACGAGAGCTATGATGTTTTTTATTGGCATTTCTATATCACATTTTATGGTGCACTATTTTATTTCCCATTTGGATAATTCCCATTTGCTCTATTTTGTTTGTTCAGATTTCAGAAAGAGCCATCCTTATAAAGTTGAAAGCTTATATCTGCAACACATTTCATTGTAATTCGTTTTTGATGTTTTGAACTCTATAGTTTGTTGTTTTCTGCTTCATTCACCCTTTTTTTTTGCAGCCAAAATCATCCATGGTGCAAAAGTTCTTACTCTTCTTGGACTCATAAAATTTACAAAAATATTTCCATTGCTTGGCAGCTCCTCTGTACTGGCTTCAATTTTCATATATGAAGGATTTGATTGCACAAACTCATCAAGGATATTCTGCAATTCTTACGCATAGTTTTGTTAGGTTGGTCACAGTGCTTTGCATTGTACTATTTTGTTGGTGCTTTGTAATAAAGTGTGCTTGATTTGGTTTACCTTTTCTCTCTGGATTGTGTATCTCTTTGCTGTGATTGTTATTTGACTGTGCTATTGATAGAAAGAAGCCAATGTATTAGTGGGGGGGTGGGTGGTGGTGATGAAAGAATTTTTCTTCTAATGTCGGATTCTCGTCTAGCTCTAAGTTACATATGTTCATCTCATTGCACTTGACATGGTTTTCAGTGACAAAGTTCCAGCAGATACATATCATCACTAATATAACTCAAACCATTAGGATACAGACTTTGTAATAATATGGTTTTCGAAACTTTATATTTGTTAAGACTACAGATCAATTTACTAATTGTGAATTTGACTTCCAATTATGTGTTCAACACAATGTTGGGGAGATAAACAACTTGGGGAGTTTCCTTGAATAATTAATATAATATATAGAAGCACATTTTAATTTAAAAGGCCTAAACCTAATGGGTCTGTGCTTAATTATACTATATTAACTACTCATTTTTCTCATCATTATTCAATGTGAGACTTCACTCACACATGTATTTCCAACAATCTCTCCTTCACGTGAGTTTCTGTCTCTCTGTGGGTTTCAAGACCTTTTCATGGGTCATGAACAAGTCTTATTCTCTCACCTTTGCTAATGGATATTTTCTTTGAATAGTGCATCATCCATGGGTCTCTATGTGTCAACCTTGTACGTCTTTTCCATATGAACCTCACACCTCACTGGCCCTTTTCCAAGATCGTATGTGTGGGCTTTATGAGCTCGCTCAGTGCAACATACTATCCTTGCTCTAACTGCGAAAGGGACCTATCCCTGCTTCATTTGCAAAATGGCTCCAAGTACATGCACCTATTCTCGCTCCAACTATGAAAGGAACTTCAATAACTTTTCCAACTTTGCTCCACACTACCATGGACTCTGATACTAGTGGCAGAGCCATGTTGGGGCTAGAGGATGGCCCCCCTAGCCTTTTGAAAATCTTAGATACAACCTTAATAAAATGATAGATTATAAATAAATTATAAGTAAATTCAATTTCTGGCCCCCCCTAGGATTTGAGGAGGAAAAAATTATACAAAGAAAAAAAAAATCTAGCCCATTCCTTTGCTTAATAGCTCCTCCATTTTTGGTAAAACAGGAATCCAAACACCAAAAATACTATAACAAATCCCCCAACCATAAATGTATCAGTTGTTTACTTGGAAAAAAAAAAACTTGGATAAAATGAAAAAAATTCCCTTCTCCATACTTCAGCGACTCAACAATCTGCTTTGGCTGTTGTTGTCTGCTCCGCTCCGCTCCAACCTCTAGTAAATCTCGCTTCCCTTTTCTCATTGTTTTTGCTTTGTTATCTGCTGAGATCTCCTTTGTTTGGTAAAGCCTTCTCTATTTTGTTGAAGTGGTGTTTATATTACTTTATTTAGTTTGTAACTATTACTTCTTGTAGATGACGCCACTTCGTCAGTTTTGGAGATTCTAGCATTTTATCCCTATTTTTAAAAATATTTGGCAATATGCCCCTGTTTCCAAACTATTTAGGTTCATGCCTTTGTTTTGAAACTTGATTATCTCAAAATCGAGTTTCAATGAAAAACTCGATTGCTTTAAAAGCGAGTTATGCGCGATCAAACTTAAAAAAAAAAAAAAAAAATTGCATGGAACTCTAGTTTAAGAAGCTCGAGTTCCGTAAAAACGCTGCTATAGGCCTCATAAAATGCAGCTATAGGTTTGGGTTGATCAAACTTAAAAAAAAAAAATTGCATGGAACTTGAGTTTTGAAGCTCGAGTTCCATAAAAACACTGCTATAGGCGTTATAAAACGCAGCTATAGGTTTGGGTTGATCAAACTTTAAAAAAAAAATTTGCATGGAAAGTTCCCTAAAAATGCCGCTATAGGCCTTATAAAACGCAGCTATAGGTTTGGGGTGATCAAACTTAAAAAAAAAAATTTTGCATGAAACTCGAGTTCCATAAAAACGCCGCTATAGGTCTTATAAAACGTAGCTATAGATATGGAACTCGAGCTCTTTAAACTCGAGTTCCATGCATATTTTGTTTTTGTTTTTTTTTTAAGTTTGATAACCCCATACTCGAATTTCTACCAATCGAGTTTTTTAATTGAAACTCGATTTTAATAAAATCAAGTTTTGAAACAGGTGCACAAACCTATATAGTTTCAAAACAGGGGTATATTGCCAAATATTTTTAAAAATAAGGGTAAAAGGCTAGAATTCCCCATCAGTTTTTCTATGGTGTTTGATGAGTGACTTTTATGGCTGGAACATTTTTCTAATATTTTACATTTTTTTACTAAATATTTTATGTTTATATTCAACTTGATAACAATGGTTACTTTTTATATTCATTTTTTTTTCTAAACGTTACTTTTTATATTCATTGTTCCCCTTAGAATATATTTTTATATTTGACAAAGTAGTATGTGTAATTTTGTTCCCAAAAAAGGTAACATGTGTAATTATTGAGTGATTATTTAACTGTACGATACAAATAGGCTACTATAATATTTATTTTAAGATAAATTATAAGTAGGTTTAGTACTAAAGAAAAAAAAAAAAAAAACTAGAACACAACTTTATTGAATTAAAGCTAACTTATAAAATAATTTTTTTACATAAAGAATTTTGTAAATTGATATATTTAACTTGGCCCCTCCTAGAAAAAATTCCTGACTCCGTCACTGTCTGATACCACTTGTTGGAGAGATCAATATCTCGGGGAGTTTACTTGAATAATTAATATAATATATAGAAACACACTTGAACCCCAAAAGCTTAAGCCCAATGAGTATGTGCTCAATTATATTATTTTAACTACCGGTTCTTTTTATCATTATTCAATATAGGACTTTACTTATACGTGTATTCCCAACACCCAACCCACTTGCTCGATCTGAAGGTATTAGGTTAGCATTGGCAAACCATATCTAAACTATAAGTCTTTGTTGGTTGCCAAAAAAAAAAAAAAAAAAAAAAAAGAAAAGAAAAAAAGAAAAGAAGTTTCTTTTCTTTTTTTCTTTTTCTTTTTCTTTTTTTGGGGGGGGGGGGGGGGCGGGGAGAAGAAAACAACAACATATATTAATGAAGAAATCAACCATATTTAGCTAGAAGTAAATCATTCAAAAGTGGAGGAACACTCTCTATCCACACAGATAAACTATTAACATGCTTTGCATGTCTAACTAGATTATGTGTTACAGAATTACCTTGTCGATGGATATGAGAAAGAGAGACATGATTAAAGGTAGCTGCAAACAATTGTGCATCAGTAATGAAAAGACCAAAGGAGGCAGAGAAGGCCAAGAAAAGGAGAAAAGTTCAAATCATCTTCTTGTGTTTTATTGAGTTTATACTAGTCCAAGATACAGACTAGCTCAATAAAAAGGAATTGTCTATAATCTAAACACACCTCTCGATTGATTGAGATAAGCCTTCCATTGATACTATGTAGAACATCGGTCCATCAAGAATGATATATCATAATCTAGATAATTATTTATACGAACGAGGCCAAAATTAAAGGAAATTCATCACATTGAGTTCCTAAGTGTTAAACATCAAGCACTACCTCTCTCTCTTTCTCTAGAAATATCTAGAGTTTATCTCAATTTCTCTCTTTCTAGAATTTCCTAGAGACTTCCTTGACTAAATAAATTTCAGCCACAACTTTGTACAATATCTAGAAGCTTGGTGAAAGATAGTATTTTATTGTCATTAAAAAGATGAAGCTAGAAGCTTCTTAACCAACATAGAACAAGTATAAATATAGAAATGGTGCTCAGTTTTTGTGTGTGTCAAAAAGCACCAAGCTGTGTGAGTGAAGTATTGTGTGAAGTGAGGTGATGTGGGGTGAGGTGTTAGGTGAAGTAGGGTAAATTCGGATTCATATCCCATGCAATACCCTAAATTCTTAGCCATAGATTTAATCTAATGGCTTAAGCTTTTGACACCTCACCAATCCACTTTGGCAATCTGTGTGCTCACTTTTCTTTTCATTTTAGCTTCCCAAAGTTGAATTTCAGTAAAACACTCTCTCCTCTCTCTTTCTCTCCCCCTTCAACCGGTGTCTTTCTCGCCTCCACCACTCTCTCAATCGCCATGCTTCCCTCAACCTCATTGTCACTGCTACCGACATATCCAACTCAAACCCATTAGCAAAATCGAAGAAATAACATCAACTCACCATTTGAAGGCAAACCCCCACACCTCGTAGAGTACTTTTTAGACCCAAATCATAGAGCAAGGTTGGAGTTTGGAAAGAATCATAGTGTAGAGAAGTTGATGAAGCTCTCTCTTCATGGCACAGTCACTAGCCCGGATCTTCAGTTCCGACAATACTAGCCTTTTTCTCATCGAAAATACCTAAAATCCCCACTGGTACAGTTACTGTCGGTGCTGACTAGATTTATTTGCGATTCCTAGACCGCTTCCTACATCAGACTTCGCAAGGAGGTGAGTTATCTTTGGTTTTTTTTAGATAGGTGAGTTCTCTCTTTTGTATGCATCGAATCAAAATAAAAATTGCTTTCGTAAAATAGACACTCCATTGGGTTAGAGGATAGTAGGGTCAGGGGTATGCTTATCCCTTGGGGTTTGATTTATTCTATACTTCTACTAGTGATCTATATTTCATTGATGGGCTTTGATATGGCTGAGCAATATCAGTTATGGCAACTCTACAAATTTCTTGTACTTCGCAAAATGGGTAATTTTTTCCAGCTTCATATTTTTGGGGATTTCTATTAATTGTGTGATTTAATTTATAGCACTAACGATAATCCTTTTCTTAGTCAAATGGGATACATTTTTTTTTTTTTGGCATAGAAGCAAGTGCTGTTGAATTTAGCATGATTGCAGTGGGTCCTCTTGATTGGGATTACTACAGTTATCCTTATCTTCTTTTGATTCTTGATATCATATTTGCTTTGTTTTAGTAGAAAACATATTATATAATAACAATAATATCATATTTGCTGTTAAAGAGTTTGGTTTTTATACAAAATGTGACTGGTCGAAATCTCATAACTTGTGTTATGACATATTTTCAAAGTATCTTTCAGTTGCATTCTTTCAATCTATGTTAGAGAGATTAGGTGATTAGGTTGGCTGTAGGATATTGTTGTTATCTTACTTAGCCAATTGTTACAACTATTTGAATTGATTGAATTGGTTGTTATTGTTATTAGAAGTGTATTTAAATACAGCAAGGAATGAATAAGAGGCAAAGAGAAATTTCAATCAAATTCTGTCTCTCTCACATTTAGGAAATTAGTCATCTCAAATTAAATGCATCTCATGAACATTTGGACTATATGATTTGTTGTGTATTTCACTTTTAATTTTGGTCCCTTAGTTGAGTTCTAAAGATGGAAGTTCCTAAGCTAAACCCTCAACAAACTTACATAATTAGTAATGATAATGATCATATGGCTTTACCCATGTTTGTTGTTAATTGGAAATTTTGATATATGTTTATCAATGAAATCACTCTTTTGTTCTTTTGTCAAGTTGAATGGCATGATTATAGGTATGCTGTTCTTCTTTTGATCACTGAGAGTGAGAAAAGGCGGGAGCTGGAGGGATTAGTGAAGACCATGAAGCTGGCTTTGTTCATGTTTTTTTTTTGGGAGAAATTATTCATGAAATTTTAGATATAAAGAACATGACTCATATCTATTTTAGTTGGGATCATAATCAAGATGTAGCTATTATGGCTTTCTTGAAACAATGAAATCACATATTTATGTTGTGAAACTAATTTAGCTAAGCTATAAAGCCTTTTTGTTTTGGGTTTTGGTCATTTGGTTGCGGAACAAAATTTCAAAGAATTTTTGTTGTTTATAACAAGTGTATTTGGTGCCCCTACTACTAGCATAAATGGTTTTTTCCTTTTGTTATTACTAGATGGTATGAGAAGCATAATTATTAGCTTGTCTTTGAGAAGAAATTATTAGCTTTTATGTGCTTTGGTTGTGCCTTTTATGTAAGTATCTTGTGATGACTGATTTGGATTCACTGAAGTAATTAAGGATTAGTTTCTTAAAGATTTATAAGATACTTCAAGCAATCCTAACATATTTATTGCTAACAAAATCAAAGGCCATAGCCTGGAGAAACTAGCATAGTTATATATTACTTGTGCTGCAATTTTACATTCTTTAAAATAAGTAATATGAGGTGAAATGCTGCTAGCCACAACAAATTTACAGTAGATACTGCAGATGCTCCTCAATTGAGAATGGTCATGCTTCAATTTTTTTGCTGTATGACCGATCCTTCTAAAGCCAAAAGTTAATGCCAAAATCAGCAAAGTTAATTGGAATATAGAGTTTTAGAAACAGTGGTCTATTTAGAAAATCAGCAACATTAACGCCAAAATATTCCCTAAAAACAGAGGAAGAAAAACATTTATGACAATACATATGTAGCCACTCGCTCCCAAATTTAGGAAAGTAGTTGATCAATTATCTCACAATTCACTCTTAATTGGTGAGTAAGCAAATTCTATTGTCATCAAAACATGACTTAAAGCCCTATACACATTAGTAAATACAACAGAACTAACACCAAACCTCATAAATTATATAAATCACAACCAAACATGACATGAAAGATGAATAAATTATTTTTTTGTTGATGAAGCAAGCACGTATATGTGATGAAGCATTAAAAATATTAATCACTTGCATTCAAAAAATGAACCATAGTTTAGTACATGCCATTGCAATTAAAAATATTAATCACTTGTATATATAATTAATGTCTAACTAGAAGTTACTCAAACATGCACTTGTACAATTTAACATGTTTAACATGTTCGAGTAGCTTCTTTAGTTACAAAAAATTATCCAGAAAATTTCCTACATGTGCAATTAGTTATCTAAGTTGTTAGATACGCTGTTCAAAAAACTATCCAAAAAATACTGTCCACTGTGCAATATACTCTCAAACAACCTGCAAAAAATGTTGTCTGCAATATACTCTTAGACAACTTGCCAAAAATTGTTGTCCAAGCCATGTCCATTGAAATATACTATAAAATCAATATTAGCCTGAAAAAATGTCAACAAAATCAAGTTACGTCTTGAACTTAAACAAACATGAGAAAATTTCACTATAATTGAACTTACCATTTATTACTTTTTTACATACCAAAAAAGTTTTGTGTTTGTAGGCAAGCATTTGTATTTTTAACACTTGGAGTTAGTGCATAATTGAACCTAACTTCATTTCCCTGTGTATATATATAAACAAATAAATTTATTTGATAAACATGTAAGAAAACATTTATTTTTTACTTGACCGATATTCACAAGATTTGATACTTGAGATGACAATGAAGTGAAGGTAGTAGTAATGAATGCTGCCAATGTAATCACAATGATTATAAGAGTAAAAATCTAGGAAATATTCTAGCTACTTATGACTAAAAAACATAAAAATTATAAAAAAGTATGTTTATTCAAAATTTCATGTATGAAAATGTTTACATGTTACCTTGCAGACATTTGCATCATTTGATACTTGAGGCAATGATGGAATTAATGGTGCTTATGTAATTACAATGATTATAAGAGAGACAATTTACAAAATCATCTAATTACTTATAAATTATAATTGCAAAGCAAGTAAAAAGGTAAGTTTATTCAAAATATGACAACGTTTACATTTTACCTAACAAACATCCACATGATTTGTTACTTGAGACAATAATGGAATTAATGGTACCTAAGTAATCATAATGATTATAAGGCAGAGTTTAAGAAATCATCTAATTACTTGTAAGTGCAAAACATGTTAACAAGTAAGTTTACCCTTAAGAATGACGCAAAACTAGTTTGGTAACTATGAATTAGTCCCAATTCTTAGGTCATCGTTGGTGTGGAAAGGCTGACAGGATAAGTCTGCTATATCAAAAAAATGAAAACCTTATTAATAAATTCACAAATGAAAAGGCAAGTGTATTACAATTTCCAACTGCACAAATTATCTATAAGTTATTCCACTACAAATTAAAAATGTTTTAAAAAAATCTTGATGTGAATAATGTTCTCCATGTGAGCCATAATTATTATATTGTATGTTAGGGGCAAAACCAGGTTCCTATATGAAAGACATAAATATTATTATTATTAGCCAAAACAATATAAAAGTTTTACAAACTATGGAAACTTAGTAGATGATAAAAATAAATAAATAATATTTACTTTGAAAAACTGTTGACTAACCTCATCATTTAATTCAGCTCTACCCTATTTTTTTTTTGGCTTCTTAACCCAAATTGTCTTTTGTTTTCCACCCTTGCGACCTTCTTTTTACTTAAGACCTTTAACCCTTTCAACCAAATTTTCCAAATGTTGGTTAGGATCAAGATTTTCATTACCACTACACAATGGCATTTGATGGGGCAATTGATGACCAACCACATTTTTTGTCACAATATCTTCATCTTTTTTTCATATTCCTTTATCATCTTCTCTATTAAAGCAAATGCCGCTTTATTGTCTACTGCTCGAGAAGCTAACCGAACCAACTTGGGACATAATCTTTTATACCGTTGTGTAGTAGTCAAGTTGACATCCTCTTCCACGTTTATTCTCTTATTGTCCAAGATACATCCAATTTTTTCCTCTCTTGTCCATTATTTCAAAATGTACATATTAGGAATTGTCTTTATATCAAGGGAGTCAAAGACTTTGAGAATATGGCAACATAAAATCCCAACTATTTCAAACTTTCTACAACTACATGAAAATGTCTTATTTGCAGTGTCATAAGATATTATGTACTCACTAGACTTATGCAGAAACTCAATAGTGTATGTATGCACTAACAAGTCCTCTTGGCGATTTTTTATCCTTGCTGCTGATGCCAAGTCATATTGATCATGAAGCATTCAAAATATTATAGGTGTGTACAGTTCTACTGCTTGCTTCGACAAGGGAGAATTTTTCAAGCTCAACTGGGGAAATTTTTGCTTAGCATTAAATTCAGCTTGTAACTCTTTTTCTCATTTTTGCTCAATCACCCCATCAAAATGTGCAAAAAATTTTGCTACATCCAAATCAGATTTCAAGTAATCTTTCAAATCTCCATTCAAACTTTCACTAAGTTGGGTACTTTGCACTCCCAATGTAAATTCATTCTTCATGTAACACTTTGCCCATTGTCCTTTCAATTTGTAGATACTATCCAACCAACTACGATCATGAATAGCATAAGTGTCAATCATGTCCTCCCATGTTTTTTCAAGCTCAATTTCATCATGAAACTCAAACATTCAAGTTTTAAACACTTGAAGAAAGGAAGAACCATCTTTCATCAAATTCCCCAAATGTTTTATCCCATTTTGCATTATGTGCCAAGTACATAATCCCTGGTAAGTGTTAGGCATTACCTCATTCAATGCCTTTGCCATTGCAGGATCTTGATCTGTAAAAATTGTTTTAGGTCTTTTACCTACGTGTCCAACTAGAAAGCTTTGAAAGAGCCATTTAAATGAATCCACTGTTTCATCATATAAAAGAGCAGCCCTAAAAACCGTTAACCCTCTATGGTGATTGAAACTGGTAAACACCCCTAACGGTCTTAACTCGTTATTAGTACCATATGTAGTGTCAAATGTCACCACATCACCAAAATTAGCATAATCAATAATCATTTTAGCATCAGCACAAAAAATGTTTGTAATCTACTCAACATTATCTAATTGTACTGCATATTGAAATGATGGATTTGTAGTCAATTGTTCCTAAAAGTATCCTAATAAGCATGCAGCTTGACCATACATCAAATTTTTTTGCCGTCTTGTTCAAAGATAATTATGCTAATCAAGCTTAGTGGATTCAAGATTAGCTCTCTCACTAGCCTATCTACTCATTAACTCATGTGCTGCTTTTGGCTTGATTCTAGAAAAGGATGCTAACTCAATCAATCTTGCATGAACTTTTGAGATTTTCTGTTGAGTTCTCATCATATCAATTGTTTCTAATAGATGAAGATTGTGATTATGTTCTTTAATAAAATCAGTCACTTTATACTTTTTAGTTTCTCGCACTAATGAAACATATAGCTTTATAGGACAATTAGTCCTTGTATCATCTCGGTTACGAGTGCGAATCATATCTTCTTTTTCTGGACCTCGAATGCCTTGCTTTGCCCATACAAATCCCCTTGATGTTATCTTTCCATCCTTCTTACATTTATATATGTAATGTTTTCTAACATCAAAGCCCATTTGCCTTCCATATTTTAGCCAAAATTCCCATGCATCTTCTAATTTTTTGAATTCCATACCAACTCTAGGACTCAAATCTTCATTGGCATCCATGTTTTGAGAGAATTCTCTCTTGCACACTATGCAATGAATTAAAGAATACTCCTGTAATTAACAAACAAATGTAAAAAATATCAACTATTGTAAATATTGAAGAATGAATGTTTTTCATTAAAAATAAAAGTTGAAAATTTGTGTACCAATATTGTGCTTATCATATATAAGAATTACAACAAACCAATATATGATCATGAGAGATGATGACCCAATTGATAAAGGCAGTTTCAAGCTAAATTTATTTAAGAAACTGTTAAAGTGTGTCATACCTATACAAAGACAAATTTTCAATTATCAAAAATTTATCTCTAAAAAAATTTATCAAAATTTTCTATCCCTATGACAATAAATTTTTATCACTAAATTCTGAAGTCAAACTTGAAAGGCAAAGATTAAAACACTACAATTTAAATACAATGAGGACCTAAAAGCATAGAATTCAAGCAATGTAACAGTAAAATAGGGATTTTATACATCTAGGTTTTAAACATACAAGCTTTAGCAAGCCAATTTATTGATTCAATCATCTTCTTTGGTTTATTCCTTATTGTCCATTTTGTTCTTGTAAGAAGGTTCCTATCATTTTATGAAAACACTTTTTTATGAATATTATTCTATATAAGGAACTTGAAACAACACGAAGAATCCAGTGCAAACAAGAGTGAACATTTATGTCTCTCTTTTCTTTTGTTGTGAACTTGTGATGGCTAAGTATTATACTATTATTAAAATAAAATTAATCAGATAAAACCTAATAGGTTAAAGATTTTTATGGAGGAAGTGAAAGAAAAGGTCAGGGTTGTAGAAGTGCAGAGGTGTAATAGCCTAATAAGGCTATTGGAAATAAAAATCATAATTTCAAGAGCTTGGTTTCAATAGCTCCAACTATCTTGACCCCTGGCCCAACTCTCCTTTTACCCAAAAAATAGTTTCTTTTTTTGATTTAATGTATACAAAAGAGAGAACTCACCTCCTTGAGTCAGTTGATGTCGGAAGCAACCAATCAAAGATGGACCCGCGGTGACTATCACAAAGAGGATTTTGGGGATTTCTGATGCTACAATGGCCAAGTATTGTTGGAACCACTGATTTGACCAGTGGCTTTGTTGCTTCAGAGAGACCTTCACTCCTTGAGAGTTGGGACTTGGGATAGCTTCACCCTCGAGAAAGAGGGAGTGTGAGTGTTTGGGGATTTGGTTTCAAATGATAAATTTCAGTGTTTGGGTATGAGCTGGGGTTGTTGTGACAATGGATTGAAGGAGAGGCAGAGAATGAGTTGAAGGGGAGGCAGAGAGCAGCAGCTGCAAAAGGCAGAGAGAGAGAGAGAGAGAAATATTTGATTTTATAAAAGTTTACTCGAACTTACCAGAAACAGTGGGCGGGCTGTGAAATTTTTTAAAGGTAAAATAGTCTTTTTGTTATTTGGTGAGGTGTCAAAGATTAAAGCCATTAGATTAAATCTATGGCTGAGAATTTAGGTATTGCACCCTGTGCAATACCCTAGGTATTGCACGGGATATGAATCCGGTGAAGTCAAGTGCAGTGTGAAGTGGAATGATGTGAAGTGAGTGAAGTGAAGAAAAGAAAGTCAAGAGTGGTTGTGCCATAGTATTAGTAGCTAGGTGTCTAGGAGTAAGGTGTCAGTGTGTGCAATTGTATTTGGTGAGTAAGTGCTGTGTGTGCAGTGAAAGAAAGGAGCTGTGTGTGCACTAGTGTTAGTGAGTCAAAGCATCAATGCTTGTAAAGTGTTGTAATTCAAAGAGTTAAGTTTTAAATAAAAGTTCTTTATTCAGTTTTTTGTTTAACAATCTGATATCAAAGCTTTTGCTAACTCAACACTGAGAACTATAGAGAATTTTGATTCTTTGGATTTTAATTGTAAGTGAATCGATGGAGAATCTCTACTAGCCTCACATGTTCAAATTTGATAATTAGAGTAGAAAGCTGATTGATCACTTTTCTATTATTTATTTTTTAATTTATTATTTTATAGTACCGTTTATTTTGTATTATAATGTATTTTGTTGGACAATGTTTTCCAAGGAAAATCTTGTATTTTGGTTGTGTTCTTGAAAATACTTTGGATAAAACTTTTTCAGCATTGGGCTCATATTAAAAATCATAATTATCTTATGTTTTTATATATATAGATATTAACTAAATGACAAATTTAATTTACCAGTTTAAATTATAAGTACTGAAAAATTAAATCAACCTAATGAATAAGTACAATTGAGATAAGAGCTCAACAAAAAAAAAAAAAAAAAAAAAAAAAAAAAACTATTATTGAGACAAATTTAGGCCCAGGTTGCACCAATTAACCCATTTAAAACTAAGTTCAATTAATGATCCAATTATGAAATGTGATTCAAGGCTCTAGTTAGAACAAACACACCAAATCGCAATAAAAATTGTGGAAGTGAAGAAGAGTAAACCTGGACCGGAAAAAATCTCTGAGAGATTAAGCAGCATCCTTAGTGGCAAAAAAGATCAAATAATATAAAATAAATTTCTTACAATAAATTTAACTTTAAATATATTGCTACTTCATGTAGACTTACTAGCGTGATCCCATGAAGTTCCAAATCTTTGGATTATTCTTTTTGTGGACTGTTGAATGAGAACACTTCCCTCACTACTTCAAGAACCCTTTTGAAGATGCACTCTAGCAGCTTGAATGTATACTAGATGCAACAACTTCAGCTAGATCTTGAATCTTTAGAAAGCTCGATACTTTGAGATAGGTTGGAAATCTCTAACTTTAGGTGTCTAGTGCATGACTTTCCAAAAGTTTGAAATAACATGCTCTAGGTCTCCTTTTAGACATTGACTTGGAATCCCTGAAACCATAGTTGCATGACGGTTGAATAAGCCTAATTAGGATTTTTTCAGCATGTATGTTGATCGGTCAAACTTGGCCCTCTATTAATCGACTTAAGTGAATCTCGATTGATCGTGTGCGGGCCAAATGTGGGCTTGTTGGGCCAGACACGTGTTTGGGCTCACAATTTACTTGTTAAGTGGGCTTTTGTATTTCCTACAATGGGCGATCCTATATAGTACAAATACAACCATCTAGAATCATACTTCTGTTCCTCTCTTCCCCTTATCCCTTACTCCAGTTGCCAACCCAGACTTTGAATATTCGTTGCTTATTTATAGGCCAAGTCGTTGAGACCATGTGAGGCATTCCTGATCAGTGGAGGCGAGGGTCCAATCTTTTTCCTCCTAAGTGGTGGCATTAAATGAGAATGGGGAAACGATAATGGCCTGGGAATCAAACCCACCGCGAGGCCTGCTGCACAACGGTGTTGTCCCAAGGTAGTGGAAAAGGAGGTCCAATATCATCGCTCCGGAGTGGATCTTAAGTGATGAGTAGGTGGGTATAATTGTGTGGGAGTTAGCTCCTCGACTGGGTCTGTTGCTCGGCTGGGGTGCTTCCAAGGCAATGGAAGGGGAGGTCCAATACCGTTGCTTGGGAGTGGACTTTGGTTAGTAGGCGAGCGAAGGTAGTGGCATGGGGAAGAGACATGCAGATGGGCGTGTTGCTCGGCGGAGGCGTTCCTTAAGGGTTACCGGGAGCCTACCGAGCATGGTAGGCCGACCGGCGAGCTTCAATAAGTTCTGGCCGAGCAAACTCGGCCATGTGGCGTTGTGGTGTTAGTCCTTCATGGCTGAATGGTTTCAACGGGGTCCCCGCCCGTACATTAGCCCCCCCTTGATTCATGCACGGACCTCGGTAATGAATCAATGAGCTTATAGAGCGCCCGGCGATTATTTGGGGTGGTCGAGGGCTCGCTGCGTAGGGTTGGGATGGCTGTTGCTGCTTACTTCCGAGGCAGTATTGCGCCAGGCTGTCGTATCCGCATTAATGGTTCGGAAGGGAGCAGATCCGTCTGGCGGCTTCTTGAACCGTTTGACGGTTCGTAACTCGTGCCCACGCGTGTGGAGGCTTTCCCAAGAGAAAAAGTGGTTGGGTGAACCCTTTCCCGCCTTTCGCCTCATTAAATGTGAGGGTTGTCAAATATAAATACGCGTAGCTTTCGTTGGGCTTCACTTTACTTTCTGCGTCTTCTTATCCACCAAACTTTTGTCTGCCAAGCATCCTTCTGCGCCAGAACACCTTCCCAGCCTTTCACTCTCTAGAAACCCAAGTAAGTCTTCTCTGCCAAACTTTCCTTTTCCAATTTTTGTTTACCTGTGTCGTATTTGCTGGGATGGGGTACTCTCACCTCCTTGCCCCTGGGGCTGCCTTGGGCAGTTTTAGGGTGACCTTTGGCATTCCAGAGGACGTCGGCGTTGCATATTGCAACGTAGGCGAAATTGCGTTCGAGAGGGCCGCCGACCGGCGCACCGGTTTTTTTCCATTAATGTCTGTCATCGAGGGTTGGGTTAGGTTCCCCGTGGATCCCCTTATTGTCCGTACCCTAGGTTTCTACGGCCTTTGCCCCGACCAATTTCCCCCAAATTTCTATAGGGTAGTTAGCTGTGTAAGCCGATTAAACCAACTGTTCGGCCTTCAATTGGACCACCACGACATCAATTTTATGTACAAGCTGTGTGGTAATTTTAGCAGTGGGTATTACTTAAAGGCAAGAGATATGCTAGTCCGCCTCATCTCTTGCCTCCTTGACTCGAATAAGAACTCGGCCGGCGAATTCGTACGGGTGCGCGGCAATTGGCTCAACTGCGAGTTGCATTGCCCGCTCTCGCCCCGTGTTATTGGTCGGTATCGAGAACCATTGTCACTTTCTTCTACTCTTGTTTGCCCTTTCCTTTGTCTAACTTTTGACTTGGTGTGTTCTTGCAGATTCAAAAAGGTTTTTGCCGGACGCTCGGGTTATACACGCGCGCGATCTCAATTTCGTCCTCTGTTCCGAGATATTCGTGAACAGTGACAGGCAACGCCGGGCATCCCATTTAATCCTCGGCGTCAACCCAGTGTATAGCACCTGGCAAACCTTCGGTCAGGCGCTCTTGGTGGATAGCCCACTCCTGTCCTATATAGACGTCCGGCATCAAAAATTCCTCCCTCCTTGTCTCACCACCGGTGAAGCCCGAGAAGCTGGGCCGCGCTATACTACAGTGGACGACATCGCGCCTGTGAGGGACGAATCAGCCGAGCGGGTATCCCGAGAACGGCGGAGGCACGAGGCAATTGAAAACCCAAGTGCCGAGGGAGGGGTGATCGAGCAGGCCGGAACTCCGAGTACTAGGCCAAACCCCGCGAAGAAGATGGTGAAGCGTAGGGAGATGACGCTTGCTCGGTTCATCCCGAGAGTTATGCATGAACCCCAACCCCAACCCACCCAAGGGGCGACCCCTGTTCTCGCTGCGGGCGAGGGTAGAAAGAGGAAAAGGGCGGCCGAGAAGAACGCTCCTGCCCCCGAAGAGCCTCAGCCATGGACCCTGCCTCATCCCAGCGGCGGGCCACAGATACAAGAAACTCCGCGCAGCACTTCTCCGGGTGTTCGGATCGGGATGGACGTGGCATCTTCGTCTCGACCTGCGCCGGCCTAGGAGCATGCTTTCCTTCTGGGTGACATGCCCCTACCCGAGACTGCTAGCCTTCGGGCATGGGACAAGGGCGAAGGGGGGCGAGTGGCCCAGAGCTTGGTGCAAGGGTTGATGCTCCCCGAGGATGTGCAGTACTATTCCCATGGTGCCGATGAGACGCTGGCCCGGCGGCTCCAATGGCATACTATCGCGGTAATTCCCCCTTCCTTATGGTGCGTATTTTTACTTTTGGAAGCTATCTTTCATGCGTTCACTAACTGCCATATTGGTTTGTAGGCCGCGCAACTAACCTGTATGTTGGACGGTAAACTGAAGGAGGCGTCCGAGGCCGTGGAAAAGGAGAAAGCCCTAAAGGCGGTAGCCGAGGTGACTGCCAGAGACCATGAGGAGGCCGCTAAGGTGTCTGAGAGGAAAGCGGTGGACGCCGAGAGGGCCAGACGCTCTGCCGAGGCTAAGCTGGAGGCCGCGGGAACGAAGTTGGGTGAGGTCGAGCTTAAATTGGCGACGGCAGAAAGCCTGACTCTAGCCCAGGCCGGCCAAATCCGTGATCTGCAAGAGTCCCTTGAAGCTTGTGAGAACGAATGGTACGACAAGGGTTTTGCAGATGCCGAGAACTCTGCCGAACCAATCATCCACCAAGCGCGGCGACATGGGTTTGTAGAAGGGTGGCTGGCAGCGCTGAAGGTAGTGGGACTGGTCGAGGATTCCCCTTTATAGAGCCCAACGCAGATTCCCATTCCGGCCGCCGCGTCTCCAGTCCAAGGGCAAGCTGAGAGTGCGGGTGAAGAAACTCCAAGCATGATTGACCTTGTCCGGGAGATTGACGCACACGCGGAAGGGGCCGACCAGGAGGTTACAAGTGACAACCGGACCGAGGAGGTCGCTGCCCAACTGCCTGGAGATCAACCTAGGAGTCCGTCCTCTCCATGTGGCCCTATCAACCCTGCCGAGTGATCAACTGCTCTCCCGTTTTGCTTTGTTTCGTTTCGTTTTGTTTTAGTTCTTCGTTTATTTGTATTTCGCCTAGCGGGCCTACGGTGCCGGGATGTGGCGTCAGAACAATTTCCTATTTTTTGAATGCAACTGTGTTTAGTTTTTGTTTGCTTTATATTTTTGATTGCTTGAGAATCGCCTGCCTAGACGCTCGTACCTATTGAGTGATAGGGTCTAGACCGAGCGATGTCTCCACCCATAGGAATTTTGTTTTAGGGTTTTCACCCGCTTAGTGATAGGGCTCGAACCGAGACAGGTGTCTCCTTAACTTCGTTTTAAGGTTTTCACACGCACGGCGATGGTGATCTAACCGAGCTATGTTTCTGTCCTTAAGAGATTTTTGTTTTAAGGTTTTCACCTGCTCGGTGATAGGGCTCGAACCGAGACAGGTATCTGTCCTTAACTTCGCTTTAAGGTTTTCACACGCACGGCGATGGTGATCGAACCGAGCTATGTTTCTGTCCTTAAGAGATTTTTGTTTAAGGTTTTCACCTGCTCGGCGATAGGGCTCGAACCGAGACAGGTGTCTGTCCTTAACTTCGTTTTAAGGTTTTCACACGCACGGCGATGGTGATCGAACCGAGCTATGTTTCTGTCCTTAAGAGATTTTTGTTTTAAGGTTTTCACCTGCTCGGCGATAGGGCTCGAACCGAGACAGGTGTCTGTCCTTAACTTTGTTTTACTGCCCGACTAGAGCGTTGATCGCACATAACAGCGTGTGGTGATACGGGTCTCAAATATACTAGTTGTTTGAAACACCTTTAACTCTAGCAAATAAAGATTGGGGGGGGGGGGCCCATCTTACGGGCGGGGACCCCGTTGAAACCATTCAGCCACGAAGGACTAACACCACAATGCCACGTGGCCGAGTTTACTCGGCCAGAACTTATTGAAGCTCGCCGGTCGGCCTACCATGCTCGGTAGGCTCCCGGTAACCCTTAAGGAACGCCTCCGCCGAGCAACACGCCCATCTGCATGGCTCTTCCCCATGCCACTACCTTCGCTCGCCCACCAACCAAAGTCCACTCCGAAGCAACGGTATTGGACCTCCCCTTCCATTGCCTTGGAAGCACCCCAGCCGAGCAACAGACCCAGTCGAGGAGCTAACTCCCACGCAATTATACCCATCTACTCATCACTTAAGATCCACTTCGGAGCGATGGTATTGGACCTCCTTTTCCACTACCTTGGGACAACACCGCCGTGCAGCAGGCCTCGCGGTGGGTTTGATTCCCAAGCCATTATCGTTTCCCCATTCTCATTTAATGCTACCACTTAGGAGGAAAAAGATTGGACCCTCGCCTCCACTGATCAGGAATGCCTCACATGGTCTCGACGACTTGGCATATAAATAAGCAACGAATATTCAAAGTCTGGGTTGGCAACTGGAGTAAGGGATAAGGGGAAGAGAGGAACAGAAGTATGATTCTAGATGGTTGTATTTGTACTATATAGGATCGCCCATTGTAGGAAATACAAAAGCCCACTTAACAAGTAAATTGTGAGCCCAAACACGTGTCTGGCCCAACAAGCCCACATTTGGCCCGCACAATTTAGTGTCAAGCAATAATGGAGGTTCCTGTACCTGCAGAAATCCTTGAGCAGCAACTAGGACATGTCTTGATCTTCATATTGGCTTCAAAACATACTCAAGACATTATTATAATGTTAAATTTGTTTACGATAAGACAACCTAACACTATGGACTCAACAATTACAATTTTTTTTTTTTTTTTTAAATTTTTATGATAAAGGAAGAAAGAATTTTGAGGGTGTAAAGGGAAAAACGGGTCCTAACCCATCCATTTACCAAATTATACATGCACATGCATAAATACAAGGGAACCCCTGAAAATTGTCTTTGTGCAAACTTCTAAAAGAGAATGAGGGCTCTAAGTTTGCAAGAGATGGAGGGTTTTGTGTTTTTAAGACAAAATGTTTTATGTAGGTAGGGCAATGGGATGGGGTTAAGTCGAATCATGGGTGCCTTGTCTACTCTTTGTGACAAGGAAAACCTTTACGTGGTGGAAGTAGGGCCGTTGGGCAAGGTAGGTCAAGGTGAGGCACGAGATGGTGGCATTTTTCATCTCTAATTAGGTAACTTTGTCGCTAATGAGATAGAGATGAGAAAAAAAAAAAGTGAGGTGGCAAAAAGAGTGCCAAGAGAGTTAAAAACAATCACGTCTAAAAGATGATGGGGGATGGGGCTATTGGTGGCCCAAGGGATGTTGAGGCCTAAGAAGACGTCTAAATTGAGGTCTTATATATATATATATATATATATATATATATATAAACTTAAAATCTATTCTTCTAATTTGTTTAGATACAAAATTTTATAGTTTTTTTTAATGAATTTCTTGTTGATATGTAAGTTGGTCAACTAAAATTTTTTTATGCGCAAGCCAAGCTTCTGAAGAGTGACTCAACCCGTCAACCGCATCCTGCTGCTCTATATGTTTGGAGGATTATGATGATAGTAATACTCTTAGGATGTTGCCTGATTGTGGGCATCTCTATCATCTCAAGTGAGTCAATCTATGGCTACGGCTTCATCACACATGTCCAATCTGCCGAAACTAGCCGGTCTCCCAATCAATCAGGCAGATATATAGTATGTAATTATGTATTTACTGTTCGAGATTTTTATTTTTTGTTAGATATTTCGATATTCGGGGTGGGGGAATCTAAATCCTGAATCTCTTTGTTAGAACTCTAAGAAGTGCCAATTAGTTGAATTACAAAGTTCTTGGTTACTTGTTTGAGAAATTGATGAAAACTGATGAGGTTAGCTCATAAAATAGAGAGAGGAAAAGATGAAAAAAGAAAAGAAAAGAAAAGAATGACGAGGTGGATGAAAGTTGAATTAGATTTATGAAACACTGTAAGTTTTTAAACTTGAAGAGGTCTAAACCTTTTGCTAGGATGTATTGATCATATGTACAATTTTACATGATGTTTTTGAGTATTTTCGTATAGTCAACATGTATTCATGTGTTGGGTTTCGTTGACCTTTAAGATTTAGTGATTTACAAAAATGCTATGAAAAATTCAAAACCCTTTAAGCAACTTACTATTTACTTGGGGGTGTGCGTGTGTGTAATCCTGTGCCTTTCACACATCAGGAAATTATATAGAGATTTAAGTTTGAGTGATCACATGATGTTAGTTAGGATTTTGGAACCTAAAACCATATGAATCTTATCGAGTCTTAGCAATTTCTTGAACAACACCTTAGCTTAACAAAACATCTGTTGGATATACTAACATGAAAGAACCATCCTGGCTAAAATAATCAAAGGCATCTAGCTGAGAAAGAGAACCATCCTGGCTAACATAATCAAAGGCATCTATCTCTCACATACACACACACACACACACAGCAAAAAGTTAGGTTGTATATAATATAATAGTAATTTCATTCTATGACATAATGCGGTTGTGTTAAATGAAAGTCATAAAACTTTTTCTTTGCATTTTTTATCATTTTCTTATCAAGTCATATGGAATGTTATAGGTACATTAAAATTATTACATAATTTATCTATAAGTAAAATTCAATTGTTAAAGTTTCAAGAAGTTTAAAGAATATTACTATTCATCAAAATTCTATTACAAAGTGAATATTTTGATAGAGGCAGAACAAAGGCAGTGGAACCATGGGATGATTGATGGCCTTTTTGCTCCACAAGAAGCCGAATTAATAAAATCAAATCCCTCTTGCACAAGTTGAATCTGAGGATATACTTTTTTGGCCTTGGGCGAAGGATGGAATTTATATATGTAAATCTGGATATCGTTTCCTGAAGGAGGAGGCAGAGCTTGTAGTTCCAGAAGATGGCGACGGGTTGGACAAAAGCCTTTGGAAAAGGATTTGGTCGCTACGTGTTCCAAATAAGGTGAAGAATTTTTTTTGGAGAGCTTGTCGAAACTCACTGCCAACCAAGCTGAACTTGGTGCGCCGAACAGTCATTGAAGACCCCCACTGTCACTGTGATAGATGCGGTGAAGCTGATGAACATACTGTCCACGCTCTTTGGTCGTGTCCAATGCTTGATGTTGTTTGGTCGGATTCTTAGCAGTGGGCATGCCCAACGTCTGCACAATTTCTGGACTTTAGGGAGTTACTTCCATGGATTATGAGGGAGCACCACAAGCCTGAACTATTTGCAATAACGGTTTGGGCGATTTGGACTCAAAGGAATCAAACACGGCAGCAGCAGCCTTGCTGTAATCTGCACTAGCTGGCGCAAGAGTGTGAAGGACGATTGGCTGAGTGCCTGGACATAAATCCTTTCCCTCGACCTCGCTCTCCGGAGCCTCAAGTTCATTGGCAACCTCCACAGGCAGATGTGGTGAAGATAAACTTCGACAGAGCTAATTTTTCGGAGACAAACACGTTGGGATTTGGTGTTGTTGTTCGTGACAGTGCTGGCAACGTTCTTGCTTCTATGTTGCAGCAACTTTGTCAAGCATATTCAGCAGAAGAGATTGAAACAGTAGCTGCGTGTAAGGCCCTTCAGTTTGCTTCTGATATTGGTATTAGAGTTGCTGTCCTAGAGGGAGACTCGCAAATACTAATAAAAAGGCTAGTGGAGAGTGTAGGGGTGCTGTCCTACAGTGGAGCTTTGTTTAATGATGTGTGTCGTTGTTCTAGTTTTTATAATCAATTACGTTACTTTCATGTAAAGAAAGAAGGTAGTAAGGTTGTTGACAGTCTTACTAAGTAGTCTAAGCATATCTTTGATTATGTTGTGTAGATGGAGGGTGTTCCACTGCATTGTTTATCTGTCATTTAAATTGATCTAGCTGGAATTACTTAATAAAAGTTCATCGTCCTCCTCAAAAAAAAAAAAAAAAAAAGTGAATCTAATTTATGCCCCCAACGATCCAAATTATTTGATCAACAGTTGATTTTTGTTTGTGTTAGAGTTGACAATTAATTTGTCAATTAACATACCATAGTGATATAGCCATAATCCAAAAAAAAAAAAAAACACACACACACACACAAGGATTTGGTGATTAATAATTGGAAATTTATTCAAGAACAATTTAAAAGAAAACCCACCATAGTGGCAACCAATCTTTTAGAAAATTTCACTATAGAAAACTAATTACAATTAGTTCATATTCACAATACCTCTTGTAACCTAGACTTTATCTGTAATCGAAACAAACGGCCTATTCGCCTCCCACTAAGTGGCCCTAGACTCTTTTACAAAATCTCTCCTCCATGAATGAACTCGTTCGCAACTACTAGAAACCCAATACTCCAAAGAAGTCTTTGAAGGGATATATGCACTAGTGAACTCATTGCTAGAGGTAAACAAATTCTGTGTTTTGAATGAGAAACTCACTATAAGAGAAACTCTAGATGGAATTTATGAGAAAACTCAAGGACATGCTCACGGTCTCAGTGGAAACTCTAGATGGAATTTTTTTTTTATTAATCTATGAATGGCATCTGGTTAGGGTCCATTGATGAAAGTAGGATAATTGATGTGTGTAATGCGGGTAGAGTTTGGATGGGAAATTTCAAGGTTTCGGTATTGATGCTGGATTTCTAGTTCTAGGGGATGAAGTTAGTTTCAATTGGGCCTCTCTAAATGTCCATCAAATCTAACTCTCCTTGTTTTCATTCCGCTTTTGTCTCAGCTAGTTCGAATTTCTAACGTTATCCTAACACAACACTTTGAGGCCCACTTAGCAATTTGGGTGTTCTCTCTGCTTTATGGGCCAGAATCTAGATTATCATATGGATACTATTATAATATTGTTATAACTTATAAGAGATTAAAAAAAAAAATTATTTTGAGCACTCTTTGTTTCTGTTTTTGTTTTTTAAAATATTGGTGCTCTCATCTCATGCATTGTTATTCATCATTTCATGTTGAAGATTTAATAAGCTATTTTCATTTTACTAATGCGAACAAAATTAGAAGATGACAAGATGTCTATCTAGTTTAATCCTTGTAGCTATGTCAAGATCTCGGCAATATATATAAAAGATAAAATTGGACGAGTCCCGGTCAACTAAGATGGGATGGCTCAAACCCTATCTCAAATGACCTCACCATAGTTTCATCATCATCCAAACCATTAACTTATGGTTATCGTCATTCAACCCAACATGAATTTGTGAGTTGGAGCGCTCGTAGCTAATGGAACCACGATTGATCGTGCAACTTATTTATTGTTTTTTGACAAAGAAAAAAAAAATTGTGTTAACAATAATCAATTATATATCAACCAACTGTCATCTTAACATAGTTCTTACATTAAAAAAATAAAGGTAACAAGTCCTAATTAACTAAAAATCAGCCTACTAGTGGTATTTACATTATTACTCTCGATCTCATTGCTAAACTCTGCTGTACCTGTACTAACTTTCTATTTTTTATTAATTTTTTTATATATTATTTTTATGGTTTTCAAACTCGGACCGTTTATTGAACCGTAAAAGGGAGAGGTTCAAGGTTTTTGAGGTCGAATCGAGGTTGAACTGGGGTCAAACCGTGATGACGTCATAATTAATTTAATAATTATTTTAAATATATTTAAAAATATTAAATTAGTAAAAAATATAAAAATTAACTAAAATAGACTAATTAAAATTATAAATCCATATTTTAACTATGTCTAATATATCTATATCCATCTCAAACCCAAATGTGAAATATCTATCCAATAATAATAATAACTATTTTTTTATTAAAAAAATTAAAAGTATTGCCTTTCTAATTTTCACTTTATAATGCCCACGTGACCAGTTGTCTAGCTCACATTCACAAATCTAAAAAACCACTAAAAACAAAGTGAATGAAATTAAAGGAAGAGATAAAAAAGAAATACAAACAAAAGCAGATGAAGAAAGAATTGTTATGTTATATTCACAACATTTTTTGCAATATTTTCACAAGAATCACATCAAAAATTATGTGGAAAGTTGTTACTAGTTTTAATTTGAACTCACCACTGAAATTATTTTTTTACTCACCAATATTAGCTAATAACAATCTATTACTTAAAATTTATTGTGAAAATATTGTGGTAGCATTTCATAATTCCCATTTCTTAATATTAAATACCACAAGTTTGATTCAAAAAAAAAAAAACCACCCGTTTGAATAAAAAAAAAAAAAACCACACAATTACATAAAAAAAAAAAAAAAAAACTTAAAGGTTTTAACCTCCACCACACAGTAATAATAAAACTTAAAAGATAAAAGTCATAAAACCAGTAAACCCACATTTATCACTCAGAGAGAGAGAGAGAGAGAGAGAGAGAGAGAGAGAGAGAGAGAGAGAGAGAGAGAGAGAGAGAGAGAGAGAGAGATTGTTGTTGTTGTTGTTGTTGTTGTTGTTGTTTTTTTTTTTTTTTTTTTTTTTTTTTTTTTTCATATCTGGTTGTTCTGATCCAAATTTATTGTAAGAATTGGATTTTGTTTTGTGCAATTTGATTTCTATTAAATTTGTTGTCTGATCTGATTTCTTTTTTACGTTTTCTATTTGGATTTTGTCCGCCCGCGAGAACCGTTCACGATTCACAGACTCGTGAGGTTCGATCGCGGGTCGCACGGGTCCCTACATTTTTCACGTTGAACGGTTCTTGAGGCTAAAAGAACCGCAAAGATGAGCGGTTCGAGGTTTTCCCGGTCGGATCATACGGTCTGGTTCGGGTTCCAAAACTATGATTATTTTTACCTATTCACACCCATCATTCTTCTCTCTGATAGCTTTAGAATTTCAACTTTCTCAATGCTTCTTTCACTCCCCTCATCTTTCTTTTCTTCTTGTCTTGTCTTATCTTATGTTGCACGGAGATAGCTAAAATGGCCAAGCACCCGTACCCGTGTGGGTACTTATGCAGTTATGCATCTTAAGTTTTTAATTTATTTGAACTCTTAATTTATACTTTAGACAATATTTTATGGATGCAATAGTATTAATTTCCTTGCTTATTGCTTTTAAATTAATTTTATATATGTTTTCAAGCATTTTATTGTTGTTAATTTTAAAATCTAAAACAAACATATTATGTACAAAAATATTTAAAGTATGTCTAAAAATAAATAATTAATTACCATATCTTAGACTTGTCATACCTTAATTTTTAAGAGATGTCATACCCCATACATGTATTCATGTCAATACTCTTACAACTTAGGGCTTGTTTGGATTGCGGGGAGAGAGAGGGAGAGTGGAGAGGAGTAAAGTAGAGTTGGCTGAAAACACAGTCTAATTTTGGGTAGAATTTACTATACTCTAATCTACTCTCTCTCTTTTCCCCTCAATTGAAATGGACCATTAGGTTTTATAGTTACGAAGGGCCAGAAGATGTTGATGATATCATTGTTCTGATTAGATGGATCTGGCAGTGTATGCTTATGGGGCAGCTCAAGCCAAATGCCTTCTGTGTGTAAGCTGTTGTCCTAGAATAGAATTGAAAGAAAAATGATTAAGGAGATTGTATCAAAATTGTGAGATTGCTTTCATGCATGAAACGTACAAAAAGAGTGGCTACTGCATGTATTTGGAGTGTTCATATAATTGAATTTATAACGACAAAATTTTGGATACAAGTCCATAACCTTCTTCTAACAAGGCAATCGAAACAATATCTGAAAGAAATCATGGTAGTCAAGTGTAGGATAGCGGAAATAATTAACAATGAATATTTTTGTTTTTATATAAAAAAATACATTCTTTTTACGTATGACTTTTACTTAATCAATCTTACAATTAAGTAGGATCTTTGTAAGTGTTCTATACTGTCACTTATTGCCTCTTACAAAATATTGATGAGACTCTAATGGAAACTCGTTGGGTAGTGTGTGTTACAAGAAAACAATACACAAATATCAGAAACCTAAATGCGCTAATGAAATTGATGAGCAAATTAAGAAAGATATATTTCTTGTTCTATACAATACCACGTATTAATATAATCATCACCATTTACAAAAATGAGCACTTGCCAAGCCAAGAGATGCAACTATTTCGCCGTGGGTATAAGTTAAGGCATTGGGCTAGACTGGACTCACTATGGGCACATTTGTTTTAGGGTTGGTTTAGCCCAATATTTCAACCATCATGCTTATACGTGGGGACAGGCTAGGACTTGGAGATAGGGAAGTGAAAGTTCAATTAATGTGTAAAACACCAATGAACGTTTAGACCCCAAAAATAAAATTACCAACACAAGCTTATACACAAACAATATATGCGCGGAAAGATGAATATAAGTTAAAACCAAATTGGTAAAACACTCCAAACCGAAATTAATCACAACTACAGCAGTAATTAAAAGGTAAAGAGTAAGGGAAGATAGATGCAAACACAAAGATAACATGACGATGTGTTATCGAAGAGGAAACCGAAGTACTATGTGAAAAACTTCTCCGCCTCCTTCCAAGCGGTTAATAATTCACTAGAGAATGAAGTTAGGATACATGAATAGCAGAAGACCCTTCAAGCCTAATCTACCCAATGCACCTAAGTCCTTCAAGCTTCTTGCTCCAACAAGGTTACGTCAAATCTTGTCCTCTCTAGCTTACCGGATCTCACAATAAGCCCATTGCATTTGCCATCCTTGGCATCTTCCAATACTTTCCAAGCTCCAAAAGTGCTCAACACTCTAAATGGGTGTGGGTAGTGTTTGGGTACCAATCTCTTCTCAATGGATATAACAATGGGAGAACAAATGAGAAGAGACTATAAAGATTTCTCTCTAAGAATGAGTAGCTCTATCTAATAGGGTGGGTGTGTTGTAGAAACCTCTCTTTGAGTTTTTCTCTCTAAATTATCTCTGGAAGCTCACTACATTTTGTGGGTATAAGAGTATTTATAGTAGGGTGTATGAGAAATGTGAAATGTCAGTTTTCATTTAAATAGGGCATTCTGGCGACTCAAACTCGCGACTGGATCAAGTCGCGAGTTTGAGTCGCCAGCTAACTGTCTGGCTAGACTGGAAGTTTTGTCTTGTAGTGCTCCAGCTGTCACAATTCTACATCTCCCCTGCATGCTCCACACGTGTGTCACCTTTGGTGACTTGCCAATTGCGAGGCACTTCTTGAGTGCACACATTTGAGATTTCTTCACACTTTTTACACACTATCCTTACATAATTTCCACCTAAATACAAGGTTTCTAGATGCTGAATTGTAAACAAATTTGACACGAAATAAAGTCAACACATGGTTGATTAAATTCAACCTTACAGGGAGTGGTTAGCTATGCTAGTTATGTGCAGCGGCTTTGCTACTACTTAGCTATTAAGAGTGTTTTTCTAATTTTTTACGCATAAGTTTGCTACTAGATAATGACAAAATTATTTTAGGTGAAATTGATTTACTGAGTTTAATTTTTATTTTTTTTTAGTTTTATTATTGGTAATTTTTGTTGTTAGTCTAATTTTTTTTGAGCTTGTAGATTTTGTTTTAGATTTTAGATCTTAAAAATGAGGAAAATACTAGAATTACAACCTTTTTTTTTCTTAAAAAAAAATTGATGTGGTGATTAATTATTAATAAATAAAAGAGTGATGTAAATGGTGGACTCAGATATGAACCAATAAAAATTTGTTACTTCAATAGTTTGTAAAATTTTTTAAAAAAAAGTATGTGGCTATAGTATTACTCTTAAGGGAATTAATGGTATTATTAAGAGAGGGCAAAGTGTAATTTTATGGAGCAAAAGTTTCAATAATTAATACTACATATATACTAATATTTTTTTTAAAAATATTTGGGGGCAGGGGGGGCATTGCCCCAAAGCCAAGGAATGGCTTCGTCCCTATCTATGCATAGACAAATTATAAAACAAATTATTTTTATCTTTATTTGTTATACAAAAGTGATGGTTTAGGATATGTTGGTAATTCAGTTGATTGATAAAACTTTTGCAAAGGTATGTTTAAGGAGTCATATTTCTAATATATATATATATGTGTGTGTGTGTTGTGGAATTATCCAATCACCAAAATTTATTAATTAGTGGAATTATGCAATTATCCAATTACAATGTGTTGGGCACAACCATTTGGCCATTAGTGACAATTTGCAATGATCCGATGACAACATGTTAGGCCAAACCATATTGCCAAAACTAAATTCCATGTAGTGGAAAAGAAAGTTTCAAGACAACAATATCGTCATGATGGGGAAAATTTTAATGGAAAAACCCCAATGGTTGATACATAGGTCACCATTCATTGAAGATTTCACTAACGAAGATTAAGGTTACATTGAGTTGTCCAGGTGCAGCTCTAACATAGTTGGACTACTTTTCTTAGTAACCTTCATTAGGCACAAATATCCAATTTATGACTAACTTCTCAATCAACCTTCTTAATTGTAGAAGTTGTTAGTGTAGATATCTTTACAGCAAACACGCTTTAACGGTGAATTGCAAGAAACTTGGCACAAGAAACCCAAGGCTCACAAGGTTGTACTAACTTCTCATAATATGCACGTGTTCTCCTTATAATGACAACTCAAAAAATATGCATTTATACATTTGGAAACCCTAATGAAGGGACCCCAAATGAGCCATGTAGCCAGCTCGATTGATCAGGGAAGATTCGATGCATCAAAATTTTCTCCTCTTAAGTAGTTTTCCTATGTTTTCGACATTTATAGATCTTCAACACTATTTTAGATACTAAGATCACTCACATCAAAGGTGTGAAAGATATTAAAAATTTATTTTAGCTTTCTTCCCCTTAAAAACTCATTCACATCAAGTTACTATACTTAAAAATTGTGATAACCTAGCTATAGTAAACTGCCATCTTTGGCAATCTACTATAGCTCAAAAATTAAAATTTTTTTATTACACACTGCAATTAAAATAACATTTCTCTCTCATATTCTCTCTCTTTCACCGACCTCTCTCTCTTTCTTATCTCTTCTCTTCTCTTCTCTCTCTCTGGCTTCTAATATGGTGGTCAAACAATTCCTCATTATCGATCTTGCGAGGAGGAATTTGGCGGCTGTGATTTTGGCAGGTTGTTAGTGGTGAATGGTAATGAGGTTGTGGGTTTGAGTTTGGGATTTGGTTGTTATTTTGGTGGTTGGGGGTTGTGGTTGTGGCTGTTACCTAGTGGTTTGTTTGTTTGTTGTTGTTGTTGTTTTTTTTTTTTTTTTTAATTTAATTTTATTTTATGGTGGCGGCTAGCAGTTGCTAGCCATGGGTGTGGGTGTGGGTGTGGGTGTGGGTGTGCTTGGATTGAGAAGAAAGTGGTGGGGTTGCTTCAAAGAAAGAGAGAGACACATATTAGAATAGAGAGAAAGAAACATATTGAGAGAATAAAAAATAATATTTAAATAAGGTGTGGTAAAAAAAAAAAAAAAAAAAGAATTTTCAATGTTGGGTATATTGTAAAGTGAGGTGTTAAAATAGATAAAGTATTTTTTTAAGTTGTTAAAAGCCAAAAATTTTAACATCCTTGATGTGGATGCTCTATGAATTACTAACTCAATTTCTTCAAAATGCGTTTTGATTTAGATTTGCCAACACAAGCATTCACAACAAGGTTCTCAAAAAATATAGCTTTTAACAACTCAAAATACTACTTTATCTATTTTTACACTCCACTTTATAATATATCCAATATCAAATGTTTTATATTTTTTACCACTTCATTAAAATATTATTTCTTTGTTATTTTTTAATTCTTTTTATTCTCATTCCGAATCTCTTCCTCCCTCTTTCTTCCTCTCTTTCCCTATGTGTATCCCTCTTCTCCCAAACAAAAATAACCAACCCACCGCTCACAACCACTGCTAGCCACCACCACCATCAAAAAACCCAAGCCATTGCAAAATTGAAACCCATTGCCACTGCCCACATCCACTACCACCAGCCACCACTGCTTATACTCACTACCACATCTACCATTGCCCACAACCTCAACCTCCAACCACCAAAATCACAAACAAGTTACTAACCCAAAGCCAAATCATAAACCCAAAATCAAATCAAAACCAAATCACGAACTCAAACCCATAACTATTGAAGCACCAAGAACAAAAAAAAATCACAAAATCAGACCCATGAAGAACAGAAAAACAAAAATAAAACATCAAAACCCACAAAAGCGCCATGGTGAGAGAAAGGGAAAGTCAGAGAGAAAGGGATGAGCAAGAGAGAATCGATTGGTCGATGAGGTGGCAAAGTTTGCGAACTGATTGGTCGATGATAAGCGGTGAGGCCGAGTAGAGGCATTCGGATATGGCGTCTTTGTTGGGTTTAGATTTGGAGTTTAGGTGTTGAGAGAGAGAGAGAGAGAGAGAGAGAGAGAGAGAAATTAATGAAAAAAGGTAGCAACTTGCTACAGTAAGTTGCTACTAAACTTAACTTTGGCAACATTGATGTAGGGCCTTTTTGATAGTTGAGGTGCTAAAATAACTTGTGACTTATTTTAGCACCTTTATTGTGAATAGTCTAACATAGTTTGACCCTAATAATTATATATATATATATATATATGTTTTTTTTTTTTTTTTTTTTAATTGAGTGATAGAACTTTTGAAAAGGCATGTCTGTTTGAAGGTAGTTTGCGGTTTCAATAAATCCCATGGTGGTTTCTATGATTTTTTCCGAAGCAATTAAAATTGAAAGGATGAGTTGGGTTTATATGACTTTTGTATTAAGTAGGACCGACCAGACACGTACACGCAAACGTGTACTTGGGCCCGAGGGACCATGACATATTGCTTTAGAAATTTAAAAGCGTGCTTTAGCTGGGGCAGGGAGTCTCTAATGCCATTTACAACTTATAATCTTTCAATTAGTAAATTTAAATAAACAAATGATATAAAAAAAGAGATTCAAATTTCAACCCTTGAGTCTTGGACTCGCATTCGTCAGGAAGTTTCTTAATCGCACTTTTTTTGACTTATTAAATAAGTGTTCATTTTTAAATTTGTATTTTGCATGCCTCGACTCATGGGACATGCATTTCTCGGGAAGGTTACTTTAGCTTAAAGTATTGTTTTTTTTTTTTTTTGAGAAGAACTTTACCTTAATGTAAATTGGTATTCGTTCATGTCGAATTCATCAATTTTGTTTATAACGACCCAAGGCAATTTGATTATAATTCAATTCGTGACGATCATAAGTAGAAAGCTCATATTCTTCAGTCATGGATAAACAATTTGTTGGACAATACTCAACACAGTTACCACAAAATATACAGATTCCGAAATCAATACTGTAATTAAGCAAACGTTTCTTTCGAATATTAGTTTCCAGTTCCCAATCAACAACAGGTAGATCCATAGGGCATACACGAACACATTATATCATACTCTCTAGTAGCCGTAAGAGCATTGTTCTCGCTAGCATTGCAACTTTGATTAAAAATTGGCCTATGGTGCTACTGTTAATTAATTAGCTTATAGGCTTATACCCTAGAACTTCAAAGAAAGTATTAAAGAAATAGTCTTTTATTTTTATGAAAAAGAACTAATCTTAGAATAACTCACCCAACTTCATTTTATATTAACGAAATGATATAGTTAAGAATCTCATAATTTAGTGGTATTGCTTGCTCTCATTTATGAAGTAAATCAAGTTTTTAACTTTCTTCTTTTATTGTTGTGTCATAATTTAGTAGTATTGTATGCTCTTATTTATTAGGAATTAAGTTTTCGAATTCCCCTATTATTACAACTTACAACTATTGCATTATCCATAAAAAAAAAAAAAAAAAATCAAAGGTAATAAAGGACGGAGGTAAATGGAAAACCAGTAATAAAATGGTCAATATGTTGGATGACATAGATGAGATAATCTTGAAGGGTTTGTGCCTATGGACGTTAACATTTTAAGGTTGAACCATGTTAATTTTTGTGTGTGCTCTCCCTTTGTCTTTAATTATTAAAATTTATTTTTAATAGTCTTTTATATATACTTATTAGGACTGACAAAATTTGACATGATTTGCGAACTTGACACAATACGACATGAAATTAGTAAGTTATAAGTTAAGACTTAATGAGTTTGTGACATATTCGAGCTGACACGATTGACCAATTTAATAAATATGTCGAGTTTGTGTCCAACCAATTGACCCATTTGACCCATCTAACCCACTTAACTAAATGACATTTTACTAATATACCATTCAAACCCTAGGTATATAAACTTATTAGTTGTTATAATTTATTTTTTTGACATATTGTAATTAATTATTTGTGACATTGAGAAATACTTTAATTTTGAATGATTATTTGTAATGTAGTTACTCATTAGTTTTGAATTTTATATTAAAAAAATTATTTGTTTGTTTTTTCATAGTTCATTTCGATTTGGTTAATACTAAAATATGTTTTGTTTTTTTTTTTTTTTTTGTTTTTAATCTTTGATAAAACCTAATAAATGGGTTGACATGACTGACCCGTTTAATAAATAAGTCATATTAGAGTTAATGAATCTTGACTCATTTAATAAAGGAAAATACTTAGGAACAATACTTAGGTATTGTTTTTTAGGTTTTCCTCCTAGCTAAGATTATGCCATATGAATTTTTTTTCATAGATGAAAGTGTATATTTTAGTTAGGCAGCTACATGGCTGAATCTTAAAAAGGGTACTTAAGGAACAACACTTAAGGTATTGTACCTAAGTTTTATCTTTTAATAAATGTGTCAGGTTAATTTGACTTGTATAGTTAAATACTTATAAGTCGACATGGCATAAACCTGATACGCGAATACAAATTGCCACTCCTTATTATTATTTTATTTATTTATTTATTTATTTTACTTTATTACCGTAGTATCATCAACTTGTATGTTTTTCAACAATTTTTAAAAAGTTGGTATTTAACTTTTATGTGGGGACGTTGTTTACACTTTACAGGATGAGACCATCGTGAGCATTTGAAAAATAAAACCTTTCTTTAAAATGTTTTTGCCACATGGAATAAAAAAGATTGAATTTATGGTAGGACTCACCATTCATGTGAAAGGAAGAAGTATGCATTTATGGTATTTTGGAAGTACACAATAATTTTCCAACACGCGGTTTGAAGACTTGAAGTATCTTCGAAGCCAAGGTACTAATAACGAAGTAATTGAAGTGAAACACAATTTTCTGTAGCAGCCCTCCCCCAAGTGATAAAATTAAAGGCATAATATATTTTTTTTTCAGGTGTTTTTCTCATTAGTAAAACTAGCATTTTCAAATAAAAAATAATCACAATTATACTATTTAAATTATAAATTATTTTAGGAAATGTTGAATTTTTTTTTTGAAGAGAGAAAATGTTGAAATTATACATAGTATTAACTTACATTTTATTAAAACCATAAAATTTTAAATTATGTAATGGTTTCTAATTATATATATATATATATATATATATATATATAGACTTTTCAGTTTTTGCATTCAATAATTCCCTTAATACAAAAATTAAAAAATTAGATAGATCTATAATGCAAAATTAGACTCCAATTTAAATCTAATTTAGAATCTAATTGAATTTGGAATTTTCAATTTTTATATTCAATAATTTACTTAGTTCAAAAATTAAATGAGACATATGACGCACAGTTGGACTCCAATTGAAAATCAATTTAGATTTTAATTTGATTTTTTTATTATTATTATTTTTTTTAGCTTTGGCTTTTAATATAGGGAGAGTCATTAAAGAGTTATATGTGATTTGAGGACATCTATATGTATATTTATGGTGTGGACCCCACTTAACACCCAAAATTAGACTTCAAATTATAAATTTTAATTAATCATTTTCTGAATTTTGCGTATTAATATTAATATATATATATATATATATATATATATATATATGATAGAAACTGTTGACACATACTAAATAGAAATGCATAAGGTTAACACAACCACCAGATAGAAATCAAGACATAATAGGAGATTGAAAAAACAAAGTGTGGTGGGCCTTTTTTGCAGTATTGGGCTGGACTGTTTCCTGCCGTGCTAGGTCTAAAGTGTTCTAAATCAGGGAGTTGAGACCGGTTTAATTACAACCCACTTTGGTACGGCTTGTGCACAAACTATGCCCTGTTTTGCAAAGGCTTTGATCACATGCCCTTGGCAGGCAGAGCTGCTATGGCAATTACGACAGGTAGATATAATAAAGATAATAACAGAGATTCGTTCACCATTTAGATAAAAGTAAATAATGGGTCATTACAAGGAACACATGTTTTATGAGATAGCAACAAAAATAAATACAGAAAAATTGGTAATAAGCCTATTGAATCACAAAGAAATATCAGTCTGCCATGTCAAGTTATGTTACGGGGTCTAAGTCAAGAAGGAAGCCATTTCCTCAATGCTAATAATATCTCTAGTGAAGAAATTAATTGCTTTTAGGGAAAGGGCCTAAATGACTTGTGTGCCCAGAGAAGTCATTTGCCTTTAGCAAAGAGCGTGGTTTGAGGGGGAGAGGGGGAAATCATCCTATTCGGTGCATGCCTGTTATGCTATTCTCTCTTTTTTGTTTTTCCTTTTCTCCCCGATTCTTTCTTTCTTTCTTTTCCCTTCGTTCTTTTTATCTCTTGGTTTTTGCTTAGTTGTTGTGGTTCCATCCTTAGAGGTTACTGTTACCATCCCCCTCTTCTGTGCACAGTAAGAGTTATTTATATAATGCTTGCCAAGACTGGCTTTTACCATTTTAACCTTTAACCGTCTTTGTCTGGTGTGAGTGTCTTTGCTGACCTTTACTGTTTGGTCAGTTGCTTAGCCAGTACCACTTATCTGTGCTGGTTACGCCATTCCACATCACCAAGCAAAGAAGACTATTTTGTTTATTTGCTTGCTGTGGCATTCTTACCTGCCATGGTGTGAGTGCTCTCTCTCTCTTCGTCCCTCATGGCATGCACCTAGTAGTTCCAACTCAAGTTTGTTTCTTTTGTGCGGTATGTCATCCCAGCAGGATACTTCTTCCAAAAGAGCCTGAGTAAGAAACACAAAAATAGATTTCCCCCTTTTGCACCGCCAGACCATGCCTTCTTACCTCTTACCCATGACCCATCACTTCCTGTATTGGCTAGGTACAGGCTGGTGGTGTCTGGACCTTGCGCATAACTCACTTCCATGTTTGTCCAAAATCTTCTTGTTGCTCATGCGTTTGCCGCAGTCTGAAGGTCCATCTGCCCATTCTGTCGTTTGTTCTTGACTTCTTATGGCGTGGGCTGTTTTCCTGATTTCTCATTTTTCATGGCTTGCTCCCTTAGGGGCTAGGCTTTGCCCGATTGTGGGCTTCCCCTCCTTCGTGCCATTCTCCACGCTTTATTCTTACAGTCTTCCTGTTACTTCCTACCACATCATTCTGCTATTCTTGCCATGATGCTTTTTGACCCAGAACTGCTGGGCTTCTTTGGGCTTGTTGTTTATTTCTTATTTCTTTTCTGATGGCCCAATAAACTCATTGGGCCTTTTACCACATTACTTGCAGGCTCTCGTGTCCCATTTACTTCATTTTGGGCATCTTTGGCCCATTTACTTTCTTGAGGCATCTTTGACCCTTTCAAATTCTGTACTTCCCATGAGCTTTTACTAACGTCTTGGACTTCCCTGACTCAATTACTTTATACTTCATCTTTAGGGCTTATGGACTCTCCATTGCTCCTTACTTTCTTTACTTACATTACTTTGGGTCTGCTGTGGTAGTTATGGTCCATTCTCACTTTTTCTACATCTATGCTACCCATGAGTTTGCTACTTCTCTCTTTCCGGCCCTTTTTAGGCCCATTTGTTTCCTCAAAGTCCATTTGTTTGTTTTATAGGCCTATAATCCATTATTCTTGCCGCTTGGGTTTCATGACTTTTCTATCCAACTCTTTTCTGCTCACGTTATTGGGCTTCTTCTCCTTGTTGGGCTTCCCAAAAAAATGAGCATCTACACAAAGTAACTATTATTGTAATTAACAAGTTCCACAAAATTAGGTCCTAATTCATTTCATAAAACTTAAGAGAACAAATCAAATAATTTGAGACAAAATCCACAATATAGTTCATGAATAACGGTGGCGAATCCCCCCATCCATGTACTTCCTTGGTGAATGGGCTTGCTTGATTGAGAGTGTACTAGACAAGCTGGGGGATTGCTTTAATTTTTTAGTGCAACGATATTTTTGATGTTTGCAAGTGGAGAAATGCTTTAATGGGTTGAAAGTTGAAACAGAGAAAGGTTTTTTTTCTAAGAATTTCGTGGCTCTTTGGGGATGGGAGACGGTAGTTTTACTATGTTTGATGAAGGTCATTTTCTTTTGATTGAGTCCTATATTTTTAGAGAAAATTTCTTGGGAATTCTAGGAACTTGGGAAACTTCGTTTCTAGGTGATCGATGAAATGTTTCTTTCAGTTCCACAAAATGTTAAAAATAAAAACAAATGAAAGAATTACTATTTTTCTGATTAGGCTGACACATTACACTTTCCAAATTATTAAAGTATTTTTTTTTTTTTAAAGAGAGATTTAACCTATGATGTCTGCTCCCAATGATAGTTATTTATCATTGGGATTGAACCTCAGATCTTTTATACAACCATAAAAAACTTTACCAGTTGAGCTAACTAGAACACACATCAAAACAGTTATTTATACACAAGAACAAAGAATTAATTTTGATGATTAGAAATGCTACAATTATCGTCTATGGTTATCTAATTATTATTATTAAGTTTTAACCAATGATATTTGAAACCAAGACACCAATTGATTTTTGGTGTAGACGGAGATTGAACCCTAAATGTCTTATTTAACCATAAGAGACTTTGCTAATTACCAGTTAAGTAAATTGGAATCTACAATTATCTGATTCTTGAATGTCTATGGTTGTCTTTCATTTGAACCAATGAGAATTAATATTTTACATAACTTTTATCACTCCTCTTAAGGACCAGTCAAAAACTTAAACTTAATCAAACTAAATTCCATGCATACATAGTGCTTATTTTAAACGCTTTTTGTTTTTTAGAAACATTCCCGTAACTTTTATTCAAAAGTTGGTAAATCAGTAGTTACAAAAAGAATAATATCTACAAACTCCATCCAAACTAAAAGGGGTGAAGATATATTTAACTTTGTTAGCTAAAGTATTTGCAACAGAGTTTTCTTGTCTATAGATATGGAAGCAATTTTGAACCTAAAATTGTTCTTTATAAGATTTGATTAAAGATCTTGATTTTCACCCAGAAAATACCATTTTCCCCTTAATTAGATAGCCTAAAAAAAAAAAAAAAATTAGAGAAAATCCTTAAATCACATGATGACTCATTATGATGCATGGGTGAGTTTCACTTAGGTCAAAAATTGAATTTTGAAGTAAAATGACACTATTTCCCTTTGACCATATATATGTTGCTATGTGATTTTCAAAGTTAAGAAATATCCTATATATATATATATATATAAAGTTATCAAATAGAATATCAGACACATGGTATACTATATCTTGAAGTGTTTTTCATTATGTACAACTTTCAGGCCGGGTTGAAAAACATTGATTTCCATGGATTCTCTCTCTTTCTTTTATATGTATTTATTATTCATATTTTCTCAGACAATTTATCATAGTATCTTTTACTCAGGTCTTTTCTAAAATTTTTCAAAAGAGTTGGTATTTACTTTCATGTTGCGTAGTTTACAGAACGAATTAAGCACGCCATGATATAGGCATACGAAATATGTAACCTTGTTTCAAATGTTTTTCCCACACGAAAAACAAAAGAATGATGTTTTAACAGGCCGGCTGAAGAAATTATTGTAAGATAAGAAAAGGTTAATAACGACAAAATTCTATATCCCTTTCCAATATTAAAAAAAAAAAAAAAAAAAAACGAAAAGATAATCCATTTGGAACATATATTAGTGACAGAGACCAATATATTCTTAACAAAATCCCAGTTGAACCATTTGTAACGCGCGGTACGAAGTAATTGAAGTGCACCACAATTATCCATATCAGCCCTCCATTCATAAAGTTGGAGCTGGGGGGAATTATATTATATTATATTTTTGTTTTTCTTGAGGCATGCTCCTCTTTTCTTAATATATAGTAAAATGATAGAGAACTTAAACAGCATTAGTGACAAAAAACAATATTCTTAACAAAATCAAGTTGAGCTATTTGTAACACGCTGTACGAAGTAATTGAAGTGTACCATAAGAGAAAGTTTAGAAATAGAATAAATTTAGTATGATTATCATTTTATAAATACAAAGTTCTTGTAAGGTGAGAGGTAAAGATTGAAGTATAAGTCTCTACTAGAGAGTTTCATACATATTAACGCTTAGCATTGCCAGTAACATAAATATCCGTAGCAGCTTCTTAGTGATGAAGTTAGGAGTTGGAGGGATTATATTATATTATATATTTGTTTTTCTTTTGAGGTATTTTTCTTAATAGTAAAATGATAGAGACCGTTGACAATCTTCAGATACTAACTAGAAACCAATTAGGCTAACACAATCACCAGATAGCAACTCCCCAATTTTGCAAGCTCATGATAATCACAAGTCTATTTCTCTCTCGCCCATATATTTCTTTTTTGGTTAACATCATCAGCATAGCCTGACTCGTCTTCTCTAGCTATAGTTATCTCTATCAATTTCTCTGGGGAACAACTACGTATGGATTCCAGTGATGAAACTGAAAACATGGATGGTTTTGCTTATAGCTTTGGATTCTCCCTTGGAATTATTGGGGTGATCATAGCGATGACCGCGGCTTCTTACTATTGCACTCGCTTGCATTCAACTTCTGATCCTACGAACCACAACAGCAACACAAGCCATGAAGATTCAGTGACCATTGACATAGGCCTTGATGAATCAACACTCCGTAGCTACCCCAAATTGCTTTACTCACAAGCCAAGGTTCACAAAGGTGACTCAATCGCTTCTTGTTGTTCTATATGTTTGGCAGATTATAAAGAGAGTGATACGCTTAGGCTTTTGCCTGATTGTGGCCATGTTTTCCATCGCAAGTGTGTGGATCCATGGTTACGGCTGCATCCAACATGTCCTATGTGCCGGAATTCGCGAGCCTCAACGCCTCTAGCGACTCCTCTTGCTGAGGTGGCTCCCTTAACAGGGCGATGAGATTGAGAAGTTGGCTGAAATTGTAGGTTTTATCAAATGTATTTTTTTTTTTTTTTCTTTTCATCATTTCTCTATGTTATAGAATGAATATTGTAAAAATTCATGCCTGCGGTTTGTATCTTCTTTCGCTTGACATGAAGTTATTTACTTATTCTGCTGCTATTAGTATTGATTTTTTTTTTTCCGCTTTTATAATTCAAAATTTCAAATGTTACAAATTAAGATACTGGGATTTGAACTATGGTTCTCCTTATAAAGGAAATCTAATAGGCCCGTTTGGGAAGAGAGTTTAAGTATTGGTTTTTAAAATGATGGAAAATTTGTGGTTTAAAAAGTGTTATGTAAGGTACAAAAAATGTGTTTGGTAATGAGTATATGTTTTTAAGAAACAAAATTGAATATTTGGTATGAGTATATGCTTCTAAGAAAAAGTACGTATTTTAAGTGTTGTCAACGTCATCTGAGTCTCACGATTTGTTGGAAACTTTTTGCTTTTGTTTTGTTTGTTGATTAGGATCTTACAATTCCAATGAAACAATTAGGATGATTTGCTGTTTTATACACAATAATTTCCTGTTTCCTACGTATGAGAAATCATACTCTCTCAATTTGATTTGTTAGAAATACTGAAAGACTGAATTGTATTTTTTGAAATAAACTACATGACTAGATTGAGATGTCTTTGTATAAAAGATATATACTTGCAGTACAAGTAGTGTACATTAACAAACTTAATTAAAGTTTTTTCAGTAATTGACCAACATTAAAATAAAAATAAGAAAAGAAAACATTGTGTATTTTCCAGAATACGAATTTGCCTGCCGAGTGTAATGCTAAAAGAGTTTTCTGTACTCACTTCTTGGAGTGGAAAAGTCAAGGAAGCAAAGGTTTTAAAATTTAAATTGAACTTGTAGTAAGAAGTAACTGCAACGTAATAGTATAAGATATTGTCAACTAGGTCAAGAAAGGCCAACTTAATTGGTACTACCAATCAATAAGACAAATCGGCATTACGTTAAATATATATATCATACATAGGGTTGCAACTTGCAAAACGCAACCATATGTTTAAAGTTTAATACCAACCAAATAATGGATTGAAATGATTCTCCACAAAAAAAAAAAAAAAGGGTTGAAAAAAATGATTGGTACGTTCTGATGCAGTACAGGTACAACCATTATATAAGTCCTTTTATTAAATAAAAAAAAAAAATTCCAACCGTTAAGTAATGAATTAAATTCAAAAAAAAAAAAAAAAGAATTAGGAAGTTTTCTAAATAGATAAGTACGCTGTGACAGCTGGTCACTACTGATCCAAAGCATGCTTTAGAAGCCTAAATACCCAAAAAACATAAAAATAAAAACTACCATGCCGTTGAATAGTTTGAAGATTTTTCAATATTAGAACACAAATTCAGTGCTTTTTTATTTTTTAGGTTTTTAGGGTAAACTACAGAGTTGGTCTCTATTCTTTATATTATATGTCAATTTGATCTCTAGCTTTTTAATTGTGTCAATTTGGTCCCTAACATTTTTAGTTCCAAGTCCATTTGGTTCCTAAGTTTTAGATGAAAAATATTAATGTGGCAAACGGCTTAAATAAAATATTATTTTTTTACCACATCAACTAACCCCTATACTGCCATGTCATATTACATTAAAATTAAAAAACAAACAATATTACTCAGCACGTGATGATCAAAATCTAACACAACCTCTCTTTTTTTTTTTTTTTTTTTGAAAAATGGTAACTGAATTTCATTAATCAAAATAAGAAAACTGTACAAAGACTCTTGAGAATAATATTAGAAATGCAAGCAGTTTCTTCTAGGGTAAATTGCTTATTTGGTCCCTAACCTTTTAGGTTATATATCAATTTGATTCTCAACCTTTCAAATGTGTCAATTTAATCCCTAATATTTTGATATTGTATCAAACTAGTCCTTACTGTTAAGTAATGGATAAAAAATATTGATGTGGCTAATGGTCAAAATAAAATATTACTTTCATTCCATGTGTACTACCATATCAGCGTAAACTTAAAAAAAAAAATATTTTTAAAAAATTACACATTAGTTATAGTTAAAATATTCATCAAAAAGTTTTTAAAAAGTAAATCTAAAAAACAAAAACCAGTTTGGTACTGTCCCTCTTTCTTTCTCTCTTCTCCCTCCACTAGATATGGCAAAATGGGTCAGAATTTTCTGACTCGACCCGACCCAACTCGAAAATATCTAGCCTGAACCTGATTTTTTTGACTCGAAGCAAAAATAGGTTGAACCGTTATCCGACCCATGTTTTTTTGCAGGTTAACCCAACTTGACCTACGACCTGACCTGAACCCGAACTAGTTTTTAAATCTTTTTTTTTTGGGTAAAAAATAAAATAAAATAAAGACAATATTGATTTAATTGTTTGCTATGAGCTTTAAGGAAACAATTGAGATATTTACATAACTGTATATAAATTAATTGAAAGATGAATGATTGAGTATTCTGTAATGAGTAAAGATTTTTAAATATCAAATAGCAAAGTACATGCCAAAATAATCTGGTTACAGTACAGATAAAAATATAGATTTAAAATTGTAGACATGTGTGAGAAATATTCACAAGTGTGAAAATAGTGGAGCCAAAGTATCAAATTAACATAAATTATGAATGCTTAGACCTATTTTTTAACAATTTATGTTCAAAATAAATGGCTTTTCAAAATAAATTATAATATTTTCTAGAGTGTGTATTGCTTAACAATGATATGATATTTATAAAAGAGATTATGTATAAATAAGTAAACAATCAAGCTTCGATATATATCTCAAATTGAAATAAATTGTTAACCACAATTGATAATAGATTATAAAATTAATTTTCAAGGTTGTAAATTTCTTATACGTTTTTATTCTTTGTCAAATGAATTATCCAATAAGTTATTTGTAATTTTGTTTTATATTTTGGAATATTGATATTGTGTAGAAATAAATCTTGTGTATTTGTTTTACTTATCTTTGTGTTATTTTGTTTTAGATAGCAATGTTAGGATTTATATAATTTTAAAATTATTGAATAAGTATTAATAAGTGTAATTCATTTTTGATATAATTGGTGAATTCAAGTAATGTATTTTGAATCAAGTAATTTGTTGCATAACTTTCTAAATGGCAAATACATGTTTTTTATTATTATTTTTTTAAAATCATGTGAAAAATATGGGTCAACCCGACCCGATCCGCAGCCCAATTGATTCAAACCCGTTTTTAACTCGTTTAAAATAATTCGTTTTTGACCTGTAACTTGTTCGATCCACAACCCAAACCCACCCGACCTGCCTGTTTTGCCATGTCTACCCTCCACTCATATTTCATTGACGACTAGGTCCATGTCAATCTCCACAGCTCTTAAGTTTTCCAAGCCCAACAAAGATCTCCCCCATTGAAGCAAGCCAATCTCTTTTCAGTTGATGGGTTCCACAGCCATTTCTTCTTGAAATCCAATGGTGGGTCGAGTTGTATGGCAGTTTGAAGCGAATCAAACTCCACCATGTAAAATACCATTTCTTGAGATAAGGCTAAGATTGGTTTTGGTGGCTAGGGAGTGGTTAAGTTGGACCTTGAAAAGAAACTTTAATAATAATAATAATAGTAATAATAATAATAATGATAAAGAAAAGAAAAGAAAAACTCCATGTTTTGTTCTTCATCCAAGTCTTCATTGTTATTGCAGATCTATGGAAATGTTTTTTGTTTTAAAAATTTTGGAAACTCTAAATGGGATAAAGATTGGATTTGTTTTATAGTTACCCATTTGAATTTAAGAAATTGATGAACGATTCATTATTAGTATGTTAGCTTGAAATGTAATTTTAATGTTCTTTGTCTTAATAGAAGAAAGACGTAAATGCACTTTTGGCCCCTAAATTTTAACCTTATTACTATTTTGGTCCATATTTTTTTATTTTATCACTTTTAGTCTCTAAATGAAAAAAGAGTTCCATTTTAGTCCCTACTATGACTCACTTAACAAAAATGTCCTATGTCTGGTTCATCTTCAACAAGAACACAATGAACAAGAACACAATTTTAAATATAAGAACACACACCCAAATTTTCTAGCATTTTCTTGCGCTTTCTTGTCAACCAAACACAAAAACACACATAAACACAGCCAATTAATCTTTCTCGTCAACTAAACACAAAAAAATAAAAGTGAAAATGCAAACACAAACCAACCAATCAAGCAATCCTAGCAAGAATACAAACCCAGCAATCCTAAACTCCAACAATAATACAAACACACACCTAGCAATCCATCTCCAGCAAACCCAGAAAACCCAAATGTGAACATAGCCAAGAATATTATTACTATTCTCACTTTATGCACACCCAAGATCTAAACATTTTTCACAAATCCAAAAAATTTCCTTTCACAAACCCATGTTATCCCTTTTCAAAATTTTTAAAAAATCTAAAACAAATATAGAAAACTCAACCCAAAGAGAGAGAGAGAGAGAGAGTGAGAGAGAGAGAGTGAGATAAGAAAGTGAGGATGGAGAGGATTCACGTTCAATCCCATATGGGTTTTAGATCTACCTGGAAACCCACACCACACACTACACACAGGACACGGCCAAAAAATTGACTCATCACCTATAGATATTGCTGATCCCACAGTGATTTATTGCTAGCCAAGGTCCCACGTCACACCGACGATTTGGAAGAATGAAAGAAAGAAACCATGGTGTTTTACCAAGAGAGAAATCGAGAATAGTAGAAAAGAAAGATGAAGAAGAAAGAAGAAAGAAGAAAGCTGAAAAAAAGAAGAAGAAACGAAATACGAAGAGACGGAGAAAGAAGAAGAAGAAAGAAGAAAAAGAAAAAAAGAAAGAAAGAAGAAAAAGAAAGAATGGGAAGTAGAGAAAAGAAAGCAATCTAGGGAAGAAAATGAAAAAGTAAAAAGAAAATAAAGAAGAAAAGAAACAAGTACAAACAAAAAAATTACAACAATATTCTTATGAATTATATGTGTTAGGTTAAGATAGCTTAACTCGAGTTAATTAATTTAATTATCCAAGTTGATTAATTAGGTTTAATTGCATGCAAATCGTGAAGGCACCAACAAATAACCAAAAATACTAAATGCAGCGAAAAATAAATTTGTTACTGTGATTTGTTGACAAATGGGAAAAACTTTGCAAGGTAAAAACCCCACCAGATGATTTTAAGGTTATCACTCCCAAGAATCTACTAATAACAATCAAGCGATTACAAGTATAAGGAATCTTACCAACTACCCTAGCCTATCCGGAAATAGCAACTTTCAATTGAACCTTTGCTCCAATACTTAATTAGACTTGATCTTGTAGTAACATTCTCTCCCTTGATGTACAAATATCCAATTTGTGACCAACTTCTTTGCATGGATTCCAGTACGTGACTAACTCTTTTGCACAAATCATAACATGTGAATAACTCCATAGCAAACCTTTGATTGTTGTAGTTGATTTGCAACAACTTCACATAGAAACATTAATAAGATCTTCAATATTGGTGCTAGAGAATTTGCATGGTTATAGAACCTGAAGGCGTATAAGAAACGCAACAAGAAATTTTTAATTTGGTGAAATAGAGAAAACTTAGTTACAAAACCCTAGCCACATAAACAAAGTGTTTCTCTCTCTAAAAAACCTTCTAGTAGATAACTTATTATGTCCTTTAAATACTAGTTCAAACGAATCTCAATTCGGGTTTCAAATGAATATGTTATAGGCTTTTTCATGTTGCTGATTTTTATTGATTCGCGAAGCTTGATCTACCGAGATGCTATCGAGACTTCTATCGAGAACAAAATCTTGATCTACAGAGCTACTATCGAGGAGACAGTAAGTTTAAGCTTTTATCGAGAGGTATCGAGACTTTTATTGAGGTATATGCTAAAAAAGTGCTGAAAATGCGTTTTTCTTGAATTTTTCTTGAGCAAAATTTGTGTTTTCAATTTGGTCTTCAATTCCAACTTTAAGACATATCAAAACTTGATAAAAGACACATAATTTGGCATGGTTGACAATACCAAAACACATGAATCTAACAATAGTAAGAGGTTCCATCTTGAAAGCTTGTTTGGCTAGCTGACTAGCAACAAAATTCCCATTCTTTAATTAAAACAAATTCTATTAATTTAATTCCATTATTTATTTAAAACAAATTCTATTTATTTTTATTTATTTATTTAACTATTAAAGGTTTGTAAGGTTTATAGGCTACATGTGGTCAGTAGCCCACTTTAATTCTTAAAATCCCTCTTCTAGTGTAAATAAAATCCTATTCTAGGTTTCTTATACAACGTGAAAATTAACTTTTTAATTAACTTGGCTAACACTTAAGGGCGGTGGCACTTAAAGGACACGGTGATCATAGGACCACCATGACCTGAAATTTTTTTTTTTATATATAATAATTTAAAATTTTATATTTGTTTATCATTAAAAAAAAAATTGGAAACACCCTCAATTTTTTTATGCCAATAAAATTAAACTTTGCTCCATAATTTGTTCTACTTAACAATATATTGGGGCTTTCAAGTGAAAAGAAAAAGCCCAAAAAAAAAAAAAAATTTAAAACTAAAATCTGAAAAAATATTATAACATAGCAAGCCCAAAAAATTATAACATTGCCTGATTGTGTACATTGAAAGAGATGTAGCTTATAGCATTGATAATGAGAATATCATGCAACGATTCCAAAATATGAGAACTCGTAGAAGGAAATTGTAAACTTTATGTATTTGCGTGTTTTTTATTATTTTATTATTTTATTATTTTTATTTTATTTTTTATTGCTATTGTTGTTGTCAATGTGTGAATTTCTCTTTTTATTAGATTGTGTAATTTATGCTTCTTAAGGAACACCTTGAGAGAAATTCCTAGAGCCGTCACTACTGACACTAACATGAAATAAACACTTTTTGCATAACTTGTTGGTTTAGAATACACACAGGCAAGTGAAGTCTAATTACCAAGGGTAAGTGAAGTCGCCACCAATCATTGGGTTTTTTTTAAGGTGTAGTTGGTCACCTGACTTTATTTAATTTTATTACCGATCCTAGGCTAATAAAAAAGTTGTTTTTCATAATCTAATATGGATGGATAAAAAATATTGATACTTGAGTTCGAAAGTCTGGTTACATGTGGGGAAAGTGTTAGGTACCCTACAACACATGTCCAAGGATAATTTTTAGACATTGAAAATTGAAAACAAGTTATTGGCATTAGCTTAAGGGGCTTTAAATGTGTTGGGTTTTGAGGTTTGATTTTGAATTAGGTATGGTCCCAGTCGATGCTTTCTTAGTGTGTTTGGAATTGATGCCGAATTTCATGGTGAAAATCCGGTAGCATTTTGCCTTATTTTCATGGAGGAAATCTGGTAGCTCTATGCCTTAAGTGCATCATAGCAGACAAAACTCTATCCTCACCAAGCTTTGTTGTGAGGATAAGGCAACAGGGTGCCTCATTTTTACGGCTTAAATTTGGCAAAGTTTTGCATTTGTGTATACGGCACGTATCAACATGCTCATATAGAGACGAGCCTAAGCCCTTCAAAGTATTAAGCATGTTGATGCATAACACATACATGGGGAAATCAATGTCACTAGGTGGCATGGATCAAGACAATCACACCGCAATGATCGCGCACACAATATAGCATGAATATGCACCTACGAAAATTGCTTTGAGCACATACCCACACTACAAGGTCAAAAGTTTTCATGACTAGAGAGGGTCACTCACGTAACCACGAGAGTCCATCATACAAAGTGCATAATCACCCATGTAAGGTTGAATTTATTCAATTATGTGTTGGGTTCAGCATGTAGAAACCCTGTATTTAGGTGGGAATAATGTAATGGTTGTGTGTGTGAGAGAGTGTGAAGAAACTCAAGTTGTGTGCATTCAAGAGGGGTCTCGTGACTGGATATCGCGACTGACTCGCGACTGGCAAGTCGCCAAAGTGCCACACGTGTGAAACATGCAGGGAGCTGAAGGGTTATGACAACTGGAGCATTACAGGACGAAAAGTACAGTCTGGCCTGAAAGTTATCTCGCAACTCAAACTCGTGACTCGTTCCAGTTGCGAGGCCAAGTTGCTAGAATGCCTCGTTTGGATGAAAAATGTCTTTTCATATTCCTTGTGTACCCTACTATAAATACCCTTATACCCATAAAATGTAATGTATAAAAAAAGGAGCCTATAGAGAGAAAAACCCTAAGAGAGGTTTCTACAACACACCCACCTTATTAGAGAGAGAGCTATTTAAGAGAAATCTTTGTAGTCTCTTCTCTTTTTCTCTCTCATTGTTATACTCATTGATAGAATATTTGTACCCAAACACTACCCTCACCCATTCAAAGTGTTGAGAGTGTTTTTGGAGCTTTGGGAAGCATTGGAAGATGCCAAGGATGGCAGATGCAATATGAGCTTATTGCGGGATCCGGTAAGCTAGAGAAGACAAGGTTTGACGTTACCCTGTTGGAGCAAGAAGCTTGGAGGGCTTAGGTGCATCGGGTAGATTAGGCTTGGAGGGTCTATTGCTATTCATGTATCTCAACTTTATTCTCTAGTGGATCATTTGACCGCTTGGAAGGCGGCGGAGAGGTTTTTCACTGAGTACGTCGGTTTCCTATTCGATAACACATCGCCGTGTTATTTTTGTGTTTGCATCTCTCTTTTCTTACTCTTTACTTTTAATTACCGCTGTATTTGTGATTAATTTTGGTTTAGAGTGTTTTACCAATTTGGTTTAGCTTATATTCATCATTCCACACATATATTGTTTGTGTATAAACTTATGTTGGTAATTTTAATATTGGGGGTCTAAATGTTCATTGGTGTTTTATACACTAATTGAACCTATCAACACATATACAGGTAGAAATAGATATACATACAACATGCACGAGGCAACCACACAGAGCGGGAAAGTAAATCAAGCATTGCCAACGTTCTAGGGGTATGGCCTAGCAAGGTACATGAAATATAAAACAAACATTGCTATATCTAAGGAACATAGCCCAAGCAAGGAGCAAGAAAAGTAAAGGGGGTATATGGAGGGAACCCTAATACATGCTTTAGAGAAGAGGCTAAAGAAGGGAGATAGAAGGATATAACCACTCAGGAAGGCTAGGCCTCCAATCCACTAAACATTGCCCTTTTTTGATTTGCGTCTTCTTGCTTGTATATTTGCCCTTTTTGCTCGTGCCTAGGAGGTTATGCCCTTACTTCAAGTGTCCCCACTCTATGCGTGTACATGAAACAAATAAGGAAACAAGCCAACAGACAAGCAAAGAAAGAAACAAAGGAGACAGGGAGAGCATGCAAAGAACATACTAACAAAGAAAGCCAACGGGGGCAATCAAAGCATGCTAAGCATAGGAAATGGCAAACAAGCATGTTATCAAACAAATGGGTGGCACAAAGCAAGCATGGCAAGCAATATCGCACAAGGCAAAGAAAAGATATGCATTGAGCAAACCAGCATCACAGGGATGCATCTCACAAGTGGTTACACCCCAATAGGCTACGAGGGGGATGAATGTAACTACACAAGAACAAACCCACAGGGGGGCACAAAGCATGGCAAAGCCTAGATTTAGAGAGGCTAGCTTATACACAAAGCATAAAAGCAAGTAAACATACACATGCATATAGAGAAATGATCCAAACCCTTTGATATAGACCTAGGTGTATGGATGTAGGCCTAGACCACAAGATCTAGATCTACACCCTACCTAAGGGGCAAAACACAAGAAAAGGGATAACAAGAGGTAAAAAGTCATTAGAAGCACATGGCATAGCAACCAACATGTAGATTTAGAAGCATGAACATGGCACTGAGCACACAAAAATATATATCTAAACATAGGCATGTAAATCTAAGCATAAACATGGCAAAGAACACATAGGATTGTAGATCTAAGCAAAAATATGGAATTTAGACATATCCTAGCCCAATAAGGCTAGGCCAACAATGTCAAAGCAATAAATCATGGTAAAAAACAAGGAAACATGCTAGAAAAACCATGAAAACATGCTAGGAAGAGGAATAAAGCAAGAACATGCTAGGAAAAGCAATAAAGCATATTATTGAACAAGAAAAAGTTAGAAAAAGATATGAAAAGAAAAGAGCGTGGACTGTAGCTAAAAAGCTACATCCACACCCTTAAACCTCAAATCCAAGGTATGTAAACAAGGAGAGGAAGATTGGGTGCAAGAACACTACCTTGTGATTTTGGAGAAAAGAGAAGAATTAAAGGTGTTTGAATGTGTTTGGGAGAGAAATTAGAGAGAGAAAAGAGAGAATTTGCCCACAAAAATTCTCTAAAATTGCCCAAAATCTTCTGCTATTTTGCAAAATAAGGGATTTGGAAGCATTTATAGCCAAAATCAGACCCTTTGGCTTTTGGAAGACCTTAAGTGGCTGCCGGCCATCGCTGGCCACCTTTGTTGACATCAACAGTTCTGGCTTTTTCTAATCCAAATTCAGATGTGTATTTGAAGGTCTTTTCTAACTTTGATTGATATGATCTTAGTGTCCCTAGAAAGCTCTGGATGTCTAGTTTCCAAAACACTAAAGAAATTGGAAATCTGACGAATGGATCAAAAGTTATGGCCTTGAGAAGTCTACTAATGCGCTTTGCACGGTTTTCTGAATATCTTAACCGTTTGAACTCCAATTGTCACGTCCCTATCAGTTAAAAAAAAAAAAAAAAGTATGGCTTTTATGGTTCCCATGTGCACCCCCCACCTAACCCCACTACCCACAATTCTCGACCTTTCATTTTCTTCACTCATCTTCTCTCCTTTTGGTCGGCTCCCTTTTTTCCTTCTTTCATTTTCTTTCTTTTCTCTTCACTTAAGCACTCATTCCTTGAGTTCACCCGCCGGCCTCCACTCCAAAACACACCATTTCACCATCATTTTTCCGGCAAGATCACCGGAAAAATATTTAGGAACCCCTAAGCATCTTCATCATTTTATTTGAGGTAAAAATTTCTAATCTTTTTGGTAGGTTTCACACTTTTATTTGAGGTTATTTTTATCTAAGCTTGAATAATTATACCCATGTGATTTATGAGCATTAGAAGTGATATTTATGTGTTTTTATGTATGGGTTTTGTGTTGGTAGGATTATTTGATGAGTGGGTATATATTTTGTGCCAAAAATAGCTACTTAAGGTTTATGTATGGTGGAAAAATTTAGGGGTTTTAAGTTATAATGTGTGATGGTTGGTAAATTTAATTTTTCCATTGCCATTGGGTTTATTTGGAGTTAGTTGAAGTTCTAAATTTCTTGTCTTGGAGGATATTGTGATTTTTGCTTTCATGGGTCTCTTGATGATGTAGTATGAATTTATGGAAGTTAGTTATAATTTTGGAGATGATGGTAAATGAGTAAACTTTATAAATTGAAGTTTATGCCTAGTAAATCAAATTGTTGAGAAACTTTGGAAGTGGAATATGTTAAAATTGATGAGGTGAAATACTAGGTTTGTCAAATTAAGTGTTTATTTGGCAATTTCTAAATTGTGGCTAGATACAATTTCAAGTTCTATGCTTATTGTGATAGGTTTACTTGATATTGTTTAGGTTCTAGCTAATCTCCTTGGAGCTTGGAGAATTAGGATTTTGCGGTTGCGAGGTAAGTAGCCTTTTAATGGGATTTTTGGAAAATAATTACATTGCATAAATGTTGTTTTTGGGTTAAACACATTTTTGGAAACTATCTATGGTGCCAGGCCACAAATGCGTTGACCCCTTGGGATAACTTAGATTAATTAATTAGCCCAGTTTTTAATTAATCAAATTAACATGCAATATCACGTGGCAGCACAAACAAATCACCAAACTAAGTTAAGCAGCGGAAAAATAAATAACACGGTAATTTGTTCACGAATGGGGAAAACCCTTACGGCAAAAACCCCACCGGGTGATTTAAGGTCACCACTCCCGAAACTCCACTATTATCACAACAAGCAGTTACAAGCAAGGAATCCCAAGTACCTCACCAACCTACAGTTGAACTCTTACCCCAATACCCAATTGAACTTGTTCTGTAGTGACAGTTTCTCCTTTCAATGCACGGCTCCCAAGTACGTGACTAACCAATTTGATGCGCGGATCCCAATACGCGGCTTACTCCTTTGCACGAATCCCAATACGTGACTAACTCCACAACAACCCTTTGATTGTTGTAGTTGATTTGCAGCAGCTTCACATAGAAACACCAATAAGATCTTCAATGTTGGTGCAAGAGACTTTGCTTGGTTACAAAACCTTAAGGCGTACAAGAAACGCAGCAAGAACTCTTTCTTCTATAGGAGGAGGCTAGAGTTTCAAAAAGAAAACCTTATGAAGCTCTCTAGGGTTAGGTTTTTCTTTTTCCACCTCCTTTAAATAGGAGCTTAATGGGCTCTCCTATAGGTTTACACAAACCTTGAGTTTTCCTAGTCTAATAAGAATTATATAAACCAATAAACAATTAGCCTTTTAGAATAAAAACGTTGCTGGCTATAATCTGAAACCCGTAAGCTCGATCGATCGGGACATCTGTCGAGCTTTAATGAATCTCGACAGATCGAGCTTCTGTCAAGGAGGTATTGAGACTTGCAGTTTGCACTTTTCTTGAGCAGTTCTTGAGTAATCTTCATGTCTTCAATTTAACCACTTGTAATGATTATCTTGAATCTACTTAGATTTACCCAAATACAAGTAAAGTGCGTTTTGTCAAAGGATATGCCAATTACAAAATATGTCCCCAACATATGGAAACTATATTTTCCTAAAAGCTATTGTGTTGTACCCTTAATATATATATGATTATATATATGAAAATGCATTACATTTGATATTGCATTTGGGGAAATGCATGAAGTGTTGACATGAAAAATATGAGCATCTTTTATTTAATCTTTGATAAGGAAATTATGAATTCTATAGTTTATTAGAAAATCTAAAGATGCTTATCTTGTCTTGTTATTAGGAATTTGATAGAAATCTTTTTGACAAGAATGAAGCTGAAAACCTTACAAACTTTATGGAAGTGAGATTATTTAAGGTTTTCTGAAACTATCTGGATATAAACTGTATTTGAAAGGAGATGTATACTGTGTGCTTTATATAGTTTTAACACCAAACCATGAGTGATTTCCCGGTGATCACCCGATTTGGTTTTCGTAGTCTTTGTGACAACGGAATCAAATCCAGGTCAGTGCCTTTTCACTTTGGATGACGCGTTCTTCCCTGCTGCCCATGGGGGGAAGAGGTTCCTTGATTGTGTATGGGTGAGGCTGCTGTCCATGGGGCCAAGAGACCACATGCAAGAGAGGGCTTATTTGACGCATTTTCTCTGCTGGCCATGGGGGGAGAGAAAAACCTTGAGGGTATGGGTGAGGCTGCTGTCCATGGGGCCAAGAGTCTGCATACCAGAGAGGACAATATCATGCCAGTTGTGAATGGGTGGATCCCCTGACCGGTCTATATGGTTGTGTAGTATATTTGTGATAATTTATCTTTTATTAGATATTATGGTATTGGAAATTATATTGTTGATGCCCACAGATTATAGTATATAGTTTCAAGGTAGTTACTTAGAGAAATGGTGTATTTCATTATCTAATCATTCTTGTCATATTACTATTATAGAAGATGAAACTTGCATTTTCCCCACCCCCATTAATTATGCTACTTACTGGGCTTTGTCTCATCCCATTATTTTTATAAACTTTTTAGAGTAGGTAACACCTTTTTGAGACAGCTTTTTGGTGGCTAATAGTAGTTAGACTAACTACTGATGGAGGCTAAACTTTTGTAATGGAGTTACTAGATGATGTATGTCTTAGTTTAGGCTTGACTCATTCTTTTGTATATTGTGGTGGTTGTGACTGTATTTCCACTAATGGGACAAGTTGTTGATATGTAATCATTTATTCAGACCTCTATTCTTTTGTGGCCAATGGTCCTTGTATTTAATACTTGGAGCTCTGACTTGTTTTAAGAATATATCCAACGGAATTATTATGATAATTCTTGATGTTGATACTTGATAGGATTTATGTGGATTGAATTGTCAAAAAGTAAAATTTTACAGGTACTTGAGGCGTATCTCTCACGCTTTGGACCCTTTGGGGTTTGGGGCGTGACACCGATTCTAACTCATGAATAGTCGATGGAAGGTAAATTTGATAACTTTTACAATGACACTAGTCCTAACTTGTTTTGACAGTTGGATCAAAATTAGGGTTTCTAGTACCCTTGGGAGTTAGTGTCGGGTCAAACTTAATCAAAGTTGACCAAAAAAAAAAAAAAATCTCCGAGTAGCTCGGGTTTGCTGTAAAAGCATGAAAAATGTTATTTTGGAAGGACTTTGATCTCGTTTGACTTTCGGTCAACCTGGGGTTGACTAAGGGTAATTTGATCAATTTGACCGAAAAAGGCTTTTCAAGTGCTTCAATGCTCGAACGGGTTGCGCCGCGTCAATGTAGATGTTTCCCCTAGTCCTAGGGAGAAAATATAATATTTTTAGAATTTTTGGGGTTCGGCATGCAAATCAAGGGTGGAAAAAATATGGTATTTATTGTCCCCCTATTGTTTGTATATTTTTATTGATAATTTAATAAATACAACTGAAAATGTGGAATTTGAATGCTAGACGTCTCGATTAGTGTTTCAAGAACTTTTCTTGTGCGTTTTGTGTGGTCTCTTTTTTTCTTTTAGTTTTTTTTATTCACAAGTTCATAATAATGTTCACAATCAATCTTGTGTGGTGCTATATAGGGCTTATTTCCTGGACATGAGAGAAACATATAGAAGTTGATTCAAAATTGGTCATAAATAATCTTTGCCGGAATTTACAAATGTGATCAAGGATTGTCAATATCATTTTGTATGATATTAATCGATTTCTCAGGATAAATATCTATAGAATGTATAAATATAGTTGATTTACTTTGTCCCAATTTGATGCTCCACTAGTTACAGCTTGCTAATTATTTGTTTGACATTCCTTGTAAAATAAAAAAAAGTTTAAAATAGAAAAAATAAAATAAATACATGGCAAGTAATGATTGGTGGAGTACAAAGAGGGACAGCGAATTTGATTTGGTTGATTTTATGGCTTATATGTATTAATTAGTTTCTTTGACACATTCAAATCATCTGTTTTAACCGTTGTAAGATTTATCTGAAGGGTTTTTTTAGTAGACCTTTTCAAATGTTATGAGTCTTTTTGTCTTCTAATTAATCTAAAGGGGGAAAAAAAACCCTCAAATGAATAACTATTCCCACACTTTCCTTCTCTTGGTTTCTTGAAAAAGCTATACTATTGAAAATCTATGGATGGTGCCCCAAAGGTTGTAGACAATAAGCGGATGAAAAACTCGTGAGCTTGGTAGCTCAAGCCTCAAGCTACGTCTCTCTCTCTCTCTCTCTCTCTCTCTCTGATATCACTTCCTTCATTAACAACTCGATGACCTAACGCATACCTAATACCCCTCATTAAAAAAATGGATGATGATGTGACTCTCGGGCTTCTTTGCCTTGGCGTTTTTTCGTTGCCCATAATCATTATCGTGGGTCTCCATTTTTGCACCCTCATGTGTATGCCAGAAGTAATTGCTAGCCCATCTGTCCAAAGGGCTCCTCAGGACCAACGCTTAAATGGCATGGAACGAGGCCTTAATGAAGCCACTGTCCATAGCTATCCGAAACTCCTCTACTCCCAGTTCAAGCTCCAAAATGGCAACTCAGTTGGTTCCTCCTGTTCGGTATGCTTGGCTGACTACAAAGACACTGACATGTTGAGGAAGTTACCTCTTTGTGCTCACGTCTTTCATGCGAAGTGTGTTGACCCTTGGTTACGAATGCATGCTTCGTGTCCCATATGTCGAAACTCACCACTCCGAACTTCTGTTGCTGAGGAGACCCCCTTGACGGCTTCACAACATTGACAACATAAACAAAGGTAGGGTTTTGAAATTCAAACCATGTAAATAATTTTGGAAATATTACAATGAATAAACAAGTTTGAAAAAACAATTATATCCCAAATAATCAACAAGAAAAAGAAAAAAAGAAAAAGAAAAAAGAGTTTAGGAACAATCTTATTTTGCTATAGAATCATGCAAATGCATTGTTTTTAAAAGTTGATTCGTGCTAGGTGGAGAAGAACTCGGTGCGATTTTTTCTCAGGCTGAACAATCCCCCAGGATCATATTATAGCGTCGACTTTTTTTATTGGAAGCACTTCTACACAGAGATTCAAGAACAACCTTTTGAAATATGTCTTTCATTTTGGTCTTGATTGGGCTATAAATGCTAATTGAATAAGAGAAATGAGTTTGGCCATGCCACAAAATAATAATTTTAAGGTGGAGCTCTTTGATGGGAAAAATAATTTTAGTCTTTAGCAAAGCACTATCAAAGACGTCTTGATGTAGCAAGAATTAAAGAAGGAGTTGCTTGGAAAGTCAAAGAAGTTTGCCACTATATATATCCGATGGTGACTGGGAAGAATTTGAGATGAAAGCAATGGGTATTATCCATTTAAGTCTTGCTCATGAGGTAAAGTATTGGGTGTTGAGTAAGACTTCTCCCCATGAGTTACGGAAAAAGTTAGAGAAAATTTATATGTCATTGACTTGAGAAGTGCCTTTAACGGTACCAATGTAACAAGTTGAAAGTGTTAGGATATGTGCCTTTAAATCCTATTGTATGATGCTATGTATGACATTATGTATGACTTAATGTTGTGTTTAATAAAGTTGTTTATTTTTTATCTAAAATAATGGTAACATGAATATTTGGACATTATCATATAGTCCATGAGATGCATAGTATGTGATTTATGTGATTTAGTCACAGAAGATATAAATCACAAGTTCTTTGTAAACTCAGAATTTATAGTTCGTAGTCGGTGATGAAATTGGGCATTTCATCTGCGAAAACTATAACGTATCAACTAAGATGATTTGTCTTGATCATGGAAGTGGTGACTTCTAGTTGATATGTTGATATGTTTTAAGAGTTAAGACATATTGAACTGGACCGCTGTGAGATTTATTATTCTCCTAACGACTGCCAAATGAATAATAAATCTCACGACTTTTATTTGCATGAACTCTTAATCCTAAGAGAATAATGGACTTGATCATGAGGTGTAGGTTGCTTTGATATATCAGGAGTGAGATCTAAAGTGACGGTCAAAACCTCAGTATGTTGGACAACCACATTTAGTGTTGATGGAACATATATTCTCAAGATGGAATTCATAGTCTCTTAATGGAGATACAAAATATTCCCTTGAGATAAGTTTAATGGGTTTGGTTATTCAGAGAGTTAGGCCTAACCACTTTGGTAAGAAATTACTAAAGTATATATTTATGAAATTGGATTTCATAAATATATGATGAATAACTTTAAAGGATTAAACCGGGTACTCAAGGATAAGATGTAGTAATTTACAAAGTGGCAGTCTATATTTATGACTTTGTATTACTATGAATATTTTATAAAGGGGTTGCGTGTAAAATAAAGTCTTGGGATATAATTTATTAATAAGGCCTAGAGTGCAATTATATTTATATAGTGGTATTAAATATAATTAATGGTAACTTTGGACTTGTCAAGAGTTGACGGAAAAGCCCAAGGCCCATTGGAGCTAGTATCTTATTAGTCCATTTTGGTCCCATTCCAAGCCACATATTAAAGCCCAATTGGAAAGGCCCAATAGGCCGGCCTAATTAGATAATCATTTAGTTATAAAGGGAGAAACATACAGAATTTTTTAAATGTGATTTTTCGTAGATAAAAGAAAGAGTGTGAGACATACTTTCATTCTTCCTTTTTGGAAACTGATTGAGAGACCATAAATCTTGGGTGTAAAGTGGAATTGGAGTGAAGATTAAAAGTTTTCCCAAGTGCTTCTAATCTTTGTTTTGAATTTCTCCACACCAAGGTACGCTATCTTGTTCTTAAATTCTGAAATTTACAGAGTGCATGTTGTCAATCATGAATGAAATAGATCCTTGTTTGTTGCTTCCGCTGTGTGTTTTGTATGAGATACAAAACCAGATTTTATCCAACAGAAAGATGATTTAAAAGAGTTCAAGAAAAGGCGTCATAGTCATGAAAAAGGCTACGAATGCAACAGTTTGGATTGTATTGATGATGAAGATTGTGGTGACCTTCGTATGGTTAGCAAAGGTTTGGATTCTATTAAAAATTCATGGGTTTTGGATTCTGCGTGATGCTTTCGTTTGCATTGGAATAGAGATTGAATTGACACCTACAAGACTTTTTTTTGATGAGAAACCTGAATTCATTCAATACGAAATTGGAGTACAACAAGGAGGAATACAAATACAGGATTCAGCTCCAATACATTCAGAATGGTTGAGATGCTGTAATACACTCCAAATGGAGGAGGTGCTTCACCATTGGAGGTATTACTCCTTTCTAGATCTGACTGATACCATTACGCCTAGAGTGTTAGTATTTAGCTTAGACTAGTTTAGCCCATTGGGCTTAGCCTAGTATACTGTACTTGTAGTTCACTCATATTACTTGTACTGCACACATACCTAACTTATATAAGGCTCTTTATTGTACATTGTTATATATACTTCTATATATAGATTATTCAGTCTTTCTCTCCCACTTTATATTATTAACAAGGTATCAGAGCTATTTTTTTGACTTTCTGGTTCTTGTGGACATCTCCGGCATTCTTCCACTGCCCTCGCCTTCATCTAGTGGTCACTACTAGAAGCAAGTCACTGCCGTCACGCCCACAACCCCTAGAACACTCGAATTTCGTCAGTTTCGTTGATCAAACTGCCAAAGCCAGGGCATAGATTGACAGATCTTTCGATCCCGAGCAAAGCCCAATAAAGCATCGCCAGAAATCACTTCCCACGTGGCCCCACATATCAGCTGAAGTTTCTGCCTCACAAGCACGCGCCTCCACGCGCTGCCATGCTCCATCAGCCACTCACACGCGCCTCACGAGCTAGGACCTTGTCGTCACGCGCCTCAACGAGCCACACGCGCCTGCTCTGTTTCACGAACTGCCACGTCAGCTCTAGAGTGACGTCACATTGCCACGTCAGCATAGAGTCGTTGACTTTGACCACAGTAAAAAATTTTCAATAGGACTTGTCTTGCTCAGTTTTTCACGTAGATTCCGTTTTTTGGGCTCCGTTTTTGCATTTAAGGTTTGTAAATTCCATTTTTTGGTCATTTTCTTCATTATGGCTCAACAAAATGATTGAGATATCATACGTCCTATCACCATTATGTCGGATGGTCCTACTAGCTATCATGCATGGTTTCAGAATATGACTGTCTTCCTGAAGGGTCGTAAATTGTGGAGATATGTGACTGGTTCAATTCCTAAGCCAGTACCAAACTCTAAGTCTAAAGCCACAGCTGCTGAAGATGCCTCCTAGACTGCTGTTCCAACAGATGATTATGAAGAACGCCTGGAGGAATGGGAGAGTATTTAGAGTAAGATCTTGTCGTGGTTTATCAATACCTCTATTCCCTCCATTCATAATCTTCTCCCTCGTCTTGAGACTGCTGAAGCTGCTTGGAAATTTCTGGCTGATCGCTGTAATTGTACTAATGATTCAAGCTTGGAGTTCCACATTGAATCAAAGCTTTATCAAATGCGCCAAGAAACAAGTCAGTCTATTTCTGATTATTATTCTCAGACTTCTACTATGTGGGAACAATTTTCTATTGCAGATCCTCCACTAGTGTGTTCTAAGGACATTGAGCTCTTTGTCAAATATCAGGATCGTCGTAAATTTATGCACTTCATGATGGGTTTACGTGAGGATTTTAAGCCTACAAGAGCTTCTCAGCTTAGCCGGTCTCTTACTCATTCTCTTGATGTTGTAGTCAAGGAGCTCATTTATGAGGAGAACCGTCGGCCTACTCATCACATGTTATCATCAGATCATGTATTGGCTACACCATCTCCACAGCCTCCCATTGCTGCATTCACCTCCACGAATAAACTCTGGTCATCCCACCTCTCAGTCTTCCAAAGGTACTTACTGCGAGTTTTGCAGTGCCAAAGGCCATGATATCTCAGTTTGTCATAAACTGCAGAAATTTGTGCAAGAGCAGAATAAGCTTCTCTTCCTCAGGCAGCTGCTGTATGTCCTTCAGATCCATCAGTTCCTACAGGTCCATCTTTAGCTTCCTTACTTACTACGGCTGGTATTAAGGTTGTTGTTCAACAGGTTTTATCGCGCACTTTCACTGCTCTTTCTGTCACCTCAGGTAAACAACCTTAGTTTTTTGATACTGCATGTTATAACCATATGACTCCTAATAAATCCCAATTTTCTGATATGACACCCTTAACACATCCTATCACCATTTACACTGCTGATGGAACTCCTATGCCTGTTAGTCATAAAGGAACAATCTCTTCTCCTTGTTTATCCTTTAGTGACACTTTTCATATCCCAAAGTTATCCCTCAATTTGCTTTCTGTTGGTCAACTTTGTGAATTAGGCATAGATCTTCTATTTACTAATCATGGTATGGATGTGCAAGATCCCCGGACGGGTCAAGTGCTTGGGACAGGCCGTAAGGTTGGTCGCATGTTTGAGGTTCATGACTTGAAGATTCCTTCAGAAGTTGTTTCTGCTGCTGCTACCACTGCCACCCCCTCACCTGATCTATGGCATGCTCGTCTTGGTCATCTATTCTTATCTCGTCTTCAGTTGTTAGCTTCTCAAGGTCATTTAAGTTCAATTCAGTTTCAAAAATTTGATTGTACTTCTTGTCATTTTGGCAAACAAACCAAATTGCCCTTTAATAATAGTGACTCCATTTCTTCTGCACCTTTTGATCTTATATATTTTGATGTTTGGGGTCCTGCACCTATTCCCACTAAGGGGGGATCTAAATATTTTGTCATATTTGTGGATGATTTTTCTCAATATACTTGGATTTATCTGCTTCACCATAAGTCTGAACTTGTGTCTATTTACCAAACATTTCATAAAATGATTGAAACACAGTTCAATCGCACCGTCAAAGTCTTTCGATTAGATAATGCTCAAGAATATAATGATAAATCTTTCCTATCCTTTTTAGAAAATCATGGTACCCTTCCTTAGCGATCTTGTCCTTACACCTCTCAATAGAATGGTCGTGCAGAATGAAAACACCGTCACATTCTTGATGTTATCCGCACCCTTCTCATTTCTACCTGTCTTCTTGAGCGCTTTTGGGGTGAGGTTGCACTCACTGCTGTGTATACCATTAACCGTATTCCTTCACCAACTACACACAACAAATCACCATTCGAGCTTCTCTTTGGTCAAACTCCTGACTACTCCTCTCTTCGGGTTTTTTGTTGTGCTTGCTTTGTCTCTCTTCCTCCTTATGAACGAACAAAGCTCCAGCCTCGTGCTCGTCTCTGTTGTTTCCTTGGTTATGGTGTATCTCAAAAGGGGTTTCATTACTATGATCTTATTTCTCATCGCCTTCGTGTCTCCCGTTATGTTGAGTTTTGGGAACATCGTCCTTTCACAAGTCTTCAGCAGTTTCCTGCGTCCTTTTCCTCAGAGTCTCTCATTTTTACTGATCTTTTCCTCCCTCTCCATCCTAAACATGTGGAGGATTCTTCAACATTGGTTGCCTCTCCAAATGACTTATCTCCGGTTCTATCCCTGGCATATAACCCGCTTGTCTTGGATCTTGTGGCACTACCCTCTCTTGAGTCTCCTGTTGGTCCTGAGCTTCGTCGTTCCACTCGATAAGCATTCCTCCCCCTTATCTCACTGATTATCACTGCTCTTTTGTTCTTGCCACCCTCTATGAACCTCACACCTATCGTGAGGCTCATACTGACCCTCTTTGGCAGCAAGCTATGAACGAAGAACTAGATGCCCTTCATAAGAATCACACTTGGGATATGATTGACTTGCCTCCTAGTCAGTCTGTAGTAGGTTGTAAGTGGGTTTACAATGTTGGGCTTTGTGGAGCCTAGTTTGTGTTTGGCCTATTGTGAATCCTATTTTTAGTATAAAACATTGTTTTTAATTAGGGTTTTCGTGTGTAGTTGGTTTTGAGGTGGAAAAGGTGTCTGTAGCCGCAATTTGTATTTTCCCTGATAATAGTGAAATCTCTGTAACTCTGTGGACGTAGGCAAATTGCCGAACCACGTAAATACTATCTTGTGCGGGTGATTAGTTTTCTTTGACGTGTGTTTTATCTATATTTTGTTTCTCATAGGTTGAGAAATTCGTGAAAATTCCCTACAACTAGTATCAAAGCCTAGGGTTAGGTTTAAGTGGGAGCAATGGTAGAGGAAGCAGGAAAGGCGTCTGGAATAAAAAAGTTTGATGGCACAGATTTCGGGTATTGGAGGATGCAGACTGAAGATTATCTCTATGGGAGGAAATTCCATCTGCCTCTTTTGGGAACAAAACCTGTGACTATGAAGATGAGGAATGGGCTCTCCTTGACAGACAGGTACTGGGAGTTATCAGGTTAACACTGTTTAGGTTTGTTGCACACAATGTTATAAAAGAGAAGACCACTGTAGATCTGATGAAGGCTTTGTCTGGTATGTATGAAAAGCCGTAAGCAAATAACAAGGTGCATCTGATGAAGAAACTGTTCAATTTGAAGATGATAGAGAACACATCAGTAGCACAACATCTAAATGAATTTAATGCTATCATAAATCAATTGTCGTCTGTAGAAATTGATTTTGATGATGAGATCCGTGCACTAATCGTTTTAGCTTCTTTGCCAAACAGTTGGGAGGAAATGAGGATGGCAGTAAGTAATTCTATAGGAAAAGAAAAGCTGAAGTACAACGACATACGGGATTTAATTCTGCCTAAGGAGGTTCGCAGAAGAGATGTAGGTGAAACCTCTGGATTTGGTTCTGCCCTAAACCTTAAGACAAGAGGCAGAAGGAATGATAGAAATTCAAACCGTGGTAGATCAAAATCCAGAAATTCTAACCGGAACAAAAGTAAATCTAGATCAGGCCAACAAGTACAATGCTGGAACTGTGGAAAAACAGGTCACTTTAGGAAGCAATGCAGAAATCCTAAGAAGAAGAATGAAGATGACTCTGCTAATGCTGTAATAGTAGAGGTACAGGATGCATTACTTCTTGTAGTAGATAGTCCACTTGATGATTGGGTTCTAGACTCAGGAGCTTCATTTCATACCACTCCACACCGAGAAATCATATATAATTATGTTGCAGGTGATTTTGGTAAGGTGTATTTGGCTGATGGTTCAATCTTGGATGTTGTGGGTATGGGAGACGTCCGGATACTGTTGCCTAATGGGTCTATTTGGTTACTGGAGAAGGTTCGACATATTCCTGACCTGAGAAGGAATTTGATTTTTGTTGGACAACTTGATGACAAAGGGTATGCAATACTATTTGTTGGTGGTACTTGGAAGGTTACAAAGGGAGCTAGGGTATTAGCTTATGGAAATAAGACTCATACTTTATACATGACTTCAAGTCCAAGAGACACAGTTGCAGTTGCTGAAGCAAGTACTGATACAAGTCTATGGCACCGCAGACTTGGTCACATGAGTGAGAAAGGGATGAAGATGCTGTTGTCAAAAGGGAAACTACCAGAATTGAAGTCTGTTGATTTTGACATGTGTGAAAGCTGCATCTTAGGAAAACAGAAAAAGGTGAGCTTCTTGAAAATTGGTAGGACACTAAAGGCTGAAAAATTGGAGCTAGTGCATACTGATTTGTGGGGGCCTTCTCCAGTTGCATCCCTTGGAGGTTCAAGGTACTACATCACTTTCATTGATGACTCAAGCAGAAAGGTATGGGTTTATTTTCTGAAAAATATATATGATGTATTTGAAACCTTTAAGAAATGGAAGACTATGGTTGAGACAGAAACAGGTTTGAAAGTAAAATGTTTGAGGTCAGGTAATGGAGGTGAGTACATAGATGGAGGGTTCAGCGAATATTGTGCTGCACAGGGAATTAGGATGGAGAAGACCATTCTTGGAACACCACAGCAGAATGGTGTGGCTGAGCGCATGAACAGAACTCTCAATGAGCGTGCTAGGAGTATGAGGTTGCATGCTAGACTACCAAAAAGTTTTTGGGCAGATGCTGTTAGTACTGCAGCTTACCTGATAAATCGAGGACCATCAGTTCCTATGGAGTTCAGACTTCCTGAGGAGGTTTGGAGTGGTAAAGAGGTAAAGTTTTCCCATTTAAAAGTTTTTGGTTGTGTTTCTTATGTTCATATTGATTCTGATGCTCGTAGTAAACTTGATGCAAAGTCTAAAATATGTTTTTTCATTGGCTATGGTAATAAGAAATTTGGCTATAGGTTTTGGGATGAACAAAATAGGAAAATCATCAGAAGTAGAAATGTGATATTTAATGAACAGGTTATGTATAAGGACAGGTCAACTGTAGTGCCAGCTGTTACAGAGATGGATCAAAATAAATCTGAGTTTGTCAACTTAGATGAATTGACTGAAAATATTGTCCAAAAAGTGGGTGAAGAAGATAAGGAGAATATAGATTCACAGGAAGATCAGAGTACACCTATAGCTGAAGTCCGAAGATCTTCTAGGACCATTAGAGCTCCACAGCGTTATTCACTTGCTCTGAATTATCTCCTGTTAACTGATGGTGGTGAGCCAGAATGCTATGATGAAGCCTTGCAAGATGAGAATTCAAGTAAGTAGGAGCTAGCCATGAAGGATGAGATGGATTCCTTGTTGGGGAATCAGACATGGGAACTGACTGAACTGCCAGCAAGAAAGAAGGCTTTGCACAACAAGTGGGTATACAGAATAAAGAATGAGCATGATGGTAGCAAACTAGTATGAAGATGTCAACAATCAAACTAGTACTGAGAATAGTGGCTACAGAAAATTTACATCTTAAGCAGTTAGATGTGAAGACAGCTTTCCTTCATGGTGACTTGGAGGAAGACATTTACATGATTCAACTAGAAGGATTCTTTGTTTAGGGACAAGAGAACCTAGTTTGCAAACTGAGAAAGAGCTTGTATTGCCTAAAACATGCTCCTAGATAGTGGTACAAGAAGTTTGACAGTTTTATACATAGAATTGGGTTTAAAAGATGTGAAGCTGATCACTGTTGCTATATTAAGTTCTTTGACAATTCTTATATCATTTTACTGTTATATGTGGATGATATGCTCATTGCAGGGTCTAGCATTGACGAGATTAATAATCTAAAGAAGCAATTGTCAAAACAGTTTGCAATGAAGGATTTGGGAGCTGCAAAGTAAATCCTTGGGATGAGAATCATTAGAGACAAGGTTAATGGTACATTGAAGCTTTCACAGTCAAAGTATATGAAGAAAGTTCTTAGCAGATTCAATATGAATGAAGCTAAACCAGTGAGCACACCCTTGGGTAGTCATTTCAAACTAAGCAAAGAATAGTCACCGAAGACAGAAGAAGAAATGGACTACATGAGCAAGGTGCCCTATGCCTCAGCTATTGGTAGCTTGATGTATGCTATGGTGTGTACAAGGCCAGACATTGCACATGCAGTGGGAGTTGTGAGCAGATTCATGAGTAGGCCAGGAAAGCAGCATTGGGAGGCAGTCAAGTGGATTATGAGATATCTGAGGGGTTCATCAGATACATGTCTTTGCTTTACAGGTGCAAATTTGAAACTACAAGGTTATGTAGATGCTGATTTTGTTGGTGATATTGATAGTAGAAAGAGTACTACTGGGTTTGTATTTACTCTGGGTGGTACAGCTATATCTTGGGCCTCAAATTTGCAAAAGATTGTTACTTTGTCTACTATAGAAGCTGAGTATGTTGCAGCAACTGAAGCTGAGAAGGAGATGATTTGGTTGCATGGTTTCTTAGATGAATTTGGGTAAGAAGCAAGAGATGGGCATTCTACATAGTGATAGTCAGAGTGCAATTTTTCTTGCTAAAAATTTGACTTTTCATTCAAAGTTGAAGCATATACAAACTAAATACCACTTTATTCGTATCTTGTTGAAGATAAGCTGGTAATACTTGAGAAGATTTGCAGATCTAAGAACCCGGTAGACATGTTGACTAAGGGTGTCACTATTAAGAAGCTGAAGCTGTGTGCAGCTTCAGTTGGCCTTCTAGCTTGAGGACAAGAGAATGAGTTGCAGGGATGAAGGATTGTGTTTGGAAGATAGCGGCTAATGTTGGTGATTGAACTAGTCTCCAAGTGAGAGATTTGTTGGGCTTTGTGGAGCCTAGTTTGTGCTGGCCCAATGTAAATCCTGTTTTTAGTATAAAACATTGTTTTTAATTAGGGTTTTCATGTCTAGTCGGTTTTGAGGTGGAAAAGGTCTGTAGCTGCAATTTGTATTTTCCCTAATAATAATGAAATCTCTGCAACTCCGTGGACGTAGGCAAATTGCCGAACCACGTAAATACTGTCTTGTGCGTGTGATTATTTTTCTTTGGCTTGTGTTTTCTCTATATTTTGTTTCTCACAGGTTTAGGAATTCGTGAAAATTCCCTACATACAAGATCAAGACCAAGGCTGATGGATCTGTTGAACGGTACAAGGCTCGCCTCGTTGCCAAGGGCTTTACTCAGGAGTATGGCATTGACTATGAGGAAACATTTGCTCCTGTTGCTCGACTTACATCTGTCCGGTGCCTCCTTGCTGTGGTTGCTGTTCGTTGCTGGCCTTTTTATCAAATGGATGTGAAGAATGCTTTCCTCAATGGAGATCTCCAAGAAGAAGAGTACATGCAACCACCTCTCGGCTATCCACACTTAGGCTGTCAAGTTTGCCGACTTCACCGTGCTCTTTATGGCCTCAAGCAGGCTCCTCAAGCTTGGTTTGAAAAGTTTACCTCAGTTGTTGCTCAGCAGGGTTTCACTTCGAGTCCTTATGACACTGCTCTCTTTGTCTGAAGATCCTCTGCTGGTATCACTCTTATTTTTCTTTATGTTGATGATATGATTATTACTGAAGATGATTCTGCAGGTATTCGCTCTCTTCAGTACTTCCTTAGTCAGCATTTTGAGATGAAAGACCTAGGCACTCTCAGCTATTTTCTTGGGCTTGAGGTTACCTCATCCTCTGATGGATACTATCTTTCCTAAGCTAAATATGCTTCTGACCTTCTCTCCAAAGCCGGTATCACCGACAACAAGACTGTTTCCACTCCCTTGGAATACAATGCAAAGCTCACACCCTTAGATGGTGAACCTATATCAGATGCTACTCGCTATCGTCAGTTGGTTGGTAGTCTGATCTATCTCATTGTTACTAGTTCGGATATTTCACATGTCGTGGGTATGGTTAGTAAGTTCGTGGATGCCCCTCGTTCTGTCCACTATGCTACCATTCTTCGGATTCTTCATTATGTCAAGGGCACACTTTATCATGGGCTCCATTACTTTTCTTGATCTTCTCTTGAGCTTTATGCTTATTCAGATGCAGACTGGGCAGGTGATCAGACTGATCGATGTTCTATCATAGGTTTCTGTTTTTTGTTGGGTACTTTTCTTGTCTCGTGGTGTAGCAAGAAACAGGATGTGGTTTCCTGTTCCAGTACTGAGGCTGAGTACCGTGCCCTTACCGACACCACCTGCGAGCTTGTCTGGCTTCGTTGGCTTTTGGCTGACATGGATGCTCCACAGCCCACTACCACTCTTCTTTATAATGACAATCGTAGTGCTATCTACATCACTTATAATGATGTCTTCCATGAACGCACCAAGCACTTTGAGATCGACTGCCACATCACTCGCTAGCATCTCAAGAAAGGAAATCTCAAGTTGTTCTCCATCTCCCCTGCTGACTAGCCTGCTGATATCTTCACTAAGACTCACCTGCTTGGTTGTCTTCGAGATCTTATATCCAAACTCCAGTTGGCTTCCTCCTTGCCACCTCGAGTTTGAGGGGGGATGTTAGTATATAGCTTAAACTAGTTTAGCCCATTGGGCTTAGCTTAGTATACTGTACTTGTAGTTCACTCATATTACTTGTACTGCACACATACCTAGCCTATATAAGGCTCTCTATTATACATTGTTATACACACTTCTATATGTAGACTATTCAGCCTTTCTCTCTCACTTTTTATTATTAACATAGAGTATTGAGCAAGGTCATGTGCTACCTTGTTGTAATCCCTTTTCAAGTGCTTAAAAATCCAGCTTCTAAAAAAATCCATGAGGTTTAAGATACCTTGGCATAGATGCCCCAAGCCCCCATCAGTATTTAGTGCATGCAGACTTTGGATAGCTATGAGAGAATCTGATTCGATGATGATTTGGGACAGCTCTACTTCCCTGGCAAGCAGAACCCTTCTTGAATTGCTATAAACTCAGTTTCAAGACTTGTGTATTGTCCAGGGAGCATTTTGCTAAGGGCTGCCACTGCTTCTCCTTTACAATTTCTGATTACAACCCCAATGCTGGACCTTTTGCCATCATCCAATGAAGCTCCATCCACATTTATTTTATGGAACTCTGGTGGGGGAGGCAACCATCTTAACCCTTCAGATGCATGTTTCCCATTGAGAGAGGCAATAGCTTCTTTTTGTTCAGATATCAGTCTCTTTGCATGATGCCAAACCTGGGTGGGTGGGGGGGATTTGTCTTCAAAACATTTCTGGTTCTTGTTATACCAGACGGACCAGGCAGCAACAACAAAGAGCTCCAGATCTCGGACACCTACAAGACTTGTGATGAAGGATTGTTACGTTGGCTAATAATGTTGAATGCAAATTAAGTTGTGAAAATGGGCATAATAAAACTTAAGATTTTTTACAGAACTGTGAAACCTTGGATAATGTTAGACATGTATCTAAGCTTGGAAAAAAATTTGATATCATTAGGCTGACTGGATTCTTTGGGTTATGGATATTTTGCAAGAGAAGGAATTATGAAAGTTACTAAAATTGCTTTGGTGGTGATGAAAGGAAAGAAAGCATTCAAGAATTTGTTCTAGTTGATTGGGAAGATTGTCAAGGTGGAATGTCTAGTGGAGTAAAAGGAAAAGAGAAGCATTTGGGTGGGACACCACAAAGGAAAGATAGTAATGGATTTAAGAAGGTAAGATTTGTGGAGAATGTGACTGACATGGTTGTGAAGCCAAGTTCAAGTATGGTTGTGGAGACAAGCTCAAGTGAAAAGTTCAAGCATTGTTTGAACTCAATTGCGAGTATGTCTTGTTGAAAACGAGGTGGAGCACCCCTACTCATAAATGACGTGCAAAGGTAGTACCCAAAGGGGTACTAGTGAAGACAACTCATGGGCTGGAGGTGGAGATTTATTGAGCCAGCCCATGATTGAAGAAGGTTAGAGAATTCGTCATTGGTTTTGGAATCCCACGTTGGTTAGAAGAATAATAAGGAAGTGCAACAATTATGTTAAAATAATAAGGAGGTGTGACAGTCCTTATAATAGATGTGGGTGTTATAACTTGGTTGTACATGTGAGAGCTAGGAGCAAAGTTTTGTCTTGTGAGAGAGACAAAGACTAGCTTTTCCTTTGGATGTATTGGGGTTTTGGGTTGGTTTATGTTTGAGAGTTTTTGTAAGAATTTGTGTTGTTGTAATCCCTATAAAATAATAGTGTATTTTTGTTGGTGTTGTCCGTAAAGGTAGGCTAGGAGTTAGCCTAACCATGTTAATTTTTGTTGTGATTGCTATTATATTATTTTGCAGTGCATTTTTCAAGGTGCAATAGGAACTTCAGTATTGGCTGACTTTGGCCATTTACTTGGAATCAAGGTTCTCTTAATCCTACGCGGATTTGTTAAGGAAGTCCTATTTTATTAAGTTTTGGTCTCCATGGCAAGCCAATTTGGACTACATGGTTATAATTTTATTTGACACAATTTCTAATTTTGTATGCCACGGCTACATAATTAACTAAATAAAAATTCCTTTGTCTTGCTATGTGCTAGTGTTAATTGTAGGTGTAATTGAGTCTTTGAGTGTATTTGGACTTCGAATTTTGACATGATAAGTTTGTTCCACTATTTTATTTTATTGATAATTTAATAGATATAATGAAAGATGGAGAATTTGAATTTTGAAAATCTTTGATGGACACACCAGGAAATTGAGTTACAAAGTTCTTGATGTCCCACTATTGTGATCTAGAATCTCTTTATCATTGCTCATAAACTCCTGCTAGACCATGTAAATCCTTTGTGTTTCTTTTCTTGTATGCTTTGTGTTGTCTCTTTTTCCTTTTAGTTTCTTTCATTCACAAGTTCATAATAATGTTCATAATTAATCTTGAGTAGATCTATATAGAGGCCATTTCCCTGACATGAGAGAAACATGCATATAGAAGATTTAAAATTTATTGGTCATAAATAATCTTACTGAAACTCTAACTTGATCAAGGATTTTCAATGTCATTCTGTGTGATACTATCGATTTCCCAGGGTAAATATCTTTAAAAAATGTAATTAAGTAGTTGACTTTATGGCGTACATGGATTAATTGGTTTCTTTGTCAAATTCAAACCTTCTGTTTTAATCATTGTAAGATTTATATCAAGGTATTTGTATTCGACCTTTCCGAAGGTATTTGTTTTGGTAGTTGTGGGACAAAGCTGTTAACACTCATCTTTTTTTTTTTTTTTTTTTTCCATACCATGTTAACACTCTTCGATGAGCTAATTAACGCATAATATTCATCATAAAAGACATGGGTGGGGCTGTGACTGGTTTTCTTCTCTTCGTTAGAGTTGTTGTGTTGCCCACAATCATTATCCTAGTTTTCTATATCTGCTCTGTCATGTTTATTCCAGCAGAAATTATCAACCCATCTCACCAGCAAAGGGTTGCCAACTCATCTCACAGAAGGCTCACCAGAGGGCATCCACGACCACAATCACTAGTGAAATTTTGTATTTGTATGCCACGGCTAGAGAATTAACTAAATAGAAATTCCCAGTGTTGTATGCTAGTGTTAATTCATAATTTTGTGAGGACTTGATTGTATTTTGACTTTGGGTTTTGTGAAGATAACTTTGTACTGCTATTGTAATCTCCCTAATTTTTTAGCATATTTGAACTTTAGGTTTTGTGAAAATAACTTTGCACCATTATTGTAATCTCCTTAATTTTATAATTAAGTCTTCCTTTCGTCACTACTCATAAAATATTGCTAAGCCATGTAAATCTTTGGTGTTTCTTTTGTTGCGTGTTTCTGTTGTCTGTTTTTTTCTTTTAGTTTCAGTCATTTCACAAGTTCATAATAATGGTCACAATCAATCTTGTGTGGTGTAATATAGAGTCCATTTCCCGGACATGAGGAAAACATATAGAAGCTGATTCAAAATGGTCATAGATTGTTGTTCCCAAGAACATAAATTAATAAATAAAATAAATTACATAATATTCAAGCTTATGATTTAAATAGCAATATTTCACATAATTAGATATTAACTTAAAACAAAAATAAAACTAGGAGATATTATCTCATTGGTGCTTAAAGTATATCTCATAATATGATGAACAACTTCCATTAATTTCATGAGTTTTAAGTGCAGAGTTGAGGTCCAGACTAGATCAGTCTCTTGAAATGATACACACCGTTTACGAGTGTTCCGATGTATAATAAACTAGCAATTATGTTTGTTGCCTCTAAGATACAACAAGCCTAGACACCCACTGTATATCCTTACAAATCTACACAATTTGTAGAATAAGAAGCTCTCAATAGTACTTTTTTTCTATCCTAAGTAAAGTGTAGTGAAGATATATTTATTTTTTCTCAAAAGAAAAAGAAATTGACTGAGCAAGTATTTTGAGAGTTTGTTGTTACATGATAAGTCTAAATCCCCCCCCCCCCCCCCCAAAAAAAATCTTTTTCTCTAGTTGCCCTTTTTTGGCTGGATATGGAAATCTATTTAGAGTAAAGAATTCTGGCCAATTAAAAACACGTTTAATGAGATATATGTAAAAAATAAATTTTCTCATGTTTATTACTTTGATTCTCTGACTAATCAAATTATAAAAAGGAAATTAAACCTAATTTAGGAGGTAAGTATAAAATGGTATAGTTTAGGGGTGTAAGTTTGCATTCACATAATTTAAGAGAGTAAGTATAAAAACATATATAGTTTAGGAAGATAAAATGTAATTTCCAAAATAAAATAGAGTAGTCATTTGGGCCGAGATTGGGTTGGGTTGACAACCACCGGCAACCTGCTGGCCTGATTTTTTTCCAGGAAGAAACTTGACCCAACCCATAGGTTTGGGTCTTTTGTACTCCCCATCTCATGTTTTTAAAATAATATTCAACAAAGAGCAATAAAAACATTATCTCATACATCTCCATTACTAAATCAATTTGATAAGAAACTGGAAAGTCCATGATGCATAAGTAAAATATTTTTTATGTCCCTCAACATAACATTGGAAATTAGAATATATACTTTGAGAGGATAAAAAGAAATCATCATAATATAATCTAGTTGCTGACTCGTGCGATGCATGGGAAACCTATTAACTATAAAAAAAAAAAAACCCAACAATGAAAGAAGAATTTAAATTATCATTTATGCAATGTTGTTGACAGTGCCAAACAGCCTTAAAAATAAAATTATATATCATAAAAATATCATTATAAATTAATATAGTATTGATAATGCACCTGAGCTTTAGTATGTTTAATATAGAATTCTTGATCTAACTTCAAAATAAATTCTACAAAATAGGAATATATATATATATATATATATTTTTAAAATCAAGTTAAGAAAATAGAAAAACTATTAAATTCATGAAAATAATCTTAGAAGAAAGTGAACAAATAACAATGCTATTTCCATTCAATGACACATGTTGAGAGTATATAGGAACAATAACGAAACAACTCAAACTTGTGAGCTACTATGAGAAAAAACTGTAGCAGCATCAATTGATGGCTATTACATATTGGATCTATTTCAACTAAGTTTCAATTCAAGTGTTGTAAGGTCACACTTTATGCCTAAGCCCAACAAGGAGGGTATAGGCCCAAAGAGCCCAATACAATAAATTTATAGAGTGTGGGTCAGAACTCTTGTCTCTAATGAGCTTAAACGGTAACAACAATGACCCAAAACTACAAAATAACAAGGATGAACAATTCTATATGATAAAACTTATCCTCGGACTCAAGCCGAGGACCAAATGTTTATATTTATTTTCACACTTAAAGATTAATTACAAATATCCCAGTCTATAGTGTTTCTCTTTCTATTTCTTGACCCCATCTTCTCCGGGGCCTCTTTTCTTCTTATACTTCATCCCCCTCTTCATCCTTGTTCTTCACGTGTAGATCTAGACTGTTAACATGGATATTTGTCTCATCAGCCATTTCTTAAAGTCTGTAGGTAATAACTGTAAGGTTGAACATCACTGTTCAGATATCATTTCCTCATTAATGCGGCCAGAGGTTTAGGTACATAGTATTCAATGCAGTGACAACAACTTTCTCTAAGATATTTCCCAACTACCCTTGCTATTTGTGCCTTTATGAAACATGTCTTCATCCCCAAGACCTTCCAAAATATCATTCTAGTCAACACGACACATCACCTGATCCTTGATGCATTAAGCCGAGGATGTACCCTTCTCGAATTATTTACATTCGCTTCATCCACCATATTTGCTCTTGGGTCTGCAAGTTTGATATTATTATTACCATCAAACCGTCCTCGGCCAAGTAAGCGTCCTTAGATTAAGCCCATGGCCCAAAAACGTATCTTGGGTATTTTATCCCCACAAATGTTTATCTAAAATTTTAAAATTTTCATCAATCTTTGGATTGAATTTTTGCATAACTTGGTTAATTGTATAGTCACCCTATTTCCACCCTTAAACACCACAGTAAACACATAACTATGATTAAGTTGTCACAAAAGGTTTTTTTTTTTTTTTAATTCACCTATCAATGAACATTTTGGGGTTAAAGTGAAAATTCTAGAGAAATCAACAAATAGTCATAGGCTTCAATTGTATTGTACAGTCACTCTATTTCCACCAAAGTTTTAAAATCAATTTTAGAGGTTATTCCGAATTAGCTACTGGAATGAAATATTTAGGTATCGGTGTATGCCGGTGCATCGTTTCAGGATTATGCACCAGGTATATATAAAATAAAATTACTATTATTTATTATTATTAAGCTAAAGTTTTTAAATTGATTTCTTCAATAAAAAAAGTTTAAGAAATTATTATATATAAGATTCTAATGAAGGAACGTTCAAAATTAAATATGCTATTATTGTAAATAAGCAAGCATAAAAGGGTATATGTAAAACATGCCACTTTCCTGGAAACATTTCAAAAATTCGTCATTCCCAAGAACGTGACTCACCGCTCCATACCGACTCAACCACTACGCTTCTTCCTTTTTTATTTTTACTTTCATTATCACAGAACCTTTTCAAATTCTCTCCTCATCTTTTTTCACCTTCCACCTTCTCGCCAAATCACAGTAGTGTTGAGTATCTTATAACAATCAGACCTACTCATTCCCCATTATCAACTGAGATCAAGTACACGGAATCGAGCAAATCAGCAAATAAGGCTAGCGTTTTTTATTTTGGCTCAGAAAGAGTATTTCGGCCAAAATGTCAAAATTTTAGATTTTTTTTTCCCTCTCAGAGCATTCTTATCAAGAATTCTAAAATTCTTAGCATTTAACACTTCAAAAACTTACTTTATTCACCATACCACCCCACTTTAAGATTCATTAAACATCAAAACTTATATGTTTTTTACCATTTCATTTAAATAATATAAACTATTCATTAAAATAATAATAAAACAACTACACAAAAATCTATGGCAAACAGCCATCCACCTCCTCCTCCACCCCCTACCACCGCCCCACTTGCCATAACCACAACTACAACAACTGCCATTGTCGCCACTACCCACAACCATAACCACCAACCACCAAAATCATAACCAAATCACAAATCCAAACCCACAAGCTCATCACCATTCACCACCAACTACTGGAAAAAGAAAAGGAAAAACAACCCTCCGAATCACAACCAAATCACAAACCCACAACCTCATCAACACCAACAATTGGAAAAGGAAAAAGAAAAACAACCACCGAGAAAGACCCACGCGATCAAAGACCCATCGATTAGAGACCCACGCCAATCTACCCTCAATGCTGATGCCCACATCGGTCAGCGACCCATGAACCCAGACCCACAAACTCAAACCCAGACCCATAAAATCAAATCATCCCGCCTCTATGCTCTACCTCCATATCGGCAACAATTGCATCATCATCAGCATCGTCGCTTCCTCCAAGCTCCACACGAGGACTGAAGAAGATCCGGCGTCAGAGATGGTTCCACTTTCTCTTGTGCCGGTTGTGAAGGTCTCCGATCATGTACGAATCAGTGATCATAGTGATGTGTATGAAAGCGGCATCATTTTGAGTGGCGAAAGATTAGGATATAGTGTTGGTTACGATGCAGCGAAGAAGAAAGTGATGGACAGCGGTGACGATGAGGTTGCGGTGGTGGTGTTGAGGCCGGTAGAGAGGAAAGATTCAATAGAGGGAAGGTGCTCAAACCGTGAAATTGAGAGAAACAGAAGCTACAGGAAAGAGAGAAGAGGAAAGTGAGAGAGGAGAGAGAAGAAAGAAGAGAAAAATAATTAAAAAAAAAGAAAGGGAAAAGTAACGGAATAAAATATTATTTTCCGTTTAAGATTTGTGCTATAGTGGGCTTGTATTAATACAAGCTCACTGTGGTAATATCTCAAAATTTTTGAGATTTGAAATGTTTAATGGAGTTGGGTTTTTAGTGTATTGGTGCTAAAATTTAGCATATAGCACTTTTAACATTCTTGATAAGAATGCTCTTAGAAGATGTGGGCTTTTTATTACATTTTTTTGTTTTTAAATGGTACTGATGTGAAAAATTGTAGGAGTTTCAGAGGTTTCGATTATATATATATATATATATATATAGAACATATATAGATGACAAAACTTCAATTTAAACAACAATAAATTTCTTAACCAAAGCTTAGGCCAAAGCACTTCTAAAGTGAAACTTGAAAATCCCAAGGCTATAACTTTTAACTGGGTCAGCCAAAAGTGGAGCAATGCTATAGACTCTTTGCATTGAAGTTTAAATTAAAGTTTTGTCATTTATGTTATGATTTTTTTTTTCATCTTCTCTAAGTTTATATTCCAATTTTTATTATTTTTTATTATTTTTAAAATTTTTTTTATGGGAAGACTAAAATTTTACTCAGAATTTGAACAGGAGAAAACATCATGAGCACATGCGTGCTCAATATGACTAGGACATTATCATATAGCCCATGCGTGCTCAATATGACATCTTGTATGACTTAATATTGTGATTAATAAAGTTGTTTTTATTGCTATCTAAAATAATGGTAACATGAATATTGGGACATTATCATATAGTCCATGAAATGCATAGTTTGTGATTTAGTCACAAAAGATATAAATTACAAGTTCTTTATAAATTCAGAATTTTAGTTTGTAGTTAGTAATGAAATTTGACATTTCATCTGCGAAAACTATAACATATCAATTAAGATGATTTGTCTTGATCATGGGAATGAAGATTTCTAGTTGGTATGTTGATATGTTTTAAGAGTTATTATTCTCCTAACGACTGTCAAATGAATAATAAACTCACGACTTATATTTACATGAACTCTTAATCCCGAGAGAATAATGGATTTGATCATGATGTGTAAGTTGTTTTGATATATCAAGAGTGAGGTTTAAAGTCACGATCAAAACCTTAGTATGTTGGGCAAACATATTTAGTATTGATGGAACATATATTCTCAAGATAAAATTCATAGTCTCTTAACAAAGATATAAAATATTCTCTTGAGATTAGTTTAATGGGTTTGGTTATTCAGAGTGTTAGGCCTAATCACTTTAGTAAGGAGTTACTAAAATATATATTTATGGAATTGGATTTCATAAATATATGATGAATAACTTAAAGGATTAGACTAGGTATTCAAGGAATTAAGATGTAGTAATCTTCAATGTGGCAGTCTATATTTATGACTTTGTGTTACAACGAATATTTTATGAAGGGGTTGTATGTACAATAAAGTTTTGGTATATAATGTATAAATATGGTCTAGAGTGCAAATATATTTATATAACGATATTAAATATAGTTAATGGTAACTTTAGACTTGTCAAGAGTTGACAGAAAAGCCCAAGGCCCATTGGAGCTAGTGTCTTATTGGTCTCTTTTGGTCTCACTCCAAGCCACACATTTAAGCCCAGTTGGAAAGGTCCAAAAGGCCAGCCTAGTTAGATAATCAGTTAAATACAAAGGGAGAAACATACAAAATTTTAAGAAGTTGAAAACATTATTATAAAATGGTGTGTATGTGTGAGTGTAAGCCACTCTCTCTTATTCTTCCTTAAACTGATTGAGAGATCACATTTCTTGAGCAATAGTGAAATTGGAGTAAAAATTAAAAGTGTTCCCAAGTACTTCTAGTCTTTTGTTTTTAAATTTCACCGCACTAAAGTACGCTTTCTTGTTCTTGAATTTTAAAATTTACATAGTGCATGTTATCAATTGTGAATGAAGTAGATCTATTAATTTTTTACTGTGTATGTTTTGCATGCGATAAAAACATTTATTTTTACAACAATTGGTATCAGAGTGGTCTTCAATTTCAAATTGTATAACATGTTTTGTATGTTTCAGAATTAGTGACAGTAGCTTCATGTTGTTAGAAATTAATTTTCTACATAGTTGTTGAAATTATTGTTGGATAAAAATTGATATTGATGTTATTATGTTGTTTAAATTTGAGTTTAAGTACTTTAAGGCTATAGCATCAATGGAATTCAGTTTTGATATCATTTTCAGTCCATTTTGTTCATATCATGGTTGTTTGTTCATGAACTTGAATTGATTGAGAGACTATACTTCTTGAGCAATAGTGTAATTAGAGTAAAGATTAAAAGTGTTCTCAAGTGCTTCTAGTCTTTTGTTTTTAAATTTCACCACACTAAGGTACGCTCTCTTGTTCTTAAATTCTAAAATTTACATAGTGCATGTTATCAATTGCGAATGAAGTAGATCTGTTAATTTTCCGCTGCGTATGTTTTGTATGCGATACAAACATTTATTTTTCTAACAATTGGTACCAGAGTGGTCTTCAATTTCGAATTGTATAGCATGTTTGTGTGTTTTGGAATTAGTGACAATAATTTCATGTTGTTAGAAATTAATTTTCTGCATAGTTGTTGAAATTATTGTCTGATAAAAACTTATATTGACGTTATTATGTTGTTTAAATTTGAGTTTTAGTATGTTAAATTGAACTTTAAGGCTATAGCATCAATGGAATTCAGTTTTGATATCATTTTCAGTCTATTTTGTTCATATGATGGTTGTTTGTTCATGAAAAATTTTGGAAAATTCGGTTTTCATGTGTTTCGATCGATTGAGAATTACCTTCGATCCTTTTTGTGACAATCTGCTTGCTCGATCGTTACTCGATCGCTACTCGATAGATCGAGAGAAGGAAAATCCTGAATTTTTTCTAAGTGTTTTCAAATGGATTAAGTGCAAGGCTATGTGTGATTAGATTACACATGATTTCTACATAAAAACCTTTAATTTAAACATCTAGTGGGAGAAAGATACAAGGATTAGATCTCACGGCCTCCATTATCAATTCATAATAATGTGGGATAAGCACCTTGTATTGGCGTATATGCCTCGCAATCCCAAAGGAGGGTGTTTATTTCATAGTACTACAAGATTGGACTTACCCGTTTAAAGTAGTGTGGACAAACACTTCGTCTTGGCGTATGTGCCTTGCAATTCCAAAGGAGGGTGTTTTGTTTCATAGTACTATAAGTTTAAACACTATAAAGGGAGATGAAATGTGGCTACACATGATTCTAGATAATGGTGTACACTAGACTAAATGTAATGTTAACCTTGCAAAGAAGCTATGTCATTAATACTTAGAGGCTAAAGGTTATGCGGCATATTATTAGTATTTGATAAGAGTTATCATGATAGCACTAATAATGGGAATAGTTTTCAATCAATCATAGTGTTTATAATGAACTTGCTACCAAGGAATTATAAACATCGGATTGGGTTGTCGTTGCATATATTATATTATGGTTTTATTAAGGTTCCATATTATACTTATATGCTAAATTGATAATGTCCAGTTTACTTATTATATTCATGTTTATTATTTTCAGATTTTATCATGACATCATTTAGCCCACTTGTTACTATTCTTAATCAAAACAAACTGATTGGATCCAACTATGTTGACAGGAAAAGAAATTTGGACATTGTTCTTACAGCTGAAGAGCATAAATATGCACTTACTCAATTATGTCCTAACTTTCCTTCATTAGATGTTCCTCTTGAGGAAAAACAGTGATATGTTCATTGGCAGAAATCTAATGAGATGGCCAAGTGCTATATTTTAGCATTTATCTCAAATGTTCTATAACATCAAATTCAGGATGTAGAACTAGCTTCAAACATAATGCTAAGTTTGAAGAAGATGTTTGGTGAGCAAGGCCGTTCTACAAGGCAAGAAACTATGAGACAAATTTATAATACCAAAATGGCTGAAAGTAGTTTAGTGAAGGAGCATTGTCTTAAGATGATATCTAATTTGAATACATTGGAAGTTTTAGGTGCCGACATTGATGGAGAATCCCAAGTGGATATAATACTCTAGTCACTATCAGAATCATTCAAGGAATTCAGACTTAACTATAATATGAACAAAAAGATTTATTCATTGTCTGAATTAATAAATGAATTAGTGGCGGCAGAAGACATTCTTGGTACATCTAGTGTTGAAGCTAATTTGGGTGAAGCTTCTTCTTCTTAATCTAAGTCGAAAGGCAAAGGTAAGAAGAAGAAGAAGAAGGACTTCACCAAGCAAGATGGTAAACAAATTGGTAAACAAATTGCCTTAGGAGTTGCCAACAAAGGAAAGGAAACCAAAAAAAAGTGTTTCCATTGTGGTGAGAAAGGGCATTGGACTACTGTAAGATTTAATATTTTCCTAATCACTGTCAAATGAATAATAAACTCATGACTTATATTTACATGAACTCTTAATCTTGAGAGAATAATGGACTTGATTATGAAGTGAATGTTGCTTTGATATATCAGGAGTGAGGTCTAAAGTTATAATCAAAATGTTAATATGTTGGGCAACCACATTTAGTGTTGATGAAACATATATTTTCAAAATGAAATTCATAATCTCTTAAAGGAGATATAAAATATTCTCTTGAAATAAGTTTTTGGATTTGGTTATTCAGAGTGTTAGGCCTATCCACCTTAGAAAGGAGTTATTAAGGTATATATTTATGGAATTGGATTTCATAAATATATGATGAATAACTCAAAGGATTAAACCGTGTACTCAAGGAATTAAGATGTAGAAATCTTCAAAATGGTAGTCTATAATCATGACTTTGTATTACTACAAATATTTTATGAAGGAGTTGCATGTAAAATAAAGTCTTGGGATATAATTTATAAATAAGGCCTAGAGTGCAACTATATTTATACAGTGGTATTAAATATAGTTAATGGTAATTTTGGACTTGTTAAAAGTTGACAGAAAAGCCAAAGCCTATTGGAGCTAGAATTTTAAGAGATTGATAACATTATAATAAAATGGTGTGAGTGTAAGCTACTCTCTCTTATTCTCCCTTGAACTGATTAAGAGACCACACTTCTTGGGCGTTAGTGGAATTGGAGTGAAGATTAAAAGTGTTCCTAAGTGCTTCTGGTATTTTGTTTTTGAATTTCACTTCACTAAGGTACACTCTCTTATTCTTGAATTCTGAAATTTACATAGTGCATTTTATTAATTGCGAATGAAGTAGATCTATTAATTTTTCGCTATGTATGTTTTGTATGCGATACAAACATGTATTTTTCCAACATCACCTACTTGCCATCTCAAGACTCTTCTAACCACTGCTTGAGTTGCGAAGGTACTTCTCCAAGCAAAGGATAGCTGGCTTCCCAAGTTAGCCTCTATAAAGTCACAACTTGGGAAATACTCGGCTTTGTATACTCTGTAGAAGAGTGAGGATGAGTTTGTCTGTAATCTCCATCCTAGCTTTGCCAAGAGTGCAAGGTTGAACATCTTCAACTCCCTAAAACCTATTCCACCTTTTTCCTCCGGCAAACACATCTTCTCCCAGCTCATCCATGCTAGCTTCTTCTCATCCTTCACTTGTCCCCTCCAAACTCTCCTTACCATCCCTGTCAGCTCGTCGCATAAGGTATTAGGTAGCTTAAAATAGCTCATCATATAGGATGGTATTGCTTGAGTGACCGCCTTTATTAATACTTCCTTCCCTGAACTCAAGAGCATTTTTTCCTTCCACCCTGCTAGTTTGTTTGACACCCGCTATTTCAATTGGGCAAACGTGTTCCTTTTTGACCTGCCTACCAAGGAAGGGAGCCCAAGGTAAGATTCATATGGTTTTATGACTTATGCCCTAAACATAGCCTTGATCGTCTCCCTTGCACCATTGTCCGTATTATGGCTAAAGAATAGGGAAGTCTTAATCCTATTCAGTTGTTGGCCAGAGGAAGCTTCATAGACCTGTAATACCCGTTGAATTTCAGCACTTTCCTTCACTGTGGCCCTTCCAAATATCAGACTGTCATTGGTAAAAAAATAAATGTGAGATTCTAGGCCCCCTTATTGATGCTGTTACACCCCTTAAATCCTTGTTTTGGATAGCTTTGAGCAACAATGCAGATAACCCTTCAGCACAGATAAGGAATAGGTAAGGCGACAACGGGTCCCCTTGACACAACCCTTGCGTTGGAACAATCTGGTAGCAGGGATGCCCATTGATGCACACTGCATAAGTAACTGATGAGACACACCTCATGACCAATCGAGTCCAGTTCTCATGGAATTCCAGCTTGGACATTATTTGTTGTAAGCATCCCCATTCCACATGATCATAGGCCTTACTCATATCCAACTTCAGTGCCATGTCCCAAAATTTTCCTTTCTTTTTCCTGCTGATGTGGTTCATTATTAGTGACGAGCCTCTTTGAAACAAAGACACTTTAATTCTCACATATTATATCCTACAACACCAGCTTCAACCTGTTCGCCACTACTTTAGATGCTAGCTTGTAGGCCACATTGCACATATTGATTAGTTTATAATCAGTCACTCTTTCAAGGTTTTGGGTTTTGGGAATAAGTACAATGTGGGTTTTAGGAAATTTAGGAGGAGCTGCACCATGATTAAGAAAATACAACATAGTTTGTATAACAATAGAGTTCATAGTAAGCCAAAAATGCTAGTAGAATAAAAGGGGCATACCATTGGGTTCAAGTGCCTTCAAGGGGTATGCTTTAAAGCTTTCTCTACCTCTAGAGCTTAGAATTCTTGTAGAAGTTTGGAGTTCATTTTGTCAGTTACTTTGGTGTGAATGGCATCAATTAGTTCTGCATTAACATTCGGTTGAGAAGATGGTATTTCGTTGGTGTCTGTTCAAGGCCTTGGCATGAAAGAAAGAGGTATTATGATCTCTAGACCCCAACCAATAGTTTCTCGATCGTTGATGCCATATATCCTCTTCCACAGCCAGCACTCGATTCAACTCCATCTTTGTGTCGTGAATCTCCTCCATATTAACTAGACCATCCTGTCTGACCGACATGACCAAACATATTTTTGTTCCAAGAGGAGAGCGACCTCTTGCATTCATCCATGCGCTGCGTAAACCAGTGTTATGTACCCATACTTCTCCCTATCTCCCATGCTTAGGTCATCACTTCAAATAAGAATAAATAAGACTCTAACTCCAATAGGTCTTGGGCTTATCTGTCAACTCTTGACAAGTCTAAAGTTGTCATTAATTATATTTAATACCATTATATAAATATAATTGCGTTCTATGCCTTATTAATAAATTATATCTTAAGACTTTATTATACATGCAACTCCTTTATTAAAATATTCGTAGTAATACAAAGTCATAAATGTTGACTGCCACTTTGAAGATTACTACATCTTAATCTTTGAGTGCCCGGTTTAATTTTTTAAATTATTCATCATATATTTATGAAATTCAATTTCATAAATATATACTTTAGTAACTTCTTACTAAAGTAGTTAGCCCTGACACTCTGAATAACCAAACCCATTAATCTTATCTCAATGAAATATTTTATATTTCTGTTAAGAAATTATGAATTCCATTTTGAGAATATATGTTCCTTCAACATTAAATGTGGTTGCCTAACATATTGACGTTTTGATCGTGACTTTAAATCTCGCTCCTGATATATCAAAGCAACATACACTTTATGATCAGGTTCATTATTCTCTTAGGATTAAGAGTTGATGTAAATAAAAGTCATGAGATTTATATTTCATTTGACAGTTGTTAGTAAAATAATAAATCTTACAGCGGTCTAGTTCAATATGTATTAACTCTTAAAACATATCAACTTGAAGTCTCTACTTCCATGATCAAGACAAATCATCTTAGTTGATATGTTATAGTCTTCGCAGATGAAATGCCCAATTTTATTATCGACTATGAATTAAAATTTTGAGTTTACAAAGAACTTGTGATTTATATCATTTGTGACTAAATTACATAAATCACATACTATGTATCTCAAAAACTATATGATAATGTCCAAATATTCATGTTACCATTATTTTAGATAATAATAAAATAACTTTATTAATCATAACATAATGTCATACATAACATAATACAATAGGATTTAAAGGGCACATATCTTAATAGTAATTTGTTTCCTACACCGAGTTTATGGAGAACCACAAGATATTTGTCGAAAGACCAGGGGCTTAGCAAGAGGACTCTATTAAAATCTTTCTCAGCCTTAAACTTTAAAAGGACCTTGTTTTCGCCCATGTCACAAACCTCAAAGTTCTTCTTAATTCACCATACTGATTTCAGCACCCTTGCCACCGATTCTAGACTCACCCGTCTTATCATGCAGAATTTTCCGACCAAGACATACCCTGTTTTCGTCATAGGTGGTGTCAGATCCACCTCGCTTTCTTTTCTTTCCGACAAACGTAGACTTGCGCACTTGTTTGTGATATCATCCATGATGACAGCAGTGAATAAAAGCCAGAAAACTAGTTTCTACCGTCGAAACAGAGAGAGATGTTTGCCTACCGGCAAGCCCTATTTTCACCTCTAAGGTTCCGTAGGAGACCTAGAGAGAAGACATTCTCCAATTTCTAATGTTATTTTGAAAGAATAAAAAATATTTTACTTATGCATTATGGATTGCCGAAATTATTAGAGCCAAATTGTCGTTGTTTTCAATATTAATGAGCCCTTACATGTATGTTACTAGTATGGGATGGATACTTTCTATAATTGAGATTGACCTGCACTTGTTAATTGAGCACTTGTTGGTTGTTACTTTGGGCTCCATAAATCATGTCCATAATTCAAATGAAATTAAATTAGATGATAATTTGACTAAATTCTGTATGTGACACATAAAAGATGTGACTAAAAAGGAAATTTATCTTTTAAATGACAAAATTGACTTAGGTAAATTTCAATTTCGGTAAAAAAAGAAGAAAGAATTAGCATATGCAACTACATTCCCGTTGATAAGTTTAAATTCTTAAACTATATTTATATTGCTTGATTTTCTCATTGACTAATGAATTTATGTATGACTTGCATGTTGGCATCTAGTTTAGCAAAATTTGTCATGGATGATCAATTTCAAAATGGGACTCAAATTTGGAAATCAAGGTTTCAAGAGATGGTAATTATATATGGCTGGCAAAGAATTATTATTATTATTATTATTATTTGAGCAGGTGGGTTGAGTAGGCAGTGTCCATGCTCAGCCCTAGTTGTCATTCAACGTATGAAGAGAAATTTTTTATTTTATTTTCTCAAATTACAAAGTCTGACTTTAGGAGAGAAAAACAAAATAAAATATAGTAATTATACAAAAATATTACAAAAAATCCCCCACTTATTTCCATAAAAATGTAGGTACATAAATTTCTAGGTTAAGATAGAATATTATGCATAATAAGGGTGCCAACAGCTTGAATCCTCACTCAGTAGTGAATAATGTCTTAAATTATGACTTTTTATGTGGAAACAAGACATTGCATCACACATATAATATCCCATTACTCTGCCACGAGTATTTTTGCTAGCACATTATGGCCTTGTGCTTGATCCTAGCTTTCAAGAACAATTTAGAGAATTAGTCCTATTCTCATAGGATGCATTCTCACTTTGTGCTCATTTAGGTGTGTCTATCAAGGATGCTCTCATAACCCTAACATTCCACTCATGAGAGGCATAAACCATATTAAGATTTTTTGAAAGAAAAATCATCCTGTTTAACATTACAAGATACATGCACTAACACCATAGGGAGGGACACGAGTGCTTATATGCAATGCTAAATTAGTTTATGTTATTCAAACTTCTTTATGATTCGTTCTTCCCTTTGAACTTAGTTCTTGGTATCTCCAGTCTCTAGGTAGGGTATGTAGATTATGGTGGTATTAACAATTGCTGAAAATTTTTAATTTTTGTACCACCATTTTTTTTATTGGCTCACTTTTGTGAATTTAACAAGGACCCTTCATATTTCACGTCCACAATAAACTATTCGCTAATTCGTGCGATGCATGTAATATTTTTATAAAAAATGCACATTTATTTCACTTGAAGGGATGGTGACTCGAAATTGAATGAAAATAAGTAATCTCTCTCTCTCTCTCTCTCTCTCTCTCTCTCAATACCACTTGATAATATACTTTGATTCATAGATATAATTATTTAAGACATACCATTAGAGAAATATTATTGATCAAACTCATGCAATTCATCTAAAAGTAAAGGAATTGAAACATAATAGCCACTTCAGTGACACATTCGCCCTTTTGAAGCGATGCAAAACTCTAAATATTTTGTATTTACTCAATAGAGGCTCACAAAAATAGGAAGTGACGAATAATTCTTGAATTTGAGCCATATAAAAACCTTTGCCTAAAATTCAACAACGATTTCATATCAAAAGGTGCAAACTACTAAAATGGAATAATTGTAGTAGTTGTGAAAACTCTGTCTGTTTAGATCAATAAATATTTTTCTTTTCTTTTGAGTTTCTTTGAAGGAGGAAGAAAAGATATTGACGAAGAGAGATCTAAGGTGTTGTGCAATTTCCTTCACCCCTCATTTGTTGCGGAGTAGATGCTTATCTTGAGAAAATGTCAATTTCTCTTGAAAGAAAATAAAAAATGACGTGGCCTTATATTTTAATCTCAACCATCTGTTAAGTTAGTAGATTATGTGGCAGCATTTTACTAAAAGAAAAGGAGATACCCTGTTAACTTTTAACTGGATGTAAGGTTTCTCAAAAAAAAAAAAAAAAAACGGAATGTAAGCTAAATCCTCTTACTCTGTAAAACGAAAAAAAACAACTATTTGGTTTTTAAATGTAGGCGTGTGGCAAAATTTATGTAGTAACGTGGCGTAATGAGAAGTGGTCAACAAAAAGTCAAATGTTTTGACTATTAGTTATTACCAATTGCTAACCCATGTGATGCACAGGGATTCATTAAAAAGAAAAAAAATATTGCAATTATCATTTGTTGCACTAAATCAAAATGTCTCAAGACTCACTAATCAAGTAATACAACTAAATGGAGAAGACCCAAGCATAACATAAAGGCTTCATTAATTCAAATATTAAACATTGTCAAACCCAGTGCACAATGTGCTTGTGTCCAATAAAATATTATAAAGACAGAAAAGGGATAAAGAAATCCTATATATGAACTCCATAAAAATACATACATGCTGAAAAGATTAATACCTCTACCATAGGCCCATTGGCAATGAAATTATTTTCATAGTTACATATATACAGTGAATAAACAAATAAACAAATTGCAATAATGATTGCAACCTTATTTTAATAATTAATAAATAGAATATAGTTACCAATGTCAAATTCTTTTGCTATGACTCAAAAAGAGTAGAGAAAGAACATAATACAACATATTTGCATTCTATAGAAGAGTATATCATATATTTATTAAACATAAAACATTGAGTTCTATAGATTGTTATTAATCTGCATTTCAAATCCATTGTTAAATAAATTAAAGACACAACCATTAGGTCCATCAACACATATTTGGCAGCTATGTAAATGCAATAACAAAACTAAAAACAATAGAAGACATTTTCATGGGTAGTGTCCTACATAGCCTTATTAAGTGCACCCCATTTCAAAGGATCCAAATGTCCCTTATAGTGAAATAATTCGCAAATGGCCACTGAATGTCTTTGCATTTTAATCAACCTCAAAGCCTACATAAAATTAAAAAATAGTTGTTGTTATAATTTTTTATAAATTATATCTTCAAGTGACAATTTGCCAAACCCATCCATCTAAATCCACATAGCCTACTAATTTTCACAATCTAAGCTATAATTACATCAAAAGCTAAGTGTTCTGTATTAGACTATTAGAGCTTTTATGTCAAATCAATTTCCATTCTCAAACAAAAGACAATGCATTGTCTAATTCCTAGTTTTATAATATTGAAATCAAGTTAGACCATATATATAGCATTCTGTATGCAAACTTCAACCAAATTGCAAAGAAATAACTGGGGTTATAAGACAAATCAATTTTTGCAATAATGATCGCAACCTTATTTTCAAAGCAACACCTTGAAGAACTTGTTTTTTCCATTGCTCAAATACACAATGGAATGCTTTGCTCTCCTTTCGTTTCTACATTGGACTTTGACTCCCCTTGAATATGAGGTTTGCTTCAAAAGCAACTGTTAAGAGACATGGGCATTTACCAGTGCTTCAACAATCATCAATTTGCATATTTTAAAAAGTATCATGCAACATTAACTTAACATGACAAATAATGTTCATAAATCATTGTTAAGAAAAATCTAATGCACTTACTTTCATAAGAAACTTACCATGATACATACAGTTCTTTTAGGCAACCAATCATGGGTAGGGGGCCACACAAGCAAATCCTTTTGCCAAGGAATTTAGTACATTCTAAGAAACAAAATTGTTATATCCCTCATAACTGAAAAGCAATGCTCTACTAACTGGAACACATAAGAATTAAAGAATTCACAAAGAGTTCTAAATTAACCCACATAACCTGCAAGAATTCCAAATTAACACAAATTAACACAGAGTTGTAAAGCAATCTCTTGAAAATCTAATTAACAAACAAACAAAGAGGGTTAATTGAAGATAAAAAGGGAAATATGAAAAGAGAGAACATTTAGATACATTATTTAAAATTTTTAAAATAGAATAAAGAAAGCAAATATTTGACCTCACACCACATGGACAGAGAAAGAGTATAAGAAAGCTTTTACGAATTTGAATCAAAAGAGGACATCCACAATATCTTGATTTTTCTCCTTCAATCCCAATTCTACAAAGCTCACAAAAAACCAATAGGAAATTGGTTGTCTATTGAACTGAAGGTGAAACAAAGAGAAAACAAATCTCTCTATTTACTTTTAATTGCTTACCATCGTTAGAAGCATAGACAAAGGAGAAGGTGCACCAAAGGCGAAGCATAGAGACCTAAGACAGAAACGGATGAGAAGCTATAGTTTTCTTTTCTTTTCTTTTCTTTTCTTTTTTTTTTTTTTTTTTGATTGGAAGAGGCTATGGTTTTTTTATTTGGGGGTTTCTTGTGTATTAGTATTATCATGGGAAATTTTAGCACGGCTCCAAAATAAGCTTTAGTAAACCATCTCTTTTGACTGATCTTTTTAACCAAAAAAGGCCAAGAATTGTTGAAATAAATAGAGTATCTACAAGAAGATTTATAAACAGTAAATAGATGCAGGACATGACTAATCTAATCTTGAGCAAAAATTAAAGCATGATGGCATTAAAGTTAGATAAATTTGACAAGAATAAAGAGAACCAGAATCTTCACATTCCCAACCACGTCTCTTATGCTAAGATAGCATAGATATTGCCTTTTCAAAATCACAAACAAACTTTGCCAATAGAGCCTTCTCCATGTCGAAACCTTTTGCTTTGCCTTGAAATAGTTCGTAGAGGTTAAGTAGACATTAAAATAATTTATTCCTAATTAAAAAAATTAAGCATAAGTTATTATACTTAAATGGCGGCTAACACAATTCAAAGCATACAACATCAATGATTATGTTTGTTCAACATTAAAACAATGCTAGAATGGAGGGGCATAAAGCATTTGAACCAAAATAGACAAAAGATTGAAAGAAATCCCCAACCTTATTAGATCTTAGAATATCTATCAGTCCACCAATGAGCTTCTGATCAATGGCCATGTGATAAGGAGAGGACCTTGTAACCTCCTCTAAGTAAAATGGATTGTCTATGCACGTGGCAACTTTAAGCACTGTATTCTCTACAGCTTTTGCCAACTACTTTGTCAACACATTTGCACCATATTCCCAGCCAACGACCATCAATGTAATCCATGGCCTTGCCTTATTGATGAACTGTATAGCTATGGAGATATCATCGCTGTTAGTAGCTGAAAATAACCTACAGAAAATAGAATAGTAAAGAAGCTCCGACTATCAACACATTGAAAAGAAACCTATATTTGATGATTCTCCTGTCCATGAACCTGAGCATGAGATTGATTAAAATTTACCATGAAAACAACTACTTTGAAGTAAAAGCGGCAAGGTTTCCTCCCATGCCCACATGTACTAATTCACCCAACACATGGTATGCAATCCCTCATTGCTTGATGTGGTACAATGAAAAACCAAGTACTTGTCATGGTAATGTGGAAACACATACTTACAAAGATGCCCTTAAATCAATGTTAGTTGTGAAGCTAAAATTTTCTTAATAGTGACTTATGAATAATTATGAAGCATATATAAATCGTTAAACAAATTTTTTTCAAAATCAATTACATAGATAAGAAATACTCAAAAAGCCTTGGCAGCTTCTAAAAATTATCAAAGGAAATAGAAACTCAACCACAAAGCTTTGGCTATATTTGTCCATTTTCACCACCCTTTCTTCTACCGAAGTTCCAGACTTGTTCTGTAAATTCATCTGCTCGGCTGCCATGTTTTCAATTGATATAATGGTGATTAGGATGTTGATTAGTGTTCCACCTGGTTCCTTAAGTTTCATATAGGTTATAAAGTAAAAGCTATGTAAGCATGAGATTATGGATTGGAGAATAAAATTGCAGTGTATCTGTGATGACGTAAGAAATTTTGTAGGAAAATATATGAATTTTTCCCTTGTGCATTGAATAAGACTTAATTTTGTTTTAGATAATAGAAAATGAATAAAATTTGTTGTAATTTTGTCAAATTTCTCATTTCTCCCCATATGTAGAATCCCACTGAGACCTAGCATCAAATACCTTACAGGCAATATTATAAAGACTATTTTTATCATTTTGTTGAACAAAGCAAAAACTGATATTTAAATTGCCACAATTAAAAGCACAACCACCATTCAAATTTGAGAGATAAGTAGGATATTTAATCGATATTTAGTTCTAATAAAAAAAGAAGACGAAGCAGAAGAACAGTTTGAAGAAGTTACCCATGATTGGATTAGACTATGTTAGGACATACGTGAATCATGTTAGGAACATATGTCAATATTTTATGTAATTGGTTAATCCTTTGACAAAACGCACTATACTTGTAATTGGGTAGATTTAGGATGTGTTTAATGCTTCAAGAAACAAGGTTTCAAGTTCAAGTGTTAAAGCCATGCAAGTCTTTCCAAGAATAAAGTGAAGAAGTGTTGGATTTTAAAGCTCGACGGCTAGTATCTATCAAGGCTTAAAAAAAGTTGTTTTAGCCCATGGCTCGACAGCTGCTCGATAGATAGGATATCTGTTGAGATTTATGAAAATCAGTTTTTCAGATCTAATTTCATTCCAATCCGTGAATGCATGTTTGGGCCTTCTTTTTCTCACAATCCTAAACATATATAAGGATTATTTTAAGGGTCGTCACAGGTTGCACAGTTGCACAAGTGTGAAGAAAAGTGTTGGTCATACAAATTGTGATCGGACACCTAGTTTGCCCTAGTCCATCTTGAAGAAGTTGTTGTGTTTGTATACTGTAGGGTTTTGTGACCAAGCAACTTCGTGATCTTTATCATATGATGAACCGAAGAACTTTGCATCCAACATCCTTCTCAAGTTGATGATCAAGTCACGTATTTGGATTTGTGCATCTATTGGTTAGTCACATATTGAGAGCCATGCATTGAAAGGAAAGATTGTCACTACAGAACAAGTCCAATTGGGTATTGAGATAAGGGTTCAACTGTAGGTTGGTATAAGGTACCAGGATTCCTTTACTTATAACCGCTTGTTGTGATAATAGTGAATTCTCAAGAGTGGTGACCTTAAAATCACCCGGTGGGATTTTTGCCTTTGAGGTTTTCCCCATTCGTAAACAAATTACCATGTCAACTTTATTTTCCGCTGCATTATATTGTGATTTGTTTGTGCTACCACGTACATTGCATGTTAATTAAATTAATTAATAAACTTGGGTAATTAATCAATTAATTCATCACAAGGGGTCAATACATTTTTTGCCTATCAGACTATAATTGAATCAAGCGAAGAATGAACTTTTCCCATACACACAAATCATTTTGTCACCATCAGCATCAAAAAATCTCTACTTGAATCTCAAATCATGAACTAGAATCATAGAAATCACAGGTCCTCTTCTTCGGCTTGCTCATGCTCCTTTTCATCATCTTCTTCTTTGACAAACTTTATCTTAAGAAACTACATGCCCAAAAGAAAACCATATGAGTTATTTTAGTTTATTGAAAGCAAAGAAATTGTATTTGTAACGAACCTGTGATTGGCTGCAAGTATCTTCAGAGGGAGATTTCTAGATAGTAGACGATGAGTAATTTGCTGCGAGGCGACACCATTTCAATCTCTTTTGCCAAAAAACCAATAATGCTAAAAAAAATAAATAAAATCTAACCCAAATACCCAAAACAAAATCAATTCTAATCCAAAGACCTTACTTCAAACAAAATCTAACCTATATTCAATTTTTATTACCAAATTTTTTTTTTTTTTAATTTACCGGTAGCAGTTTAGGCAGTTTGATGTTGGAGAGGGATTGGATTATTGGTGGATGATGGTCTGACACTCTATCAATTCCTCTTTCAATCTCTTTTTGTCTGTCTCTTTATAGTTACCTATGCTCATTTTTCTATTTTTGTGACTAATGATGCGGTTTCTTTTTGTTTCTGTACGGTTAAACAGTGTCTTTCATTGAGTCAAAAAGTATAGCATTGGGCAAACAAAACAAAATCAGACTTGAGCAAATTTTCGAAATCCCACAATTTCACTTCATCTCTACAGAGAAATTGAATGATTAAAATCTAAAAGAAACGAATTCAAAAATAAAAACTTTAAATGAAAATATTTAAATATAGTCATATCATAATCTTGTCTTCTAAGCCCTAATTTCTAAATTAAAATTTGGAACCAAACCTAAATGTAATTGTAAAAGTTGAAAACGTATAAAAGATCTAATTTACCTTACCCCATCAAAGGCGTTGTTTATGGGTAGAGGAGAACTTTTTTTCATTCCTGGCGTCGAACTATAAGGTAGCAGTACTAAAGTAATGGTAGCTGGACACTATACATTGGGAGGAAGTAGACCTAATGATGAAACACAAGCCGAAAAGCAAAGAGGAAAGATTCCCAGTGAGGAGTCTTCCATCCTCAGATTAATTTCTCTCTTTCTGCGTTTCACGATTGATGGGTCTTCTCTGTTTTTTTTTTTTTTTTTTTTTTTTTTTTTTTTCAATAAATAGAATGTGATTGGGAGTTTGTAGTGTTATTTATAGTTAATTCTTAAAAATTGAATTTAAAACGAATTGAATTAACTGAAAAGTAACAATTTTTCAGTTTTTAAAATGTAAACGTGGCTATAACTTATTTAGCTATATGGCGCAATAAGGAGTGGTCAACAAAAAGTCAAACGTTTCAGCAATTACTTATTACTAGTTGTAAACCCGTGCGATGCATGAAAAATTTGTAAATAATGAGATCTAAAGAAATTTCAGTTTCTTTCTCTTCTTCGGTTGAATATAGGATTTCTTTGCAGCAAGTTCAAGAGTTCAAACAAAGATATTGTTACTTCAATATCAAAGCTGGCTATGTTTACTTATGATATACTAAAAATATAGCACAAAACTCTTTGCAAATAGAAAAAGATATAGATCATGATTGGCAGTGACTCACTAATATGGTAACTAAACCACTAACTACAACTTTTTAACGGTATCATCTAATTGGATTTAGTTGATGTTTTGATCTACTTTGAGCCTTATGTTAGGCATAGGTTTCATTGATTGGATTGGGTGAATAGATGTTAGGTTGGCCAAGGCAAAACAGAATAGGGATTTTGTTGGTTTAGAGACATAGTTCATAGTTGTATGGAGTTTTGGCATATGATGTGCTCGGTTGGGTTGCTGGGCTGTTATGTTTCTTCTTTACAAATCTTGTGAGCTTTGTGTGATTGAAGAATGACTTAATTTTACCATTCTAAGCATGATACAAAATATGAGAAGCCAAAAAACTTTATTCTAAAACTGTGCCCAGAGAAGGTAAATTTTTTAGTCTATAAAAAAAGAAAACAAAAAAATATAAGTGATAAAACCCAATTTTTTATACCAACCCACCAAGATAAACTAAAATCAACATATTTCATTATTTCTAGATAACATTAGTCTAAAATCACAAGCGACTTGGGTAAAAGTATAACCGAAGCCTTAGACTTTTTATTGACCTCTCTAGAGTTTACCACATCATTATCATTTTTTTTAAAATAAAATTATCGCTAAGGCCTATAATAATATACAACATCTTAACTACACAATCAACAACTTTGTTATTTAGTTGAAAATTTTAATAAAAAATAATAATAGAAGAAAATCTTAAATTAAAAAAAAAAAAAAAAAAAAAAGATAGGGAGAAAACCATCGTACTTACCTTTTGGCCACCAAATTTTTATCCCTTCTTTCTGGGGCAACAAAAAATAATTACATTAGATTCAATCAAAAAATATAGAGAGAAACATGGGACGACTTACAGTGTTCGTATTTTAATACCATTGGAGAGATATGCACAAACTGGTTTCTCCTATCTTTGAATTGCATAAGCAAGGCCTAATTTGCCTACATCTGCATCACACCCATTTGTTTTGTATTTTATAAAGTCTTTCACAGAAACCAGACCCAAAAAAAAAAAAAAATTGCATAAATCAACATCAAGAGAGAAATTCTTATTAGAAGTTATGTAATAAATAAATAAAAAAATTGAAGGAATTGAGATTAAAATAGATTCAAAGAGAAGTGTTACCTTGCTGAGGGTCCACTTCTCTTCATAATGGCATAGAGAGGGAAAAGAACTTGCACAGAGAGAGACAGGGAGAAGAAAAAAGTGGTTTTCATCTTTTTTAAAGACATATGTAACGTTCAAATCTGTAACTACCCAAGAGCTTTTAAAATAACGAAGGGATACGAAGGATTTTGATGTGTTATTAAATTTATCTAGTACGTTGCTATTTTGTAACTACTAAATAAGAGACAACATATTGTATTTCTAATTTATTAATGGCAACTAAACACAACGGTACTAAAAAGTGAAAATATCATTGAAACGTTTTTCTTATTCCACCAAATGAAAAGGCACAATGTTTTGGTGTTTTCAAATGTAATTGTGAATAGACATATTAAAAAGGAACAATTGTTCGGTGTTTTAAAATGTAAATGTGGCTACAATTTATGAAGTCACATGGCGCAATGAGGAGTAGTCAACAAAAAGTCAAACATTTCAGCTATGAATTATTATATAGATATAGACTAGTATTATGTCTGTAGGATGCACGACTTTATTAGAATTCATATTTAAACAATTTTTATTATTATTAATTTAATAAAATTAAATAATAAAATAGATAATAAAAATAAATGAATATTTTACTTTTAAGTTACATAATGAATGCATATGGTGTGTGAGACTAAGGTATCACACACACACACACACACACACATATATATATCTAAAATAATTGAATGGAAAATGGTAGATAGCTATATAACTAAAATAAAAGGATTTTGAATAATACATTGAGCTTTAAGGCTCAAGTAATCGCCAATGCATATTTAAATGGAAAAACCTTGAGATATGATGAGAATTGAGAAGTAATACCAAGTAACATCCCTTGTGAACAACAATTTGTATTATTTGATCTCAACCTCTATCTCTCTATTATCAACAAAACAAAATAAGTTGTACAATATATATATATATATATATATATATATAACAATGATGTTTAACGGCTAGTGCATTACAGAATCTTTGTCTAGAGGCCACAGCTCGTACTGTGACCGTTGGTCTGTCAATTACATTTTGTCATCAATGATTGTAATCAATGCGTAACGTCTTCTCTAGGTGAATGATGATCTTTGTATAATGACGAACATAAATTTTTGGTTCATCAGCAGCTCCCTTGTTTGCTATCTCGTCTTTTAGATGAGATAAGAACAAATTCATCTAACACTTTGTATTTCGTGTGCTGCGCATTTTTGACGATTTGATGTCTGGGTGGTTTTTTGCCATGTGTACGGCTAGGATGTGTTCAACGTGCGAACATGTCTCGGTTTTCTTGCGTGAGTTCTAGCCATTTGTTTTGTGTTTTCCCTCCTCTTTCCTTTCTTTTGTATTTTATCTTATTTAGTTCTCTGTTCTAGAGTTTGTTTCTCCTTCGAGCTTCCTTTCTTTGCTTTGCATTTCCTGGTAAGTCCTTCATGCTTCTTCTTCATTTCTGGTTCTTCCATGGTAGATTATTCTGCTATTAGAGCGGATTCTCCTTCCATAGCCTTCTTTTTTGCTCATTTAAGTAGTTTACTTGAGTTTGTAGAGGGGGAGCATCTTGAGGGGATCAGTTTCTTCATAGGGCAGGACTGTCTGTATACTTCTGTCCTTTTTTTCCTTGTTTCCTTTAGTATCCCATTCTGCTGAGGTAGCTAGGTTGTCGAGGATGTCCAAGGTAAGGTCAAGTGACCTGGAGACGGGGTTATCCTCATCTGATGATCGTGTGGTCTCGGAGGCCACTTCTGTTTCTACCCCTTATAAGGCTTGGAACATCTTGTGTTCTCTCTCCAAAAATGACGAGAAGTGGATCAGGGATAGATTTAAGTTCCCTGATTCTGTAAAAATTAGGATCTCAATTGACGAAGAAAGAGCTTGTCACTCGTATGCTAATGAGCTTTGTTTCTACGAGGCCGATTTTACTAGTGGCCTTCGTTTCCCTATTCATCCCTTTGTTAAAGAAATTTTTTCCTATTTGCGTCTTGCTCTAGTGCAGTTGGTGCCTAATTCTTGGTGAATCCTTGTTTCTTGCATGGTGGGATGGATGCCTGCCAATAAGGGTGATATCATTAGGAGGCACAAATTCCTCCATTTTTATGGTTTGAGAAAGTCTAAGGACCTTGGCTATTATAAGTTTAAGCTGTGGGATAGGGCTTCTAGGTTAATCATTGATTACCCATCGTCTCTTCGAAACTAGAAGCGAAATTCCTTTTTTATCTCTAGAAGCGGTTGGGAGTTTATCCTTGGTGAGGACTTAGACGAAGCCCCCAAGTATTTTTGTAGTTGGGGAGTTCCCATGTTTGGTGCATCTTCCTCATCTTTTTAGTTGTTTTTCCCCTTTTCTAGGAGTGACGGTGATAGGTGACTTACTTGTATTCTTATTTTGCAGTTGGCTAGTGTCCTCATCTGAAGAAAAGGTACCAACTTTGTGTTGAAAAAGTAAGGGAATATTTGGAGACCTGTTCAGGACATATTTTATGTAGTTGGCTAATCCTTCAAAGAACATATTGTTTAAGTCTAGTATTAAAGCCATGAAAATTTGGCCAAGAAACAAGTGAATAAAAAGTGTTCACTAAAGCTGGAAAAATAGCTCGATAGCTGTGGACAGATAGCTCGATGGCTACCCAACAGATAGCTATCTATCGAGGTTTAATTTTCGGCCCATGCTTATGTATTTGTGTAGGGTTTCTTTTCTCACAACCCTAGATATATATATATAAGGCTTATTTTAGAGGCCATCACATAAGATAATACAAAGAGAACATATGCAAAAGGTGACCGAAGCCTTATTCTCTCTAGAAAGAAGCTATTGCGTCTTTGCGCCTTAGGGTTTTGTAACCAAGTGCTTTTTGATTTTCATTGTTGATGAAGTGAAAAACTTTGCAGCCAACATTCTTCTTTCTCAAGTTGGTGAGTGAGTCACGTACTGGGATTCGTGCAAAGGAGTTAGTCAAGTACTAGGATCTATGCATCAAAGGGTGGCGTTCATATAATGAAGAGTTTAAAGGTTCTAAAGCGGTAGAAGGTTTCTACTGTGAGTTCATCTACGAGGATTGTAGAGTCTAGGGACAAAGGTTTTGTACTAGATCTAAAAATTTTATTTACTACAGTGAATTGCTTTTTGAGAAGGTTTCCCTCTAGGTTTTTAATTGTGAAATTGGTTGGTTTCATTGGTTTTCCTGGGTCATCATATCTTGTTTTATTTAATTTTTCGTTGCACTTATATCTGACATGATATTGATGTTTGTTTTTTTTTTTAACAAGTTTTATGCATAATAAATCTAATTAATCACTTGGGTTCAAAACTTGTTAAATCTGTCAACCGGGATCTAAATTTCCCAACAAGTAGTATCAGAGCGAGTACACTCTGATTGGATTAATTTCCTGAGTGTGATTCTTGACCCCCGTTGTCATGGATCGTGGACAATCTTTTTTGATTCCTGTTTTATTTGATGGCACTAATTATGTGCATTAAAAAGTTCGTATAAAAGTTTTTTTGCAGGCTCTAGGTGAACAAGTATGGCAAGCTATTGAAATTGGTTGGATTAAGCCAAAGAAATCACCAGTGGATTGGGATGATGCAACAATCATAGCGAAAAATTTCAATAATAGGGCCTTGAATGCTTTGTTTTGTGGGGTGATCAATGAGGAATTCAAGAAAATATCATCCACAAAAGTTGCCAAGAAAGCATAGACCATTCTTGAGACCACCTATGAAGGTACCATGGCTGTAAAGACTGTAAAGCTTCAAAGACTCATTAGTAGCTTTGAAGAAATAAGGATGGAGGAGGATAAGACTTTTGATGAGTTTTATGCTAAACTCAAGGATATTGTGAATTATGCCTTCAACCTTGGAGAGCCTATAGTAGAATCTAAAATTGTTAGGAAAATCCTTAGGTCCTTGAAAGATTCCATGCCAAGATCACTGTCATTGAAGAAGCAAAGGACATTGATCAAATTCCTTTGACTGAGCTTGTAGGGAACCTTCAAACCTATGAGATGGGATTAGGCTTAATGGGAAAAGGTGGAAAGAGTAAAAACTTGGCTCTTAAGGGTATAGAGGAAGAGATTGAGTACTCTGAAGATGAAGATGAAGATGAAGATGAAGATGAAGATAAGGATGAGGATCTAACCTTCATAATTGATGAGATTATCAAGCTTCTTCAATTTAGGAAAAAGGATAAGGGTAAACCTCCTAGGAAATCTAAATCCTTTAGGAAGGGTGAGAATGAGAAGCCCCTCATCCAATGCCATGAGTGCAAGGGTTTTGGTCATATAAGGATGGAGTGCCCAAACTACCTTATGAGGGAAAAGGCCAAAAAGTCAAAAGATAAGGGGTTGGTTGTTACTTGGAGTGACACTGAGAATGACTCTTCTGATGAGTATGTGGATGAATGTAGTCACGTTATGGCCTTTGTTGCCTCAACCGATAAGATGATTGTGAAGAGTGCTAGTGACAGTAAGGATTCTTCTAATGAGGAAGCACCCAAGAAGTTGACCCTTCAAGAAGCCTATGATAATCTATGCACTAAATTCATAAAATCTGAAAATACTTCTCATTTTTGTAGAAAAGAGCTTAATGAGGTAAAAACTGAAAAAGCTGATCTGTTAGTCAAACTAGATAAGACTACAAGATTAGTTGAGACTCTTATTGTGGGGAGTTTCTCATTAGAAGAGAAGGTCAAGAATCTCGAGGTTAAGCTTAGTCAAGCTAGAACTTAAATAGAGAGGATGTCTAGTGCAAAGTTTGATGAGGTCTTGAGTGCTCAAAAGCCTAGTTCTGATAAGACTAGCTTAGGATATGCTGTCTCCTCCGGTCCCTCCTCTTCCACGGCTACTGGATCAAGGACTGTCATGGTGCCCCAATCTGAGAAAGGTAATAAAGGTTTGAAATCCAAAACTATTTTGGCTAATTCTAAATCCTCTATTAAACCCCATGTTTGTTACTATTGTGGTGTTTTTAGACAAATTCATCCTAATTACTTTAAGTTGTATCCTCAAAAGCAAGTGTCCAAATGGTCACAGGTTTCCTCTCAAGGAACTACACTTTTGTTTGGAGAGTTATTAAAAGTTTTAAGCTTTTCAACTCAATTTCAAGAGAAACTTAATTCTTCTATGTCCTTTAGTAGACAAACTAGGACTTATGCTCTTTCATCTTTATGGCCAAAGACTCGTGCTGTGTGGGTGAGAAAGGAGCTTAAGACTTAACTCTCTTTTCTATAGTCCTTTGCTTTAATTCTTTCTATCTAAAGTAGGACTCTCTTTACTTGATTTCATCATGCTTTCATGCCTTTGCACCTTTCTATCATGCCATCATGCATATGCATCTTTCTTTCATGTTGTTTTTCTGATTTTGTTTAGTTGTTTAGTTTTTACTTTTGTTTTATTTTCAAAATAAAAAGGGAAAAAATCAGAAAAATACAAAAACAATGTGTGTTTGTGTATACCGGTTCTTGTGAACCTCAAAATGGCCATTGAAATTGAGTTTTCTAAACTTTGTATCTTTTGTAGCTTAAATGAGCATCTTTATACACAACTAAGCAAGTGAGTTTTGTGGCTCTTTGTTTGTGATGAGTAAAATTAAGTAATCTCTTGTACTTAATACTCGTATCACTCTTTTAGCCGGGAAGGACTAGAAAATCCTAAGAGAAAGGCATAAGTAACCATCTCACCACTGTTACCCGTCAATCGTAAAATGACATCTGTATGCTTCGGCATAGCAAAAGTGCAATGTCAATGACATCTGTATGCTTTGGCATAGCAAAAGTGCAATGTCAAAAAGCTTAACATAATTAGGTATTTCTTTTCTCTCCTTTATATACCCATGCATGATTTGCTTAAAAAAAAAGAAAATATGTAAAGAAAATAAAAGCAAAAAGAACAAAATGCTTTCAAACATAATTGCAAGCGTGTTTTCTAGGAGATGTTGGAGTTATAAGATGTACCTCAAAGGTGATAGTCCCCATCAAGTAGTTATAATTGTATGTGAGTTAAAGTGATTTTCTCATATATCAAATTGTCATAACATAGAAACACTTATGCAATCTTGCAATGTTTTCACACACAATACGCAATATTCTTTGCTATTCTTGATACATGTGCAGGTACAATGTGATTTGGCTATCACAAGGTTTAAATGCGTTAATGTATGTTCATTAAACTGTCTTGACTTGTTTTTAAAATATAAAATTAGTTAGACTTGTTTAGTGTGTGTGTGTGTATTTTGGATTAAAATGCATGACATTTTTCTTGATGTGAGATGTTTTTGAGAGGTTACAATGTTGTTTGGATCATTGGTTGAGTTGTATGTGTGATTGCATTCATATTTGTGTTTTTCCTTTCTTAAAAAAAACTGTTTTTTAAGCAATCATGACACCTCCTCGACACTCTCGTTACCTAGCTTATCTGTCGAGATCTTCAGTTGATTTTTCATCACAATCTTGACACCTCTCGATAGCTACGTGGATCGATCGAGAAAGTTCCTGTCTCTTCGATAGCTTCTCGATAGCTGTTCGATCCATCGAGGTATGCTTGATAGCTCCTCGACACCTTTCGATCCATCGAGATTCTCTTGCATGCATTATTTTTCACATGTGTTGCATATTTCTTTGATCTTGTCATTCATAGCATCTTGTTTTATTACATTCAAGCATTTTTATGGTTTCCTTGTGCCCCCTTGATCATTCTTGATCATCTTTATGTTTCTCAGGTAAAGCTTTATAGCTTATTGTACCCTTTATCAATCATGACAAAAAAGGGGAGAAATTGTGGAAATATGTGGTTTCTTTTTAAAGATTCTACATGTTAGAGGGAGAAATACATGCCCTTGTAAGGGGGAGATGTTTTTCATCTTGTTAGGGGGAGATGTGTTTCTTCTTGTACCTTAGGTCTTGTGACCATGTTTACATTCATTGTGCTTATTTTTTATTTATATATGTGATGATGTATGTTTTCTTCACTTATCTCTACATGTGTTGTTTCTTTCCTCTTTTTATACACAGGTTTTTTATTTTTTGTATGCAATCTTTTATTTCTGCTTCACACAAAGATATCTAGATGTGTTTTGTTTAAAGTGTTTCAGAAATACAGATTGTCAAATTCTTCCATGCCATGAACTCTCTTCTTGCAAAGTTTTTCAAAAGTTTGCGTTAGGGTAAATTTTATTGTATTCAACAAATGAGTATGAGTTGAGTGATTTATGACCTCTCTCATATGTTCATTTGTTTGTTGTGCTTTTGTCACGGATTGCCTAAGGGGGAGATTGTTAAGGACATATTTTATGTAGCTGGCTAATCCTTTGACAAAATGCACTTTACTTGTATTTGGGTAGATCTAGGATGTATTTAATACTTCTAAGAACATGTTGTTTAAGTCTAGATTAAAGTCATGAAAATTGGACCAAGAAAAAAGTGAAGAAAAGGTGTTCACTAAAGCTAGACAGATAGCTCGACATGTGCGGACATATAGCTATTTATCGAGGTTTAATAAGGTTTGACAGATACCATCTATCAAGGTATCTATCGAGTTTACAAAAATTAGAATTTTTAGATTTGATTTTTGGCCCATGCTTATGTATTTGTGTAGGGTTTCTTTTCTCACAACCCTAGACATATATAAGGCTTATTTTAGAGGTCGTCACATAAGATAATACAAAGAGAACATATGCAAAAGGTGACCGAAGCCTTATTCTCTCCAAAAAGAAGTTACTGCGTCTTTTCGCCTTAGGGTTTTGTAACCAAGTGCTTCTAGATCTTCATTATTGATAAAGTGAAGAATTTTGCAGCTAACATTCTTTTTTCTTAAGTTGGTTAGTGAGTCACATATTAGGATTCGTGAAAAAGAGTTAGTCACGTACTGGGATCTGTACATCAAATGGTGGCGTTCATATATTGAAGAGTTCAGAGGTTCTGAAGTGGTAAAAGGTTTCTACTTTAAGTTCATCTATGGGGATTGTAGAGTCTAGAGACAAAGGTTTTGTACTGGATCTGAAACTTCTCTTTACTATAGCGAATTGCTTTTCGGGAAGGTTTCTCTCCAGGTTTTTTACTGTGAAACTGGTTAGTTTTATTGGTTTTCCTGAGTCATCATATCTTGTCTTATTTATTTTTCCACTGCACTTATATTTGACATGATATTGATGTTTGTTTTTTTAACAAGTTTTATGCATAATAAATCTAATTAACAACTTGGGTTCAAAACTTGTTAAATCTATCAATCAAGGTCTAAATTTTCCAACAAAACCGTCAAGGATTTTGACGTGCTTGTCTCTCCTTAATCTTTATTTCTTCATTTCTTGGGCCCGAAACAGTCTACTAAGGTTCGAAAAGACTTGGAAGTTGTGAAAAAGAGTAAGTGCTTCTCTTCCTTTTGTCTTCTTCTTATCTTTCTTTCTCTCTTTATTTATTTATTTTTGACATTTTCTTCATCCTTTCAGGAATGATGACTAGGTTTAGTAAGTAGAAATTAGCCGAAGTTCAAGAAAAGAAGGCCAAGGGTGGAACCATTAGTGGCCTTTTGTCCAAGAAGAAAGCTAGTGACGTCGTTAAGAAAGATCCCGCGAAAACGTCTCCTCCTACCAAGCGCCCTACCTCTCCCACTTCATCACTAGAGATGGTTGCCTCTGGTGGAGAGGAGATTAGGAAGAAGAAGAAATCTAGTGGTAAATCTTTCCTTCCTACCTTTCGGGACAATGTTGATGCGGTAGCTTTGAAGGCCCACAAGGCATTTTCTGTGGATGATCTGAGTCCTCTGATGGTGAAGTCATCTAGCGAGGTGATGTCGTCTCACATTCAGAAGCTTGTGAAGATAAGCATTGTAGGCCGCCTTTTGCTTCTCCTTTTCCTTTGCTTTATTTCCGCTAAGGGAGGTTCTTTGAAGGCTTTAAGGGAGTCTTTGTTCGTCTTTAGGAAGTTCTTGGACTTAGAAAATAAGGTGGCTACGTCCAAGCCTTTGATCTAGTCTTTATCTGTTGAGAATGAGACGTTCAAGACTAAAGTTGCCATCCTTGCTGCTGAGGTTGAGAATGACAAGGAGCGTGTGGCAACCTTGGAGAAAATCCTACAAGTGGAGAAGGACTTCTACAAGCTGAAGGACAAGCAGGTTGGTGACTTGGAGCTGAAGCTACAGAATGTTGGGGCCATGGCGGTACAGGATTTTAAAGACTCTGATGAGTATTTTGATGAATTATGCAAGTACTATGTGGAGGGCTTTGATCTTCTCGTGAAGTGGATGGAAAAACATCACCCTAGCTTGGACCTTTGTGGCTTGGCTGTTGAGGACATTGAAAAAGAGCTTATGTTTGATCGTCCTTTTGAGGCTACAACGGAAAATGTGACGGAGGAAGCCACAGATGTTGCTGAAGGAATGAAGGAGGCCACTATTGTAACCCTTAAAGACCCTATCCCTGATGAGCAATAATCTTTTATTTTTTCTACTTTTTTTTTTTTTTTTTTTTAATTTCCTTGCAAGGCAAGAACAATATTTCTCTTGAAGCCCGTTGTTTTAGGCACCTAAACAATTCTTAGATAGGTTTATGGATTTCCTACTTTTAGTCGTAGTAAACAACTCCTTTATGCTTGGACAACCCTTTACAACGATGTTAGTTGTGTTGAGACAACTTTTATGTTTTAGCCTGCATTTGAGAAACATTTTTCCTTCAATTGCGGTGAGATGACTTTTATTCCATTGAATCATATTTGACTAGCTTAGCGACGATCTTTGGTTGTGTTTGAACAAATTAGTGTTTTTAGCTGTGTCTAAACAACTTTTATTGAGTTATGTTTGAATGACGGCCTTAGTTGTATTCTTTAGCTGTGTTTGAACAGCTTTACATTGAGTAATGTTTGAATGAAGATCTTAATTCTGTTTTAACAACTTTGTAGTTTTAGATGTGTTTGAACAGCTTTTTATTGAGTCATGTTTGAATGACGATAACAGTCTTGTTTGAACAACTTAGTATTTTTAGCTGTCTTTGAACAGTTTTTTATTGAGTAATGTTTGAATGACAATGCTAGTTGTGTTTGAACAACTTAGTATTTTTAGCTGTGTTTGAACAGCTTTTCATTGAGTCATGTTTAAGTGACGCTACTAGTTGTGTTTAAACAACTTAGTAGTTTTAGCTGTGTTTGAACAACTTTTCATTGAGTCATGTTTAAGTGACACTTTTAGTTGTGTTTGAACAACTTGGTATTTTTAGCTGTATTTGAACAGCTTTTAATTGAGTCATGTTTGAATGACAGTGTTAGTTGTGTTTGAAAAACTTAGTATTTTTAGCTGTGTTTGAGCATCTTTTTATTGAGTCTTGTTTAAATGACGATGCTAGTTGTGTTTAAATAACTTAGTATTTTTAACTGTTTTTGAATAGTTTTTCATTGAGTCATGTTTGAATGACGGTGTTGTGCTCTACTCGTGACTTAGGGCCGTGGTATTGGAGTGTCTTTTAGGTTAACCATTTTTTGCTTTGTCTTGAATGATGATTATGTTGGTTGTGTTTAGACAACTTTGATTTAGTCAACTTTGGTAGTTGTGTATGAACAACTTCAATGGCTATGATGCCATTGGTTTTGTGCGAATAGCATTTAATTTGAAATTTTAATGACAAAGATCCTTGAGACGTCTCCCAAGGATGACTCCTAAGTGTTGCACACGTTTTGATATTGATAGATCATGGATAATCATTGTTAAATACATGTTGACAAGTCATGGATAATCAGTGATAAATACGCATGGATAATGTTTTCATGTATAATTGATCTTATGAATGATGAAAGTAATGGTTGTCATATATACTGATATGAAGATTAAGCAGCTTGAAAATGTAAAGTGTTCCTTATTGGTAGTATTTCTTCAAGTGTTCTATGTTCCATGGTCGAGGCAGTTCTTTGCCGTCTAGAGGCCTCAGGTAGTAGAAGCCTTCTTTGGAATGACGGATTACTTCGTAGGGGCCTTCCCAGGCTAGTCCCAGTTTTCCTTGAGATGGGTCCTTTGCTGCTTGTGACACCTTCCTAAGGACGAGATCTTCTGTGTTGAACCTTCTTGCCTTGACCTTTTTGTTGTAGTACCTAGCATTCACTTCTCTGTGTTTAGTCATTCGCTTCATAGCTTCTTCTCTGACTTCATCGATTAGGTCTAGGTTGCTATTAAGTTCCTGTTGATTCTTTTGGTCCTCATATGTTTTGACTAGGAAGCTTGTCAATCCTACTTCCACTGGTATGATGGCCTCAATGCCAAATGCCAGTCTGAATGGTGTTTCTCATGTTGGGACTCTTGTTGTCGTCCTATAAGCCTAAAGGATGTTTTGTACCTCCTCAAGCCATGCCCCCTTTGCCCCTTCAAGTCTAGTTTTGATAATTCTAAGCAAGTTTCTATTCGTCACTTTTGTCTGGCTGTTGGCCTAAGGGTGTCTTGGTGAAGAGTAGTGATTCTTGATTCCTAAGTCTTGGCAAAATTTTCAAAACTTGGGGTTGTCGAACTGCTTTCCATTGTCTGATATTATGACATGTGGGACTCCAATCCTAATGATGTTTTTCCATACAAAGCTTGTGACTTTAGCCTTTATTATCATCGTGACTAACCCTACTTCTACCCATTTTGTGAAGTAGTCAATTGCGACGATCAGAAACCTAAGTTGCTTCTTCTTTAGAGGGAAGGGACCCATGATATCAATTCCCCATTAGGCAAAGGGCCATGGTGAGGATATGAATATCATCGTCTCTCCTGGTCTTGTCTGGGCATTTACAAAGCGTTGACACTTGTCGCATGCTCTGGCGATATTGTATGCGTCTTTTTGTAGGGTTGGCCAGTAATATCTTGCTCTAAGCGCCTTTCCTACTAAGGATTTTGCCTCAGCGTGGTTTCCACATATTCCCTTGTGTATCTCGCGGAGCACATAATCTGCTTCTTCAAAAATGGCACATCTTAGATATGGAAGTGAATATCCTCGTCTGTAGAGCACATCGTTAATAATGACGAAGCGAGTTGCTATGATTTTTATCTTCTTTGCTTCCATCTTATCTTCAGGGAGCCGTCCTTCTTTCATATAACGAATGATGGGAGTCATCCACTCGTCTTGTTCTTTTATCTTCAAAACTTGCCCACCTTTTGTGCTTGGCTGCCCCATTATCTCTACACATAGTTCAAAGGTTGCATTGTAGTCATCTAACGAGGCTAATCTTACTAGGAAATCAGCTTCTGCATTTTTGGTTCATAGGATTTGCACAAAGTCTAGGCTGTCAAAGTGCTGTGAGAGTCGTTGGACGATCTTCTAGTACTTCTACATCCTTTCTTCTTTGGCTTCGTAATCTCCCTTCACTTGTCCAATTATTAGCTAAGGATTAGCTTGGACAATAAGATTCTTTGCTTCTAGAGCTTTTTCTAGGCTTAGCCATGTTAACAATGCTTCGTATTTTGCCTCGTTCTTCGTTACTGGGAACTATAATATAACACCATACTTCAATGTTTCTTTTTCTAGAGATATGGGCACTACTCTTGCTCCTTTTACTTTCCTCATTGCAAACCCATCGGTTTTGACCGTCCATGTTTCCATAGGAGGTTATTCTTCCCTATAGGGTTTAGTGAACTCTGCAATGAAGTCTGCCAGTACCTGGACTTTGATTACTGCTTGGGACAGATATTCAATGTCGAATTGGCCTAACTCAATTGCCTATTGGATGAGTCATCCTGCTGCATCCATCTTGTTCATTGTCTTTCTTATGGGTTGATATGTCATGATGACGATGGGGTGTGCTTGGAAATAAGGACGAAGCTTTCTAAAGGCGACCAACAACGTGAAAGCTATCTTTTCCATCCTTGGGTAACTCGCCTCTGCACCTTGAAATGCCTGGCTGGTGTAATAGATGGGTTTCTGCACGTTCCCTTCTTATCTGATCAATACTGTACCTACCACAGTATTGGATACCGCCAAATAAAGGTACAACTTCTCTCCCATCACCAAGGGGCTTAGTAGAGGTAGCTTTGTCAGGTATCCCTTTAACTTGGCAAGGGCTTCCTCGCATTCTTCAGTCCACCGAAAGGCTTTTTTCAATACCTTGAAGAATGGCATGAACTTTTCTGTTGCCCTATAGACGAATTTGTTTAGGGATGCAACCTTTCTTATCAAGCTCTACACCTCCTTCACTGTCTTTGGTGATGCAACCTTTCTTATCAAGCTTTACACCTCCTTCACTGTCTTTGGTGATTTGACCTTGATTATTGCTTTTACTTTTTCTGGATTTGCCTATATACCTCATTGCTTTTAATTTCAAATTGTATTTATGTAGTGTACTGAAGGTTTCTTTGCGATTGTCTAAGTGGTTGGCCTCGTCCTTGCTTTTTACCAGCATATCATCTACGTACACCTCCACAGTCCTTCCAACTTGATGAGAGAACATGCAGTTCACCAACCTTTGGTAGGTGGCTCTTGTGTTCTTCAATCCAAAGGGCATAACTTTGTAGTAGTACAACCTTTGGCTGGTAATGAATGAGGTCTTCTCTTAATTGTCTTCGTCCATGAGAATCTAGTTGTATCTAGAAAATGCATCCATGAAACTCAAGAGCTTGTGTCCAACAATCGAGTCTACCAATTGATCAATTCTTGCAAGGGGAAGCTATCCTTTGGGCAAGCCTTATTTAAGTCTGTGAAGTCGACGCACATCCTCCACTTGCCATTACTCTTCTTTACTATAACCACATTTGCAAGCCAATCTAGATAGAAGACTTCTCTGATGAAATCAGCTTCTAGTAGTTTCTCTACTTCTTCAGTTATAGCTTTGTTGCATTCTGGTGCAAATACTCTTCGCTTTTACTGTACATGTTTGTATTCGGAGTTAACATTAAGATGATGCTGTATGATCTTCCTATCAATCTCAAGCATATCTTCGTGTTTCCAAGCGAAAACATTTTGGTTTGCCCTTAAGAAGGAGATCATTTTCTCTTTCTCAAGGGCTAGAAGTGTCGTTCCAATCTTCAATATCTTCGTCGAGTCTCCTGGGACGATCTCCACTTCTTGTGGTGTTTTTAACGGTTTAGGAATAGGCTCTAGTTCATTGATCACCCATATGTGATTCTCTCCAGATACTAAGGCAGCTTGATATCACTCTTTTGCCAAAACTTGGTCTTCTTTGATTTCTCCTATCCTATGGGCTATTGGGAACTTCACTTTCAAGTAATATGCTGATGTTGCTACTCTTAGTCTATTCAGTGCAAGTCTTCCCAAGATGATGTTGTATGTTGAAGGGCAATCAACTATTAGGAAATCAATTTCCTTAGTGACCTGTGCCAAATAAGTTCTTGCAATCATAGTTAGAGTGACAATGCCTCTAAGGACGATCCTATCCCATGTAAAGCTTACTACAATCATGGTGAAAGGCCTGATCTTCTTTTTATCTAGCTTCATTTGCTGAAATAAAGGCAAGTAGATGATATCTGCTAAGCTTTCATTGTCAATGAGCACCCGATGGATGTTGAACACTTCTACTCTAAGCATGATTAGAAGTGGATCGTCATGGGGTTGCCTAATGCCACGACCGTCTCTCTCTGAAAAGACAATATCGGGTTCGTCATTCCTTGGCATCTTCAATGGAGGGAGCCATGAATGGATGCTGTTTATCTCCCTTCCCTGTGCCTTTTTTGGGGATTTCAACGTTCCACCTATTGTTATTCCTCCCGAGATCGTCTTTACTTCTCCTGCAGTTGGTGTCCCCTATCTCTAGAGTTCTATCTTGGTCGTCCTTCTGTTCATACCTATAAGGGTCTGTCTTTCTGAAGTATTTCTGCAACTTCCCTTGCTGGATTAAAGTTTCCACCTGGTCTTTCAAGTGCTTACACTCATCAGTACGATGCTCATGATCCTTATGGAATCTACAGTACTTGCTCTTGGCTATTCTTTCTATTGGAGTGCTAATTGACTTCGGCCATTGCAGGGAAGGATCATCTCTTATCTGCATAAGCACCTGCTCAATTGGCACTATTAGAGGAGTGAAGTTGGTGAACCTAGGTTTCCTATCTAGAAGCTTTTTCCTTTTCCCTACAGTCTGTCCACCACTTCAAGTCTCCTTCTTCTTATTCGGATTGCTGTTTGTTCCTTCTTCTTTCTTCCTTTTTCCCTTCATCTCCTTTGCGAGCACTGCATCCTCTACATTCATGTACTTCTGGGCTTTACGGAGCAATGCCGCCACTATTTTTGGTGGACTTTTAGTAATTGAGAAGAAGAAATCTCTTGGTAGCAATCCTACTTGGAAGGTTGTTAGAATGACTTGATCTTCAGTTTCATCTACTTGCAGCAGCTCCTTATTAAACGAAGTGACATACTGTCTTAGTAATTCTCCTTCTGCTTGCTGAATGTTGAGAAGATGGCCAGTTGATTTTTTGTGCCTTTGGCCCCCAATGAAATGATGAACAAAACCCTTGCTGAGTTGTTCAAAGTCTGCAATGGTTCCTAGGGGTATCTTGCTGATCTATACTTTAGCTGCTCCCTTTAGTGTTGTTGGGAATGCCTTACACATCACTTCGTTTAGGGTCATCTGCAATAGCATCAACGTCTTGAATGATTCAATGTGATCCAAGGGATCTTTGGAGCCGTCATATTACTCTAACTAGGGAGACAGAATTTTGGTGGGAAGGGATAGTTCAGTACTTCAATAGTGAAGGGTGAGTCCGTCCTTCGAATCACCCCATCTAGATTCTCTCCACCTTTGTCCTTCATAGCACTTTTTAGTTCGTCCACCTCATTCCTCAGGTTGCGGAGCTCATTCTCCACCCTAGTGGAATCTTCTCCTAAAGTTCTGTCTTGCCTATTGGCTTGAGAATTTGATTCTTCTTCATTTTGGTTTTCACCTATTTTTCGATGTTCTGTGTTTTGAGACTCCATCATCTTTCGTAGCTCTTCATTCTGGCGAGTCAGCTCTTCCACATTTGTCAAGAGGGCTTGGATTTGTTGTTGTTGCACAACATCTGGCTGAGGTCCGATTTCTGCTTCCATCTCACACTTTAAGGAACTCTTTTGTCATGGGGAGAGATGGCTTGAATGATTAGCGTTCTCATAGACGGCGTCAAACTGATGATGCAAAAAATCAACAGTTGAGCTCCTTGTCATAATGGATGGACGATGTTGTGAATGGGGTCATCTCTGTGGATAAGAAACCTACAAAATGAACTGAATGGAAGAGTAGCACGCCGGTGTGGCATCAACCAAACCACCTTTGATCCTTAAGTAAGTAAGGTGGAAAGATTTTAGAGAAAAAATGAGTAGAGAGTGATTTCGTAGAATATTTGTGTGTACCTTTAGTTTCTATTATCTTCTCTTTTATAGTTGTATGCCTCATTAATGGGCAATGATGTGTTGCATTTATACTCAACAGCTAGTGCATTACAGAATCTTTTTCTGGAGACCACAGCTCATTCTGTGACCGTTAGTTCGTCAGTTACGTTTTGTCATCAATGATCGTAATAAATGCGTAACGTCTTCTCTAGGTGAATGACGATCTTTGTATAATAACGACCATAAATTTCTAGTTCATCAAATATTATAATTATTTACCTCATAAAGAGTTTTTGGTTCTCTTCACTTATCTGATCAATCTTGTTGCATAGGAAACCTGCAAATACCTAGCAAAGACTGAAAATCAAATTATGTATTTTACCTACCACATAGAATGCAGTGAGAATAATAGCCCATTAGCATAAAATTTATAAATATATATAGATATATGGATAAGAATCATGCATTATTTACCAAAAAAAAAAAAATCTGTGAATCAAAAAGAACAACAAATTTTATTTCAAAGTGAGACTAATAAAATCAAGAAATAATCATTTTATTGAAAGCCTCAAAACGCCAAGGAGGTAGATTTTATGACTGGTTGAGAAAAATTGGTGGCGGGTGCTCCATATGTTGTTCTTTCTCTAGTTCATATATTACTTAGCATTGGATGTTTCATTCAATCACTTTAGCGATATGTTCATTATCCGTTGTACTTTTTATTAATTGATATATAAATATAAATCATCTAAGCTAAATAAGAATTGCAATTTGATTATAACTCATTCATCACAAACCGAGCACTACATGCATATATATCTAGAACTATATTAATTTTGATTTAATTGAAATTACTTTTTTTTTTTTTTTTTTATAATCTAAATGAAGTTACTTTTATCTTAAAAATATTTTCTCCTATTTATAGCTTTTCCAATTCTAAAGTCTCTCGTAGCTCCATAATTAACATTAAAAAATTAATTACATGAATTATAGAAGATGAAGTAGCTGATATGTGGTAAAAGAAGTTTATGTAAAAATCAAATAGGAATACACAAATTGCTACTTTATCCAAAAAAAGAAAAAGAAAAAGTCGATAAGAACAAAATTTGGTGTAGGCGTGTAGGTACTTAGAGCAACACAACTTCTAAACTTTTACTACAATTTGGTGAAGCCTCTTGAAAGAATTTGAATTGTGATCAAATTATCAACTTAGAAATTATAGGAGAAGAAGATAAAGACAAAGGAATGCCGATATATATATATATATTTTTTTCAAATTTAACAAAATTTTTGTAATTTGATGAAATCACTTGGTGCAATTATAGTGTTTAAGCCTAATTTTTATTATATAGTATACGATGATATGATATAAATATAGATTATCCACCATCTAAAAACAGCAAATATGGCCAATAAATAAATAAAATTTTAAAAGCACTCTCGCTGTTGGTGGTTTCTTAAGCACAAACTTTATTCCACTATTTTCTCAAAAAAAAAAAAAAAAAAAAAATTTATTCCCCTAAATCTTATCTACTAGCTTAGCTTAAAATACTAGTTCCTACCACTCTTTTCATGTTGAAAAGGCTAGACTCTTGCCTTTAGTAGGTAAGATGTGCAATTTTTCTTCCTCGATTTTTCCTTTGAAAAATGGGAAAAAAATGTTGACTATCTTCAGATGGTTATCCCATAGGTAGCACACAATCTTCATCACAAAAAAGGGGAAAAAAAAAAAAAAAGGAAGGATGATTGGCATGACGCTGATCTTCTTTTGCCTTGTTACGATATCCGTAGTAGTTACCGTGGTTTCCTATATATCTGTATGCTTAATGTGTATGGCTTTTACGCGATCCCCAACCCCAATCACCAGGGACCAAGGCTTAAACAACATGGAACGAGGCCTTGATAAAGCCATTGTCGATAGCTACCCGAAACTCCTCTACTCACAGGCCAAGCACCAAAAGGGTGATTCAATTGCTTTCTGCTGTTCAATATGCTTGGCTGATTACACAGATACTGACAGGTTGAGGATGCTACCTGATTGTGCTCATGTCTTTCATCTCAAGTGTGTCGACCCCTGGTTACGAATGCACCCTTCCTGTCCCATCTGTCGAAAATCACTGCTCCCATCTCCTCTTGCTGTTGGAGCAACCCTTTGACGGCTCGATAAGATTGATGACAGGAACAAGGGTATGGATTTGAAATTCCATCCATTTTAGATGTTTAGGTAAACACTACAAAATTTTGTATCGATTCATTAGGTACGTGTTGACCATTCTGTGATGGATTTCTTATTTATTCTTGTAGCTGAGAAACTACAAACTTTGATTCACCCAATTAACAATAATGCATTGGATGACTCTTTTGGCATTTCCAATATCAATAGGTTGAATGTGTGAGTCGTCAATGTATTCAATAGTGTACTTAGCGAATTTGAAAGTTTCCAAAAGAGGAAAAGATAAAATAAAATGGCCAAGTGATTTTCGAGGTAATTTCTAGTCTTTGGGTGATCCTGTTCTTAATTTTTCCCCATTTCCAGCTAACAAAAGGTCCTATTCCAGACATAACATTTATCAGTTTTTGGACTAACGGTACGCTTTGAGCATAATATGTTTTCGAGTTCTGTTTTTATTTTTGTTTTTGTATTCTTGAACAACCTAGAAAAAATGGGAAAAAAAGAACAAGTCATTATGATACAACGCGCTTCCTAACCTATTTTTTGTTATTTTTAGGTTTGGTTAACTCTAAGAACACGTTTGATAGGAGTGATTTAAGGAAAGAAGAAAAAAAGAGAGAGAATAGGGAAGAAAATAAAATTTTGTGTTATTTGTTGGGAGGGAAAATAGGAGGAATTTTGGTGGGACTAGAGCATTTCTTTCCGAGGTCCACCCAAAACCAATCGATCCAATTTGGAGAGAAATTGGATAGAAAAGATGGCTTCAATCCAATGACAGTTTTGCCTCATTTTAACGTAGCATTCCTAGCCGCTGCTTCTTTCACTTTTTTATTTTTATTTTTTGGGGTCCAGCTGTTGCTCCTATTTATAACTAACTTTACCATTTTTATCATTATTTTTTTAACAACACCAACGTTCAGGACCCTAGCTTCCACAATTCATTTGAGATTTTTTTTCTTTATTTTTTAAAATTTTTATTTTAACTAATTTAATTAATCTCATTTTTTATGTATAAAATAAATAGAGAGAAATAAGTTTAAATACAGTAATAATATTATTGTTGTCACTTTTATAATGTGTCTGAGCATTGTAATATTAATTAATTAAAATGGATTTATATTATAACATAAATGTTAAGATATGAGAGTTAGTAGAAGATAAAAAGTTAGTGATATGTTTAATCCCACATTGAAAATAAGAGAGACTATTTTATTCTTTTTAACTGCGTTGATTAATAGGTTGATATATATTGTAGCAATTTGTGGGTTAGATACATTTTGAACAATTTCCTTACTCATTAGTGAGCAAATGACGCCATCACCCACTTAATGGGTTGGTTGTTAGGACTATTTCTTTCTTCAGAAGCTCCTTTATCTCATCCGATTAATTGTGTAACTTAAGTCCATTAGATTTATGTCTAACAATTAACTTCAATATTTAATTGCAAAGAAGGGTATTCTTTTTTGTGGAGCTTTATGCTTGAACACTTTGTGCAGATGTTGTTCTAATTATACAACATTTGTTGGACTGTTGTATCCTGAGGCCAGAGAAGGTCGGCACCAATTACAAAGTTTAGCCAACTAAGGACTTGAATCTTCTTGAAGAAAGCGAGTGTCGTGTCTCAATCTAAATAGTGTTGTGTATTTCTTATCTTTAAATTAATAATATTCAGAAGTATCATTCAGCTTTTCTTTGTGTTATTTCCATTATTATTGTGTTTGCACTAACAATATCTAATTATTTCTTATATACTAAGTAGTTAGGACATACGAGTAAATTCATGCAAATTACCTTTTTCCATTCTTTCACGTTTCTCTTTAACCATACAAATGAGTTTTCTATTCCTCCACTTTTCTACCACCTCCTACCAAACACATTAAGTGAAAACTAAAAAATTTTTTATCTTCACACTAATCTACTCCAACCAAATGAAGCCTAAGAGTCCATTTAGTTGCAGGAATGGAAAAACGAGAGAATAGATAATGGAGAGAGGATAAAAGAGTAAAGAAATAGAAGAGATTTTAGTTTTCTTCATAGTTTTTGGTTTATGTGTGAAAAAATGGAGGGATGAAAGACTCTTTTATTATGATAGAAAATATCGTTTATAAAATTTACTTTCCTAATTACCCATATTACATAATTTTTTAAATAAATATTTTATAAGGGAAAAAAAACTGGAGTTGGTTATAAAAAATCATAACAAATGTTAAAGTGGGTAAAAAAGAAGAGAAAACCCTTCTTTTCTCAATCAAACACTTGTTTCCCTCTTTTCTGTCCCTACTTTTCTATCCTTCATATTTTCAGACCCTAAGAAGAATCATAATCTAAGATGCCAATATTTTTTTTTTTTTCATTATCTTTCTAATATTTGACAACATCTTATGCAGTTGAATTTAATTAAAGGAACAAGCATATTGATACGCCAAATTTCACAGAGTTAAATTATCAACTTATAATGAGAGAATTATATTTAAACTTTCTGAGACCCTTTCCAGGCTTTTGAAATTAAAAACTAGGAACCTTTTTGAAATCCACCCCCGTGAACCACAGCCACTCTTTCTCACCTACCCACTCTCTCACCAACCTATCCGACCCCCGCCCTCGTCTTTTTTTTTTTTTCTTTCTTGGTTTCTCTTGCTGCCTCTCAGCCTCTGTATCGTGGAAAAGCAATGCTTCAAACATGCCGGATTTTAAAAACCCATTATTCCAAATCTGAAAAAAAAAAAAAAAAAAAAAAAAAAAAAAAAAAAAGCCGGTGCTATTTTGTTCTTTCCTTCCTCCACCAAGGTGCGTTTCAGGAAAAAAGTAAAAAAGAAAAAAAGAAAAAAAAAAGGATTTGTTTAGGACGTGTGTACAGCCGCATTCAAGCGGCACGCCGAGTCACGAAGTGTCTGACACTGGTGCGGCGACCAGATTGCTGCACCTGTACTTCCCATATTCATCCACATATGATTAAGAAGTTTGCTAGAAAGTCAACTAATAGGAATTTATCTTATCCCTCGCTTATCACTAAACTTCTTTATGAGTTTCATGTTCCTTCACACATATATAGTGTTAAGGACATATTTTATGTAGTTGGCTAATCCTTTGACAAAACGCATTTTACTTGTATTTGGGTAGATCTAGGATGTGTTTAATACTTCAAAGAACATGTTGTTCAAGTTTAGTATTAACGCCATGAAGATTAGACCAAGAAACAAGTGAAGAAAAAGTGTATACTAAAGCTGGACACCTGGCGAACACTTGCTGGACACCTGCGGATAGCTGCTGGACAGATAGCTACCTATCGAGGTATCTATCGAGGTTTAATGAGTCTCGACAGCTGTCCGATCGATCGAGATATCTATCGAGGTTACGGGAATTCAGATTTCCAGATCTGATTTTTGGGCCAGACTTTTATATTTGTGTAGGGTTTCTTTTCTCACAACCCTAGGTATATATAAGGCTTATTTTTGAGGCCGTCACACAAGAGAATATAAGGTGAACATATGCAAAAGGTGACTGAAGCCTTATTCTCTCTGAAAGAAGCTACTGCGTCTTTGCATCTTAGGGTTTTGTAACCAAGTACTTGTTGATCTTCATTGTTGATGAAGTGAAGAACTTTGCAGCCAACATTCTTCTTCTTCAAGTTGGTGAGTGAGTCACGAACTGGGATTTGTGCAAAGAAGTTAGTCACGTATTGGGATTTGTACATCAAAGGGTGGCGTTCATATATTGAAGAGTTCAGAGGTTCTGAAGCAATAGAAGGTTTCTGCTGTGAGTTCATCTACGGAGATTGTAGAGTTTAGGGACAAAGGTTTTGTACTAGATCTGAAACTTCTCTTTACTATAGTGGATTGCTTTTTAGGAAGGTTTCTCCCCAGGTTTTTTATTGTGAAACTAGTTAGTTTCATTGGTTTTCCTAGGTCATCATATCTTGTCTTATTTATTTTTCCACTGCACTTAGTTTTGACATGATACTGATGTTTGTTTGTTTTAACAAGTTTTATGCATAATAAATCTAATTAACAACTTAGGTTTAAAACTTGTTAATTCTATCAATCGGGGTCTAAATTTCTCAACAAGTGGTATCAGAGCGGGTACACTCTGATTGGATTAATTTCCTGAGTGTGATCCTTGATCCCCGTTGTCATGGAATTTCTTGGTGAGTTATTAAAAGTCTTGAGTATTTTAACTCAATTTCAAGAGAATTTTAATTCTTCTATGTCTTTTAGTAGTCATACTAGGACACGTGCCTTTTCATCTTCACAGCCAAAGACTCGTGCTGTGTGGGTGAGAAAGGAGCCTAAGACTTAATTGTCTTTTCTATTTGTCCTCTGCTTTAATTCTTTCTATCTGTAGTAGGACTCTATTTGCTTGATTTCTTATCTGCTCTTGGAATCATGCTTTCATGCATCTGCACCTTTCTATCATGTTCTCATGCATATGCATCTTTCTTTCATGCTTTTATGATTGTTTATCTGTTTTTGTTTGGTTGTTTAGTTTTTATTTTGTCTTGTTTTCAAAATTAAAAAAAAAAAAACGAAAAATCAGACAAATACAAAAACAATGTGTGTTTGTGAGCAGTGGTTCATGTGAACTTTTGAAATGGCCATTGAAACAGAGTTTTCTAAACCTTGTATCACCTGAAGCTTAGATGAGCATTCTTCTGCACAACTAAGCAAGTGAGCTTTGTAGCTCTTTGTTTGTGATGAGTAAGGTGGAGTGATCTCTTCTTCTTAACACTCGTATCACTCTTTTTGATGGGTTGAACTAGAAAATCCTAAGAGAAAGACATAAATAACCATCTCACCACTGTTACTCGCCAATCATAATATGACATCTGTATACTTCGGCATAGCGAAAGTGCAATGTCAATGATATCTATATGCTTCGGCATAGCAAAAATGCAATGTCATAAGCTTAACATAATTGGGTATTTCTTTTCTTTCTCTTGTATGCCCATGCATGATATGCTTAATAAAAGAAAATATGCAAAGAAATAAAAAGCAAAAAGATCAAAAATGCTTTAAAATATGGTTGCAAGCGTGTTTTCTAGGAGATGTGGGAGTTATAGGATGTACCTCAAAGGTGATAGTCCCCATCAAGCAATTATAATTGTGTGTGAGTTAAAGTGATTTTCTCATATCTCAAATCGTCATAACATTGAGACACTTATGCAATCTTGCGATGTTTTCACACATAACATGCAATATTCTTTGCTATTTTTGATACATGTGCAAGTACAATGTGATTTGGCCATCACAAGGTTTACATGCGTTAATGTATGCTCACTAAACTATCTTAACTTATTTTTGAAATATAAAATTGGTTAAACTTGTTTAGTGTGTGTGTGCGCGTTTTGAGATACATGTGCTTAATTTTTCTTCTTGAGAGATGATTTTGAGAGCTTAATGTGTTGCTTGGATCTTTGGTTGAGTTGCATGCATGATTGCATTCATGTCTGTGTTTTTCCTCTTTTGAAAAACTGTTTTTAAAGGCATCTCGACACATCCTCGACATCTCTCGATACCTGGCTTATCTGTCGAGATCTTTAGTTGCATGTTATCGCATTCTCGACACCTCTCGATAGCTAGGTGGATCAATCGAAAAAATTTTTGTCTCCTCGATAGCTTCTCGATAGTTGTTCGATCCATCGAGGTCTGCTCGATAGCTCCTCGATACCTCTCGATCGATCGAAATTCTCTGCATGCATTGTTTTTCACATGTTTTGCATGTCTCTCTTATCTTATCATCCATAGCATCTTGTTTCATTACATTCATGCATTTTTATGGATTCTTTGTGCCCCCTTGATCATCTTTATTTTTCTCGGTACCTTCTGTCAATCGTGACAAAAAGGGGGAGAAATTGGAGAATTTGTGGTTTCTTTCTTTAAGATTCTACAAGTTAGGGGGAGAAATACATGCCCTTGTAAGGGGGAGTTGTGTTTCATCTTGTTAGGGGGAGTGTTTATCTCTTTGTTCATGTACCTAGGTCTTGTGACCATTTTTACATACAGCATGGTATTTATCAAGTGGTATATATATATATGATGATGTATGTTTTCTTCACCTATCTCTACATGTGTTGTTTCTTTTCTATCTTTATACACATGTTTCTTTATTTGTATGTAATCTATTATTTCTGCTTCACACAAAGATGCCTTGATGTGTTTTGTTTAAAGTGTTTCAGAAATACAGGTTATCAAAGTCTTCCATGCCATGAACTCTCTTCTTGCAAAGTTTTTCAAGAGTTTGTGTTAGGGTAGATTTTATTGCATTCAACAAGTGAGTATGAGTTGAGTGGTTTATGACTTCTCTCATATTTTCATTTGTTTGTTGTGGTTTTGTCACGGATTGCCAAATGGGGAGATTGTTAATGACATATTTTATGTAGTTGGCTAATCCTTTGACAAAACGCATTACTTGTATTTGGGTAGATCTAGGATGTGTTTAATACTTCAAAGAACATGTTATTCAAGTTTAGTATTAACGCCATGAAGATTGGACCAAGAAACAAGTGAAGAAAAAGTGTGTACTAAAGCTAGACACCTAGCGGACACCTGCTGGACACCTGCGGATAGCTGCTGGACAGATAGCTATCTATCGAGGTATCTATCGAGGTTTAATGAGTCTCGACAGCTGCCCGATCGATTGAGGTATCTATCGAGGTTACGAGAATTCAGATTTCTAGATCTGATTTTTGAGCCAGGCTTTTGTATTTATGTAGAGTTTCTTTTCTCACAACCCTAGGCATATATAAGGCTTATTTTTGAGGCCGTCACACAAGAGAATACAAGGAGAACATATGCAAAAGGTGACCGAAGCCTTATTCTCTTTGAAAGAAGCTACTGCGTCTTTGCGCCTTAGGGTTTTGTAACCAAGTGCTTTTTGATCTTCATTGTTGATGAAGTGAAGAACTTTGCAGCCAACATTCTTCTTCCTCAAGTTGGTGAGTGAGTCACGTACTGGGATTCGTGCAAAGAAGTTAGTTCGTATTGGGATTCGTGCACCAAAGGGTAGCGTTCATATATTGAAGAGTTCAGAGGTTCTGAAGCAGTAGAAGGTTTCTGCTGTGAGTTTATTTACGGAGATTGTAGAGTCTAGGGACAAAGGTTTTGTACTAGATCTGAAACTTCTCTTTACTATAGTGGATTGCTTTTCGAGAAGGTTTCCCCCCAGGTTTTTTATTGTGAAACTGGTTGGCTTCATTGGTTTTCCTAGGTCATCATATCTTATCTTATTTATTTTTCTGCTGCACTTAGTTTTGACATGATATTGATATTTGTTTGTTTTAACAAGTTTTATGCATAATAAATCTAATTAACAACTTGGGTTTAAAACTTGTTAATTCTATCAATTGGGGTCTAAATTTCCCAACATATAGTTTTGGTCCTCACCTTTTCCTCTTGCCATTGATGCTTGTACCTTGCATCTCAGTTCTGGCCATTTGCATTAGCCACACCAAGATGCCCCTCAAGGCGATACAAATGATGAGATGCTTATAAGGCTGTGAACAGGTACATGTGAAGATTACTAATGATACAGCAACAGGGCTTTACTGATGCAGGATAATGTGCAGTTGGTCAAGTCCTTTATACTACAGAAACGGCATGTAGTTTAGTGATAGTCTTTTTAAAACTGATTGTAGTTCAGTGTTGGTTAGTAAGTGTTGAGTTAGTTACTGTTAATAGACACGTGTACAGTCAAGATTAATAGTTAGTTTTCCTTAGATCACGGGTGTTAGTTAAATTAGACAGATGGTATATATATGTATCAGTTCTGAATGTATTATGGTGAGTGAAATAATACAAAATCACAATTGTTCATTTTTTTCCCAATTCTCTCTAGATTCTAGGTTTTCTCTCATGGTATCAGAGCCATCAATGGCGTCCTCTGCGAGTTCATTTTCCTCTGCTTCGAGTTTAAGCACAAATACGCACTCTTCGATTTCTACTCATGGAGTTGATCCTTCGTTGCTGCTTCTGTCTAACATGGCGAGTATGGCAACAATAAAACTTGATTACAAAAACTATTTGGTTTGGAGACACCAAATTGAGGTGATTATGAATGCTTTTTGAATGATAAATTTCATTGAAGATAATCTTGAAGTTCCAGATCCTCTTCTCAAGGATGGCTCAGGGAATTATACCATTGAAGCTAATCCAGAGTATGTTCAATGGAGGAATCGGGAACAGGCACTATTCACATTTATCAATTCTACTCTCTCTTTGTCAATTTTGGCTCTCACAGTGGGTCAAAGATCTGGTAGAGGAGTCTGGAAGGTCTTGAAGAAATGATTTGCTTCAGTTTCTTGATCTCATATTCTTAGCTTAAGAGATGAGTTGATGAGCATCAAGAAAGGTTCATAAAGTATGAACACCTTATTTCAAAGAATCAAAGAAATCCGTGACAAGCTTGGTGCTGTGGGAGTGTGTGTTGATGAGGAAGAACTTATTCATTTAGTTCTTAAAGCTCTGCCGTTGGAGTATGATGCATTCTGTTCTACGATACGAACTAGGAGTGATATAGTTACGTTTGAGGAGTTAAACACTCTACTCAATGCTAAAGAATGATCTATTAAAACAAGGTCTGGACTTAGAGATTCATCCTCATTTGCTATGGCAGCTAATCAGTTTAATTCAACCATCGTGGTCATAGAAATGGTAGAGGTCCTAATGGTGGACAATTTTCTGGTGGTGGTCAATTTCCAGGTAGTCCATCGAATCATAATCAATTCTCTACTAATCAGTCTCAGTTTCTTGGTCAATCTTTCAATGGTCAAGTTCAGTCTCAGTCCAAGTCTAATTTCTCCCAAGGTCAGAGGCCAATGTGTCAAATTTGTGGTGAAAATGGTCATACTGCTCTCGATTGCTATCATAGGATGAATTTTGCCTATCAAGGTAGACATCCTCCAGCTAAGCTTGCTGCAATGGCTGCTAGTTCCATGGCTGCTCAGACAGGTCATTCTTCCAATCAGAATTGGCTCACTGATACGGGTGCCTCTGATCATATTACATCTGATCTGGCTCATCTTTCTTTACAACAACAACCTACAGCTGGTGAAACTGTGATAGTAGGTAATGGGCAAGAATTACCAGTTACTCATATTGGACATGGTAAGCTCCTTACCCCCTTGCATCGTTTCAATCTTAATAACATACTTAGAGTACCTCAAATAGCCTCAAATTTACTCTCAGTTCATAAATTTTGTTTGCAAAATAATGCCTTTTGTTATTTTGATGCTTACCAGTTCTCAATTCAGGATTTACCTACGGGGAAGATCCTTTACAGAGGGCTGAGTAAAGATGGTGTCTATCCTATTCCAATTCTTGCTTTTGATTCATCTTCATCCACATCTTTCAATTCCAAGTGTTTTGCTGCTATTTTTGCTCAGACTTTGCTTTGGCACCAAAGACTTGGGCATCCTTGTTCCAAGATTTTACATTCTGCTTTACATGATGGGCCTTCTGTTTCCATTTCCTCATCTTGTGACATTTGTTCTCAATGTGTTTCTTGTATAAGTGCTAAGATGCACAGACCTACTTTTCCTAGTCATGAATCTTGAACTACTTTTCCTTTGGAATTCATACACTCTGATGTTTGGGGTCCTGCTCCTTCTGTTTCTGTACTTGGTCATAGATTCTATGTGATATTTGTTGATGATTTTAGTCGTTTTACATGGTTATTTTTTCTTAAACAGAAATCAGATGTCTTTAGTGTGTTCGTCCATTTTAAATCTCTAGTTGAGAATCAATTTAATACCAAGATTAAGACTTTGAGAACTAATGGTGGTGGTGAATTTATTAATCACAAATTTCAGTCTTTTTGTCTAGATCATGGTATTTCCCATCAACTTTCCTATCCTTATACTCCTCAGCAAAATGGGGTGCCTGAACGGAAGCATAGACATATTGTTAAGACTAGTTTGGCTATGCTTCACAAGTCTAATCTTTCTTTGTCTTATTGGTCTTATGCCATTAGTACTGCTGTTTATCTTCTTAACGGGCTTCCATCTTCTTCCCTTAATTTTGTCTCTCCATGGCATAAATTATATCTTAGGAAGCCTTCTCTTAATGCTTTAAAGGTTTTTGGTTGTGCTTGTTTTCCATTCTTGAGGCCTTACTCTTCTTATAAATTTGATCCTAAGTCTAGGTTGTGTATTTTTTTAGGCTATCCACCTCTTTCTAAAGGCTACCTCTGTTTGGAGGTTTCCACTGGAAAGATTTATATTTCTCCTCATTGTATTTTTCATGAATATGTTTTTCCTTCTCTCTCAAGTGTGGATTCTGTGTCTTCCTCCTCTTCTTCTCCTTAAGTCCTTGATCCTTGGATGGCCACTTTACTTCCTTTAGCTGTTACTAGTATTCCTTACTCTTCTGTTTTGCCTGATTCTATTTCTTCCTCTGACTTGCCTCATTCTGATTCTTTGTCTCCTCTTCCTTCTGTTGATTCTTCTTCTTTGGTCTCTGATGTGATTCCTAGTCCTACTCAAGACCTTTCTCCTGCCCTTCCTAGAATGTTTACCAATTTTCTGTTGATTCTGCTTCTTTACCTGCTCCTAGAATGTTTACCAATTTTCATCCTATGCTTACCAGGTCTAAGAATGGTATTTTTAAGCCCAAAGCCTTTACTGTTCAGACTGATTATGCTGTTACTGAGCCACCTTCTTATGCTGTGGCTTCCAAGTCTCCTCATTGGGTGGAGGCCATGGACTCTGAATTTGCTAGTCTTAAGCAACAACACACCTGGTCTTTTGTTCCTTTTCCTTGTGGTAGGTTGTAAATGGGTATATAAGGTTAAGAGGGATAGCAGTGGCAATATAGCTAGATATAAGGCAAGGTTGGTGGCCAAAGGGTACTTGCAACAATATGGTTTGGATTATGCAGAAACTTTCAGTCCTATTGTAAAGCCTGCTACTGTTAGGATTATTCTTGCTTTAGCAATGCAATTTGGCTGGTCTCTTAGGCAACTGGATGTGTCCAATGCCTTTCTTCATGGGGTTTTATATGAGAAGGTGTACATGTGTCAACCCCCTGGTTATAAGGACAAATCCAAGCCTGATCATGTTTGTCTCTTGCACAAGGCTATCTATGGACTTAAGCAGGCTCCTCAGGCCTGGTTTGATAGTTTCACCACTCAGCTCTTCCATCTTGGTTTTCATGCTTCTTCAGCTGATAGTAATCTCTTTGTTCTGATTCATTCCTCTCATATTGTGTATTTGCTGCTTTATGTTGATGATATTATCATCACTGGTAATCATTCCTCTTTTGTTACTAAGATTGTGGGTCAGCTTGGTGCTTCCTTTGCACTTAAGGATCTTGGTTCCTTAAATTACTTTCTTGGTCTTCAGATTGAGCACACTGCCTCTGGACTTTTTGTTCATCAAACAAAGTATGCTCAAGACTTACTTGCTAAGTTCCATATGCTTGATTGTAAGCCTTGCTTTACTCCTTGTGCTTCTAATTATCATTTGGTACCTGCTCACAGTCCTCTTCTCTTTGTCCTATGCTGTGTAGCAAGCCTGCCAATTTTTGAGCAAGCCTACCCAACATCATCTTATTGTAGCGAAACGCATTCTCAGATACTTGAAAGGGTCCTTGCATTTGGGGATTAACTTTAGGCCTGGTCCCTTGACTCTTTCTGCTACTGTGATGCTGATTGGGCGACTGATCCTGTGGATAAGAGGTCTATTTCATGTTTGGTTGTGTTTTTGGGTGGCTCTCCTATCACTTGGTCTGCTAAGAAACAACGCACGGTCTCTAGATCATCCACTGAGGCTGAATACAGGTCCTTGGCATCCACTACTGCTGAGCTTTATTGGTTGAGAATGTTGCTTAAAGATCTTGGTGTTTATTTGTATCATCCTCCTATTCTATGGTGTGATAATGTTTCTGCTCTTGCCCTCACTTCTAATCCTGTTTTTCATGCTCGGTGTAAGCATATAGAAGTTGATTATCACTTTGTGAGAGAGAAGATTTTGAATAGGGATCTTGTGGTTAAGTACATTGCTACTTCTGATCAGTTGGCTGATGTGTTTACCAAGTCTCTGCCTTTTCCCCGCTTTTCCTTTTTGGTGCACAAACTCATGGGAGTTTCTCCCTCTCGTTTGAGGGGGGATGTGAAGATTACTGATGATGTAGCAACAGGGCTTTACTGATGCAGGATAATGTGCAGTTGGTCAAGTCCTTTATACTGTAGAAACGGCATGTAGTTTAGTGATAGTCTTATTAAAACTGATTGTAGTTTAGTGTTGGTTAGTAAGTGTTGAGTTAGTTACTGTTAATAGACACGTGTACAGTCAAGATTAATAGTTAGTTTTCCTTAGATCACATGTGTTAGTTAAATTAGACAGATGGTATATATATGTATCAGGTCTGAATGTATTGTGGTGAGTGAAATAATACAAAATCGCAATTGTTCATTTTTTTCCCAATTCTCTCTAGATTCTAGGTTTTCTCTCAGTACAAAGTCAAGGTACTAAGGCACAAGTCCAGCCATTGGAGGCTGACATTCTCCAATAGCTAATGTAGAACATGCTTCAGATTGAAGAGCAAGAGGGTGGTTTAAAGCCATAGGCATTAGTATTCCTTCTTCCTCTGCTATGGTGCTGGGGATTCGGGCTTTGACAACCTCATCTAACCATGAGTCAAATGTAGCTGATTTTTAGGAAAAACACACATCAAGCTTGTAGTCCTTAGTTGATCCATCCTTTTTCTAGGCTATTGTGCATCAATGGATAGCAATTATGTGGTCACAATCATAGCTATATCTCTCATTCTTCCAGAACATATCCCCCGCTTTCCTATTTCTTGTGCCATAACCCTAAGTCATAAGTCTCCACTTCCTCAAACCTTGGTTGGGATGATTTTACTAACACCATTGTGGTGCAAGTTTCTTTATAGCCGAAATAGAATAAATGGCTCATTTGTTTTGGGATGGGCATCTGTTTCGGCTTGAATTCTTTTAGGCATCAACATTTTCTATAGAAAAGTTTTGGGCTATTCTGCAGGCCCAGTGCGATGCATAATTGGGTCTGATGTTGTGTATATTTATGCAGTAAGTAACTTTAAAAGGTCCTAGGCCTTCCTTTTGAAGCCATTCATGTGGAGTTGGGCCTGCAAAGTCTTATAACAAATCCCTCAAAATGCTAAAATTAATGGATTTATTACATTAGTTTATAGTTGTCAAAATGTGAATCGTATAATGAATCGATTCTTGATTTTCTAGTATTGTGTATTGTATCGTATCATGTACCGTAAGATACACAAATACTTGATAACATTTATAAAAAAATTATAGAGACACAAATATAAAGGGTATATTTATTATATATTTTAAATATGTTCTGACTAATTTATTCATCACCTATGTAGTAATATTTAACAAGCGAACTAAATAAATGAAACTTAATTGTGTTTATAACATACATATTCAAATTGCTTAAATTCAAAAGTAATAATATATTACAAATGACCAAGAACTAATTTATTTTCATCATATTGTCTAATCAACCTCATTTAAGTCAATGTTATCATAACGTTTATCATTTTGCAAACTTCTTTTTTTATTAAAATTTTCTTTATCATCATTAACATTTATTATCTTTTCTTGTTCTTTTTATTTTGATAATTTAAAAAAAAGATTTCTTGGCATTCTAGTTTCTTGGACTTGTAACAATAATGACAAAAATAAAAAAAAATAATTATATTTTCAATTAATATCTTATACATAGTATAGAAAATAAATGTGTATATATCAAAGTGAAGTGTAAATGCATATTGTTGTGGTGGGTCTTTTGTGTTTTTGGGCTTGATTTCTCCTACTGTACCATGACCCGTGGTTTTGAGGTAGAAGGGTAGGGGCTGACCTAAGTGAAATACACCTTAGGCTAGATTATGCACAAGTTAGGCTATCCTAGTGTACACGTGCCATGTACAACGTGCTCACGGTAAAAACAACTTTTACAGATATTATAGCAGGAAACAGAATACGACAACATAACTAAAACATCTTTACAAATAATAATAACGCTTCAATAACACAACAAAGCATAATAATGAGGTTATGGCAGAATAATACAATCATGATTGATAGGCCAAGAATGTATTGACCCCTTTGGTAAATTAATCATTTAATTAGCCAAGTTAATTAATTAGATTTAATTACATACAATAAGCGTGGTAGCACAAACAAATCACCAACTAAGTTAAATGCAATGGAAAATAAATATGACATGTGATTTGTTTACGAATGGAAAAAACCACCGAGGCAAAACCCCTCTGGGTGAATTTAAGGTCACCATTTCTAATAATCCACTATTATCAAAACAAGCGGTTACCAGTAAAAGGAATCTTAGTACCTAATGCCAACCTACAGTTGAACTCTTACCCCAATACCTAGTTGGACTTGTAATGTAGTAACAATCTCTCCTTTCAATGCATGGCTTTGAGTACGTGACTAACCAATTGATGCATGGATCCAAGTACGTGACTAACACACCAACTTGAGGAAGATGTTGGCTACAAAGTTCTTCAATTCATCGAATGATGAAGATCAAGAAACTCCTTGGTTACAAAACCCTTGGCGCAAAGATGCAATAGCTTCTTCAAAGAAAAGATGAATTAGGGCAAATTGTCTCTGGTCATAATATGCATGAATAATCACTTTGCATCCCTTGAGACGACCCTTAAAATAATCCTTATATATGTCTAGGGTTGTGAGAAAGAAAACCTTTCACAAATACACTTGTATGTGCGTGAAAAAAAATTTGAAAATCTTAACTTCATAATTCTTGATAGATACTGTTTCTGTTAAGCAACTGTCAAGTATAAGAATTAAACCTTGATAGATATCTATCTGTCGAGTTTTAAGGAACAACACTTCTTTACTTGTTTCTTGGACATATTTGCATGGTTTCAATACTAGATTTGAACTCTTATTCCTTGAAGTACTAAACCCATCTTAGATCTACCCAATAACAAGTAAAATGCGTTTTGTCAAAGGATTAGCCAATCTTACATAACATATGTTCTAACAAGTTCCATATATGTTCTAACAATCTTCCCCTTTGAAAATCCATGACAAAACCACAATAAACAAATGAAGTATGAGAGAAGTCATAAATCACTAAACTCATAATCGCTTGATGAATACAATAAAATCTAATCCTAACACAAAGTTTTGAAAAACTTTGCACGAAGAGAGTTCATGGCATGATAGATTTTGACAACCTGTCTTTTTGAAGCAATTTAAATAAAACTCATCAATACATCTTAGTGTGAAACAGAAATAAAAGATTGCATTACATAAAAAAATAAGTGTATAAAGAGAGAAAAGAAACAACACATGAAGAGATAGGTGAGTAAACATACATCATATATATATATATATATATATATATCAAAATATAAGTACAATGTATCTCAAATGGTCACAAGATTGGTATACATGAGGTAAAAGTTAAAGAAAGAAAAGAAAATAGATAATAACCTCACTACATCCCTCATAAATGTAAACACTCCCCCTAACAAGAATGCTTCATGCTAACTCTCCCCCTAAATACATGACTATTTTCATCCCAAAACTACTCCCCTTTTTTGTCACGAATGACAAAGGGTAAGTCACAGAGAGGTCAGCATCTCCTCTTCACTAGAAGAGCTTGCATCCTCATCCCCATCATCATCATCATCATCACTAGTGTCATCATCAGCATCCTCGTCCTCAGACGCCTCTAGAGAAAGAAAGGGAGATGCGACGAAGCCACCAAGGAGAGCCTTTCATCATGTGATATGACCGACATAAGTGTTCACTTGACACAACTCATCATTGAGAGTGACAAGGCAAGCATCCATGTGCTGAAGCTACGCCATGATCGCCTCAAGTGTTACACCACTGGTAGAAGAAGAAGGAGCGGAGGTGGATGGAACGAAAGGGGTTAGAGGAGTCCTTGTCTCAGTTCGTGGCCGTTTTGTTGAAGTTGGGTCTCACTTTGTCGAATAGAAGCCGCATTAATGGCACCCATGACGGTTTAGTGAGAAGACTTAGGATAAGGGATAGAAAAATGGTGAATGATCTGCGTGATAGCCGAATAGAAAATGAGCTTATCACGGGTCGCTGTATCCCTATAGACATTGATGAGAGAGAGAATGAAGTTAAAAGGAAAATCTATAGAGAGGTCCTCTAAGAGGTATAGCAAGAACTGAGCACGAGGCTTTATAATAGAGTTATAGTGAGACAGTGGATAAAGAACAAATGTCATCACCATGTTTAGGAATGTTGGAATTTTTGCAAAGCCCGAGCAAGAAGTGTTTTGGTGCTCACCCATGAGGAAGGTGTCTAACAGAAAAGAGACAAAAGTTCATCCTTGGACACAGTCCTTAGAAGTGGACAAGCGAAATAATTCGGATGCGATACCCGCGGAAACATGTAGTACCTCAGAAACAAGCTCCAGAGTGACTAAAATAGGTGTACCTCTAATATTCGTAGCAAGCTGAGGTATAGAGGTATCAAAACTGTGCATATTGGAGTAGAAATCCTATATGATCACGGTGGGACAACTCACGGGTATCTCACAGAGAGATTCTCATCCCTGACCGTGAATGATAGTGGGTAGAGCAGTATCGAAAAAGTCTGATAGAATCACATGGCACTTTGAATGAACACCACGTTTAGAGAAGTTCTCTGAGAAGTCCTTATGGGCCTTCTCATCATGGAACCGAACATGAGTGGGGGTAGGACCAGAAGAAGATGTCCCAGAATGAAGAGAATTTCAAGACGGAGTGGATTTGTGCTTGGGTGCCATGTGCAGTCTATTCGAGAAAGAGAGAGAGAGAGAGAGAGAGAAAGAGAGAGAGAAATAGAAAAACATAATCACAACAGAGTACTAACAATAGAAAAAAGAGGGTACGTATGCATGGAAAATGCATGAACAAGTGCTGTGCTAAAAGAAATTGCATCAACCCAATCCCAACCAAACAACACACAATTTTCAACATTCAAGCACACATCTAAATGCATAAAACATTGTGAAAATGCAAATAGAATACAATGCATTATAATATAACATCAAATAAGCAACACCCAACCCAAAAGTTTCACAAGAATCTCAAAAGTTTTCAAAAACCCTCCAAATTTGCAAAACCCCAAAAACCTAAGTTTAATGCGTGAAAAACATGAGAAAAGAAAGATTAGTGAAACGTACCAAGTGATTTGAGACTAGATTAGGCCGAAAATCATGTGGCTAAGAGGTTTTGAGTGAGAAAAGAGTGTTTGGAAGGAGAGAAAACTTTTTTCTGTCGAGAGAGAATGAGAGAAATGAAATCTGATTTCATGCTGAACCTATTTAAACAAATTGCAGCTTGATGGATTGAAGATTTGTTGAGCTCTATTGAGCACTAAATCTCAACAGATATGAATCGGTTGAGGTGTTGTTAAGAATCTGTTGATAGCAAAATCACCTAGATAGATCAAAAAGCTGTCAAAAATCAGCTAGACAGAAACTTTCTCGATGGATCGAGAATCTGTTGAGAAGTTATCGAGACATATTCCAGATAGCTCGATGAATCGAAATTATAATAAGATCTGTGGAGAAAAGAAGTCCAAAGGGCTCGATAGATAGCAATTTATCGAGGATCTATCGAGAAGCTATCGAGCTTGATTAAAGGCGGTTTTTCAAAGAGACGAAAAACACTTAAAGATGAATACAATCAAGCAAGCTACTCAACATAGATCCAAACAACATTTTAAGCTTTCAAAAATATCTCTCAACAAGAAAAATGCAAAGCATTCATAGATCCAAAACACACACACACTAAACAAGTTTAACCAATTTTATATTTCAAAAATAAGTCAAGACAGTTTAGTGAGCATACATTAATACATGTATCCCTTATGATGGCCAAATCACATTGTACCTACACATATATCAAAAGTAGAAAAGAATTTGCACGCTGTGTGTGAAAACATTTCAAGAATGCATTAGTGTCTCATATTATGATGATTTGAGATATGAGAAAATCAATTTAACTCACACACAATCATAACTGCTTGATGGAGACTATCATCTTCGAGGTATATCCTATAAATCCCACATCTCCTAGAAACACGTTTGCAACCATATTTAAAAGAATTTTGATTTTTTTTTGCTTTTGATTTTTCTTTGCACATATATATATATATTTTCTTTTGAGCATATCATGCATGAGCATATAAGAGAGAGAAAAGAAATAGCAAATTATGTTTAGCCAAAACATCACAATTTTACTATGCCGAAGCATACAAACGTTATTCATGATTGGTGGGCTTTAGTGGTAAGATAGTTATTTATACATTTCTCTTAGAATTTTTTAGTCATTCTCATAAAAAAGAGTGATATTAGTGTTAAGTATAAGAGATTACTTAATCGTACTTATCACAAACATGAGCCACAAAGCTCACTTGCTTAATTGTACATTAAGATGCTCATTTAAGCTACAAAAGTTACAAAGTTTAGAAAACTTTGTTTCAATGGTCATCCAAAATACACAAGTACCAAAGTATATAAAACACACACTGTTTTTGTATTTTTTTTCTTTCTGATTTTTCTATTTTTTTTTTATTTTAATGAAAAACAAAATAAAACAAAATTGAAAAGAAACAAACAAAAATATGTTTAACAAAGCAAAGCATAAAACTAGAATGACTTAAAAAAATAAGAAACCAAAGTATACAGGTAATGCATAACTATGGGGGGAGTTAGAAAAAAAGTGACTAAATCACTTTGAGTCTTTTTCCTTCCAAACCTTAGTTTTGGAAGAAGAACCATTCCACTATGTGAACCCTTGAACCGGAGGTAAGGGTGAAGAATTGAAAACATTCAAGTTCAAAAGAAACATGAGGGCCATAAAAAGATCTCTAAGTGGAGAAAAAGAGGATGTAAACTGATTTTGGTTTCTGGAAGAAAACATACTATTGCTTTGTTGAGTGGCTAACCACTTGTAGCAATTTGGACGAATATGCCCTGAAGCTCCATAGTGATGATAGAGATATGACTTCTTCAATTGAGACTTTTTGTTATTAACCTTCTTAGTCCTAGGGTTTCTAGTCTCTTTCTTTTCAAGCTTAGGAGGTACACATAAAATAGATTTGCCTTTGTCTACATTCTTACTAACTATATCAGTTTTGCAGTCATTGTTCTCAGAATTATCATAATTAGTAGGTGAGACAAACGCAGTAGTACTAGAAGAGGCAATATTAGGAAAAGAGAAATCGTACCTTAAGTCGGTTCTTTCAGAAGTAGATTTCTGAGAGCTTAGCATCTCATCGAGCTTTTCATTAGAAGTCCTCTCCAATCGAGCTCTAATATGGAACAATTTTGCTTCAAGCTTCTGTGTCTCTTTAGCAAGGAAGTTGTTCTCGAACCGCAAAGCTCCAATGGTTTGATTTGCTCCATCAACCTTTTTAGAGAGCTCCTCTTAATCTAGCTCTGCATCACTCAACTTCTTCGTAGCCAACTCATAAAGGTTCTCATGCTTCTTGGAAACCTTATACAACTTAGCTTAGGTTGTATGGATATCATCTTGTTCATCCATTTTCTCAAACTTAGACTCCACCAAGTCCTTTTCTTCATTTACCTCTTCGACAATCCCTTCAGTAAAATTCATTACGGCAATGAAGGCATTCAAGATTCCCCCGTCATCATTGTCATCTAACTCATCCTCAGGCTCGTGTCACTCAAGGTAGCAGTAAGAGCCTTGCTTTTCCCAACTATCCTGAGGTATGTTGGACATTCTTTTTTCATGTGTCTAAAACCTTGATATCCAAAACACTTTGGTCCGAAGGGAACAGTGTATTGACCGCCATCCTTAGCATCCTTCTTTCCTTTATCTTAGCTCTTGAATTGTGAAAAACTAGATTGCTTTCAATCCTTGTCGAATCCTTTCGCATTTGCATTCTTCATAAACTTCTTGAATTTCATAGTGATGTAGGATTTTATCTTAGAATCTTCATCATCAAAAGACTCATTGGTCTCATTGCTTTTGGCCTTTAACGCCATGCTCTTACTTTTGCTTGGTTTCCCGATCCTAGTCAAACCCAACTCATAGGTTTGCAAGTTGCCAACCAGCTAGGTTAAAGAATTTTGTCAATGTCCTTTGATTCTTCAATGATAGAAATGTTGGCATGGAATCTCTTAGGCAGAGATTTGAGCACCTTTCTTACAACCTTGGGTTCAAGAATAGTTTCCTCAAAATTAAAGGCAGCGTTAACTATGTCTTTCAGCTTGGCATAGAACTCGTCAAACGACTCATCCTCCTCCATCTTAATCTCTTCAAAGCTCATAGTAAGTCTTTGAAGCTTTGAATCCTTGACAGCCTTAGTCCCTTCGTAGTTTGCCTGGAGGATTTTCCATGCTTCGTTAGCAGTTTCAGTAGAGGATGTCTTCTTGAACTCCTCATTGGTGACCGCATTGAATAAAGCATTCAAGGCTCTGCTGTTGAAGTTTACCGCTTTGATCTTGGCATCATCCCAATCAACCTACGCTTCCTTTGGTTTAGTCCAACCAATTTCCATAACTTGCCACACCTTCTCGTCTAATGACTGCAAGAAAGCTCTCATGTATACTTTCAAGTATGCATAGTTAGTACTATCAAATAAAAGAAGTATAATTAGAGATTTTCCTCTATCCATGACAAATAGGGGTCAATGGATAACACAGCAAAGATTAACCCTAATAAGAGTGCACCTGCTCTTATGCCACTTGATAGGTCAAGAATGTATTGACCCTTTTGGTAAATTAATCAATTAATTAGCCAAGTTAATTAACTAGATTCAATTACATAAAATAAGCGTGGTAGCACAAACAAATCACCAACTAAGTTAAATGCAGCAGAAAATAAATTTGACACAGGTGATTTGTTTACAAATAGGGAAAACTACCAAGGCAAAACTCTACCGGGTGAATTTAAGGTCATCATTCCCAAGAATCCACTATTATCAAAACAAGCGGTTACAAGTAAAATAAATCCCAGTACCTAATACCAACCTACAGTTAAACTCCTACCCCAATACCTAATTGGACTTGTAATGTAATAACAATCTCTCTTTTAAATGCACGACTCTAAGTATGTAACTAACCAATTGATGCACGGATCCAAGTACGTAGCTAACACACCAACTTGAGGAGATGTAGTTTGCAAAGTTCTTCATTTCATCCAACAATGTAGATTGGGAAGCTCCTTGGTTACAAAACCCTTGGCACAAAAATGCAATAACTTCTGTAAAGAAAAGATGAACTAGGGCAAATTGTCTCTGGTAATAATATGCATGAATAATCAGTTTGCATCCCTTGAGACGGCCCTTAAAATAATCCTTATATATGTTTAGAGTTGTGAGAAAAAAAAAATAAAAACCCTACATAAATACACTTGTATGTGCGTGAAAACAAATTTGGAAATTTGAATTTCGTAATTCTCGATAGATACTGTTTCTGTCAAGCAATTTTCGAACATAAAAATTAAACCTCTATAGATATCTAGTATTGCATGGCTTCAATACTAGACTTGAACTCTTGTTTCTTGAAGTACTAAACCCATCCTAAATTTACCCAATTACAAGTAAAGTGCGTTTTGTCAAAGGATTAGCCAATTTTACATAACATATGTTCTAACAAGTTCCATATATGTCCTAACAATCTCCCCCCTTTGATAATTCATGACAAAACCACAATAAACAAATGAAGTGTGAGAGGAGTCATAAATCACTAAACTCAAAATCGCTTGTTAAATACAATAAAATCTAATCCTGACACAAATTCTTGAAAAACTTTGCAAGAAGAGAGTTCATGGCATGATACATTTTGACAACCTGTCTTTTTGAAACAATTTAAATAAAACTCATCAAGGTATCTTAGTGTGAAACAGAAATAAAAGATTGCATACATAAAAATTATGTGTATAAAGAGAGAAAAGAAACAATACATGGAGAGATAGGAGAATAAACATACATCATATATATATATATATATATATCAAAATATAAGTACAATATATCTGAAATGGTCAAAAGATCGGTATACATGAGGTAAAAGTTAAAGAAAGAAAAGAAAATACATAATAACCTCACTAAATCCCTCATAAATGTAAACACTCACCCTAATAAGAATGTCCTATGCTAACTCTCCTCTTAAATATATGACTACTCTTATCCCAAAACTACTCCCCCTTTTTGTCACGAATGACAAAGGGTAAGTCACGGAGAGGTCATCATCTCCTCTTCACTAGAAGAGCTAGCATCCTCATTCTCATCCTCATCAGCAACACTAGCGCCATCATTAGCATCCCCATCTTCAAACGCCTCTAGAAAAGGAGAGGGAGATGTGATGAAGCCACCAAGGAGAGCCTGTTGTCATGCTATACGACCGACATGGGGTTCACCTAACACAGTTCATCACTGAGAGTGTCAAGACAAGCATCCATGTGCTGAAGCTACGCCATGATCGCCTCAAGCATCGCACCATCGGCAGAAGAAGAAGAAGGAGCAGAGGTGGATGGAACAGAAGGGGCTGCAGGATTCGTCGTCTCGGTCCGTGGCCGTTTCATTGAAGCTGGGTCTCACTCTATTGAACAGACGCCACACTAATGGCACCCGTAACGGTTTAGTGAAGAGACTCAAGATAAGGGATAGAAACATGGCGAATGATCCGCGTGATAGCTGAAAGGAAAATGAGCTTATCACGGGTCATTGTATCCCTATAGACATCGATGAGAGAGAGAATGAAGTGAGAAGGAAAGTCTATAAAGAGGTCCTCTAAGAGGGATAGCAAAAACTGAGCACGAGGCTCAGTAATGGAGTTATAGTGAGATAATGGATAAAGAACAAATGTCATCACCATGTTTATGAACCTCAGACCTTTTGCAAAGCCCTAGCATGAGGTGTTTTGGTGCTCACCCCTTGACGAAGGTGTCTGACAGAAAAGAGACAAAAGTTTTTTCTTGGACACAGTCCTTAAACATGGACAAGCAAAATAATTCAGATGCGATACCCACAAAAACATGTAGTATCTTAGAAACAAGCTCCAGAGTGACTATGATATGTGTACCTTTAATATTCGTAGCAAACTGAGGTATAGAGGTATTGAAACTTTGCATATTGGAGTAGAACTCCTATATGATCATAGTGGGACAACTCACAGGTATCTCACAAAGAGATTTTCATCCCTGACTGTGAATGACAGTGGGTAGAGCAGTATCAGGAAAGTTCGATAGATTCACGTGGCACTCCAAATGAACACCACGTTTAGAGAAGTTCTCTGAGAAGTCCTTATGGGTCTTCTCATCACGAAACTAAACATGAGTGGGGGTAGGATCAGAAGAAGATGTCCTGGAATGAAGAGGGTTTCAAGACGAAGTGGATTTGTACTTGGATGCCATGCGCAATCTATGAGAGAGAGAGAGAGAGAGAGAGAGAGAATCACAATGGAGTACCAACAATAGAAAAGAAAGGGTACGTATGCATGAAAATGCATAAACATGTGATGTGCTAAAAGAAATTGCATCAACCCAATCCAAACCAAACAACACACAATTTTCAACATTCAAGCACACATCTAAATGCATGAAACATTGTGAAAATGAAAGGGGATTGCAATGCATGATCATATAGCATTAAATAAGCGACACCCAACCGAAAAGTTTCACAAGAATCTCAAAAGTTTTCAAAAACCCCCAAAATTTTCACAAAACCCCAAAAACCTAAGTCTAATAAGTGAAACACATGAGAAAAGGAAGATTAGTGAAACATACCAAGTGATTTGAGACTAGATTAGGCCGAAAATCATGTGGGTAGGAGATTTTGAGTGAGAAAAGAGTGTTTGGAAAGAGAGAAAACTTTTTTCTATCGAGAGAGAATGACAGAAATGAAATATGATTTCGTGTTGAACCTATTTATCGAGGATTTGTTGAGCTTTATCGAGCACTAAATCTCGACAAATATGAATCAGTAGAGGTGTTGTCAAGAATCTATTGACGAGAAAATCACCTGGATGGATTGAAAAGATGTTGAGAAGCTATCTGCTAAATAGAAACTTCCTTGATGGATCGAGAATCTGTTCAGAAGATATTGAGACAAATTCTAGATAGCTCGATGGATCGAAATTATGATAAGATCTGTCGAGAAAAGAAGTCCAAAGGGCTAGATCGATAGCAATCTATCAAGGATCTATCGAGAAGCTGTCGAGCTTGATAATAGGTAGTTTTTCAAAGAGAGGAAAAACATTTAGAGATGAATGCAATTAAGCAAGCTACTCAACATAGATCCAAACAACATTTTAAGCATTCAAAAACATCTCTCAACAAGAAAAATGCAAAGCATTCATAGATCCAAAACACATACATACTAAACAAGTTTAACCAATTTTAAATTTTAAAAACAAGTCAAGATAGTTTAGTGAGCATACATTAACACGTGTATCCCTTGTGGTGGCCAAATCACTGTACCTACACATGTATCAAAAGTAGCAAAGAATTTGCATGTTGTGTGTGAAAACATTGCAAAAGTGCATAAGTGTCTCATATTATGACGATTTGAGATATGAGAAAATCAATTTAACTCACACACAATCATAACTGCTTGAAGAAGACTATCACCTTCGAGGTATATCCTATAACTCCCACATCTCCTAGAAACACGTTTGCAACCATATTTAAAAGAATTTTGATTGTTTTTTGCTATCTATTTTTCTTTGCATATATGTTTTTTCTTTTGAGCATATCATGCATGAGCATATAAGAGAAAGAAAAGAAATAGCTAATTATGTTAAGGCCAAACATCATAATTTTATTATGCCGAAGCATATAGATGTTATTCATGATTGGCGGGTTTTAGTGGTAAGATAATTATTTATGCCTTTCTCTTAGATTTTTTTCAGTCATTCCCGTAAAAAAGAGTGATATGAGCGTTAAGTATAAGATTTTACTTAATTGTACTCATCACAAACACGAGCCACAAAGCTCATTGTTGTGCATTAAGACACTCATCTAAGCTACAAAAGTTACAAATTTTATAAAACTTTGTTTCAATGGCCATTTAGGGTACATAAGCACCAAAGTACATAAAACGCACACTATTTTTGTATTTTTTTTTTTATGATTTTTCAATTTTTTTATTTTAGTGAAAAACAAAATAAAACAAAATTGAAAAAAAAAAAAAACAAATAAAAAAATGTTTAACAAAGCAAAGCATAAAACTAGAATGACTCAAAAAATTAAGAAAGAAAAACACACTGGTAATGCATAACTATGGGGGGGGGGGGGAGGGGGAGAGAGAAAAAGTGACTAAATCACTTTGAGTCTTTTTCCTTCCAAACCTTAGTTTTGGAGGAAGAACCTTTCCTTCATGTGAATGCTTGAACCAGAGGTAAGGATGAAGAATTGAAAACATTCATGTTCAAAACAAACATGTGGGCCTTAATAATATCTCCAAGAGGAGCAAAAGAGGATGTAAACTGATTCTGGTTTTTGGAAGAGACCATACTATTGCTTTGTTGAGTGACTAACCACTTGTAACAATTTGGACGAGTATGCCCTAAAGCTCCATAGTGATGATAGAGATGTGGCTTCTTTAGTGAGACTTTTTGTTATTAGCCTTCTTAGTCCTAGGGTTTTTAGTCTCTTTCTTTTCAAGCTTAGGGTGTACACATAAAATAGATTTGCCTTTGTCTACACTTTCACTAGCTATATCAGTTTTGCATTCATTATTCTTAGAATTATCATTATTAGCAAGTGAGACAAACACAGTAGTACTAGAAGACAAAATATTAGGAGAAGAGAAATCATACCTTAAGTCGGTTCCATCAAAAGTAGATTTCTAAAAACTTAGCATCTCATCAAGCTTTGCAGTAGGAGCCCTCTCCAATCGAGCTCTAACATGGAACAATTTTGCTTCAAGCTTCTTTGTCTTTTTAGCAAGGAAGTTGTTCTAGAACCGCAAAGCTCCAATGGTTTGATTTGCTTCATCAACCTTTATAGAGAGCTCCTCTTAAACTAGGTCTGCATCACTTAGCTTCTTGGTGGTCAGCTTATAAAGTTTCTCATGCTTCTCGAAAACCTTATACAACTTAGCATAGGTTGTATGGATATCATCTTGTTCATCCATTTTCTTAAACTTAGACTCCATAAAGTCCTCTTTTTCATTTACCTCTTCGACAATCCCCTTAGTAGGATTCATTATGGCGGTAAAGGCATTCAAGATTCTCCTGTCATCATTGTCATCTAACTCATCCTCAAGCTCGGTGTCACTCAAGGTAGTAGTAAGAGCCTTGCTTTTCCCAATTGTCCTAAGATATGTTGGACATTCTTATTTTATGTGTCTAAAACCTTGATATCCAAAACACTTTGGTCCGGAGGGAACAGTGTATTGACCTCCATCCTTAGCATCCTTCTTTCCTCTATCTTGGCTCTTGAATTGTGAAAACCTAGATTGCTTTCGAACTTTGTCGAATCCTTTCGCATTGGCATTTTTCATAAACTTCTTGAATTTCCTAGTGATGTAGGATTTTATCTTAGAATCTTCATCATCAAAAGACTCATTGGTCTCATTGTTTTTGGCTTTTAATGCCATGGTCTTACTTTTGCTTGGTTTCCCGATCTTAGTCAAACCCAACTCATAGGTTTGCAAGTTGCCAACTAGCTCTGTTAAAAGAATTTTGTCAATGTCCTTTGATTCGTCAATAGCAGTAATCTTGGCATGGAATCTCTTAGGCAGAGATTTGAGCACCTTTCTTACAACCTTGGGTTTGAGAATAGTTTCCCCAAGATTAAAGGCAGAGTTAACTATGTCTCTCAGCTTGGCATAGAACTCGTCAAACGACTCATTCTCAACCATCTTAATCTCTTCAAAGCTCATAGTAAGTCTTTGAAGTTTTGAATCCTTAACAGCCTTAGTCCCTTTGTAGTTTGCCTAGAGGATTGTCCATGCTTCCTTAGCAGTTTCAGTAAAGGATATCTTCTTGAACTCTTCATTGGTGACCGCATTGAATAAAGTATTCAATGCTCTGTTGTTGAAGTTTTCCGCTTTGATCTTGGCATCTTCCCAATCAGCCGACGCTACCTTTGGTTTAGTCTAACCAATCTCCACAACTTGCCACACCTTCTCATCTAAAGACTATAGGAAAGCTCTCATGCATACTTTCAAGTATGCATAGTTAGTGTCATCAAATAAAAGAGGTATAATTAAAGATTATCCTCTATTCATGACAAACAGGGGTCAATGGATCACACAGTAAATATTAACCCTAATCAGAGTACATCTGCTCTGACACCACTTGATAGGCCAAGAATGTATTGACTCCTTTGGTAAATTAATCAATTAATTAGCCAAGTTAATTAATTAGGTTCAATTACATGCAATAAGCGTGGTAGCACAATAAAATCACCAACTAAGTTAAATGTAGCGGAAAATAAATTTGACATAGGTGATTTGTTTACGAATGGAGAAAACTACCGAGGCAAAACCCCACCTGGTGAATTTAAGATCACCACTCTCGAGAATCCACTATTATCAAAACAAGCGGTTACAGGTAAAAGAAATCTTTGTACCTAATACCAACCTACAATTGAAATCTTACCCCAATACCTAATTTAACTTGTAATATAGTGACAATCTCTCATTTCAATGCACGATTCAGAGTATGCGACTAACCAATTGATGCACAGATCCAAATATGTGACTAACACACCAACTTGGGGAAGATGTTGGCTGAAAAGTTCTTCAATTCATTCAATGATGAAGATCAAGAAGCTCCTTGGTTACAAAATCCTTGGTTGGCACAAAACGTAATAGCTTTTTCAAAGAAAAGATGGACTAGGGAAAATTTTCTCCAATCACAAGATGCATGAATAATCACTTTGCATCCCTTGAAACGGTCCTTAAAATAATCCTTATATATGTCTAGGGTTGTGAGAAAAAAAAAAAGAAAAAAAAAAGCCTACACAAATACACTTAGATATGGATGAGAACAGATTTGGAAATCTGAATTTTGTAATTCTCGATAGATATTGTTTTTGTCGAGCAGCTATCAAGCATAAGAATTAAATCTAGATAGTTATCTATCTGTCGAGTTTTAATGAACAACACTTTTTCACTTGTTTCTTGGACAGATTGGCATGGCTTCAATACTAGACTTGAACCTTTGTTCCTTGAAGTACTAAACCCATCCTAGATCTACCCAATTACAAGTAAAATACATTTTGTCAAAGGATTAGCCAATTTTACATGACATATGTTCTAAAAAGTTCCACATATGTCCTAACAACGAGTAACAAAATTGCAGCAAACAATTTAGTAATAAGATAACAAGTTAGTCATATTTCAACCAAAAAGCAAAATTCGTCTACCAAAGAAAAAAGGCTTAGCTTTTCAATAAACGCAAGTTCAAAAAGAGAGCCAATCTTCAACATGGGCAACCTCATAGAAGGCTCCTGCTATAGAAATTACACACTTTGAAAAAAAGACCTAGATGGCTTAAACTCTAATCCTTGAATTTTCAAAGAATGGGTCTTCTAAGAGAGAGAGAAATGGGTAACCTATTGATGCATGTCTTTATTCCTATCACTCTTGTTTTCCTTGTATTTCTGTGTCTTTTTTTTTTTTTGGCTCTTTAGTCTTCCTTGTTCTACCTCTATTTCTTTCCACGATTCCTCTCCCTTTTCACTAATCATGACTATGACCTTTTATACCGCCTGTTGTGACAGAATTTGCCATTTTTACCCCTCAACTACTTTTGACTCATTGTGGGCGTCCTTCCAAGACTGGCCATTTTCTTGCCGGCTGCCCAGCCACTACCATTACACTGTGTTGACTGCACCATGCCTTATTCCTAGAAAAAAGTGGTTTGTCTTGTCTTTTACCTCTCTTGTTTTTCACTACTCTCATCTTGATAAGGGTTAAACCTCTCCCTCACCTACCTCTATGGCTTGCATCTAATGGTCCCAGCTTATATTTACTTCTTTTGGGTGAGATGTCATCCCAACAGAACATTTGTAACACCCCAAATATTTTTTTTATAGCAATTTTTTCCAAAGAGAATAATATCTAAATTGGACTCTATTTTTTTAATCAATGTGGTTAATTATTTTGTGGAGGACTTATGAATACATAAGTGATTTATGGGACTAGATAAAATATGGGAGGAACCTTAAGGGTGGGGTGGTATTTAAACACAAGATATTTTGGAGCAAACTTGTAATTAAGCCCCATCCCATAAGTCAGCTCCCCACCCCCTTCTTCCTCATTTTTCATGTTGATCTCTCTCTACTTCTCTCATTTTTCTTGTGCTGCCGGCCTCTCACTTCCTCTCACCCATATCTCACTCCTTCTTCATCTCTCATGATCAGCCACCACAAGATCGTCCCTCTAGCCACCATGTACTCCTTTACTTGTGCCATTTCCCAACAAGAATTTAAGGTAAAAATCTCCAAGACCCTTCTTCTAATGTCATGGGTATCTATCCTATTTTGTTTGTATTGCTCTTTGATGTTGTGGGTTTTGTCTTGGGGGATGCTTTATTGAGGAGTTGGGTTTCTTGGGAAATCATATGGGTGCTTGATTTATGCTAAGGATTGGATTGATTTTTGAAAGTGAGTTCCTTGCATTTTGGGAAAGATTTTGACATATGTGAAGGCTGATGGTATTGATTACGAAATTGTTTAAATTGATATGTACTTTATGCTTGTTGCATGCTAAGTGTTTGATAAATTACCTATATGAGTTATGGGTTGCATTCTTAGTTGTTAATGTCTGCTAACACATATAGCTTTAAGGTTAATTGAGTCTCAAAGTTTTTGGAATAGTATTAAGATTATAGTAACTTTCTTTTGGGACTCCAAATCTGTCCCTGACAGATTTGAGTCAGCTGCAATAGGTGATTTTTAATAAATTATAGAAAAATAATTTTGAGCTGAATTGTTTATGGTACGTATTACACGTATAAGTGCTTATCGTTATTTAATTTCAAGTTAATCGGATGACATTTCATGGACAAAACGATTTTTACAAAATGGTTGGCCTGCTTTGTATTGAATCTGAAAGTGCAATGAAAACACTGAGATTTTGTGGAATTTACTTCAAATCTTTGTTGATTGGATTAGCTTGTAAATTCATGTGCTTTCTTCGCCATGTGTTCTACTTGGTAAATTTTAATAATGGTTTGGTTTAAGCATTCAGTGCTCAAAAGGAAAACTCATGAGATATGCTACCTCTATTTTGAATTGATGTGTTTTATGTTATGTTTATATGTGCACATTGCTTGCAGTGGAGACTTAAAGTGCTTTGGTTTTGTGTTGTAGCACTATTAGTTGTATGCTTGTTTGGTTTCCGTTTGGGAATGGGTACTTGTCTTGGGACGGTCAAGCTAGGCTTTTAGGCCTTAGGTTGATTTTTGAGGGAATCCTTTCCGATTTATGGATACAAAATTTGATAGCGTAATTTTGTAGTAGGCCTTGTTATTAATAGGCTTGATACTTGTGCTTCTAGGTTCCAAGGTACTTGGTGATGGAACTAGTAACCTGATTGGTTGAATGTGGTGTCCAGTTGAGGTAAATTTGGAATGGACCACTGAGGTGAGTAGCTTCTTAATAGGATATTTTTGGAAAATAACCATGTTTCATAAATAATGTCTTTGGGTCAAACACATTTTGGAAAATTATATATAGATATATGTTTTCTTAAAAGTGTTGTGTTGCGACCTTATTGTATATTATTATATATGAAAATGCATCATATTTGGTATTGCATTTGGGGAAATGCATGAATTGTTGATATGGAAAAATGAGCATCTTTTATTTAATCTTTGATAAGGAAATTGTGGATTTTATGGTATATTAGAAAATTAAAGATGCTTGTCTTGTTATATGGGAAATTGATAGAAAATCTTTTGACAAGAATGAAGTTGAAAACCTTACAAACTTTGTGGAAGTTAGATTATTTAAGGTTTTTCTGAAACTACCTAGATATAAACTATGTGTTTCAAAGTATATGTAACTTGTGAGCTTTATGTGGTTTTAAAACCATGTCATGTGTGATTTCTCAGTGATCACCCGATTTGGTTTTCATAGTCTTTGTGACAACGGAATCAAATCCAGGTCAGTGCCCTTTCACTTTCGATGAGGCATTCTTTCCTGTTGCGCATGGGGGGAAGAAGTTCCTTGATTGTGGGTGGGTGAGGCTACTGCCCATAGGGCCAAGAGACCACATGCAAGATAGGTCCTATTTGACGTGCTCTCTTTGCTGCCCATGGGGAGAGAGAAAAACTTTGAGGGTATGGGTAAGGCTGTTGTCCATGAGGCCAAGAGTCTGTATATTAGTAAGGACAATATCATGTCAATTGTGGATGGGTGGATCCCCTGACCGGTCTATGTGGTAGTATGGTATATTTGTGATAAAATTATCGTACGTTAATTTTATGGCTTTGGAAATTATATTGTCAGTGCTCACAGATTATAATATGTAGTTTCATGGTATTATTTTGAGAAACTTTGAGTGTCATCATTTAATCATTCTTGTTACATTATTATTGAAAAAGATCTTGCAGTATTCGGTTAGCAATTTTCCAAACTAAAACATGTTTTACAAACTATTTATAATCATGAAACTTGCATTTCCTCCACCCCCATTAATTATGCTACTTAATGGGCTTTAACTCATCTCACTCTCCAACAGTTTTTTTAGATAAATTTGCTATACCTTGGGCATGGAGCTTGTTTTATTGGTGGTGATTGGATCATATGCTGATTGAGAAATTTATGCTATGGTTGGTTGGTGACCCAACTTTCTGAATTTATTGAGGTCATAGCTAATTCTATCAGAGGTTAGGCTCTTGAGGTTTGTTAGCCTTAGGCATGGTAGGCATAGATTCTATCGTTAAGATTGCTTATCCTAAGAAGGATTGTGATTTGATATTGATCCATTTGGAGTTTTGGAATCTCGTGTATATTTGGAGACATTATTTGTAATTTGTATTGTTTGTAAATGTGTTATAGAGCTCTAACTTGTAATATGGAGATTTTAGTATGGTTATTTATCCTTATCATGTGTTGAGGAGAAGAAAATAAAAGAAAAGAAAAAAAAAATTCTCCTACGTTCTCGCTCTTAATGGTTCCTCTCTCACGCTTTTGACACTTTTGGGTTTGGGGCATGACAACATTTCTCCACAAAAAAGTTTGAGCGGGAACACAAAAATAGGCTCCCTTTTCTCCCACCGCCAAACCACACCCTCTCATACCCGTGTCCCAACTCCCATGTATTGGCTGGGTACAAGTAGGTGGTGCTTAAACCTTATGTGTATGCTCTATTACTTTTATGTGGTGCCTAGACCTTATGTGTATGCTACGTCTGAATCCATTACTTTTCTAGCCTTTACGTTTTTGTCATTGCCTCTGCGTTTGTCTAATTCCGCTTTACGTTCTGGTAGCTGTTGAACTGTTGTGGCATGAAAGATACATGGGTCTTTGGGTTTACATTCCCTACTTTCCATCTCTTCTTTGAATTGGGCATTGCTTAGGTCCAAGCTCTCTCCTTCCTGCCTAGCCATGTCTTCTTCTTTCTTGTGTCTATAGGCTTTTTGGCTGTTAATCTTGCCATGCCACTGTACTGCTCCTGCTATATCATCACTTTTCTATTATTTCTTTGTTACCCATGGGCTTACGGGTTGAGGCTCCTGCCAATCCACTTTCTACATCCTTTCCTCTGTTGGGCTTCACTGACCAACATTCCTGTTGTGCTTGCCACTTTCTACATCCTCACCTCTTATTTCCTTTCGGGCTTATTAGCCTTTATGCCAATCCTATGAATTTACTAACTCATTTCTTGGGTTTGCCTGCCCCATTTACCTATTCTTTATCTCTTTTACTTCCATGGGCTTTTGCTAAATCCTTTGAGCTTCCTCGGTCCAACATTCCTGTTGTGCTTGCCACTTTCTACATCCTCACCTCTTATCACTTTTGGGGCTTATTGGCTTTTATGCCAACCCTATGAATTTACGAGCTCATTTCTTGGGCTTCCCTAGCCCATTTACTTCTTCTTTACCTCTTCTTATTCCATAGGTTCACTACTTCAATCCTTGCGCTTTCTTGACCCATTAGCTTCTTCTTTGCCACTTACTATTTTTGTGAGTCTACTGACCATTATTCATGCCATTTCGGTCTGTTGATCTTTACTTTACTATTTTCTCTTCCCATTTTCTTCATATTGTTGGGCTTCTTCTACCATTAGGACTTTTGTCAAAAGTGGGCATCAACAACTGCGTAGTCAAAACTTTGTAGGAGAAAGAGAGAAAAAAAATTATAAATATGTTATTTTATTAGGATAAATTAAGTAGCCTAATGATTTCATGTTAAAAACAAGTATAACAACTTGTTAGATTCAAATAAAAATACAAATTTTAACAAAAAATCTCATTTTAAAGTATTTGTCTATATATCATACGATATGTACACTTTTACAATACGATACAATTTGTATAATACGCACAATGTATCGTAGGATTCATGCTTATGATATGCCGATACAATATGAAACTTTTTACACACGATACTATACATATCGTATGATACGCATCGTGTATCGTTTGATACTAACAACTATGTATTGGTTAATTATTAATACTATACAAAAATAGTTATATCAATTACAGATATTGCCGAAACCTTGTAACTTATTTGGCAAAACTTGGTGTATAAATGAATTCAAGATGCATTAAGGGCTCCAATATTAACCGACTTTGGCTATTTTCTTGGAACTACTATATTTTCCTATATAGATTTGTTAAGGAAGTCTTATTTTGTTTGGTTTTGGTCTCCATGTCTTTTAGCCAATTTGCCCTAACATATGTATGCATGGTTATAATTCGATTTGACACAATCTCCAATTTTGCATGCCAAGGCTAGAGAATTAACCGAATAGAAATTCTCTGGCCTTGTGGTGCGCTAGTGTTAGTTGTGTGAGAAAGTGAGCCTTACTGGATTTGGGTTTTGGGTTTTGTGAGAATAACTTTGTACCACTATTGTAATCTTCTTAACTAAGTTCTTAGTGAAATTTTCTTTTCGTCACTACTCATAGACTATTGCCAAACCACGGAAATTTTTAGTGTTTCATTTCCTGTGTGTTTTTTGTTGTCTCTTTTTTCTTTTAGTTTATGTCATTTCACAGGTTCATAATAATGGTCACTATCAGTCTTGTGTGGTGCTATATAGAGGCCATTTCCCAGACATTATTTAACATATAAAAGTTGATTCAAAATTGGTCATAAATAATCTTACCAAAAATTACTAAGTGAGCGTTTTGGACCGTTGAAATGGTCCTGTGTTTTGCTTCTTTTTTTTTTTTTTCCTGGACCAATGCCTCTTGCACTGTTCATTAGAAATGAATAATACAAATAGGCAATTGAACAATAATTTCATTTATGAACAGTAACCAAAAAACATTTTTTTTATTGTTTTCATTTTTTAGCAAAATAAGAGATATTTAAATCCACTCTAATTAACCTAGTCAAGGATTGTCAATGTCGTTTTGTGTGATGTTAATTGATTTCTCAGGATAAATATCCATGGAGAGTGTGATTAAGTGGTTGACTTTTTGCCTTAATTATATGGATTAACTTAGTTTCTTTGACAAATTCAAACCTTTTGTTTTAGTTTTTTAATCGTTGTAAGATTTAATTGAAGGTATTTGTAGTAGACTTGTCAAGATGATATAAAAAAATAAAAAAATAAAAGGGAAAAATGAAATGACTAGTTCCTCCCACTCTTTTCTTTGTAAACGCCAGACTCTTGTCTCTAGTAGGTAACTTGTGCAATTTTTCTTCCTCAATTTGTCCTTTGCAAAAATGGGGAAAAAATTTTTCACAATCTTCAGATGGTTATCTCATAGGTAGCAGACAATCTTCATCAAAAAAAAAAAAAAAAAAAAACATGACTAGTGTGTTTGTGATCTTCTCTTGCCTTCTTTTGATACCCATAATCATTACCCTAGCTTCCTATTTGTGCGCATGGTTCATGAGTATGCCTGATACACCTGCCAACCCATCTTTCCAGCGAAGGATTTCCAACCAATCTCGTCGTAGGGGTCTGCAAAGCGTTGCCAACCCATCTCACCAAAGGGTCAACACAACCACAATCATCACAGATCAAGGCATAAGCAACATGGAACAAGGCCTTGACGAAGCCACAGTTCACGGCTATCCAAAGCTCCTTTACTCCCAGGCCAGACTCCAAAAGGGTGACTCAATTGCTTCTTGTTGTTCAATATGTTTGGGTGACTACAAAGACACTGAAATGTTAAGGATGTTACCAGATTGTGCTCATATCTTTCATCTCAGGTGTGTTGACCCTTGGTTACTAATGCACCCTTCGTGTCCCATATGTCGAAACTCACCGCTCCCAACTCCTCTTGCTGAGGTAACCCTTTGACAGCTCCACGAGATTGATGACATGAACAAAGAATTTGATTTGAAATTCCAACCATTTTAGATGTTTAGGTAAATATTGCAAAATTTTGTATGGATTCATGAGGTGTTGACCATTTTGTAATTAATGGATTTGTACTTACCCTTTTTTTTTCCGGTTAATTTATATTTATCAATTAATTAATTTTGTATGCAACTTGATTTTTTCTCTATTCTTGTACATGAGAAACTACCAAATTTAATAGACCCAAGAATAATACATTAGAAGACTCTTTTGGCACTTCCAATATCAATAGGTTGAATATTTTCATTCTGTATCTTCCAAAAGCAAAAATGACCATGTGAGTCATCCCTGGATTCAAAATAGAGTACTTGGGGAATTTGAACGTTGCCAAAAGAGAAAGAAAACGGGGAAAAATTGCCAAGTGATTCTCGAGGTAATTTTTAGTCTTTTGATGATCTTGTTTGTAAGTTTTTCCTATTTCCCTCTACAAATAGGTCCTATTTCAGACATAACATTTATCAGTTTTTGGACTACAGTAAGCTTTACTCTTGCACATAATTAATATATTTTCGAGTTTTGTTTTTCCTTCTAGAACAGCCATAGAAGGAAAAAAAAGAACAAGTCAATATGATATGACATTATTAGAAAAATAAAGAATAAAAAATATATAACCTGCTGCCTAAACTATTCTTTTGTTATTTAGATTTTATAATATATTTTTAAGACATTTATTAATAAACTATTTTAAAATTTTCTTTCTTTTAGAAAAATGGAAAGGTAGCTGTTTCAATTTCCCATAATCTTCTAAAAATAATTCTCATAAAAATAATTCTCAAAGGTTTGATTAATGGATGCCTTAAGGACATCCATTAGCTAGACCCTTGTTATTTTTAGATTTGGTTGTCTCTTACAAAAAGTACAATTAAAAATACCCATTTTTGTCATTTTCTTTCTTATATTTGGCAACAATTTATGTCGTTGAATTCAATTAAAGAAATAAACATACAGACGCCAAATTTCAAATGCAATTAAATTGTCAACTTATGATGGGAGCAAATTGTACATAAACTTTATGAGAATCTATAAGGTTGAGATTGTTGCGATGTGTGTTTGCCGTGTTTGCTTTTTCTTTTCCTTTGATCACTTATCTAGCAAGCTAGCTAGTATATCATTATCAATTACAGGTTTGCCAAGTCACGTGCTCAATATGTGTGTGCGTTTATATATATATATATATATATATATATATATATATATATATATATAAACCAGTCTAACTTTATATTGACCGCTCTTTATTGTGCCATATGGCTACAAAAATTAATGCCACGTATACATTTAAAAATAACGAGCAATTGTGACTTATCATTATTCAATAGACACATTTTTAGCTAATAGACAAATTTTCGTTTAATAGGCACATTTTCGATCAGTATGCACATTTTCATTGATAAGAACCTTTTCGATCAATAGGCACACATTTTCGGTTAATAGACACATCTTCATTCAATAAACACATTTTCGGCCAATAGACACCTTTAGTCAATAGAAACTTTTTGGTATATCCAATATGAAGAGTTATGACATTTCAATAAACATCTTTTGGTAGACACCTTTTTATTCGATAGACACATTTCTGGCTAATAAGCTCATTTTCGATCAATAGACACTTTTTCATTCAATAGATATCTTTTTGGCCAATAGGCACATTTTTGGTCAATAGACATCTTTTGGTTTATCCAATATAAAGGATTATGATCTTTCAATAGACACCTTTTGGTAGACACATTTTTGACCAATAAACATTTTTTGGCATACACACACACACACACACACACATAACACAAACCAAACTAGACACGCAACATTCTGTCTCTTTTTCCTTCTCACAAAAAGCTAATAAATGAAATAATATTGTCTTTTTTGTTTAACTAATAAAACTTTGTGCTATTTTTTTCAAAATCATTTTTTTTTTTATTTCATGCATTTTTGTTTACCATTCAAACTTAAAAATAATGCCTTTTTTTCTAAAAAATATTCAATAGCTATTCTCGTGCATCACACGGGTCAACGACTAGTATAATATAAAAGCAAAATGTTTGACTTTTTATTGTCCACTCTTGATTAAGTCACGTGACAACATAAATTTATGTCACCTATACATTTAAAAACATAGACAGATGTGCCCCTTCTTTTCTTTTTCTTTTTCTTTTTCTTTTTTTTTTTTTTTTTTTTTTTTTTTTTTTTGCATCTTTCAGCAATCATTTGGATGGTGGAGAAAGTATGAAGGAAAAAAAAACGTGTTCTGCAAATAGTAACCATTATTTCTGCCTTCTGCTCCATAACCATTTTATGACAATGCCACGATGTACTCCACAAAAGAAAAAAGTAAAACAAATTCAGCAAAAAAAAAAAAAGTAAAATAAATTCGTAAACATATCTAAATGCACAACCTTGCCTAGGGAAGCACCCAAATTTTGGCATCAAGCATGAACACAACATGATTACTTCCGCACATGATTATGTATTATAATTCTTTAGAATCCTTTGTGTTCTTTGCACATTATCTACCCATATAACATGATTAATTTTGTTAACTTATTTTACTATTTACTTTATTTTTACTATTATTTATGGCTCTTGTTATATTTTTTGGTACTATTTATGAGTCTTATTATACTATTTCAGTTAACTTTTACCTTTATTTACAGTATTTTCAGTAAAAAATTTGCAGTTTCAGCAAAATAAACGGATTCTAAATAAACCCAAAGTAGTCCCTTTTTTTGCCAAAATTTTTCCTTATAATTAAAAAAAAAAAAATCAATTCTAAGAGATTTTCCCTTTTAACTTTATGGGTATTATACATTTACATTAGTGGATGCAAAAAAATTTGAAAAGACATTTGATGACTGGGTTTTATATGATTACAAATTGTAATTCTTTAGACTTCTTTGTGTTCTTTGCACATAAAGTAGTCTTTTTTTTTTTCCCAATAAAATGTCCCTAAAATTTTAAAAAAATAAATAAATTCTAAAAGATTTTCCCTTTTAACTTTATGGGTATTATACAATTACATTAGTGGATGCAAAAAATTTGGAAGGATCATTTGATGATTGGGTTCTACAAAAAGAAATTTCAGAGAAGACTCATAAGTTTCTTGCATTTCTAAGAAAAATGAAGGAGAAGAAATTGAGAAGAAATTACCAAATGAATATGAACCACTATTTATACCTAAAAGATTATAACTCTTCAATGGAGACATTTTTTGTCAATAAATACATTTTTCATTCAATATACACAGTTTCAGTCAATTGGCACATTTTCATCTAATAAGTACCTTTAATATATATATCAAATTGGTATATATATTACAAACTATATTATATATATATATATATATATATGTACACACACAATACAAACTGAACTAGAGATGCAGCATTCCATCTCTTATTCCTTTCAATAACAAACTAATAAATAAAACAATATTACTTTCTTCTACCTAATTAATAAAACTTTGTGCTATCTCATTAAATATCTTTTTTTTTTTTTAATTTATTAATTTCAGGCATTTTTACTTACTACTCCAATGAAAAAAATAATTGCTCCCCCCCCCCCCCCCCCGTCCCCCTCTTGAAACTCATCCAGTAGCTATTCTCGTGCAACACATGGATTAGTGACTAGTTTGTGTGTGTGTAGGCGTGTATATATATATATATATAGAGAGAGAGAGAGAGAGAGAGAGAGAGAGAGAGAGAGAGAGAGAATTACTTGAATAAAAATTCCTTGGTCTTGCTATGAGCTAGTGTCAATCGTGTGAGGAAGCAATCCATGAGGAAGCAATCCATCAATGTATTCAGACTTCGGGTTTTGTTTGAATAACTTTGTTCCACTATTGTAATATTTTTATTTTTTTGGTACAGTTTTCTTTATGACACTACTTGTAGACTACCGCTGAACAATGTAATTTTTGTGTACATCTCTTGTGTGTGTTTGTGCATGTTATTTATTTTTTCTTTCAGCTTTTTTCATTCACAAGTTTATAATAATGTCCACAATCAATCTTGTGTGGTGCTATTTAGAGGCCATTTCCCGAAAATGAGAAAATCATATAGAAGTTGATTTAAAATTTGCCATAAATAATCTTACAAAATTACTAACCTGATAAGTGATCAAGGATTGTTAATGTCATTTTGTGCAATATTAATCAATATCTCATGATAAATTTCTCTAGAGATTGTAATTAAGTAGTTGGTGACGGAGTTATACATGCTTGTATCGCATACAAAACAAACGCAGCGGAAGAAATAAACGGATCTACTTCATTCATAAATGTTAACATGCACTATGTAAGTTTCAGAATATGAGAATAAGAGAGTGTACCTTGAAGCAGTGAATTTCAAAACTTGAAGATCAGAAGCACTTGGGAATACTTTCAATCTTCACTCCAATTCCACTAACGCCCAAGATGTGTAGTCTCTCAATTAGCTCCAAAGGAAGAATGTCTAAAAATGCCTAACACTTCTTACACCACTTCACAAGAGTGTTCTTCAAAATTCTTTATAGAAAATTCTGTATGTTTCTCTCTTTGTATCTAACTGATTATTTAATTGGGCTGGTCTTTTCGGCCTTTCCAATTGGGTTTAAGTGTGTGGCTTGGAATGTAACCAAAAGGGACCAATAAGACACTAACTCCAATGGGTCTTGGGCTTTTCTGTCAACTCTTGACAAGTCTAAAGTTACTATTAACTATATTTAATACCACTATATAAATATAGTTGCACTCTAGGCCTTATTTATAAATTATATCTCAAGACTTTATTATACATGCAATCCATTCATAAAATATTCATAGTAATACAAAGTCATGAAAGTAGACTATCACTTTGTATATTATTACATCTTAATTCCTTGAGTACTCAGTTTAATTCTTTAAGTTATTCATCATATATTTATGAAATCTAATTCCACAAATATATACTTTAGTAACTCATTACTAAAGTGGTTATGCCCAACTTTCTGAATAACAAACCCATTAAACTTATCTCGAGGGAATATTTTATATCTCCGTCAAGAGACTATGAATTCTATTTTGAGAATATATGTTCTATCAACACTAAATGTGACTGCCCAACATACTAAAATTTTGACTGTAACTATAGATCTCAATCCTGATATATCAAAGCAACCTACACTTCATGATCAGGTTCATTATCCTCTTAGAATTAAGAGTTTATGCAAATATAAGTCGTAAGCCTATTATTTGATTGACAGTCGTTAGGAGAATAATAAATCTCACACGGTCTTGTTCAATATGTTTTAATTCTTAAAATATATCAATATATCAACTAGAAATCTCAATTTCCATGATCAAGACAAATCATCTTAGTTGATATGTTATAGTCTTCGCATATGAAATGCCCAATTTCATCACCGACTACGAACTATAATTCTGAGTTTACAAAGAACTTGTAATTTATATCTTCTGTGACTAAATCACATACTATGCATCTCATGAACTATGTGATAATGTCCAAATATTCATGTTACCATTATTTTCAAATAATAATAAAAACAACTTTATTAATCACAATATTAAGTCATACATAATGTCATACATAATAAAATATATAGCATCATACAATAGAATTTAAGGACACGCATCATAATAGTTGGTGTCGATTTCAATTAGTTCAGTTGGTAAAGTCTCTTATTGTTGAATAAAATATTTGAGATTCAACTGCTTATATAAAAAACTAATTAATGTTTTAGTGTGATAATAAAAAGAAATCATCTTAGAGTCACATGTTTTGAAAATACTATTTTATCTTTATTAAAAAATAGAAGAAGTTGGTTTTTATGGCTTATATGTGGATTAACTTAGTTTATTTGTCAAAATCAAACCTTTTTTTTGTTGTTGAAAAAAAAAACCTTTTTGTTTTAACTGTTGTAAGATTTATATGAATGTATTTGTAGAAGACCTTTTCAAAGGCTATGAAGTTCTTTGTCTTTTAATTCATCTCAGAAAAAAGATTCCTCAAACGACTAGTTCCTGCCGCACTTTTCTTTTACCGTCACTACAAAAAGCTAGAGTCTACTTAATTTGTCCAATTTCTTTTCCCTAAGTGTGTGTTTGGTATTGATTATTTTTGTCAGTTTATTTTATTATACAGCTTATTTTTGTTACTATTCGTAAGTTCCACTGTAATTTTTGGTATTATTTATAAGACTAATTGTACTAATTCAGCTAACTTTTACCATTATTTATAGTGTTTTTAGCGAATAATTTTCAATTTCAACTAAATAAACTATTACTATGGACAGTAAATTTCTCTTTTTGAAAAATGGGGGAAAAAACACACTTCATAATCTTTAGATGGGATTACAGGCAATAACCAGATGGTAAACTCTTGAACTTGGAAGCGCTCTCTCTCTCTCTCTCTCTCTCTCTCTCTCTCTCTCTCTCTCTCTCTCTCTCTCTCTCTCTCTCTCTCTCTGTCTCTCATATGACTTCCCTCAACAACTTCACAACCTAACGCAAACCATTCATAAAATAAATAAATAAATGGATGGGTTTGGGTATGGCGTGCTTCTCTTCTTTGGTGTTATTGTGTTTACCATAATCACTACCTTGGTTTCCTTTTGCTGCACCCTGATGGGTATGCCATCGCCACCTGCAAACCCACCTCATCAAAGGGTCAACACAACCACAATCATCACAGACCAAGGCTTAAGCAACATGGAACAAGGCCTAGACGAAGCCACAGTTCACAGCTATCCAAGGCTCCTTTACTCCCAGGCCAAGCTCCAAAAGGGTGGCTCAATTGCTTCTTCTTGTTCAATATGTTTGGGTGACTACAAAGACACTGAAATGCTGAGGATGTTACCTGATTGTGCTCATATCTTTCATCTCAAGTGTGTTGATCCGTGGTTACGAATGCACCCTTCGTGTCCCATATGTCGAAACTCACCAATTCCAACTCCTCTTTCAACTCCGCTTGCTGAGGTGACTCCCTTCGCGGCTCGACGAGATTGATGTCATGAAGCAAGGTAGGGATTTGAATACTGAAATCATTTTAGTTGTTTGTGTATACGCCAAAACTTTCGGATAGATTCATTAGGTGTTGAGCTACCTGTGATGGTTTTGTATTTACAAGTATTTTTTTTTTTGGTAAGTTATATCAATCAATTAATTTAGCAACTTGATTTCCTATCTTGTACATGATAATTGAGAAACTACAATAATTAAATTGGTTTTGGAAGGTAGCCGAAAGAAAGAAGAAAAAGAGAAAAAAAAAAAAGATTGCGTAGTGATTTTTTCAAGTAATATTGTTAGTCTTTTGATGATCCTGTTGGTGATTTTCTTCATATTACCCGCTACAAATTGGTTCTATTGTTCTGACATAACATGCTTCAGTTTTTGGAGTAGAAGAAACTTCGAGCATAATATGTTTTTTTTTTTTTTTTTTTTTTTTTTTTTTTTTTTTTTTCCTTGAAGAGCCCCATGAAAAAATAAAAAAATAAAACAAAGAACAAGTCGATATGATATGATCATACGACTCACTTCCTATATCCTAACCTATTTTCTAGTAGAATCAAAGATGCCCATATTTTGTCATTTTCGTCACAATGGTTGACTACAGTTTTTAGATTAAATTTAATAAAAGAATGCCATCCTTTAGAGAAAAGGAATTGTTCCTTAAGTTAAGAATTAAGAAAGACACCAAGGCCAATTAAAAAAGCACATAACCAACAAAACAGACTAGAAGTCAATTGCAGCATGAGGGAAGCAATTGAATAAGTAATTAATTGTTCTCGAATTATTTTGTTAGTAAGTTACTTCTATTTTCTGACAACCAATTGGCCTAATTTGCTGACATATCTTTTCTCATTTTTTTGGAGAAGGAAAAGCATTCAACATAATACGTGTTCTAGTGCTTTTGTTTTGTGTGCGTGTGTTTTTTGTTTTTATATTTTAACAGCAAAATGAAAACAAAGAGAAACAAAACTGCAATATATCACACGAATCCATACCTGTCGTATTTTAGGATTATTTTTTTATATTTTTTTTTTTCTCTTTTTCTCTTACTCTAAAAAGAATAAAATTAGTATAATCCCCCCCACCCCCACCCCCTCCCCCCCTCAAAAAAAAAAAAAAAAAAAAAAAAACCACATTATTTGGAGGATAAAGAAAAAAGATCGCAAAGGTTATATATGCTTTTAGTCATTTTATTTTATAAAAAAAATATAAATATATATATATATATATTAACAAGTGATTTTATTTTAAATTTCTTTGAAAACTTATTTTTATTGTTAGAGGTATATTAGCTCAGTAGTATAGGTCCAAACCTAATATTATTTTGTGTCTAAGTCAAGTTTCCTGCTTGTATTAAAAGTCTATTAACCATAGGGTTTAGTTTACTATATATACTCATGTTGTGTTCATTGTAACACATCACTCATACTACACTCTTATATAATAAAAATGTAACTCATATGATTTTTTTTAGTGGACATAGGTCATCAAGCTGAATCACATAACTCTTATATTCTTGTGTTTTCTATTTTATTCTTCATCTTATCTTCTGTATCTATTTTAATATATTTAATATATCATCAGAGCATTGATGATGAAATTGTATGGATGGAGGACCCTCCTCCGGTTGCTTTGGAAGCTTTGTATTTTGACCGTTCATGAGGATTAATAAAATTTGGATTTGGAATCAAAAAAAAAATATATCATCAGAGCTAATGTTCAACATTTATAAATAATTTTTTTTCCAAAAAAAAAAACATTTATAAATAATTTTCTTAATTTTATTTTAAAAATAACACACATTCAATAGCTTTGAGATTGCTACAAGGTCATCATAACTTATCATGATGACCAATTCTCTTCTCCTGGATTCCGTTGTTCATGTTGAGATCGCAAGGGTCACTATGCCACAATACCCTTTCACTCTTCAATACCTAAACTTCAAGGAAGTTGAATAGCTCTTCTCAATTTGAGGAAGCCATAAAATTAAAGTTTGAAAAACTATATATTACACTTTTTGCATCCTCTTCTGATGATAGCTCTTTATAATCAAACCAAACACCAATCAGTTTTTGGTATAAGCAGGGATTGAATCCCAGATTTCTTAATTAAGTGGCACACTGCTGAAACACACTCCAGTTGCCTTGCAATTATTACTATCTCATAAATTACAATGTACAACTTTAAAAGTTTTGGGTTGTTTGAATTTTAAACCTTGAAGTTTGAAAAATTAGATTTTATACCCTGAAGTTATTGATCCCCTCCGTTAGCAAAAGTATCTACTCCATTAGTTGACTCACTTGCATGACCATCAAGTGACACGCTGGTAGCCGAAACACACTTGTTAGAAAAGCAATCACCATTAATCTGGTCTCCTTGGACTTGATCTCATCGTCAAGTTGGAGTTGTTACAAATAGGGAGACATAGCTTAGAGTTAAGAATGACGAGGGTTTGTGGTGGGTCAAACAGTATTGTTGAACCAAGTGACATCAAGTTTATGATTTTTCTTAGCAAAACATTGTCGTTCAATGGGGCTATAGTTGTGGAATTCACTAGAGGTGAAATGGCGTTAGGGAGGCTAACTTGGAAAAAACCAATTACCCGTTAGACGGCTAGAATATGTCTTGATTAACGGTGTGTACTTGACAACCATTTAGGTGAGTCCACTAACGGAGGGATTGCTTTTGCTAACAAAGGGGAACTTCAAGGTGTAAATTTCGAAAATTTCAAACTTCAAGGTATAAAATCCAAACAACCTTAAACTTTAAGGATGTGTCTTGCGGTTGCCAGTGTATTACTTGACGGCCATGAAGGTGAGTCCATTGATGGGGGGCCTGCTTTTGCTAATGGAATGGAAGTTCAAGATGTAAGATCAAAATTTTCAAACTTCAGAATGTACAATACAAACAACCCCAAACTTTAGAAATATACTTTGCAATTTACCCTTATTTTTTAATAGTATATAGATATGATACAATTACAATTTATGTTGTCTACTCCATGATGATTACTCTTATCATTAGGTAAAAGCATCAATCGATTTTTTGGTATAAGCAGGATTTGAATCCTCAATCTCTTATTTAACAAAAAGTTACTTTACTGTATGAATTAACTAGAACCAATTAGTATGTCCTTAATTTAGTTACGAGCATTGCATTACAAGGATTTACTAGGCTATTTGGGAATTGGATAGACTTTGTTATGTTTTATTTGCCTTATGCAAAACACATTTTGAAATTTTTAAGACATTATTAGTCATTTTACTAGTTATAGAAATTTAATCTCATATTTTAGTTAATTATTAAATCATCTATCATTTCATCATGATTCGATCTTAAGTGGAGTTACCAATGTGACATTAAAACCTTAAACCTTTCTTCATTTAGATTTTTTTTTTTTTGGTAACAATTTGGTATTATAAAATTGAAACTAATCATTCAAAATGTCTAAAATTAGAGTTTTCTTATTGATGATAGTAATGATATTGACCATAATCTTGATATGGACCGGAGCTTCTAACAATATATGACGAATGCAAGTATTATTTCTTTAAATACAAATCAAAGGGTCAAGACTCAAGAGACTTGTAGTCTAATTGATATTTTTTCTTTTTGATTCTAACATGAATGTTTAGGGGCAAAATTACAATGTTGGTCTTTCAAGTTTACCTTGTGTGTGCAATTGGTCTCTCAAGTTTCAAATGAGCACAATTAGTCTCTCAAGTTTTTAAATCAAAGTTGTATTAGTCTTTTATTAACTGCAGTTAGTGATATTACTTTCATTGTTAACGGAACTATGACTTAGCCTTTTTTTTAATGATATAATGTTTTCTTATTAAAAAATTACAAAATAAATTTACGCATAAGAAATTCACAAACTAGTACCAATTTAAATCTAGTACTTGATTCACAAACCCACCACTTCTAAAAAAAATCACAAAACCACCCATAGGAGAGAAAAGGGGAGAGAGTGAAGAAACCCAATCACTAACTAGCCGCCTGTGGAGACCCAACCCCTAGCTGCCGCCTGCGACAGCCACTGATCTGCGTCCCTGTTTCTTGTGATTGGTATTGTTGTATTTCACAATTTCAGGTATTTCTACATTTACAAACAAGGTTGCTCGCTCTTATAGGAAAACATCAATTTTGATCCCTGAAACTGGAATGAATGTGTGCCCATTAACATTCAATGAATATATTCCTTGCCATGATGTTTCTTACATAAGGAGTTTGCTGCCCAACTTGGATGTTTCTAGAAAAGAGGAGCTAGAAAGACATTGCCCTCCACTTGAGAAATGATTATTTTGCTTGATTCCACACCAGAAGATTATAAGATACCAATACGATGGCCAACAAGCCGGGATTTTGTGTTGCAGAGCAATGTGAATCATACACGACTTGCTGAAGACAGAGGAGGACAAAATTCGGTACACAAGAAGAATCAGCTCTGGTGGTTCCCAGGTGGTGGTGGTACCCATTTCACACATGGAGCCCCTGAGTTTAGTCAGAGTTACACGTGTAAACTTTTTTGTAATTTTTTAATAAAACAATGTCACCTCCCAAAACAAGTCAACCCATTATTCTGTTAATTACATAAGCAGTCAGTAAAATCACCAATACAACTTAATTTTAAAATTTAAGGGGTCAATTGTGCTCATTAGAAATTTGAGAGACTAATCACGTACATAGAGTAAATTTAAGAGATCGATATTGTATTTTGGCCAATATTTGGAGTTGAAATCTCCTTTCCCCAATTATAGAATTATAAAATAATATAAAATAAAATTGTAATCTTCTAAAAAAGACTTAAATGCCTAAAGAAAGCCACAATGGCCACAAAAAATAAAAATAATAAACACAGAGCCCACAAAAACAGATCAAGTCAATTGCAGCTTCCGGAAAGCAATTGAGTTGGTGAAGTGATAAACACAGCCCACAAAAATCCCCTTTTGTTTGTGTACCGCTGTTTTTCGTCTTTAAAATAAAAAATAAAAAATAAAAAATAAAAAGTTAGAAAAGAAAAATATATATATTATAAATAAACGTGGTCAACTAGCCTTCCCCAAAAAAAAAAAAAATCTACTTTTCCTTATAAGAGCATCCCAAACCCAAAATCCTATCCTATCTTATTTTACTATTTCAAAAAACTACTTTATTAATTATAATATACTATTTTATAATACTTCCAGCATCTCAATTTTTATTTTACCATACTATACATTAAAATAATATATTTATATAATAAAATAATAATATATTCTAAAGAGAAAGAAAATGAGACACTGGATAGAGGATATGACTCATTTGAGACCAGGTAAAAGTGCTACAGTACTGCTACAGACTATGCAAATGAGACAGTGAAGAGAGTAAAATAATAATTTTTTGATTTGCAATACTGCTACGGTACCTTCGCAAATTTACGATGGTACTGTATCAATATTGCAAATTTTTTTGCAATTCTAACCATTTGATAGTCCGGGTATTGATTTTGAGCTTTAATGCTAAATCTGTCCTACATATGGGCATTTGGCCGTCGGATGTCAATGCTCACACTCTGCCTGCGAGATTGGTATTCTATATACTGACAAACTATGATATAATATCAAGTCAAACCAATAATTCAAAAATAAAAAATAAAAACCAAAACCAAAAAAAGGTCATAACCATAAGATAGTTCATCACTTATCTAGGAAGGAAGTGGAACGGATAAAATTCAAAATTCAATATTGTTTATTTAATTTTAAAAAATGATAAAATTATTATAAATTTTACTGCATAAAATTTATAAATTGACGTGATATTAAATATAGTTAGAGGGTTTTAACTACTTAACAAATAAATGTTTAACGTTTATTTATTTATTAGTGGCATATCAATTTATAAGTTATATGTAGTAAAATTTGTGATATCTCTATCATAAAAAAATAAAAAATAAAATAAAGGGTTTAATTAAACGCCCAGTTATTACTAATGGGTTGTGTGAGAACTGTAATCTCTCTGTGGAAGATATTGTTGATGCTCTTTATCGATGCCCAACTCAGGAAAAATTTGGAGAGGATTCCCAATGTGGAACCAAGGCACTCCTAGTCTTAGACAAAGTAATAGCTTTGTAGACATTACGGGATTTATCTGTGCTAAAAACTGGACCCAGAATTATTTTCAGCCGTCTCATGGACACTATGGAATCGTCGACTGGGAAAGCAAACCTCCCAATTGGATCAAGTGCTGGAACGAGCAAAGCAACAGCAGCTGGATTTTAGTCCCAGCTCAGTCCCGGTTTCGCCTCCTCAGAACGGCATGTCTGTCAGTGGACTTCTCCAAACTCTCCATGCTACAAGATCACCATTCGACGGGGCCACCTTTGAGCAGAAAAACAAAGCAGGACTGGGTGTTGGGATACGTAACCAAGAGGGGTTGGTGATGGCTTCTCTATCACAACTTATCCAGTTACCCCTAGTACAGTGATTGAAGTTGAAGCTTTAGCTGCAAGACTATTAGTCGAGTTAGCACTAGAACTGGAGTTTGATCATATTGTTTTGGAGGGAGACTCAGAAATACTGATCAAGATTTTGAAGAATAATAGCAGCACATTAGCACCTCTCAGCCATATTGTCAATGATATTTTTTTCCCTGGCATCGCATTTCTTTGTTTTTAATGTGTCACATGTTCGTAAGCAATGTAATGAGGTGGAAGATGTTCCACCATCACTTTTACTTATAATTTAGGTTGAATTGAACAACTCCCTTAATAATACGCATTGGAATTCTTTTTTAAAAAATCTATCTTATTTTATATTGAGTGTGAGTCAAGCTCAAGCTAATCCCCAAACAAAATTACATGTTTGACCTTTGTTCATTTCTTACCGAACAAGCTTCTTGAATTTGTTCATTAGCTTCTACATTTTACAACTAAATTTTTAGTCATTTAAAAATGTATAAATTATAATTGAAATTATATTTTTAGCTAATAAGATAGGATGATATTAGTTTATGAAGCTATATAATTAGATATAATAATCTTGAATTGTTAAAATTTGTATATAATTTTACTACAAAATAAAATATTTATATTATTAAGCTACAAATAATAATTTGATCTCTTATGAACTTATTTCCAAATTTAGACAATCTAATTCCATCTCATATAAGTATAATTTAAATATTTATACATATAAATTTATAAACATATAACATATATTTTAAATTAATCTCATGTTCGCAAACATGTTATTATGTTTGAGCATGACTTGTTTAATATTTGAATTTAAACTTAGGCTTGAGCTACACTCTTTTTCTTTTCTTTTTTTTCTTTTCTTTTTTTAATTTATGTCAAGCTAGACTCATTTTCTTGATTTGAACCTAAACTATTCATAAACAAAATACTTAATTTAAAGTAATGCCACCATAGTTTATCAAAGTAACCATTTCACATTATCTAAAAATTTCATCCAAGTAAAATCTCTTTGTAAGAAGAAATCATTTTTCATAATTGGCATACAATGTGTTTTAAATAATCATTTATTTCATGTGATATAATCGATTTAGATCCTATATATACATTTTTGGTATTGCATTATTTAACTTCATAAGTTCTATAGAGTAAAGATAACCATTCATGGAAATTATTGGCGGAGAGTTGTGAAAATAATAATAATAATAATAATAATAATAATAATAATAATAATAATAATAATAATAATAATAATAATAATAATAATAATAATAATAAGGCGAAACGATACTGTTGGTCCCTGAAGTTTACCTTGTGTGCACCATTGGTCCTTCAAGTTTGAAGCGAGCACAATTAGTCCCCTAAGTTTTAAAACTAAGTTGTATTGGTTTTTGTACTAACTGCGGTTAATGGTGTTACTTACGTGGCTAACAGAATAATGACTTAGCATTTTTTTAATAACATGACATGTTTTTAATTAAAAAAATTACAAACTAAATTTACATTTAGTAAAAAATATTCACGGGTAAATTAAAAAAATTACTTTCTCTCTCTCTCTCTCAAGAAAACACCATGCCTTCTCTCTGTTTCTTCTTCACTCTCACTCTCTCTCTCACTCTCTCCTCCCTCCTCCAACTAACAACCTCACTCCCAACCCAACTCCGCGTCACATACTCCACCGCCACCTCCACCATCAAGCAGCAGTTGCCGGACCAAATCGCCGCCGCCCTCTCCACTCTCAAAATCATCTCCCTCCGCATCCTCAACCCAAACCCAACTCTCACCCACACCTTCACCTACACAAACACCTCTCTCCTCCTCACGATCCCCAACTCCCTGATCTCTCCCATCTCCTCCAATCGCTCTGTCACACTCCGCTAGCTTTACCTCCACGTCGTCCCCTTCTACCCTCGCGCCAAAATCACCACCATCTCCATCGGCCATGACTTCCTCAATGAATACTCCCCCCCCCCCCCCCCCCCGCCTACTCCTCTTGCCTCCTCCCCGCCGTCCAAAACGTCCACCTCGCCCTCCGTGATCTCAGTCTCCACCACCTTCTCTTTCGTCAACATCATCTCCACTCCATTCCTGCCTTCCTCCACTAAGTTCCAAACCCCTGCCTCTGAGAGCTTCATCAAGCCACTACTCCAGTTCTTGCGCGACACCAACTCCTTGTTCCTGATCAACATCTACCCTTACTGGGAAAAATATTCACGTGTAAATTAAAAAATTACTTTCCCATGAATATTTTTTCCACATGTAAATTTAGTTTGTAATTCTTTTAATTAAAAAAATGTCACGTTATTAAAAAAATACCAAGTCATCATTCTGTTAGCCATATAAATAACACCGTTAATAGCAGTTAATAAAAGGACTAATACAATTCAGTTTTAAAACTTAAGAGATTAATTGTGCTCACTTCAAACTTGAGAGACCAATTACGCACACAGAATAAACTTCAGGGACCAATATTGATAGATTTAGTTGTTGTTCATGCAAGTACTCCTCATTTCCACTCTCCGTCTACACTGTCTCATGACACACATTTTCTCCCCTCAGATGGTGCTCTTACTATCTTCGTAATTTGCAGTGGCATATCTAACTAAACATGTAAACGACAACAAAGCAAATAGAATTTATTCATGATATGTTCTTCTAATGGCATTTGTTAAGAAGCTATTTTTAGAAACATTTTATTTGAGAGAATATGACAAAACAATAAATATTATTAATAATTTTTTATATTTCCCATAAAAGTGATGTCAAAACTTTCCTATTATGGTTTATTAACAATTGTTCTAAAGACATCCGTTAACATAAACCAATGATAAAACAATGTTTTTCTCTAACCTTTGAGATCTTTCATAATTGTGCTCTTGGTTATGCAGAGTTGCTGGGAATCCAATTTGAAAATGGTATGAAGTTTCAAACCTTAGACTCTTTCTTTCTCTCTATTCAAAACACATAAACATGCATGCATAGATAAGGCCAACTCAATGTATGCTGAGTCCTAAGATGACGATCAACTTTGAGGGCCAAAATGGGCAAATGTCCTTTTTGCGCAAAAAAAAAAAAAAAAAAAAAAATAGCATTATGCCCCCTTTCTCAAACTAATTAGGAAAATGGAAGTCGAGTTACAAAACGCAGCTATAAGTTCTTAAAATGTCACTATAAGCTCCTTAAAACGTCGATATAGGGCTTTAGATTTTTTTTTTTTTTTTTAAACTCGATTTTGAAAAAATCGAGTTTCAAAAGAGGGGCATTTCCCTAATTAGTTTAGGAAATAGGGCATTTGCCCCTTTTTTTTTGCGTGAAATGGGCATTTGCCCATTTTCTCCTGACTTTGAGTTGAGCTCTTTTTATATATATATATATATATATATATATATATATATATATATATATTAAATAAATTTAACCTCCGATTGTAAACATGTAAAGTAAAAGATGATTTTTAAAAAAAATTAATTTTGTGTTAATTACTATTTGTGGACCTTTAATTCAAATACCAATTAACTAGTTTTTAGGGTAATCAAGTTGAAGGGTCTTAATTTTTTTTTTTTTTTTTGGCTAAACTATAATATCAATTTGATGTAATATAGTATTGGTTAATAAAGGGCGTTTTTCTATTGGTGGCCTGAGGCAATTGCCTAAGTCACCTAAAGGTTTAGTCATCATTGTGCATAGATAAATATGCAAACATATAGAAATGTCTTTACATTTTGCTTCAGCAATACAGTTCTATTGTTGTCTAGGTAATTACGAAACTATTGTTTATAATATAATTCCGATGTTGAATAATTTATCTTTTATTTAGAACAAGATTCGAAGCATGATCATAATCAATTACGAAACTACAAAAAGTAAATTTATAATTCATTGATATGACCTCACTACAAAAATGTGTCCTATAGTAATGTTTTTAAATTGCAACTATAACTTCTAAAAACGCGACTATAGGTCTATTCGGTCTATAGCCTCGTTTCAAGACATGATTTATACACTGTAACTATAGGTCATAGGTCCGACAGGTCTATAGACGCATTTTTAAAACGTGGCTATAGCCTTTACATAGGCCATGCCTATTGCTTTTCAACCTATAGCCGCATTTTAAATAATTAGTAGTGCAAGTTTTGCTATATTCAATACAAGAAGAAAAACATAATACAACAAGTACTATTACAAAAAATAAAAAATAAAAAATAAAATAATGAATGTAATATATATACTATTGCATCTCTAGGTTGTTTTTTGTTGTAATAGTAACTTAAATTTATTACATTAATATGAGATTGTAGCAATAATTATTATGTTACATCAAAATGTGTTATTGTAATAGGTTACTCTTATTTTACATTGAGATATGTTGTTACAATAGATATTCTTTTATTTCACTTCGAACTATGTTGTTGTAATAGGTTAAATCTTTATTTCACATCAAATTTTGTTGATGTAATAAAGATGAGTAATTGAGTAGCAGGAAAATTTGGGAAGCTATTTTTTTTTATTATTAATTTCTTCTTTCCCATCAATGTCTATCCCTTTTTTTTTCTCATCTCAATATTTCTCTCTCACCCACACGTCTTTTGTTTTTTTCTCATCTCAATTTCCCACTTTCTCTCACTACATCTATCTTCCTATTTTTTTTCTCATCTCAAATTTAACTCACACCCAAACCTATCTCTTTTTTCTTTTTCTTTTTTCACCTCAGTTTCCCTCTTTATCTCACCCCACTTCTATCACCTAATTTTTTTTGCTTTAAAAAAAAATCTCAAATTCCCTCTCTCTCTATCTCACGCCTACCTCTTTTTCTATTCCTTTTTTTTTTTTTTTTTTTTCTTTTTTCATCTTAGTTTCCCTCTTTTTCTCACCCACATTTATCTCTAGAGTTTTCCTTGTCTATTTCTTATAAAGGTTTCAATTTTGGTTCACGGTTCTGTCTTAGTATTGCTTTGGTTAATTTTTATTTAAGTTTTCAATTATAGTTTTTGGGTTTATGTTATTTTGAGGTTTGGAAGTGTTTTCCTTTAGCTATTTTTTATGAAGGTTTCAGTTTTGGTTATTGGTTCTGTCTTAGTATTGCTTTGGTTGATTTTAAATTGGGTTTTCAATTATAGTTGCTAGGTTTGTCTTATTTTGAGGTTTGGAAGAGTTTTTCTTTGGCTATTTTTGATTTTGGTTGTCAATTTCTGATGCACCCTCTACCTAATTCCCGGCAACAATTGAGGAGACTAATGTTCCATTCCCTTCCATGTCCCTCGTAGAGTTTATTCTATTCTTGAAGTTCGATTCATTAGCTTTTTTTTTTTTTTTGATATGCAATTCATTCATTAGCTATTAGACCTATGTAAAAGCTCCTAGCACCTATGACCTTTGCATTACACATTGATGAGCTGAATCTTATTTTCTACAAAGTATGATACGGCATGGGTTTAGAACACCAATCTGTTACTTCTATTGACTCTTTCTTTATACATATACATTGCAAAAGTGCTTTTTTTTTTTCTTCAACAATTCATTTATATTGTAGTAATATTTTTATAGTTTTAGTGATATTTGCTCATCAAAAGCAATAAGTTGTGTCTGTTAATTTACAAGTTATGGAGAAAGATAGGAAGAGCAACCTTGAAGAAGTTGTGTCTGTTGATTTAGTGCCCATTTGTTTCAGTTTTTAGGGGCTGAAACGCGCGTTTGTTTAAAAGATGGACAGAAACTACCATTTGGTTTAGCAGAGTTGCAACTTTTGGATAAAAGTTGCATTTTGGGCCAAGGCATAAAACGCGCAAGCCAATTATGGAGCTCTAAAGGTCCATAAACAAAAAGTCCATGCACGTTTTGAAGCTATCTGTTGGGCTCTTCCAAAAATTACCAAATTACCTTTGATAAATCATCAGTTCTCACGTTGTCCCTCATTCCTCTCATCTCATCTCTCTGCTTTGCCCTAAAGCTCACTAACGCCTCTCCATCTGAACTGCGTTGGGGACAAACTGGAATCAAGTAAAAAAAAAAAGAGTGAGAGAGCTGGAGAAAAAAAGGAGACGAAGTGGTAAGAGAAAAGAGAAAAAGGAAGAAGGAGAAAAAAAAAAAAAAAAAAAAAAAAAGAAAGGGGAAGAGCGGGGGGTGTTACAGTCGAAGTCCCAAGAGAAACGGAAAAAAAAAAAAAAAAAAAAAAAAAAAGGGAAGAGCTGGTGTTACAGATGAAGTGCTAAGAGAAAAGGGAGAAAAAAGAAAAGAAAGGAAGAGCCGGATGTTACAGACAAATTGCTAAGATAAAAGGGAGAAAAAAAAAATAAAAAAAATAAAAAAAAAAAAAAAAAAAGGAGGAAGAGCTCTCTGGAACCATCTGGAGATTGGAGGAAGTGACAGGGAAAAAGAGAGGAAAGTGGGAAAAAAAAGAAAAGTGGTTGGGAGATTGGGCACGTGTGTGGAGGAGAAATAAAGAGGGGAAAAAAAAAGGGAAAAAGAAGGAAATATGGTACGTGGAGAAAAAAAGAGGAAAAAAAAAAAAGAAATATTATCACAATATTTTCACAATATTTTCACAATAAATCTAAAGTGATAAATTATTATTAGTTAATATTGGTGAGAAAAAAATAATTTTTTTAGAAAGAGAAAAAAATAATTTTAATAGTACGTTTAAATTAAAATCAATATCAATTATCACAATATTTTTACAATACTTTTACAATAAATCTTAAGTGGTAAGTTATTATTAGCTAAAATTGGTGAGAAAAAAATAATTTTTTTAGAAAGAGAAAAAAATAATCGTAATAGTACATTCGAATTAAAATTAGTATCAATTATCACAATATTTTCACAATACTTTTCACACTAAATCTTAAGTGGTAGGTTATTATTAGTTAATATTGGTGAGAAAAAAATAATTTTTTTAGAAAGAGAAAAATTGATTTAAGTATTATGAAGTAGTTGATTTAAGTATGAAATAAACTCATTTATATTTGCATTGTCCTTTTTAGTAATTTACCACTCAAACCACCACTTTTATAAGTGTTAGCCAAACATTCAGCTTTTTCAAAAAGTACTTTTTAGCAGTTTTTACCAAACACTCAGTTTTTTCAAAAAGCACTTTTTCATAATGCACTTTTTGAAAACTCCACTTTTTCAAAAAGTCCAATTTTTAAAAGCTGAACCAAACTCACCCTTAGAGGAAGATATAACTCAAAAAATTGGAGAAATGCAGACACTAAAGAAGATATAACTCCAAAAATTGGATTGGAGTTTGACTTAGAGGAAGAGGCATATAAATATATATATATATATATATATGTTGGATATGTTGGATTCAGTGTTCGTAGAGACTGGCTGAACAAAAGTAAGACAGATAAAACAACTATCATATCCCACAAGTTTTGTTGTTTAAAAGTTGATTGCAAGAAGGAAGTTGCATATGAAGGAAAGAAATCTAGAATGAAATTAAGAGTTGGATATGAAGCCCAAATAGTTATCAATCGTCAACAAAATCGTAAATATCGTACTATTATTTTTGAAGCGAAACGCAACCTTAAAGTTGTAACTCCATTAAGTAAACATAAATTGCCATCACAAAGGAAGATATTAGCTGCCCAAGTAGTGGAAGCTGAATTAGCAAATCACTCTGGGATTAGGCAAAAATTAGTTTTTAAGTTCATGAGTAAACAAGTGAGAGGTAGGGAAAATTTTGGTTTTACTCTTACAGATATCAGTAATCATTTACTGATATCTAAATGGATTTGGGAAATGAAAAAGGGAGAAACATTTACCTGTATTCATTATTTTGAGATAAGAAGGTCTGAAAATGCATCATTTTTCTATGAGATATAGTTGGATGTTAATGATCAATATATTTGTATTTAATTCTCTAAGATTAGTATATGATTGTTGTTCTAAGAATCTTTTGTCTTTCCAATTTCAAATTTCTAATTTGAACTATCAATCAAACACCAAAGATAAACATCAGACATTAAAAAAAAAAAAAAAATTGAACTCAAATTCATCAAGGTGAACAAAGAAATCAATGTCCATCTACTACCAATTTTCCTCTGTACCTCTTCCACATAAAACTCAAATGCTTTTCACTTTCTCTTCAAAACTGGATAGCCAACTTCAAATGGCACTGTTAATAGTTACCCATTTACATTATTACCAACTACCTGCCACTCTAAAAGGATCCTGACATCCTTAAGAGGCAATCGTACTATCAATAGTTACAAAGAAACCACCAGAACTAAATTATCAGAAACCCTCAAAATAACATAGGCCGATTAACTAAATTATCACCAAACCTCTTAATAACATAAACCTAGAAACTATAATTGAAAACCCAAATCAAAATTAACCAAAACAATACTAAGACAGATCCATTAACCAAAATTGAAACATTTATTAGAAATATCCAAAGGAAAACTCTACCAAACCTCAAAATAACACAAACCCAGCAACTAGAATTAAAAACACAAATCAAAGCAAACCAAAGCAATAATAACACAAACCAATTAACAAAAATTGATACTCAAATTAGAGTTAACAAAGAAAAACTATACCAAACCTCAAAATAACACATGCCCAACAACTAGAATTCAGAGATTTAGCCTATGCATACCGACCAATCACCTCAGTGCTAGTCAACCAATCTGCGAAAAGAGAGTGAGAGAGAGAATTCAGAGAGCTGGGTTTGATGCTTCAACCAATTTGAGAGAGAGAGAGAGAGAGAGAGAGAAGAAACGAGAGGGAGAGAGAGAAGTGTACGTTTGATAGGAGCTGTGTGAGAGTTTTGGTTTTCCTATGAGAGTTATAGAGTCTGAAACATGGGAAAGAAGAAAAGGAAGTAGAAAAGTGTTAATGCTAGTTTCACAGTTAAGTAAGTGGGCAGGTGTTATAACTTTAAAAGCAATACCTAAGGTACTGTATCTAAGTTTCTCCCATTCTGAATACTCTTTTCCTTTTTTTTTCACCCCTAGGTATTTTTTATTGTTAAAAAATGTAGTATTTCCAAATTATGATGAATATAAATTATTAATCTTTAAAAAAAAATAATTAAAGAGCCTTTGAGCACGCGCGCTTAGAGGCTAATAGAATATGATAAAGCTAAGACCAAACAAAATACCATTGCTTAGTTGACTAACTTTCATATCAATACTTAGGAGTATAATAAATAATGAGAAGGATTTGATTTTTATTGTGGGCTGACTTCAACGAAAAGAGGTTCACTAAGTGCTAACCATAAACATAAACATGTATGTTTAACTATAAACTTGTATTTTAAAAATATTAAATAGGCTGAATTGAAAATTACACTCAAATTTTGCCTAAAATTTATTTCAATCTAACTTTACTTACATTCAACTTAGTCCTTTAAGTTTTAATTTTATTTAATTCAGTTTTCTCGTTACGTTTCATAAGAAATGTGCCGTTACTTTGTTAGTGACTTCCAAAGTCAATGAAGTTTCCCTTTTTTTTGAGTGATTTTATTTACTCTAAATAATCAAAAATTATTTTCTATAATTATTTTACAAAAAAAGTAAATAAAAAACCAAAATCACAAACTACAATTTTTTTTTCTTTGGCTAAGTTCCAAATACAATACCAGGTCTTCCTCTACATGTAATAAAATCAGAAATTTTAGGGTTTAAGAAGGCATGGAAAGATGCATAAAAGATATATACATATATTTTAAAAGAAGTTTGGCAATCTTGGCATAAGATGTGTTCCACAAGGTGCACAAAAAGACTTCACTAGCAATGAGTTTTCATTTCATAAATTTATACTTCAATCTAAATCTTTAAATAGAAGAAGAAATTAGTAAATATGAATGTACACAGTGTGTTCAAATATCATTAGATTATGTGTAGGAGTAGGAAGTATACTTGGTTCTAAGATTATAAATGATTGTTTGTATTCCTGTTTAGGTTAAGACCTGATGTCACACTATTTAGGGAATAACATACACAAAAAGACCTTCTACCCTTAAACACGATTACAAAATACTCAATTGAAGATATTGTTATCATACCTATGAAGACCTTTAATCCATTTTTTGCACACCTAAGTTCTTGAACATTTTTCAAAATTAAACTCAATATAAACCCAAAAAATTTAAAAATGCCCAAAAGGGCGACTAATTTAGTGGTTTTTTTAAGGGGTAAGAGGGAGACATGGACGTCTGTTCTATGTTATTCGTTTCTGTTCTATGTTATTCGTTAAACAATACGTACAACCGGAACTAAAGAATGATGCAAACAATATAGACAAATAAATATTGTGCTATTGAATATGGTTTTCGAATATTTTCAGAAAGAAAAAAAAATTGAAAACTGTTATCTAAAAATTTTAAACTAATATGAACCGGGTAGATGATATGAGGTGTAATGTTTTTTTTTTTTTGAAACTGGATTCAACTAACATTTAAATCAATGAAGCATCAAAGTTTACAAGCTCAACAGCAACTGATGGAACCTTTTCCATCCAAAACAAATCAGAATCAATATGCTGGGCAAATCTTGCCAGCACATGGGCCACCTTATTGCCATTTCTCCTAACACAACTCACATATGTCCACTCCAAAGCTCCCAGCAGATGTCGAATGTCCCCAACAATATTTCCCATTACTGACTGGTTTTCCTTCGCCGAAACAATACTCCTTGCAACATTAATATTGTCTCTCACCACTACCAGCTTCGTGAATCCAGCATTCGTTGCAAACTCCATCGCCTTACGACAGGCTAGCAGCTCTGCCACCTCGCTACACTGGACTGCAGGGCCCTTAACTGTCATTGTTGCCATAACTTCTCCCCTTGAGTTTCTAATAATCGCACCAAACCCCGAACTGGAATTAACCCCAAAAACAGCTGCATCATAGTTTAGTTTATACACTGCTTGAGAAGGTGGTTTCCAGCTGGTTCCATCATTCTGCATAACTCGTCGGGCCATTCCTTGCACAGCTTCAACTTGTAATTTCTCCTGCGCTAGCTGGAAATCCTCAAGAATTTCAGCTGCTCTCTTGTTCAACCAACCCGGCTCCAGAAATTTTCCGCCATGCACCACTCTATTCCGCTGATTCCAAATTAACCACGCCTGAACCAGCATTAGCTCCACCTCTGTTTTGTCCAACCGATCCAGCAAATGTTAGAGATAAGTAAATAAGTTATTTTAGTAGTGTAGTTATCTTATTTGTATTAATGTTAATGTTTATGTTACTTTATTTAAATTTTATGTCAAAAAGTTCTAGTTATATACATATAAAATTTTATAATTTTTCATTATATAGGGAAGTAATTATCTATGTTTATGTTTTAGAAAACATTGTTAACATTATATACCAATAAAATGTTAAAATTTCTTTATTATATATTGATGTAATTATGTTCATCAATGATTACATCAAACATTATTTATTTATTTATTTGCTATAGATTTTTACCGCAACACTCTGCGGTTACAAATATTTTTGGAATTCAAGATTACTTCAACACTTTCTCTGCTTTATTATATTTTTTAAAAAAAGCAGCTTAAAGATTTCAACCACTTTACAAAGAAGTATGTTCTTCAAGATTATAAGGAACTAAATCCTTCTGTTGTGATTGATCACAGTAAGTTTAATCTTAATGGATTTTATTTGCTCAATTTTCAATTAAAGATGTTGTCCCCACGGCTGCAGTTTATGTTTGTTTATGTTTACATTTATGTTATTAACAAAACAAATGTTTCTGTTATTAGATCTATCACTTCAAGTAATTCTAGAATCTACTGCTTACGGAGAAATGTGGATGTGAGGTTGATATATTCAAGGATTCAGACCTAATTCCAATATTGCTTCAATACTTTCTCCTCTTTCATAAAGATTTCCAGCCCTTTGCAAAGAAGAAGTATGTTCCTCGAGAATTTAAGGAACTAGATCCTTCTATTGTGATTGATCATAGTGAATTAAAAAAACAATTATGAATACAAAATTATTCTCTTCTTTGTGATTATGTTTATGTGCATATTACTTTAATTAAATTTTATTTTTTTTAGATAATTCTATTTATGTACTTCTAAAATTTTAAAATTTATTATCATATATATATAGAAGTAATCTATATATGCTATAAAATTGAAACTTCTAACTAATATTTGACTTCTTATTGACTTCTTTAGAGCTTCCCATCTCTTTAGAGCTCCCACATTTTTCCACATCAACCATATTTAAAATTTTTATTAAAAAAAAAAAAAAAAAACCTATTTCTCCACATAAAAAAAAAAAAAAAAAAATCAAATAGTTCCTACAACTAAACCAATAAAATAGAAAATCAAAAATTCTCTCCACATAGTGATGTCTTCTCCTTTCCAAAAAACTAAAATCCTCCACCGACATCCTTATCCTTGCCAAAATTCATTTCTTCCACTGATGTCCTTCTTCTTCCCACAAATCTGACCATCTCCTACAAAATCTCTCTGCCTCTCCATCATTTCCCATGGACAACACAAACACAAATTTGATACACAACTCTACATGGATGGATTGAAAATTTGTATTGTTTGGTAACCAAAGTGAGAATTTTCATTGCTATCTTTATTTGTTTGTGTTGGTTCTGAATTTTTAATGCTCTTTATTTGTTTGTGTTGGTTGAAAAATTCTGATTATAAATTACTATGGTGTGTTTTTCTGGAATTTGTAGAAATAGTAAGTGATTTTGTTCATCAAGATTTGATTTTTTATACGAAATGGTCAAAGTTTAATATTAACAATTACATGAATTTGTAGTCTATTCTTGTGTTCCATATTAGTGCTGGACTATTTCTCAGAAATTTTGCCACAGCAATATATTTATAAAATACAGTGAAGCTAAAGAATGATATTACTATTATGTGGGGGAAAAAGTTATTTCTAAATGAAGCAAACTTATTATGCTCTCAAAGGTGTTTAGATTTCAACAAATATTTGATAAATGATATGCGGGAGACCAATCTTGGTTGTACAGCTTTATTATTTTTAATAGTTATCATCATTGAAAGGGTAAAAGTTTAAGATTTTAGTGAAAAATGTGGGTTTAAAGGTTTTGTCTTGATTATCTTTGTGTTTGTTTAAATTTCTCTGTGAATACATAGAACATATTGAATATATATATATATATATATATATATATAGTAGGAAAGTGTCAATATTGCCTTAGATGGTCTTAATTTGAATTTCTTTGACATTGTTTCCTTCATATTCAGAATCATTAATGATTAGAATATTAGGACTCTCCTCTATGTAATTTGTAGTTTGTATTGGTTCGTATGTGATATTACTAACAAGCTTTGGTATTGGGATTTTTTTTTTCTAACATGCACAGGGACGGAACCAGGATTCAAACCCGAGGGGGGCCAAATTTTAAAATAATTTTTTTTAATGAAAATAAAAACTAATATCAATTTCATATTCAACAAAATACTACATATAAAATCAGTGTTTTTAAACATTTGATATTATAAAAATGTCAACAAAATATAACATATAAAATAAGTGTTTCTTAAACATTTCAACACAATTATCAAAATAGAACTCGACGTTATTTCGGAGGAGATCCAAAAATATATATATTTAAGGGCAAATATTAATTTTCAAATTAAATATGTATACTAGTTTTTTTTTTTTTTTTAATTGGAGGCTATTAAAAACAAAATTTAAAATTTCAACACACACATATATATCCTAGTTTTTTATTTTTTTTATTTTTTTAAAGAGAGAGGGGTGGGGGTGGGGGGGGGGGGGGGGCAATGACCCCCCCCTGCCCCACTGTAGTTCCGTCACTGAACATGCATTTGAATCTAAATACATTAGGTTTTTTTTTAATAACAAGAATCCCTCTATTTCGTATGTCAAGTTCTTTAAAAGGAGCAATGTGGATTTGAAGGTTTTGTCTTTGTTATCTTTGTGTTTGTTTAAAATTCTCAATGAGTAAAATTTGGTCTATGGATCGAATTTGTTGACGTTATTTCATCTTCAAAATGTTATTCTTCAACACTATTTTTCTACATAAAATCTACACTGTTTTGCAACTAAAAACTGCACTTTTTTACAACCAAAATCTACACTTTTTTACACCAATTTTTGCGTTGCTTTGTTTCACAAATATACATTGTTTTGAATAAATTTTTGCATTTTTTTTTTAAATAAAGTTCTGTATTAAGTAGTTTTTTGCACCTTTGATAAAACCAATTTTCTTTTTCTTATGTCAAGTTCTATAAAAGAAGCAAGGTGGGTTTGAAGGTTTTGTCTTGGTTATTTTTGTGTTTGTTCTCTATGTGTTTGTTTAAAATTTCTCAGTGAATACGTACAACATATTGAATACACACACACACATATATATATTGTGGGAAAACATCGGTACTGGCTTGGATGATCTTAATTTGAATTCCTTTCACATTCTTTCCTTCATATTCAGAATCAATAATGATTAGACTACTAGGACTCTCCTCTATGTAATATGTAGTTTCTATTGATTGGTATGTGATTTTACTAATAGGCTTTGGGATTTTTTTTTCCTAACATGCATTTGAATCTAAATAAATCAAGTTTGTTTGTTTGTTTGTTGTTGTTGTTGTTTTTTTTTTTTTTTTAACAAGAATCCCCCTGTTTTGTATGTCAAGTTATGTAAAAGGAGCAATATGGGTTTGAAGGTTTTGTCTTGGTTATCTTGGTGTTTGTTCTCTATGTGTTTGTTTAAATTTATCAGTGAATAAAATTTGGTCTATGAATAAATTTGTTAAAAAGATTTCTTCTTTAAAACGTTATTTTTCTACACTATTTTTCTACATAAATTCTACACTTTTACAACCAAAATCTGTTTAGCATTATTTCACAAAATTTGCATTGTTTTGAATAACTTTTTGCATTTCTTTTTTTTTCAAATAACTTTATGTATTAAGTACTTTGTTGAACTTATAATAATACCAATTTTCTGTTTTAAATGTCAAGTTCTATAAAAGGAGAAATGTGAGTTTGAAGGTTTTTTCTTGGTTATTTTTGCGTTTGTTCTATATGTGTTGTTTAAATTTCTAAGTGAATACTTACAACATATTGAGAATATATATTGTGGGAAAATATCATTATTGACTTGGATTTTTAATTTGAATTCCTTAAACATTGTTTCCTTCATATTTAGAATCAATAATGATTAGACTACTACGACTCTCCTCTATGTGTTGGGCTGAACTTTTTACTTTAGCTCACAAATTTAATAGCAACCCTCAATTGTATTTGGTATGAAAGGAGGTATTACCTACGTGATTGATAGGAATTGTTTGGCCTTTCCCAATTGTGACTTGGATTTTTTTCATGTTCTAATAGCTGTTGTTGTACTTTTTTCTCTACTTTTGTAACTTTTCTCCAGTTGAGGTTGGTTTATTCAATTTGAGACTGGAATCCTAATGTACAATTAAAGAGGAAGACATAAAAATTGTTAACATCTGCATACACAATAGGTTTCTTGTGTATCACACGAGTTAGTGACTTGTTATATATATATATATATATATATATATTTATGTTACTCTATTTAAGTTATATATTTAGAAAAAGAATTGTAAACGTTATATACCAATAGAATTTAAAATTTTTTTTTATTACATATTGTTGTAATTAGGTTCATCAATGATTACATATATAAATTCTCAAAAGAAATATGGGTAATTACACATAACCCACCTATAGTTTGGGCGAAAATCACTTTGCCTACCCGTGGTTTGAAAAGTGTCACTTAACCAACCTATGGAATGTTTCCATTAATCTTTGTAACCCACCTCAAGTCCAGCCATTACAAAAACACCTTTTAACCCCAAAACACAACATAATGCTAATCAAAACACCCAAAACTTAGGAACTTTTTGAGAGAAAGACCTGTGGTGAGATCAACATGTTCTTCATGGTTTGGAGTGTCTGGAGTGGGAGAAAACACAAGTTTCGCAACATTGAAGTCAGGGAAGGTAGTTTCGGTAAAGAAAATCAAGGTAATTGTGTCTGTTCTCAATTTAGGGTTTCAGATTTTGTTCAATTGCAAACTTACTATGTGAAACTCTAAATTTGTACTTCCTAGGAATCGTGTTTTATTGATGTGTCTTCATCAAGTGGTAATTTCTCGGATTCATGTGGGCATATGTGCAATGAGCAGACTTGTGTTTTGAAAACAAGTTTGATTTTGTATAATTTTGGGAGGAGATTATTGGGTTGTAGCTGTTACAAGGTTGGTCCTAAGTGTCATTTCTTTGTTTGGCTTGATAACCCAACCTGTCCTTGTGGGAATGAAACTACACCTTTGGCTCTAGAGAGGATGTCTAGGCTTCAGAGTGCTCTCCAATTTGCCAATTAAAGGGAAACGACAACTCTAGAAACAGCAGATGCAGCAAGGCAGATGGCAGAAGAAGCTAGGCAAATGGCAGAAAAGGCTCTTGAAGAAGAAGCCAAAGCCAAGGAAAGGGAGAGAAAGGCTCAAGCTGTTTGTGCAAAAGCTAAGGAAAAGTCCATGTTTGTTGAAGAGAAGCAGAGAATGTGGAAGTTTGCATGCATTTTGTCATGGATCTTTTTTGTTATTGTTATGTTTTGGCTCAATTGAGTACTCTGGAGTGAAGAGACCGGGGTTGTTGCCCTGAAGTAGTTAATTGGTTAGTCGAGATAGTTATGGCAATGGTGTTGATAAATTTGTATTATAATAGAACTAGCTTACTAATGTAATTGTTTGATGTGTCAATGAACAAAGAATTAGTCAATTATTGAGTATTTTATACATACAATAACAACCATTCAATGAAAGAAGTATTGGTCATGCCACTTGTCTCTAGGCATATAATGAATGAAGTATTGGTCAATTATCAATGACCTACACATACCATAATAGCCATTCCACAATAACAACTTCCATACACTCTGTATTAGAAAAATCTACTTGGACACAATTTGTAGCAGCAATAAATAAACTTCCATATAATCTAGTTTGGACAAATAATATTCCATACAAACTGAATTGAATAAATACCACAACGTTCATACCATAATATCACAACTTCCATATAATACCACAAAATTTCATACCATAATAACAACCTAGAGTGTACTGTACCTTAATTCTAGTAAATTACAAAAAAGCACATTCCAAGGTCAGCTACACACACACACACACACACAAACATACATATAATTGCTCAAATAAGGTGATTTTTTTTTACACTAATTGATAATTACAAAAAACCAATAGTGATCTTCACAAAAAACACTAGCTGCAGGCCCACATGTTCTCCTGCCCCTGCCTTTACTCCCAATGTTGGCATGCGTACCCACTAGCTTCATTTCTTGCCTTTACTCTTTCCACCCATTGAATTCATTTTTGATGGCCTTTGTACAGCAAGCTGTCCTTTAGTCCTCGCACCACCAGTGCTCTTATTTGCATATAAAGGCTACAAAATAAAAAATAGATCCACTTGTTAAAGAATATCACAGTCTACACAACCATCCAGGAAAGAAGCAACTCAACTAAGTTATCAGTGAAGAACTTGGTAGGATATCCCAAGTCTCCCTATGTGTGTGAAACTATAGCTGTGAAGAAGAGAACCATCTTGCTCTCTTGTGAGATGGCCTAGCTTGATTTCCTTGCTGTGAAGCTTGATTTCCTTGCTATGAGGATGAAGGCTAAGTGGCAGACCTCATGTTGTAAGTCTGGGTAGGATACTAGGATGGTGGTGGGGGTGCAGGCGGAGGTGCAGATCTAGATCTGGTACTACGTGTAGGCACTCGTCCCTTTGCCTACAACAAAATTCAATTTCAGTACATGAATACCTTTGTAAGTTTAAAAACAATTTTTTTTTTTTTTGGGGGATTCAAATCCCAATTACTTACAGCTTTATCTCTTTGAAGCATCTGTCTCCTTTGCCATGGTGTCTCCCTAGTGATGCTAGCCTTGCACTCTCTTAAATTATGCCCTTCCTTTTTGCATCACCCACACCTTATAGGTCTGTTCAGCCTACTTGCTTTGTAAGGTTCCTAGGCTCATCAGGAGCCCTCTTTCTTTTCTTGGGTGCCCTGCCTGGTGGTTTATATATGTGAGGTGCTAGGGGAGTAGGTTGTCCAATCTCAGCCCATTTTAACTGGCCAAGCACAGGAGGAAGTACCTCCTTGTATATCTCCATGTAAGTTTCTTTGTGGTAGCATGGGTGGGTGTAGTCTTCTAGTGTCTCAATGTTTGTATAAATGGTTGTTATGGCATGTTTGCATGGAATGCCATTTAAATCCAAAGACCTATAGCTGCGTGTCTTCTTGATAAGATCAACTACATGCCTCTCATACTTACTGGCTATCTCATAAAGGAAACAGCCAACTGGGGTAGCACTAAATGGCCTACTTTCAAGCTTCAATTTTTCCAATTTATCTTGTATGCTTGGACACAACTCTCTAGCATAATTCTCTATCCCTTTCCTTTTTATGTAAAGCCTACTTATAAGTCTAACCCTAATCCATTTCAACATTGCGAAGATAGGCTTGTCCCTAGACTTCAATATCATTGGTTAAAAGACTCACTTAAGTTATTTACCAAACAATCTGTTAAGGCCCTAAGAGTGAAGTGTGACCTTGTCCACTATGCAAGTTCAATGTTTGCAAGATACTGATATGCCTTTTCATCTAAATCCTTTATGTATTGCATGCCTCTCTCAAACTCCCTTAATGTTGTGGTAGCAACACACCTCCACAATGCATGCTTCAGCTCCAATCCCTTATGATCGACTTTGAAATTGTTGTAGATGTGTTTTAGACAATATCTATGCTCCATAGTAGGGAATATTGTCTCTATTGTAGGTATAAGCCCCTGCAAATAACCAACGAACCAAACAAACAAAACATGTTAGTTTAGCAAACGAAGTAAACCATTCAAGTATAACTGAACAAAACTTTCATACCTTCTGCCTATCAAAAATGAAGACCAACTGAAGCTCCTCTGGCCTCCCTATATCATTAGCAAATATTTCCAAAAATCATATCCAAGACTCTTTGTTTTTTTGTTCCACAATAGCCATGGCTACTGAAAAAATATTGTTATTTGCATCCTTTGCAATGGTAAATAAGATTTGCCCATCAAATGGCCTACATCCACCTAAAAATCCTACCTTCTAAGCAATGAACCTAACATACATCCTCTTAAATCTTGGCTAGGAAGTCTTATCAGCCACTTTTGTCTGCAGTATAACCCTACTCCCCTTGTCTACAGTGTTTATCATTTGTGCATAGTCCTTAAGGACACCATATTGCAGTTTCTCGCATCCATTGATCAAGTCATTTGCCTTTCTCTTTGACCTATACACTTGGTTTACACGGTTAGGTCAACTAATAAATTTTGCATCACATGGTTATGTACACCATTCACCTCCCAATTTGGATTTTTTCTAAAATCCTCAATGAATCTCTTAGCAACATAAACTGATATTGCTTGGCTATTTTTAAAACACTTGGGGCAAGTACACTCATCAGTCAAGGTCTCAATCTGAAATGTTAGCTCTCCACTTATTTGAGATGCATAACATCTCCACCCACACTCATTCTTGCAGTGAACTAATATCTAGGTCCTCTCATTCAACTTGAATTTGATGTTAACAGGTTTTTTAATTGCATACTCCCTCAAAGTAACTCTGAACACCTTTGAATTTGGAAACTTCATCGCCTTATTCAGTACAACATTTCTTATGTCACTCTTAGCATTAAACTCTGGCTGCTCAGGTACCTGCTCATCATCAGACCCATCCATGCTTACCAGGTCATCCTCAAGAGCTGGCTCAACTCACTCAAGGGCTACATGGGGTGCATTGCTTGATTCTAGGGATGCATGGGGTGCATTGCTTGATTTTGGGGTTGTATTAGGAGCATTGCATAATGATGGGGCTGTATTGGGAGCATCAATTGATTCTGGAGCAAAACCTTGTGAAGCTGAGGTTGGAGCAGCAAATATGTCATCACCAATGTCCTCCCTTTCTAGGCCTTCATATAGCCAATCATCATCATCATCTCCTTCAACATTTTATTCTTCAACCCTCGCATCGACCTCAACATCCTGTTCTTCATCTCTTGCACCAACCTTAACATCCTAAACATTCTCAACGCCTTCTTCTTTATCATTCTCAACATCTTCTTCTTCCTCCAATACTACTTCATCATAATCACTCTCCAAATCTATTTCATCCACCCCTCCATCACCACCTACACGACCTACATACCTACATCACCACCTATTTCTGCCACTCCCTCTCCATCACCACCTACACCATCATCTGCCACTCCCTTCCGCCCCCCCCCCCCCCCCCCATCAGGATGCTCGACTACTAGTGGATGCACATCTATGTCAATATAGATTATGATTTTGTCAACTGGCCATGCCTATGAAAGGTAGTCATGTTCACCACATTTGGATTTGTTTCTATGACTCTTAAATCATGCAATAGATCACCTTCAGGAAGTAAATGCTTATATCTATTGTGTTCTTTAGGAGCACCAACTAGATGGCATAAATCTCGAATTTCAAAGAAACTCAACTTGTCAAGGTCAATCTCTGTCAATGTATGTACAGACCCACCCACATATCATAGGGTTGGGTCCTCCACAAAACATCCCCCAACATGAATTTCAATGTCAAATGTGAAGTCAATAATCCGCAATTAAAATAAGTAGTTTGTTTACATACTGACATGCAGAAAACGACAACAAGCCAAAAGAGACAACAAGCCAAACATAGTGTTGTTTTTTTTTCATATAAAATTTGTTTTGGTGTTAAGAGACAACACACGGACAAAGGACCAAATATAGCACATGCAAAACCAGATTCCCAACAGATTCACAGGGACCACACTATCCATAGTTCACAAACAAGTGTAATCATTGACAAATAAACTTGATTCTTTTAGGTATACGCATTATATAAACAACTATAGCAGTACATTAGCTACATCCTAAGCGATTCTACATATAAATAGCAAAATGCACATTTAACATACACCAAGTTTGAGAAAATTTTACAAACCCTAATTACGTGGATGGGTTGCGTTAAAAAAAAAATGCCATCAAGAACCCAAATGTAGATCAACAGTAGTCACACATACCTTCCATAGTTTCAATGTTGCAAAACTTTGTTTTCTCCCCCTCTAGATACTCCAAACCACAAAGAACATGTTGATCTCACCACAGGTCCCTCTCTCGAAAAGTTTCTAAGTTTTGGGTGTTTTGATTTGCGTTATGTTATGTTTTGGGGTTAGGAGGTGTTTTTGTAACGGCTGGGCTTAAGATGGGTTATGGAGATTGACAGAAACATACCACAGATGAGTTAAGTGACACTTTTCAAACCACGGGTAGTCAAAGTGATTTTCACCTAAACTATAGGTGGGTTATGTGTAATTACCCCAAAAAAAAATGATTACATATATCATTTCTCTTTTTTGCTATAGATTTTTACCTCGACACACTATAGTTACAAATATTTTAAAATTTTTTATTAAAAATAATAATTTTAAAATTATCTTAGAGATTTACAAAACAAAAATGTATCATTAACCTTTGTTAAGTTGAACTTTCTTTTTAGGTTCTTAATTTTTTTTTTATGTCTTAAGTGATGTCATATATATAGAAAAACATAAAAATAAATTAAAAAAACTGCATAATCTAACAGTCATAATGTACCAAGTTACATCATTAATCTTTCTAAGAAAGAAACTAACCATAAAACGCTTTGACCATACTGAATCAGTGATTGCATAATTAACTCTAATCACCACAATTAAAATTCTCTCTATATTCAGCAGATATAAAAATCTATAGTAATAAAGAAGAAGAGTCACCGGGGGTGGTAGAGTTTGCAAAATATATGTCTGAACTATATTCAGACACATAAGCAGACTCGCAACACTAAATAGTGCTAAAGTCGAATTGCAAGGATTCCACGCTATGAATTTCATCATCAATATCTTTACACGAGGAACAAGTCAATACTTATATTAATCAATCAAGTTCATTAATTAAAGAGTACCACTTCTTTAAATACAAATGCCGATACGCGTACCATACCAATGATAGAAACAAGTTCTTTTTTTTTTTTTAGTTGCTGTAAAGAAAGTCACTTGTTGACAGAAAATTTTTATTCAACGTTACTAGAAAAAAAAAGGGTGGGAGCCCAATACCTTCTAATATGGAATTATATTCCTAATTATGTCACGTAGGATGAATATTATGTGAAGATTGAAGAGACTATCCATGTATAATTCTAGTCACATGACTTTTTTAACGTGTCATGTAAGTTGTTTAAATAATCACATGGATAATCTTGCAAATCATCACGTTGTGGGTTTGGATAGTCCTCCAAATGTTTAAGACTAAAGTTTTTCCATTATCTTTTAGTTTAGGGTAAAATACTGTCAAGACTCTTGATGTTTGAGTTAATTCTGGATATGTTCAAGATGTTTCAAAATTGACTAACTTGGTCTTCAGACTATTACTTATTTTTCTGCTCTCATGCTGATTAGAAACTAAATTAGTTAGTTTTTAAATGTTTTAAACCTAGTTGACATTAGCCCAAACATCAGGAGCGTTGACTATATTCTACCCTTTAATTTATTTAAGTTAGTAGGTAATTAGTTGTTGATATTTGAGTTGTATTTGTAAATTGTAATGCATTTTTAACATTATTAGTGTCCTAGGTTTGAGGAGAAGATTATGTGGAGTGTAATCATCGTCATTTTTTACTCCCAAAGAATGGAACAAGCAGGTGTTAGAGGTTGAGCTCCCTCCAAATAGTCTAATTTATCAAATTTGGAGGCATTGTTTCCCTTGAAGCAACCAAAATGCTATTTTTTCTTCTCTCCCTCAAAATATTTGTACGTATCAATTGCTATCAAAGCCAAGCATGAAGGAATAATTGTTAGAATATAATGCTTAGAGATACTAAAGTGATACACTCTCTAGTGGTTTATCAAATGAAATAATCAATAAAATGCAAGTGCATTGCAAATACTTGCATTTGTGTGATCTTTTATTTACTTATTTTGAATGTTCTATTCTCCACGTGTTTAATGCGGTTGTTCATGTTTTCAGGAAAGACGGACATGTCAATTTAAGTATTTGTATTGAGTCTCTTGAAGTCTTAGTTCGCTACCAAAGCCTATACAAAAAAATGTTTTGTCACGGAATGACCAAAGGGGAATTTGTTAGGAATTTATTGATGGCTCATTCCATGACTTTAGTTGTAATAAAATTTCAATATTTGGATATTTTATTTATTGTAAAACTCTTGTAAAGAATACTTCGAAGTTGCTCGCATGAAAAGTTTCACTCTAAAGAAAAAGTAACTCGCACAGGCGAAAGAGAATCTTGCTTGAGTAAATCATTAATTCAACCTGAGACTTTGCATGTTCCTCTCTCGGGCCTCTTGAGGTTGAGTCTAGCTACTTTCATGTTTTTTACTTAAATAATGTTACTGTGCGTGCCCCTAATCAGTCGTTGGGCCTGATGTGTATTTGGACTCACAATTTACTTGTATGGTGGGCCTTTGAGTTTCCCACAATGGGCAGTCCTGCACTTAGTAAGCCCAACTCCCTAGCTCTCTCAAGAACCTCCCTTGATCTCACACCTATCCCGATTATCTACCTCCATAAGCATATCTGTTCTCTGTTATCTCCATTTCTTTCCCCCTGCCTCCAACCCCTTGCTTCATATATTCCTTGTCTATTTATAGGTTGAGTTGGTGTGACTGCACTACAGTTCTCTTGGTCAGTGGAAGGGAAGACCCAATGTCCTGTCTCCTAAGTGGGTGCCTTTAATGTGAGTGGAGGAAATGACAATGGCCTTGGAACTAAGTCCACCGCGAGGTCTGTTGCTTGGCGGAGGTGCTTCCTAGGCAATGGAAAAAGAGGTCCAACGCCGTTGCTCCGAAGTGGGTGTAGGTAACGGGCGAGTGGAGATAGTGGCATTGGAACTAGCTTCTCACTTGGGTCTATTGGTCGGAGGGGGTGCTCCCTAGGCAATGGAGAAAGAGGTCCAATGTCGTTGCTCCCGAGTGGGCATTAGGTGATGGTTGAGTGGAGATAGTGGCATTGGAACTGGCTTCCCACTTGGGTTTGTTGCTCGGCGAGGATGAGTTTCTTGAGGAGTTGCCGGGTGTGACAGAGCATAGACGATTTACCGAGACGCGTTAATGAGTAGAGGCCGAGCACTATGAACACGTGGCAGTGCAGCAATGGGCTTTCGTGGGCGGGTGGTCCCGGTGAGGCCCTTGCCCGTACATTAGCCCCCCCTTGATTCATGTTCGCATCTCGGCAATGAATCAAGGATCCTGTAGGGGGCATGGTGATTTTCAGATCGAGGTTCCCTCTAGGGGTACCGCTACACCAGGCTGTCGCATCCACAATAATGACTGGGGGGTTGGTGGGCACGTCTGACGGTTGGCGAACCATCTGATGGTTCGCGAACCGTCTGACGATTCATAAATTACACCCACGCATGTGGGGGGCTTTTCAAGGAAAAAAGGGCGGTTAGGCGGGTCTCTTCCCGCCCTTTGCCTCATTTATTGCTTGGGTTAATGTATATATAAATAGCTTCTGTTGGGCCATACTCCACTTTTTACGTCTTTCTGTTTCTGAAATCCCTCTCTGCCGAGCATCCCCCTACGTCAGAACATTCACTTTGCCTCTTACTCTAGAACCCAAAGTAAGTCTTCTCCGCCTCCTTTCCTTTTCCAGTTTCTAGCTGTGTCGCATATTAGGGATGGGGTATTCTCACCTTCTTGCCCCTGGGACTGCCTTGGGTAGTTTTAGAGAGACCTTTGGCATCCCAGGGGATGTCGACGTTGCGTATTGCAGCGTGGGCGATATCGCATTCGAGAGGGCCGCTGACCCGTGTACCGGTTTTTTTCCGTTAATGTCCATACTGAAGGGTGGGGTTAGGTTCCCCGTAGATCCCCTTATCATAGGTACATTAGGTTTTTATGGCCTTTGCCCCGATCAATTTCCCCCAAACTTTTATAAAGTAGTTAGTTGTGTCAGCCGATTAAATCAGTTGTTCGGCCTTCAACTGAACCACCATAACATCAATTTTATGTACAAATTGTGCGGTAATTTTAATAGTGGGTACTACCTAAAGACTCGAGATATGCGAGTCCGCCTTATCTTTTGTCTTCCTGATTCCAACAAGAACTCGGCCGGAGAGTTCATTCGGGTACGCTGCAACTGGCTCGACAACGAGTTGCTCTACCCGCTCTCACCCCGTGAAGTTGGTCGGTACCAAGAATAGTCACCCCCTTTTCGTTTTATTCATTTTCTTGCTCCTTTCTTTCTCCGCCTGACTGATAAATTCATATTTGTTTGCAGATTCAAAAAGGTTTTTACCGAACAGTCGGGTCATTCACGCACACGATCTCAATTTCGTCCTCCGTTCCAAGATCTTCATGAACGACAACAGGCAGCTGAGGGCATCCCACCTGATTCTCGGAGTAAACCAGGCGTACAGTACCTGGTAAAACTTTAGCCAGGCGCTCCTGGTGGATAGCCCACTTTTGTCTTACATAGACGTTCGGCACCAAAGGTTCCTTCCTTCGACTCTCACTACCGGTGAAGCGCGAGAGGTCGGCCCTCGGTACACCACTGCCAAGCGTGTGTCCCGAGAGCGTCAAAGACACGAGGCAATTGCAAGGCTGGGTGTCGTAGATCCTACTGCCGAGGGAGGAGAGACTGATCCTGTTGAAATTCCGGGCACTAAGTCAGGTCACTCGAAGAAAATGGTGCAGCGAAGGGAGATGACGCTCGCTCGGTTCATTCCCAGTGCCGAGAACGAGACCCCAACCCAATCTCCGCAGGGGTCTGGCCGGGCCCCTCCCGCAGTCGAGACCAAGAAAAGGAGACAGCCCACCGAGAAGAACCTACCTGTTCCTGGTGATGCCCTGCCAAAGACTCCACCTCGTCAGAGGGGCGGGATACAGATCCGGGAGCCGCCAGCTGTCACTTCCCCTGATCCTCAGGTCGGGATGGACGTGGCATCCTCTTCTCGGCCCGAGGTGGGTTGGCAGCACACTTTCTACTTGGGTGATAAGCCACTATCAGAGGCTGCCAACCTTCGGTTGTGGGACAAGGGCGAAGGGGGGCGGGTGGCCCAAAGCCTAGTGCGAGGCCTAATGCTTCCCGAGGATGCATAGTACTATTCAAGCGGCAATGATGAGACGTTCGCTCGACGGCTCCAATGGCATACGATCGCGGTATGTCTTCATCTTTTTTAGTGTGCATGTCTACATCGGGTCTCTTTTATCCACAGTTTATGAATCTATCGCTGTATTGTTTGTAGGTCCTGCAGCTAACATGCGTTATGGACGGGAGCCTGAAGGAGGCAACCGAGGTTGCTGATCGGAAGAGGGCACTGAAGGCCGTCACCGAAGCAACCGCCCGGGAGAAAGAGCAGTCCGCCATGGCATCTGAGAGAAAGGCGGTCGATGTTGAGAGAGCCCGTCGTGCAGCTGAGGAGCAGCTGGCCGTCCTGGAAACAAAGCTGGGAGAAACGAAACCCAAATTGGCCATGGCGAACAGCATGACTCTAGCCTAGGCCACTCAAATTGGTGATCTGAAAAGGTCCCTTGAAGCTTGTGAGAGTGAATGGTACGACAAGGGCTTCTCAGACACCGAAAACTCTGCAGAGCCGATTATCCACCAGGCACGAAGCCACGAGTTCGGAGAGGGATGGCTTGCAGCTCTTAAGGCCATGGGGATGATCGAGGACTCTCCTCTGTGGAACCCAGCGCGGATTCCATACCCGGCCACCCCGTCTCCCGTTCCAGGACAAGCAGAGAGTGCTGGAGAAGAAACTCCGAGTATGATCAACCTCGTCCGGGAGAGCGATGCTTATATGGAGGTGGTTGACCCGGAGGTCACTAGCGATAATCGGACCGAAGATGTGACTGCTCAATTACCCGAGGGTCTACCCAGGAGCCCCGCCTCTTCTCCAAGCCCCGCCGATCCTGCCGTGTGATCAACCTATTGTTATTGTAATTTCATTAGGATTTCTCTTGCTACTTGACTATAGTTTGTTTAATGTGCCTATGGCGCCAGGATGTGGTGACAGAACAGTTCTTTTCGCTTTTGAAATGTGAACGTATGTTTAGTACTTTTCTGCACTTCTACTTCTTGTTTGCTTGGTGGTAGGGTGCCAGTTTCTAGTCATTGAGACCCATGGATCAGGCTTGGCTCGGCCTTTGAGGTTTCCATTATAGATTTTTTAGAAGTTTTAGGATTCAAGGTTTTCCACATTCCCGGCAATAGGGGCTGAACCGAGGAAGGTATCCTTAGGCAACTTTAAAATTAAAGGTTTCTACCTTCCTGGTGATAGGGATCCAGCCGAGGAAGGTGTCTGTCCTTAGGAAAGTTAAAACTAAAGGTTTCTGCCTACTCGGCGATAGGGATTGAGCCGAGGAAGTTGTCTGTCCTTTCAGAAAATTTTAAAATTAAAGGTTTCCACCTACTCGGCAATAGGGATCGAACCAAGGCAGGTATCTGTCCTTAGAAAAGTTAAAACTAAAGGTTTCTACCTGCTCGGTGATAGGGATCGAGTCGAGGAAGGTGTCTGTCCTTTCAGAAAATTTTAAAATTAAAGGTTTCCACCTGCTCGGCGATAGGGATCGAACCGAGGCAGGTATCTGTCCTTAGAAAAGTTAAAACTAAAGGTTTCTACTTGCTCGGCGATAGGGATCGAGCCGAGGAAGGTGTCTGTCCTTTCAGAAAATTTTAAAATTAAAGGTTTCCACCTGCTTGGCGATAGGGATCGAACCGAGGCAGGTGTCTATCCTATCGAATGATTACCTCTAACGCTTCAACCTCAACATGGTCGTAATAAAACAACTTGATATTACTTAAAGTCACACGAATAAAGTCCTTTCTGTTGGGCGTGTGGTGTTGCGGGGTTACAGCAGGTTCACCTCCGTGGAGGATAGATTGTTAACAATAAAACTTCTTTAAATTACAAACATTCCACGGCCTTTTGAGTGGTTTTTCCTCCAAATCTTCCAAGCAGTACGCCCCTGCTCCGGCAATCGTCGTTACTCGGTAGGGTCCCTCCCAGGACGGGGCTAGTTTCTTGGCGTTACTGTCACGTGTATTCCCCACGACCTTGCGAAGTACCAAATCCCCGGCTACGAACTCCCTTTTCCTCACCGTTTTATTATACCTCTGAGCAAGTCTCTGCTGATATTCTGTTAGTCGGATGGTGGCCGTTATTTGATGTTCTTCCAGCAAGTCCAACTCGTTTGCCATCAGGCTCTCATTCTCGTCCGGCTCGAACCCAGTGATCCGGGCACTGCACAAGTTCACTTCAGGGGGGATGACGGCCTCCGCCCCGTAAGTCAGAGAGAATGGTGTCTCTCCTGTGGACCTCCTCGACGTTGTTTGATATGCCTAAAGGACGCTCGGCAACTCCTCGGCCCATCTGCCCTTGGCGCCTTCTAGTCTTTTCTTTAATCCGCTTACGATGGCCTTATTAGTTGCTTCTACTTGGCCATTGCTCTGGGGGTATGCCAGGGTAGAGTATCGGTTCCGGATTCCAAGGCTGTGGCAGAACTCCCTGAAGGCCTTGCTGTCAAACTGCAGGCCGTTGTCAGACACAAGAGATTCCGAAACGCCAAATCTCGTCACGATGTTTTCCAAACGAACTTCTTCACGTCGAGATCTCGGATGTTCACGAGCGCCTCCGCTTCTACCCATTTAGTGAAGTAGTCTACTGCTACTAACATAAATCTTCGGTTGCCCGTGGCCTAGGGGAATGGGCCAACTATGTCCAGACCCTAGCGAGCGAAAGGCCAGGGGCCAGTGACTGGGTTCAGGTTCCCGGCAGGCTGGTAAATCGTTGGCGCATGTATTTGACACTGCTTACACTTTTTGGAATATTCTGTTGCATCCTTTCTCATTTGCTCATTTGCGGCCACCAAAACCCTTGAGTCATTGCTTGGTGCGCCAGTGATCGTCCTCCCACATGGCTTCCACACACACCTTCATGCAGTTCAGTCAACAATTCTCTCGCCTGAGTAAGACGAAGGCACTGCAGGTACGGCCCTTGGAAAGACCTCCGATATAGCTTTCGGTCGGGAGACAACCAGTATCGAGCAGCATTATGCCGTATTTTTGCTGCCTCCATCATATCATCCGGAAGTCGGTCTTCTGCGAGGAAGCTGATGATGGGGTCCATCCAGCACTTCTCGATGATTGCCGTCTGGGTGATCGGTTGCTTGGGAACTATACTTGGTTCAGCCACTAGCTCCACCCTGATCAACCGAGGTACCATGTCAACTATGGACGACGCCAGCGTTGCCAAAGAATCAGCATGCCGATTCTGTCCCCGAGCTATGCTTTCGACCTTCACTTTTGAGAAATTATCTAGGGCTTGCTTCGCTAGCCGTAGATACTCTACCATCCGAGCATCTTTAGTTTCGAAATTACCTAGCACCTGGTTGACTACTAGGAGTGAATCTGAGAAGACCTCAACTTCTTTAGCCCCCAGATTTTTGACAACCCTAAGTCCAGCGAACAGGGCCTCGTACTCGGCCTCGTTGTTGGAAGCTCTAAAGCCCAGCCTAAACGAGTGCTCCAGTTTTAGTCCCTCCGGTGTGACAATAATAATCCCGGCTCCCGCTCCTGCCGCATTGGATGCGCCATCCACAAATACTTTCCATGGCCGTGGTTTCGTGAGGCAAACCATATCCGTACTTTTTGGCGTAAATTTGAAAATAAAGTCTGCGAGCATTTGCCCCTTCATGGAAGTCGTCGGCCTGTACTCGATGTCGAAAGAACCTGGCCGAGCTCCCCATTTAGCTATTCTCCCAGTGAAGTCATACCTTCTTAGTAACGACTGGAGCGGGTATTCCATAAGGACGTGAACGGTGTGAGCTTGAAAATAGTGAGGAAGTTTCTAGTAGAATGCACAAGCGTCAATACTAGTTTCTCCAACGGCAGGTATCTGGCTCGGCATCGACCAATGTCTTGCTGATGTAATAAACCGGGAGCTGGACACCATTGTCCCTTAGCAACACGGCACTGGCCGCATGCTCAGATACCGAGAGGTACATGTACAAGTCTTCTCCTACCTCAGGCGCCGTCAATGTCGGTGCCTGCCCAAGGTATTCCTTAAGGTTTTGGAAAGCCCTATCACACTCCTCATCCCAGTGAAAACCCCTCCACCTCTTCAAGAGTCAGTAAAACGGCTCACATCGATCGACGAACTTTGAAATAAATTGGTTGAGAGCAGCTAGCATGCCGGTTAACTTCTGAACCTCCTTCGGGTTGCTCGTGCTCTGAGGCTTCTCACGGCTTCGATCTGGTCAGGGTTGACTTTGATCCCCCGTTTCGTAATTAGATAGCCTAAAAACTTGCCAGATGCTACTCTGAAGGCACACTTATCGGCGTTTAAGCGCAGCCAGTGTCGCCGTAGTATTCCGAACACCTCCTTGAGGTCGCGGATGTGCTGCCCTTCCTGCCTGCTTTTTACCATCATATCGTCAATGTACACCTCAACTGTGCGTCCTATCTCATCCCTAAACATCCTCGCCATCATCGTTGGTAAGTAGCCCCCACGTTCTTCAATCCGAACGGCATTAATGTGTAATGATAGTTAGCGTTGGGAGTTATGAATGCCGTCTTCTCCTGGTCCTCGGCAGCGAGAGCCATCCGGTGGTAACCTTGGAACGCGACAAGGAAACTCATCCTCGGATGCCCGTATGTAGCGTCCACCAGCTGGTCAATCTTCGGCTTTGGGAACGGATCTTTTGGGCATGCTCGGTTCAGGTCGGTGAAGTCAACACACACCTTCCATTTGCCGTTCTTCTTTTTCACGACCACCGTGTTTGCAAGCCACTCTGGAAAAAATGCTTCCTTTACAGCCCCAGCTTCCCAACTTCTTGTCCGACAGCATCCACGTGTTCCTTCGCGAACCTTCTCGGCCTCTGCTTTTTGGGGGGGCATAGAGGATCCACATTCAACTTGTGAATTATGAATTCTGGATCAACCCCGGGCACCTCGTACGGACTCTAAGCGAACACATCCATGTTTTGTACAAGGAAAAGCAACAGCTCAGTCCTTTCTCGACCATCCATGTTCTCCCCTACTTGAAAACACCTTTCGCTCTCTGGCAGGATCTTCACTTTTACCAGCCCCTCGGTAGAAGTCCTCCCTTCCGACTAAGGCTGCTGTGATTGCTATAATGGACTTCCCGTGTGGGCAGCCTTTTGCTCATCTTGTTTGTGGGCTGCGGCTACCACGCACCATCTGGCCACCTGCTGGTCGCCCCATATTACCATGACCCCGTGCTCCGTATGGAATTTGACTTTAACATGCAAGGTGGACAGTACGGCTCCCATGTCATGTATCCATGGTCTCCCGAGGATTTCCGCGTATGGCGAGTAAGATGAGACTACTATGAACGTCACGACCACCTCCTTGCCTCCCATGCTGACCGGGAGCGAAATCTGTCCCTCCTACCTCACCAGGTGCTTGTCGAACCCCATCACCGGCGTGTCGTATGTGGACAAGTCCCCTTTGTTCAGGTCGAGCCCCTTGTACAGGTCTGGGTACATTATGTCTACCCCACTCCTCTGGTTTATCATAACCCTTTTCACTTGAAAGCCTCGTACACGGGCTGTGACCACTAAGGCGTCATGGTGCGGTTGGGTGGTCCCTTCCAGGTCGCAGTTGTCGAAGGTTATGGGTTGTCGGGGATACCTCGGTCTCTTCCTCGGGGGTTGCTCGCCAGCACAACCGTCTGTGGGCATTGCGGCCAGTATCTCTCCTGTGATTGGCGAGGTCAAGTGTCTCGGCCCGACATGGATGACTTCTATCACTCCCAGAAGGGGTGGGAGGGCATCTCTGCACTCCCGGTCTGCTTGTCCTGTTCGTTGGTCTCCGTTCTCCACTAGAAATTCCTTTAGATGGCCTGCCTTCACCAACTGCTCTAGGTGGTCCTTCAACACCCTGCACTGCTCCGTGGTGTGCCCTTTATCTTTGTGATACGTGCAGTACAAGTTCTGGTTCCTCCTCGATGGGTCACCCGCCATTTTGTTCGGCCGCTTAAAGTAAGGCTCATTCTTTATCCTATCGACAATCCGGTGCATGGGCTCTTTAAACACCGTGCTAAACCTCATAATACCACGGCCTTGCTATTGAGTCTTGGACTCCCTCCTGGGCCTCGGGACGAAGCCAGAACTCCGAGGATAGCTGATGACCGGGGCCTTCCCTCTGGCCTACAGCCAATCATCTTCCAATCGCTTGTATTCCTCTATGCGTCTTATCAGTTGCCTCATATCCTCAGGAGGTCTGAGGGTCAACGATTCTCTTAGTCCAGACTCTTCTGGTAGTCCCATCCGGAATGTGCTTGCTGCAATCTTCTCGTTGCCTCCACCGATTTCATTGTACAGCTCCCAGTATCGGTTGGCATAGTTGCGAAGGGTTTCCTCGGCCCCCATTTTCATTGATAGTAATGCATCCATGGGCCGCGAAACCCGGTTGCATGTCATGAACCTCACCCCAAACTCCTGAATCAACTCCGAGAAGTTGCGAATCGACCCTTTCTTCAACCCGTTAAACCACCTTAAAGTAGTGGGGCTGAGACTTAAGGGAAAACCCTACACATCAACGCGTCATTTTGAGCGTGCAGGGACATCATTTGAATATAGTGACTTACATGCTCGACTGGATCCGTCTTTCTAGTATAGGAGTTGAACGGGGGTCGGGTGAACCTGCTTGGCATAGGTGCCTCCTCAATGTCCCTCGTGAATGGGGACCGGGCAGCTTGGCGTAATGCCCGACCCATTGCATCCATGGCTGCGTTTCGTGGTCACCCCTCTTTGGATGTCGCTTACCCATGGTCCGCGTGCTCCTGCGAATGCTCGTGTCTCCTTCAAGTCCCGGACAGTTGGGATCCCGCCGCATGTCGGTTTTCTATACTGACCGACCTTTCTCTCTGGTTCTGCTGATCTCTTCTCTTACGTCTTTCCCTCACCTACAGCTCCAAATCCCTCACCATCTTGCGTAAGCGTTCTAGCTCCTAGTCTCTCCAGTCATGTGGGTTACGCCTCGAGGCGTCAGACGCTGTCTGAAGGGTTTGGTATGACCCCTCTCCGGGCCCGGACTCCACTGCCTCCTTGTTCCTTCTGTCCTTCTGCCTTTTCTGCCTCCTTTCTCGCTAGGTGGATCCCCGCAAAGACCCCCCGAAGCCACTCTCTGCATGACTTCCGTATTTGCTTCTCGACATTCTTCCATGCATTCTAAGACAAGACCACAGCTTGGTAGGAGATTCTCACAGACGGCGCCAATTATGTGTGCCCCTAAATAGTCGTTGGGCCTGATGTGTATTTGGGCTCACAATTTACTTGTATGGTAGGCCTTTGAGTTTCCTACAATGGGCAGTCCTGCACTTAGTAAGCCCAACTCCCTAGCTCTCTCAAGTACCTCCCTTGATCTCACACCTATCCCGATTATCTACCTCTATAAGCATATCTGTTCTCTATTATCTCCCTTTCTTTCCCCCTGCCTCCAACCCCTTGCTTCGTATATTCCTTGTCTATTTATAGGTTGAGTTGGTGTGACTGCACTACAGTTCTCTTGTTCAGTGGAAGGGAAGGCCCAATGTCCTGTCTCCTAAGTGGGTGCCTTTAATGTGAGTGGAGGAAATGACAGTGGCCTTGGAACTAAGTCCACCGCGAAGTCTGTTGCTCGGCGGAGGTGCTTTTTAGGTAATGGAGAAAGAGGTCCAATGCTATTGCTCCGGAGTGGGTGCTAGGTAACGGGCGAGTGGAGATAGTGGCATTGGAACTAGCTTCTCACTTGGGTCTGTTGCTCGGAGGGGGTGCTCCCTAGGCAATGGAGAAAGAGGTCCAATGTCGTTGCTCCCGAGTGGGCGTTAGGTGATGGTTGAGTGGAGATAGTGGCATTGGAACTGGCTTCCCACTTGGGTTTGTTGCTCTACAGGGATGAGTTTCCTGAGGAGTTGCCGGGTGTGACAGAGCATAGACGATTTACCAGGACGCGTTAATGAGTGGAGGCCGAGCACTACGAACACGTGGCAGTGCAACAATGGGCTTTCGTGGGCGGGTGGTCCTGGTGAGGCCCTTGCCCGTACAGTTACAAATTCAAAACTTCTTTATTAAAAATAACATTTAACTCTCTTAAAGTAGTCAAGGAAAAAAAGTTAACATGGTATATTATCGCAATATCTCCTAACCAACGTGTCAGATTTTATGTTATTTTTTTTTTTTCAAACCTTTCACAATGCAATATACTTTTTAAGGTCTTATGCAATCAATTCTTCGGTTTCAGTTGATGGTTGGAATTAAATAATAAAAATAGATTTTTTTTAGTTAATTCAAAATAAAATTGTTATAAAACATTTTTAAAAAACCAAGACGTACATATAATATTTTAATATTTTCAACTATATGATCATATTATTAATAATTCTAAGTTAGAATATTTTTCATTTTATTTTTTAGTATTGATTAATTTGTATGAATATCTTATATCTAGATTAATCTTTTAAGTTGTATATTGATTTTTTTATACTTATTTTGAAATATATATTTATAGCCAACTAAAATTATGAAGTAGTTCATAACAATGATTATACTAACTCTAATCTTTAGCTCAAAAAAGTAAATTGAAACCAAGCACACACAAAAATCGAACTTACATTTACATTATATTTTCAGTGTTATCAAATATATATATATATATAAAAGAAATTTAACCTTTTTTTTTGTATACATAATTTTTTTTATAAAATTTGTCTTCAATATTTTATCTTAATTTTATCCTAAATAAAAATCTTGTTGGGCCACTGCAAATAATGGAAATTTTATTTCAACCAAAGTCATGGAATGGGCTACCAATAAATCCCTAACAAATTCCCCTTCGGCCATTCCGTGACAACATTTTTTTATATAGGCTCTGGTAGTAGTTGCAAATCCTTAAAAACCATAGACCAAACTAAGACTTCAAGAGACTCGATTCAAATACTTGAAACTAACATGTCTTTCCTGTATTTTTTTCCCAAAAAAAAAAAAAAAAATGTCTTTCTTGTAAACATGAACATCAGCGTTAAACACAAGGAGAATAGAACATACAAAATAACAAAAATTCATAAATCGAGTAGCTTACATAAAACTTCGAAACACATGAAGCAAATTGAATCTGTAAGTCTAAAATGCACACGTAACATTGAAGAAGTGGCTTTGGTTTTCTTTTATTTTCTTCAAGCATCCAATTAGTGAAGTAGAAAAATATGTGGGCTGTGAGCCCAATCATTTAAGTAATGAAATATAGGCAATGGCCCAATATGTGTTGTGGAACAAATACACGAAGTGAAGAAAATGTGTGGTAAATGAGCCCATTATATGATGTATGAGCCTTGAGCCCGTTTTGGTGAAGTGAAGAGAGTCGTGTGCCACAAGCCTAATCCGAATATGAGCCTTGACCCCGGTTTGATAGAAAGCCCAATATTACTATTTGTTGAACAAACATGCGTTCGGCTTCACCTATTTTAGCCTCGCGTCCCAAATACAACCCATTAGAGGTTGGGTGAGAAAATTGTGTGGGCCTGATGATTTTCATAGCCGACTAACTTTATAGGCTTGTTAATTGGGCATTTTCCTTCCAAACCCTCTTCGTAAGTATAGGTTTTTGTTGGAGAAGCCAATTCATAAAGACGAAAGAGAAATAATGTGAGCAATGAGCCTTGATCCCTTGAGGGAAAACAATTAAGGCTCTAAGCCCTGTTCGTGAGGCACGAGAGATACAAGATACAACAATGAGCTTGTCACATAATGTTTTAAAAAAACACAGATCATAAGCCCAATATGTGAAGTTAAGACAAAGTATGGGCCATGAAGATCAAATTTTAAAAAGACACACTCCATCAAAATTGGTAAATGCTATTATTTTTGTCATCTAGCGGCCTAAATGCTCTTCTCTTCTTCCTCTGACTGAACCCACGATCACAAACCCAATCGCTTATCTTCTTCCTCTGACCGAACCCACTCTTCTCTCCCTGACCGAACCCAAAAACCCAGTCTTGAAACCCATATTCTCATCTCAAAACCGGAGATTCAAGGGAAGGGATTAGGCTTCCATCTGGGTCAGTGTGAAGCTCCATGGGTATAAACAATGGGTTATTAGGTTTTGGTTTGGGTTAGGGATTTTATAGGTCTTGTATTGCTGTCACAAGTTCATTACCGATTGGGGCAAAACTTTTAGCTGATTCAACTCCAAAACAGGTTAGTTATAACTATCAATCTTTCTATGATTTTGGTTTGAATCTTTTATGGAGCTTTGAAATGGTATTGTAATTCAGCATTTTAATCTAGTTGTAATCAGTGCATTATGTTATGTTTTTGTTCTTGTTCTTGTTATAGTTCATTTATTTTTATCACATACTTGGTTTACTCTAGTTGTAATTATTTACTCTTTTTATTGGTTCTAATTTTATATTACTTATTGTATTTTATATTGAACTTCAGTTGATTGTACTTTATCTACTTTTGGACTCACAAGGATTCATGTTGATTTACACTGGTATCATACAAGGGGAAATTGCTGTTGACTCTCCTTTGTTGGGTGTATCCCAAAATAACCCAATTTCTTCACCCACATGTGCTAGTCATATGATATGGTACTTATTGAAAGCTTTATTGAACAAATAAAGCATTAAGATGTTTTTAGAGTGTTTATTGGAAGCTTTGAGTTTTGCTGTGATTTCACAAATGGATTGGTTGCTTTTATTGAAGTTATATCTTGATCCTTTTATGGTGTAATCAATGCAAATTTGGTTGCTTTTTGAGAATTTGTGTTTGGATTTTTTTATCATGGGCTGCACTTGTAAGCTTGAGCAAAAGTCCTAAACAAAGAATGAAAATAAAAATAAAAATAGAACTGGTATGTGAACTAGTGATTGATGGTTGGGTGGTTTTGAGAATTCTGATGGATTACTTAATGCCAAATGCACTGGAATTTTATTTCCTTTTATTTGTTTGCTAAGATAACTAAGGAAAATGTTTGGTTTTCATTGTTCATGTACTGGTTTTTCATTTTACAGAGGACTCATGTCAACAAATTGTTGGATTGGGAGGATTTTACTTTCAGGGATAATAGATGATGATGAGACTAGGTTAAATCAAGGATTTGTTTCAAGGATTATCACTATTGATGTGTAGTTTATCAATCAAAAAGATTTGTCAGTTTTATTTCTTTCTTTTCTCTTTACCTGCATTTTCTTAGTTAGCAAAAGAATTTAGAAATTAGTTGTGTAATAGCATCTTCTTTTCTATTATTTCTGTTTGAGTCTAGAGACATTGTTGGTCATGTATTTTTAGGGTTCGTACCAAAGCTAGTCTTCATTAGATGCCCCAAGTTATTTAAAATTTTTTTTGGCTTGATTAATAGTTCAATTGATGTGATTTTTGCTGGAGTTTAAGTTAATGTGATACTGCCTCATTCCATCTATATTGGATATTGTTTCTGTTGGTTTTAATTTAACTGCTGTTTTTTCCTCTGCATTGGATTTTCTGCACTGATTTTAATTTAACTACTGTTTTTTACTCTGCACTGGTTTTTCTGCACTGGGTAGCTGCTGGATTTCTGCACTGGATAGCTGCTGCCTGCAGAGTGTGGGCTGCTGTTTTATTATTCTGCACTGGTTTAATTTAACTACTGTTTTCTCCTCTGCACTGGGTAGTTGCTGGATTTTTGCATTGGTTAGCTGCTGCCTGCAGTGGAGCATCAACAGCTAATCAGCAACTCAAGAAGCCTTGGTGGAAGATGCTGTCAAAGCTAAAATGACTTGGTTGGTGCAGAATTTTGTTTATGTGTAATAGTAAAAGAGTAGCTCAAGTCTATAATTTTAGTTGCATACCTAGTTGGCAGGAAAAAATTATGGTTGCTGACATCTCAAACTTGATGCAAAATTTCAACAATTTAAATGGAAATAGATATGTTCCATTTAATAAGTGATCATCCTATTATTGTTTCTTTGATAAATGATGCTAGTGTTTTATGGATTCTTATCAATTATTGAATGCTCAGAGGATGAGTTCCCAAAAAAAAAAAAACTAAGAATATTTCTCTCCAAAAAAAAAAACTAAGAATAATTCTCTCCAATATTGCTCTGCAGTAATGTTGCGGGGTACTTATGGTAGTTAGTTATGGTAGTTAATTGAAAATGTTAAGTTATGACTTTTCTCATAACATTAGTGTTAGGTTATTCCATGACAAAAAGTGTTGTAATTGTTTTAATTTTATTTCTTTGTATTTTTGTGGGATTTATTTGTAATGAGTTTAGTATTAAGTGGTCGAGATTTGATCAAAGCAGTTAAAAGTCACAAGAGGAACACATGCTAGAAGCTGAAGAGTCATGCTAGACTGTCGATTTCGCGAACGCCTCACGGGTAAGGTCTTCATGCGAAATACGCGCGAAACATTCTGTCTAAAGGATTTTTAAGTATGATTTTTTTACCCTTCACTCACATTATATATACCCTTATTACCCACCAAAGAATGTGAGGCCATTCAAAGAAAACAGCCCTAGATAAGTTTTCTAGAATACACACACTTATGTTTTAGAGAGAGAGCTACTCATTCTTAGTGAAAAATTATTATAGCATCTTTTCCTTCCATCTCTCATTATCACACCATGAGAGAAGATTTGTACCCAAATACAGCCCACACCCAATTTAAGTGTAGAAAGTGTTTTGGAGCTTAAGAATTTTGGAAATTTGCCAAAAGAAGCCAGTGAGGCCTGGTAGATGCAATCAGGCGTATTGCAAGATCCGGAAAGCTAGAGAAGGCATGATTCTGAGAAGTCCATTGGTAACAAGAGCTTGGAGGGCTTAAGTACATTGGGTAGACTAAACTTGGAGGGTCTTTTGTTATTCGTGTACTCCAACTTTATTTTTTAGTGGTTCGATTTACCGCTTGAAGGACAGCGGAGAGATTTTTTGCTAAGTTCTTCGTTTTTCTCTTCGATAACACATCTCGGTGTTATCTTGTGTTTGCATCTCTCTTCCCTACACCTTTAGGTTTCATTTTATTGTTGATATTGATGAATATGGCTTAGTGTAGTTTTATTGTTTGTTCACTCAAATTTACTCTATTTCGCACTTAGTTTAATTTAAACTAAAATCAATCGAGCCGTAATTTTTAATTTGGGGGTTTAACAGCTCTTGTGTTTTTATATAAATCTGAGCTTTCAGAAAATATAAAGAAAGAATAAAAAAAGAATATTTAAATGAAATGGTAAAATAATAGAACCTTTGATGTTAGATGTTTTGTAAAGTGAGTTGTTAAAATGAGTAAAGTAGTTTTTTAAGATGCTAAATGATATATTTTATAGCATTCTTGATGAGAATAAAATAACTAAAATAATAATAAAACAAGAGAAATGATATGTTCACAACATTTTCACAACAAATTCTAAGTGGGAGGTTGTTACTAGTTGTTATTGTTAGGGCAAAAAAGTAATCTTAGTGTTAGATTTAAATTTGAACCAGTAACAACTAACCATCTACGATTTGTTGTGAAAATGTTGTAAAATTGTTGTGGACGTAGCACCCCTTATAAAACAATAATATGCAAACACTTATAAATAACAAAAACCACTCAGACACACACAAAAGCTCATTTAGACATTTTTATGCACCTGTTAATGTACTTGAGCCTTTAAATTACACAACCTTAAATCTACACCTTTTCATTTAGAAAGCAGAAGTTGCTCTTAACTTTCCCCTTCTCTCTAAAGTCTTTCCTTTATCTTTAATCTAAAAGCCTAAGATTCATAAATTCCAAATGGACAAAATTTAGATAAAGTACCTTAGGTACCTCTTTTAATGAGAATGCCTATTCTATGAAAAGTAAGGAAAGATAATGGGTCTTAACAAAAAAAGGCCTAATTCATGAAGCTACGAATGACCATGAAGACCCAAAATCCCAAAAAGAAGAAAAAAAGAAAGAAATAATAATAATAAAAAAAAGAAAAAAGAAAAGGATCTTGGGACAAGGATCTCGGCCAGAGGACATGCAGCAAAGATCTTAGTCAAGCTAGAGGATGTGTATCAAGAAGAATCAACATCAAAACCCTATGTATATTCAGATTTCAAAAAAAAAAAAAAAAAAAAAAGCCATTAAAAATCTAGCAAAAAAAAACCAGGTATTGTCTTTGTAACCCATGGTCCGAGCCCATGGGATTCCGAGTGGATAGTAAAGGAGGAATGGTTTGGTAGGTAGGGGAGTGATTTCTAGTGAAAGGAGGATCCCGAAACTTTCCCTTGGTTCATATATTTGCTTGGAATGCATGAACGAATGGAAAGGTTAGTTCCCCTATGTGCATGACACCTCCTTACAATTTTCTCTCAATTGTCATTTTCAACAAAGCTGTCACAGTACACTGAGCAGCCCACCCATTCCTTTGACTTTCCAAGAAGGAATCTTTCATTTATAGCTAAAGCCAAATGCCCCTTTTAAGTTATAATTGCCCAAATAAGCTAATCCTCTGCCTAATGCACCTTTTCTAGTCACAAAGGTCATAGTTTTACCCAGCAAACTTGGGGCGTCCTCGCCCGGGGTACTGGACTAGGTCTGCTATAAAAAGAACACAATGTATAGCAAAAATAGGGGATTCGGGAGGAGAGAAAAATGGGGATTCAGGGGAAGGGTTCAAAGGTTCAAAACACATATTCTTAGAGCTTTAATAGCCCAACAAGGAAAAGAAAGAAACAAAATAAGAGAGCCAAGATGGAGGAATTTGTCCCATATCCTTGAGATCATTCAAAATATCACTTAGCCTCCAAAGAAACATGTGCCAAAAACATGCACATATCAAATATCACTCTCTTCCACAAAAATCCTGCTCACCTAACTATCTTGAAAGGCAATGCCCAAGCAAAGCCACTTGGACTTGAGTTCCAAATCCTACAAGTCTTGTGCAAAAGCACTAAGTTTGTGAGAATTGGGGTTAGGATTGTCGTGGCTGAATCATTTTCATGAAATTCATTTATATATATGTATATGTATTAAAATACATATCCTAATCTAAGAAACTAACAATTATTTGAAGATATGTGTATTGTGTAGTGTATTCTTATGCAGGACCTATAGAGGTAATGGGAAATGACAAAACTCCATTGCATAATAAGCATAGAGAAAGATCGTATAGATCAGAGAATTAGCGTTCTGGGATTACAGGTCTTATACGTCCGGGGGACCACGACAGTACGTCCGGGGTACCATGACAGTACGTTTGGGGTCCTTGTTTCTACTTGGGCCTGGGTACTGTCCAAAAAAGGACCTTCACAACCACCTACTTAACAGTGAAATAAGCGTTGAAACTCTGTCTATTTCTTTTTCTATTTTTATTTTTCTCTTGTTTTAGACTCTACAACTCACGTGGGAAAACCAAAACTCACACACAGCTCCTACACTTCTCTCTCTCCTTCTCTTTTCTTCTCTTTCTCTCTCTCTTTCCTTCTCTTTCACTCAAATTGGTTGAAACATCGAACCCAACTCTCTGAATTCTCTCTCTCACTATCTTTTCGCAGATTGGTTGGCTAGCTCTAAAGTGATTCGTTGGTATGTATTAGCTAAATCTCATTATAGGTTTTCAACTCTAGTTGTTGGGCATGTGTTATTTTGAGGTTTGGTAGAGTTTTTCTTTGTTGATTCTAATCTGGGTATCAATTTTTATTAATGGGTCTATGTTAGTATTACTTTGGTATGTTTTGATTTGGGTTTTCAAATCTAATTGCTAGGTTTGTGTTATTTTGAGATTTGGTAGTGTTTGCCTTTCGCTATTTCTGATAAAGGTTTCAATTTTGGCTAATGGTTCTGTCTTAGGATGCATTGGTTAATTTTGATTTGGGTTTTCAATTATAGTTTCCAGGTTTATGTTATTTTGAGGTTTGGAAGAATTTTCATATGACTATATTTGATGAAGGTTTCAATTTTGGTTATTGGATCTGCCTTAGTAGTGCTTTGGTTAATTTTAATTTAGGTTTTCAATTATATTTGCTTAGTTTGTGTTGTTTTGAGGTTTGGAAGAAGTTTCCTTTGGCTATTTCTGATTTGGGTGTCAATTTTTGATGCACCCTCTACATAATTCCCCGCAACAATTGAGGAGACTAATGTTCCATAGGAATAGCAAAATTTGCTTGACTCGCGGGTACTCGGCCCGACCCAACCCTAATAGGTCGGGTTTTACCAGACCCACAAAGTAAATGGGGCGGGTATGGGCCTTAAAACCCAACCCTTATCGGGTCCAGGTCGAGTTTGGATATTAGTCAAACCCACCTAAACTCGACTCATTTATATAAAATACTAAAAAATTAAAAAAAAAAAATCCAAGTAAATATATCATATTTTGAAACTCTAATCTCACATTTTTCATTTTTTTCTCTTCACTTCAGCACAGCAGCTGCCCCTCCTTCTATCACTCACTCACTCTCTCTCTCTCTCTCTCTCAGTCGATCACTCTCACTCGCAAGCCTCAACCGCTCCGGCCTTCTTCACCCTCAATCTCTTTCACTCAGTCACTCTCACTCCCGACCACACCCTCCTCCCTACCTCTGGTCTCAGTTGCACCTCTAACTCGCTGTCGACATTACTCTCACTCTTAGCTGCATCTCCACCTCACCATCAACGTCACTCTCACTCTCAGCTGCATCTCCACTTTCGTTGTTGATGCCACACCTCCCCTTCTGTCACCGTGACTCAAGAATTTCTTTTTATCCTTCATCTTTTTTTTCTTTTTCTTTTTTTTTTCTCTCTCATTGCAAAAAAATATTAGTATTTTTTTATTTCTGCATTGTGAACTTGTGTAGACAGTGTAGTTGTGTTGGTAGTTGAAAACCAAGAAATTTTTTTTTTTTGTTGAGATTTGGCGCCCTAGTTCCATCCCTTAAACAGGGAATGGAAAAAAAATTTAGGGGCATTCAGGTTTGGGTTTGAAAAAAAAAAAAAAAAAACCCATTTATTGAATGGGGGCGAGTTCAAGTTTCAAAAGTGAGCCTGCGAGTCTAGTTCGGGCATTAAAAAACCCACTCCGAACCCTACCCGTTGTCATTCCTAATGTTCCATGCCCTTCCATGTCTCTTGTAGAGTTCATTCTAATCTTGAAGTTTGATTCATTAGCTATTAGACCCATGTAAAAGCTCCTAACACCTATGAGCTTTGCATTACACATTGGTTAATTGAAATCTTCTTTTCTACAAAGTTTGATACAACATGGGTTTAGAACACCAATCCATGTTACTTCTATTGAATCTTTCTTTATGCATATACATTGCAAAATAGTTTTTTTTTTTCAACTTCTTTCAACAATTCCTTTATATATTGTAGTCATTTTATTTTGTTTAGTTTTAGTGAACTTTGTTCATCAAAAGTAGTAAATTGTGTCTGTTAATTTACAGGTTATGGAGAAAGATAGGAAAGAAGAAGTTGTGTCTATTGATTCAGAGGAAGATATAATTCTAAAAATTCAAGAAAATGAAGACACTAAAGAATATATAACTCCAAAAATTGGAATGGAGTTTGACTCAGAGGAAGAGGCATATCTATATTATAATATATATGTTGGATTCAATGTTCGTAGAGACTAGCTGAACAAAAGTAAGGCAGATAAAACAACTATCATATCTCGCAAATGTTGTTATTTTAAAGTTTGTTACATGAAAGAAGTTGCATATGAAGGAAAGAAATCTAGAATGGAATTATGAGTTGGTTGTGAAGCTCAAATGGTTATTAGCCGTTAACAAAATGGTAAATATCGTACTACCATTTTTGAAGTAAAACACAATCATGAAGTTGTAACTGCATAGAGTAAACATAAATTGCCAACTTGAGAAGGATTTTGATTGCTAAGTTCTTCAGTTCATCACACGATGAAGATCACGAAGTTACTTGGTCATAAAACCCTACAGTGTACAAACATAACAGCTTCTTCAAGAGGAACTAGGGCAAACTAGGTTTCCAGTCACTCTTCTTCACACTTGTGCAATTATGCTCTTCTGTACCCTTGTGTAATTGTGCAACCTGTGACCACCCTTAAAATAATCCTTATATATGTTTAGGATTGTGAGAAAAGAAAGCCTAAACATATATTCACGGATCAGTATAAAATCAGATCTGAAAAACTGATTTTCGTAAATCTCAACAAATACCCTATCTATCAAGCAGTTGTCAAGCCTCAAGCTGAAATAGCTCTTTTAAACCTCGATAGATACTAGCTGTAGAGTTTTAATGAATAACACTTCTTCACTTGATTCTTGTACAAATTTGCATTGCACACTTGAACTTGAAACCTTGTTTCTTGAAGCATTAAACACATCCTAGATTTACCCAATTACAAGTAAAGTGTGTTTTGTCAAAGGATTAGCCAATTACGTAAAATATTGACATATATTCCTAACATGAATCACATATGTCCTAACAATCTCTCACTTTGGTAATCCGTGACAAAACCACAACAAGCAAATGATCATATGAGAGAAATCATAAATCACTCATCTCATATTCACTTGTTAAGTATAATAAAATCTATCATAACACAAACTCTTGAAAAGTTTTGCAAGAAGAGAGTTCATCACAAAAAAGACTTTGACAACCTATATTTCTAAAATACTTCAAACAAAACTCATCAAAGCATCTTAGTGTGAGACAGAAATAAAAGATTGCATACAACATATAAGAAGCATGTGCAGAAAGAGAGAAAAGAAACAACATATGTAAAGATAGGTGAAAGAACTGTAATAACAACCTCAAATGTATATATATCATCAACAAGTACAAGGTTTGCTGTCACAAAGTGATCACAAGATCAAAGGTACATGAACAATGTATCTAAAATAGAAAGAAAAGAAAAAGATACAAAAGTCCTCACTACATCTCTCAAAATATGAACACTCCTCCTAACAAAAATCTCCTAAACTAATCCCTAACAAATAAAATTGTTGTGAACGTAGCACCCCTCATAAAACAATAATATGCAAACACTTATAAATAACAAAAACCACTCAGACACACACAAAAGCTCATTTAGACATTTTTATGCACCTGTTAATGTACTTGAGCCTTTAAATTACACAACCTTAAATCTACACCTTTTCATTTAGAAAGCAGAAGTTGCTCTTAACTTTCCCCTTCTCTCTAAAGTCTTTCCTTTATCTTTAATCTAAAAGCCCAAGATTCATAAATTCCAAATGGACAAAATTTAGATAAAGTACCTTAGGTACCTCTTTTAACGAGAAAGCCTATTCTATGAAAAGTAAGGAAAGATAATGGGTCTTAACAAAAGAAGGCCTAATTCATGAAGCTAAGCATGGCCATGAAGGCCCAAAATCCCAAAAAGAAGAAAAAAAGAAAGAAATAATAATATAAAAAAAAAAAAAAAAAGGATCTCGGGACAAGGATCTCGGCCAGAGAACATGCAACAAAGATATCGGTCAGGCCAGAGGATGTGTATCAAGAAGAATCAACATCAAAACCCTATGTATATTCAGATTTCCAAAAAAAAAAAAAAAAAAAAAAAAAAAAAAAAAAAAAAGCCATTAAAAATCTAGCAAAAAAAAAAAAAAAACCAGGTATTGTCTTTGTAACCCATGGTCCGAGCCCATGGGATCCCGAGTGGATAGTAAGGGAGGAATGGTTTGGTAGGTAGGGGAGTGATTTCTAGTGAAAGGAGGATCCCGAAACTTTCCCTTGGTTCATATATTTGCTTGGAATGCATGAACGAATGGAAAGGTTAGTTCCCCTATGTGCATGACACCTCCCTACAATTTTCTTTCAATTGTCATTTTCAACAAAGCTGTCACAGTACATTGAGCAGCCCACCCATTCCTTTGACTTTCCAAGAAGGAATCTTTCATTTATAACTAAAGCCAAATGCCCCTTTTATGTTATAATTGCCCAAATAAGCTAATCCTCTGCCCAATGCACCTTTTCAAGTCACAAAGGACACAGTTTTACCCAGCAGACTTGGGGCGTCCTCTCCCAGGGTACCGGACTAGGTCTGCTATAAAAAGAACACAAGGTATAGCAAAAATGGGGGATTCGGGAGGAGAGAAAAATGGGGATTCAGAGGAAGGGTTCAAAGGTTCAAAACACATATTCTTAGAGCTTTAATAGCCCAACAAGGAAAAGAAAGAAACAAACAAAATAAGAGAGCCAAGATGGAGGAATTTGTCCTATATCCTTGAGATCATTCAAAATATCACTTAGCCTCCAAAGAAACATGTGCCAAAAACATGCACATATCAGATATCACTCTCTTCCACAAAAATCCTGCTCACCTAACTATCTTGAAAGGCAATGCCCAAGCAAAGCCACTTGGACTTGAGTTCCAAATCCTACAAGTCTTGTGCAAAAGCACTAAGTCTGTGAGAATTGGGGTTAGGATCCTCGTGGCTGAATCATTTTCATGAAATTCATTTACATATATGTATATGTATTAAAATACATATCCTAATCTAAGAAACTAACAATTATTTGAAAATATGTGTATTGTGTAGTGTATTCTTATGCAGGACCTATAGAGGTAATGGGAAATGACAAAACTCCATTGCATAATAAGCATAGAGAAAGATCGTATAGATCAGAGAATTAGCGTTCTGGGATTACAGGTCTTATACGTCCGGGGTACCACGACAGTACGTCCGGGGTACCATGACAATACGTCTAGGGTCCTTGTTTCTACTTGGGCCTGGGTACTGTCCAAAAAAGGACCTTTACAACCACCTACTTAACAGTGAAATACGCGTTGAAACTCTGTCTATTTCTTTTTCTATTTTTATTTTTCTCTTGTTTTAGACTGTACAACTCACGTGGGAAAACCAAAACGCACACACAACTTCTACGCTTCTCTCTCTCCTTCTCTTTTCTTCTCTTTCTCTCTCTCTTTCCTTCTCTCTCACTCAAATTGGTTGAAACATCGAACCCAACTCTCTGAATTCTCTCTCTCACTATCTTTTCGCAGATTGGTTGGCTAGCTCTAAAGTGATTCGTTGGTATGTATTAGCTAAATCTCATTATAGGTTTTCAACTCTAGTTGCTGGGCATGTGTTATTTTGAGGTTTGGTAGAGTTTTTCTTTGTTGATTCTAATCTGGGTCTCAATTTTTATTAATGGGTCTATGTTAGTATTACTTTGGTATGTTTTGATTTGGGTTTTCAAATCTAATTGCTAGGTTTGTGTTATTTTGAGATTTGGTAGTGTTTGCCTTTGGCTATTTCTGATAAAGGTTTCAATTTTGGCTAATGGTTCTGTCTTAGTATGCATTGGTTAATTTTGATTTGGGTTTTCAATTATAGTTTCCAAGTTTGTGTTATTTTGAGGTTTGGAAGAGTTTTCATATGACTATATTTGATGAAGGTTTCAATTTTGGTTATTGGATCTGCCTTAGTAATGCTTTGGTTAATTTTAATTTAGGTTTTCAATTATAGTTGCTTAGTTTGTGTTATTTTGAGGTTTGGAAGAAGTTTCCTTTGGCTATTTATGATTTGGGTGTCAATTTTTGATGCACTCTCTACATAATTCCCCGCAACAATTGAGGAGACTAATGTTCCATAGGAATGGCAAAATTTGCTTGACTCGTGGGTACTCGGCTCGACCCAACCCTAATAGGTCGGGTTTTACCAGACCCGCAGAGTAAATGGGGCGGGTATGGGCCTTAAAACCCAACCCTTATCGGGTCCAGGTCGAGTTTGGATATTAGTCAAACCCACCTAAACTCGACTCATTTATATAAAATACTAAAAAATTAAAAAAAAAAAATCCAAGTAAATATATCATATTTTGAAACTCTAATCTCATATTTTTCATTTTTTTCTATTCACTTCAGCACAGTAGTTGCCCCTCCTTCTATCACTCACTCACTCTCACTCTCAGTCGGTCACTCTCACTCGCAAGCCTCAACCGCTCCGGCCTTCTTCACCCTCAATCTCTCTCACTCAGTCACTCTCACTCCCGACCACACCCTCCTCCCTACCTCTGGTCTCAGTTGCACTTCCAACTCGCCGTCGACATTACTCTCACTCTTAGCTGCATCTCCACCTCACCATCAATGTCACTCTCACTCTCAGCTGCATCTCCACTTTTGTTGTTAATGCCACACCTCCCCTTCTGTCACCGTGACTCAAGAATTTCTTTTTATCCTTCATCTTTTTTTTTTTTTTTTTTTTTTTCTCTCTCATTGCAAAAAAATATTAGTATTTTTTTATTTCTGCATTGTGAACTTGTGTAGACAGTGTAGTTGTGTTGGTAGTTGAAAACCAAGAAAACAATTTTTTTTTTTTTGTTGAGATTTGGCCCCCTAGTTCCGTCCCTTAAACAGGGAATGGAAAAAAAATTTAGGGGCATTCGGGTTTGGGTTTGAAAAAAAAAAAAAAAAAAAAAAAACCATTTATTGAATGGGGGCAAGTTCAAGTTTCAAAGGTGAGCCTGCGGGTCTAGTTCGGGCATTAAAAAACCCACTCCGAACCCTACCCGTTGCCATTCCTAATGTTCCATGCCCTTCCATGTCTCTTGTAGAGTTCATTCTAATCTTGAAGTTTGATTCATTAGCTATTAGACCCATGTAAAAGCTCCTAACATCTATGAGCTCTGCATTACACATTGGTTAATTGAAATCTTCTTTTCTACAAAGTTTGATACAACATGGGTTTAGAACACCAATCCATGTTACTTCTATTGAATCTTTCTTTATGCATATACATTGCAAAATAGTTTTTTTTTTCAACTTCTTTCAACAATTCCTCTATATATTATAGTTATTTTATTTTGTTTAGTTTTAGTGAACTTTGTTCATCAAAAGTAGTAAATTGTGTCTGTTAATTTACAGGTTATGGAGAAAGATAGGAAGAGCAACCTAGAAAAAGTTGTGTCTATTGATTCAGAGGAAGATATAATTCTAAAAATTGGAGAAAATGAAGACACTAAAGAATATATAACTCCAAAAATTGGAATGGAGTTTGACTCAGAGGAAGAGGCATATCTATATTATAATATATATGTTGGATTCAATGTTCGTAGAGACTAGCTGAATAAAAGTAAGGCAGATAAAACAACATCATATCTCGCAAATGTTGTTATTTTAAAGTTTGTTACATGAAGGAAGTTGCATATGAAGGAAAGAAATCTAGAATGGAATTATGAGTTGGTTGTGAAGCTCAAATGGTTATTAGCCATTAACAAAATGGTAAATATCGTACTACTATTTTTGAAGTAAAACACAATCATGAAGTTGTAACTGCACAGAGTAAACATAAATTGCCAACTTGAGAAGGATTTTGGTTGCTAAGTTCTTCAGTTTATCACACGATGAAGATCACGAAGTTACTTGGTCATAAAACCCTACAGTGTACAAACATAACAGCTTCTTCAAGATGAACTAGGGCAAACTAGGTTTCCAATCACTCTTTTTCACACTTGTGCAATTATGCTCTTCTGTGCCCTTGTGTAACTGTGCAACCCGTGACCACCCTTAAAATAATCCTTATATATATTTAGGATTGTGAGAAAAGAAAACCTAAACATATATTCACGGATCGGTATAAAATCAGATTTGAAAAACTGACTTTCATAAATCTCGACAAATACCCTATCTATCAAGCAGTTGTCGAGCCTCAAGCTGAAATAGCTCTTTTAAACCTCGATAGATACTAGCTGTAGAGTTTTAATGAACAACTCTTCTTCACTTGATTCTTGTACAAACTTGCATTGCACACTTGAACTTGAAACCTTGTTTCTTGAAGTATTAAACACATCCTAGATTTACCCAATTACAAGTAAAGTGCGTTTTGTCAAAGGATTAGCCAATTACGTAAAATATTGACATATATTCTTAACATGAATCACATATGTCCTAACAATCTCCCACTTTGGTAATCCGTGACAAAACCACAACAAGTAAATGATCATATGAGAGAAATCATAAATCACTCATCTCATATTCACTTGTTAAGTATAATAAAATTTATCATAACACAAACTCTTGAAAAATTTTGCAAGAAGAGAGTTCATGACAAAAAAGACTTTGACAACCTATATTTTTAAAATACTTTAAACAAAACTCATCAAAGCATCTTAGTGTGAGATAGAAATAAAAGATTGCATACAACATATAAGAAGCATGTGCAGAAAGAGAGAAAAGAAACAACATATGTAAAGATAGGTGAAAGAACCGTAATAACAACCTCAAATGTATATATATCATCAACAAGTACAAGGTTTACTATCACAAAGTGATCACAAGATCAAAGGTACATGAACAATGTATCTAAAATAGAAAGAAAAGAAAAAGATACAAAAGTCCTCACTACATCCCTCAAAATATGAACACTCCTCCTAACAAAAATCTCCTAAACTAATTCTCTCCCTATGAGTATGACTACTCTCATATCCAAAACTTTTCCCTCTTTTTGTCACGAGTGATAAAGAGTAAGTACATCAAGTAGACATCTCATCATCACTGGGCGAGCTAGCACTATTATCCTCAACATCAGTAGCATCACCATCACCATCATTGTCCTCATCCTTAGAAGCTAGTGGAGAAAGAAAGGAAGCAACGAAACCACCCATGATAGCCTGTCGTCATGCAACACGGCCAAAATGGGTGTTCACTCGACACAACTCATCATTGAGAGTGTCAAGGCGAGCATCCATGCGCACAAGCTATGCCATGATGTCCTCGAGAGTCACCTCACCAGTGGAAGACGAAGGAGCGGAGTGTATAGAGCAGTAGAAGCTGGAGGAATCATCGTCCTGGGGTGTCTTAAACGTAGTTACGCTTCGCTTCCATTTAACGTTAGCGGCGTTTATGGCACACATCATAGAGAAGTGGTCGGAAATGGGAAAGGAAACAGAAAAATGGCGAAGATTCCTCATAATAGCTGAAGGAAAAATGAGCTTATCACGGATCACTGTATCCCTATAGACATCAATGAGGGATAGAATGAAATGAGAGGGGAAGTCAATAATGAGATGCTCTAAGAAGGAAAGCAAAAATCGAGCACGGGGCTCTGTAATGGAGTTATAGTGAGACAATGGATGTAAAAAAAATGTCATCACCATGTTAATGAACCTCAGACCTTTAGCAAAGGCTGAGCAAGGAGTGAACTGACAATCACCACAATCAGAAGGTCGCTCACAAAAAGCAAACATAAGCTCTTCTTTAGACATGGTCTTGAGACGATCACTGCCAGGGTAGTCAGGATGCGCTACCCTCGGGACGTAGAGCACCTTGGATACAATATTCAGTATGACCACAATGCGCATACCTCAAAAGCGAGTAACAAAGAGAGGTACTGAATAATCAAAACCGTGCATATTGAAGTAAAACTCATGTATGATCATAGATGGACAAGTGACTAGGATTCCACACATTGACTCCCAACCCCTACTGTGAATGACTGTGGGTAGGTCAGAATCGGAGAAGTCCGATATAATGACTAGGCGTTCTGAATGAATGTCTCGTCTTAAAAAGTTCTCCGAAAAGTCCTGTCAGGCTTTATCATCACGGAACCAAATGTGTGAAAGGGTAGGATCAAAAGAGGAAGCCCTAGAACGAAGAGGGTTCCAAGACGGAGTATATTTTCATTTAGGTGCCATAGAGCAACTAGCAGAAAGAAAGAGAGTAAGAGAAAGAGAGACACGTAGAAAAGCACCAACACAATCAATATCAATATTAATGATGGTATGTATGCATGCAGATGCATGAACATGTGACATGCAAAATTAAATACAGCATGGGCTCAGCCCAATCCAAAGCTACCAGCACACAACATTGCAACAAAGTAAACACACATATAAATTGCATGAAACAATGTTATAATGCAAATGTGATGCAATGCATGATGCTTTAAAGACATTTTTACAAAGCCCATCCTAAAAATTTCACAAAAACTTCATCAATTTTGAAAAAACCCAAAATTTTTTGAAAGTCCCAAAAAGTTAGGTCAAAAGATATGAAATGCATGATTAATGAGTGAGAAAGCATCAAACCAGAGAAGAAAGAAGATCTTGAGACTGAAAAATAAGTGGGGATGAGGTTTTGAGTGAATAAGAATGGTTTTGGGAGGTAAAGAGACTAATTCCGTCAAGAGAGATCGGGGAGAAATGAACCTGGTATAGCGAGGATCCTATTTATAGGAATCTCATAATTCTCGATAGATCGAGAGCTGTCGAGAATTAAAAACAGGGAGATGTATCTATCAAGCTAGCTATTGAGGACCTGTCTAGAGTTTTCCACATCAAAGAAGCTCGATGGATTGAGGAACTATTGAGCATCTATTGAGGAGACGAAAACTTTCTTGATAGATCGATGAGCTATCGAGATTGCAATAAAAAGAAGCTGAAGAGCTTAATAGATAGCCTAGCTGTCGAGAGGTATTGAAGAGCTGTCGAGATTTCTTTAAAAATAGTTTTTCAAAAAAGAGAAAAACACAGACATGAATGCAATCAAACATGCAACTTAACCAAGGATCCAAACAACATTTTAATCTCTCAAAACATCTCTCAATCAAGAAAAATGTTAAGCACATAGACCCAAAAACACACGCACACACTAAACATGTCTAACCAATTTTATATTTCAAAAACAAGTTAAGACAGTTTAGTGAACATACATTAACACATGTAAATCTTGTTATGGCCAAATCACATTGTACCTACACATGTATCGAAGGTAGCAAAGAATATTGCGTGTTATTTGTGAAAGACATTGCAAGATTGCATAAGTGTTTACATGTTATGACAATTTGAGATATGAGTAAATCAATTTAACTCATACATGATCATAACTACTTGATGGAGACTATCACTTTCGAGGTACAACTCCCATATCTCTTAGAATACATGCTTGCTATCATATTTTAAAGCATTTTGTTTCTTTTGCTTTAATTTTCTTTGCATACTTTTCTTTTATTAAGTATATAATGCATGGGCATATAAAAGAGAGAAAAAAAATACCCAATTATGTTAAGCTTTTGACATTGTACTTTTACTATGTCAAAGCATACAAATGTCATTTCATGATTGGTGGGCAACAGTGGTGAGATGATTATTTATGTCTTTCTTTTAGGATTTTCTAGTCCTTTCCAAAAAGAGTAATACAAGTGTTAAGTACAAGAAATCACTTAATCTTACTCATCACAAACAAGAGCCACAAAGCTCACTTGCTTGGTTGTGCATAAAGATGCTCATATAAACTACAAGTGATACAAAATTTAGAAAACTTTGTTCCATTGGTCATTCAAGGTACACAAGTACCAATGTACACAAACACACACTGTTTTGTATTTTTCTGGTTTTTCAATTTTTTTTTTAATTCTTATGAATGAAAATAAAATAAAACAAAACTGAAAAACAATCAAACAAAAACATGACAAACAAAGCAATGCATAAAAACTAGACTGACTCAAAGTAAGAAAGCAAAATATGCAAGTAATGGAAACACAACAAAAAGAGGGAGAGAGGGAAAAGTGACTAAATCACTTAGAGCATTTTTTTCTTTCACACCTTGGAAGAAACTTTCCTTTTGACGAACCCTTGAATCGGCGGTGAGAGGGAAGAATTGCAACTGTTCAAGTTTGAAAGGAACATGAGGGCTTTAAGGAGATCTCCTAGAGGAGTAAGAAATGATGGAAACTAACTCAGGTTTCTAGATGAGACCATACTGTTACTTTATTGAGTGGCTTTCCACTTATAGCAATTAGGTCAAGTGTGTCCAGTTGCTCCACAATGATGACAGAGATACTACTTCTTTTCTTTGGACTTTTGAGCGTTACTCTTCTTAGCCCTAGGGTTTTTGGTTTCTTTCTTAGCAAGCTTAGGGGGTGCTCCTAAGATAGATTTACCATTGTCTATTTTCTCACTAGCTATCACAGTTTTAGCATCATTATTCTCAGATTCAATATTGTTAGCAAGAGAAACAAAAAAAAGTAGTACTAGAAGAAGTAATATTAGGAGAAGAGAAATCATACCTTAAACCGGTTCGATTAGAGGCAAATTTTTTCATACTGAGCATCTCATCAAGCTTTGCACTTAAGGTCCTCTCCAACTGAGCTCTAACTTGGAACAATTCCCCCTTAAGCTTCTTGGTTTTCTCAACCAAGAAATTGTTTTCAAACCTCATTGTTCCAATAGTTTGATTGGCTTCATCAAACTTTATGGAGAGTTGTTCTCGTTCAAGCTCTACATCACTGAGTTTCTTGGTGGCCAACCTATGCAGCTTCTCATGCTTTTCTGAGATCTTGTATAACTTTGCATAAACTGTGTGGATGTAATCTTGCTCATCCATCTTCTCAAATTTTAATTCCACCAAGTTTTCTTCTTCATCCACATTTTCTACAATCCTTTTAGTAAGATTGATAGTGGCAGTGAAGGCATTTATAATTCCGTCATCCTCATTTTCGGAATCATCCTTATATTTGGTGTCGCTCAAGGTAGCAGAAAGTGACATGCTCTGCCCAATGGACTTGAGATAAGTAGGGCACTCTTGTTTCATGTGACCAAATCCTTGACATCCGAAGCACTTGGGTCCTGAGAGAGCAGTGTACTGACCGTCATCCTAGCATCCTTCTTCCCTTTGTTTTGGTTCTTAGACTGAGAAGAACTTGATCGCCTATGGTCCTTGTTGAAACCCTTTGCGTTTGCATTCTTCATGAACTTCTTGAATTGCCTAGTGATATAGGACTTCATTCTAGAATCTTCATCATCAGAAGACTCATTCACGTCACTACTCTTGGCCTTCAATGCTATGCTCTTGCTCTTACTTGACTTCTCGGTCATAGACAAACCCAACTCATAGGTTTGTAGATTTCCAACTAGCTCTATCAAATGAATTTTGTCAATATCCTTTGACTCAATCGCGATGATTTGAGCATGGAATCTCTCGAGTAGAGATCTGAGCACCTTTCTCACAATCTTGGGTTTGGGAATGGTTTTTCCAAGATTAAAAGCTAAGTTTACTATGTCTTTAAGCCTGGCATAAAACTCATCAAATGACTCATCTTCCTCCATCTTAATTTCTTCGAAACTAGTAATAAGCCTCTAGAGTTTTGAATCCTTAATAGCCTTAATATCTTCTTAGGTTGTCTAGAAAATGGTCCATGCTTCCTTTGCAGTTTCAATGGAGGATATCTTTTTGAACTCTTTATTTGTAACTGCACTGAATAAAGCATTCAATGCCCTACTGTTGAAATTTGCTGCCTTTATCTTGGCATCATCCCAATCGGTCGACGCTTCCTTCGGCTTGATCTAGCCTATCTCCCCAGCTTGCCACACCTTCTCATCTAAAGGCTGCAAGAAAGCTTCCATGTATACTTACCAGAATGCATTGTTAGTGCCATCAAATAAAGGAGATACAATGAGTGACTGTCCTCTATCCATGACAAACAGGGGTCAATGGATCACACAACAAGATTAAACCTTAATCAGAGTGTGTCTGCTCTACTACCACTTGATAGGCATAGAATGTATTGACTCATTGTGATTAATTATTTGATTATTTACCCAAGTTTATTAATTAATCAAATTAACATGCGAAGTATGTGGCAGCACAAACAAATTACCAAATAGCTAAATGCAGTGAAAATTAAATTTGACATGGAGATTTATTTACGAATGGAAAAACCTCCGAGGCAAAAACTCTACAGAGTAATTTTAAGGTCACCACTTCCGAAAATCTACTATTATCAAAACAGACGGTTACAAGTAAAGGAATCCCAGTACCTTATACCAGCCTACAGTTGAACCCTTAGCCCAATACCTAATTGGACTTGTTCTGTAGTGGCAATCTCTCCTTGTATTACACGGCTCCCAGTACGTGACGAACCAATAGATGTGTGGATCCCAATACGTGACTTGGTCACCAACTTGAGAAGGATGTTGGCTGTAAAGTTTTTTAGTTCATCACACAATGAAAATAACAAAGTTACTTGGTCACAAAACCTTATGGTGTACAAATACAGCAACATTTTCAAGATGAACTAGGGCAAACTAGGTTTTCAGTCACTCTTCTTCACACTTGTGCAATTGTGCTCTTTTGTGACTGTACAACCTATGACGGTCCTTAAAATAATCCTTATATTTGTTTAGGGTTGTGAGAAAAAAAAGCCCAAACATACATTTACGGATTAGGCAGCTGTCAAGCCTCAGACTGAAACAGCTCTTTTAAACCTCGATAGATACTAGATGTCGTGCTAGCTGTCGAGCTTTAATGAACAACACTTCTTCACTTGATTCTTGAACAAACTTGCATGGCTTTAACACTTGAACTTGAAACCTTGTTTCTTGAACCATTAAGCACATCCTAAATCTACCTAATTACAAGTAAACTGCGTTTTGTCAAAAGATTAGCCAATTACATAAAATATTAACATATGTTCCTAACATGAATCACATTTGTCCTAACACTATCAATAGTTACAAAGAAACCACTAGAACTAAATTATCACAAACCCTTAAACTAACATAGGCCGATTAACTAAATTATCACCAAACCTCAAAATAACATAAACCCAAAAACTATAATTGAAAACCCAAATCAAAATTAACCAAGAAATACTAAAACAAACCAATTAACTGAAATTGAAACCTTTATCGGAAATAGCCAAAGGAAAACTATACTAAACCTCAAATAACACAAACCTAGCAACTAGAATTGAAAACCCAAATCAAAACAAACCAAAGCAATAACAACACAAACTCATTAACAAAAATTGATACCCAGATCAAAGTCAACAAAGAAAAACTCTACCAAACCTCAAAATAACACATGCCAAACAACTAGAATTTAAAACCTATAATGAGATTTAGCTAATGCATGCCAATGAGTCACTTTAGTGCCAGCCAACCAATCTACGAAAAGAGAGCAAGAAAGAGAATTCAGATGCTTCAACCAATTTGAGCGAGAGAGAGAGAGAGAGAGAGAGAGAGAGAGAGAGAGAGAGAGAGAGAGAGAGAGAGAGAGAGAGAGAGAAGAAAAAAGAGGGGGAGAGAGAGAAGTTTAGGAGCTGTGTGTGAGTTTTGGTTTTCCCTTAGGAGTTATGGAGTTTGAAATAGGGCAAAAATATAAGGAGAAAAAGACATAGATGGAGTGTTAACACTAGTTTCACTAATAAAAGTGGTCATGTACTATAACTTTAAAAGGGATACCTAAAGTACTGTATCTAAGTTTCGCCCATTCTAAATACTCAAATTCACAAAATCATAAAATACATAAAACTCTAAATTGTAAAGGGCAGTCAAATTATAATTTTTAGAAAGTCTAGTGGATAATTGAGATCAAAGTGCTGGACTTAGCCCCATGCAAAACCAAAAGTGTCACACTGATATGACATATGGCTCTTTGTGTGTGTGTGCCTCTCTCTCCTTTTCTTCAGGTTTCCCTCCCGTTCTCCCTTTGCCTCATTTAAGTAACGAGTCTTTTAGGTACCAGAAGTAGACGTCATTCATGTTGTTTAATGCTTTTGAAAATGTTGTGAACGTAACAATTCTCTATTTATATACAACTAGATAATTTTCTGTGTGATGTGCGGATACTTTTTAGATTTATTTAAAATAATGTATATGTTTTTTAAGATCTATTTATAGTATTCATACTCATTTTGCTATATAGTATTTATGTTTTACCTCAACATTGCTAAATGCTTTGAAACTCAATTTTTTTAATTCATATTTTATATTAAAAGAAAAATTGTCAAAGAATTGATTTCCAAATATTGAGTAGAGTTGCTCTACTATTCTAAAATTTTGAAGTTGGAACATCAAGTTTTTCCATTATAGTATTTGTAAACTTTATTTTTTAAATTAATTGATTGATTTAATAATTTGAAGTTTATAAATTTAAATTCAAAGTATAAAATACTTTCATATGCTAAAATTACGAAAATTCAAGCAACCTCCTAAACACTTCCCCAACTACTCCATTTTCAAAACCAGATACCGAGCCCCAAATCTCAAATATTCATTATGTTATCTTAACAAAAGAAAATCATTTGTAAGTATCAGCATGTAGAGAATGTGATAAATAAAGAAAAAGTGGTTAATTTTTTTTTCCATTTATCAAGATTTAATTTCCTTTATTAAGGCTTCCACATTTAAAAAAAAAAAAAAAAGTCTTAAATCCTCATTGACTTTTACTTTTATTGTCGTGGCTCATATCAATATTGCACTAAATAGTAGTTAAAAAACTACAAAAACCTATAAATTATGAGTTCTAAAACATAATAAATAAATAAAAACTAATCTCATCAATAATACATTTATGACTTTCCCACGCAAAACACTCAAGACCCAAAGCCAATCACTACCTTTACATAACCCACAACATCTAACTTCAACATCAAAACCATAATATGTGATCACTTTATAAAAAAAAACAATCCCTCTTCCTTGGTTATAGCCAACTCATACTGGTTAAGATTAGATGATAAAGAAGTTGAAGATAAATGACATCTTCCCAAGATGTATTTGAGATGATATGGCATGAAAGGTTGTGGCCTATATATAAAAGAATAGAAGTGCAAAAAGTTTATCTTGAAACTTTGAATCAATTAAACAAAAAGTCCCTACTTTTTTGTTCTTATCTTATAGCTTAAGAGTATTTTAATTCTCTTTTCAAAGAGTGAGCGCCACTTGGCCTAAGCAAAAAATATAAACCTAAACAATTATAAACTTTTTCGTATTTTCCTACTTTTGGATATAGAAAATTTATATTCATGATGGATCTTAATTTAAATTAACTATCGCCCATTGTTTGGATTGAAACCTCATCTTCCCTCACCTCCTCCGTATTTACCTAATAAAAGTATGCCCCAAATAACGGTTTCTAGCTCTCCTATTGTGTGTGTGTGTGTGTTTTTATTTTTTATTTTTGGTAAAGTTGGAGACATAATTTTCATTTATTCCGCTGGTGATGGTAAATTCTTAGAAAAGTATATTTGTAGTGTGATGAGTTGCCCCATCTTTGGGATTGGACAGTCACAATCCACACTTCTTGATTTTAAGTTCAAAAAAAAAAAAAAAAAAAAAAAAAAAAAAAAGAAAGAAAGGAAAAAAGAAAGAAAGAAAGATAGACAGGGACGGAACGAGGATTCAAATTTAGGGGGGGGGGGCAAAGTTCTTTGTTCAAGAATTTTAAAAATTTAGAATATTAATACTAAAGGTTGACAATGATGCATTATTAACATTAATTTTTAATTTATTTATTGTATTTTTTTTAAAATCAATAATTAATATTATAATAAAGAATAAATTAATGTTAATAATACATCGTTAAAGTAAATTTTTAAAAGACATCAACTGATCCAAGTGAGCAATAGATCTTTAAAAAAATAAATTTTTTTCAAGGATTGAGTTAAAGACACCAATTAATCTAAGTTGCTGGTGACACTAATTGGTGTGTGGATGGAGTGATTAGCAGCATAGGAGTCGTCTCTGTGACTATAGGGTGGAGTTACTTGAGAGGGACATAAAGCTCTCAGATGAGAGGTAGAAATTGGATAGAGGTTATTGGGTTTTTGTGATTTGTTTTTCTAGGATTTATAATTGATTTGTTATTTTTTAACTTAGACCATGTCCAAAGAATTTTTTATTATTATTTGAATATGTGAATTGTTTTGTAGATTTTCCTTGTTATCCGGATTTGTAAATTATCCAAATGTTTAGCTAAATATTTTTCTTGATATTCTTGGGACAACTAGACAAGGGATGATTTGATAATTTTTTCATTTTTGTTTCATGGGTCAGCTTGTAAATTGTTTGGGAGAGGGGGACCAAGTATATTAATTTTAGACTCAAAAGTATATTTTTTAAGCTAACATATATACTAGGGAATTTTTTTTCAACGGTTGGGCGGGGGGCCGTGGCCCCCTTAGCCCCAAGGTAGTTTTGTCCCTGAAGATAGAGAAAATAAATAAATAAAAAGAGCCCCATAGTATTCACCAAGAATACGCGAAAGAATGTTTGAAATAATTTTTTCTTCCAGTGAATGTCGTTGCTGCACCATATGAAAACTACATTGATATAAACTTACCAAATGAAAACACTAAGCAAAGAACAAATATATATATATATATATACTAGTCTCATTAAAAGCGCAAAGTGCGTGCGATGAGGTTTTTTTTTAGTGGTCCTGTTTTGTAGGAAAAAATTGTATTTTTTTATTTTATATATATAATTTTTATTTTGAAAATCTAATTTATAAGTGGATAAAGTAATTTGAAAACTAATAAGAAAGTGGTATTATTTTTTAAGCAATATTTTAGTAAGAGTTAGAGTTGTATTTTTACCAAATTACCTTTTAGTTTTATCTCTACTTAAATATAGGAGTATAGAGACATTTTTAAATTAAAAAATGAGAAATCTAAACAGAGGAAGTCCTTTAAATAATAGTGTATATATATATATATATATATATATCGGTAATGTGCTAATGTTAGGGGGGATTCCTCGTTAGAAAATGACAGAGACGTTGACCATCCTGTGAGAATTACTTTCTTATCAAAATACAAAACTTGTTTTTTGGGAAGGCCATATACACAACTTTTATTTACCCCCTTCACCACATTCCAATCGCCTCTAAATTGTTCTTGGAAAGATGAGCACCAGCAATTTTCCACCATCTAGTGGAACTACGGATGGTATTAGTGGTTTCACCTATGGAATCATATTCTCTATTGGTATTTTCCTTCTGATTCTACTCATCACTTTCGCTTGCACCCGGATGCGTTTATCACACAACCAGTCACCTCATCCAATCCCAAACACTTCTCTACGAACCAGTGATCTGAATTCCATAACAATTCTTGAACAAGGTCTCGATGAAGCCACTCTCAACAGCTATCCAAAGCTCATGTACTCACAAATAAAGGCTACCGCACCAGCTCCTTGTTGCTCCATATGCTTGGTGGATTATAAAGAAACTGATATGCTTCGATTGTTACCTCACTGTTCTCATCTCTTTCATCAGAATTGCATCGACCCCTGGATAAGGTTACATCCAACATGTCCAGTTTGTAGAAAAACACCAGTTCTAGCCCCACATACAATTATTGCAAGGGTGGACCCTTTGGCAACAACGACAAGGATACAGGATAATTAGAAAATTGAAATGAGGTTTTTGTAAATTATTACTGTATGGGAATTTATTGGATGTGTTAACTTTTTTTGGAATGTATTTTCTTGCCCCTTGTAAATGAATCTCTTCCATTTGAATACTAAAGTAGAAAATTGTGCTGTTGAAAAGATTGGTAGAAACAAAGTATTCCACTTTCAATGGATAATCACAACGTATTAGATAAATGTCTATAGCTTGGCTTCTCTTGCCATCAAGATGCCTATTTATCCCAGCAGTTTTCCAATGATCTTCCTGTTTGTATTTCTGGACTTTTATCTTTATAAATGTTGACATCAGTATAAAAATAAATAAATAAATGTGTGCAGATAATGAACATAAACAATATTGTCTTAGTCAACAGGTGAATGGCAGGTGAGAAAATAAAAAAAGTACTGACCATAGATATCCATGTTCCGTTTTATAAAAATTCACTAATTCAGACAAACTAGTTCCACTTTCAAGGCCTCACAACTCGGGAAACCAATTTCAAGGTAACAAATTTATTCGGTTTTAGTTTTTGATCTTAGATTCTTGAAAGGCATATACACTTCGAGAAAGTCTATATAGACAAAAAAATTTCAATATTGTTAATGTGACAGATGTTAGTAACAGGCAAAAAAAAAAAAAAATTGACGTTGGTGATGTTATCAGATAAGAAACCGTAAAAGCTTGCCAACTCAACTATTTCAAAATTTTTTGTATATGCAACATTGCTCATATATGTTGGGCTTTGTGGAGCCTAGTTTTATATATATGATCCGGTGGATGACCCGACCCGACCCGACCCGAATAATGTTGCGTGGTTTTTAATGGGAGATTTTCTGAGGCTTGGTCCATGGAGCGGAGGCTTGGGCCGATAGGCCCAAGCCGGAGCGCTCATTGTGAATCCGATTTGTGGAAGAAATACATTGTTTTTAGGGTTTTCGGTGTGTAGTCGGTTTTGTGTGGAGAAAAACAGTTTGTAGCCGCAACTTGTAATTTTCCCTGATAATAGTGAAATCTCTGCAACTCCGTGGACGTAGGCAAATTGCCGAACCACGTAAATACTGTCTTGTGCGTGTGATTATTTTCTTTGGCGTGTGTTTTCTCTATAATTTTTTGTTTCTCACAGGTTTAGGAATTCGTGGAAATTCCCTACAATATATTGTTATAGATGGTAAAAAAAAATGCTCAACAACGTTGCTTGGATATCACTATATTTTCTTATGAAACATTACTTCAACGTACATTGTCATTTTTCTCGTGAAGAAGTTAATGATATACTGAAAAAGTTGTATTGAGCATTTGGGAAACATTCTTCAAATCATTTTGGCAGCTCCCAGAGGACTGGAAAGCCAATAGTTCCAACTTCCATGCCTTAAATTTCCACATACGAATGTGATTCAATTGAAAGGGGAAAATGAGCATTTGTCCCTAATTTACAAATTATGCAGCAAAATGCCTTTGTTTTAAAACTATTTAGCAAAATGCCCATGTTTTTTAAACTCGATTTTAACAAAATTGAGTTTTGTGTAAAACTCGATATCCTCAAAATCGAGTTCTATTCTCAAAATAATTTAAGTGGAAAAATATGCATAGAACTCGATTTTGTTAAAATCGAGTTTTAAAAACAATGACAGTTTGCTAAATAGTTTCAAAACATGGACTTTTTGTTGCATAGTTTGTAAATTATGGACAAAAGCCCATTTTCCCCTCAATTGAATGATACAAAAGCCATATATGACAAGAACCGTGACTAAAACCAATTCTTCAAAACAATATAAAAGCATTATAGCCTTTTCATTTGAGAAGCCATTTCCATGCTGTAATGTGGAAGATAAGAATTTATTTTATTCACTTCTTCAAATATTTTTCTACAAAATGGCTTACAAGTGAAGCATGAGTTGCCCATCTATAACTATGAGAAGGTATTTGGTATCAAATGATACCATGCTAGCAGTATCAAAATCCAATAAGTGTGAGACTTGTCAACAAAAAATAACTATCTCACTAAAAAATGAAAAGCATGTGCTAGTGAGTAGTTATTTTTGTACACATGTCTCTTATTTATTAGATTTTGACACAGATAATATGGTATTATTAGATATAAAATATTTTTTTCCATGATTGCAGTCCTTTGTCTTCACTTGACCCTTATTATTATTTATTATTTATTTATTTTTTTACATTGAAACAGATGTGAGGCTCTAATGAAAATGAATTTATGTTGGACAAGGACAATAACCCTTACCCTTGATCAACAAGTTCCCTTTCTATAAAGAAATTATGGGATCCAAATTATTTTTTTTTTAGTTTTAAATTATTATTATTATTAGTTTTTGAGAATGGGATCCAATGTGTTGGTGTTGGTATGATTTCACCCTTCTTCTAGCCTAGCTATCTATAAAATATGCACTACCTCCTATCTAGCCTGTGCAATTTATTAGAACCTTTAGTTATAGAATAATAAATTGATTATGAACTTTAAGCAAATTTGAGGGCAGTTTCCAATTCTAAATTTTATAGACAAATATAAAATCGTATGGTAAACCAAAAAAAAAAAAAATAAGAGAGAGAGAAAAGAAAGAGTGCAAGAGAGCTGAACAAAAGAAATGACTATCAAAGGGAGAGAGTCAAAGGTAAGCATCATTTCAATAGAATTTGTAGACGACTAAATTTCAATTTTGAAATAAATCGGTCGGGAATTTTCCCTCTCTACAAAACTATTAAAGCTTCTATTGCTTGAAAATGACAGATATGCTACAAAGTTGGTCACTGTCATTTCCAAAATATAATTTACAGTACCTCTCATTCTCAAGGCTAATTTGAACTAGTCAATTTGTAAGCCAACTTGGGTTGGGAATCGATTAGATTCAAGCATGATGAGGTGGATAGGTTGACGCTTGTGCAGTTCCTGTTTCGACTCCTAAGCATGGTTTTATGTGCAATGCTAAACATGATTGAGTACTTGTGACAAGCTAACCAAACTAGGTTATGTGGGTGATATGTTGTGCTTATTTTCTAGGAATGCGCCAGAGATTAGACATCATTTGATTTCAAATGTTCCTCCACTAGAAGGATATGGAGGCTTGTGCTTAGATATTGTTTAGTGAATTGGCAGTTGATAAAATGGGAGGATTTAATGCATTGAGGATCTGTAAACTCTGTGGACATTCATCTAAATCCAAGCCGTGGGGGCTGGTTGGTCAGCATCAATATACAAAATTGGTTGCAGAATAAGGCACAATATAAGAGCAAGGGTGCAGAATAGAGTTCTGTGTGGTTTGTGGAGAATTAATTTTTTATATACATTTTTATCAATAGAAGTATCTTAGTTTAGTTGCACCCACAGGCTACTGGTTTGTGATATGTCTGTAATCTGTTTTTCTGTGAAAATTTTCATAAGGTGATAATCCAATTGCGAAATGAAGCAATAAGTTCATAATTGAAAATCCATGTTCAACTTACAAAATTAAAAAAATTAAAAAAATTAAAAAAAATTAAAAAAGAAGTAAAAAAAATCAAATTGCCTGTTGTGAAATTTTTAAGAAGTAAAAAATTCAAGACATCATGTTAAGTTTTTGGGTTAAACTCATGAACATGATATCATGAGTCTGGTTTGCTTGTCCTGAACTCCAAAAGCCAAGGTTGTTTTGCTCTGTTTCAACTGTGGCTTGGTTGGGCATAATGTTGTATGTTTCAGTTGGGTTCTATCTTCATTGGCCTTGACTGTGGGAAGGGTTTTAAGAGAATTGCCTTCAGATCAGGTTTAAATGCTACTCAGATCTCTCCATCTATTATTTTAATTTTCGGATTAGATGCTTTAAGCCTTTCACAATACATAATCAATGACAACAACAAAGCCTTCCAATTTTGGTGTTAACAATGAATCCTCATCAAAACTAATTGGGGTTGACCACATGTATTCTTAGGGGATGGACTTGTATGCGTAAAGGTTCCATTCATAATAAGCTGACAAAGGTTTATGCTAACTATCAAGCTACTGCAACCCCCTTTTATCTAGGCTCGAGACCAAGTGTGAGTAATATGTGACATTAAGCACTGACACGGGCAAGTATAAGATGCTTTACCAATAAAAGGTAAAAATAAAATAAAGAAAAATTATGAGTTGATGACATCATATTTTACCAAAAAAGAAATTTAGAAAAATTTCACATTTAACACATCAATGTCAACATGCAAGCCCAATTAATTGAACTCTAATCTTGAGCACTAAGGTACTTGCATTTTTTACAAAATACATGATAGCAACAGTGCATCAAATCCACTTGGACCTAAAAGTAAACAAAATTATTTGAAATATTCATTTGATACATGAAGGAAGAATTTGAAAGGAATAAATGTAAAATTATACTAAACAGACATATGGATCTAGTTGTAATCATTTGGCCATTGATGGTCTCACTTCCTTCTTTGTTCAATGAAAAAGTAATTATGTTAGTCTTCTTGCTTAATTTGTTTTTCTCCCTTGACTTGCCTTGTCATAACAAAGATTCCTTCCATATTGTACCTTATGAGAGCTTGGTGTAGAGAGCTTTATGTAGCTGCAAAAAGAAATCATTCATGCAGAAAAATAAATAAATCAAACCAAGACCTTTCATTGGAAAATGCAGACACAAAACAGCCTCTACAACATGTGATTGGGGAGTACTGGAGACTTATTTATGGAATGATTGCTGATTACTCTTTGGAGCCATTGTTAATAGGTAATTGCAAAAAAAGAACATAATAATTCATGTAAAGTTGTGATGGCTAATATTAGGAAAAGGGGTAGAGCATCTGCACAGTTCTAGTTGCCTATATAATTTAGAAGTTAAAGATATAATAATGACGTCTGTTGCAATATAGTGTGGCTTAAAGACAACAGCGTTTGGAGACCTGAGAAAGGCATGTTCACTTCCAAATCAGCATGGAAGAACAAGAACTAAAGAAAAACTTGCCTTCAGTCCCATGGCATTTTTAATTTTCAGGGAAACAAATATAACCAGCACATTCATTCATTCTAGGATAGCACCAAAATCAAGGTTGCAGACACTAAGATTTAAGAATGCAAAAGAATATCATGAATTATTCCAAGTGCTGACTACACCAGAATTCTAATCAGTAAACAGCATCTATCATTTATGTCTCTAGTGTTACTTAGTCTGAGATTTTAGCTGTGTTCAAGTTCAGAGAACTATAGGCCTATTGGAACCAGGAATTGAGTTTAGTGGTACAAACTACAAACAGATCGAGGAAAACAAATTGTCAATGAATGAAAACTGAAAAGAGCTGTGTTGTTGTGACAGTATATTGATATTTGGATGGACTAGGATCTTAATAAGCACTTATCCCACTTGGGAAACACTATTGTTTAGGAGTGTTCCATTTATGCTTGAGGTCTTTCTTTGTTCTTGCTAGGTCTGGCCCTGCAACTTCATTCCAGCATTTGTTTGGATGTAAGAGAATCACCAACAATACACAGTATAACTACGAGTGATGCTGCCATGAGCATTGTAGCTCAACTAGCACTTCCTATTGTTTCCATCCCAACACGTCTAGAATTCAGATCCCTTCCACAACTATTGAATTATCTGTAAAAAAAACCTATGGGTGATGCTAGGAAACTACAAATTTCACTGAATAAACCTTACAAACTAATGAATCACCAATCATACAAAGGTAGTTCAAATGTTTATTTATTAGCTGTTGCAATGGCACAAATCACATTCATTTTGTAAACCTTTTGTAGTAAAAGTAAATTTAGCATTTTTCAACAACTGTTTTCGGAGTCGTAACGTTGTCAAGGCTTGCATTTTGGTTTTGAGTAATAAATTCATTCATTACAAAAATAAAAAATAAAAAATATTGCCCCACAAACAAGAAAGGGGAGCTGCATAATAAATAAAAAAGAAACAGAGAAAAAAAAAAAAAAAAAAAAAAGACCCTTTTAAGCTCTAGAGGCTAGCAAATGAACAGTATATTTATTCAATAATCCAATAGTAGATATTAAAGAAAAAATTGCAAGTAACATGGCCTCAAAATTTGTGCATTTTTAGCAACCTCTCAAATAAATTAACAGAAATGTGTGTTTTGAACTGCTACAGAAAAGGAGAATATATAAAATAATAGGCTAATGATAAGGGCTAAGAAAAAAGCTAATTCCATTTCTAAAATAGTACACCCCATAAATCATATAATATCTTGTTACATAGTGTTCAATATGTAATCAGAAAAAAGGTTACTGCCTAAGCATAAAGGGTCAACGAAACACCTAATTATTTGAAGAATCCTTGAGTGTCTTCACTTTATAGAGCAAATCATAGGAATTGAATGAACCAATAATATACGAAGGGTGAAAAATATTTTACCTGGAATCTAATTGAGTAAAGGGATGGAAGCTTGGATTCTGAGCACAGATCTCAGTGCTTTATCTACAGAGCTGAAAGAGACCCACAACAGTGCAGAGAGAGAACGAGACTGAAGGACAGAAGAGTCAAATTATTAGATAGCTCTGCACGTTTTGTTTAAGAGAGAATATTTCGTTTGTTCTAAATTCGGAATTGTCTCATGTGTGAGATCCACAATTAGGCTGCCAGTCAAGGTCGGATCAAGAGTGTCTCGTCTCCGCCATATCTACACAAACGATAGTATCTGCCAGTCAAGGGCTAGATCGGGTTTTGGGCAAATTAGAGGTACTTTTCCATTCCATTTGATAGTATTAGCATTTGGCTCAATGCAACAACAAGGGAGTAATTAATATAAAAATTTTTGTTGATGAACAATACCACCAACACCATGATTGACACCTTTATTTATAGCATCCTCTTTCTCTGCATAATTGGTATGCTATTTTCTTTATGATCCTGAACATATAATACAGTAAGCTTTTTTTTTTTTTTAATTAAAAAAAAAAAAAAAAAAGCTAATAAAACAATCGTAGAATTAGACTTAGCAAAATTGAACACAGACTAGTTAACTCGCCCGAACTTGAACCAAATAATAATAATGATAATTAGGTACTGTTAGTAGGAAATTAGGGGTAACAACATGTAGGTACTCAGAAAATAAAGGCCCAAGCCCACTTAGCTCAGTGGTACTTTGTCTTTTTAATCAAGCTCAAACAATAGAATTTGTAGAGAAATGGAGATTCAAATCCAAATGCAATTCTAAACTAAGCCCAAGCTTAAGGCTAAGGTGCCTAAGTAACAAATTATTATGAACAAAATGACAATTATGAATAAAGTCTTCCTCAGGCAAGTTTGAGGATCAGCAATTTGTATTAAGTATAGTTCAAGTTTACATCAGATTACTCTTTGTTCATTTTCCTATTCTAAGGGCATTTTCAGGATTCATCCCCCCCGTCCCCTTCTGGGGGGTTCTATTCCTTTTATATCCCCTTTCAAGGCATCCCAGCCCTCCACTTGCACATCAAGGGGCATTTCCTAAGATATTTGTCCCATCAGAATTCTATTGAAGGTGGTAGAAAGGGTTGCTAGCTATGGAGTTACTATTCAGGGGTCATTTTCATATTAATGCAGTCAATAAGGTTGGTGTAGGGTATTGAGTGCGAAGGTGGGAAATATATCCTTCAGGAAACTTCCTCCCACCACCCTTGTGATGGAATCATACATGCGCAGCGGAAGGAAATGTAATGTAAACGGATCTACTTCATACATACAAGTTAACATGGGCTATTTAAGTTTCAGAATTAGAGAACAAGAGAGTGTACCTTGGAGCGGTGAATTTCAAAACTTGAAGATGAGAGGCTCTTGGGAATACTTTCAATCTTCACTCCAATTCCACTAACGCCCAAGATGTGTGGTCTCTCAATCAGTTCCAAAGGGAGAATGTCCAAAAGTGTCTAACACCTTTTACACCACTTCACAAGAGTGTTCTTTCAAACTCTCTTTCCTTAAAAAATCTCTCTACAGAAAAATTCTGTGTGTTTCTCCTTTTGTATCTAACTGATTATCTAATTGGGCTGGCCTTTTGGGCCTTTCCAAATGGGCTTAAGTGTGTGGCTTGGAGTGGGACCAAAAGGGACCAATAAGACACTAGCTCCAATGGGCTTTGGGCTTTTCTGTCAACTCTTGACAAGTCCAAAGTTACCATTAACTATATTTAATACCACTATATAAATATAGTTGCACTCTAGGCCTTATTAATAAATTATATCCCAAGACTTTATTATACATGCAACCCCTTCATAAAATATTCATAGTAATACAAAGTCATGAAAGGAGACTGCCACTTTGTTTATTACTATATCTTATCCTTGAGTACCCGGTTTAATCCTTTAAAGTTATTCATCATATATTTATGAAATCCAATTCCATAAATATATACTTTAGTAACTCCTTACTAAAGTGGTTAGGCCCAACTCTCTGAATAACAAACACATTAAACTTATCTCAAGGGAATATTTTATATCTCCGTTAAGAGACTATGAATTCCATCTTGAGAATATATGTTCCATCAACACTAAATGTGGCTGCCCAATATACTGAGATTTTGACCTCAATTATAGATCTCACTCCTGATATATTAAAGCAACCTACACTTCATGATCAGGTCCATTATCCTCTCAGGATTAAGAGTTCATGCAAATATAAGTCGTGAGTTTATTATTCTATTAACAGTCTTTAGGAGAATAATAAATCTCACACCGGTCCAGTTCAATATGTCTTAACTCTTAAAACATATCAACATATCAACTAGAAATCTCCATTTCCATGATCAAGACAAATCATCTTAGTTGATATGTTATAGCCTTCGCAGATGAAATGCCCAATTTCATCACCGACTACGAACTATAATTCTGAGTTTACAAAGAACTTGTGATTTATATCTTCTGTGACTAAATCACATAAATCACATACTATTGCATCTCATGGACTATATGATAATGTCCCAATATTCATGTTACCATTATTTTCAAATAATAATACAACTTTATTAACCAAAATATTAAGTCATACATAATATCTTACATAATAAAATACATAGCATCATACAATAGGATTTAAGGACAAATATCCCAACAATCTCCCACTTGGCCTAAAGACTATTGTGCACTAATCTAACTCACATCTCCTCCAAATGTGACTCGAAAGTCCTTTGAGGCAAGGCTTTGGTGAAGGGATCCGCTAGATTCTTTGCACCATCAATCTTTGCAACAATCACATCTCCACGAGCAACAATGTCTCGAATGATGTGGTACTTCTTTCTATGTGTTTTCCTTTCTTGTGATTCCTTGGATCCTTGGATTGTGCAACCGCTCCACTATTGTCACAAAACAATGTAATAGGAACTTGCTCAATTCTTATCACACCAAGATCACAAAGGAATTTCTTGAGCCAAACAGCCTCCTTTGCTGCCTCACAAGCAGCAACATATTCGGCTTCCATGGTGGAGTCTGCAAAACAAGATTGCTTAACACTCCTCCAACTTATGGCTCCACCTCCCAAGGTGAAAACACAACCCGACGTGGATTTTCTGAAATCTAGATCCGACTGAAAATCTGAATCTGTATAGCCAATGGGAATCAAATCCTCACAACGGTAAACAAGCATATAATTTCTCGTTCTCCGTAGATACTTGAGAATATGCTTTACAGCTTGCCAATGTTTAGGTCCTGGATTTGATTGATATCGGCTGACCATGCCAACTGAATAACAAATATCTGGCCTAGTACAAAGCATGGCATACATGAGATTTCCCACAGCAGAAGCATAAGGAACTTGTCTCATGATATTTTCTTCCTCTTGATTCTTAGGCCTTTGGTCATCAGACAGAGGAACTCCATGTCTAAAAGGAAGTAATCCTTTCTTGGAGTTTTGCATGTTAAACCGTTCTAGAACCTTATCTATATATCCAGCTTGTGACAAACCTAACATCCTATTCTTTCGATCTCGCCAAAGCTTGATCCCTAGAATATAGTTAGCTTCGCCCAAGTCCTTCATATTAAATTGGCTTGACAACCAAACTTTAACCGATGACATTACTCCTACATCGTTTCCAATGAGTAGAATGTCATCAACATAAAGTACTAAGAACATTACTACTTTGTCTTGATGTCTCTTGTACACACATGGTTCATCAAGATTTTGCTCAAAACCAAATGATTTGATTGCCTGATCAAATCTAATGTTCCATGACCTAGATGCTTGCTTAAGTCCATAAATGGACCTTTTCAACTTGCATACCATATGCTCTTGGTTCTTTGCTATGAAACCTTCTGGTTGCAACATATAGATTTCTTCTTCAAGATTGCCATTAAGAAATGCAGTCTTGACATCCATTTGCCAAATCTCATAATCATAATGAGCAGCAATGGATAAGAGAATCCTGATAGATTTAAGCATGGCTACTGGCGAAAAGGTTTCATCATAATCGATGCCTTCTTTTTGTGTATACCCTTTAGCCACTAGCCTTGCTTTAAAGGTTTCAACCTTTCCATCTATCCCTCTCTTCCTCTTGTAAACCCATTTGCAACCAACAGGTTTACTGCCGTTAGGCGCCTCTACAAGACTCCAAACTTGATTGGAATACATAGAATCTAATTCAGATTTCATAGCTTGGACCCAATGATGTGCATCTATGTCGTTCATTGCCTCCTCATAAGTGTAGGAATCCGATTCAACCTCTCCTGAGATAGCCTCATAAGTTTCTCCTAAACCTATAAATCTCACAGGAGGCCGAGCAATTCTCCCACTACGACGAGGCACTTGTGTACTAGACATTTCATGAGTAGTATCATGTGGTGTATCTAATACAACCACTTTTTCCTTAGCTTTATCCAATGGTTGTTGATTTACAGACTCATTCATTTCAGCCAACATAACTCTACTTCTAGGAGTAAAATTATTCATATAGTCATTTTCCAAAAATTTAGCATTTGTACTAACAAAAACTTTGTTATCATTTCGACTATAGAATAAATAACCCCTAGTTTCTTTTGGATAACCAACTAGCAAACATACTTCCGATTTTGCTTCCAACTTATCAGGCTTCCCCTTTAACACATGTGCTGGACAACCCCAAATGTGGAGATACCTCATACTAGGCTTACGCCCACTCCACAATTCCATGGGTGTTTTGGGGACAGATTTTGATGGAAGTAAATTCAAAAGATGTATTGCTGTATCTAAGGCATATCCCCAAAAAGAAATTGGTAAAGTTGAATAACTCATAATGGATCTAACCATTTCCAAAAGAGTCCTATTCCTTCTTTCCGCTACACCATTTTGTTGAGGTGTTCCAGGTGCAGTCAATTGGGATATAATCCCATTTTGAATTAGGTAATCCTTGAAATCCCCAAGAAGGTATTCGCCACCTCGATCAGATCGAATGGCCTTTATGCGTTTGCCTAATTGATTCTCAACTTCAGCCCTAAACTCTTCGAACTTGTCAAAAGCTTCGGACTTCCGTCTCATTAGGTACACATAACCATATCTTGAGTAATCATCCGTAAAAGTGATGAAATACTCATAACCTCCTTTTACTTGGGTTGACATAGGACCACATACATCCGTATGAACTAATTCAAGCAACTCTTGGGCTCTTCTACCTTTTGCATTAAAAGGTCGTTTAGTCATTTTACCTTCTAAACAAGATTCACAAACTGGAAATTCATCAAAGTCCATGGGCTCTAAGAGTCCATCTTTGATCAGCCTTTGAATTCTGTTTGAATTAATATGACCTAAACGCAAGTGCCAAAGATATGCATCATTTGAAGGAAACTTTCTCTTTAATGATTTTACATGTGAGTTAGTATCTAATTCAGAATTATGTAGTTCATGCTTAATAGGAGTTAAAATATAAAGACCATCCACAATATTGCCAGAACAGATAAACATTTTATCCTTCTTTATTACAACATTGTCCTTTAGGATAACACAATATCCTTGTTTACCCAAATAAGTTGCAGAAATTAAATTCCTACGTACATTAGGTACAAACAGACAGTCTTGCAATATTAAAACCCTAGTCTCAAAGCACAAATGAACAACACCAACAGCTACAACCGGAATTCTGCTCCCATCAGCCAAAGTTAGAAACAATTCTCCTTCACTCAACTTTCTGGTCTCCTGAAACCCCTGCAAATAATTGCAGATATGATTAGTACAACCTGAATCCACACACCAGGAATCAGTGGGATTCTGTACCAAACATATTTCAAGTAGAAAGGAAGTTTTCATACCCTTGTTCTTGGCAGCTTTAAACTTTGGACAATTCCTCTTCCAATGTCCTTTCTCACCACAATGGAAACACTTTCCTTTGAGCTTCTTTCCTTTATTGGCAACCCCTAAGGCAATTTGCTTACCCTCTTTCTTAGTGAAGTCCTTCTTCTTCTTCTTACCCTTGCCTTTCGACTTAGGTTGTGAAGTAGAAGCTTCACCAACATTGGCTTCAATACTAGAAGTACCTAGGATGCCTTCCGCCGCCACTAACTCATTCATCAATTCAGACAAAGAATAAACCTTTTTATTCATATTATAATTCAGTCTGAATTCCTTGAATGATTCCGGTAGTGACTGGAGTATCATGTCCACTTGGGACTCTCCATCAATGTCGGCACCTAAAACTTCTAATGTATTCAGATTAGAGATCATTGTAAGACAATGTTCTCTTACTGAACTACCTTCAGCCATCTTGGTATTGTAAATTTGCCTCAGGGTTTCTTGCCTTGCTGAACGGCCTTGCTCACCAAACATCTCCTTCAGACTTAGCATAATGTCCGAAGCTAGTTCTACATCCTGCATTTGATGCTGTAGAACATTTGAGATGGACGCTAGGATATAGCACTTGGCCATTTCATTAGATTTCTGCCAACGATCATATCGTTGTTTTTCCTCAAGAGGAGCATCTAATGAAGGAAAGCTAGGACATGGTTTAGTAAGCACATATTTGTGCTCTTCAGCAGTTAAAACAATGTCCAAGTTTCTTTTCCAGTCTACATAGTTGGACCCAGTCAGTTTGTTTTGATTAAGAATAGAAACAAGTGGGCTAAAAGATGCCATGTTCAAATCTGAAAATAATAAACATGAATATTATAAGTAAATTGGACATTATCTATTTAGCATATAAGCATATAATATGGAACCTTAATAAAACCATAAAATAATATATGCAACGACAACCCAATCCCATGTTTAAAATTCCTTGGAAGCAAGTAAATTATAAACACTATGATTGATTGAGAACTATTCTCATTATTAATGCTATCATGATAACTCTTATCAAACACTAATAACATGCCGTTTCTACTTTAGCCTCTAAGTAATAATGACATAGCTCCGAAGGGAGATTAACATTAAACTTAGTCTAGTGTACACCATTGACTGAATTCTATGTGAGTCATAAAGTAACTCCACGGAAGCGTGGTCGTTCTTTATCTAAAAAATACATATAATTCATCATAAAGAAGTTTAACCTGTAGTACCGTGAATTAAACACCCTCCGAAGGGAGTAAGGCATATACGCCAAAGCAAGGTGCTTAATCACACTACAATAAACCGACAATGGAGGCCGTGAGATCCAACCCTTGTATCTCTCTCCCACTAGATGTTTTAAAACAAAGTTTTTTACATATAAAACATGCATAATATAATTACACATAGCCTTGATCTTTTATATATAGAAAAACACTTAGAAAAAATTCTGAATAAACAGTTCTCGATCGATCCTCGACAGATTCTCGATCGATCTAGAAAAGTTCCGCGAAGCTCGACAGATCCTCGATAGATCCTCGATCGATCGAGAAACTTTCTGTTTGCTCGATAGATTCTCGACAGATTCTCGATCGATCGAGCTTCGCGAATTTTGAATTTCCAGAATTTTCCAAAAACAGTTTTTCAACGTTTTCATGTACAAAACTACTGTCATACAATCATAATAAACATAAATTGATATCTAAACTGAATGTCATTGATGTTATAGCCTTAAAATTCAGTTTAACATACTTAAACTAAAAATTAAACAACATCATAACATCAAAAACAGTTTTCATCAAAAACAATGATTTTAACAACCATGCAGAAAACTATTTTCTAACAACATGAAATCATTATCACTAATTCCAAAACTCAAAAACATGTTAAACAGATATGTAATGAAGACCGCTCTGATACCAATTGATGGAATCATACATGCGCAGCGGAAGGAAATGTAATGTAAACGGATCTACTTCATACATACAAGTTAACATGGGCTATTTAAGTTTCAGAATTAGAGAACAAGAGAGTGTACCTTGGAGCGGTGAATTTCAAAACTTGAAGATGAGAGGCTCTTGGGAATACTTTCAATCTTCACTCCAATTCCACTAACGCCCAAGATGTGTGGTCTCTCAATCAGTTCCAAAGGGAGAATGTCCAAAAGTGTCTAACACCTTTTACACCACTTCACAAGAGTGTTCTTTCAAACTCTCTTTCCTTAAAAAATCTCTCTACAGAAAAATTCTGTGTGTTTCTCCTTTTGTATCTAACTGATTATCTAATTGGACTGGCCTTTTGGGCCTTTCCAAATGGGCTTAAGTGTGTGGCTTGGAGTGGGACCAAAAGGGACCAATAAGACACTAGCTCCAATGGGCCTTGGGCTTTTCTGTCAACTCTTGACAAGTCCAAAGTTACCATTAACTATATTTAATACCACTATATAAATATAGTTGCACTCTAGGCCTTATTAATAAATTATATCCCAAGACTTTATTATACATGCAACCCCTTCATAAAATATTCATAGTAATACAAAGTCATGAAAGGAGACTGCCACTTTGTTTATTACTATATCTTATCCTTGAGTACCCGGTTTAATCCTTTAAAGTTATTCATCATATATTTATGAAATCCAATTCCATAAATATATACTTTAGTAACTCCTTACTAAAGTGGTTAGGCCCAACTCTCTGAATAACAAACACATTAAACTTATCTCAAGGGAATATTTTATATCTCCGTTAAGAGACTATGAATTCCATCTTGAGAATATATGTTCCATCAACACTAAATGTGGCTGCCCAATATACTGAGATTTTGACCTCAACTATAGATCTCACTCCTGATATATCAAAGCAACCTACACTTCATGATCAGGTCCATTATCCTCTCAGGATTAAGAGTTCATGCAAATATAAGTCGTGAGTTTATTATTCTATTGACAGTCTTTAGGAGAATAATAAATCTCACACCGGTCCTGTTCAATATGTCTTAACTCTTAAAACATATCAACATATCAACTAGAAATCTCCATTTCCATGATCAAGACAAATCATCTTAGTTGATATGTTATAGCCTTCGCAGATGAAATGCCCAATTTCATCACCGACTACGAACTATAATTCTGAGTTTACAAAGAACTTGTGATTTATATCTTCTGTGACTAAATCACATAAATCACATACTATTGCATCTCATGGACTATATGATAATGTCCCAATATTCATGTTACCATTATTTTCAAATAATAATACAACTTTATTAACCAAAACATTAAGTCATACATAATGTCTTACATAATAAAATACATAGCATCATACAATAGGATTTAAGGACAAATATCCCAACACCTTGCATCATTGTCCTTTCTCCTCTCCTTGGGCCTTCACAAGACACTAATTGTCTTAATTCTACTTCCATCCTTGAGTGGACGAAATCCTTGGAGCTTATTTATCCATTCCTAGGCTATGCAAGCTATTCTACGATTTGATACTCCTCGGCCCTCAAATTCCCTATAATAGCCCCCTAAAACCTTGCTACAAGGAGCTACTCTGAGAGTAAGGTTTTAGTAGTAATGGGGAGGCTGATACATGCTAAGCGCATTCCCAAATGGAGACGTCATTTCCCTTGTCTTCTGAACACTCTTGACACTTTGGTATCCATGTTCCTGTAGTTATTGCATTAGGAGACTATTTGTCCCCCCATTTTCTATGGTGCGATGGTAATCCAACGGTCCTAATTCCCTGGAATTTATGAGCAGGAAATTTACCTCTCATTTTCTACTCCTATATAAAGAAGAAATGGGGGTGATTTTTTCCATTTACATGTTGTCTACAAATTTTCTTTGAAGCGAGGAAATCTTCATCCATCGCTTGTAAGTGCCTTTGGCTCTTCATCCAATATTATAAAGAAAACTTTTTCCTTTCTTCCCTATTTATTTTCACCTTATAGGAATACATGGGTAGATTTGTTAAACTAGTTGACACCCCCAAGGGCATGACCGCTTTTAGGGCTAAGTATAGTATCCCAAAAAATGTTGAACTTTAACATTGTGAACTAGGAGAGTGGCTGCTAATCAATAAACCACCAAGGGCTGTGGTTATTCCCATGATCACCTTTATAGAAGGCAGAATGGAAATTCCCATGGGTAGGATGACTAGGGATATTCTTATTAATTTTAGGTTATCTCGAGCCAATGTTCTCCCAACCTTTTTAGGGTCCTCAATAGTGTAGACATAATAAATCAAAAAATGGGAACCAACCTTATGTGTCATGATGTGAATTGGGTCTATATTTGCCAAAAGGAAAAAGAAATGGGTTACTGTTTTAAGTATAGAGTACCCTTTGTTAGGTTGAATTCTTGTATTCCTGAGTTGAATAAGGATATGAACGAAGATTTCCTCATCGTCTCGGGTGAATGATGTGATGGTTTGCATTGCCCTACCTAAGATGGGGAACCAGGTGGGGTACCCAAGGCCTTAGAATAACTTAGATTGCCCCTTCTCTTTATCTTGCCTTTTTTGCCTTCAAAAATTTTTTAACCTTTTTTTTTTTTTTTTGTGTGTGTGTGTGCAGACGAGTTTCATACTGCCCCAAACAAAAACCTAGTGAACTTTGCTTCGAACATAAATATTCTTCCATCAATGTAGACACTCAATTTTGCAACTATGATTTAATCAAGAAAGATGGCTAGAGTGACCATTCATGTATCCAAAATTCATGATTGCACTACATGCATTAATTTGTTCATTGCATATCCTAACAGTTGCGACAGTATGCCCGGTTTCCAAATCGAATCGTCAGATTGAAAGATATCTCATGATCAAGTTTGCATGGTCAACATGTATTGTGTTTAGGTAGAATCAACCCCGCATGATTAATTTAAATTAATTCTAATTGGCTAAAAAATAAAATTAATTAAATGATTTTGTAATTGGTTGTTAGTTAGTGTCAAGAATAGGTTTGCTTGCATGGGAATAAAGAAGATAATTGAATAACAATAAAATTGTGAATAATCAAGACTTTTAGAGTATTTATTAACAAGATAATTGTTACTAAAAAGATCTGTATTATCCAGAAAAGTGTTTAACTATTAGAATATGGATTAAAAATGTGTCTAAGTACAAGTCCCTACTCAAAAAATCTCAAAAAAGCAATCCAAAATGGACTAAAACTCAAAAGCAAGTCTGGCATCCAAAAGTGGAGTGCTGAACGGCACTTTTCAAGTGTTGATTGGCACAAATTCAGGCCCCGGGCCGTGGGCACTTGGATTAAGCTGAAACACATCATTTTCGATTTTTTAGAGATAAGGATGCATCCCAGTTCGTATTCTCATCATCTAGTTTTTTTTTTTTTTTTTTTTTTTTCTTTTTTTCTCAAGCCTCCCAGCCTCTATACACTTTTTCACACCTTCTGAGTTCCCCTCTTTCTGACTCTTCTTTTCTTTTATTTTCTCTCTTACGTTAAAGACATTCTAGAGGCTCTAGCTTAAGGAATTTTTTTTTTTTTTTTTGTAAGAAAGATATTTTAGGTTTCAAAGATAATTGAATAAATTTCTTTGAACCCTAAAATATTCCCTCAATAAGAAGAGTACGTCCATGCAAGAGGTAGTCTTTCTTTATCTTTTTTCATTTTTTTTATTTCTTATTTTGATGATGCATGAGTAGATATTATTTTAGTTTTAATTTCTAATGTTCATGCCATGAGTTGCTAATATTTTATTTGAATTATGTTCTTCATGTGTTTGTTGTCATGATTTTCCTTTTTGAGTTTCAAAATTTTGCTTATCATGACATCTTTTTCAAAACAAAAATGGATTTGCATTGTCCTTAGATGCAGATCTAAAATTTTCAAAACCAAAAACTGATTTGTATCTTCCTTAGATGCAGATCTGATTTATTTATTTATTTATTTATTTACATAAAAACAGATTTGTATCTTCCTTAGATGCAAATCTGAATTTTTTCTAACCTAAAAACTAATTTGTATCTTCCTTAGATGCATATTTGAATTCTTTTTAACACAAAAACTGATTTGTATATTTCTTAGATGCAGATCTGAATTTTTTCTTAACAGAACAGATTTTGAAATAGAAAAGGAAGTTATAAGTAGTGATATTTTGTTTGTTTTGTTTGATGCAAGTAGCGTAGGTTTATTTCATGAGGGTAGTCCCCTTCTAAAAAATCTCTTTCTTATTTTATTTCACATAAAAAATAGATCTGATTTTTTTAGCTCTCTACAAATCTAGATTCTTTTTATTTACAACACGGGTCTGATTTTTTTTTTTACATATAAACCAAAAACCATTTTTTACTTTACTTCAAAACAAATCTGATATTTTTTACACAAAATAATTCCTGGTTTCTTTTTAATGAATCAAATCAAATTTTTATTAGCCACAAAAACATATTTGAATTTTTTTTTATAAAGAAGAGGATGCATTCATAAATAGATTTATGTGACTTAGTTTTGGTTATGTGTTTGTCATGTATACAAAATATCATTCATATCATGCATAAAGTGTATATTGGTCCTGAGAGTCTAGAAGACTAGACTTTGTCTTGGTGGAATGAGTTTCTAACACCTTATTCCGTAACTTAGCCTTTGAATTTAGTGTCTTTGGATAAGTAGACCTAGACTTTATTTTATTTTGGGTAGATTGTAACTAGGTCAAAAAGCCATGTATCTTTGGTAGTTTGTAACTAGGACCCAAAGCCATGTAATATTCAATTTATCAAGTTTGTATTTCCTTTATTTAATTGTATTGAATTTTTTTTTTTTTGAGTATAAAAAATAAGTGGCGACTTCATACTATTTACCCAAAAAGAGAGGTGTCTTGAAAAAGAACTCAAAAATCTCTCTTTTTTTAGGGGCACCTTTTGCGGTCCCTAACAGTGGCGACTCTACTAAGGATGTCAAGGGCTAAGCTTCGTATTAGACTTAAGTAACCAAATGTGTACTCTTGTTTTTGCATGGACTTGCATGATATTGTTGTTTGTTTGTTTGTTTTTGTTTGTTGAGATATTGTATGATATTTTGTTGTATGTATTATTTGTTAAGAGTTTTCCGTAACTGTCATAGTGTGTACCATCAAAACAAATATGCATGCACCCCTTTCAACAACAATTGGTGATAGGAACCATGGATCACCGGTCTTCATTAGATTTGGGTACCTAGTGACAAACTTACCAACTCATAGCCTAAAGTCACTCGATCATTTCTTGTTGACTGTAAATGACAAACCATGCTATTTGAACCAACACAATGTTCATTACATTACAAGTTGGGAGGTGTAACGTCCTAACTATGGGAAACAATGAAACAACAAAACAACAAACTCACCCTATAACGTAATGACTTAGAACCTACTCTTAGGCTGGTCTATGTTAAAATTGCATTGCATCTTGTGTGTGTTTGTTTGGTTGATTGATTGATGTGGATGGGGTCCTAGTTTTGATTAACTCGACCAAGACTATCATTAGGGGAGAATTTATTCAAGATTTGAAGGAAGGCTACAAAGAGAACCTAAAGCCAACACTCCCATTACGGTTCTAAAGCCAGTAAGCATAGAAGATACTCTGCTGCTGCAACATCACAATCCCATATTCGACCTACAAGACAGGTCAAGACACAAGAAGTCTGAAGCTCCTAACACTATGGCAGAAAAGGGAGAACATCTGAATACCGAAGAATAGATGAACACTCAAGAGCTACTCAACACCAGGGTAGCTAGTCAGATCCAATTGAGGGAAGACATGAACCTTATGGTGCAATAGTTTTAGAATCTGAAAAGTAACCAAGACGAGAACAAGGCTGACCATAATCCACCAACTATGGAGAGTGAGAAGAAGATCAACGAAAGAATGAACAAAATGGAGGAGATGATTAGAAGAGCTCATAATATGGAAGACCTTATGGACTACCAATTCCTCTCACTTTTCCCTGATGTGAGACTGTCTCCCAAGTTTAAGATGCCGACCTTAGACAAGTTTGATGGGACAGATTGCCCAAAGTCCCATTTGAAGATGTATATGAGGGCCATGTGGCCCTTAGGTGCGATTGAAGAACTACTTGCTCAAATGTTCCAAAACACTCTGACTAGAGCTGTTCTTAGGTGGTTCCTCAACCTAGATAATGCTAGAGCAAAGAGCTGGGAGGACATCTGCCATGAGTTTCACAACCAATACAAATACAACATACAAGTGGAGATAACAAGGAGAGATCTCATGACCACGAAGCAAGAACCAAAAGAATCTTTCTCTACCTTCATTACCAAGTGGAGGTCCAAAGCGGTACAGATGATGAATAGGCCAAGTGAAGAAGAACAATTAGCTATGGTTGTAAAGAACAGTTAGCATAAGTACTTGTTTGCCCAATATTTCCCTAATTTTAAATCTTTGATTGCTGCTGGAACCCAAATTGAGGATGCAATAAATAATGGCACTATAAAGAATGATGACCCACCAAGGTTTAAAAAGAATTAAGGATCTAAGATTGCAAATATCACAAGGGCCATTCCCAGGCCTAGGAGGGAATTTCATGAGTTGTATATGTCTATGGGCCAAGTATTTGATAAGCTAAAAGCAAAAGGGTTACTAAAGCCCTTAGACCCAAGACCAATTTCAAACCCACTACTTGCAAGGTTTGATGTGAATAAGAGATGCGCCTACTACCAAGGCCCTGGCCATGATACTAGCAATTGTTTTGGCCTTCGTCATGCAATTCAAAACCTAATAGATAACAAGGTGATTGTGCCACCTACAAGGCCTAGCGTCACTAATAATCCCTTGCCTAATCACAATTTTGGGAAAAGACCAAGGATTAATTGCCTGATGATCGAAGCACATACAAATGTGGGGAGACACTTTAAACCCCAATTAATCTACCAAGCACATACAAATGGGGGAAGAAACTTCAAACCACAATTAAGTAACCCGACATTCACAAATAGGGGGAGACACTTTAAACCCTAAGATACCGATCCTAACGACCCAACAAAAATTTCCCACATCACAAGGGGGGAGACACTTTAAACCCTCACATTTGGAGACAGAAAACCAGTAAAAGCCTTGAATAATTCTTCCCAACAAACACCCACTGAAGAAGATGAGTTCCTCAAGTAACTACAGAAGAAACAAGCCAACATATCTTTATGGGGTTTACTCATGGCCTCATACAAACACCGCCAGAATCTGGTGGACCTTTTCAACCAAATCCAAGTCCTTACAACCACAACTTCTCAAGATTTAAATGCTATGATTGGTTCCATAAATAAGGACCTCACTATTTCCTACTTTGACAAGGATCTGACAAAGAAGGGGAAGCACCACTACTTGTTGCACAATACTGTAGATGCTAAGGGGAAGAGGATCCCGATGGTTCTCATTGATGATGGAAGTGCATTAAATATGTGTCCTTTAAAGGCTACAAGTTGCTTGGGTCTAAGCATTAAAGACTTTGTGTCTACTGATTAGCATGTAAGGGCATATAACAATAGTAGAAGAGATGTTTTGGGAATCGTAACATTAGAGCTCATTATAGGGCCACTGATCAAGAAGGTGGAGTTTCAAGTCCTTAACATAGCATCATGCTTCAACATGCTCCTTGGGCGACCATGGATTCATGATAGTACCTTCATCCTTATACCAAAAGGTTCGGTTTTTGCATGAAAGAGCTATTGTAATTATATATGGTACTACTTTGACTACACCCAAGCCTATCTTTGGCATCGACTTTGAGAAGGAGCCATTGACTTTGGATGGCTTTAAGATTAAGAGGCCTGGCTTTAAAAGAAAAGAAGAGGAAATGGAGAAGATCCTGATGGACTTTGCTCCCTACAACAACAACAATGTGATAGTGATGATGAGGAGAATTAATTACCTTTCGAGGATGAACTTGGGGAGAACTGTGAAGAAGCCTATTGTTCAAGTCTCAATGATTTCCACTGCTACACAACCTTTTAGGTTAGGCTATAAGCCTACTAATGATGATTTGTTAGAGATGGAAGTGAGAAGAATGGCTCAAGCCAAAGCTAAAGAAAAGGGACTTCCTTGTCCTTTAGAACCCCTAAGGCCCTATACTCCAACACTGAACGGAAAGTTTGCCAAATCTAAAGAAGGTCAATGCTATTGGGGATTCCCTAAACCGAGATTTGACCCTGTGACAAGATTAATGGTGCTTGGGTTTGAATTGCTACTTGATTGCAACAACAAGCTTCTAGAATTGAAGAAGGGAGATACAACTTGGATTCCTACTGATTGGGCTGATAACATGGACCCTGATGCCATGGCTACATTCTTTGGAAATGCTATTTGCAATATAGAAGAAGAAGAATACTGGGAGACTTGCCAGCATGCATTGAAGAGCTCGTATGAAGTAAGAACAAGTGATGAAGATGAGGAAGGGGGAGTAACCCCCAATGATGATGATGAAGAAGGGAATGATGCCAAGAGTGATAGTAGTAGTGACAATAGCAGTAGTGACAGTGGACATGGTGATGATGACAGCAATAGTGATAGTGAGAGCAGTAACAATGAAGACTATGATAGCCAATACAGTGGCAATAATTGGGGTGAACCCTTTAGTGATAGAGAAGATGAAGACGAGGGGCTTTACTATGAAGAGTATGATGATGATGTAGACTACTATGATGAAAATATTGACGATGATGCCAAAGCTAATAGGTGGAGTGACACTGATAGTGACCAATACAGGCTAGTAAATGTATTAGAAGATGCAGGAGAGGAGATTGAACAAGCCAATGATGTAGACTATGATGATTATCCCTATAGGCATTCCTCAGATTGGAGCTGCATTACTGATGTTAGTTCAAGGTCTGGTCCTCAATATGACAAGCATGGTAGAAAGATTCCAAAGTTGGGGTCATAGTACGATTCAAAACCTGGCTCATTGACCCCATATATCGAAGAAGAGGATGACATAGATACCAGATTGGCGGCTCTAGACCAAAAAATGATGGTCCACATTCTTAGAATCCTAACACTTGAGAATGCTAAAGGTGATAATAAGAAGGTGGAAGGGATCGAGTCAGAAGATCTCCTTCAACACACCCACTTGAACAAAGGGAAGCAAGACTTGTTTGGTGAGTGGATGGATCGCACAGAGCATCTGGATGCTTTTATGAATGACAAGCCTACAAATATGGAGATTGGTGACAAAGCCACAGATTATATGGATGAAGAACTCGTAGTACTGGTGTTGAGGGAAGAAGGATGTTGGGAAATTTAGACTTCGGTTGATAGAATTAACAAGTTTTAAACCCAAGTTGTTAATTAGATTTATTATGAATAAACTTGTTTAAAAAAAAAATCAATATCATGTCAAATATAAGTGCAGAGGAAAAGTAAATAAAACAAGATATGATGACCCAAGAAAACCAATGAAACTAACCAGTTTCACAGTAAAAAACCTAGGGGGAAACCTTCCTAAAAAGAAATTCACTATAGTAAAGAGAAGTTTCAAATCTAGTACAAAACCTTTGTCTTTAGACTCTACAATCCCTGTAGATGAACTCACATCAGAAACCTTTTACCGCTTCAAAACCTCTAAACTCTTCAATATATGAATGCTACCCTTTGATGCACGGATCCCAGTACGTGACTAACTCACCAACTTGAGAAAGAAGAATGTTAGCTACAAAGTTTTAGACTTCATCAACAATGAAAATCAAGAAACATTTTGTTACAAAACTCTAAAGCGCAAAAGACGCAATGTCTTCTTTTAGAGAGAATAAGGCTTAGGTCACCTTTTGCATATGTTCTTCTTGTACTCTCTTATGTGACTGCTTCCAAAAAAAGCCTTATATATGTTTAGGATTGTGAGAAAAGAAACCCTACACAAATACATAAGCATGGCTGAAAATCAGATCTGAAAAACTGAATTTCGTACCAGTTGCGAGCTATCGAGAGGTGTCGAGCTATCAAGGAGCTATCGAGATTTAATGAATCTCAGCACTTCTTCATTTGAGAGCTATCGAGAGTTATTGAGAAGTTATCGAGCATCCAGAAAATTTCTCGATCGATTGAGAGGTGTCGACCAACTGTCTAGCTATCTGTTCGCAGGTGTCGAGCTATCTGTCTAGTTTTAGTGAATACATTTTCTTCACTTGTTTCTTGGTCCAATCTTCATGTCTTTAATACTAAACTTGAACAACATGTTCTTTGAAGTATAAAACACATTCTAAATCTACCCAATTACAAGTACAATGTGTTTTATCAAAGGATTAGCCAACTACATAAAATATGTCCTTAACAATCTCCCTCTTTAACAATCCGTGACAAAACCACAATAAACAAATAAACATATGAGAGAAGTCATAAATCACTTAACTCATACTCAAATGTTAAGTATAATAAAACCTACCCTAATACAAACTTTTAAAAAACTTTGCAAGAAGAGAGTTCATGGCATGGAAGACTTTGACAACTTGTATTTCTGAAATACTTTAAACAAAACTCATCAAGGCATCTTAGTGTGAAACAGAATTAAAAGATTGCATACAAAAAAAAGAAACATGTATAAAGACAGAAAAGAAATAACATATGTAGAGATAGGTGAAGAAAACATACATTATCATATATATATATATATATTAAAGATAAGTACAATGTATGTAAACATGGTCACAAGACCTAAGGTACAAGAAGAAGAAGCTAAAAGAAGCTCCTATAACAACAAGGAGGTAATCATTTTCCTTAACAAGATGAAACATATCTCCCCCTTATAAGGACATTTATTTCTCCCCATAACTTGTAGAATCTTAAAAAGAAATCACAATTTCTCCAATTTCTCTCCCTTTTTGTCATGATTGACAAAGAGTACAAGAAGCTATAAAGCTTTACCCGAGAAACATAAAGATGATCAAGGATGATCAAGATGTCACAAAGAAATCCATATAAATGTACGAATGTAATGAAACAAGATGCTATAGATGACAAGATAATAGAAAGATGCAAAACATATGAAAAACAAATCTCTCAACAAAAAAAATGTTAAGCACATAAATCCCAAAAACACACACACATACACTAAACAAGTCTAACCAATTTTATATTTCAAAAATATGTCAAGACAGTTTAGTGAGCATACATCAACTCATGTAAACCTTGTGATGGCCAAATCACATTGTACCTGCACATGTATCAAGAGTAGCAAAGAATATTGCGTGTTGTGTGTGAAAAACATCGCAAGATTGCATAAGGGTCTCAATATTATGACGATTTGAGATATGAGAAAATCTTGTAACTCACACATAATCATAACTATTTGATAGGGACTATCACCTTTGAGATACATCCTATAACTCTCACATCTCCTAGAAAACACGCTTGCAATCACAGTTTAAAGCATTTTGATCTTTTTGCTTTTATTTCTTTGCATATTTTCTTTTGTTAAGCAAACCATGCATGGGTATATAAGAGAGAGAAGAAATACCCAATTAGGTTAAGCTTTTGATATTGCATTTTTGCTATGCTAAAGCATACAGATGTCATTGACATCGCATTTTTGCTATGCTGAAGTATACAGATATCATTTTCATGATTGACGGGTAACAATGATGAGATGGTTATTTATGCATTTTTCTTAGGATTTTCTAGTCCTTCCCATCAAAAAGAGTGATATGAGTGTTAAGTATAAGAGATCACTTAATCTTACATCACAAACAAAGAGTCACAAAGCTCACTTGCTTAGTTGTGCATAAAGATACTCATCTACGCCACAAGAAATACAAAGTTTAGAAAATTTTGTTTCAATGGTCATTTTAAGGTTCACAAGAACCGATGTACATATACACACACTATTTTTGTATTTTTTGATTTTTTCCATCTTTATTTTGAAAACAAAACAAAACAAAAACAGAAAAACAACATGAAACCATGAAAGAAAGATGCAGATGCATGAAAGTATGATAGAAAAATGCAAATGCATGAAAGCATGATAGAAAAATGCAGATGCATGAAATCAAGCAAAGGGAGTCCTACTTTAGATAGAAATAATTAAAGTAGAGGACAAATAGAAAAGACAATTAAGTCTTAGGCTCCTTTCTCACCTATACAGCACGAATCTTTGGCCGTGAAGATAAAAAGACACGTGTCCTAGTAGGACTATTAAAAGAAATTGAAGAATTAAAATTCTTCTGAAATTGAGTTAAAAAGCTCAAGGCTTTTAATAACTCTTCAAACAAAGATGTAGGTCATTGAGAGGAAACCTGTGACCGTTTGGACACTTACTTTTGAGGATACAACTTAAAGCAATAAGAATGAATGTGTCTAGAAACACCATAATGGTGACAAACATGAGATTTAACAAAGGATTTAGAATTAGCCAAATCAGTTTTGGATTTCATACATTTATTACCTTTCTCATATTGAGGCACAATAACAATCATTGATCCAGAAGCCGTGGAAGAGGAAGGGCTGGAGGAGACAGCATATCCTAAGCCAATCTAATCAAAACTAGGCTTTTAATCACTTAAGACCTCATCAAGCTTTGCACTAGACATCCTCTCTATTTGAGTTCTAGCTTGACTAAGCTCAATCTCAAGATTTTTTACTTTCTCTTCTAATGAGGTGTTCTCCACAACAAGTGTCTCAACTAACCATGTAGTCTAATCTACTTTGACTAATAGATTAGCTTTTTTATTTTTACCTCATTAAGCTCTTTTCTACAAAGATGAGAAATCTTTTCAGATTTTATAAATTCAGTGCATAACTTATCATAGGCTTCCTGAATGGTCAACTTCTTGGATACTTCCTTATTAGAAGAATCCTCACTGTCACTAACACTCTCCACAATCACCTTATTGGTGGAGGCAGGAAAGGCCATAACATGACTACATTCATCCACATACTCATCAGAAGAGTTATTCTCAGTGTCACTCCAAGTAACAACCAACCCTTTATCTTCTGACTTCTTAGCCTTTTCCCTCATAAGGTAGTTTGGGCACTCTATCCTCATATGACCAAAACTCTTGCACTCATGGCATTGAATGAGGGGTTTCTCAATCTTACCCTTCCTAGAGGGTTTAGATTTTCTAGGAGGTTTGCTCTTATCTTTTTTCCTAAATTGATGAAGCTTGATAATCTCATCAGTTATGAAAGTTAGATCCTCATCCTCATCATCATCATCTTCATCTTCACTTTCATCTTCATCTTCAGAGTCCTTAATCTCTTCCTCTATACCCTTAAGAGCCAAATGTTTACTCTTTCCACCTTTACCCATTGAGCCTAATCTCATCTCATAGGTTTGAAGGTTCCCTACAAGCTCAGTCAAAGGAATTTGATCAATGTCCTTTGCTTCTTCTATGACACTGATCTTGGCATGGAATCTTTTAGGTAATGACCTAAGAATTTTCCTAATAATTTTGGATTCTGCTATAGACTCTCCAAGGTTGAAGGCAGAATTCACAATATTCTTGAGTTTAGCATAGATCTCATCAAAAGTCTCATCCTCTTCCATCATTATTTCTTCAAAGCTACTAGTGAGTTTTTGAAACTTCACAGTTTTTACTACCTTGGTACCTTTATAGGTGGTTTCCAGAATGGTCCACGCTTCCTTGGCAACTACCGTGGATGATATTTTCTTGAATTCCTCATTAATTAACCCACAAAACAAAGCATTCAAGGCCCTACTGTTGAAATTTGCCGCTATGATTGTTGCATCATTCCAATCCACCGACAATTCCTTTGGCTTAATCCAGCCAACTTCAACAGCTTGCCATACTTGTTCAATTAGAGCTTCTAAAAACTCTTTCATACAAACTTTTTAGCACGCATAATTAGTGCCATTAAATAAAGGAGGAATCAAAAGAGATTGTCTACGATCCATGACAATGAGGGTCAAGGATCACATTCAGAAAATTAATCCAATTAGAGTGTACCCGCTCTGATACCACTTGTTGGAAAATTTAGACCCCGGTTGATAGAATTAACAAATTTTAAACCCAAATTGTTAATTAGATTTATTATGAATAAACTTGTTAAAACAAACAAACATCAATATTATGTCAAATATAAGTGCAGCGGAAAAGTAAATAAGACAAGATATAATGACCTAGGAAAACCAATGAAACCAATCAGTTTCACAATAAAAAACTTGGGAGAAACCTTCCCTAAAAGCAATTCACTATAGTAAAGAGAAGTTTCAAATCTAGTACAAAACCTTTGTCCCTAGACTCTACAATCCCCGTAGATGAACTCACAGCAGAAACCTTCTACCGCTTCAAAACCTCTGAACTCTTCAATATATGAATGCCACCCTTTGATGCACAGATTCCAATACGTGACTAACTCATTAACTTGAGAAAGAAAAATGTTGGCTGCAAAGTTCTTTACTTCATCAACAATAAAGATCAAGAAGCACTTGGTTACAAAACTCTAAGGCGCAAAAGATACAGTAGCTTCTTTCAGAGAGAATAAGGCTTAGGTCACCTTTTGCATATATTCTCCTTATATTCTCTTATGTGACGGCCTTCAAAATAAGCCTTATATATGTTTAGGATTGTGAGAAAATAAATCCTACACAAAAACATAAGCATGAGCTGAAAATCAGATCTGAAAAACTGAATTTTGTGCCAGTTGCAAGCTATCGAGAGGTGTCGAGAGCTATCAAAGAGCTATCGAGATTTAATGAATCTCAACACTTCTTCACTTGCGAGCTATCGAAAGCTATCGAGATTTAATGAATTCCAGCACTTCTTCATTTGCAAGCTATCGAGAGCTATCGAGAAGTTATCGAGCATCCAGAAAATTTCTCGATCGATCAAAAGGTGTCGAGCAGCCGTCGAGCTATCTGTCAGTAGGTATCGAGCTATCTATTTAGCTTCAGTGAACACATTTTCTTCACTTGTTTCTTGGTCCAATCTTCATGGCTTTAATACTAGACTTAAACAACATGTTCTTTGAAGTATAAAACAGATCCTAGATCTACCCAATTACAAGTAAAGTGCATTTTGTAAAAAATTTAGCCAACTATATAAAATATGTCCTTAACAGGAACTTACTAGAAGCCACCTGCCATCGTGGAAGTCACGACTGATGGGAGGGATCCACCCATCCCATGGAGGACTCCACGAGGAAGATTAAGACCGTCAAGTCAATCACTCTTTCAAGAAGATCAAGACCATCGAGCCAGTCATCCCCTCCAAGAGCATTGTTTCTATTTCCATTGAGTCTATTTCTACAAGTATTTCTATTCCTGTTAATTCTGTTTGTGATAGTATTCCAATTGAGTCTGATTTAGTTAGTCTATTGAGTTTGTTGAGAACTCTTTTCCTTATAATAATATGATTTTTGATTCTACTTATTTGTTGGCTTTGAATGTTTTTATTTTTGAAATTGGTGAAGAAACTCTTAATAATAAGGAATTAAAAAAAAAAAAGACACCTAGAACCCAAAAAAGAAGAAACTCAACCCATTAACTTGGGAACTGATAATGAACCTAAAATGATACAAGTGGGCAATACTCTAACAACTTTTTAGAAAGATGCATTAGTGGCATTGCTGACAGAGTTCAAAGAGATATTTGCGTGGTCATATGAAGACATGCTTGGGGTAGATATAGATATAGTGTAGCATTGCATGCCAACAGATCCAACCACGAAGCCAGTTAAGCAGAAGTTGAGCAGGATGAAGCTAGAGTGGACCCTCAAGATTAAGGAAGAAGTTGAGAAACAGGACAATGCAAGATTTCTGAAAGTGGTTAATTACCCAGAATGGTTATCTAATGTTGTTTCGATGCCAAAGAATGATGGAAAAGTGAGGATGTATGTAGACTTCCAAGATCTAAATAAGGCCAGCCCAAAAGATGACTTTCATTTGCCTTACATTGACATCCTATTTGACGATACAACAAGACATGCCTTGGTATCATTTATGGATGGATTTTAAAGGTATAATCAAATTAGGATGGCTTCAGAAGATATGGAGAAAAGCTCCTTTATAACTCCATGGGGGATGTATTGCTACAAGGTCATGCCATTTGGCCTTAAAAATGATGGTGTTACTTACCAACATGCAGCCACCACTTTGTTGCATGATTTGATCCACAAGGAAGTAGAGGTTTACGTTGATGATATGACAGTGAAATCCAAGGACAGTGAAGGTTTATACCTTCTTTGAGGAAGTTCTTTGAAAGAATACAGTACTACAAGTTGTGGTTGAATCCAAAGAAGTGCACTTCTGGTGTAACATCTGGAAAGCTACTAAGGTTTATGATAAGCCAGAGGGGAATTGAGGTTGATCTTGACAAAATCAAAGCAATTGTAGAGATGAAGCCTCCAGAAACATAAAAGGAGATCCGAGGATTTCTAGGGAGGATACAGTACATCAGTAGATTCATAGCCCAACTCACAATGATATGTGAACCAATTTTTTGACTGCTCAAGAAAGAAGTTCCTATAATGTGGAATGAACAATGCTAAGAAGCTTTTGAGAAGATCAAGAATTATCTAATAAAGCCATTAATTCTTGTCCCACCAGTACCTAAAATGCCATTGTTGTTGTATCTTTCCACTACAGATGTAGCAATGGGGGCTTTATTTGCTCAATGCTTAGAGAAAACTAAAAAAGAGAATGCAATATACTACATCATCAAGAAAATGTTGCCATATGAAGAAAATTATTCATCATTAGAGAAGACGTACGTAGCACTTGTATGGGCAACCCGCAAACTTAGACATTATATACTTGCTTACAAGATCTTGTTGAAAGCAAGAATGGATCCTTTGAAGTACTTAATGGAAAAACCTGTGCAAGATGGGAAGACAGCTAAATGGGTTTTACTTTTATCAGAATTTGATATCAAATATGTGACTTAGAAATTTGTGAAGGGGAGAGCAATTGCTGATCATTTAGCCCACTGTTCACTAGAAGAAGCTGAAGAAATCCAAAGAGACTTTCTAGATGAAGATATCATAGGGATTGAGATAGAATCGTGGAAGATGTGCTTTGATGGAGCAAAAATCAAAATGGAAGTTGTATTAAGGTTCTCTTAAATTCTCCAAAAGGGACACACATCTCATTTTCCAGTAGACTCAACTTTCTTGCCACCAACAATGCCATTGAATATGAAGCTTGCATCAGATAATTGAAGATACAATTCCAATATGTGCCAAGGATGTAGAGTCAGATTGCAGATGCTTTAGGTGCATGATGCGGGCCTAAAGAAGACGAAACAAGACCGATGGTCATGAATCAAGTTATGGGCCATTACATACCACTTCATTAACTGGTCATTACCCATGCCATTACATACCATGACATCAACTGGCCATTCATCACATGGGGGATAGACATTATTGGGAAGATTCACCTAACAGCATCTAATGGCCATGAATTTATACTAGTTGCTATAGATTATTTCACTAAATGGATAGAAGCTGCCTCATACAAGATTCTGAATTCAAAGAAAGTTGCTCAATTCATTCAGACTAATATCATTTGTAGATATGGGGTACCACATGAAATTATCTCTAACAATGGGCTGCATTTCAAAGGAGAAACAGAAAAGCTACTGCGACAGTTCAACATTCAGTACCATAAATCTTCACCCTACGATCCTCGGACTAATGGAGCAATTAAGGCTATAAACAAGAATATACGGAAAATTTTGAAGAAAAGCAGGAAAAACTACATGGACTAGCACCTCCAATTACCCTATGCACTTTGGGGGTATAGAACATCAATTCGATCTTCCACAGGAGCCACTCCTTATTTATTAGTGTATAGGATGGAGTGTTAGGATGTGTTCTCTTAAATCCTATTGTATGATGTTATGTATGACATTATGTATGACTTAATGTTGTGGTTAATAAAGTTTTTTTTTTATTATTATCTAAAAATAATGGTAACATGAATATTGAGATATTATCATATAGTTCATGAGATGTATAATATGTGATTTATGTGATTTAGTTATAGAAGATATAAATCACAAGTTCTTTGTAAACTCAGAATTTTAGTTCGTAATCGGTGATAAAATTGGGCATTTCATCTGAGAAGACTATAATATATTAACTAAGATGATTTGTCTTGATCATGAAAATAGAGATTTCTAGTTAGTATGTTGATATGTTTTAAGAGTTAAAACATATTGAATTGGACCGCTGTGAGATTTATTATTCTCCCAATGACTGTCAAATGAATAATAAACTAACGACTTTTATTTACATGAACTCTTAATCCTGAGAGGATAATGGACATGATCATGAAGTGTAGGTTGCTTTGATATATCAGGAGTAAGGTCTAAAGAAAAGATCAAAACCTCAGTATATTGGGCAATCACATTTAGTGTTGATGGAACATATATTCTCAAGATGGAATTCATAGTCTCTTAATGGAGATATAAAATATTCCCTTAATATAAGTTTAATGTGTTCAGTTATTCAGAGAGTTAGACCAAATCACTTTGGTAAGAAGTTACTAAAGTATATATTTATGAAATTGGATTTCATAAATATATGATAAATAATTTTAAAGGACTAAATCGGGTACTCAAGTAATTAAGATGTAGTAATTTTCAAAGTGACAGTCTATATTCATGACTTTGTATTACTACGAATATTTTATGAAGAGGTTGCATGTACAATAAAGTCTCGAGATATAATTTATAAATAAGGCCTAGAATGCAACTATATTTATATAGTGAAATTAAATATAGTTAATGGTAACATTGGACCTGTCAAGAGTTGACAGAAAAGCCTAAGGCTCATTGGAGCTAGTGTCTTGTTGGTCCTTTTTGGTCCCACTCCAAGTCACACACTTAAACCCAATTGGAAAGGCTTAAAAGGCTAGCCCAATTAGATAATCAGTTAGATATAAAGGGAGAAACATACATAATTTTGTGTGTGTGAAAAATAATAACACTGTTATGAAAAGGTGTGTAAGAAGTGTTAGACACTTTAACATTCTCCCTTAGAAAACTGATTAAGAGACCACTCTTCTTGGACATTAGTGGAATTGGAGTGAAGATTAAAAGTGTTCCCAAGTGATTCTAATTTTCGTTTTTGAAATTCACCACACCAAGGTACATTCTCTTGTTCTTAAATTCTGAAACTTACATAGTACATGTTAACATTTATGAATGAAGTAAATCCGTTATTTTTTTCCGCTACGTATGTTTTGTACGTGATACAAACATATATTTATCCAACATGGAGGTAGTCCTTCCCATTGAAACGAGTGTCCATTCACTAAGAACAATACTGGAAAGTGAAATCATTGAAGTAGATTGGTGGCAAAGCAGATATGACCAGTTATGCATGTTGGATGAAAAGAGATTTAAGGCCTTGTATCATATTCAAGGTTACCAAAGGAGGCTTAGGAAAATTTTTGACAAAAAGTAAGGACCAGAGATTTGAAGTTGGGAGACTTAGCGCTAAAAGAGATCCGAGCCCTGATTCAAGATGCTCTGGGGGAGTAGTAAGGTTGATGGATTTAGATGCAAACCCTTTCACTGAGCCAACTAATTTGGATCAATTGAAGAAATACCACGCTTGAGGTGGTAATCTCAAAACACCACGTTTGAAGTGGCTGTAAATTATGTTATTTCCCTTCCTAGGTTTGTCAAAAAAGAAAAAAAAATGGTAGGTTGAAAACCCAAAACGGTGGCCTAGGCAGAAGTTAAGGCAAATAAAAGATGAATGAACTACGTGATGATTTGATCCTTCTACAAAGGGGGTACGTAGGTAACCATGCATTGGTTTGGTCACAACTTTCCCAAAACCACCATTGTCCCACTAAGCGGAAAAAAAAAAAAAAAAAATATATATATATATATATATATATAAAATAATAAAAAAATAAAATTCAACCATTCCATTAAACCATGTCATTACACAAAGTCCAAAAAACCAACCCCTAAAAACCCAAAACCTAAATCAAACCATAAAAAAAATAAAATAAAAATAAAAAATAAAATAAAAAACCAAACCTCAAGAACCTAAACCCTAAACCAAACCATAAAAAAATAACAATAATAAAATAAAATAAAATAAAAACCAAAACCTAAACAGAATCCTTAACCTGCAAGTCCTAAATAATTCCTAAACATAACAGTCTTTTAAAATAAACATGTTCAAAGCCAAAAATAATGTCATTTTGTCTTCAGTTTTTTTCTCTTTTGGTTGATCATTGATTTCTTTTGTGCTAGGAACCCTGTCATATTTGTCCCTCCTTTCAAATTCATAGCTGTTATCATCATGTCTTTCCCGAGTGTCTCTAAGAAATTGTTTTCTCATAGCAACCATGTCAGCTTCCTTGTCATCAATTTTGTCGACCAACCAATTAGAGTATTCTACAATCATCCTATGAAAGTGAACCTTGACAAAAGACTGATCCACTCGGTCAGCCATCTCCAAATCCAACAACATGTTCCTTATGGAAGTAGGATTGGTGTCCACTGGAGTGAAAGGTTTTCTTCCTTTTCCACCAAGCATTCCCTGCTCATATTGGAACTGTCTCAAGAGTTTATTCGCCTTATAGAAAGTTGCCCTCCTTAATCCAACTATGAAGATGTGATATGATCTTGGGGACCGTAGCATAGGAGGTGGGCACTTCCACCAATAACAATTCCATCGAATTGAGGCACTAGACTTCTTGTTCAAGAATTTCACCTAGTCACTCTCAGTTTGGCACTCAATCTTGATGACAATCCTACTAAACAAACTACTAGGACAATAATTACCAACTGTAGGACTGGCAATCATATCCAATCATTCCAACAGCCATATCTGCAAAGTCAAGGGACTCCTGAGAAAGCTTTGAGACTCTCCACCATGATTTACAGTGTCCAGTCCTAGAAGAGTTTCTGCCAAGATTAGAGAAACAGGATTATCACCATCCTTAATTTGACTCACAACACTTATGGCTCGAGCATCCACAAAACTGTGTCTACCAGAGCAAAGCAAAGGTTTTCCCACAAAACATAGGGCCAAGCCAAAAATTTTATGCATATTGTCAGTCACTCCATAAGTGCGTTTGTTAACCAGCCTTGAAAGGATCACACGAAGATTCACCATATGTCCTTTAACCATACTACTGTTAACAAAGATTCCCAATGCCTGGGATCATAGGAAACTGCTATGGATTTCTTGCTTGTATCATAGCCCATAATAGTGGAAAACTCTTCAATTGTGCGGTAAAGTTCAGCAGTTTTAAACCGAAACACGTGATCTTTAGGATCCAAGAATTTCACAGCAGCACAAAGAAAGTCCCACTTGATTTTGACGTTCCTCAAAGCCTTAATTCCCTCTAGTTTATAGGCTGTAAAATTGGTCTTTGTACTGAAATCAAAACTATGAACCCATCTATTGATATCATGAATTGTTGAATGAGAAAAATTTTGATTGCTAGCCATGGATGACTTTTGCGTGTGATTTTTGTGTTTTACTAACCTTGATGCAGAGATTTGTTTGCAGAGAAGATGCTAAAATAAGCTACTTCAGTTGTTAATCAAGTTTAAATAAGTTTCAAAGAGTTTGTAGCTGAATAGAAAAGTGTTTCATGGTCACAAACAAAGAAAAAATCTTTCAAAACACTTGAAAATGCAGAACATGCGTCAAAAAAGCATGAGAAATCGACCCACCAAGGGCTAAGCCTGGTGGCGTGACAAAGTGCCAATCGACACTTTCAAAGTGCTGAATGGCACTCTAAAAGTGCTGAACAACACTTCTCAAGTGTCGAACGGCACTTAGCCCCATTGATGCTCATTTGCACTATTTTGCGTTTTCAGGCACACTTTTTAGGTCCATCTTTGACCTTGTTAAACACTCGAAAAGATTTTTTTTGGTTAAATCAGGGCATTTAGACATGCCTAACTCTTTTTTTTTTTTTCAAAAAAAAAAAAAAATCATCACTTGCATCACTTTTTTCAAAAATTGATCAAATCCAGATTTTTCAAGATCATGAATTAATTTTTCAAACTAGGGGCATTTGACCATGCCTCTTTCATTTTCAAAAAAAAAAAAAAGGGGGGGGGGTTTGAAGTGACCACCATCATCATCTTTTCGAAAAAAAATCAAGATTTCAAGATTTCCAAAAGTCATGCATTCATTTTTAAACTAGGGGAATTCAGCTCTGCCTCATTCAAATAAGTGCAAATTCCATCAGAGACAATCAAGATAAGTTTAAATTGGTACTACAAGACCTCATCAGGTGAATTCTAAACTTGTCTCATTTAAAGTTTCCACATGATCAAAGGCAATTCCAAGGACAAAGAGCTAAAAATGGAAATTAATATAAGATTTTCTAAGGAACACTTCCTCTCATTTTGTAGAAAAAAAAATTAAAAATACAAATCAAACATCATTGGGACTCTGGGTCCGCCTGTGTGAAGACCTCCTCGACCCACATCTAGAGGAGCCATCTTCAGTATTTCCCTCTTGACTTGCATGGAATCGAGAATCATGCTGACGGTTCTCAAGCTCAAGAAACCTGATCCTTTCCTCCAAAGATCTTCTAGTGGAATCAGCCAAAAGTCCAAGCAAAAGACACTTAGAAAGCATCATGTTATACCCAGCTCACTTCATTGATCACATATTGGGAAGACTGAGTATGAGCCAACAGTTGCAAGCCTCCAATCATCTACATACTTTCCTCCACAATATCAACACCGACTTGAAGTACAAATGCATCAATTTATGAACAACTCAGTGATCCAAAAGTAAGGAAGTCAAGGAACTAGAAGATTCAAGAACACACTGTATTGGGCCAAGGAACATTTAGGGTATGCTCTGGCCTATCTAAAGGCATGGAACTATATGATCCATCAAGATTCATCACTTCATATTGCCATGCAGGAAAATGGGGATAAGTCTCAATGAAAGAACTAGAAGAGCCACCAGCATTGTGAGAAGAAGGAATATCTTCTTCCTCTTCCTTTTCCTTTTCTTCAGAAGATGAAGCTTGAAAGTCCAACATGCAAATATTGTCATAAAGCAGAAATATGGGAAAGGAACATACAAGATGAAAATTTGACTTCATAAGGGAAGGAAAATACCAATGTCACAGAAATGTCAGCTAGACTACCTTGTAATTGAGTTTGAATGAATTCAAAATAAATCCTAGGTATCCCTGAAACATCATGGACAACACGAGCCCGAGCAATCTCTTCATTAGCTGGAAGGTCAGCCAACCGAATGGAGGGACAAGAAGGAACCATAATTGTTGGAGGAGGGTACACATGTTAAACCTGATGCAACACCCAATCACCAAGATACCAATACCTCCTATGACCACATTCAAACAACACCTGACAGTTATTCAATTATAGAGCCCACTCGCACTCAACATACTTCTCACTTCAACCTAAGGATTTAAAGACATCTAAAAATCACAAAAGAACCCAAAATGAGAAGAAGACCAAACCACAATCAAACACCAAAAACCCTGCACAAAAGAGAGAAACTCACATTAGCAACAGTCAAATTGTCAATCAACATACGCCGAACTTCCAAAGAACGCTTGGAGGGCGTTGACAAATGGTATTTGGGCAACAAACGGAGGAATCTAGGATAAACACCATCAACCTCCTCCCGAACTTGAGGACTAACTCCAAAGTATTCATACATCCTGTGAGAGACTGGGAAAATTTCCATTGGTGCTCTCAAAAAAGAGATTTTTGAGTGCTTTTAAAGGCACCTCTCTTTTTGGGTAAGTGGAGTAGAGTCACCACTTATTTTTTTTATACAAAAAAAGAAAATAAAAAACTAGATATAGAATACATAACTGAATTATTCTATTCTCATTGATTGAATAAAAAAGAATACTTTTTTGATAAATTGAGTATTGGGTCCTAGTTACAAACTACCAATTAATTACATGGTTTTTTGTCCTAGCTACAATCTACCCAAAATAAAAACAAAGATAAAGCCTAGGTCTACCCATCCAAAGACACTAAATTCAGAGGCTAGGTTACGGAATGGGAAGGTGTTAGGCCCTCATTCTGCCCAGACAAAGTCTGGTCTTCTACACTTTTATGACCAATGTACCCCTTTATGTATGCTATGGATGATATGTTGTGCACATAAAATACTTAACTAAACTAAGGCATATAAGTCTATTTATAAATTTTCCCTCTTCTTTGTTAAAAATCCAGATATGTTTTTGTGAGTAAAAAAAAAAATTGAATTGGGTTCAGAAAAATCAGATCTATTTTTTGTGTAGAAAAATAGCTTTTGGAGAGAAAAATTCAGAAAAATATCAGATCTATTTTTGAGAACTAGAAAAAATTGGTTTTTGATTTAGAAGTAAAAAAAAAAAAGTCAGATCTATTTTAGAAAACAAAAATTTAGATTTATAGAGAGGGAGAAAAAATCAAATCTATTTTTTAGGTGAAATAAGATAAGAAAAAGATTTTTTAGAAGAGGACTATATTCATAAAACAAACCTATGCTACATGCATCAAATAAAACAAACAAAACTACTCATGACTCTTTTTTATTTCAAAATCTGCTATTAAAAAAAAAGTTCAGATCTATATCTAAAGAAGATGTAGATCATTTATTTAAATAAGAAAATTTTAGGTTTGTATCTAAGGAAGACACTAATCAGTTTTTGTTTTGAAAAAATTCAAATCTGCATCTAATGAAGATGCAAATCCATCTTTTGATTGAGAAAATTTCAAATCTGCATCTAATGAAGATGCAAATCAATTTTTTTATTGAGAAAAATTTAGATCTGCATCTAATGAAAATGTAAATAAGTTTTTTGATTGAAAAAAATCATGATAAGAAGCAGATTTTTGAAATAAAAAATAAATCTTAACAATAAAAACATCATAAACACATTATAATAAAGAAAATATCGACAACATATGAGATAAGTATTGTAAAATCAAAACTAAACACTTATTTATTCATGCATCACAAAATTTAAAAAGATAAAAAAAGATGAAGAAGTAAAGAAAAGCTACCTCTTGCATGGACGTACTCTTTTTCTTGACAGAATATTTTAGGGTTCAAAGAAATTTATGCAATTGTCTTTGAAACCTAAAAATCCTAACTTACAAAAAAGAAATTCTTAAGACTAAACCTCCAGAACCTTTTTAATGTAAGAGAGAAAATATCAAAAAAGGGAGTCAAAAAGAGGGGAAATCTGATAGCATGAAAAAATGTGCTGAATTTTGAGATCTAGTCTCTATTTATAGAGGTTGGAATGTTAGGACATATGTAGTTCAAGTTTGTGAACATATGTCGCTATTTTATGTAATTGGCTTATTCTTAGACAAAACGCACTTTACTTGTAATTGGGTAGATCTAGGATGTGTTTAACACCTCAAGAAACAGTGTTTCAAGATTCAGTGTTGAATCCATCAAAGTCTGGCCAAGAAACAAGCAAGGAAGTGCAAGTTACTAAATCTCGACACCTACCTCGACACATGCATCTATCGAGCTTTAAGAAGCTGTTTTGCCCCGAGCCTCGACAGCTTCTCGACAGATCCTCGACACCTCTATCTGTCGAGAATTAAAGAAAACAGATTTTCAGTTCTGTTTCAAGTCCAATCCGTGAATGTGTCTTTGGGACTTCTTTTCTCCTAACCCTAGACATATAAAAGGATTATTTTAAGGGCCGTCAAGATGAGGCAAGTTGCACATTCATTCAGAACTTCTTGTTCATGCAATTTGTGATCTGAAAGACAAAGTTCGTGCCCTAGTTCATCTCTGATGATTTGAAGAACTTTGCAGCCAACAATTTTCTCTCTCTAGTTGGTGTTTGAAGTCGCGTATTGGGATCCGCGCATCTTGTTAGTCACGTACTTGGGAGCCGTGCATTGAAAGGAGAAACTGTCACTACAAACAAGTTCAATTGGGTATTGGGGTAAGAGTTCAACTGTAGGTTGGTAAAGTACTAGGATTCCTTGCTTGTAACTACTTGTTGTGATAATAGTGGAGTTTCGGGAGTGGTGACCTTAAATCACCCGGTGGGGTTTTTGCCGTCAGGTTTTCCCCATTCGTAAACAAATCACAGTGTCATTTTATTTCCGCTGCATAACTTAGTTTTGGTGATTTGTTTGTGCTGCCACGTGATATTGCATGTTAATTTGATTAATTAATAACTGGGCTAATTAATTAATCTAAGTTATCACAAGGGGTCAACGCATTTGTGGCCTGTCAAGTGGTATCAGAGCAAGCACACTCTGATTAGGGTTTAATCCATTGTGTGTGATCCAATTGACCCCTGCTGTCATGGATAGAGGACAATCTCTAATTATACCTCCTTTATTTGATGGCACTAACTATGCATACTGGAAAGTACGCATGAGAACTTTCTTGCAGTCTTTAGATGAGAAGGTGTGGCAAGCTGTGGAGATAGGCTGGACCAAGCCTATAGAAGCGTCGGCCGACTGGGATGATGCTAAGATCAAGGCGGCAAACTTCAACAGCAGAGCATTGAATACCCTATTCAGTGCAGTCACCAATGAGGAGTTTAAGAAAATTTCCTCAACTGAAACTACTAAGGAAGCATGGACCATCCTCCAGACAACCTATGAAGGCACCAAGGTTCTCAAAGACTCAAAGCTACAGAGGCTCACCACACGCTTTGAAGAAATTAAGATGGAGGAGGATGAGTCGTTTGATGAGTTCTATGCCAAGCTTAAGGACATAGTAAACTCAGCCTTCAATCTTGGGGAAACCATCCCTGAACCCAAGATAGTAAGGAAAGTGCTCAGATCACTGCCAGAGAGATTTCATGCTAAGATCACGGCGATCGAGGAATCAAAGGATATTGACAGAATTCCTCTGACTGAGCTGGTTGGAAACTTGCAAACCTATGAGTTAGGGCTGACCAGGTTAGGCAAGTCAAGCAAGGGCAAGAGTTTGGCACTAAAGGCGAAGAGCAGTGACACAGATGATTCTTCAGATGATGAAGATTCAAAAATAAAGTCCTATATCACAAGGCAATTCAAGAAATTCATGAAGAATGCAAATGGAAAGGGCTTCAACAAAGACCGTAGACAATCCAGTTCTTCACAATTCAAGAATCCGGATAAAAGGAAGAAGGATGTCAAGGATGGCGGTCAGTACACCGTTCCCGCTGGACCAAAATGCTTTGGATGTCAAGGCTTCGGACACATGAAACAAGAGTGTCCTACGTACCTTAAGAGCATAGGGAAGAGCAAGGCACTTGCTGTTACCTTAAGCGACACGGAGCCCGAGGACGATTCCAAAGATGAAGACGACGGAATCTTGAATGCCTTCACTGCCACTGTTAATCCTACTGATGGGGTTACTGAAGAAGTGAATGAAGAGAAGGAATTGGTGGATTCCAAGTGTGAGATTATGGATGATCAAGATGATATCCACACCGCCTATGAGAAACTGTACAAGCTTTCTGAGAAGCATGAGAAACTCTATAGGCTGGCCACCAAGAAGCTCAGTGATGTGGAACTCAACCGTGAGGAGCTGTCCACAAAGGTTGATGAAGCGAATCAAACCATTAGAGCACTGAGGTTCGAAAACAATTTCTTGGTTGAGAGGACTAAGAAGCTTGAAGCGGAGCTGTTTCAAGTCAGAGCACAATTGGAGAGGATGTCAAGTGCAAAGCTGGACGAGATGCTAAGTGCTTAGAGATCTTCTTCAGACCGTACTGGATTGGGGTATGAATTCTCTCTCTCTAATACTCCTCCTGCTAGTACTACTGTATTGTTCCACCTGCTAATAACATTGAAAATGAAGATAAGAATGTTAAAACTGAATTAGCTAGGGAGAACGTAGACAAGGGCAAGTCCATCCTAGGAGCACCCCCTCAAATTGAGAAAAGGGAATCTAGAAACCCTAGGAATAAGAAGGCTAACTCTCAAAAGCCCAAACAGAAGAAGCCACATCTCTGTTATCATTGTGGTGTTGCAGGTCACACTCGACCAAATTGCTATAAGTGGCGTGCCACTCAACAGAGCAATGGCATGATAGCATCTGGGAGCCAGAATCAGCTTCAGTCTTCTCTCGCTCCTCTTGGAGACATTCTTAAAGCCATCATGTTCCTTTCGAACTTGAACGGTTCATATTCTTCTCCATCTTCACCAGTTCAAGAGTCGACCAAAAGGAAAGGTTCTTCCAAGGTGTGGAAGGCAAAGGGATCTAAGTGATTTTAGTCACTTCTTCTTTTCTCTCCTGTTTTTGTGTGTTGCATTATTTGTGTGGTTCTTTACTGTTTTGAGTCATTTAGTTTTATGCTTTATTTTGCTTTACATGTTTTTGTTTGTGTGTTTTCAGTTTTGTGTTTTATTTTTGCTTTTCTGATAAAAAAAAAATTGAAAAATTGAAAAATACAAAAATAGTGTGTGTTTGTGTGCATTAGTTCATGTGAACTTTTGAAATGGCCATTGAAACAGAGTTTTCTAAACTTTGTATCACCTGTAGCTTAGATGAGCATTCTTCTGCACAACTAAGCAAGTGAGCTTTGTAACTCTTTGTTTGTGATGAGTAAGGTTAAGTGATCTCTTCTTCTTAACACTCGTATCACTCTTTTTGACGGGTTGAACTAGAAAATCCTAAGAGAAAGGCATAAATAACCATCTCACCACTATTACTCGCCAATCATAATATGACATCTGTATGCTTCGGCATAGCAAAAGTGCAATGTTAAAAGCTTAACATAATTGGGTATTTCTTTTCTTTCTCTTGTATGCCCATGCATGATATGCTTGTTAAAAGAAAATATGCAAAGATATAAAAAGCAAAAAGATAAAAAATGCTTTAAAATATGGTTGCAAGCGTGTTTTCTAGGAGATGTGGGAGTTATAGGATGTACCTCGAAGGTGATAGTCCCCATCAAACAGTTGTGATTGTGTGTGAGTTAAAGTGATTTTCTCATATCTCAAATCATCATAGCATTAAGACACTTTTGCAATCTTGCGATGTTTTCACACACAACACGCAATACTCTTTGCTATTCTTGATGCATGTGCAGGTACAATGTGATTTGGCCATCACAAGGTTTACATGCGTTAATGTATGCTCACTAAACTGTCTTGACTTGTTTTTGAAATATAAAATTGGTTAGACTTGTTTAGTGTGTGTGTGCGTGTTTTGAGATACATGTGCACCAAAATTCTTGTTGAGAGATGTTTTTAAGAGCTTAATGTGTTGCTTGGATCTTTGATTGAGTTGCATGCATGATTGCATTCATGTCTGTGTTTTTCTTCTTCTGAAAAACTATTTTTAAAGGCATCTCGACACCTCCTCGATACCTCTCGACACATAAGCTGTCTGTCGAGCTTCTTAGACTCTTTCTTATCGCAGTCTCGATAGATACCTCAACACCTGGTGGATCGATCGAGAAACTTTCTGCCTGCTCGATAGCTTCTCGATAGCTTCTGGATCGATCGAGGTTTCTTCATGGTTGATTCTTCCTTCTCGACACATGACCTCCATAGCTTCATCTGTCGAAGTGCTTTTTCTCGATAGCTGTCTCGATAGAAGGCTCGATACCTCTCGATACCTGCATCTGTTGAGAATTACTGAAGGTCTATAAGAAGGTTCTTCGCGATTTCCTTCTCACTTTGCTCGACCTCTCTCGCTCGAAAAACCTGTTTTCTCTCCCTAAACTTTTCTCTCTCCCTCCAAACCTCTTCCCAAGGCTTTCTCAAGTGTTTTTCTCAATTCTCATCACTTGGTAAGCGTCTTATCTCTCATTTTCATGCATTTCATGTTTTCTAAAACCCTAGGTTTTGTGTTTTTGAAAATTTTTGGGATTTTTCAAAATTTTTGAGGTTTTCATGAAATTGTTGAGTTGGTTTTATAGATTTGATCTTCAAAAACACATGCATTGCATCACATTAGCATTCTCATTGTATTGTCATGCATTTAGATGTGTGCAAATCTATTGTGTGCTGTTAGGTTTGGATTGGGCTGAGCCCATGATGTTTTTATGTTGCATGTCACATGTTCATGCATTCTCCATGCATACGTTCTTTCTTTTCAGTATATTCTACTTATATTGAAATTGTTTGGAACTTTTCTGTGTGTCTCTTCTTCTTTCCCCTTTCTATGTTTGCGTTAGTAGTGTCTATGGCACCTAAATGTAAGTGCATTCCATCCCAAAACCCTCTGCGTTCTAAGGGATCGTCTTCTTCCGATACTACTCCTCTTTCTATCCGATTCCGTGATGAGAAAGCCCATAAGGACTTCTCGGAGAACTTCTCTAAACGAGGTGTTCATTCGGAACGCCACGTTGTCCTGGCAGACTTTGCCGATACAGACCTTCCCGATGTCATACACAGTCGGGCTTGGGAGTCACTGTGTGACGTCCCGGTCACATGTCCACTCGTGTTGATACAGGAGTTTTACTCCAACATACACGGGATCGATTCTTCAGTACCTCTTTTCTACTCTTGCGTTCGAGGTACGCGCTTTGCTGTCACCCCAGAGTTAGTCTCTGAGGTTCTTCATGTCCCTAGGGTGGATCATCCTGATTACCCTAGCTGTGAGCGTCTATGGACTGTGTCCAAAGACGAGATGATCTCGGCGTTCTATAAGCGTCCTTCCTCTTGGGGAGATCATATGTACACACCATGTCGACCTTTTGTTAAAGGTCCTCGTTTCCTTAACATGGTGATGACGTTTGTGTTGCACCCACTCTCTCACTACAACTCTATCACAGAGCCTCGTGCTCGGTTTTTGTTGTCCCTCCTAGAGGATCTCTCTATAGACTTTCCTTCTCATTTTATCTTTTCCATCATAGATGTCTATAGAGATACGGCCACCCGTGATAAGCTCATTTTCCCTTCTGCTATCACGAGGATTCTTCGCCGTTTTTCCGTCCCGTTCCCTTCGTCTGATCCTTACCATGTCATGTCTGCCATAGACGCCGCTACCGTAAAACGTAGCGAGGCACAGTTTAGATCGAGACAGTCCGACGGTGCCACTCCTTCCTCCCGTCTGACCACCTCCAAATCCGCTCGAGCATCTGCTTCTTCTTCTTCGAGCGACGTCACATTAGGAGACATCATGGCGCAGCTTCAGCGCATGGATGCTCACCTAGATACACTCTCCACAGAGCTGTATTAGGTGAATGTTCGTGTTGGTCGCATCGCCAGGTGACAAGCGACCATGGGCGGCTTTGCACCAGAGGCTTCTCCTCCGCCACCTCATGTGTCGACTGAGACTGAGGCTGATGATGATGGTGATGACGATGATGCTTTTGACGATGATGATGATGGAGATGCGAGCTCTTCAGATGAGATGTCTACATGACCTACCCTTTGTCACTCGTGACAAAAAGGGGGAGTAGTTTGGTCTGTATGAGAGTAGTCATGCTTAGGGGGAGTGTGAGCATAGGACATTTTTGTTAGGGGGAGTGTGGATTAAGGGATGTAGTGAGGTGATCATATGTATTTTTTTCTTTTTCATCTTTTCAGAGATACATTGATCATGTATTGACATACATTGTATTTATTCTCTTCTTATATATGATGATGTATGTTTTTCTTTCACCTACCTTTACATGTGTTGTTTCTTTACTTGTATGCAATCTATTATTTCTGTTTCACACAAAGATGCCTTGATGTGTTTTGTTTATAAGTGTTTCAGAAATACAGGTTGTCAAAGTCTACTTGCCATAAACTCTCTTCTTGCAAAGTTTTCAAGAGTTTGTGTTAGGATAGATTTTATTGTATGTAACAAGTGAGTATGAGTTGAGTGATTTATGACTTCTCTCATATCTTCATTTGTCTGTTGTGGTTTTGTCACGGATTGCCAAAGGGGGAGATTGTTAGGACATATGTAGTTCAAGTTTGTGAACATATGTTGCTATTTTATGTAATTGGCTTATCCTTAGACAAAGCGCACTTTACTTGTAATTGGGTAGATCTAGGATGTGTTTAACACCTCAAGAAACAGTGTTTCAAGATTCAGTGTTGAAGCCATCAAAGTCTGTCCAAGAAACAAGCAAGGAAGTGCGAGTTACTAAATCTCGACACCTACCTCGACACATGCATCTATCGAGCTTTAAGAAGCTGTTTTGCCCCGAGCCTCGACAGCTTCTCGATAGATCCTTGACACCTCTATCTGTCGAGAATTAAAGAAAACAGATTTTCAGTTCTGTTTCAAGTCCAATCCGTGAATGTGTCTTTGGGACTTCTTTTCTCCTAACCCTAGACATATAAAAGGATTATTTTAAGGGCCGTCAAGATGAGGCAAGTTGCACATTCATTCAGAACTTCTTATTCATGCAATTTGTGAGCTGAAAGACAAAGTTCGTGCCCTAGTTCATCTCTGATGATTTGAAGAACTTTGCAGCCAACAATTTTCTCTCTCTAGTTGGTGTTTGAAGTCGCGTACTGGGATCCGCGCATTTGGTTAGTCACGTACTTGGGAGCCGTGCATTGAAAGGAGAAACTGTCACTACAGAACAAGTTCAATTGGGTATTGGGGTAAGAGTTCAACTGTAGGTTAGTAAGGTACTGGGATTCCTTGCTTGTAACTGCTTGTTGTGATAATAGTGGAGTTTCGGGAGTGGTGACCTTAAATCACCCGGTGGGGTTTTTGCCGTCAAGTTTTTTCCATTCGTAAACAAATCACCGTGTCATTTTATTTCCGCTGCATAACTTAGTTTTGGTGATTTGTTTGTGCTGCCATGTGATATTGCATGTTAATTTGATTAATTAATAACTGGGCTAATTAATTAATCTAAGTTATTATAAGGGGTCAACGCGTTTGTGGCCTATCATGGAAGACTCGAAAAAATAGCTTAGATGATTAGAATACAAACCGAGAAGCGTCCTTATTGCTAAAAAAATCGAAAAGGATGTGTTTTTACGTCACCCGAATGCCCTCGGGTAAAAGCCCTGATGTGTGCCATACGACACTTTGAAAGTGCCGATCGGCACTCCAAAAGTGCTGGGTGCCAGTCTTGCTTTTGAGTTTGGGTCTGATTTGGACTCCTTTTTTAGGTTTTCTTGAGCCGAGACTTGCACTTAGACACGTTTTTAATTCGTATTCTAAAAATTAAACTCTTTTCTGGATAATTTAGGTATTTTCAGCAACAATTATCTTGTAGATAAATACTCTAAAATAAATCTTGATAAAGTCCAGATTATTCACAATTTTATTGTTATCCTTTATCCCATTTATTCTCATGCAAATAATCCTATTTTGGACACTAACTATCAACCAATCACAAAATTATTTAATTAATTCTAATTGGTTAGCCAATCAGAATTACTATAAATTAATCATGCTTGGTTGATCCTACCTAGACATAATGCATGCTAACCGTGCAAACTTGATCATGCGATATCTTTCGATCTGACGATCTGATTTGGAAATCGGGTATACCGTCACGGCCGTTAGAACCTCAAGATCATTTTTATCGTATGTAATGAACAAGTTAATGCATGTAATGCAATCATGACTTTTGGGTACATAAAGGGTCATTCCAGTCATCTTCCTTGATTAAATCATGGGTAAAAAATTGAGTGTCTACAGAATGTCCCTCATTGACAGAACTTGGAAAGCAAATGTCAATGTAAAAGAAAGACACTGATTTTATCGGCCATGATTTAATTGAGGTTGAATTTTCAAAAATTACCTAGCCCTCGAACCTAAAACTTTGGAACACAGAACTAGTGCTTTACCTTTTGAAAAGAATGAAAATTGTAGATACTTTACCTATTTGATAGTTGATGAATCTTTGAAATGATTCTTGATAATTAAGGTGACTAAAAGGCTTTTCAATCCCGTTCTTGAATGTGGATGGCAACCAAAGGGCTTTTCAACTTTGATTTGAGTTTTATCTAGCTGTTGAAATGTCAATCAAAGGATTTTTCTACTTCGATTTGGGTTGCTGAAATGTCGATCAAAGGGCTTTTCTACTTCAATTTGGACTGTTGAAATGGTGATCAAAGGGATTTTCTACTTCAATTTGGACTATTGAAATGGCAATCAAAGGGCTTTTCTACTTTGATCTGGACTGTTGAAATGTCGATCAAAGGGCTTTTCTACATCAATCTGGACTATTGAAATGACGATCAATGGGCTTTTCTACTTCGATCTGGATTGTTGAAATGTCAGTCAAAGGGTTTTTCTACTTCAATCTGGATTGTTGAAATGGCGATTAAAGGGCCTTTCCACTTCAATTTGGACTGTTGAAATGTCAATCAAAGGGATTTTCTACTTCGATCTAGACTGTTGAAATGTCGATCAAAGAGCTTTTCTACTTCAATCTGGATTGTTGAAATGGCGATGAAAGGGCTTTTCTACTTCGATCCAAGTTGTTGAAATGACGATCAAATGGCATTTCAACTTTGACCTGACTACTGCCTGCAAAAAATCAAAATTTAGGATTAGGCTTTAAATGATGAGATCTTTGTGATCCCCTTTTTTATTTTTATTTTATTTTATTTTTTGATCTGAGAAGTTTTTTATTAGCATGAAAATCTTGGTGGATTTTTGTGGTTCCTTGAAAAAGATTTTTTTTCTTTGAAACTTGAAATTTTGAGATTTTGGAACTTGAATTTTGAAACTTGAGATTTGAGATTGAATTTGAAATTTTGAATATGGAATTTTTAACTCAGGAATGAAAATTTTGAGTTGAAAATTTGAGATTTGGGGTTTTGAAAATTTGGCATTTGAAAGTGAATCTTTTATCCTTATCCTTAATCGCTCCAAGAATTTTCTTTTCTCTCTCTCTTTTTTTTTTTTTTTTTTTTTTTTTTTTTTTTTGTTTGGAAATCAATATGACCCTTCTATTTTCATGATGATTTTTTTTTTAAAGGAAAAATAAAAGAAAAAAAGAAAAACAAAAAAAAAGAAATTTTTTTTGGGAGTCGATTGAGTCAACTCAGTTTAACTGAGTTGACTCAGCAACTTGGCTGAGCTTAAGTGTGGGGGCTAAATTTTGGCCCCCCACTTTTCTTGTCTCCTTTTTTCTTTGTTGCTTTCTCCTTTCTCCACCTTTTTTCCACCATTAACACTATTCATCTTCTTCTTCCACTTGATTTTCCTTCTTCACCTCACCATTTCTTCTCCAAAAAGCACTTTTCTAAGCTTTTCAACTTTTCAACCTTCCTTCACTCATCTCCCTCAATTTTGTTTAGATCCTTATGTTCTTGAGCACTTTTGCTACACACTCATTTTTGGTGAAACCCATTTTCAAACTCATTTTTTCTTTGCATCAAAATGTCATCTTCTTCCAATGGACCCTCTTTTCTTGCTTCTCATGGAAAGATATATCATCCATCATTTGAATGGAATGATGAAGTGGGGCTCCTTCGAGACCCCAAGACCCATGCTCCATATTCTCACATGGACATCAAGGTGAGTTTTTCTTTGGTTTCTTTGTTTGGAGAAATGTTGTTTTATGCTTCATTGAAAGTTTGATGGTGAGACATTATCATTTTATTGTGTGATCTTGTTGGAATTTGGGGCATTGTATGATTGATCATGTTGTAATCTTCGCTTTGGAGCATTTTTCAAGTGTTGTATTTTTGGTCATGGTGTAATTTGGACAATGTTGGTGGCTTATGGAATTTTGGCAATGTTGGCAATTTGTGATGTTGTTGGATGAATCTTTGCTTAAATTTTGGGAGTATGGATATTGTGAAAAAATTTCATTGTAGGCTTGTATGAATATATTCATAATGCATGTGGGAAATTTTGTTAGTATGTGTAAATTTTATTTCATGAACCTGTCAATTTTGTGGGTATAAGTATGGATAAATTTGTGGGTATGGAAAATATTTTGTGGATATGGCATGAAATTTTGGTTATGGAAAAAAAACTTTTGTTGGTATGTGATGTTAGATCATGGAAAAATTTGTGGTTATGTTTTTGGACAAGTAGGATTTTTTTGTTGTGCATGGACATGTAGGAATTTTCTTTTGTTGTGCATGGACATGTAGGAATATTTTGATGGTTACTTTGGACTTTTTTTTTTTTTTTGATGGTTGTGACTTTGAACATGAAAATTTTTTGTTGATGGCCATGGTAAAAGTTTGGTGGGACATTGATTTTTGGTCATGGGAAATTTTTGTTGGTATGGAATGAGATCTTTTGTTTGTTGGCATGAGATTTTGAGATGGAATGATGGGCTACATTTTTGTGTTGCAAAGCCTCAAGAGTCAAGGTAGTCTCCAAATGTTGAAGGGCATATGGAAAGCATTGTCTCCTGACATCAAGAATATCATGAATGATGCGGGCTTTGGTACTTTCTTTGAGGCCTTATTAAATCAAGAGACTTATAAGTACAAAGACCTTCGACTACTCCTTGCCTTGTCAGAGCGCTTCTGAGACACCACATGTACTTTTCATTTTTCGGGTATTGGTGAGGTGATGTTGACATCTTATGACTTTTCCGTCATCATCGGCTTAAGGTTGGGTGGTGAAAGAATCTGTGTCAATGACTCTCTTACTTCAAAGGAAATTAAGAAATTTCTAGGCATAGTGCCTTCAAAAATGAGGATCAAAATGTGAAATTATGGCAATGGGTACTCACATGTTCATGCTTCTTTTCATTGGGACTTTCTTGTCCCCATATTTATGCAGTACTGTGAACTTGTGTCATTTGCGGAGCTTAAGAAATATTGGACAAATAAAAAATTATGTCTAGGGTGGTATGGCCTATGCTACCCTTTTGCACTTCATGACTCAACTTCCCAGGTATAGTTTCTCAAGCTTGGGTGGTGCTCCATTTATATGATAGGTGAGGTTTGAAATTTTTTGCTATGTGTGGGTTTTGAAAAATTATTTTGGCTATGTTGTAATGAGGGAGTTTCCTTGTTGCATGTATGTTGGCCAAAACAGCCTTCTCCAAGGGTAAGTAGCGAACTTTTGCTTCTTGCAAAGATTTGTTAATGTAATAAATAGGCTTCTACACCCCATCATCTGTTCTGACTAGGACCAGACTTACTGCATGATTAGTAATTACTATATAAGCATTTAGAACTTCCTCCTTCTTGGGTTAGGAAAGAACAGGAGGATGTGATAGATAACGCTTCATCTCATCAAAAGCAATGATGCATTCCTTGGTCCATTCAAAGTTTTTCCATTTATGGAGGAGCTGGAAGAATGGATGACATCGGTCTACTGACCGAGAGATAAACCTATTCAAGGTAGCCATCATTCCTGTCAACTTCTGTACTTCTTTGAGATTCTGAGGTGAGTGCAAGTCATTTATGGCTTTGATTTGATCGGGATTAACCTCTATTCCTCGGTGAGTTATCATGTAACACAAAAACTTTCCCGAACTGACACCAAAAGAGCACTTGGAGGCATTAAGACGCAGCCTATGCTCCTTGAGCACTAAGAACACATCTCCCAAGTCTTTTAGATGCTTTCAAGTATGCTTACTTTCAACAACCATGTCATCAATATATGCCTCAATAGTCTGCCCAATTTGAGATTCAAACATTTGAGTCACCATCCTTTGATATGTAGATCCAGCATTCTTTTAGTCAAAAGGCATTACACGATAATGGTAATTCCCAGTACGAGCTCAGAAAGCTGTCTTCTCTTGGTCGGGGAAGGCCAAAGGTATTTAGTGATACCCCTGGAAGGCATAAAAAAATAATAAAAAAAAACTCATCTGAGGATGCCCTAGCGTCGCATCCACCAGTTGATCAATTTGAGGAACGTGGAAAGGATCCTTCATACACGCTTGGTTCAGATCTGTGAAATCAATACATACACTCCACTTCCCATTTTTCTTTTTCATTACCACAGTGTTAGCTAGCCAATCAGGGTAAAAGGATTCCTTGATTGCCCTCGCTTGCTTAAGCCTTTTCACCTCTTCTTTTACTGCCTCCATATGCTCCTTTGAAAAGCGTCGAGGGGGTTGCCTTCTTCGTACTACACTTGGATTCACGTTCAAATGATGACATATAAAATCCGAGTCAATTCTCGGTGCCTCATAAGAACTCCATGCAAAAACATCCACGTTACCCTTCAAAAAACTTATAAGTTCCTCTTTTTTAACAGGAGGTAATTGAGCCTTCTCATGACAATACCTATCTCCATCTGACCCAATCACAAGCTTTTCCAATTCCTCAGATAGCAGCCCCTACGATTCAATCTCAAGTTCATCCTCGAGGTTAGTTAATTGCTATAGAGCCTCTTCCAGTGTGGTAGAGACTTTATCCAGCGATTGCTCTCTAATAGCAGCCACTAGACATTGCCTGGCCATTTCCTAACTTCCAACTAGCTTTCCAACTTGCCCCTCAGTTGGGTATTTGACCTTTAAGTGCAGGGTAGATGACACCGCTCCCATAGCATGAAGCTAGGACCTAGCCAAAATAGCCGTATAGGGGGGACAATCTTTAACCACAATAAAACTTACTTACACCACTTCATTCCCTGCCTGCACTAGAAGCTTAATCATTCCTTGGGGGATCACAATTCTTCAATCAAACTCAACTAAAAGGGAGTCATACTTGCTTAGATCCTTGGGCTTGAGGTTTAACCCCTTATTCAAGTTTGGGTACATAATCTTAGCTCCACTTCCCTAGTCTATCAAGACTCTCTTTACATCATATCTCCCAATCCAAAGAGTTACCACTAGGACATCATCGTGGGGTTGAAAAGTTTCAACTTGATCCTCTTCCGATAAACTCAAGATTGGCAACATTCTAAGCCTAACCATTTTGGATTCTCGGGCTTGCTCCTCTAGCTTCGGCTTCTATATACAGTAAATATAAAAATCTACAGTAATAGAGAAGAAGAGTCATCCGGTGTGGTAGAGTTTGCAAAATATACTATTGAACTATATTCAGACACGTAGGCAGACTCGCAACACTAAATAGTGCTAAATTCGAATTGCAAGGATTCCACGCTTTGAATTTCATCATCAATATCTTTACACGAGGAACAATTCAATACTTATATTAATCAATCAAGTTCATTAATTAAGGAGTACCACTCCTTAAAATACATACCCTGATACGCGTACCATACCAATGATAGAAACAAGGCTGTAAATAAAGTCACTTGTTGACAAAAAATTTTTACTCAACGTTACTAGGAAAAAAAAAAAAAAGTGGGAGCCCAATACCTTCTAATATGGAATTATATTCCTAATTATGTAACATAGAGTGAATATTAGGTGAAGATTGAAGAAACTATCCATTTTTTAATGAGTCATGTAAATTGTTTAAATAATACACATAGATAATCTTGCAAATCATCACGTTGTGGGTTTGGACTCCAAATGTTTGAAACTAAACTTTGTTCATTATCTTTTAGTTTAGGGTAAAATACTGTGAAGACTCCTGATGTTTGAGTTAATTCTGGATAGGTTCAAGATGTTTCAAAATTGACTAACTTGGTCTTTAGACTGTCACTCATTTTTCTGCTCGCGTGCTCTCAATCCCGGTGGTTAGAAACTAAATTAGTTAGTTTTGAAATGTCTTAAACCTAACTAATAGTAGCCCAAACATCAAGAGCATTGATTGTGTTTTACCCTTTAATTTAGTAGGTAATTAGTTGTTGATATTTGAGTTGTATTTGTAAATTGTAATGCATTGTTAACATTATTAGTGTCCTAGGTTTTAGGAGAAGATTATGTGAAGTGTAATTCCCATGTTTAGAAGTTGTTGAGAGCAGTTGTTATTTTGTTCCAACATTTTAGGATTTAAAGATTGAATTTAGTTCATTTTTTACCTCTTGAACATTGGAAGGAGATGTACTAAAAAAAAAAAAACCTAATTCAATAAAATCATCTTCATTTTTTACTCCAAAAGAATAGAACAAGCAGGGTTAGAGGTTGAGCTCCCTCCAAGTAGTCTAATTTATCAAATTTGGAGGCATTGCTTCCCTTGAAGCAACCAAAATGCTATTTTTCCTTCTCTCCCTCAAAATATTTGTATGTATCAATTGCTATCAAAGCCATGCGTGAAGGAACAATTTTTAGAATATAATACTTAGAGATACTAAAGTGATACACTCTCTAGTGGTTTATCGAAATAATCAATAAAATGCAAGTGCATTGTAAATACTTGCACTTGTGAGATCTTTTTATTTATTTATTTTGTATGTTCTATTCTCCACGTGTTTAATGCGGTTGTTCAAGCTTTCAGGAAAGTTTTTATGGGTCAAAAATAAATAAAGCAATAAATGTTTTGACAGTTTTTTCATTTTCGCATACCAAAGCCTATACAAAAAATGTTTCACGGAATGACTAAAGGGGATTTTGTTAAGAATTTATTGATGGCCCATTCCATGACTTTATTTATTTATTTTGATATTTTATTTCCATTGTAAATCGGTTGTTCATGCTTTCAGGAAAGACATGTCAATTTAAGTATTTGTATTGAGTCTCTTGAAGTCTTTGTTCGCTACCAAAGCCTATACAAAAAATGTTATCACGGAATGACCAAAGGGGAATTTGTTAAGAATTTATTGATGGCCCATTCCAAGATTTTAGTTGTAATAAAATTTCAAGATTTTGATATTTTATTTATTGTAAATCTCATGTAAAGAATACTTCGAAGTTGCTGGCATAAAAATTTATATATAAATATATAAATATATAACTGCTGCATAGGCGACAGAGAATCTTGCTTGAGTAAAACATTAATTGAACCTGAGACTTTGCATGCTCCTCTCTCAGGGCTCTTGGCAGTTGAAACTATTAAAATAATTCATGTTTTTTATTTTGAAATTAAAAAATACCACGTCACATTCAAAACGATTAAACTTTGGAAAATGCTATTTTTTTTTTTTTTTCACAACATTTTTACAACAAATCCTATCCTGGCAAGTTGTTATAGGTTATTAATGGTGGGGTAAAAGTAATTTCAGCAGATAAGTTCAAATTTAAACCAATAACAATAACCAACTCTGATTTGTTGTGAAAAATTAAAAAATGCCACATCAACATCAAAATTTAAAAAAATTAATTTATTAATTTCAACTAATTAAAATAATTAAAAACAGAATTAAAAACCAAAATCACATGAATTCTGATCTAAATGTGTCTTGAACAAGAACAAGAATAACACAAACCCAGATCTAAGAACATAAACCTAGAAATTAAAATCCAAAAATTAAAAATCTCAAAATCACCATTTTCTCAAACCCAGCAAAATCATCAAATCCTAAAGCCCCAAAGTACCAAATCAATCCAAAAATACAACACAACCAATCCCAAAAAAAAAAAAAAAAAAAAAAAAAAAAATCTCAAACTCAAAAAAAACCCATCTCAAGCAAGTTGAACCCAGCAAACCCACCTCAACAAAGAATGTTGAACGTTGCTTAAGCACATGACTTCACCTCCTTTAACTCTAATTCCAAATTAGGATGATCCTCATCCTTCCTCTTCTTCTTCTGATCAAGAACCTTGGCTAAAAAATCTTTAATCTGATCCTGAAACTCCATCAAATGCTCCTTATCATCAAAAACCCTCTTCAACCATCTCTCCAACAGATCCAAATACTTGATGTAAATCAATTTCAAAGTCGAGCACAGATTCAGACCTAACAACCTCGATTCTAATGCCACCAAATCCCACAACCCCTCTTCAAAAACAATGTTGTACCCACCATTCTCTCTCACAGCAAACAAAAGCTTAACCAAATCCACACGCCCATCACCAAGCATTGGAGGTAGAGGCCGAAAACAGTCTCGACTGCAAATCTCCTTGCCAAAACGTAGAAGAAACCCTTTGAACTCACATTGAAGCTTATCGGAATCTAGTTGGATATCGGATCAATTGGAACTCGGTCTTAGATCGACCCAAAAATCGTTTTGCCTTAGCTTCTTTTCTGGGGTTTTGACGCAATCTAAAGCAGATCCATCAGCAAGCATCGACCACCCTGCCATTGGATTTCAAATTCAAACCCTAAAAACCAAATCACACTCTGTTTTGTATTTTTTTTTTTCTTCAACAACAAAAGCCATCAAAACCCACACGCACACAAAACCCCTTAACATTGAACATTGCTTGAGGTGGGTTTGTTGGGTTCAACTTGCTTGAGATGTATTTTTATGAGTTTGAGATTTTTGTATGGATTGGTTGTGTTGTATTTTTGGATTGGTTTGGTACTTTGGGGTTTTAGGATTTGATGATTTTGCTGGATTTGAGAAAATAGTGATTTTGAGATTTTTAATTTTTGGATTTTAATTTTTTGGTTTCTGTTCTTCTTCAAGACATATTTAGATCTCAATTAATGTGATTTTTTATTTTTAATTTTGTTTTTAATTTTTTTTATTTAGTTAAAATTAATATTAATTTTTTTAATTTAGATGTTGATGTGGCATTTTTTAATGCCAAAATAATATTTTTTATTATTATTTTAATAGTTTCATCTGCTACATAGGACAAGGCCGTTAGGGCACTGACGAAAATAACTAAAATGAGACATGTTTTTCAAGATATAGACTAAAACCAGTGGAAAAAATAAATAAATAAATAAATAAAAACCAAAGTGGGAATCGTATGAAAATATAGGGATGAAAATGAGTTTTTCGCCTTTTACTTTAGTAATGTTACAAATTCAAAACTTCTTTATTGAAAATAACATTTAACTCTCTTAAAGTAGTCAAGGAACATGACATATTATCGAAATATCTCCAAACCAAAGTGTCAGATTTTATATGTTAATTTTTATTTTTTTTTAAAAAACCTTTCACAATGCAATATAATTTTTAAGATCTTATGCAATCAATTCTCAAAATAAATAAATAAATAAATAAATTCTTCAGTTTCAGTTAATGGTTGGAATTGAAATAATGAAAATAGATTTTTTGGTTTATTGAAAATGGTTATAACAAGTTTTTCAAATACCAAGACGTACATATGATATTTTAATATTTTCAACTATACGATCATATTTTTTAATAATTCTAAGTTAGACTATTTTTCATTATATTTTTTAATATTGATTTGTATGCATATCTTATACTTAGATTAATCTTTTAACTTATTTACTGATTTTTTTATATTTATTTTGAAACATATATTTATAGCCAACTAAAATTATGAAGTAGTTCATAACAATGATTATACTAACTCCAATCTTAGGCTCGAAAAAATAAATTGAAACCAAGCACACACAAAAATCGAACTTATATTTACATTATATTTTCAGTGTTATCAAATATATATAAAAGAAATTTAACCTTTTTTATATACATAATTTTTTTATAAAATTTGTCTACAATATTTTATCTTAATTTTTCTGTCCTGATTAAAAATATTGTTTGGCCACTGCAAATACTGAAAATTTTATTACAACCAGAGTCTTGGAATGGGCTACCAATAAATTCCTAACAAATTCTCCGTGACAAAACATTTTTTTGTATAGGCTCAAGTAGTGGTTGCAAATCCTGAAAAACCATAGACCAAACTAAAAGACTTTAAGTGACTCGATACAAATACTTGAAACTAACATGTCTTTCCTTTATTTTCTCAACAAAAAAAAAAAAAAAATCATGAACGACCATTTTAAACACAAGGAGAATAGAACATACAAAATAACAAAAATTCATAAATCGAGTAGCTTACATAAAACTTCGAAACACATGAAGCAAATTGAATCTTTAAGTCCAAAATGCACACATAACATTGAAGAAGTAGCTTTGGTTGTTCTTTTTTTTTTTTTTTTTTCCAAGCATCCCAATTAGTGAAGTAGAAAAATATGTGGGCTGTGAGCCCAATCATTTAAGTAATGAAATATAGGCCATGGCCCAATATTTGATGTGGAACAAATACACGAAGTGAAGAATATGTGTGGTAAATGAGCCCATTATATGATGTAGAAAAATATGAGCCTTGAGCCCAGTTTAGTGAAGTGAAGAATCGTGTGCCAGAAGCCTAATCCGAATATGAGCCTTGAGCCCGGTTTGAAAAAAAGCCCAACATTACTATTTGTTGAACAAACATGCGCGGCATCATTCTTTATTAGCCTTGTGTACGAAATACAACACATTAGAGGTTGGGTGAGAAATTTGTGTGGGCCTGGTGATTTTCATAGCCTACTAACTTTTTAGGCTTGTCAATTGGGCATTTTCCTTCCAAACCCATTTTTCGTAAGCATAGGCTTTTGTTGGTGAAGCCTATTCATAAAGAGGAAAGAGAAATAATGTGAGCAATGAGCCTTGATCCCTTGAGGAAAAACAATTATGGCTCTAAGCCCAGTTCGTGAGGCAGGAGAGATTCAAGATCCAACAATGAACTCGTCACCCAATGTTTGAAAAAAATACAAATCATAAGCCCAATATGTGAAGTTAAGACAAACTGTGGGCCATGAGCCTATTATTTGATGTAGAAGAAGACAAGCCTTGAATCTGTTCAATAAAGTAAAGAGAGTCTTGGACAATGGGCCAATATAAAAAGTAGAGGTTTTTATTTATTTATTTGTTTTATTTTTTTATGGGATGGAGAGCTCAAAAGATGCAATTTTACATAAACTTAAAAAAAATTTACCTCTAAGAGCTTCAAATGAAGTTAAGCCAAAACTCATTCTTTTTACTTTATACTTAGTTTTAAGGCACATGCTTTTGCACGTGTAATGTAAATAACTGCTTAGAGAATAAAACAATAATACATAAACACTTATAAATAACAAAAACCACACAGACGCACACAAAAACTCATTTAGACATTTTTATGCACCTATTAATGTACTTGAATCTTCAAATTACACAACCTTGAATCTACACCTTTTCCTTTAGAAAGCAGAAGTTGCTCTTAACTTTCCCCTTCTCTTTGAAGTCCTTCCTTCATTTTTAATCTAAAAACCCAAGATTCATAAATTCCAAATGGGAAATTTTTAGATACAGTGCCTTAGGTATCTCTTTTAAAATCATAACACTTGTCCAACTACTTAATAGTGAAATAAGCATTAAAACTCCGTCTATTTCTTTTTCTTCTTTTATTTTCCCCTTGTTTCAGACTCTATAACTCGCGGGAAAACCAAAACTCACACATAGCTCCTACACTTCTCTCTCTCCCTCTCTTTTCTTCTCTTTCTCTCTCTCTTTCCTTCTCTCTCACTCAAATTGGTTGAAACACGAACCCTACTCTTTGAATTCTCTCTCTCACTCTCTTTTCGCAGATTGGTTGGCTAGCACTAAAGTGATTCATTGGTATGTATTGGCTAAATCTCATTATAGGTTTTCAATTCTAATTGTTGGGCATGTGTTATTTTGAGGTTTGGTAGAGTTTTTCTTTGTTGATTCTAATCTAGGTATCAATTTTTGTTAATGGGCCTATGTTATTATTACTTTGGTATGTTTTGATTTGGGTTTTCAAATCTAGTTGCTAGGTTTGTGTTATTTTGAGGTTTGGTAGTGTTTTCCTTTGACTATTTCTGATAAAGATTTCAATTTTGGTTGATAGATCTATCTTATTATTGCTTTGGTTAATTTTGATTTGGGTTTTCAATTATAGTTTCTAGGTTTGTGTTATTTTGAGGTTTGGAAGAGTTTTCCTTTGGCTTTTTTTTTATGAAGGTTTCAATTTTGGTTATTGGGTCTGCCTTAATGTTGCTTTGGTTAATTTTAATTTGGGTTTTCAATTATAGTTGCTAGGTTTATGTTATTTTGAGGTTTGGAAGAGGATTCCTTTGGCTATTTTTGATTTGGGTGTCAATTTCTTATGCGCCCTCTACATGATTCCCTGCAACAATTGAGGAGACTAATGTTGCATGCCCTTCCATGTCCCTCGTAGAGTTCATTCTAATCTTGAAGTTTGATTCATTAGCTAATAGACCTATGTAAGGCTCTTGGCACCTATGAGCTTTGCATTACACATTGATGAATTGAAATCTTCTTTTCTACAAATTATGATACTGCATTTAGAACACCAATCCATGTTACTCCTATTGACTCTTTCTTCATACATATACATTGCAAAGTAGTTTTTTTTTTTTTTTTTTTTTTTTTTCAACTTCTTTTAACAATTCCTCTATATATTGTAGTAATTTTTTTTTTTATAGTTTTAGTGAACTTTGTTCATTAAGAGTAATAAATTGTGTTTGTTAATTTATAGGTTATGGAGAAAGATAGGAAGAGAAACCTAGAAGAAATTGTGTCTATTGATTTAGAGGAAGATATAATTCCAAAAATTGGAGAAAATGCAAACACTAAAGAAGATATAACTCCAAAAATTGGAATGGAGTTTGACTCAGAGGAAGAGGCATATCTATATTAATATTAATATATATATATATATTTATATATATATATGTTGGATATGTTGGATCAATGTTCGTTGAGACTGGCTGAACAAAAGTAAGGTAGATAAAACAACTATCATATCCCACAAATTTTGTTATTTTAAAGTTTGCTACAAGAAGGAAGTTGCATATGAAGGAAAGAAATCTAGAATGGAATTATGAGTTGGTTGTGATGCTCAAATAGTTAGTAGTCGTCAACGAAATGGTAAATATCGTACTACCATTTTTTACGTGAAACCCAATCATGAAGTTGTAAGTCCACGGAGTAAACATAAATTGCCATCACAAAGGAAGATATCAGCTACCCAAGTAGTTGAGGCTGAATTAATCTATCTGGGATTAGGCAAAAATTAGTTTTTGAGTTCATGAGTAAAGAATTTTGAGGTAGGGAAAATCTTGGTTTTTCTCTTAAAGATATTAGTAATCATTTACAATCTAAATGGATGAGGGAAATGAAAGACGGAGAAGCATTTAACCTTATTCGTTATTTTGAGATAAGATGGTCTGAAAATGCATCATTTTTCTATGAGATACAACTAGAAGTTGATGATCAAGACATTTGTATTTAATTCTCAAAGATTAGTGTGGGGGTAGAAATATCAAAACACCAATATGGGCCTTGGGCCTTGTCCGAGGACGTTGACTTCAGTAAAAGGCTACAGTGCAGAGAAAAGGTTGCCTAAATTAAGGGCCCAGGAGCCCATCGATTAGGGCGCTGGCCAATTAGGGAGAGTCCGAGGATAAGGTCTCCTTGGACAACTGGAACGAGGACCAAAAGGTGCAACATGGTGCCTAGAGAAGAACTCTTGAAGCTCAACGGACCATATTACACCTTAACGGGACGCTGAGGAGGAGAACAAGTTAGAAAATGCTCTGCATAAAGCTGCCACCACTGCATTAATGGTTTCCCACCTACCCGCCTGGCTACATTAATGGGAAAGTGACTCCTGAGAGGACGGGAATCAGCCTTATGGCCAGTAAGGGAAGTTTCCAAGAAGACGATGGATGGGAAAGGGATCTGCATTGATGGCCCTATGAATGGGGACTAATAAGGGGGAGTATAAATTGAAAAGGGGAGGCCATTAGAAAAGGGGATCCGGATTTTTCCATAGAGAAGACCTTCCTCCCAAATAGCACAAGGGAAGCAAGGACTGAGACTCCTCGGCCCACGTCCGAGGAAAGCCAAAGTTACTCCACCAGCTCGTTGCATGCCAATAACAGACCTAGCCCAACGCCATTGCTTTCTACCATCCCTTGAAGTCTAGGTTTCAAGCCCACTCTCTACAAATTCTATTGTATAGGCCGTTTGGACCTGCCCTGTTACGTACTTGGGTCCAAGGCTTGATTTGTGTCCTTACAATTAGTATATGATTGCTGTTCTGAGAATCTTTTGCCTTTCCAATTTCGAATTTCTGATTTGAACTATCAATCAAACACCAAAAGACAAACATCAGACATTGAAAAGAAAATTAGAACTCAGCTTCATCAAGGTGACCAAAGAAATCAATGTCCATATGCTATTAATTTTCCTTTGTACCTCTTCCACATAAAACTCAAATGCTTTTCACTTGCTCTTTAAAACTGGATAGCCAGCTTTAAAGGGTACTGTCAATAGTTACCAATTTACATTTTCACCAACTACCTAACACTCTACAAGGATCCCATCATCCTTAAGAGGCAATCGTACTATCAATAGTTACAAAGATACCACTAGAACTAAATTATCACAAACCCCTAAACTAACATAGGCCAATTAACTAAATTATCACCAAACCTCAAAATAACATAAACCTAAAAACTACAATTAAAAACCGAAATCAAAATTAACCAAGCATTGCCAAGACAAAACCATTAACCAAAATCAAAACCTTTATCGAAAATAGCCAAAGGAAAACTCTACCAAACCTCAAAATAACACAAACCCAGTTACTAGAATTGAAAACTCAAATCAAAACAAACCAAAGCAATAATAACACAAACTCCTGAACAAAAATTGATACCCAGATCAGAGTCAACAAAGAAAAACTCTATCAAACCTCAAAAGAACACATGCCTAACAACTAGAATTAAAAACCTATAATGAGATTTAGCCAACGCATACCAATGAATCACTTTGGTGCCAGCCAACCAATTTGTGAAGAGAGAGAGAGAGAGAGAGAGAGAGAGAGAGAGAGAGAGAATTCAGAGAGCTGGGTTCGATGCTTCAACCAATCTGAGCGAGAGAGAAGGAAAGAGAGAGAGAGAAAGAGAAGAAAAGAGAGGGGGAGAGAGAAGTGTAGGAGCTGTGTGTGAGTTTTGGTTTTCCCTCGAGAGTTATAGAGCCTGAAACAGGGGAAAAATATGAGAAAAAAAAAAAAATAGATGCAATGTTAACACTAGTTTCATTGTTAAGTAAGTGGACATGTGCTATAACTTTAAAAGGGATATCTTAGGTACTACATCTAAATTTCGCCCATTCCAAATACTCAGATTCACAAAATCATGAAATACATAGAACTCTAAATTGTAGAGGGTAGTCAATTCATAATTTTTAGAGAGTCTGGTGGATAAATTGAGATTAGTGTGTTGGACTCAACCCCATGCAAAACCAAAAGTCTCACATGGATATGACATCTGGCTCTTTGTGTGTGTCTCTCTCTCCTTTTCTTCGGGTTTTCCTCTTGCTCTCCCTTTGCCTCATTTAAGTAATGAGTCTTTTAGGTACGAGAAATAGATGTCATTCATGTTATTTTAATGCTTTTAAAAATGTTGTGAAAGTAGCAATTCTCTGTGTACGTTTTTAGACCTCTTAAGAACGCAAGTTGTTTAACCTAATTATTTAGCCAAGTGATTAACTTAGGTAAATTATTCAAATCTAGGTTAACACGTGTAAATCATATCAAGCAAAGTAGTGCGGAAAAATAAATAACACATGATATGATAACTCAGGAAAACCAAACCGGTAAAAAACCTGGGGAGGATTTATCCTAACTATCCGGTAAAAAACCTGGGGAGGATTTATCCTAACTATCCTCAAGGTAAAATAGATCCACTATGAAAGAATTGAAGTTTTACAATAGCGACTTAGACCACTAACATCCTATTGCTATCTCGAGTAGAAAACTTACTACCACAACCACGTGACAGCTCTGAGTTCATGGACTACTTCTTTCCCAGATCCACAGCATCCACAAGTACACCACTTGTATTTCTTTAAGTTCTTTATGCAAAAACTGAAACGATCACCAAGCTCTTGACATCAATATTGATCTTGATATCCCTAAGTATGTATGAAGGCAAACACCTTTATATCTCACAAGAGATTCACACACACAGTATAAACAACAACCTTAGAGAGCTTTTGGGTACAAAACCCTAGATCTACAAAAGAGGCACAAGATGCATTCTAATCTCTCTAAAAAACTCTAAAAATCCTTTCTAGGGTTAGCTTATGATGCCTTTTAAATACTGGAAAAAACGGATCGCAATTTGGGCTTCAAATGATCAAGTTATGGCCTTTTACGTTTGCTGATATTTGCTGATTTGCGACTTTCGATTGATCGAGATTTGCAGAAATTGAATAGTAATTTTCTGCAATTACTCGATTCCAAACTTAATTTAAACCAAACTTTGAGCAAGTCTAAACCTAGACTAAATGTTTTGATCATGGTTTGCCAACACGTTACATATTGAGGTTCTAATACATTAGTCCCTAAAGTCTTAGAACCTAACACTTTGTTTATATATAACTAGATAATTTTCTGTGTGATGTGTGGATACTTTGTAGATTTATTTAAAATAATTTATATGTTTTTAAGATCTATTTATAATACTCATACTCATTTTGCTATATAATATTTATGTTTTACCACAACATTGCTAAATTCTTTGAAACTCAATTTTCTTAATTCATATTTTATATTAAAAAAAAATTGCCAAAGAATTGGTTTCCAAATATTGAGTAGAATTGCTCTACTAATCTAAATTTTTGAAGTTGGTACATCAAGTTTCTTGATAATAGTATTTGTAAACTTTATTTTTTAAATCAATTAAATGACTTTAAAATTTGAAATTTATAAATTTAAATTCAAAGTATAAAATACTTTCATATGCTAAAATTACAAATATTCAAGCAACCTCCTAAACACTTCCGTAGCTACTCCATTTTCAAAACCAAATATCGAGCCCCAAATCTCAAATAGTCATTTTATTATCTCAACAAAAGAAAATCATTTGGAAGTATTAGCATATGGAGAATGTGATAAATAAAGAAAAAGTGGTCAATTTTTTTTTTTTTTCGTTTATCAAGATTTAATTTCCTTTAGCAAGGTTCCCACATTAAATATATATATATATATATATATTAAATCATCATTGAATTTTACTTTTATTGTCGTGGCTCATATCGATATTGCACTAAATAGCAGTTAAAAACTACAAAAACCTATAAATTATGAGTTCTAAAACATAATAAATAAACAAAAACTAATCTCATCAATAATACATTTATGACTTTCCCACATGAAACACTCAAGACCCAAAGCCAATCACTGCCTTTATATAACCCACAAGATCTAACTTTAACATCAAAACCATAATATGTCATCACTCTATAAAAAAGCAAGCCCTTTTCTTTGGTTATAGTCAATTCATACGGGTTAAGATTAGATGAGAAAGAAGTTGAAGTAAATGACATCATTCCTGGTCGGGATGTATTTGAGATGATATGGCATGAAAGGTTGTGGCCTATATATAAAAGAATAGAAGTGCAAAAAGTTTATCTTGAAACTTTGAATCAAATAAACAAAAAGTCCCCACTTTTTTGTTCTTATCTTATAAATTAAGAGTATTTTAATTCTCTTTTCAAAGAGTGAGCGCCACTTGGCCTAAGAAAAAAATTTAAGTCTAAACAATTATAAACTTTTTACATATTTTCCTACTTTTGGATATAGAAAATTTATATTCGTGATGGATCTTAATTTAAATTAAATATCGCCCATTGTATGGATTGAAAGCTCATCTTCTTTCACCTCCTCCCCATTTACCTAATAAAAGTATGCCCCAAATAAGGCTTCCTAGCTCTATTGTGTGTATAGTTTTTTTTGGTAAAGTTGGAGACATAATTTTCATTTATTCTGCTCGTGATGGTAAATTCTTAGAAAAGTGTATTTGTAGTGTGATGAGTTGCCCCGTCTTTGGGATTGGATAGTCACAATCCACACTACTTGATTTTTAGTTCAAACAAAAAAAGAAATAGAAAAAAAAATATAAAGATAAAGATAAAGAAAATAAATAAATAAAAAGAGCCCCATAGTATTTACCATGAATATGCGAAAGACTGTTTGAAATGACTTTTTCTTCCAGTGAATGTTGCTGCTGTACCATATGAAAATTAACTATATTGATATAACCTTACCAAATGAAAACAATAAGCAAAGAACAAAATATAATAAAAAAGAAGAACCATGCATAGCCATTCCCCTACTGCTACTACCAAGCAATCTCCAAAGAATCTTTTCCTATTGAACTTTACTCAGAAAAGGATGAGACTTCCTTGCCTTCTCTAGCACGTGACTAGGATCAGTCAGTTGCAGTTCCAGGGGTAGACATCATCACCTAGTAGCAATGGGTCATTATCTCTTAAGGACGCCCTTTTACATGCAGAAATGGAGGCCACAGACACATGCCCTACAGGGTGGGACGAGGACTCGATCATGGATCCTATTGAAGACACTACGGATTCATTGGATCTGGCTATTCCTTTGCCTCCTCATGTCAAAGAAAAGATATATGCTCCATGGAAGAATAACCTTATTGATATGCCAAGAATGTATTGACCCATTGTGATTAATTACCTAAGTTTATTAATTAATTAAATTAACAAGCAATGTACGTGACAGCATAAACAAATCACCAACTAAAATAAAGTGCAGCAGAAAATAAAATTGACACGATGATTTATTTACGAATGGGAAACACCTTCGAGGTAAAAACCTTACCGGATGATTTATAGGTCACCACCCCTGAGAATTCACTATTATCAAAACAAGCGGTTACAAGTAAAGGAATCTCAGTATCTTATACCAACCTACAGTTGAACCCTTACCTCAATACCCAATTTGACTTGTTTAGTAGTGATAATCTCTCTTTGTATTGCATGGCTCATAGCACGTGACTAGCCAATAGATGCACAGATCCTAGTATGCGACTTGATCATCAACTTGAGAAGGATGTTGGCTGAAAAGTTCTTTAGTTTATCACACGATGAAGTGCAAAGTTCTTCAGTTCATCACACGATGAAGATCACAAAATTGCTTGGTCACAAAACTCTACGGTGTACAAACACATCAGCTTCTTCAAGATGAATTGAGGCAAATTTTGTCTCTAATCACAATTTGCATGAACACAACTTTGCTCTATGCTCGCACAACCTAGACGGCTTTTAAAATAATCTTTATATATGTTTAGGGTTGTAAAAAAAGAAAGCTCAAACATACATTCATAGGTTGGATGAAAATCAGTTCTGAAAAATTGAACTTCATAAATCTTGGCAGATATCCTATCTATCGAGCAGCTATCAAGTCTTGGGTTGAAACAACTCTTTTAAACCTTGATAGATATTAGCTGTCGAGTTTTAAAATCCTGCACTTCAATACTTGAATCTTAGACAGATTTGCATGGTTTCAATATTTGAACATGAACCTTATTCCTTGAAATATTACATACATCCTAGATCTACTCAATTACAAGGTAAAGTGCGTTTTATCAAAAGATTAGTCAATTACATAACATGTTAACATATTTTCCTAACATGAATCACATATGTCCTAACACTTATTGTCAAGGTGGTGGGTAAGTCGTTTGGTTATAATGCTCTACTCTTACGCTTCACAGGTATTTGGCGACCCAAAGGTACTATCTCTATGATTGACCTTGGCTATGAGTTTTTTCTTGTTAGGTTTACCTAGCTTACAGACTATCTGATAGCCTTAGAGAGAGGACCCTGGTTTATGGGTGAACATTATTTGTCTATGCGCAAGTGGGAACTTGAATTTCAGGCTGACAAGGCAACGGTTACATCCCTAGCGGCCTGGATAAGGTTATTCGAGTTACCTATTGAATTTTTTCACCAAGAAATACTAAGGTCCATTGGAAATAGGATAGGGCGCTTCATTAGAATAGATGCCATCACGAATACCATTGCTAGGGGATGGTTTGCTCGTCTTTGTGTTCAACTAGATATGGACAAGCCTCTATGGAATCACATCACCATTGGGTCCTTCACTCAACCCATCCAATACGAAAATCTGCCTAACTTGTGTTATGCTTGTGGTAGAATAGGACATGTAAAGGACGGCTATACTTACTCGAACCAAGACATTAGAGTTCACACAAATGGCGAGGCCGAGGTTGCCTTCTCAGAGGCAGCCATGAACCCACAAGCTGACTTTGGTCCTTGGATGGTTATGACACGTAAGCATGTCAACCACCAAAAAGAAGTTAAGACTAAAGTAGGACGATTGATCAAAGTGACTGCTAACATAACACGTCACTCTGAATCCACCATCATGAATTCCACTCTTGCGATACGTGATCAGGACCCACCATCAGCCCTTACCGCTTCTATTGACCACTTAGCCTCCCTCGAACCTGCAACAGATCAGCCTTATCATTCCTCCATACACAATAGGTTTTCAACCCTAGTAGACCTACCTGAAGAAACTTTGAAGTTGGAAAACGCTGAGGGCGATACATTAATGTTGCCACCTTCTAATGTCTCCACCTCAGCTACTATGGTCACGTATGAAGCCATGTTGTGTCCACTTGGCAGCTCTATCCCATGCAATCCCTCTTTTACATCTACCCGGTCCTCTTCAAGTCTCACTCACAGTTTCTGCTCTCGCATTTCCCACCCTTCTTCCTCTCATCGTGATGGCGCCCTCCCACACCCTGCCATGCTCCCTCGACTTCGATTCCCCACTGTCTTCACCTTTCCACCCCTACTCTAATTCAGGTTCTAGCATCCTCAACCTAGATGCTCCACTGTTCCTCCTAATGGAGCTGGCGAAGATTCTAACTCCAAACATGTCCCTCATATCATTCAACCTCCTCACTCTCCACAGCCCATTCCCATCTTACAAATAGCTCTCCACCCCAACACACCGATTCATTGGCATGCTCACGTTATCCAAACTCGCAAGGACATTCCCAGTCCCCACCTTCAAGAGTGGGGGATGATGAACCAAATGGAGGTCACACCATCCCCACCACCCTCACCTTTAGCCTCTCCAGATTGTCCTCGTCGTTTGCACCCTAGCTGTTTGTCCACAAGAGGGTCTCCACTTTGCCGCAAAACCAGCCATCTCATGCACCAGAAATCCTGGCCTTTGGAAGCGAAGTGCTTCCCTTTCCCATCTTCAACTTCCTGACGAAAGAAGAGCTTATGTACTCGGTGGAACCACAACTCAACAAGCTTGTCATCACTCATTTCCCCGAGGCTTTAAAAACCTTAGCCGTCAGTGTGATATCATGTCTGGGCTGAGTGGTGTTGCCACCACAATACAAGATCTTTTTAGATCCCTTGAGTGCACTGCGGAGATCATCTGCCAGCTTGTAGTTGGGGCGAAACCTAGAATGCACGGACGCGGTTGGGAGGGTGCCGCATCCGAGTCCGACTAGGCGCGACGCGGGACGCGGCGTCCGACGCGGTTGCCCCCGCGTTGGTGCTGCGTCTGACTTTTTTTTTTTTTTTTCACGGATTCGCGCCGACGCGGTTTCGATTCGGGCCGATTCGCGTCGAACCGGTCAGTTTCGGCCAGAAACATGCCGTATCGGCCGGCGACCGAAACGGCCGAAACAGGCCGAAATCGGCCTTGAATGATACCGGAATGGCCGAAATATGCTTTGAATGAGGCTCAAACACCCTAAATCTGTCCTTCCTTAATTTTATTTTGAATATTTATTGCTCCTTTTGTGTTTTCTTTTTGGTTTTGTGTTTTGTTTTGTGTTTCTTGCCTCCTTCTTTCTTTTTTTTGTGAATTAAGACATAATAATATGTTTTTTAAAAATATTTTAATAGTTCAAATATATAAAAAATATAAATAAAAATATTTTTAATAATTTTTTAATTGTCGAGTCCCGCCGCACCAGCACCCACATTTTTCAAAAATTGCCGAGTCCCGCACCCGCACCCGAGTCTCGAAACGCACCCGTGCTTCTTAGGGCGAAACGGTCCCTCTTCCTCGCAGGCACCACCTCTGAGCCTGTTTCCAAGTCCTCAGTCTCCATCCATGAAGATTGCAACTTAGAATGTTAGGGGGCCTGGGAATGCTCGGTTTCGTTTGAATGTACAAGATTCGGTTAATGCTTACAAACCTGATATTTTGGTAATCCTAGAGCCTAAAATTAGTGGGAGCCATGCGGAACATGTTATTGGTCAGGTGGGTCTCCCTCGCCACTTCCGAGTGGACCTGTCGGCCTATCAAGAGGCATTTGGGTGTTGTGGGATGATCATAGGTGCAATGTGGATGTTGTGCGGGCTACTGACCAGAGTGTGGCCATGCTGATCAGGGTACCTTTTCTTCATTCCCCTTGGTTATTTTCAACCATATATTCTTCTCCTCATTTACATAAACATATTCATCTCTAGCATCATTTAGAATCATTTGCATTAGATTTTAAGTTTTAGTGGGCCTAAGTGTACTTGGACTAATAAGAATTGGGATTGGCGCCGTCATATTAGAGAGAAATTGGATAGGGCTTTCAATAATGTTGACTAGCAAGTGGCTTTTCCAAAGGGCCGTTGTTTAACTCTTACTATGTTACATTCTGACCATCACCCAATCATGGTGTCCACGGATGGATGGGAGCCACATAGACCATTGAAACAATTTCGCTATCAACCAATGTGGCAAACCCATCCACTTTTCCATCAGGCAGTAGTAAATTGTTGGTCCAATCATGAAACACATGTTCAATACTCGGCCACTTCACAGTTGATTTTTATAAAAAAAAATACTTCATCTTTAGGCCTGCTTGACGGACTGGGACACCTAGATTTTTGGTCAAGTGGGCCAAAATAAAAGGCGTATTAGGGCCTGCTTGTTGGGGGCCCAAAGGGCTTTAAATAGAAGCCCCAATCCTTTTTTGTTGCACCTTGAGCAACACTTGATTAACCAATACAATAATATTTTATAGCAAGAATTTTTGTTGTGGCAGATGAAATCTCGCATTTTATGGCTTTCCTACGGGGATGCCATTACTCGCTTTTTCCATATTCAAGCAAGAATTAGACGGGCGAGGCAACATATTGCTACTTTAAAAAATTATGACGATGAATGGATACAAGGATCACAATTACATGAATTTGTTGTTAATCATTTTAAGTGCCTCTTCCAATCTGGCCTTAATGGTGAAGAGGTTCCACCTCCGAACAATAGCTACTCATCCTCTGAATTTCCTCTTCAGGATTTTCATGATACTTTGAGTCGTTTTCCTGATGATTCGGAAATTTTGTCCACTCTCCGATCAATGCACCCATTCAAATCCCCGGGTCCGGATGGGTTTCACGCACAATTGTTTAAAAATAATTGGCAAGCTGTGGGGAGGAGGGAAGATAACGAAATTTATTCAAACCATTTTCATTACATCTCGTATCCCAGTGGATTTAACTGGTGTGAAACTTGTCTTAATTCCCAAAGTGCCTAATCTTGAATCGGTTTCTCATTTTAGGCCTATCACTCAGTGTGTGTCATACCCTTTATAGACTCCTCACCAAAATCATAGTTAATAGACCTAAACCTTTCCTCCATGCTATGGTTCATCCAGCCCAATCTGGTTTTGTCCCAAGCCGTAGGGCAACAGATAATTATATTACCACTCAAGAGCTTATTCATTACATTAATCAACGGAAAGGAAAAACAAATCTAATGGCTGCCAAAATTAATTTAGATAGAGCTCATGACAAATTAGAGTGGTCCTTTATTAAGTACACAACGTTTTTTTTTTTTTTTTTTTAAATATATATATATATATATATATATATATATATATATATCAATTTCCTGCACCTATTATTGACCTGATAATGGCCTATATATCATCTGCTCAGTGGCAGCTCAAGGAATTTTTCATAAGATATTCCTAAAAATTTTTCCTAAGAAATTTTTTTTTTTTTTAAACGTGGTTTTCTTATCAAATATTTGTCCATAATTTTAGCAAAACAATTAAAAATAAATTATAAACTCATTTGAAATATTAATAAAATTATTAATTATTGTTGTTTAGTTGTTTCATTAATTTGATTGTCTTTTATAAACTATAATTTGTTATATTGTTGTTTCATTAATTATAAAATTATTAATTGTTGTTTAGTCTAACATAATTTAATTTGTTTATCTTTTATAATGTATTGGTTAATTATACTGCTTTAATTATTATTGTTTAGCATAACAATAAACTATATTGCTTTAATTTATTTGTCAATTAATTATACTGCTTTAATTTGTTATATTGTTTAGCCTTATATGCATATTACACTAAAAGAGCAAGCAATTACGCATCTCATGTGCAGCACAATAATTAAAGCAGTGTAACCCGGCCTTATGTGCCCATCTACCCCCACCCCACTCAATAGATAAGCACATTGGCACAAGCCTCATGTTTGATGCCCCCAATCACAATAGCCAGCTGCCAATCAGAAAATTTCACAATCACAAATCATAATACACTAAAAGACAATTAATATCTCACCAACACCAACACCAACGGATAAGAATAAGATAAAGCCAAATTTAAAAAGTCAAAAAAAGGCAAGAAGCAAAATATTAATAAAGTTACAAACCACAGACTCACAGTTCAAAAGAGAGAGAGAGAGAGTCAGACTCTTAAAAAATAAAGAGATAGACTCTCCTTCATTAATTTTATTTCATTTCAGATTCAGATAAACAGAGAAAGAGTGAGAGACTAAGAGAGAGTCAAAGAGAAAAAGAGAGAGAAATACCTTGAAGGATGGAGCACGAGCATCGAGCATTGGAGCAGCTCTGCGATCTACGATGAAGGGCAATCTGCGATGAGAGACAATGACGACGATGAAGATGAGCGAGTTATGGCGATGACAAGTGAGTTGCGAGTGACGTGACCGTGGGTTTGGTTTGCTCTGTATTAGGGTTTGGGGTTTGGTCTGCTTTGTCTGTATTGGGGTTTGGTTTGCTCTGTATTGGGGTTTGGTTTGCTCTGCGAGTAAAGAGAACGTGGTTTTTTTTTTTTTCAAGAATCTGTGGGTTTGCCTACCTCTACAATCTGTTAGGCTTGTTGTGGGCTTGCCTTTGTCTCTGTTTCAATTTTATTTTATTTTACATTTTCAGATTTTAGTTCAAAATTTTTTTTTGGGGTTTTTTTTTTTTTTAGTTGAAAGTAGAACAAATAATTTTTTTTTTAATTCGAGGGTGTTCTTGATACAGATCATATAAAATTTTTTAATTATTACATATAAATTTTTTTTTTAGGTTAGGGCGTTCTTGGGAACACCCTGAGATGTACATGACGCCGCCACTGCATCTGCTTCAGTCTCTGTTATTTGGAATGGTACTGTTACTCAAGCTTTTACGCCTTCGTTCTAGAGGCATTCGGCAAGGTTATCCCTTATTGCCTTATATTTTTATTCTTTGTCTAAATCACCTCTCCTTATCATCAAGGTTTTCAAACCCAAACCATTCATCGAACCGTAAAAGAGAGAAGTTCAAGGTTTTTAAGGTCGAACCAAGGTTGAACCGAGGTCGAACAGTGATGATGTCATAATTAATTTAATGATTATTTAAGTACAAATAAATATATTAAATTAGTATTGTAGTGCCAACGGGCCCAAAATGCGTATTGGGCCGGCCCAAAGGCCCTCACGAGGAGCAAAGCCCAACTCAATATCATGAATGGTCCTAGGACATGATAAGTCCCACCTACGAAGCCATGTGACAAAGAAAAGTGTCATGCATGAACAGAACACCACAAAACATGACGTTCGAGGATGACCACGTCCTCGGCAACATGCTATCAAGGACGAGGCGAGTGATTTGGCGGCTCAAGGGCATCCATATTGAAGACCTTGAATGCAGAAACTGAGAAAACGAGAATAAGGGGTAAAAGGAAGTGACAGACAAATATCAAGGAAAAAGTTGCTGCCACCGCATTAAAGGCTCTATACCTACCTCTCTGGCCGCATTAATGAGGAAGTGACGCCTGAACATTGAAATTCAACCTTATGCTTACCGCCAGAGACTTTAGTAAAAAGAAATGATGGGACAAGTATCCAAAAGGGGCATCTGGACTACACGTGGAAGAAAGGAGAAAAGGATGCAGCCTAAAAAAGTCGAAGGAAGAAGAAGCATGGGAGGGGGGGGGGGGAAAGACACACACACACTGCAGAGAGAACTTGTAAGGAAACACCAAAGATTGTCCTCGGTATCAATATATAAAGCCATATTTCATCCATGTATGAGGAGTACGCATGTGTTCTGTGATTTAATCTAACTTTTGTGTTATCTACCATCCAAAAACCTAGATTAGAAACTCACTCTCTATAAATTCATTGTTTAGGGCTCGTTGGACTGGTCTGAAAGTCCAACTTTGGTCCAGCGTGATTTGTGTCCTTACAATTGGCGCCGTCTGTGGGAATTCTTGTGTTTTGGCGCAGATAACGTGATGGTGGGTTCCAGTCCAAACCACGCAGAATCTTTAGGATCTCATTACAAAGATCCTTTTCAACAGTTAGAGCAGATGGGAGATCAAGAAGACAGTGTACACACAGGGCGAACTGCCGGTAATTATCCACGAGATGGAAGCAGGGGCTCTAATGAAGGAGGTACTAAAGCCATGTAAAGGGAAATTGACCAGCTCAAGAGAAAGCTGGGCCGAGCCAAGCGGAAATGGACGCCTTCCATATCTGATCCTTCATCAGACCACTCCCAGAGCAGTGACTATAAGCCGAGGTCGAGAACTCCTCCTAGCGAAACTTTCTGATACCAAGAGGGAAGTCTTTATAATAGAGCGAGCAAGAAGTCTCTTCCCAGGGGCTTGGGCAGTGACGCCATGGGGAAGGCACTGCACCAGCTCTCCAAGTCATCTTTCACACGTCGTATTGAGAGAGGAAAACTTCCTCGTCATTTCACGCAACCAAACTTCACCATTTATAATAGCAGAACAGACCCGGTGGAGCACGTGAGCCATTTTAACCAACGCATGGCGGTCTATTCACAGAATGAAACCTTGATGTGCAAAGTATTCCTCTCAAGCTTAGGGCCCATTGCGATGAGATAGTTTAATGGCTTGAAAGCAGATTCCATTGATTCCTACATGGAACTTACGATGGCATTAAAAACTTACTCGGATAGATAATGGGAAGCATTCAATGAGATTAATGGGGATTTTGATGAAGTAGCAGTCAACACTTTTAAGGTCGGCCTTCCAATTGAACACGATTTAAGAAAATCTTTGACCAAGAAACCTGTGAAAACTGTTCGTCGGCTTATGGATCGTATTGACGAATATAAGCAAGTTGAGGAGGATCAGTAGCAGAGTAAGGGGAAAATGAAAATTATCCCTCAGGAGAGCAGGGATTTCAAAACAGAGAAATACAACAGCAAATGGCCAAGGAGGGATTTTGCTAGCCAGTCTAGGTCGGCTCTTCCTCAGACAGTAAACGCTGTGTTTTGTGAGTCGGTACAACAGGTGTTGGAGAAGATTTGTCGTGAACCATACTTTAGGTGGCCTAACAGAATGATAGGAGATCCTACAAAACGTAACCAGAACCTCTATTGCAATTATCATCAGGATAAGGGTCACACCACTAAAAACTACAGAAACTTATGGAATTACCTAGATCAGCTGGTCAAAGAAGGGAAGTTAAGGCAATTTATGAATCGGCCTAATGAACAAGGCACACAATCTGGTTCCGTGAATTAAGGCAGTAACATTTCAAGACCTCCATTGGGCACGATCAATGTCATATTTGCTGCACTAGGTCGGACTGGGTCTTGCCCTACCAGAGTAATGTCAGTACTGCGTCCCTCTGCCGAGGACCTCAACTCTGAACCGAAGAGGTTTAAGAGGAATCTTCCACCCATTTTGGGATTTTCTGAGGAGGATAAGGTTGGCACTATCCAGCCGCATGATGACATGTTGGTCATCGTGCTAAGGATAGGGGGTTACGACGTAAAGAGAGTGATGGTTAACTAAGGGAGTGGGGCTGATATTATGTACCCGGATCTGTTCAAGGGCCTTAATTTGAAGCCTAGGGACCTCACGGCTTACGACTCCTTGTTGATAAGCTTTGAAGGGAAGGCTGTCATTTCGAAGGGGTTGATCCGACTACTTGTGCAGTCAGGGCCAGTGGTGGTGGATGTGGACTTTATCATAGTAAACGCATATTCACCTTACACGGCCATAGTGGCAAGACCATGGTTGCACGCCTTAGGTGCCGTATCATCAACTCTACATGTTAGGGTGAAGTTCCTGTATGAGGACGGAGTTGAAGAAATAATTGGCAGCTAGTCAATGGCAAGACAATGCATCACGGCAACAATTACGCATCAGGCAAGATAGGAGTCCCAGGCCTTAGCCGAGAGTAGTTTATAGCAGCCAATGTCCTCGGCCAAGCCAAGTGGAGCCAAGGCTGAAGTGCCTGGTTGTGAGGAGTTAGAGAAGGTGCTTATTGCCAATGATATGGAGAAGTTCTTCCAAGTGGGAAGTCAATTACCACTCCAAGAAAAAGAGGAACTAGTTATGTTTTTAAAACGGAACATCGATGTGTTTGCATGGGATGCTTACGAAGCCCCAAGGGTTGACCCAAACTTCATTTGCCATCACCTCAACGTCAATCCAACAGTAGTGCCGCGGAGGCAACCACCTCGACGCTCGTTCCAAGAGCACGCCAAGGCCGTTAAAGAAGAAGTACTGAAACTTAAAAAGGCAGGTGCCATCAAGGAGGTGTTCTATCCAGAATGGTTGGCGCATACGGTGGTGGTGAAAAAGAAGAATAGGAAATGGAGAGTATGTGTGGATTTTACAGATTTGAATAAGGCTTGCCCTAAAGATTCGTTTCTAATGCCCCGCATAGATCAGTTGGTGGATGCTACTATGGGGCATCCTCGGATGAGCTTTCTAGATGCTTTCCAAGGTTACCACCAAATACCCTTAGCTCTAGAAGACCACGAGAAGACAACCTTTGTCACACCCACGGGAAACTATCACTATAAAGTGATGCCCTTCGGCTTGAAGAATGCTAGGGCTACCTATCAGAGAATGATAACGCGAATGTTTGAGCCACAACTGGGAAAAACAATTGAGGTGTTTGTCGATGATATGGTGTGGCTAAGAGTAAAACTATCTCGGCTCATATACCAGACCTGGATAACACATTCCAAACGCTGAGAAAGCATAAGTTACGCCTTAACGCATCCAAATGTTCCTTTGGAGTAGTATCTGGTAAATTTCTGGGCTACATGGTGACACATAGAGGAATTGAGGTCAACCTCACTCAGGTCAAGGCCATCACTAGCTTACAACCGCTTCGGAATCCAAAAGAGGTGTAGAGGTTGACTAGGATGACTGCTGCCCTCAACCGATTTATCTCAAGATCTGCTGATTGGTGTAGGCCATTTTTCTAATTATTAAACAAGTGGAAAGGATTTGAATAGACAAAGGAATGTGCCGTTGCCTTCCAGCAACTTAAGGAATATCTTTCACATCCTCCTATCATGTCTCGACCCGAAGTTGATGAAGTTCTATTTGCATATATTGCAGTAGCAAGCCATGCCATTAGTTTGGTGCTGATAAGGGTCGACGGAGATGTACAGAGGCCGGTTTACTATGTGAGTAAGTCCTTACATGAAGCCGAGGTGCGTTATCCACCATTAGAGAAGGCAATCCTAGCAGTAGTGCATGGTACACGTAAACTCCCCCATTATTTCCAATCTTATACGGTGGTTATTCTGACTCAACTTCCCCTCAAAGCTATACTCCAGAGTGCGGATTATACAAGTAGGATTGCAAAATGGGGAACCATCTTGGGCTCTTTTGATATCAAGTACATGCCCCGCACATCAGTAAAGGGTCAGGTCTTAGCTGATCTAGTTGCGGAGTTTGCTGAGCCCACAATAGAAGATAGTGCCATTAACATGGACATTGATGAAAAATCAATTGGTATGATTGCGGGCAAAGGTCCCCCAGCGTGGACTGTTTACGTTGATAGGGCTACTAATCAAAGGGGATCCAGTGTAGGTTTGATAATTATGACCCCAGAGGGTCTTACGTTGGAAAAATCCTTGAGACTAGGATTCTCGGCTACTAACAACGAGGCCGAGTATGAGGCCTTGTTAAAAAGGATGGATATGGTTCAGAAATTGGAGGGAAAGACCGTGCAAATGTTCTCGGACTCGCAACTAATTGTGGGCCAAGTAGATGGGAAGGTGGAGGCTAGAGATCCGAGAATGCAGGACTACTTAAATCAAGTCAAGGTTTTGCAATGCAAATTTGAATCCTTTACCTTGTCACACGTCCCTAGGAGTAATAATATGCATGCCGACTCTCTAGCAACTCTTGCCACGTCGTCGGCACAAAGTCTCCCACGGATCATCCTTGTTGAGGACTTACCTAAACCCTCGAGAATGATTGGAAGTATTATCCAGGTTCATCAGATCAGGGTGGGGCCTAGTTGGATGAACCTCATTGTATCCTTCCTTAAAGATGATGTTCTGCTAGAGGAAAAGGTCGAGGCAAACAAGGTGTGCAGGAAAACATCTCGTTTTTGGTTGGCCGAGGATCACAAACTCTATAAACGATCCTTCTCTAGGCCATACTTGTTATGTATACATCCTGAAACGACAGAGCTGCTTTTGGAAAAGTTACACGAAGGAATTTGTGGAAGTCATACGGGGGGAAGGTCTTTAGCTCACAGGGCTCTAACACAAGGATATTGGTGGCCCAATATGCAACGAGAAGCTCAAAGCTATGTGAAAAAGTGCGATCAGTGTCAGAGGTTTGCACTAAACATTCATCAGCCTTTTGCACAGTGGGGTCTGGACATTGTGGGTCCCTTCCCAAAGGCGCTTGGAAATAGAAGGTGGTTGATTGTGGGGCACTGACTATTTTACTAAGTGGGTAGAGGCTGAGCCCCTAGCAAACATTAGGGATGTCGATGTAAAGAAATTTGTGTGGAAGAATATTGTCACTCAATTTAGAGTCCCCCATACTCTCATTTCTAATAATGGTTTACAATTTGATAGTAAAGCATTCAAGTGATATTGCTGTGATCTCGGCATAACCAATAGGTATTCCACCCCAGCTTATCCGCAAGGAAATGGGCAGGTTGAAGAGGTCAACAAAGTTATAGTCAACGGGCTTAAGAAGAGGCTGGATGATGCAAAAGGGGGATGGGTAGAGGAATTGCCTCATGTTCTGTGGATGTATCGGACCACACCCCGCCGATCAACGGGAGAGACGCCATTCTCAATGACTTATGGCACCGAAACTGTTATTCCTTTAGAAGCCGATTTTCCATCAATGAGAACAAGTTCCTTCGCTCCGGACAATAATGATAGCCTACTAGAAAGGAGTCTAGATCTGGTTGAGGAGAGAAGAGAAATCACCATGATCCAATTGGCTTATTATCAACAAAAACTAAAGCAGGGGTATGATTCGCATGTGAACTCAAGGCCACTTGCTCCTAGAGACTTAGTACTGAGGAAAGTCGTGGGTAATACCAAGAATCCAGCATGGGGGAAGTTGGGACCAAACTAGGAAGGTCCGTATCGCATTACTGCAATAGCTGGAATAGGAGCTTACTACCTTGCAGATTTAGATGAAAAAGTTGTACCCCACCCCTGGAATGTAAGTAATTTGCGATGATATTATTATTAATAAAAGGCACCTCTGCCACTTTAATCCTATTTCTGTTATGTTGCATGTGATATTATGTTCAAAATGCCAATAAGGATTGTCAAATAAAACCAAGATTACGCCGGGTCCTCAGGCCCTCTATCTTGGAAAATTTAACGTATTAGCATAAATTGCTAGATACAAGGTTACGCTGGGTCCTCGGATCCTCTACCTTGGTCTAAAAAGAAAAATAAGGTTACGCCGGATCCTCGGATTCTCTACCTTGTTTTAAAAAAAAAAAAAAAAAAACAAGGTTACGTCGGGTCCTCGGATCCTTTACCTTATTCTAAAAAGAAAAATAATTGGATCCTGTACCTTGTTCTAAAATGAAAAATAAGGTTACGCTGGGTCCTCAGATCCTCTACCTTGTTCTAAAAATAAAAATAAGGTTAGGCCGAGTCCTCAAATCCTCTACCTTATTCTAAAAATAAAAATAAGGTTACGCTAGGTCCTCAGATCCTCTACCTTTTTTTAAAAATAAAAATAAAGTTATGCCGGGTCCTTGAATCCTCTATCTTAGTGTACAAAAAAAAAAAAAAAAAAAAGAGGTTACGTTGGAACCCCAAAGACAATTACAGAGACAAAAATTGGGTTGCGTGGATTCCATGGTGTACATGTACGCGTCCCGTTGAGACAGGTATGTACTCACAATAAGTATCCCAAATATGGGTTTCGTATAACTTCATTTGTTACTAAGCATTAAGCACAACGTTTGAACCACTCCTAGTTCAAGTGTGGAACGTACCAGAAATATTGCTAATTCTTGTCTTGATCTTTTGTTATGAAGATAGTTCTTAAGCGGGTCTCAGTTAAATTGGTTTCACATGAATATCTTGCCTTTTAGTGTATTAGTCATCATTGGAATTGAGTAGAAACTTGTGATCACCACTTAAAGCATTCGCAAGTTTGTAACTTACTCAAATTTCCTTTATCCTTATTTGGTTATTGATATGGAATTATTAATGCATACAATGAATTCAAATTGTTACTTTGTCAGACTAAGTCAATAATGATAGAATGATCTGTTAACAGTTAACATAAAGCAAAGTAGCAGTTCAAACTGAAAGTTCTTCTCATTAAGTGAAATATTCTTCAATACATCCACAACCAAAAGGGTGAATTACAAGAAAGAGAAAGTAAAAGAAGAAGAAAAAAACAAAACGAAACTAAAGCCAATTAACTACAACAGAAAAGAAAGAAAGAAAAAACTGCAACAAAATCTAAGGACCGTCAAGGCTTGGGCTGGACTTGGTCTTTAGGGTCAGCAGGAGCCACTACCGAGGCCGAGGATCCCCCAACCACTTCTTTATCTTTGGGACCCCCCTTTGGCATTATAGGCAGGGTCGCCAAAACTAACTCCATCGACCCGCTAACCTTAGGGTTGGGGGGCAGCTCCTTTGGGGTAAGTGGAGGCTGTGCATCTTCAGGTTAAGCCTCAGCAGCAGCATTACCAGCAGCAGCTTCTTCCATTTGCATCCCAGCTGCAGAAGAATTGGTATCCTCCTCGGCTATGCTAGTGGTGGCCACTCGGATGGCAGGAGGGATGTAGGCATTCTCTACCTTCCATAGGGGAGAGGAAGCATCAACCTCGGCCTGGGAGAGGGCTTCCTTCCACACCTGGAGGCAATAATCCCTACAAACCTCCGGTACTTGAGCTTTGAAGGTGTCGGTAGTTTCTGCCAGCTCCACCTCGTAGCCACTTTGTTCAACCTGGTCAACCATTTCCTTGGCCTCCCGTGCCTTAGTGAGTGCCTCCTCCTTGTCCTTGAGAGCCTCCTGCCTAGCTTCCTCGGATTTTGTAAGATCCTTTTTGAAATCTTCTATTAATTTCTTGGCCAAGGCAAAGTTTTCATCGGTGTGCTTAAGCTGCAGCCTCTGATCCTCGGCCTACCTTGTAGTAGTCCTCAGTTGGGCCTCCAAACCTGCCCTCTCGCTTTCCACCTTACCCAGGCTGGTTGTCACTTCCTGTAGCTTCTTCTCCTTTAGCTCCAGGATCTTTTAGGTGTGATCCAGCCTCACCTCTCCGGCCCTTAGTGACTTGTAGGAGTCAGCTACAATCTCCTCCGCCCTATGCGCAGATTAAACAGCCTACTCACAAAGTGTTGACAGTTAATAGCATGCAGAAACAGTGAATGTCAAACAGGAAATAATAACAACAAGTACGACAACAAAAAATAAAAATAAATAAATAAATATATAATGAAATGAAATGGGTAATAAGGAATATTTTATTAAAACCCTTACCATAGCAAGCTCCTTCTTGAGGATCATGAAGACATTTTGATCCCTCATCCTTCGCAGCTCACCCATGTCTTCAGGCAGCAGAAGTGCTTGCTCCAATGCATCAGTGATGCATGCTACTGTGCCTTCATCGGATCCCCTAATAGAGGCATCAGCGGTGACTGCCTGGTCATCTACGTTCATTTGGGGAGCCCAAATGGGTGCATGGACGACGGCGGGGGTATCAACCCATCTCTCTAACCTCGTTTGAACGTGACGAGCGTGCTTCCCTCCCCTCGCCTGGTCCACCTCTTTAGCGGGAAGGTCTTTGCCTCCTTTAACTATCTCCTTTCCCTTGGGCTGATCACTCTTCCTTTTATGGTCAACTGGGTCAGGGTGTTGAATTTGAGTGGAAGGAGGAAGAGTGAGTCTCACCGAAGAAACCTTCTTGGTGCCCTTATCCTTAGTCTTCACCGGGGGCACCTTAGGAAGCTCTTGGGCTCCAACTTGAGCTTTCAGCATATCCTTGAGGCTGGGCTTGGATCTGCGTTGAATACCCATTCTCACTAGTGGTTGGTCGTCGTCCCTAGATGTTATGGATGGCGAGCCGACGACTGGAGATGGAAGCCGGTCAAAAGCTTTGAACTCCTCCTCTGAGTCTGAGAGTTCAATGACCTCTTCTTCTTCTTCTTCTTCTTCTTCCTTTGCAATTGGCTAGGAAGAGGAGCCTTCATCCAATTTGGGTCGAGCCGAGGATGCGGCGAGAGGAAGGGCTCCTGGGACAACCCTCACGGGCTCAGTAATAAGAACCCCTTGAGGAATCGGAGTACCCGCAGGGAGCAGAAAGCCTTCAACCACAACGCTTATCCTGGGTAGTTGCGGGTCTTTCTCTTTGATGACGCACTTTGGCACTTGGAACACGGTGGAAATGGGATTGTATCCGAGGATAAGGTGTGCTGCGCGAAGCTGACCGTCCGAGTGCACAAACACTTCGGCTTTTAGGATCTTGTTCGGATGAGCAAAGTCGACGAGGTGAGCACGACGAGTGAGCGCGCAGCGATCTGCACATGTGTTCAAAAAACGAAATGGTAAGGGCAAACCAAAGAAAAACACAACCACAGAAAAACAACAAAAAAGAAAGTTAGGACTAACACTACACGAATACTCACCAGGTTCCCCCTCCTTCATCGGATAGGGGAGATCATCATGCCAATCCCCGGACAGTATGAGGCAATCCTTGTCCAAACTCTTGTTGGAGTGGGGGAGGCATTGGATTAACCTAACCTCGGGATGCCTAGATTTTAGGTAATATGTATGCCCTTTCAAATGGTGAAGGTTATACACCCAATTCACCTCGTGATAAGTGAGTCCTAACGCTAGTCTTTCGTTTAGGGCATCTACAGCGTTTAGGATCCTAAACATCTTTGGGGCACACTGTGTGGGAAATAACCTCGTTGTTCTAAGATAGCTCCTAGTGATTGGTCTCATAGGGATTCTCATTCCCCCCTTTATGAATGTTATCATAGGAATTACCACCTCACCGGTATCCCTATCGGTGTGCCACCCCCCTTGCTTATAATATTTCACAGACACTCTGGGTGGGATTTCATACCTAGCCTTAAACGCCTCTATTTTTTCAGGGCTGTCTACTAAGGAGGCGAATTTACCCATTTTCTAAAAGTAAAGAGGGAATACTATGGTGAGGTTGGGAAATCTATAAGGTCGAGGACAGAGAAACTAAGAATAACGAGAAAGAATGAACAGCAATAACGAAAGCAGAGAGTTGGAGAACTTACTTTAGAGCAATTAGGTCACCTCGGCTTAGAACTGAAAGGGTGTAAAGACGCATGTAGATTGCAGGAGTGGATAGGTTCGGTGTACAGGCTCTGAAATGAACAAGGGACCTTTGAACTGGCAGTATTTATATCGTGAAAAATCATAAAAATCATAAAGTGGGAAACCTCCCGCCTATCTCCTTAAGCTGCGGTTGCCCGTTGGATAAGCATCACGCGGTTAGACGTGGGGAACAAGGAGCCGCCAGCATTTAATGGGAGCGTGTACCGTATCATAAAACGCCAGAAGCGGATTGCCCAATGTGCATGTGTCGAAACCCTCATTCCTCCTAGAGAAGTAGAAATGAGGATTTCGAGGGGCTATTGTAGTGCCAACGGGCCCAAAATGCGTATTGGGCCGGCCTAAAGGCCCTCACGAGGAGGAAAGCCCAACCCAATATCATGAATGGTTCGAGGACATGATAAGTCTCGCCTACGAAGCCACGTGACAAAGAAAAATGCCATGCATGAACAGAACACCACAAAACATGACGTCCGAGGATGACCACGTCCTCGGCAGCATGCTGCCGAGGACGAGGCGAGTGATTTGGCAGCTCAAGGGCATCCATATTGAAGACCTTGGATGCAGACACTGAGAAAACGAGAATAAGGGGTAAAGGGAAGTGACAGACAAATATCAAGGAAAAAGCTGCTGCAACCGCATTAAAGGCTTTATACCTACCTCTCTGGCCGCATTAATGAGGAAGTGGCGCATGAACATTGAAATTCAACCTTATACTTACCGCCAGAGACTTTAGTAAGAAGAAATGATGGGACAAGTATCCAAAAGGGGCATCTGGACTACACGTGAAAGAAAGGAGAAAAGGATGCAAGCCTATAAAAGTCGAAGGAAGAAGAAGCATGGGAGGGGGGGGGGGGGGGAAGACACACACACACTGTAGAGAGAACTTGTAAGGAAACACCAAAGATTGTCCTCGGCATCAATATATAAAGCCATATTTCATCCATGTATGAGGAGTACGCTTGTGTTCTGTGATTTAATCTAACTTTTGTGTTATCTACCGTCCAAAAATTTAGATTAGAAGCCCACTCTCTATAAATTCATTGTTTAGGGCTCGTTGGGCTGGTCTGAAAGTCTAACTTTGGTCCAGTGTGATTTGTGTCCTTACAAGTATAAATAGAAAAATTAAATTAAATGACCTAATTAAATATAGAAATCTATCTTTCAAATGTAATTTTTCATATCATAACTTTCACAGGACAAATAAGAAATATCATATCCTAAACTTACATAGATATAATATTTCTTTATTTGTTTATATATTGATTAGTTAAACTCGTGATAGTAATATTGTAATAATATAAAAATTAGAAGGACACTTAGTAATTTTAAATTAAAATAATTATTTAATAATTATTATATACTTAATTATATTTATCTGTTGACTTACTATTTTTTCTCTACCATTCAAATTTTTTTTGAATAAATAATAATACTTATTAAAACACACACACACAAAATATAACAAATAAAATATTATAAGTATTTTTAATTAATATATACAATTTTTTTTAAACAAAAAAAATCTAGTGTTATAAAATATTTCACAACTTTTTTATCATGTAGCAAAGTTTGAAGGGTCAAAACTGAGAACTAGTATTGGCCATCTGCACTATACAGTGATGTAACGGACATCCAGACCTGCAGCATCCAAAATTAAAAACGCATGCTCTCTCTAATTTCATTGTACCGTTGCTTGGAAAAATGCAAAGAAGTGGATAGTGCCACATCACATGCTCAAATATCCAACGGCTGAAATTAATTCAAAAATAAAAAGCTTTCCTCTTTCCCAAAGCAAGTCACGTGAAGGGGCTTTGGTCCCTTTGAAAACATTAAAAAAAAAAAAAAAATCAAAACAAGGCTAACAAGCACAAACCACCGAACAAAGAGAAGGGACTTTGAAACATTAAAAAAAAAAAAAAAAATCAAAACAAGCACAAGCCACCAAACAGAGAGAAGGTGAGAAACTCAGAAACAATAGCAGTAGAGACGGAAAGAAGATAGAGAAGGACGAGAAAAATAAGAAAGAAGAAGAAATAGAAGCAGAAGACGATGATGAAGCTGATTCTTGAACTCAACCTGCAACCTGCAACCTGAGCCTGTGACAAACTCTTCTCCCTCTCTTCCAAAATAGATCCGAGCAAAATCTCCCCCAAAACATCAATTTAGCGAACAAGATCTACTACTTTCGGCTTCTAGCGAACAAGATGACGATCTTTTCCTCCTACTTTAGCCGATGGCGGGTTACTTGTTTTTATTTTTGGTTTTTCGTTTCTTAAGGTGTTTACTAATGTTCCTTGGTGGTATCTTGCTTTCTATGCGATCATCAATCAATTCTTGGAGTTGCGTGATGTACTCTGAGGGGAGCAAAATTTAAATCTTGTTTTTCTGATTTTTTTTTTTTTAGAGGTTCAGATTCAAAGGGCAGTATGGAACCGTAAGAAGCAGTCTGATCACAATTCTCAGAATCGTGAGGTCCGATCGCGGTTCGTATGGGTCTCTGCTTTTTTCTTCTAAAACGGTTCTGGAGGTCAAAAGAACCATAAAAGCAAACAGTTTGAGGTTTTTTCGAATGGACCGAACGGTCCAATCCGGGTTTCAAAACCTTGCTTATCATTAGACCTAGCTCTTCCTACTAAACAAGTGAAACCTATTCGGGCGGGTAGGAGATCCATTGATTTCAATCAAATTCTATTTGCTGATGACATCTTCCTCTTTGCACATGCCACTGTTAATGAATGCACTGTTCTTTTTAATATATTTTCCCAATTTCGTCAACTTTCGGGGTCAAATTTGTAGTACATCCAAATCAAGCCTTTTCTTTTCTAGCAATACCCCTCAAGAAGTCCAATCACATATAGCATCCCAGGCTGAGATGCCCATTGTTTATATATATAATAAAAATGGGTAATATGCTAATGTTACGGGGGATTCCTCATAAGAAAATGACACAGATGTTGACCATCCTGTGAGAATTTCTTTCTTATCCTATTGCATACACGACCTTTATTTACCCCCTTCACCACGTTCCAATCGCTCTAAATTGTTCAAGGAAAGATGAGCACCAACAATTTGCCATCATCTAGTGGAACTACGGCTGATATTAGTGGTTGCGCCTATGGAATCATATTCTCTATTGGTATTTTCCTTCTGATTCTAATCATCACTTTCGCTTGCACCCGGATTCATTTACCACACAACCAGTCACCTCATCCAATCCCAAACACTTCTCTAAGAACCAGTGATCTGAATTCCATAACAATTCTTGAACAAGGTCTCGATGAAGCCACTCTCAACAGCTATCCAAAGCTCGTGTACTCACAAATAAAGGCTACCTCACCAGCTCCTTGTTGCTCCATATGCTTGGTGGATTATAAAGAAACTGATCTGCTTCGATTGTTACCTCACTGTTCTCATCTCTTTCATCAGGATTGCATCGACCCCTGGATAAGGTTACACCCAACATGTCCAGTTTGTAGAAAAGCACCAGTTCTAGCCCCACATACAATTATTGCAGGGGTGGACCCCTTGGCAACAACGACAAGGATACAGGATAGTTAGAAAATGAAATAAAGTTTTTGTAAATTATTCTAAGCCACTGTATGGGAATTTATTGGATGTGTAAACTTTTAAACTTTTTTCTTTTCTTTTTTTTTTTTTGTTTTTTTTTGTTTTTGTTTTTGTTTTTGTTTTTTTCGTCTGAATGGATGTGTAAACTGTTTTTGGAATGTATATTCTTGCCTCTTGTAAATGAATCTCTTCCATTTGAATACTAAAGTAGAAAATTGTGCTGTTGAAAAGATTGGTAGGAAAAAAAGTAATTATACTTTCAATGGATAATCACAACGTATTAGATAAATTTCTATAGCTTGGCTTCTCTTGCCATTAAGATGCCTTTCCATCCCAGCAGTTTTCCAATGATCTTCCTGTTTGTATTTCTGGGATTTTATCTTTATAAATGTTGACATCAGTATAAAAATAAATAAATAAATAAATGTGTGCAGAAAATGAACATAAACAATATTGTCTTAGTCAACAGGTGAATGGCAGGTGAGAAAATAAATTAAGTACTGACCATAGATATCTATGTTCCGTTTTATAGGAATTCACTAATTCAGACAAACTAGTTCCACTTTCAAGGCCTCACAACTCGGGAAACCAATTTCAAGGTAACAAATTTATTTTATTTTAGTTTTTGATCCTAGATTCTTGAAAGGCGTAAACACTTGGAGAAAGTCTATATAGACATAAAAATTTCAAAAATCTTAATGTGACAAATTGTTAGTGATACATAAAAAAAATGATGTCAATGATATACTCAGATGAGAATCAGTAAAAACTTGTCACCTTATCTGTATCAAAATTTTTTGTGTATGCAAAATTGCTTTTGTTATAGATTGTAAAAAAGAAATGGTCAACAACGTTGCTTTAATATCACTACATTTTCTTATGAAACATTACTTCCACGTACATTGGCGCTTTTCTTGTGAAGTTAATGATATACTGAACCAGTTATATTGTGCATTTGGGAACATTCTTCAAATCATTTTGGCGGTTTCCGGAGGACTGGAAAGCCAATAGTTCCAACTTCCATGCCTTAAATTTCCACGTACGAATGTGCTTCAATTGAATGGAGAAAATGGACATTTGTTTTTAATTTACAAATTATGCAGTAAAATGTTCTTGTTTTAAAACTATCTAGCAAACTTGATATTGTTAAAATCGAATCTCAAAGACAGTGGCATTTTGCTAAAGAATTTCAAAATAGGGACATTTTACTACATAGTTTGTAAATTATGAACAAATACCCATTTTCCCCTCAATTGAATAATAAAAAAGCCATATGACAAGAACCATGATGAAAAGCAATTCTTCAAAACAATATAAAAGCATTATAGTCTTTTCATTTGAGAAGCCATTTCCAAGCTACAATGTGGAAGATAAGACTTTATTCTATTCACTTCATCAAATATTTTTCTACAAAATGGCTTACAAGTCAAGCATGAGTTGCCCATTCATAACTATGAGAAGGTATTCAGTATCAAATAATACCATGTTATCAAAATTCAATAAGTGCGAGACTTGTCAACAAAAAATAACTATCTCACTAATAAATAAAAAGCATATGTTAGTGGGTAGTTATTTTTGTACACGTCTCTTATTTATTAGATTTTGACATAGATTACATGGTATTATTAGATATAAAATACTTTTTTCCATGATTACAATCCTCTGTCTTCACTTGACCCTTATTATTATTTATTTTTATTTTATTTTTTACATTGAAACAGATGTGAGGCTCTAATGAAAATGACTTTATGTTGGACAAGGACAATAACCCTTACCCTTGATCAACAAGTTCCCTTTTTATAAAGTAGTAATGGGATCCAATGTTTTTTTTTTTTTTTGGTTTTAAATAATTATTATTATTATTATTATTATTATTATTATTATTATTATTATTATTATTAGTTTTTAATAATGGGATCCAATGTGTTGGTGTTGGTATGATTTCACCCTTCTTCTAGCTTAGCTATCTATAAAATATGCACTGCCTCCTATCTAGCCTGTGCAATTTATTAGGACCTTTAGTTATAGAATTATAAATTGATTATGAACTTTAAGCACATTTGAGGACAGTTTCCAATTCTAAATTTTATAGACAAATATAAAATCGTATGGTAAACCAAAAAAAATAGAGAGAGAAAAGAAAGAGTGCAAGAGAGGTGAACAAAAGAAATGACTTTCAAAGGGAGAAAGTGCCAAAGGAAAGTAACATTTCAATAGAATTTGTAGACGACTAAATTTCGAGTTTGAAATAAATCGGTGGGGAATTTTCCCTCTCTACAAAACTAGTAAAGCTTCTATTGCTTGAAAATTACAGATATGCTACAAAGTTGGTCACTGTCATTTCCAAAATATAATTTACACTACGTCTCATTCTCAAGGCTAATTTGAACTAGTCAATTTGTAAGTGTGAATCGATTAGATTCAAGCATGATGAGGTGGATAGGTTGAGGCTTGTGCAGTTTCCTGTTTCGACTCCTAATCATGGTTTTATGTCCAATGCTAAACATGATTGAGTACTTGTGACAAGCTAATCAAACTAGGTTATGTGGGTGATATGTTGTGCTTATTTTCTGGGAATGCGCCAGAAAGTAGACATCATTTAATTTCAAATGTTCCTCCACTAGAAGGATATGGAGTCTTGTGCTTAGATATTTTTTAGTGAATTGGCAGTTGATAAAGTGGGAGGATTTAATGCATTGAGGGTCTGTAAACTCTGTGGACATTCATCTAAATCCAAGCCGTGGGGGCTGGTTGCAGAATAAGGCACAATATAAGAGCAAGGGTGGAGAATAGAGTTCTGTGTGGTTTGTGGAGAATTAATTTTTTATATATTTTTTTATCAATAGAAGTATCTTAGTTTAGTTGCAGCCACAGGCTACTGGTTTCTGCTATGTCTGTAATCTGTTTTTCTGTGAAAAATTTCATAAGATGATAATCCAATTGTGAAATTAAGCAATAAGTTCATAATTGAAAATCCATGTTCAACGTACAAAATTAAAAAAATATTAAAAAAAAAAAAAAAGGTAAAAAAAATCAAATTGCCTGTTGTGAAATTTTTAAGAAGTAAAAAATTCAAGACATCATGTTAAGTTTTTGGGTTAAACTCATGAACATGATATCATGAGTCTGGTTTGCTTGTCCTAAACTCCAAAAGCCAAGGTTGTTTTGCTCTGTTTCAACTGTGGCTTGGTTGGGCATAGTTTGGCATGTTTCAGTTGGGTTCTATCTTCATTGGCCTTGACTGTGGGAAGGGTTTTAAGAGAATTGCCTTCAGGTCAGGTTTAAATGCTACACAGATCTCTCCTTCTATTATTTTAATTTTCGGATTAGATGCTGTAAGCCTTTCACAATACATAATCAATGACAACAACAAAGCCTTCTAAATTTTGGGGTTAACAATGAATCCTCATCAAAGTAATTGGGGTTGACCACATGTATTCTTAGGGGATAGACTTGTATGTGTAAAGGTTCCATTCATAATAAGCTGACTAAGGTTTATGCTAACTATCAAGCTACTGCAACCTCCTTTTATCTAGGCTCGAGACCAAGTGTGAGTAATATATGACATTAAGCACTGACGCGGGCAAGTATTAGATGCTTTACCAATAAAAGGTAAAAATAAAATAAAGAAAAATTATGAGTTGATGACATCACATTTTACCAAAAAAGAAGTTTAGTAAAATTTCACATTTAACGCACCAATGTCAGCATGCTAGCCCAATTAATTGAACTCTAATCTTGAGCACTAATGTACTTGCATTTTTTACAAAATACATGATAGCAACAGTGCATCAAATTCACTTGGACCTAAAAGTAAACAAAATTATTTGAAATATTCATTTGATACATGAAGAACATGAAAGGAATAAAAGTAAAATTATACTACACGGACATATGGATCTAGTAGTAATCATTTGGCCATTGATGGTCTCACTTCCTTTTTTGTTCAATGAAAAAGCAATTATGTTATTCTTCTTGCTTAATTTGTTTTTCTCCCTTGACTTGCCTTGTCATAACAAAGATTCCTTCCCTGTTGTACCTTATGAGAGCTTGGTGTAGAGAGCTTTATGTAGCTGCAAAAAGAAACCATTCATGCAGAAAAATAAATAAATCAAACCAATACCTTTCATTGGAAAATGCAGACACAAAACAGCCTCTACAACATGTGATTGGGGAGTACAGGAGACTTATATATGGAATGATTGCTGATTACTCTTTGGAGCCATTGTTGATAGGTAATTGCGAAAAAAGAACATAATAATTCAAGTAAAGTTGTGATGGCTGATATTAGGAAAAGGGGTAGAGCATCTGCACAGATCTAGTTGCCTATATAATTTAGAAGTTAAAGATATAATAATGACGTCTGTTGCAATAAAGTGTGGCTTAAAGACAACAGCGTTTGGAGACCTGAGAAAGGCATGTTCACTTCCAAATCAGCATTGAAGAACAAGAACTAAAGGAAAACTTGCCTTCAGTCCTTTGGCATTTTTAATTTTGGGGGAAACAAATATAACCAGCACATTCATTCATTCTAGGATAGCACCAAAATTAAGGTTGCAGACACTAAAATTTAAGAATGCATAAGAATATCATGAATTATTCCAAGTGCTGACTACACCAGAATTCTAATCAGTAAACAGCCTCAATCATTTATGCCTCTAGTGTTACTTGGTCTGAGATTTTAGCTCTGTTCAAGTTCAGAGAACTATGGCTATTGGAACCAGGAATTGAGTTTAGTGGTACAAACTACAAACAGATCGAGGAAAACAAATTGTCAATGAATGAAAACTGAAAAGCGCTGTGTTGTTGTGACAGTATATTGATATTTGGATGGACTAGGATCTTAATAAGCACTTATCTCACTTGGGAACCACTATTGTTTAGGAGTGTTCCATTTATGCTTGAGGTCTTTCTTTGTTCTTGCTAGATCTGGTCCTGCAACTTCATTCCAGCATTTGTTTGGATGTAAGAGAATCACCAACCATACACAGTATAACTATGAGTGATGCTGCCATGAACATTGTAGCTCAACTAGCACTTTTGTTTCCAACAAACACGTCTAGAATTCAGATCCCCCTTCCACAACTATTGAATTATCTGTAAAAAAAACCTATGGGTAATGCTAGGAAACTACAAATTTCACTGAATAAACCTTACAAACTGATGAATCACCAATCATACAAAGGTAGTTCAGATGTTTATTTATTAGTTGTTGCAATGGCACAAATCACACATTCATTTTGTAAACCTTTTGTAGTAAAAGTAAATTTAGCATTTTCCTATAACTGTTTTCAGAGTCGTAAACGTTGTCAAGGCTTGCACTTTGGTTTTGAGTAATAAATTCATTCATTACAAAAATAAAAAATAAAAAATATTGCCCCTCAAACAAGATAGGAGAGCTACATAATAAATAAAAGAAACAGAACACAAAAAAAATAAAATAAAAAAATAAAGGGACCCTTTAAAGCTCTAGAGGCTAGCAAATGAACAGTATATTTATTCAATGATCTAATAGTAGAAATTAAAGAAAAAATTGAGAGTAACATGGCCTCAAAATTTATGCATTTTTAGCAACCTCTCATATAAATTAACAGAAATGTGTGTTTTGAACTGCTACAGAAAAGAAATATATATAAATCATATAATGTAGTATCTTGTTACGTAGTGTTTAAGATGGAATCAGAAAAAAGGTTAGTGCCTAAGCATAAAGGGTCAACGAAACACATAATAATTTGAAGAATCCTTGAGTGTCTTCACTTTATAGAGCAAATCCTGATATATAGTGGAATTTCATAAATGGGAATTGAATGAACCAATAATATACAAAGGGTGAAAAATATTTTACCTGGAATCTAATTGAGTAAAGGAATGGAAGCTTGGATTCTGAGCACAGCTCTCAGTGCTTTTATCTACGGAGCTGAAAGAGACCCACAACTGTGCACAGAGAGAACGAGACTGAAGGACAGAAGAGTCAAATTATTTGATAGCTCTGCACGTTTTGTTTAAGAGAGAATATTTCGTTTTTTTTAAATTCGGAATTGTCTCATGTGTGAGATCCACAATTAGGTTGGCAGCCAAGGTCGAATCATGGGTGGCTCGTCTCCGCCCTATCCCAACTTTGGGACAAGCATATCTACACTTGGGGGTAGATTGGGTTTTGGGCGAGTAATAATATAAGAATGTTTGTTGATGAACAAATCCTAAGTAAGTGTATAGAGGAGCTGTTCAATCATTTGTTATTATTTTTACTTTTTTATTTTTGGGTTGAAATGGTTAGTTTAGTGGGGCTAAAGCAAGTGTAAACTTCGCTATTAACAATACCACCAACACAATGATTGAAACCTTTATTTGTATCTTATCAAAAAAAAAAAAAAAAAAAAGAAACCTTTATTTGTAGGCTTGTAGCATCCTCTTTCTCTGCATAATTGGTATGCTATTTTCGTTTTTGTTCCTGAACAAATAATACTGTTAGCTTACAAAACAACGTAGAATTAGACTCGGCAAAACTGAACACAGGCTAGTTAATTCACCTGAACTCGAACCAAATAATAATAATAATAATAATAATAATAATAATAATAATAATAATAATAATACAGTAATAATTAGGTACTGTTAGTAGGAAATTAGGGACAAGCAACCCATTTTGTCTTGATAAGTTTCTAACTAGTACCCAATTATGACCCTGTCTAGCATGGTCGAACTTGTATCGGTACCCAACCTGACCCTTTCATCAAGTCAATTTTATTTGTAAGTTCATTATAAATTTTCTTCCTATTACTTTTTTTAATTTTTTTGAGAATTACTACAAAAAAATCGTCTTATCCCAGCGTTTTTTTTTCCGGTGCTTTTAAAAACCGCCATAATAGATAAGCTTGTACCAGCGCTTTTTGAAAGTGCTAGTATAGGAAACCCTATTATGGCAACTCAAAACTGACGCTTTACAAATCTCTGCAATAAGAGGCCTATAATGGTGGTTTTCAAAAATGCTGGTACAAGGAGCCATATTGCGTTGGAATAGGGTTATTGATTTCCTTTCTATGAAAGGCCTAAAAATGACCAAAATATCCCAAAAACTCAAAAAAATGACCAAAATACCCCCAAAGTCCAAAAAATGACCAAAATACCCCCAAAACCTAGAAATGACCAAAATACCCCTAAAGTCCAAAAAATGACTAAAATACCTCCGAACCTAAAAGATGACCAAAACAAGTCGAAAACCTAAAAATTACCAAAATACCCCTAATGTGCAAATAATGACCAAAATACACCCCGAAACCTAAAAAAAGACCAAAATACCCCGAAACCTAAAAAATGGCTAAAATAACCCCGAAGCCTAAAAATTGATCAAAATAACCTTGAAACCTAAAAATGACCAAAAATAACCCCTAGAACCTAAAAAATTACCAAAATAACCTTGAAAACTAAAAATTGACAAAAATAATCCCGAAACCTAAAAGTGACCAAAATACCCCTCTAAAATTATAAAATGACCAAAATACCCCCCTAAACCTTAAAAATGACCAGAATACCTCTTCAACCTAAAAAATGACCAGAATACCCTCAAACCTATAAAGTGACAAAAATACCCCTAAACCTTTGAAATGACCCAAATAAACCCAAAACCTCAAAAATGGCCACAAATAGCATGAAACCTATAAAATTACCAAAAATACTCTGAAACCCTTAAAACGACCAAAATACCTCTAAACCTATAAAATGACCAAAATACCCCTCAAAATATTTATTATGACAAACATTGATGTTCTTCCTATTACTTTTTTTCTTCAACTGACATATTATATTTTATTCTTAAGTATCTGATTGAGCCAAATTTAGAAAAATTTCAAGTAAAAAACAAGAACCCAAATTCTGCTGAGTGTGTTTTTTTTTTTTTTTTTTTTTTTTTTTTTTTTTTTCAGATGGGTCCTTCAATATATATTATTTAAATGTGAATATAGAATGCAACAAGAATCCTCATATTTTAAGGATTCTTGATTTTGCTTCGTAAAAATGAGAAATAGAAAATACTTTCTCATCACAAAATGCATTTTCAAGATTTATAAAAGTCTGAATCGTTGATCACCTAGTTTTTACCCAGTTTCCAGAGTCAATGTGGAATTCATCAATGTTCCAGATTAGAAATGGAAAAGGTTCTTCATTGCCCATTGAAATGTATGAGAAACTTCTGGAAAGGTTCCACACTTACTAGATTATTGCGGTACCTTTATTACGGTTTGTCAATTTGTCATCAACCAATTTGCCCACTAGAGTGAAATTGTGAACCCTTCTATATATGTTTTGTAGATATAGTCGAGGTACCACCTTGGTCTCTTGACAAAGGATTTTTTGGGTTGAGGACCTTGAGGTTGGTGGGTGAGAGGTTAGGTGTTGTTCATAGGGGTTGATGAGTGGGAGAGATGAAAGAAAGAGACAAATATAGGATGAGGGTTTGAGTTGTTGTGAAGTATGGACAAATGCGTGGTTTTCCTCCTATGTGGGAGACGTTATTTGGCATCACGTTGATATATTAAATCTCTCTCACGTGGGAGTGGTTGAGATAATGGGAGAGGCTGATATAGGTTGAGGGTTTGCGTTGTTGTGAAGTATGAAAAATGTACGGTTTGCTCCTTACATCGGGAGAAAGTATTTTGTGCTACAGTGATATATCAAATCTCTCTTACATGGAAGTGGTAGAGATAAAAGGGAGATGCTGATAGCCTAATATGGGAAGAGGGTTTGAGTTGTTATGAAGTGTGAACAGATGTCTGGTTTGCCCTTTACATGAGATGACATGGTGATATATCAAATCCACTCTCATGTGAGAGAGAGATTTGATATATACCATGACATAATTAAAAAAAAAATCCCTATGTAGGGGAGGGAGGGAGGAGAGAGAGAGAGAGAGAGAGAGAGAGAGAGAGGAAGAAGAGGAAACACTATAAGAGAGCAACGTTCAACATTCAAATTGTATGGTCGTTATTGTATAGTGTTCGTAGAATGATGAACAAATATATGACTCATCAAATTAGAAGTCACAAATAAAACATGTGTACTTCAAGGTAGTAACCATTGAATCCACAAGGAGTACTCTTAAATCTACCAGAAAGTATAAAATAAAACTTTCTATGGTTTTATTAATGAAAAAACTAAATTGCCTTAGAGGCTACAATACATCTAAATAGGAAAAGAAAATCTAGGGCTACTAAATGACCCTTAGGAAACCTTAAAGTTCTCCAAAGACAGCGAGGAGACTCTAAAACGTTATACTTCATGTTTAGCAAGAAATTAGGATAGAAAAACAAAATCACCAAAAAAAGACAATTATAAAATTACAAATTCAAATTAAAGGACTCTTGGAGACGTCCAAACTAGGCTTTATTTTGACTTTAAATTGAAAGTTATATCATTTGTACATCACTTCCATATCGTATTAAGAGAAAGATCGTGCGTGTAATCATCTTAGTATATTACCACTTCCCATACAGACTTATTTTTAAATGCGTGTTTGAATGAAAATCACCCGTTAATACTTTTAGTAGATGCTAAAGTAAACTCAACGCAATGAAAATATACCTCATGCATATGGATCATTCCCTTTAAAATATGTAAGTATCAAATATTATGAAAATGATTATATATATATATTCAATATATGAGATAATTCCCCTATAGTTGACATGTTCAATATCTGCTAAGCAGAGCATCTGGATGTTCTTGACCAACCTTCAAAGCTCTTGTTAAAGATATATTAGACATATTAGTCCAATGTAATAGGCCCAAGCTCATTCCTACTTGTATTAGTATTCTAGAGCTTAGTTGTCTATATATACTCATGTTAGGATTCAGTATAATGCAGGTTTTGTATTACCCTTTTACATAATAAAGACGTAGCTCTCAAGTGTTTCCTCTATGGACGTATGCTGCAAGGCTGAACCACGTAACCTTAGTATTCTTGTGTTCCTATTCAACATGGAATATATCATAACTAATATTGAACTTCGTATCAGAACCAAACTTCGTTCTTGGCATAAAAAAAAACATCTCTACACAGTAAAGAAGATTCATACATGCATAGCATAGATTCACAGTGCCCCTGCTTAACTTTAGATCAAGACTCCACAGCATCATGCAGCTGTCATCGCTCACTGCTGTGTAAAGATCCTCAAGTCCAAGCAATCCGTGCCTCACCCTATCAGATCTGTGCAATGAAACCAACCATACAGACTTGATCCATTGCCTCTCTTGACCAAAACCCAAGGAGCTGGTCTCCATAAAGATCTGCATGCGCCTGTATAGGCTAACCAAGATTCTAGCAATCACTCCACATGCCGTCACAGATTCTTGACTCCTACACACACATCGCCATGAAGGCCTTGTCGTTCGCCGATCTACGTAACTCGAGAATCTAACCCTCATTCAACAGTACACGCACCCTCACGCGCCTCCCAAAATTCTGGCCTCACCTCCATGCCCCAGTGGATTATGCACACGCCTACACATGCCAATGAACCATGTTGATTCATCAATGATGTCGTTTATTAACGTCAGCAAAATCCACGTCAGCCCTAGCTACGTCATCAGCCACGTTAGCAGTGTCACCATGTCAGCACTGTCGCCTCATTAGCACCTCGTCACTTAGCTGAACATTGACTCGGGACCGACCTGACCCAGACCTCCCGAATATGACCCATGAGCACAGACCATTGACTTTGATATTCAGTTGACTTTGACTTTTGTGCTGACCTTTGACCAAAAGTCAAAATTTTCAAAATGACCTAACTTGTTCAGTTTTTTGTGTAGATTTTGATTTTGGAATCTGTTTCTTCATTTGAAGCTCTAAAATAAGTCAATTAGCACATTCTTCATTGTGGTTTCTTCAAAGGCATTCTTCAAGTGATCTTTCCATGCTTATCCAACCTTAAGCCTTCATCGGGGCTTTTGCCTTGAGTTTGAGGTAGGGTGTTAAAGATATATTAGACATATTAGTCCAATGTAATGATGGAATAAAATAACATGCTTGTGTCGCATCAGAGTAGACACAGCGAAAAAATAATGGATCTACTTCATACATAAAAGTTAACATGTACTATATAAGTTTCAGAATTTGAGAACAAGAGAATGTACCTTGGAACGATGAATTTCAAAACTTGAAGATGAGAAGCACTTGGGAATACTTTCAATCTTCACTCCAATTCCACTAAAGCTCAAAATGTGTGATCTCTCAATCAATTCCAAAGGGAGAATGTCAAAAAGTGTCTAACACTATTTTGCATTACTTCACAAGATTGTTCTTAAAATTCTCTCTATGAATTCTCTCTCTATATTATTAGAAAAATTCTATATGTTTCTCCCTTTGTATATAACTGATTACCTAATTGGGCTGGCCTTTTGGGCCTTTCCAATTGAGCTTAAGTGCGTGGATTGGAGTGTGACCAAAAGGGACCAATAAGACACTAGCAGCCTTGGGCTTTTCTGTCAACTCTTGACAAGTCCAAAGTTACCATTAACTATATTTAATACCACTATATAAATATAGTTACATTCTAGGCCTTATTTATAAATTATATCCCAAGACTTTATTATACATGCAAGCCTTTCATAAAATATTCATAGTAATACAAAGTCATGAAAGTAGACTGCCACTTTGTTTATTACTATATCTTAATTCCTTGAGTACCCGGTTTAATTCTTTAAGTTATTCATCATATATTTATGAAATCCAATTCCATAAATATATACTTTAGTAACTCTTTGCTAAAGTGGTTAGGCCCAACTCTTTGAATAACAAACCCATTAAACTTATCTCAAGGGAATATTTTGTATCTTCGTTAAGAGACTATGAATTTCATCTTAAGAATATATGTTCCATCAACACTAAATGTGGCTACCCAACATACTGAGGTTTTGACCGTAACTCTAGATCTCACTCCTGATATATCAAAGCAATCTACACTGTATGATCAGGTCCATTATCCTCTCAAGATTAAGAGTTCATGCAAATATAAGTCGTGAGTCTATTATTCATTTGACAATCGTTAGGAGAATAATAAATTTCACACCGGTCCAGTTCAATATATCTTAACTCTTAAAACATATCAATATATCAACTAGAAATCTCTATTTCCATGATCAAGACAAATCATCTTAGTTGATATGTTATAGTCTTCGTAGATGAAATGCCCAATTTCATCACCGACTACGAACTATAATTATGAGTTTACAAAGAACTTGTGATTTATATCTTCTATAACTAAATCACATAAATCTCATGGACTATGTGATAATGTCCCAATATTTATGTTACCATTATTTTCAAATAATAATAAAATAACTTTATCAATCATAACATTAAGTCATACATGATGTCATACATAATAAAATATATAGCATCATACAATAGGATTTAAGGACACACATCCTAACAATCTCCCACTTGGCCTAAAGACTATTGCGCACTAATCTAACTCTTATCTTTTCCAAATGTGACTCGAAAGTCCTTTGAGGCAAGGCTTTGGTGAAGGGATCCGCTAGATTCTTTGCACCATCAATCTTTGCTACAGTCACATCTCCATGAGCAACAATGTCTCAAATGATATGGTACTTTCTTTCTATGTATTTTCCTTTCTTGTGATTTCTTGGATCTTTGGATTGTGCAATCGCTCCACTATTGTCACAGAACAATGTAATAGGAACTTGCTCAATTCTTACAACACCAAGATCAGAAAGGAATTTCTTGAACCAAACAGCCTTCTTTACTGCGTCACAAGCAGCAACATATTCGGCTTCCATGGTGGAGTTCGCAATACAAGATTGCTTAACACTCCTCCAACTTATGGCTCCACCTCCCAAGGTGAAAACACAACTCGACGTGGATTTTCTGAAATCTAGATCTGATTGAAAATCTGAATCTATATAGCCAATGGGAATCAAATCCTCACAACGGTAAACAATCATATAATTTCTCGTTCTCTGTAGATACTTGAGAATATACTTTACAGCTTGCCAATGTTTAGGTCCTGGATTTGATTGATATTTGCTAACCATGCCAACTGAAAAACAAATATCCGGCCTAGTACAAAGCATGGCATACATGAGACTTCCTACAGCAGAAGCATAAGGAACTTGTCTCATCATATTTTCTTCCTCTTAAGTCTTAGGCCTTTGTTCATCAGACAGAGGAACTCCATGTCTAAAAGGAAGTAATCCTTTCTTGGAGTTTTGCATGCTAAACCGTTCTAGAACCTTATCTATATATCCATCTTGTGACAAATCTAACATCCTATTCTTTCGATCTCGCCAACCAAAATTTAACTGATGACATTACTCCTACATCATTTCCAATGAGTAGAATGTCATTAACATAAAGCACTAGGAACATTACTACTTTGTCTTGATGTCTCTTGTACACACATAGTTCATCAAGATTTTGCTCAAAACCAAATGATTTGATTGCTTGATCAAATCTGATGTTCCATGACCTAGATGCTTGCTTAAGTCCATAAATGGACATTTTCAACTTGCATGCCATATGCTCTTGGTTCTTTGTTATGAAACCTTCTGGTTGCAACATGTAGATTTCTTCTCCAAGATTGCCATTAAGAAATGCAGTCTTGACATCCATTTGACAAATCTCATAATCATAATGAGCAGCAATGGATAAGAGAATTCTAATAAATTTAAGCATGGCTACTGGCGAAAAAATTTCATCATAGTCAATACCTTCTTTTTGTGAATACCCTTTCGTCACTAGCCTTGCTTTAAAAGTTTCAACCTTCCCATCTATCCCTCTCTTCCTCTTGTAAACCCATTTGCAACCAATAGGTTTAATGTCGTTAGGCACCTCTACAAGACTCCAAACTTGATTGGAATACATGGAATCTAATTCAGATTTCATAGCTTGGACCCAATGATGTGCATCTATATCGTTTATTGCCTCTTCATAAGTGTAGGGATCCGATTTAGCCTCTTCTGAGATAGCCTCATAAGTTTCTCCTAAACCTATAAATCTCATAAGAGGCCGAACAATTCTCCCACTACGACGAAGCACTTGTGTACTAGACATTTCATGAGTAGTATCTTGTGGTGTATCTAATACAACCACTTTTTCCTTTGTTTTATCCAATGGTTGTTGATTTACGGATTCATTCATTTTAGCCAAAATAACTCTATTTCTAAGAGTAAAATTATTCATATAGTCATTTTCCAAAAATTTAGCATTTGTACTAACAAAAAATTTGTTATCATTTCGACTATAGAATAAATAACCCCTAGTTTCTTTTGGATAACCCACTAGCAAACACACTTCCGATTTTGGTTCCAACTTATCAGGCTTCTCCTTTAGCACATGTGTTGGACAACCCCAAATGTGGAGATACCTCATACTAGGCTTACGCCCACTCCACAATTCCATAGGTGTTTTGGGGACAGATTTTAATGGAACTAAATTCGAAAGATGTATTGCTGTATCTAAGGCATATCCCCAAAAAGAAATCAGTAAAGTTGAATAATTCATCATGGACCTAACCATTTCCAAAAGAGTCCTATTCCTTCTCTCTGCTACACCATTTTGTTGAGGAGTTCCAGGTGCAGTCAATTAGGATATAATCCCATTTTGAATTAGGTAATCCTTGAAATCTCCAAGAAGGTATTCGCCACCTCGATTAGATCGAATGGTCTTAATGCGTTTGCTTAATTGATTCTCAACTTCAGCCTTAAACTCTTTGAACTTTTTAAAGGCTTTGGATTTTCGTCTCATTAGGTACACATAACCATATCTTGATTAATCATCTGTGAAAGTGATGAAATACTTATAACCTCCTTTTGCTTGGGTTGACATAGGACCACATACATCCGTATGAACTAATTCAAACAACTTTTGGGCTCTTCTACCTTTTGCATTAAAAGGTTGCTTGGTCATTTTACCTTCCAAACAAGATTCACAAATTAGAAATGCATCAAAGTCCATGGGCTCTAAGAGTCCATCTTTGATTAGTCTTTGAATTCTATTTGAATTAATATGACCTAAACGCAAGTGCCAAAGATATGCATCATTAGAAGAAAACTTTCTCTTTAATGATTTTATATGAGAGTTACTATCTAATTCAGAATTATGTAATTCATGCTTAATAGGAGTTAAAATATATAGACCATCCACAATATTGCCAGAATGGATAAACATTTTATCCTTCTTTATTACAACATTGTCTTTCAGGATAATACAATATCCATGTTTACCCAAATAAGTTGCAGAAATTAAATTCCTACGCACATTAGGTACAAACAGACAGTCTTGCAATATTAAAACCCTAGACTCAAAGCATAAATGAACAACACCAATAGTTACATCAGCCAAAGTAAGAAACAATTCCCCTTTACTCAACTTTCTGGTCTCCTGAAACCCCTGCAAAGAATTGTAGATATGATTAGTACAACCTGAATCCACACACCAAGAATTAGTGGGATTCTGTACCAAACATATTTCAAGAAGAAAGGAAGTTTTCATACCCTTGTTCTTGGCAGCTTTGAACTTTGGACAACTCCTCTTCCAATGTCCTTTTTCACCACAATGGAAATACTTTCCTTTGAGCTTCTTTCCTTTGTCGGCAACCCCTAAGGCAATTTGCTTACCCTCTTATTTAGTAAAGTCCTTCTTCTTCTTCTTCTTCCTCTTCGTACCCTTGCCTTTTGACTTAGGTTGAGAAGTAGAAGCTTCACCCACATTGACTTCAACACTAGAAGTACCAAGGATGCCTTCCGCCGCCACTAACTCATTCATTAATTCAGACAAAGAATAAACCTTTTTGTTCATGTTATAATTCAGTCTGAATTCCTTGAATGATTCCGGTAGTGACTGAAGTATCATATCCACTTGGGATTCTCCATTAATGTCGACACCTAAAACTTCCAATGTATTCAGATTAGAGATCATTGTAAGACAATGCTCTCTTACTGAACTACCTTCAGCCATTTTGGTATTATAAATTTGCCTCATGGTTTCTTGCCTTGCAGAACGGCCTTGCTCACCAAACATCTCTTTCAGACTTAGCATAATGTCCAAAGCTAGTTCTACATCCTACATTTGATGCTGTAGAACATTTGAGATGGACGTTAGGATATAGCACTTGGCCATTTCATTAGATTTCTGCCAATGATCATATCGTTGTTTTTCTTCAAGAGGAGCATCTAATGAAGAAAAGCTAGGGCATGGTTGAGTAAGCACATATTTGTGTTCTTCAACAGTTAAAACAATGTCCAAGTTTCTTTTCCAGTCAACATAGTTGGATCTAGTCAGTTTATTTTGATTAAGAATAGAAACAAGTGGGCTAAATAATGCCATGTTCAAATTTGAAAATAATAAACATGAATATAATAAGTAAACTGGACATTATCAATTTAACATATAAGCATATAATATGGAACCTTAATAAAACCATAAAATAATATATGCAACGACAACCCAATCCCATGTTTAAAATTCCTTGGAAGCAAGTAAATTATAAACACTATGATTAATTGAGAACTATTTTCATTATTAGTGCTATCATGATAACTCTTATCAAACACTAATAACATGCTGTTTTTACTTTAGCCTCTAAGTAATAATGACATAGCTCCGAAGGGAGATTAACATTAAACTTAGGCTAGTGTACATCATTGACTGAATTCTATGTGAGTCATTAAGTAACTCCACGGAAGCATGGTTGTTCTTAATGTAAAAACACATATTATTCATCATTAAGAAGTTTAACCTGTAGTACCATGAATTAAACACCCTCCGAAGGGAGCAAGGCATATACGCCAAGGCGAGTTGCTTAATCACACTACTATAAACCGACAATGGAGGTCGTGAGATACAACCCTTGTATCTCTCTCCCACTAGATGTTTTAAAACAAAGATCTTTAAATATAAAACATGCATAATACAATTACACATAGCCTTGCTCTTTTATATGTGGAAAAATACTTGGGAAAAATTCTGAATCTATAGTCCTCGATCGATCCTCGATAGATTCTCGATCGATTAAGAAAAGTTCCACGAAACTCGACAGATCCTCGATAAATTCTCAATCGATTGAGAAACTTTCTGCCAGCTCAATAGATTCTCGACAGATTCTCGATCAATCGAGCTTCGTGAATTTTGAATTTTCCAGAATTTTCCAAAAACAGTTTTTCAACATTTTTATGTACAAAACAACCATCATACGATCATTATGAACATAAATGGATATCAAAACTGAATTTCATTGATGTTATAGCCTTAAAGTTCAGTTTAACATACTTAAACTAAAAATTAAACAACATCATAACATCAAAATCAGTTTTTATCAAGAACAATAATTTCAACAACCATGCAGAAAAACTAATTTCTTACAATATGAAACTATTGTCATAAATTCTAAAACTTAAAACATGTTAAACAGATATGTAATGAAGACCGCTCTGATACCATTTGATTAAAAAAAATAACATGCTTGTGTCGCATCAAAGTAGACACAGCGGAAAAATAACAGATCTACTTCATACATAAAAGTTAACATACACTATATAAGTTTCAGAATTTGAGAACAAGAGAGTGTAACTTGGAACGGTGAATTTCAAAACTTGAAGATGAGAAGCACTTGAAAATACTTTCAATCTTCACTCCAATTCCACTAACGCCCAAGATGTGTGGTCTCTCAATCAATTCCAAAGAGAGAGTCAAAAAGTGTTTAACACTATTTTGCACTACTTCACAAGATTGTTCTTAAAATTCTCTCTATGAATTCTCTCTCTATATTATTAGAAAAATTCTGTATGTTTCTCCCTTTGTATATAACTGATTACCTAGTTGGGCTGGCCTTTTAGGCCTTTCCAATTGGGCTTAAATGTCCGACTTGGAGTAGGACCAAAAGGGACCAATAAGACACTAGCTCCAATGGGCCTTGGGCTTTTCTGTCAACTCTTGACAAGTCCAAAGTTACCATTAACTAGATTTAATACCACTATATAAATATAGTTGTACTCTAGGCCTTACTTATAAATTATATCCCAAGACTTTATTATACATGCAACCCCTTCATAAAATATTCATAGTAATACAAAGTCATGAAAATAGACTGCCACTTTGTTTATTACTACATCTTAATTCCTTAAGTACCCGGTTTAATTCTTTAAGTTATTCATCATATATTTATGAAATCCAATTTCATAAAATATATACTTTAGTAACTCCTTACTAAAGTGGTTAGGCCCAACTCTTTGAATAACAAACCCATTAAACTTATCTCAAGGGAATATTTTGTATCTCCGTTAAGAGACTATGAATTCCATCTTAAGAATATATGTTCCATCAACACTAAATGTGGCTGCCCAACATACTGAGGTTTTGACCGTAACTATAGATCTCACTCTTGATATATCAAAGCAACCTACACTTCATGATCAGGTCCATTAAGAGTTCTTGATTAAGAGTTCATGCAAATATAAGTCGTGAGTCTATTATTCATTTGACTGTCGTTAGGAGAATAATAAATCTCACACCGGTCCAATTCAATATGTCTTAACTCTTAAAATATATCAACATATCAACTAGAAATCTCCATTTCCATGATCAAGACAAATCATCTTAGTTGATATGTTATTGTCTTCGCAAATGAAATGTTCAATTTCATCACTGACTACGAACTATAATTCTGAATTTACAAAGAACTTGTGATTTATATCTTCTGTGACTAAATCACATAAATCACATACTATGCATCTCATGGATTATGTGATAATGTCCCAATATTCATTTTACCATTATTTTCAAATAATAATAAAACAACTTTATCAATCATAACATTAAGTCATACATAATGTCATACATAATAAAATATATAGAATCATACAATAGGATTTAAGGACACACATCCTAACATGTAATAGGTCCAAGCCCTAGACTACTAAGCCCATTCCTACTTGTATTAGTAGTCTAGGGCTTAGTCCCCTATATTTACTCATGTTAGGATTTATTGTAATATAGGTTTTATACTACACTTTTACATAATAAAAATGTAGCTCTTAAGGGTTTCCTCTGTGGATATACGCTGCAAGGCTGAACCATGTAACTCTAGTGTTCTTGTGTTCCTATTCATTATAGCTAATATTTAACAGCTTCGATCACATGTCTTTCTTCTATTAGGATCGCACCTATTGCACATCAAATAATGTATACTATCGACCACAATAGGACTCATGTAGACATGGCTTAACCGATTAATTGTGTCCAACAGCTTCTAGTTTAGCTCATTTACATATTCCAAGTCTAAGACCTTCTCATCATGATTAGCAAACCATTCTCATAAACTTTTTTACATTTGGCTAAGATGAAACTCTAAAAGCAAACCAAAGCAAAATTTCTAGGGGCCACAACCTTAAACCTATTATCAAGCCTTACAAGTTTTTTTTTAAAAGCTTGGCCATTTTAATATGGCTTCTTAAATAGCACTCGAGATTCACCACGCATAGCTTCCAAGCACAAGCCACAATTTCATGGCTCAAATCTTCGACTCAAGGTTATTTTCCAGTCTTTGTGGTCCACCACTTGCTTTGAATCAGTGGCCTTACTTCTCAAATAGGCAGGATTTGTTGAGAGTGATTTTATCAAGGCTCTTGGATCCTTCACCCAAAGGCAGCAACAATCCAAAGTAGTAAAGAACCACTTATGTGCATTCAAAGTGAATGAATTTGCACCCTCAATACCATCAATGAAACGCCGAAACTTTGGCCAAATGCAAGCACTTCCAGCATATGCGGCATCAATTGATCAACATGGACCCATATGCTATAATCTTTGACTACTTCACATAATTGCCCTATTGAATCAATGGCATTTGTTGAAGTTGTCCCAACTGTGGCACAAAGAAAGAATGGGACTAGTCCAACTTGAACATCTGCTTAAACTGCATCACGTAGAGACTTGAGGCATAACCCAAAAGCGGTTTACTTTGTCGTCTTGACAGCTCGGAAGTTCATTGGGTTGATTCCAGCAATTTTGGCTACCCTTTGTATTGCACTATGTGTTTGGTCAGACCCATAAACCACTAATTTTTCCATTTTCTCTCTCTCAATTTGGCTTAGTATTTGATCCCTCGCTGTAGTTAATGTACCCCAAATGACTCACAAGCTTGTAGTCCCTTGCAATACACCTCTACCATTTCCAGAAAAGAGGAAAGACTTTGGTAGTTTAAGCATTTCACAAAGCCAATCCATGACAATACACTCTAGTTCGATCAGTTGCAGCAGGTGATGACATCCAATTGAATCCCACTACATTAAAGCCAGTGCTAAGCATTTCTCCAAGAAACCAGCAATGCTACCACTTGAAGGGAAGTAGGCAAAGTAGTTAGGACTTTGCTAGTGTGTGATCCCAAGTATAATATATTTCTGCACATCTTGGAGGATGGTTTCAATGGATTCGAGAGAGTAAGGGGTAGATTCTAGTAAGTGCTTACAAAGATAATTTGGCTCAACTTTGCTTAGGACTTGGTCTCTCTCTGTGGTTTCATAATAATTTGCAACAAAGTCTATGATTATGTAAGGGACAGACTCAAGATTTCAAGTTAGGGGGATGAGAGTATAAATGAAAAAAAAAAAAAAAAAATGTGAGCAAGTCCAACTTTTATTTTGTTAAATTTGGGTGACATTTTTATTATGACGAAAACTATAGTAGACCCATAGTTTTAAAAATTGGTATGACCAAAAAATTGAAAAAGAGACTAGTTATTGATTTTGTGGTCTGACCAAGGTCAAATCGATGACGCCATAAATAATTTAACTAGTGATTTTTAAATCATATAAATAAATAATAAGTTCTTTTCATATAATAATTAACTAATAGTAATAAATATTGAAAGTTCAAATAGTGTGTAAAACACCTATGAACGTTTAGACCCCAAAAACAAAAATAAGCAACACAAGTTTATAATCAAACAATATATGTGTGGAAAATGAAATTCAAGCTATAACCAAATTGGTAACACACTCTAAACCATATTTGATCACAAACACAACAACAATTAAAAGGTAAGGAGAAAGGGAAGAATGATGCAAACACAAAGATAACACGCCGATGTGTTATCGAAGAGAAAACTAAAGAACTCGGTGAAAAACCTCTCCGCCGTCCTCCAAACAGTCAATAATCCACTAGAGAATGAAGTTGGAATACATGAATAGCACAAGACCTTCCAAGCCTAATCTACCCAGTGCACTTAAGCCCTCCAAGATTCTTGCTCCAACAGGGTTACGCCGACCCTTGTCTTTTCTAGCTTACCGGATCCCGCAATCGCCCATTGCATCAACCAAAATGAATTGGTCCCTTCTGAACTGCTTTCTAAGCACCAAAATACCTCCTCACTAATATGGGTATGGTGAGATAAGGATTTAGCTAAGTGTACCTCTCAAGGATATATCAATAGAGAGGGTGAGAGTAGAGGAATTTGGAGAATCAAAGGATGAAGATTGTGGATGAGTCAATCTTGTTTTTATCTCTCAAAATTCTCTTTAGAAGCTCTCTATATTTCATGGGTATAAGAGTATTTATAGTAGGGTGTATGAGGAATGTAAAACATTAGGTTTTATCCAAACATGGCATTATGGCGACTCAACCTCATGACTAGAATGAGTCGCGAGTTAACTGCCTAGCCAGACTGGAAGTTTTGTCATGTAGTGCTCTAGCTATCACGACCCTTCAGCTCCCCTGCATGCTCCACACTTGTGCCACCTTTGGCGACTCACCAGTCATGAGATCCAGTTACGAAGCTCTACTTGAGTACACACATTTGAGATTTCTTCACACTCTCACACACACTACACTTACATAATTCCCACATAAATACACGGTATCTAATTGCTAAAATACAAGCAAATTTGACATGGAATAAAGTCAACACATAATTGAATAAATTCAACCTTACAAATATGTATACTTAAAAAATATAAAACATTTTTTAAAAGAATTTTTGTAAGTTTATAGCATTTTACATCTTATATTTAGAAAATATAAATACCAAAATATAACAAAGATGATCTTACTTCTAGAAAAGTAAAATAACAAATCCACATACTTAATAATAAATTTGTACAAAAATTAATTATTACTTAATATTTTAAAATTATATATTAAATATTGATGTAAGTTTCTCATATATTATATATTGATATTTGGATGGACTAGGATCTTAATTAGAATAATTAGAGGTACTTATCTCACTTAGGAACGTACAGCTATTGTTTGGGAGTGTTCTATTTATGCTTGAGGTCTTTCTTTGTTCTTCCTAGGTCTGGTCCTATGACTTCATTCCAGCATTTATTTGGATGTAAGAGGTTTACCAACAATACACGGTATAACTATGAGTGATACTATCAAGATCTTTGTAGTTCAGCTAGCACTTCATGTTGTTTCCAAAAAACAAGTCTAGAATTTAGACCCCCTTCCCACAACTATCAAATTATTAAAAAAAAAAAAAAACTATGAATGATGCTAGGAAACTACAAATTTCACTAAATAAACCTTTCAAACTAATGAATCAACAATCATATAGAAATTTAATTCAGATGTTTATGTATTAATTATTGCAATAGCACAAATCACATTCACTTCGTAAACCTTCTATAGTAAAAGTAAATTTAGCATTTTCCTATAACCATTTTTGGATGTTGTAAAGGTTCTCAAGGCTTGCCTTTTGGTTTTGAGTAATAAATTCATTCATTGCACACACACACACACACACACACACACACACACACATATATATATATGTATATAAATTCCCTTCAAACAAGATAGGGGAGCTTTTTTTTTTTGTGTGGAGAGGGAGAGAGAGGGGAGCTCCATTGTAAAATTGAATTTATTCAATCATTTTGTTGGCTTTATTCCATGCCAATTTGCTTGTAATTCAACATTTAGAAACCCTTGTATTTAGGTGGGAATCATGTAAGGGTAGTGTGTGAAAAAGTGTGAAGAAAAGCTTAAGAGTGTGCATCAAGCAGGGGCTCGCGACTGGTGAGTCGCCAAAAAGGCACACGTGTGAAGCATGCAGGGAGAGATGAAGGATCACATCAGTTGTCGCACTATAGGACAAAACCTCCAACTGGCCAAGCAGTTAGCTCGCGACTAGAACGAGTCGGGAGCTTGAGTCACCAGAATGCCTTGTTTGGCTAAAACTAACCTTTCGCATTCCAAACACACACCAAAATAAATACCCCTTATACCCGCGTATTGTGGAGAGATTCCAGAGAGAATTTTGAGAGAGAAACCTTAGAGAAAAACAAGATTCACTTATCCACAATCTTCATCCTTTGATTCTCCAAATTCCTTTACTCTCACCCTCTCCATTATTACATTCTTGAGAGGAACATTTAGCTAAATCATTTTCTCACCATATCCATATCTGTGAGAAGGTTATTTTGTACTTGGGAAGCAGTTAGGAAGGAACCAATTGATATTGGTTGATGCTATAGGCTATAGCAGAATCTGGTAAGCTAGGAAAGATAAAGGTTCGGCCTAACCTCATTGAAGTAAGAAGCTTGGAAGGCTTAGGTACACTGGGTAGATTAGGTTTGGAGGGTCTTCTATTGTTCATGTATTCCAATTTCATTCTCTAGTGGATTATTGACCGCTTGGAGGGTGGCAGAGAGGTTTTACGCCGAGGACTTCGGTTTCCTCTTCGATAACACATCGCAGTGTTGCCTTTGTGTTTGCATCTCTCTTCCCTTAATCTTTACCTTTTAATTGTTGCTATGGTTGTGATTAATTTTGGTTTAGATTGTTTTACCAATTCTGATTTAGCTTATTTTCATATTCCACACATACATTGTTTGATAATAAGCTTGTGTTGGTAATTTGTAATTTGGGGGTCTAAATGTTTTAAGGTGCTTTATACACTTTTTGAACATTCATACCTAATAAATAAAAGGAAATAGGGGGAAAAAAAAATAGTGACCCTTTTAAGCTCTAGAGGCTAGCAATGAACAGTATATTTATTCAATGATCTAATAGTAGAAATTGAAGAAAAAGTTGCAAGTAACATGGCCTCAAAATTTATGCATTTTTAGCAACCTCTCAAATAAATGAACAGAAATGTGTGTTTTGAACTGCTACAGAAAAGGAATATAGATAAAATAATATTATGCTAATAATAAGAGATGAGAAGAAAGCTAATTCCATATCCAAAAAAGTATCCCATAAATCAAATAATGTAGTATCTTATTACATAGTTTTTAAGATGGAATTTAAAAAAAAAAAATGTTAGTGCTTAAGCATAAAGGGTCAACGAAAGACATAATTAAGCGAAGAATCCTTAAGTCTGTTCACTTTATATAGCAAATCTGGATATATAGTGGAATTTTATACATGGGAGTGGAATGAACCAATTATATACGAAGGTGAAAAATATTTTACCTGGAATCTAATTGAGTAATGCGGTGGAAACTTGGATTCCAAGAACAGTTCTCAGTGCTTTATCCATAGAGTTGAGAAAGACTTCAACTGTAAAGAGAGAGAACTAGACTGCTAGAGAGATGGCTCGAATTATTAGTAAAGGTGCACGTTCTGTTTGAGAGAGAATATTTCGTTTGTTTGGAATTTGGAATTAGGCCGCCAGAGGCGGGACAGGGTGAGGTGAGATTAGGAGTATGACTATCCCATTCCTATTTCCAAACAAAAGTATCTGCATCAGGTGTGTAAGGTTGAATTTATTCAACCATTTTTTGGCTTTATTCTGTACTAAATTTGCTTGTATTTCAGCAATTAGATACCTTGTATATAGGTGGGAATCATGTAAGGGTTGTGTGTGAGAGATTGTGAAGAATTTAAGTGTGTGTGCAATTAAGAGGTTTCTCACGAGTGGTGACTCACTAGAAGGCCACATGTGTGAAGCATGTAGGAAGCTGAAAGGTCATGACAACTAGAGCACTACAGGACAAAAAGTATAGTCTAACTAGTTAGTTATTTCGCAATTGAAACTCGCAACTAGTCCCAGTCTTGAGTCAGTCGCTAGAACACCCTGTTTTGCAGAAAAATGACTTTTCATATTCCTTCTCATACCGTGCTATGAATACTCTTATACCCACAAAATGTTGAAAGCTTCTAGTGAGAATTTTGAGAGAGAAACCCTAGAGAAAACCAAGATTATCTCATCCACAATCTTAGACATTTGATTCTCCAAATTCCTCTATTCTCACTCTTTCTATTAACATACCCTTGAGAGATTTATTAGCCAAATCATTATCTCACCATACTCATATCTATGAGAAGGTTATTTGGTGCTTGGGAAGTAGTTCAGAGAGGACCAATTTATTTGGTTGATGCGATGGGCTTATCGCAGGATCCAGAAAGCTAAAAAAGGCATGGTTAGGCTTAACCTTGTTAGAGCAATAAGCTTGGAGAGCTTAGGTGCATTGGGTAGATTAGGCTTGGATGGTCTATTGCTATTCGTGTATCCCAACTTTATTCTTTAGTAGATTATTTCACCGCTTGGAAGGCGGCAGAGAGGTTTTTTGCCGAGTTCTTTAGTTTCCTCTTCAATAACACGTGCTAGTGTTATCCTTGTGTTTGCATCTCTCTAACCCTTACTCTTACCTTTGAATTGCTATTGTGTTGTGATTAATTATAGTTTAGAGTTGTTTATTTATTTGGGTATTGCTTGTACTTATCATTTCGTACATCTATTGTTTGAGTATAAGCTTATGTTGGTTATTTTGAAAAAAAGGGTCTAAACATTCACTAGTGTTTTATACACTAAGTGAGCTCTCAATTGGTATCAGAGCATGTACACTTTGTTAGATTTCTACATCCTTAGTGTGATCCTAGACCCCTTGTAGCTATGGATGAAGCTATGAAAAAAGAGATGTTGAATTGCGGTTCAAATGTTTGTGATAATGACTCTATGAGTTTCTTTCAAGATTGTTCTAATAATAAACTCCTAGAGTTATTAAAAACAAAGAAACATACTAGAATGTTTGTTCACATGCTAAAGTACCTTGAACAGAAGAACCGTGTCTTACACAATTGTCTATGTGAGTCAAATTCATTGATTGAGAAGTATAAAAGAAGAAATAAAATATTGTGTGACAAGGTTGATCATCTTAAAAAGAGAATTCAACTGAGTAAAAGAATAGAAAATGAAGATGATTTTCTTTTTAAAGGTCAAGAGTGCTTATCCCATGCTTACTTGTTTGTGCTCACCTCTTTGAAAGTGTTCAACTTTTGTTTATGGTATTTTGATAGTAGATGTTCTCGCCATATGACAGGAGATAAATCACTATTTAAGTCTCTCAAAGAGAAGGTTGGTGACTATGTGACATTTGGGTATAGAAGCCATGCTTAAGTTCTTGGCAAAAAGACAATTGAGATACTTGGGCTACTTCTTTTGAAAGATGTTCTATATATCAAAGGGCTTAAGGCAAATCTCTTGAGCATCGCTCAAATATGTGATGAAGACTTTCTTATTCAACTCTCAAAGAAGGGGTGTGTGATCATTAATGAAATAGGGATTCAAGTCTTGGAGGGATATAGGACTACTGACAATTGCTATGAAGTAGTTCCTACACCAAATATCTCTTGTAGGAGTGCCTGAGTCAACGTGTTGGACCTTCGGCATCAAGGATTCGGCCATGCAAACTTTAAACAAGTGGCGAAAGTGTCCAAACTTGAAACCGTTGTGGGGCTCCCGAAATTTGGAAAGGTGGAGAAGACCATTTCTGGTGCTTGTCAAATAGGGAAACAAACAAAGTCAAATCATCAAAAGGTGAATGTGATCTCTACACCACGCTACCTAGAGGTTTTTCATGTTGATTTAATGGGGCCCACAAGAACCGAAAGCCTAGGAGGAAAACGGTATATTATGGTCATTGTTGATAATTTCTTAAGATACACTTGGGTGGAATTTCTTAGAGAAAAATCAGAAGCTTGTGAGAATATGGAGAATCTTTGCAAGAGGCTTCAAAATGAGAAAGATGTACTAATCGCCAAGATAAGAAGTGACCATGGTAAGGAGTTTGAGAATGCTAGATTTGAGGCTTTTTGCGAGAAGAATGTGATCAAGAAAGAATTTTCAACTCTAAAAACTCCTCAAAAAAATGGGGTGGTGGAAAGGAAGAACCGGGTGATTCAAGAAATGGCAAGAGTTATGTTACTTTACAAACAAATTCCTTAAAAATTTTGGGGAGAAGCTGTGAACATCTCGTGTCACATTGGCAATAGAATATTCTTCCGAGCGAGAACAAAGAAGACCGCATTTGAAATTTGGAATGGGAAAAAGACAAAGGAGAAATACTTTCGAGTCTTTGGGAGTAAATGTTACATTCTAAATGATCGGGAGAAGCTTGGAAAATTTGATGCAAAAAGTGATGAAGGTATCTTTCTCAGATACTCAACCACTAGCCGAGCATATAGAGTCTTCAACAAGAGAACAAAGACAGTGAGGGAGTCCATCAATTTGGTGATTAATGATGCCATAACACAAGTAGCTATTGATGATGGTGGAGAAGGACCAAGCTCCAAAAAATCCACTGTTGAGGTTGAAGCCCAAGATGTTGAAATGGAAGAACAATCACCGAAAAAAGAATCTACTCCCATAAATTCTAGAATGGAGACAAGATCAATGCCTAGATTCTTAAGTCCTTTCACCCCTCCGGAAGTTCATCGTCCTATCTCTCAAAATGATGAAGTGTCCACCTCAAAGAAGCCATCTTCAAGAGTGATAAAAAATTATCCGGGAAGTAACATTATTGGGTCTTTAGATGAAGGTCTCCGTCTTAGGAAGGGAAGCACACTCCTTGCAAACCATGTAACTTATAATTGCTACCTTGCTTAATTGAGCCGAAAAGGGTAGAAGAATTCTTTTAAGATTAGTGGGTGGATTCAATGCATGAAGAGCTGAATCAATTTGTGAGGAATAATGTATGGAAACTTGTTCCAAGGCCTAAAGACGCTTGTGTCATTGGTACCAAATGGATCTTAAAAAATAAGACTGATGAAGACGATGAGATAATAACACTTCTTGCAAACCATGTAACTTATAATTGCTATCTTGCTCAATTTGAGCCAAAAAGGGTAGAAGAAGCCCTTCAAAATAAGAATTAGGTGGATTCAATGCACGATGACCTGAATCAATTTGTGAGGAATGATGTATGGGAACTTGTTTTAAGGCCTAAAGACGCTCATGCCATTGGTACCAAGTAGATATTCAAAAATAAGACCAATGAGGACGGTGAGATAATAAGGAATAAGTCTCGATTGGTGGCTCAAGGCTACACTTAAGTAGAAGGAGTAGACTTTGATGAATCCTTTGCTCCCATAGCTAGACTTGAGTCTATTCACATCCTTTTGTCAATCGCATGTACTATGGATTTTAAACTCTATCAAATGGATGTGAAATGTGCCTTTCTCAATGGGTACCTTAATGAAGAAGTCTTTGTTGAACAACCAAAAGGCTTCCAAGATCCTCACTTTTTGGATCATGTCTTGAGATTAAAGAAGGCATTCTATGGTTTGAAACAAGCACCTAGAGCATGGTACGATTGGCTCACAAATTATATTTTAGATAGAGGATTTAAGAGAGGATATGCCGACCGAACCTTATTTGCAAAGAAGGATGAGAACTACTTTCTTGTAGCATAACTGTACGTTGATGACATAGTATTTAGGGCCACCATAGACACTATTACTATAGAATTTTTTGAAGAAATGAAAAAAGAATTTGAAACGAGTATAGTGGAGGAACTTACATATTTCTTGGGTCTTCAAGTGAAACAAAGGAAGGACGCCATATTCATCTCTCAAGAAAAATATGCTCAAAATCTTGTCAAGAAGTTTGGATTAGATTCCAAAAAGCATGCCTCCACTCCCATGAGTTCATCCACTAAGCTTAGTCTTGACTATTCCAGGGTAGAAATGAGTCTAACCTCGCATTATTGGAAGTCTCATATATCTCACGGCAAGCAAGTCGGACATTGCATTTAGTGTGGGAGTTTGTGCTCGTTATCAAGCAGCCTTGGAGGAGTCTCATTTAAGAGTTGTAAAGAGAATCATACACTATATTAATGGCATTCCAGAGTATGGTCTATGGTACTCAAAAGACTCCAATGATTGTCTAGCCAGTTATTCGGATGCAGATTGGGCAGGCAATGTTGATGACCAAAAGAGCACTTCGGGCAAATGTTTCTATCTCAGAAACAATCTAGTATCATGGATGAGTAAGAAACAGAACTCGGTGTCTCTATCTACAGCTGAACCTGAGTATATAGTTGCTAGAAGTTGTTGTACACAACTTCTTTGGATGAAGAAACTCCTTTGTGACTATAAGATTCCTCAAGAAACGATGTGTGTGTTTTGTGACAACACTAGTGCCATAAATCTTTTCAAAAATCCTGTTCAGCAATTAAAGTCCAAGCACATAGTGATTCGCTATCACTTCATCCGTGATTTGGTGGAAGATAAAATCGTTTGTCTTGAATTCATTCACACAGACAGCCAAAATGTTGTCATCTTCACCAAACATCTCAATGGTCCACGCTTTGAATCGTTTCGTAAGACCATCGGTGTCGGTACCATTCTTTGAATCTCATATGTGTTGAGTGTTTTGCATATCTATCTTGATTTGGTCTCACTTAAGTAAAGCACACACTTCTTTGATGGTAACATGTTAGCATGTTTTTATTGTTTTTGTTGTTTTAAAAGCTCTGAATGTTTGTTTTATTTTTTATCAATCTTTACTTACTTTGTGTCAAAACTTCAAAAACACATAAAAAGTTAAAAATCCAAAAAGTTTGATCTACATTTTTGTGTATTGTCACACGCATGTTTTGCTTTGTACCTCCGTACAAATGACTTTGTGCATTTACGAGCTTAGCTTGTTCTTTATGCACTCATATCATTATGGGAAAAATCTTAACATTTATGTGACTATTGTAAATAGATCTTCAACTTTGTCGTGAATGATAAGTCAATAGTTTTGTTGATCATGAAACATGCATAAACTTGAGTCTATATATCTTCCCACTCTTTTTTGTTTTGCTCTATAGCTCAATAAATGTCAAATATCTCAAAAAGCGATAATGAGTTGCAAAAGCTGTTACACATTCTAGTATTTGACTAGGAAAAAGAAAAAGCGACTTGTTTTGAAGTGTATGGTTCCCAAAGAGCCAAAGGCTTGTTCATCAATTTGAAATATAAAAAATTTCAAGTATCGATCTTAAAATGAGATGTAATGAATTTTAAGAAGCCAAATGAAAAGTTTCAAAGTTATGTAATCAAGTTTGTGTGGGAGATCATATATATTCATTTCTATAATTGAGATTGGTCACTTTACTTAGTGCTAATTGTGTATATCTTAGTTGAGTTGATCATTGAAACTTAATATTAGACTAAGGACTATCTCACATTTGGTATCCACACACATCACACATGTCTATGCTTAATGAATGCTTTATTCATTTGTGTGATTGAACTTGATAAAATATGTTGTACATACTCAATCATATGTTAATCAAACACAAAGATTTTTGAGTATTTGAAGTGTTTTTGAAAAGTGCGTTTGTTTTGAAAAATTTCAAAAAATCCAAAAAAAAATTTCAACTCTGTTTTTGGCGACTCACTTGCGAGTCACGCCAGTCGTGAGCTTACTCAAAAGTTTTCGCGACTCTCTAGTGAGTGAATCCCCTGGTCACGAAAAACACTAAGAATACTTTTCAAAATTTCTGGGTTTTGGTCAATTTCAAGACTCAGTTATGCGACTATGACGCGAGCTTACATAGAAGCTTTCACGCCTCACTTGCGGGTAGGTCTCCCAATCGCTTTCAAAATTTTGTTCAAGGGATTTTGGCAACTCGTTTTCATGACTTACTCACGAGTCATCCCAGTCGTGAAAATCACGTATTTTGCACAAATAAGGTTAAATCTCAGACAGTTTTAAAAACTTTTCAGTTTCCCTCGCGTCACGTTCATAATACTTTTTCTTCTCCATCTCTCTTTCTCCCAAAACAGCTATTTTCACTCACAAAACCTCTATTTTCTTCTTCAATCCTTCATCAATCTTCAAGAAAAGGTATGGGTTTTCACCTATTTTCACTGTATTTCAAGTTTCTAACCCTAGTTTTCTTGGATTTTGTGTATATGTTGAGATGTTGAAATGTGGTTGTTGAATATGGTCTTGTTGATGTTTTGTTGAGTATGATATATGGGTTTTGTTTGTATAATGCCTTTTGTACATTTTTTCATGCTTGTTCTTCATTTTTATGTGTTGTCCTATGACTTGTGTTGTGTTGTGCATACCATGTTCATGATAAAATGTTTCTTAGGTGTTTTTGTGTGTATATTTGGACTCCATTGAGTACAAAGTTTGTGGGTATGATGATGTTTCTTTGATTTTGAAACATTAAATGATTATGTTTTCTTACACTTTGCCTTAATTTGCACACCTTTGCATATGATGCACACGCACACATGTTTGACATGTTGAGTGAATAATGCCAATGATTCTATCATGATGTGATCTTTACATGTCAATTTTCTTTTCAATTGTTCTTTAAATTCTAATTTTAGGATTTTAATTCAAAGTTTATGCTTTGGTACTAACTTGTTGCTAATCAAGTGTGTTGCCATTTGTTCTTCATCTTGCTCTTTCAATTACATGATCTTTGCTTGAAGATGTCTCCTTTCAAAAAGTAAGTTGTTAAAGGAGATAGCAGCAAAGGAAAAGAACCGATTATTGATCTCAGTAGCTTCTCCCCTAAGTCGAAGAAGACTTAATCTTCGACTAGAGTTTATGATGTCATTTGTTTCAGATCATATGCAGCTTATCAAGCATATTTGAATCACTTCAAGGGTACCCGTATGTTACTTGAAAGGGTTGTTGGGCAAGGGTCTCCTTGATATGAACATCCCAAGATGGTTTGCCTCCAAAGATTGGAACTACCTTTTGTCCAATCTTGAAGATCCTTATGAAGAGCTAGTGAAGGAATTTTATGCAAATGCCATCTTTGATGGGGATGAGCTAAGATGTTGGGTAAGGGGATAGGACTTCACGGTCACACCTTCATATCTTGCTATCATCCTGAATATCAACTGACCAGTGTTTGTCACACCACTGGTGTATGATGATTTGGATCTAGAACTTGATATGCTTTGGGATGATCTTGGAGAAAACTTGGAGGTCTCTCCTAATGGGAAATCAATCAGTGTGTCATCATTATCTCCTAAAATAAGGTTGCTTACTATTGTAATGTTTCATAATCTCTATCCTCTCTCAAGCACTAGGTACATAAATCTTGGATGGGCTCTATTTCTTCATGACTTGATCATTGATGAATAAATTGATATTTGTTCACACATCTTTCACATTTTGTGCAAGACTGCTGAGAGGACGCCTCAAGGAACTGCCTTCCTTTTTGTTGCCTCATTTTGGAAGATTTTAAAACTCAAAGGCGTACACACATCGAAAGATAAGTACCCTCAACCTATGCAAAGTCTAATCAACATTCTCACTCTTAATGCTATCGTTGGACACAATCAAAAGAATGTCAAGCAAGAGAGTCCTGCTCCTCAAGATGGTACAAGCTCTAGCTCACACTCCTATGGAAGAGAAGTTAGACAACATACTGGCATCTATGCAGCACCAAAGTGCTCGACCTAACATCTATCATGCACTCTTAACACACCCGATTTGACACAAAGTTCACCTCTCTTCAAACTCAATTGGATCAAATCCAAAGGAAGCTAGAAGAAGAAGACAACTAGCTATTCCATGACAAAAAGGGGGAGATGGTTTCATTTTAGGGGAAGAAAGCAATGGGAGGGGGAAAAAGAGCTAGATCAAAGGGGGAGCAATAAACTGAAGAGAGTAAGAGAAGCAACCTACAACAAGCCTTTACATTTTCTGTCTATTTACTTTTTAATGCTATTTCTAGTTTATGTTCATATTTCATGGATTATGTTATGTTTTATACTTGACAATATTTTATTTTGTACCTTTGTTATGTAGCTTAGTACTTTTAGTTAATATTATGCATTTTCTTTATTACTCCACTCTTGTGCCCATGCTAGATCTTGTATCCTTGATGCAATAACCTTAGTATTCTTGCATCGGTTTGAGTGTTAGACATGCAAATGATACTTTGCATTGAGTTTATCAGCTTGCATGTCCAAATGTTCATTCATCGTGTGAATGTTCATTGTGATCATTATTTATAGTGATTGTTCTTGTTTGGTTAAGCCATGTTTTATTGTCATATTCGTACTTGCTTGATTGCATTGTACTTGCTCCATATACATATCAAGATTTCTGCTTACATTGAACTTCTTGTGATATTGTTTTTAGGAAAACTTGTCTGTATGGTTCAAGAGCTGTACAAAATCTAGAATTAGGTGTGAGTGAGTTTTGACAACTGTTCCCAACTTATATTGTAAGTCTAGAGTCTGTTTTAGGGTTTTGTCACGGAATAGCCGAAGGGGGACATTGTAAGGTTGAATTTATTCAACCATTTGTTAACTTTATTTCGTACCAAATTTGCTTGTATTTTAGCAATTAGATACCCTGTATATAGGTGGAAATCATGTAAGAATTGTGTGAGAGAGAGAGAGCGAAGAATTCAAGTGTATGTGCAATCAAGAGGTTTCTCACAACTGGATCTCGCAAGTGACTCTCGAGTGGTGACTCGCCAAAAGGCCACACGTGTTGAAGCATGCAAGAAGTTAAAGGGTCATGACAGCTGAAGCGCTACAAGACAAAAAGTATAGTCTGGCTAGTCAGTTATTTCGCAACCGAAACTCGCAGCTAGTCCTAGTCACGAGTCAGTTGCTAAAACATCTTGTTTTGCAAAGAAATGACTTTTCACATTCCTTCTCATACCCTTCAATCCATACCCTTATACCCAAGAAATGTTGAGAGCTTCCAAAAAGAATTTTGAGTGAGAAACTCTAGAGAAAACCAAGATTGACTCATCTATAATCTTAGACATTTGATTCTCCAAATTCCTCTACTCTCACCCTCTCCATTGACATACTATGGAGAGGTTCATTAGCCAAATCCTTATCTCACCATACTAATATATGTAAGGAAGTTATTTAGTGCTTAGGAAGCAGTTTAGAGAGGACCAATTTATTTAGTTGATGCAATGGGCTTATTGCAAGATTCGAAAAGTGTAAGAAGACACAGTTACGCTTAACCTTGTTGGAGCAAGAAGCTTGGAGTGCTTAGGTGCATTGGGTAGATTAGGCTTGAAGGGTCTATTGCTATTCACTATGATGCACGGACACGGACACGGACACGGACACGACACGGACACGGACACGGCGATACAGCAATTTTTGAAAAACAAGGATACGACATGACATGGATACGGCAATTAAATAATTAATTAAATTATATATTTAGGCATATTTTTTAATATTTTTAGACATAAAATACATTTATGTCTAAAATTTAAATTATGTAAGAACTACAAATAAGCAAATTAACACCCAAAATAATACAATAATATACATAAAATTTTTAGAGTACAAACCAAAAGTTTAAAAGTTTTTTCACAATAGTTACATCTGAAAGTAACATTCCCACCACCAGAGACAGCTTTTTTAACTTAGAGGAGCAATTCCATCATTTGATTTTTCACTTTCAGCATTCATTTTAATAAATCACCTACAATATTTAAGTAATTTAACTTTAATAAATAAATAAAACTATAACATTAATATCTAACAAGTAACAATATTAACACATAATATAACAATATAACATTAATATCCCACTAACGTTATAAATAACACTTACTATTTAATAAGTGATGAGGCAGGCCAGTAAGTCACCCAAGTGCCAAACAGATGTCTATCGGACCTGAGAGACAGAGAGAGAGATACGCTTAGCTGGCCGATGTCCGGCGAGGGACAGAGGCAGCACAGCGGGCAAGGTTGGAGATGTGGGTTTCGGGCTTTAAATTTCTCCTTTCAGACTTTTGTTTTAGTGTATATCATGAGATCAACGGTTCCGGTGAATTGTGATTTTCCCTTTTTTTTTTTTTTTTTTTTTCACTGCTGGCGTGTAGCCGTGTCGGCAACGCGAAAAAAAAAAAAAAAAAAAAAAAAAAAAAAAACGACGCGTCTCGGACACCGGAGTCCGGCGAATCGCGCCCGTTCCGGTGTCCGATACGTGTCGGACACCGATACTTCGCCAGATTTGGCGTGTCCGTGCAACCCAGGCTATTCATGTATCTCAACTTTATTCTTTAGTGGATTATTTCACCGCTTAGAGGGTGGTAGAGAGGTTTTTCGCCGACTTCTTTGGTTTCCTCTTCGATAACACGTGCCAGTATTATCTTTGTGTTTGCATTTCTCTAACCCTTACTCTTGCCTTTTAATTGCTGCTATGTTGTGATTAATTATGGTTTAGAGTTGTTTATTTATTTGGGTATTGCTTGTACTTATCATTCTGCACATCTATTATTTGAGTATAAGCTTGTATTGGTTATTTTGAAAAAGGGGGTTTAGACATTCACTAGTGTTTTACACACTAAGTAAGCTCTCAAGGTAAATTGGGTCAGGGCGGAGTAGAGGTACTTTCTCATCTATAATAAGAGTATTAGCATTAGGCAATTTAGGCCCAATGCAATTTTTGTTAAGTTGATAATATTTTTTTTTAAATCCACTATTACTTTAACAAACCTATTAATATTTACAGACAACTAAACCATCTTTAATGCTTTTTTTTTTTTTTTTTCCTATTTAAATATAATTATTCACTGCACATTATTACAGACAACTACACGAAGAGCCGGCAATGGTCAAAGATCAAGTAATAATGGTAAGGAAGAAATCATTTTTAGTCTAATGAGGCAATGACCCAACTGATTGGGTCGAATCCAACCCCAATACCCCATCAATCTGGCTTGCTTTCCAGATCCATTTAGAATGTTTAATTCAAACAATGGCCATTTGGAGCTAGTCAGAAGCCATTTCTTTATCTTCATCTCAATAGCTATATATCTCATTTACCAATTAATGGTTTCAAAAAAAAATAAAAAATTTATTTCGAATTTAATAATTTTCCTATAGCAGGTGCCTTTTGCAGTAATTGTGACACATTACACATTTTTCCCCTACTAGGCTATTATGAACAAGCTAGAACAATCACTATAATCTCATCCACAAAGTTAAACAACTCATCACCCTTGCATGAAGATGCTGATTTGATTGGGGTGCTAAATCTTATAGATAATCATTTTCAATGGTCGGTGGTCCTAACTCCTACGTATCTGATTGAGGCAAATTTAGAAAATGTTTTAGTCAAAAACAAGAAGCCAAATTCTGCTGAGTGTTTTTTGTCTTGTTTTGGTTTTCTTATTTTTTTCAGATGGGTCCTACAATTTTTATTTTATTTTTTTAATATAAAGTGTGAAATTTAGAGAGGGTTTGGATACCGCTTAAATTTTTCACGTTTTGCGTTTTTCACGTTTTGCTCCTGTTTTTTTTTTTTGGGTTTTGCTGTGGGAGGACTAGAGATGCAGGCGCGCACTGTGTGCACACTGTTCATATACTTTTTAGCAATTTTTTATTAAAATGGGTCCCGCAGTACTATTTACACATTTAAAAATTATTTTGCTACAGTATTTTCAATTTTCAGTTTTCAGTAATAAGCTTTATCCAAACGGACCCTTAGAATGCAAAAGGTATCCTTATATTTTAAGGATTCTTGTTTTTGCTTCATAAAATTGAGAAATGGAAAATACATTCTCGATCATCACAAAATGCATTTCACACAGATTTATAGGAGTCCAAATCGTTAATCACCTAGCTTTTACCCAGTTTCCAAAGTCGAGGTGGAATTTGTCAATGTTCTAGATTAGAAATGGAAGATGTTGTTTGTTGCCCGAAAAAAAGGGTAGGTTGAAGTCGGTGGTGCATGAAATGAGGTTGGTGGGTGAGAGCTTAGGTGTTGTTTAATGAACACAGGAGGATAGGGGTTGATGAGTGGGAGACATGATCAAAAGGAGAGACTAAAATAGTATGAGGGTTTGAGTTGTGAAGTGTCAACGGATGTGTGATTTGCCCCCAACGTGGGAGAAGGTATTCAGCATCATGGTGATATATTAAATTTCTCTCACATGGGAGTGGTTGAGATAAAGGGAGAGACTAATATGGGATAAGGGTACGAGTTGTTGTGAAGTGTGAAAAGATGTATAGTTTGCCCCTTATGTGGGAGAAAGTATTTGGTGTTATGGTGGCATATCAAATCTCTCTCACATGGGAGTGGTGGAGATGAAAGGAAGAGGCTGATATGGTAAAAGGGTTTGAGTTGTTGTGAAGTGTGAGTAGACGCGTGGTTTGCCCCTTACATGAGAGAAGGTATTTTGTGTCACGGTGATATATCAAATCCACTACCATGTGAGAGATTTGATATATACCATGACATAAAATAAAAATTCCCTATGTGGTGGGGGGAGGGATAAAGAAAGAAGAGAAAACACAATAAGAGAGCGGGATTCAATATTCAAATTGTATGGGCAATATTGTAAAATATTCATAGAATGGTGAACATACAGCTCACCAAATGGAAGTTATAAGAAAACAACATGTTTACTTCAAGACAATGAGCATTGAATCCATATGGAGTATTCTTACATCCACCAAAAAATATAAAATAATACTTTCTAAATTTTTATTAATGAAAAAAATTAATTGCCTTTAGAGGTTACAATGCATCTAAATAGGAAAAGAAAGCCTAAGGTTGCTAGATGACCCATAGGAAACCTTAAAGTTCTCCTAGGAAAACTAGGAGACTCTTAAAGATCATAATTCATGTTAAAAATGAAATTAGACTAGAAACAATGGAAAATCACCAAAAAAAGACAAAATTGAAAAAATTGAAATCCAAGGACTCTATGAGACATCTATACTAGCTCATTCTATTTAAATAACAATAATGACTAATTAAATTCCTAATGACTGTAAGGTAGTGGGTTTTGATCCTTACAAAGGTCATCTTATTTAGCGTTGTTCCATTGTTGGTTCTAAAAATTTCTAGTAGTATTTTGCTACTTCTTGAACTTCTTGCATATAGATTTCTAACGGTCTCTCAATTCAAGAAAAGTTTGTGATATCTATTGTACATCACTTGCATATTATATTAAAACTGCAATATAAGAGTAAGATTATGCACGTAATCATATCACCACTTCCCATGCATACTTATTTTTTAAATGCATGTCTGAATGAAAATCACCCATTAATACTTTTAGTAGATACTAAACCAAATTCAACACAATAAAAATGTATATCATACATCAAATATATATATCATTCCTTTTAAAATATGTGTATCACATATTATGGAAATGATAAAACATTTATTAAATATATGAGATAATTCCCATATAGTTGATACGTTCAATATCTGCTGAGCAAAGCATCTGCATGTTCTTGAACAACCTTCCAAGCCATGATCACATGTCGTTCCTCTGTCAGGGTGGCACCTATAGCACACCGAATTATGTATACTCCATCAACCACAGTAGGACTCATGTAGACATGGCCTGACCTATTGATTGAGTCCAACAGCTTCTGGTTTAGCTCATTTACACGTTCCAAATCTAAGGCCTTCTCATCATGGTTAGCCACACCATTCTCATAAACTTTTTTAACATTTGGCTTAGGCAAAACCCTAAAGCAGACCAAAGCAAATTTTCTAGGCGCCACAACCTCAAACCTATTATCAAGCCTTACATGTTCTTCAAAAAGCTTGGCCATCTTAACATGGCTTCTTAAAAAGCACCTGAGGTTTGCCACGCCGTAGCTTCTGAGCACAAGCCACAATTTCATGGCTCGGAATCTTCAACTCAAGGTTATTTGCCAGTCTTTGTAGTCCACCACTTGCTTTGAATCGGTGGCCTTATTTCTCAAATACGCAGGATTTGTTGAGAGTGATTTTATCAAGGCGCTTGGATCCTTCACCCAAAGGCAGCAACAATCCAAAGTAGTAAAGAACCACTTATGTGCATTCAAAGTGAATGAATTTGCACCCTCAATGCCATCAATGAAATGCCGAAACTCTGGGCAAATGCAAGCACTTCCAGCATATGCGGCATCAACATGGACCCATATGCTATAATCTTTGGCTACTTCGCATAATGGCCCTATTGGATCAATGGCATTTGTTGAAGTTGTCCCAACTGTGGCACAAAGAAAGAATGGGACTTGTCCAGCTTGAACATCTGCTTGAACTACATCACGTAATGACTTTGGGCATAGCCCAAAAGAGGTTGACTTTGTTGTCTTGACAGCTCGGAAGTTCATTGGGTTGATTCCGGCAATTTTGGCTGCCTTTTGTATTGCACTATGCGTTTGGTCAGACCCATAAACCACCAACTTTTCCATCTTCTCTCTTCCAACTTGGCTTAGCATTTGATCCCTCGCTGCAGTTAGTGTACACAAAATGGCCTCACAAGTAGTCCCTTGCAATACACCTCCACCATTGCCAGAAAAGAGGAAAGACTTTGGTAGTTTAAGCATTTCACCAAGCCAGTCCATGACAATACACTCTAGTTCAGTTGCAGCAGGTGATGACATCCAATTGAATCCCACTACATTAAATCCAGTGCTAAGCATTTCTCCAAGAAAACCGGCAATGCTACTACTTGAAGGGAAGTAGGCAAAGTAGTTAGGACTTTGCCAGTGTGTGATCCCAGTCCTTTGGCATTTTTAATTTTGGGGGAAACAAATATAACCAGCACATTCATTCATTCTAGGATAGCACCAAAATTAAGGTTGCAGACACTAAGATTTAAGAATGCATAAGAATATCATGAATTATTCCAAGTGCTGACTACACCAGAATTCTAATCAGTAAACAGCCTCAATCATTTATGCCTCTAGTGTTACTTGGTCTGAGATTTTAGCTCTGTTCAAGTTCAGAGAACTATGGCTATTGGAACCAGGAATTGAGTTTAGTGGTACAAACTACAAACAGATCGAGGAAAACAAATTGTCAATGAATGAAAACTGAAAAGAGCTGTGTTGTTGTAACAGTATATTGATATTTGGATGGACTAGGATCTTAATAAGCACTTATCTCACTTGGGAACCACTATTGTTTAGGAGTGTTCCATTTATGCTTGAGGTCTTTCTTTGTTCTGGCTAGATCTGGTCCTGCAACTTCATTGCAGCATTTGTTTGGATGTAAGAGAATCACCAACAATACACAGTATAACTATGAGTGATGCTGCCATGAACATTGTAGCTCAACTAGCACTTTTGTTTCCAACAAACACGTCTAGAATTCAGATCCCCCTTCCACAACTATTGAATTATCTGTAAAAAAACCCTATGGGTGATGCTAGGAAACTACAAATTTCACTGAATAAACCTTACAAACTGATGAATCACCAATCATACAAAGGTAGTTCAGATGTTTATTTATTAGTTGTTGCAATGGCACAAATCACACATTCATTTTGTAAACCTTTTGTAGTAAAAGTAAATTTAGCATTTTCCTATAACTGTTTTCAGAGTCGTAAACGTTGTCAAGGCTTGCACTTTGGTTTTGAGTAATAAATTCATTCATTACAAAAATAAAAAATAAAAAATATTGCCCCTCAAACAAGATAGGAGAGCTACATAATAAATAAAAGAAACAGAACAAAAAAAAAAAAAAAAAAAAGAAAAAGAAAAAAAAAGGGACCCTTTAAAGCTCTAGAGGCTAGCAAATGAACAGTATATTTATTCAATGATCTAATAGTAGAAATTAAAGAAAAAATTGAGAGTAACATGGCCTCAAAATTTATGCATTTTTAGCAACCTCTCATATAAATTAACAGAAATGTGTGTTTTGAACTGCTACAGAAAAGAAATATATATAAATCATATAATGTAGTATCTTGTTACGTAGTGTTTAAGATGGAATCAGAAAAAAGGTTAGTGCCTAAGCATAAAGGGTCAACGAAACACATAATTATTTGAAGAATCCTTGAGTGTCTTCACTTTATAGAGCAAATCCTGATATATAGTGGAATTTCATAAATGGGAATTGAATGAACCAATAATATACAAAGGGTGAAAAATATTTTACCTGGAATCTAATTGAGTAAAGGAATGGAAGCTTGGATTCTGAGCACAGCTCTCAGTGCTTTTATCTACGGAGGTGAAAGAGACCCACAACTGTGCACAGAGAGAACGAGACTGAAGGACAGAAGAGTCAAATTATTTGATTTTTCTGCACGTTTTGTTTAAGAGAGAATATTTCGTTTTTTCTAAATTCGGAATTGTTTCATGTGTGAGATCCACAATTAGGTTGGCAGCCAAGGTCGAATCATGGGTGGCTCGTCTCCGCCCTATCCCAACTTTGGGACAAGCATATCTACACTTGGGGGTAGATTGGGTTTTGGGCGAGTAATAATATAAAAATGTTTGTTGATGAACAAATCCTAAGTAAGTGTATAGAGGAGCTGTTCAATCATTTGTTATTAATTTTTTTTTTTTTTTTTGGGTTGAAATGGTTAGTTTAGTGAGGCTAAAGCTAGTGTAAACTTCGCTATTAACAATACCACCAACACAATGATTGAAACCTTTATTTGTATCTTATCAAAAAAAAAAAAAAAAAAAAAAAGAAACCTTTATTTGTAGGCTTGTAGCATCCTCTTTCTCTGCATAATTGGTATGCTATTTTCATTTTTGTTCCTGAACAAATAATACTGTTAGCTTACAAAACAAGGTAGAATTAGACTCGGCAAAGTGCCAGTTTGGTTGGGCTTTTTGAAGCTAAAAGCTGGCTTTTTATAAAAAGTGGGCCAAAATTCCTGTTTGGTTGGAGTAAAAAAAAAAAAAATTGTTTTTGGGTTTGGTAAAGCAATGTTGTAGAAAATATAAAAATCATGAATACAAATTATTTTACAATTTTTTTTTCATAACTGTGATGTTATAGAGTATGTGGTGGAGAAAAAATTGTGGGTACTAGAACAATTCATTTACAAGATAAATGTTAATAAAATTTTATTTTACAAAGATTAATTTTAAATTAGTATTATAAAAATATTGTGACATTTTATTATATCTCTAAACTTTTTAAGTTAATACTATTTTTTTTAGAAAAAAAAAAATAGTACTATTGACAAAATATTTTTATAACAATTTCATAATAAAGTTTACGTAGTAAGTTATTATTAGTTCTCATCTAGACCTACTAGTGACATTTTTTTTTCTTATCATTAACAACTTGTTATATAGACTTTATTGTGAAATTTTTGTGAAAATATCGTGTCCATAACTTGCATTAAAAGAGGTAATTAAAACAAAGAATTCTCTTTATATAGATATTGTCCTTTTTAATAATTTACTCCTCAAACTGCCACTTTTATAAATGCTAGTCAAACACTCAGCTTTTTCAAAAAGTATTTTTTAACAGCTTTTATCAAACACTCAGCTTTTTAAAAAAGCACTTTTTCATTATACACTTTTTGAAAACTCAACTTTTTCATTATGCACTTTTTCAAAAAGCCCAACCAAACTCACCCAAAATTGAACACAGGCTAGTTAATTCGCCTGAACTCGAACCAAATAATAATAATAATAATTGTGAGGGCAGAAACGTAGAAATGGCTATGTGGGCCTTGGGTCTGGTCCGAGGGCACCGTTCCGCCCAAGAAGCCACGAGAAGGGAGGAGATTACCAAAACCCAAAGGCCTAGGGGCCCCTCGATCAGGTCACAGCCCGCTTGGTAGTGTCCGAGGAGAGCATGACCTCGGATAACAGAGGCATGGGTCGAGAGACGCGACATGGCACCCATGGAGGAGCTGCTGAAGCTCAGTAAGTCGCACGGAATTCCCACGGGATGCCGAGGATGAGGGCAAGTGGAGCTTGCGCAGCATAAAGCTGCTGCCACTGCATTAAAGGCCTCCCACCTACCCGCCTAGCCACATTAATGGAGAAATGACTTCTGAGGGGACAGTGGTCAGCCTTATAAGCATAGGGGAGCGTTTTTTGGGAAAAGACAGGTGGGAACCAGAGATGGGGAGTATAAATAGAGAAGGAGAAACCGCTAGAAAGGGGGATCCAGATTTTCTCGAAGGGAAGAAGAAGACTCACTCTCTCTTTCCTCCTAGATAACAGAAGGAAGGCCTGGATATAAGCTTTTCGGCCCACGTCCGAGGAGAGGCAAAGACGCAACCTCAACTCCTAGCACGCCAGCAGCGGACCTAACCCTTGCCCATAGCCTTCCAGAGCCCCAAGAAGTCTAGGCTTTAAGCCCATTTTCTACAAATTCTATTGTAAAGGCTACTTGGGCCGGCCCGGTCATGCATTTGGGCCGAAGGCCTACTTTGTGCCCTTACAATTGGTGCCGTCTGTGGGAAGCCTTGACAAAAGGGACAGGAAGTATCATGGAAGGTTCGGGTTCACGTCATGCGGAGTCCAGGGGGTCCCAGCACGATGACCAATTTGCACGATTAGAGCGGGAGGGAGAGCGCGAAGCCAGCGTGCGCACTGAACATACGAGCGGGAGGAGCCATGCACGCGATGGAAGTAGAACCTCCCGCGAAAAAATCGTTGAGACCCTGCAAAGGGAGATTGACCATCTGAGGAGGAAGCTGCACCGGGAGAAACGAAGACGCGTGCCATCCCCTTCAGACCATTCCTCAGAGGATGCTAGCAGTGGCTCCGACAGTTTTAGGTCGAGGACCCCCCCTGGCGAGTCCTCTTCCCAGGAGGACGAACACCATCGCCAACCTAAAGGTAAGAGGGCGTCCTCCCGTGGCCTGGCCAACAATGCACTGAGCAGGACGCTCCTTCAGATTTCCAAGTCACCCTTCACTCGGAGGATTGAGAAGGGAAAACTTCCAAGGCGGTTCACCCAGCCAGCCTTCACGATTTACAACGGAAGGACGGACCCAGTAGAACACGTGAGCCACTTTAGCCAAAGGATGACCGTGCACTCGAAGAATGAGACCCTGATGTGCAAGGTCTTCCCTTCCAGCCTCGGACCCGTTGCGATGAGATGGTTCAACAGCCTGAGGGCGGGCTCTGTCGATTCCTTCACGGAGCTCACCAGGGCCTTCGGCTCGCGGTTCATCACATGCAGTAGGGTCCCTCGGCCTTTAGACTCGCTGTTGTCCATGGCCATGAGGGAGGGGGAGACCCTCAGGGCATATACCGACAGATACTGGGAGATGTACAACGAGATTGATGGGGACTTCGACGAAATTGCCATAAGTACCTTCAAGGTCGGCCTTCCAAACGAGCATGACTTGAGGAAGTCGCTGACCAGGAGGCCTGTCAAGAGCGTGCGTCGCCTCATGGATCGCATTGATGAGTACACGCGGGTGGAGGAGGATTAATTGCAAGTGAAGGCCAGGGCGAAGGTTATTCCTCAAGAGAGGAGGGATTTCAGGTCGGACAGGTACAACAACAGCAGGCCGAGGAGGGAGTTCGTCGGGCAACCTCGTCAGGTGACAACACAGATGGTCGGCGTTGTATTCCGCGAACCCATACAGCGGGTTTTTGAGAAAATCCACCACGAGCCCTACTTTAGGTGGCTCAGCAAAATGACAGGTGATCCCGCGAAGCGTAACCAGAACCTCCACTGCCAATACCATCAAGAGAACGGTCACACGACTGAGAACTGCAAGAGCCTACGGTACTACCTAGAACAGTTGACGAAGGAGGGAAAGTTGAGACAGTTCGTGCACCAGCACAAGGGTCAGAGAGAACACCCTGGGCTGGCGAGCCAGGGCCACCATGCCTCAAGGCCTCCTCTGGGAACCATCAACGTCATTCTTGCTGCCCCTGGAAGGACCTGCTCGTGCCCTTCCAGGGTGATGACCATGGCGCGAGCCCATGCTGAGGGCTCTGGCTCCGAGCCGAAAAGGACCAAGGGCAATGAGCCGCCCACACTAGCCTTCTCGGACGCGAACAAGGAAGGGACCATCCAGCCCCACGATGATGCCCTAGTCATAATGCTAAGGATCGAAGGTTACGATGTAAAGAGGGTAATGGTGGACCAAGGAAGCGGCGCAGATATCATGTACCCCGACCTATACAAGGGACTGAACCTGAGGGAAGAGGACCTCTCGGCGTACGACTCACTACTCATAAGCTTCAAAGGAGAGGTAGTGATCCCCAAAGGGCAGATCAGGTTGCTTGTACAGTCAGGTCCAGCAGTGGTGGAAGTGGACTTCATCGTGGTGGACGCCTACTCCCCTTACACGGCCATTGTGGGGAGGCCTTGGCTGCACGCCCTCGGGGCTGTCTCCTCCACTCTTCACGCCAAGGTGAAGTTCCCTTTCGGCGGCCAAGTCGAGGAAATTATTGGGAGTCAGACCGCAGCAAAATCGTGCCTGACCGTCGCAGTTTTGCGCAATCCGGACCCCGAACCCTCGGCTCTGGTTGCGCCGACCTCATAGCAATTAGCCTCTTTTGCCACCACTGGAGGGACAGTGGCAGAAGAGCCCACGTGTGAGGGGTTAGACAGGGTCATCGTAGACAACGACCCAGAGAGGTTCTTCCAGATCGGGGCTCAGCTGCCGACCGAAGAAAGGGAAGAGTTGGTCGCGTTCCTGAGAGGGAACCTCGACGTGTTTACATGGGACGAGCATGAGATGCCTAGAATCGACCCAAACTTCATATGCCACCATCTGAATGTTAACCCGGTGGCAGTGCCGAAGAAGTAACCTCCTCGGCGCTCTTCCGCGGAGCACTCCGAGGTTGTGAAGTAGGAGGTCATTAAGCTCAAAAGGGCTGGGGCTATCAAAGAAGTGTTCTATCCCAAATGGTTGGCACACACAGTTATGGTGAAGAAGAAGAGCGGGAAGTGGAGAGTGTGCATAGACTTCACGGACCTCAACAAAGCCTGTCCTAAGGACCATTTCCCGATGCCCCGCATAGATCAACTAGTAGATGCGACGGTTGGCCACCCTCGTATGAGTTTTCTGGACGCTTTTCAGGGGTACCACCAGATACCTTTGGCTTTAGAGGACAAGGAGAAAACTACTTTCGTGACCCCTACCGGCAACTACCATTACAAGGTGATGCCCTTCGGTCTGAAATACGCAGGGGCTACCTATCAGAGGATGATGACCCGGATGGTCGAGGAACAATTGGGAAAAACCGTCGAGGTATATGTGGACGACATGGTTATAAAGAGCAAGGCCATATCGGCCCATATGGCCGACCTGGATAGCACGTTCCAGACTTTACGGAAGCATAAATTACAACTGAATGCCTCCAAATGCTCCTGCGGAGTGGGGTCTAGTAAATTCCTTGGCTACATGCTTACTCACAGAGGTATTGAGGCCAACCCCGAACATATCTCCGCAATCTGTAACCTGCAACCACCTCGGAACCCGAAGAAGGTCCAGAAGCTGGCCGGAATGACGGCTACCCTCAGTAGGTTCATCTCTCGATCTGCGGACAGATGCCGACCCTTCTTCCAGCTGCTGAACAAGTGGAAGGGATTCGAATGGACGAAGGAGTGCTCCTCGGCCTTCAAGCAGCTGAAGGAATACCTCTCTTAGCCACTCGTTATGTCCCGCCCTGATCCAGACGAAGTGCTGTTGGCCTACCTAGCCGTGGCCGCCCACGCCGTTAGCCTGGTTCTGATACGGGATGACAACGGTATACAAAGGCCGGTCTATTACGTGAGTAAGTCCTTGCAGGAGGCCGAGGTCCGGTACTTACCGTTGGAAAAGGCGGTCCTGGCCATAGTGAACGCGACGCACCGGCTCCCGCACTATTTTCAATCTCATACGATCGTCGTGTTGACCCAACTCCCGCTTAAGTCCGTACTGCGGAGTGCTGACCATTCCAGCAGAATCACCAAGTGGGGAACCTTTTTGGGGGCTTTCGACATCAAGTACCTACCTCGTGCATCTGTGAAGGGGCAAGTCTTGGCCGACCTGGTGGCAGAGTTCACCGAGCCTTCCCTGGAGGAAAACTTAAGGGAATGTAGATTGGGGGAAAGGCAAGTTGGCATGGCCTCGTGCGAGAAGCCCCCGGTATGGGAAGCTTACGTAGACGGAGCCTCTAACTAGAGAGGTTCGGGCCCTGGGATAGTCTTGGTATCTCCGGACGGGGTCGTCATTGAAAAGTCTCTGAGGTTAGCGTTCCCAGCTACCAATAATGAGGCCGAATATGAAGCCTTGCTGGTGGGAATGGACATGGTTCAGAGAATGGGGGGAAAGGCGATGCGAGCATTCTCGGACTCGCAGCTAGTGGTCGCCCAAGTGGCAGGGAATTTGGAGGCCAGGGAACTGAGAATGCAAACGTATTTAGCCCGCGCCAAGCAACTGCAGGCCAGCTTCGAGTCCTTCGCATTGTCATATATCTCCAGAAGCGGAAACACCCATGCAGATTCGCAGGCCACACTGGCAACCTCCTCGGCGAATGGCCTTCCTTGGATCATTCTTGTTGAGGATCTGCTCAGGCTAGCTGGCCCGGCAACCCGGGCCATCCGGGTCCAACAAGTCAGAGCGGGGCCCAGCTAGATGGACCCCATAGTGTCTTTCCTTCAACACGACACACTGCCGGATGAGAAGTTTGAGGCCGACAGGATCCGTAGGAAAGCTCCTCGGTTCTGGCTGTCTGGGGACAAGAAACTCTATAAACGCTCGTTTTTGGGGCCCTACCTATTATGTGTGCACCCGGAGGAGACGGAGCAGCTCTTGAAGGAGTTGCATGAGGGCATTTATGGTAGTCATACGGGCGGGAGGTCGCTGGCTCATAGGGCCTTCACACAGGGGTACTGGTGGCCGAATATGCAAAGGGAGGCACAGGAGTACGCTAGGAAATGCGATTAATGTCAGAGGTTTGCCCCCAACATTCACCAGCCTGGCGGGGTCCTCAATCCGTTGGTTAGCCTTTGGCCGTTTGCGCAGTGGGTCTTGGACATAGTGGGACCGTTCCCGAGGGCAGCGGGCAACAAGTGGTGGCTGCTAGTCGGGACAGACTATTTCACTAAGTGAGTGGAGGCCGAGCCACTCTCGAACATCCGGGACGTAGACGCAAAAAGATTTGTATGGAAGAACATCATTACCAGATTTGGGATCCCACGTACGCTAATCTCTGACAATGGGCTGTAGTTCGACAGCAAAGCCTTCAAGAAGTACTGTGGGGACTTCGGCATCACAAACGGGTACTCCACTCCAGCCTACCCGTAGGGGAACGGGCAAGCCGAAGCGGTCAACAAGTCGATAGTCAATAGGCTCAAGAAAAGACTGGATGACGCGAAAGGCAGATGGGTGGATGAGGTACCACATGTGTTGTGGACTTACCGAACCACGCCGAGAAGGTCCACTGGGGAGGCCCCTTTCGCAATGATGTATGGCGCCGAGGCCGTGATCCCGGTGGAGATGGGGTTCTCGACGATGAGGGCGCAGTCTTTCACCTCAGACGCAAATAACAACATACTGCTGAAGGGGCTAGACTTGGTGGAAGAGAGGCGGGAAAACGCTATGGTTAGGTTAGCTTGCTACCAACAGAAGCTCAAGCGGGGGTACGACTCCTGCGTGCGATCCAGGCCTCTCGCTCTGGGGGACCTGGTTTTGAAAAAAGTCGTCGGGATGGCTAGGGATCCATCGTGGGGAAAATTGGGACCAAACTGGGAGGGACCCTACCGCGTAACCTCCGTGGCTGACGTGGGCTCATATTATCTAGCTAACTTGGAGAACAAACTTGTAAAAAGACCCTGGAATGTAAATAATCTTCGAAGGTATTACCACTAATGAAAGGCATGCCTGCTCTGTATTCGGATATCATTGTGTTATACTGATTGTTAATACTATAATCTCTATCACTTTTTATTAAATGTTAATGTCAACCTAGGCTAAGCCAGGTCCTCGGACCTTCTGCCTTGGGAAAATTTAATATACAATCAATTCTTTTTAAGTGTTAATGTCAACTGGGGCTAAGCTAGGTCCTCAGACCTTCTGCCTTAGGAAAATTTAACACGCATATCACTTTTTATTAAATGTTAATGTCAACCTAGGCTAAGCCAGGTCCTCGGACCTTCTGCCTTGGGAAAATTTAACATACAATCAATTCTTTTTAAGTGTTAATGTCAACTGGGGCTAAGCCAGGTCCTCAGACCTTCTGCCTTAGGAAAATTTAACACACATATCACTTTTTATTAAATGTTAATGTCAACCTAGGCTAAGCCAGGTCCTCGGACCTTCTGCCTTTGGAAAATTTAACATACAATCAAATCTTTTTAAGTGTTAATGTCAACTGGGGCTAAGCCAGGTCCTCAGACCTTTTGCCTTAGGAAAATTTAACACGCATATCACTTTTTATTAAATGTTAATGTCAACCTAGGCTAAACCAGGTCCTCGGACCTTCTACCTTGGGAAAATTTAACATACAATCAATTCTTTTTAAGTGTTAATGTCAACTGGGACTAAGCCAGGTCCTCAGACCTTCTGCCTTAGGAAAATTTAACACGCATATCACTTTTTATTAAATGTTAATGTCAACCTAGGTTAAGTCAGGTTCTCGAACCTTCTGTCTTGGGAAAATTTAACATACAATCAATTCTTTTTAAGTGTTAATGTCAACTGGGGCTAAGCCAGGTCCTCAGACCTTCTGCCTTAGGAAAATTTAACATGCATATCACTTTTTATTAAATGTTAATGTCAACCTAGGCTAAGCCAGGTCCTCGGACCTTCTGCCTTGGGAAAATTTAACATATAATCAATTCTTTTTAAGTGTTAATGTCAACTAGGGCTAAGCCAGGTCCTCAGACCTTCTGCCTTAGGAAAATTTAATACGCATATCACTTTTTTTTAAATGTTAATGTCAACCTAGGCTAAGCCAGGTCCTCGGACCTTCTGCCTTGGGAAAATTTAACATACAATCAATTCTTTTTAAGTGTTAATGTCAACTGGGGCTAAGCCAAGTCCTCAGACCTTCTGCCTTAGGAAAATTTAACACGCATATCACTTTTTATTAATTGTTAATGTCAATTTTATTCACTAAGTGTTGGTGTCAACTTTGTCTAGCCTTGGTTAAGCCTCAACACGGATCAATTTTTATCTAAGTGTCAGTGTCACACTTATTCTCTTTAAGTACTGGGGCCGACCTATGCTACGCCAAATCCTCAGACATTCTGCCATGGGTAAACTTCACACTCAACACTTTTCTAGCCTCTCATTAGATAAATTTGAGGCACATTTTGCCTCTCTTTAGCACGCAAGTCCTTAGCACGTTCTCATTTTTTATCTAACTGTTGACGAAAGCCTAGGTCACGCTAGAACCTCGGATCAACTGCTTTGAAAGAGCTGACGTACTAATGCCTTTTTTTTTTAACTAAGTCTTAACACTTTGGCTAAAATCTCTTGCGCAAACGGAGGAAACTTATCTTAAATTCTCACATGCAAAGCAACTACTCGTAAGGAAACTGGAAATAAAAATAGTTCATGATCATCAATGAGATAGTTACAGATAAAATGCTAAAGACTGTCACAAAAGAAATTGAAACAAGAATGTCCTCTAAACAAAAACAAAAGAACTCCTGCGGAAAACAGGAAAGAGACTGGCAGCTCAAGCCTTGGCTGTCGGTGGGAGATCCTCCTTAGGCGCTTCACCGTCCAGGATGACTTGGTCCCCTGCTCCTCTTGCCTCTAGTGGAGGGCCGCCTTGGCCGCCTTGCTGGCCTTGGCCCTCTTCGGCTTGCTCTCCCGAGGGAACCACCTGGCCAGGATCTGAGGAGGCGGAAGGAAGGGCTAGGGCCACAAAAGAAGTGGGGGTGGCCACGGCGGGAGGAGCATCGAACTCGCGGATATCCGGGGGATACCACACGTTCTCGACCCTCCTCAATTCGGAGGAAGAGGGGGCGCCCGCTACGTTGAGGGCTTCCGACCAGACCTGGCGACAGTATTCCCTGCACAGGTCCGCCAGCTCCTCAACTAGGTGGGTTTCCGTCTCCTCGACCCCCCTTTGGAAAGAGGCCGCTGCAGCAGCAACCTCGGCTTCCTTAGCAGCGTGGGCCTCTTCCCTCGCCCTCGCCAGCTCTTCCTTTAGAGCGGCGTTGTCTTCCTTCGCCTTCGTGAGGTCCTCCCTGCAGCCTCGCTGCTCCTTCCGTTGGGCCTCGGCTTGAGTGGTGAGATTTTTGAGGCCAGCCTCGACGCTCTGCTTCGCCTGCTCCTTTGTCGTTAGCCTCTTGCCGAGCTTGACATTTTCAGCCTCGGCAAGGGTGAGGGCTTTCTCCGTCTCCACCCGGATGCTGAGCTTAGTGGAGGCCTTCTTCCGGGCGTCCTCCACCCACTTCTCAGCCACAGCGACCTCCTGGATAGCCTGTATGCCCGCGAAAAGCATAAGTAGGAGAGTACATATGTTCGAGACTGGCATAAGCAAGCCAAGGCAGATCGAAGCATACCAGTCCCAAATCTCTCTTCAGAGAGAGGAACAGCTGCTGCTGCTGCTGCATCTGCTCTAGGGCCTCCATGTCCTTGGGGAGGAGTAAGGGCTTTTCGAGGGCCTCGGCAAGATACAGGGAGTGCCCCTTTTGGTACTCCCTTATGCTGGCGCGTTCGGGGATGGGGGTCCCGTCCAGCTCCAGCGCTGGGGACCAAAAGGCTTGGGCTTGGCGCGCCTCGGCCAGTGGTTGGCTCTCCCCACTCTCCATTAAGTGGGCCCGCGGCCTGCCCTTGGCGGTCCTTTGTTGTTGTTGTTGTTGCTGTTGTTATTGTTGGTGTTGGTGATGTTGCTGCTGTTTGAGCTTCTTTTGACGAGCCTCCTCGGCTTCATCTTATTCCTTCTTCCTCTTCTTCTTGATGTCAGCCGCGTGAACCTTGGGCTCGGCCAGAGGAAGAGGGGAAGGGGGAAGTTGGGGGGGGGGAGATGAGACCCGGTGGCACCCTTCTTAGCCACTTACGCGCCTCGCGCGCCCATGAGGGATCGCAGGCTGTTCATGTCTTCCTCCTCGGTGCTACTGTCGACCTTGGAGATTATCAGGCCTTTTATACCCGAACACTGGATGGCCTCGTCGTCCGAGACCTCGACGACGTCGTCCTCTCCCTCGACAGCAACTTTTGGAGGCCGAACCGAGACCGGCACTGTGCACACTAGGGGGCTGTACAATATCACCGAAGGGTCGTCGGGCAAGTCGCGTGGGTTAAGGAAGTTGGGCTTCGTGACGTCTATTCACCTCCGCCTCTTATCACAGGCAATGATCACGTCCTCGACCTCCCCAAAGATGGTGGACAGTGGCTCGTACCCCAAGATCAAGTGGGCGGCCCTCACTTGCAGATCCTCGTGCACGAACACCTCGGATCTTAGCACCCTGTTTAGGTCTCGGACGTTGACGTCGCCGAGGCTAGGAGAAACTTGCTGCTTGTCTGCGAAAAAGACATCCAAAGGAGGGATCACGATTAGATTCGACAACAAAAATAGGCAGCAAAGACAACACACCATAAATTCCCAAAGGCGAAGGTAAAGGAACTAAAGCATAAATAAAAGCCCAAAACCCAAGGCAACCACACCTGGTTTTCCCTTTTGGATAGGGCAGTGGATTCCGTCGTGCCATCTCCCAAAGGCGACAACATAGTCATCCTTCATTCCTTTATTAGACTTGGGGAGACACGATATGAGCCTAACGACACTTGACCGGGACTTGAGGTAGTACCCTACGGTCTTAAGTGGGTGGCACTCGTACATGTAGACCACATCCCACCATGTAAGGTTCAGACCCATCTGCTCGTTTAGAGCGTCCACACTCCCTAGTATCCTAAACACGTTGGGCGTGCATTGGTCAGGACACAACTGGTGGTTGCGAAGGTACTCCCTGGTGATAGGACCCATGGGAAGGGTCATGCCACCCTCCAAGAAGGCGATGATGGGAATAACCACCTGCCCGTCCCCCCTAAAGTCAGCCACCACCTCAGGCGGGCAATATTTAAGTCCCACTTCCGGGGGAATATGGTACTTGGCTCGGAATCCCTCCATACCGGATTCAGAGTCCACTAGACACTTAAACCTACCCATGTGACCCAGATTAAGGTGTAAACCTAGAGGGGAAGGGAAAAATCAACTACCAAGGAGAAAAAGGCTAAGGGAATGAGAACTTACGAAGAAAGAGGGACACGACTCTGAGAATGCTTCTGGAGAGGAAATGAGAGAATACGCTTCCAGGGGCGTGATTGCTTTTGAGAATGAAGGTTGGATGCGCGACTTCCTAAGCGTTTAGGGATTTAGAGAAGCGAACATTTATGAAGCCTGTCCCGCGCGAACTTTCGGGAGGAATCAGAGCCACACGATCCTCATCTCATCGTCCAACGTGCGCGACAGGGAGTTACTCAGAGCATTTAATGCCAGCGCTGGGCGTTACGAAGCGGTACGAGACATCCCAGAAGGCGCGGGGGAAACTCCGCACGTGCTACGCTTAAGGGGTCACGTGAGAATAGAGCTCGTGGGTCAAAAACTCATTCCTCCTCTCGGATCGAGGTCAAATGAATTTTTGTGGGGCTATTATGGTGGCAGAAACATAGAAATGGCTATGTGGGCCTTGGGCCTGGTCCGAGGGCATCGTTCCGCCCAAGAAGCCACGAGAAGGGAGGAGATTACCAAAACCCAAAGGCCCAAGGGCCCCTCGATCAGGTCACAGCCCGCTTGGTAGTGTCCGAGGAGAGCATGGCCTCGGATAACAGAGGCATGGGCCGAGAGACGCGACATGGCACCCATGGAGGAGCTGTTGAAGCTCAGTAAGTCGCACGGAATTCCCACGGGATGCCGAGGATGAGGGCAAGTGGAGCGTGCGCAGCATAAAGCTGCTGCCACCGTATTAAAGGCCTTCCACCTACCCGCCTACCGCATTAATGGAGAAATGACTTCTGAGGGGACGGTGGTCAACCTTATAAGCATAGGGGAGCGTTTTCAGGGAAAAGACAGGTGGGAACCAGAGATGGGGAGTATAAATAGAGAAGGAGGAACCGCTAGAAAGAGGGATCCGAATTTTCTCGAAGGGAAGAAGAAGACTCACTCTCTCTCTCCTCCCAAATAACAGACGGAAGGCCTGGATATAAGTTTCTCGACCCACGTCCGAAGAGAGGCAAAGACGCAACCTCAACTCCTAGCACGCCAGCAGCGGACCTAACCTTTGCCCATAGCCTTCCAGAGCCCCAAGAAGTCTAGACTTTAAGCCCATTCTCTACAAATTCTATTGTAAAGGCTACTTGGGCCGGCCCGGTCACACATTTCGGCCTACTTTGTGCCCTTACAATAATAATAATAATAATAATAATAATTAGGTACTGTTAGTAGGAAATTAGGGACAAGCAACCCATTTTGTCTTGATAAGTTTCTAACTAGTACCCAATTATGACCCTATCTAGCATGGTCGAACTTGTATCGGTACCCAACCTGACCCATTCATCAAGTCAATTTTATTTGTAAGTTCATTATAAATTTTCTTCCTATTACTTTTTTAATTTTTTTGAGAATCACTACAAAAAAATCGTCTTATCCTAGCGTTTTTTTTTCCGGCGCTTTTAAAACCGCCATAATAGATAAGCCTGTACTAGTGCTTTTTGAAAGCACTGGTATAGGAAACCCTATTATAGTAGCTCAAAACCGACACTTTACAAATCTCTGCAATAGGAGGCCTATAGTGGTGGTTTTCAAAATCGCTGGTACAGGAAGCCATATTGTGCTGGAATAGGGTTATTGATTTCCTTTCTATGAAAGGCCTAAAAATTACCAAAATATCCCCAAAACTCAAAAAAGTGACCAAAATACCCCCAAAGTCCAAAAAATAACCAAAATACCCCCAAAACCTTGAAATTACCAAAATACCCCTAAAGTCCAAAAAATGACTAAAATACCTCCGAATCTAAAAGATGACCAAAACAAGTCAAAAACCTAAAAATTACCAAAATACCCCTGATGTGCAAATAATGACCAAAATACACCCCGAAACCTAAAAAAAGACCAAAATACCACGAAACCTAAAAAATGGCTAAAATAACCCCGAAGCCTAAAAATTGATCAAAATAACCTTGAAACCTAAAAATAACCAAAATAACCAAAATAACCCCCAGAACCTAAAAAATGACCAAAATAACCTTGAAGCCTAAAAATTGACAAAAATAATCCCGAAACCTAAAAGTAACCAAAATACCCCTCTAAAATTATAAAATGACCAAAATACCCCCCCTAAACCTTAAAAATGACCAGAATACCCCTTCAATCTAAGAAATGACCAGAATACCCTCAAACTTATAAAGTGACAAAAATACCCCTAAACCTTTGAAATGACCCAAATAAACCAAAAACCTAAAAAATGGCCACAAATAGCCTGAAACCTATAAAATTACCAAAATACCCTGAAACCCTTAAAATGACCAAAATACCTCTAAACCTATAAAATGACCAAAATACCCCTCAAAATATCTATTATGACCAACATTGATGTTCTTCCTATTACTTTGTTTCTTCAACTGACATATTATATTTTATTCTTAAAGTATATATATTGTACAAGTCAGTGTTATTTATTTATTTTAACTTTTTAAGTTATTTATAGAGGTTTAAAACCTATGTTGTGTATCTAAGAATTAGACCCTTTGTATATAGACCATTGTTAGTCTTTTTAAAACCTTTTCCTCTCTCCCCTTGTGTGTGTGTGTGTGTGTTAAAATACTTAGTATTCTAAAAAAAAAAAAAAGTTACTTGTGTATTTACAATTTTTTAAAAGGATAATTTTTTTTTTAGTATAACTATAACTTTACCAACTTTCCTCAAAATTTTAATCTAAAAATACAATTATTTTTTAGATGATTTAACTTTATTTAATGTTTCATGTATAACATGTTTTCTTTTCTTCTTTTGTGGAATTGTTAGACTATTAGACAATTAGAATTAATTATTTGACTATAACTTAATGATTTATTTTTAATGAACTATTATCATATACTTTTTCTCCTTTTACTTGCACCGAAACAAGTACATTTAAAAAAAAAAAAAAAAAGTAGTTATGATTTAATTTAGGTAAGGTGCAATACATGCGGAATCAATGCTGAAATTTAATTTTCAAATTGATTTTGGTATTGAAAGAGAGAGAATGTTTGATTTGTAACTAGCGTTGATAATTTACCATATTGGAGATTGGCCTATAAAGTATAAAATCAAATAACTCAATATGTTCGGCTTTCTTTTTTATTTTTATTTTTTAGTTAGCATCTTAGGCAGTGGCCTAAGTGGACTTGCCCAAGAGCCGGCAATGGTCAAAGGGCAGGTAAGAATGATAGGGAAATAATCGTTATTAGTCTAAAAAGAGGCAATGACCCAACTGATTGGGTCGAATCCAACCCGATCAATTTGGCGTGCTTTCCAGATCCATTTAGAATGTTTAATTCAAACAATGGCCAAACCATAAGGGTCAACAAAATAATCTTGTAACACCAATGCCTACTTGGAGCTAGTCAGAAGCCATTTCTTTATCTTCATCTCATAGCTATATATCTTATTTATCAATTAATGGTTTAAAAAAAAAAAAAAATTGTTTCCAATTTAATAATTTTCCTATAGCAGTTGCCTTTGGCAGTAATCGTGACACATTACACAATTTTCCCCTACTAGGCTATTATGATTTATGAACAAGCTAGAACAAACACTATAATCCCGTCTACAAAGTTAAACAATTCATCATCCTTGCATCAAGATGCTGATTTGATTGAGGTGCTAAATCTTTAAGATAATCATTTACAGTAGTCGGTGATCCTAAGTATCTGATTGAGCCAAATTTAGAAAAATTTCAAGTAAAAAACAAGAACCCAAATTCTGCTGAGTGTTTTTTTTTTTTTTTTTTTTCAGATGGGTCCTTCAATATATATTATTTAAATGTGAATTTAGAATGCAAAAAGAATCCTCATATTTTAAGGATTCTTGATTTTACTTCATAAAAATGAGAAATAGAAAATACTTTCTCATCACAAAATGCATTTTAAAGATTTATAAAAGTCTGAATCGTTGATCACCTAGTTTTTACCCAGTTTCCAGAGTCAATGTGGAATTCATCAATGTTCCAGATTAGAAATGGAAAAGGTTCTTCATTGCCCATTGAAATGTATGAGAAACTTTTGGAAAGGTTCCACACTTTCTAGATTATTGCGGTAGCTTTATTACGGTTTGTCAATCTGTCATCAACCAATTTGCCCACTAGAGTGAAATTGTGAACCCTTTTATATATGTTTTGTGGATATAGTCGAGGTACCACCTTGGTCTCTTGACAAAGGATTTTTTTGGGTTGAGGTTGGTGGGTGAGAGGTTAGGTGTTGTTCATAGGGGTTGATGAGTGGGAGAGATGAAAGAAAGAGACTAATATAGGATGAGGGTTTGAGTTGTTGTGAAGTATGGACAAATGCGTGGTTTTCCTCCTATGTGGGAGACGTTATTTGGCATCACGTTGATATATTAAATCTCTCTCACGTGGGAGTGGTTGAGATAATGGGAGAGGCTGATATAGGTTGAGGGTTTGAGTTGTTGTGAAGTATGAAAAATGTACGGTTTGCTCCTTACATTGGGAGAAAGTATTTTATGCTACAGTGATATATCAAATCTCTCTTACATGGAAGTGGTAGAGATGAAAGGGAGATGCTGATAGCCTAATATGGAAAGAGGGTTTGAGTTGTTATGAATTGTGAACAGATGTCTGGTTTGCCCTTTACATGAGATGACATGGTGATATATCAAATCCACTCTCATGTGAGAGAGAGAATTGATATATACCATGACATAATTAAAAAAAAATCCCTATGTAGGGGAGGGAGGGAGGAGGGGGAGAGAGAGAGAGAGAGGAAGAAGAGGAAACACTATAAGAGAGCAACGTTCAACATTCAAATTGTATGGTCGATATTGTATAGTGTTCGTAGAATGATGAACAAATATATGACTCATCAAATTAAAAGTCACAAATAAAACATGTGTACTTCAAGGTAGTAACCATTGAATCCACAAGGAGTACTCTTAAATCTACCAGAAAGTATAAAATAAAACTTTCTATGGTTTTATTAATGAAAAAACTAAATTGCCTTAGAGGCTACAATGCATCTAAATAGGAAAAGAAAGTCTAGGGCTACTAAATGACCCTTAGGAAACCTTAAAGTTCTCCAAAGACAGCTAGGAGACTCTAAAACGTTATACTTCATGTTTAGCAAGAAATTAGGATAGAAAAAAAAATCACCAAAAAAAGACAATTATAAAATTACAAATTCAAATTAAAGGACTCTTGGAGACGTCCAAACTAGGCTTTATTTTGACTTTAAATTGAAAGTTATATCATTTGTACATCACTTCCATATCGTATTAAGAGAAAGATCGTGCGTGTAATCATCTTAGTATATTACCACTTCCCATACAGACTTATTTTTAAATGCGTGTTTGAATGAAAATCACCCGTTAATACTTTTAGTAGATGCTAAAGTAAACTCAACGCAATGAAAATATACCTCATGCATATGTATCATTCCCTTTAAAATATGTAAGTATCAAATATTATGAAAATGATTATATATATATATATATATATATATATTCAATATATGAGATAATTCCCCTATAGTTGACATGTTCAATATCTGTTAAGCAGAGCATCTGGATGTTCTTGACCAACCTTCAAAGCTCTTGTTAAAGATATATTAGACATATTAGTCCAATGTAATAGGCCCAAGCTCATTCCTATTTGTATTAGTATTCTAGAGCTTAGTTGTCTATATATACTCATGTTAGGATTCAGTATAATGCAGGTTTTGTATTACCCTTTTACATAATAAAGACGTAGCTCTCAAGTGTTTCCTCTATGGACGTATGCTGCAAGGCTGAACCACGTAACCTTAGTATTCTTGTGTTCCTATTCAACATGGAATATATCATAACTAATATTGAACTTGGTATCAGAACCAAACTTCGTTCTTGGCATAAAAAAAAAAACATCTCTACACAGTACAGAAGATTCATACATGCATAGCATAGATTCACAGTGCCCCTGCTTAACTTTAGATCAAGACTCCACAGCATCATGCAGCTGTCATCGCTCACTGCTGTGTAAAGATCCTCAAGTCCAAGCAATCCGTGCCTCACCCTATCAGATCTGTGCAATGAAACCAACCATACAGACTTGATCCATTGCCTCTCTTGACCAAAACCCAAGGAGCTGGTCTCCATAAAGATCTGCATGCGCCTGTATAGGCTAACCAAGATTCTAGCAATCACTCCACATGCCGTCACAGATTCTTGACTCCTACACACACATCGCCATGAAGGCCTTGTTGTTCGCCGATCTACGTAACTCGAGAATCTGACCCTCATTCAATAGTACACGCACCCTCACGCGCCTCCCAAAATTCTGGCCTCACCTCCATGCCCCAGTGGATTATGCACATGCCTACACATGCCAATGAACCATGTTGATTCATCAATGACGTCGTTTATTAACGTCAGCAAAATCCACGTCAGCCCTAGCTACGTCATCAGCCACGTTAGCAGTGTCACCATGTCAGCACTGTCGCCTCATTAGCACCTCGTCACTTAGCTGAACATTGACTCGGGACCGACCTGACCCAGACCTCCCGAATATGACCCATGAGCACAGACCATTGACTTTGATATTCAGTTGACTTTGACTTTTGTGCTGACCTTTGACCAAAAGTCAAAATTTTCAAAATGACCTAACTTGCTCTGTTTTTTGTGTAGATTTTGATTTTGGACTCTGTTTATTCATTTGAAGCTCTAAAATAAGTCAATTAGCACATTCTTCATTGTGGTTTCTTCAAAGGCATTCTTCAAGTGATCTTCCCATGCTTATCCAACCTTAAGCCTTCATCAGGGCTTTTGCCTTGAGTTTGAGGTAGGGTGTTAAAGATATATTAGACATATTAGTCCAATGTAATGATGGAAAAAAATAACATGCTTGTGTCGCATCAGAGTAGACACAGCGAAAAAAATAATGGATCTACTTCATACATAAAAGTTAACATGTACTATATAAGTTTCAGAATTTGAGAACAAGAGAGTGTACCTTGGAACGGTGAATTTCAAAACTTGAAGATGAGAAGTACTTGGGAATACTTTCAATCTTCACTCCAATTCCACTGAAGCTCAAAATGTGTGGTCTCTCAATCAGTTCCAAAGGGAGAATGTCAAAAAGTGTCTAACACTATTTTGCATTACTTCACAAGATTGTTCTTAAAATTCTCTCTATGAATTCTCTCTCTATATTATTAGAAAAATTCTATATGTTTCTCCTTTTGTATATAACTGATTACCTAATTGGGCTGGCCTTTTGGGCATTTCCAATTGAGCTTAAGTGTGAGGATTGGAGTGGGACCAAAAGGGACCAATAAGACACTAGCAGCCTTGGGCTTTTCTGTTAACTCTTGACAAGTCCAAAGTTATCATTAACTATATTTAATACCACTATATAAATATAGTTACACTCTAGGCCTTATTTATAAATTATATCCCAAGACTTTATTATACATGCAACCCCTTCATAAAATATTCATAGTAATACAAAGTCATGAAAATAGACTGCCACTTTGTTTATTACTACATCTTAATTCCTTGAGTACCCGGTTTAATTCTTTAAGTTACTCATCATATATTTATGAAATCCAATTCTATAAATATATACTTTAGTAACTCTTTGCTAAAGTGGTTAGACCCAACTTTTTGAATAACAAACCCATTAAACTTATCTCAAGGGAATATTTTGTATCTTCGTTAAGAGACTATGAATTCCATCTTAAGAATATATGTTCCATCAACACTAAATATGGCTACCCAACATACTGAGATTTTGACCGTAACTCTAGATCTTACTCCTGATATATCAAAGCAATCTACACTTTATGATCAGGACCATTATCCTCTCAAGATTAAGAGTTCATGCAAATATAAGTCGTGAGTCTATTATTCATTTGACAATCGTTAGGAGAATAATAAATTTCACACCGGTCCAGTTCAATATATCTTAACTCTTAAAACATATCAATATATCAACTAGAAATCTCTATTTCCATGATCAAGACAAATCATCTTAGTTGATATGTTATAGTCTTCGCAGATGAAATGCCCAATTTCATCACCGACTACGAACTATAATTATGAGTTTACAAAGAACTTGTGATTTATATCTTCTATAACTAAATCACATAAATCACATACTATGCATCTCATGGACTATGTGATAATGTCCCAATATTTATGTTACCATTATTTTCAAATAATAATAAAATAACTTTATCAATCATAACATTAAGTCATACATGATGTCATACATAATAAAATATATAGCATCATACAATAGGATTTAAGGACACACATCCTAACAATCTCCCACTTGGCCTAAAGACTATTGCGCACTAATCTAACTCTCATCTTCTCCAAATGTGACTCGAAAGTCCTTTGAGGCAAGGCTTTGGTGAAGGGATCCGCTAGATTCTTTGCACCATCAATCTTTGCTACAATCACATCTTCATGAGCAACAATGTCTCAAATGATATGGTACTTTCTTTCTATGTGTTTTCCTTTCTTGTGATTTCTTGGATCTTTGGATTGTGCAATCGCTCCACTATTGTCACAGAACAATGTAATAGGAACTTGCTCAATTCTTACAACACCAAGATCAGAAAGGAATTTCTTGAACCAAACAGCCTTCTTTGCTGCGTCACAAGCAGCAACATATTCGGCTTTCATGGTGGAATTCGCAATACAAGATTGCTTAACACTCTTCCAACTTATGGCTCCACCTCCCAAGGTGAAAACACAACTCGACGTGGATTTTCTGAAATCTAGATCCGATTGAAAATCTGAATCTGTATAGCCAATGGGAATCAAATCCTCACAACGGTAAACAAGCATATAATTTCTCGTTCTCCGTAGATACTTGAGAATATACTTTACAGCTTGCCAATGTTTAGGTCCTGGATTTGATTGATATTTGCTGACCATGCCAACTGAAAAACAAATATCTGGCCTAGTACAAAGCATGGCATACATGAGACTTCCTACAGCAGAAGCATAAGGAACTTGTCTCATCATATTTTCTTCCTCTTAAGTCTTAGGCCTTTGGTCATCAGACAGAGGAACTCCATGTCTAAAAGGAAGTAATCCTTTCTTGGAGTTTTGCATGCTAAACCGTTCTAGAACCTTATCTATATATCCATCTTGTGACAAATCTAGCATCCTATTCTTTCGATCTTGCCAAAGCTTGATCCCTAGAATATAGTTAGCTTCACCCAAGTCCTTCATATCAAATTGGCTTGACAACCAAAATTTAACCGATGACATTACTCCTACATCATTTCCAATGAGTAGAATGTCATCAACATAAAGCACTAGGAACATTACTACTTTGTCTTGATGTCTCTTGTACACACATAGTTTATCAAGATTTTGCTCAAAACCAAATGATTTGATTGCTTGATCAAATCTGATGTTCCATGACCTAGATGCTTGCTTAAGTCCATAAATGGACATTTTCAACTTGCATGCCATATGCTCTTGGTTCTTTGTTATGAAACCTTCTGGTTGCAACATGTAGATTTCTTCTCCAAGATTGCCATTAAGAAATGCAGTCTTGACATCCATTTGACAAATCTCATAATCATAATGAGCAGTAATGGATAAGAGAATTCTAATAAATTTAAGCATGGCTACTGGCGAAAAAGTTTCATCATAGTCAATACCTTCTTTTTGTGAATACCCTTTCGTCACTAGCCTTGCTTTAAAGGTTTCAACCTTCCCATCTATCCCTCTCTTCCTCTTGTAAACCCATTTGCAACCAACAGGTTTAATGTCGTTAGGCACCTCTACAAGACTCCAAACTTGATTGGAATACATGGAATCTAATTCAGATTTCATAGCTTGGACCCAATGATGTGCATCTATATCGTTTATTGCCTCTTCATAAGTGTAGGGATCCGATTCAGCCTCTTCTGAGATAGCCTCATAAGTTTCTCCTAAACCTATAAATCTCACAAGAGGACGAACAATTCTCCCACTACGACGAAGCACTTGTGTACTAGACATTTCATAAGTAGTATCTTGTGGTGTATCTAATACAACCACTTTTTCCTTTGTTTTATCCAATGGTTGTTGATTTACGGATTCATTCATTTTAGCCAAAACAACTCTACTTCTAGGAGTAAAATTATTCATATAGTCATTTTCCAAAAATTTAGCATTTGTACTAACAAAAAATTTGTTATCATTTCGACTATAGAATAAATAACCCCTAGTTTCTTTTGGATAACCCATTAGCAAACACACTTCCGATTTTGGTTTCAACTTATCAGGCTTCTCCTTTAGCACATGTGCTAGACAACCCCAAATGTGGAGATACCTCATACTAGGCTTACGCCCACTCCACAATTCCATAGGTGTTTTGGGGACAAATTTTGATAGAACTAAATTCGAAAGATGTATTGCTGTATCTAAGGCATATCCCCAAAAAGAAATCAGTAAAGTTGAATAACTCATCATGGACCTAACCATTTCCAAAAGAGTCCTATTCCTTCTCTCTGCTACACCATTTTGTTAAGAAGTTCCAGGTGCAGTCAATTGGGATATAATCTCATTTTGAATTAGGTAATTCTTGAAATCTCCAAGAAGGTATTCGCCACCTCGATCAGATCGAATGGCCTTAATGCATTTGCCTAATTGATTCTCAACTTCAGCCCTAAATTCTTTGAACTTTTTAAAGGCTTTGGATTTTCGTCTCATTAGGTACACATAACCATATCTTGAGTAATCATCTGTGAAAGTGATGAAATACTTATAACCTCCTTTTGCTTAGGTTGACATAGGACCACATACATCCGTATGAACTAATTCAAACAACTTTTGGGCTCTTCTACCTTTTGCATTAAAAGGTCGCTTGGTCATTTTACCTTCTAAACAAGATTCATAAATTAGAAATTCATCAAAGTCCATGGGCTCTAAGAGTCCATCTTTGATTAGTCTTTGAATTCTATTTGAATTAATATGACCTAAATGCAAGTGCCAAAGATATGCATTATTAGAAGAAAACTTTCTCTTTAATGATTTTATATGAGAGTTACTATCTAATTCAGAATTATGTAATTCATGCTTAATAGGAGTTAAAATATATAGACCATCCACAATATTGCCAGAATGGATAAACATTTTATCCTTCTTTATTACAACATTGTCTTTCAGGATAATACAATATCCATGTTTACCCAAGTAAGTTGCAGAAATTAAATTCCTACACACATTAGGTATAAACAGACAGTCTTGCAATATTAAAACCCTAGACTCAAAGCATAAATGAACAACACCAATAGTTACAACCGGAATTCTGCTCCCATCAGCCAAAGTAAGAAACAATTCCCCTTCACTCAACTTTCTGGTCTCCTGAAACCCCTGCAAAGAATTGCAGATATGATTAATACAACTTGAATCCACACACCAAGAATCAGTGGGATTCTGTACCAAACATATTTCAAGAAGAAAGGAAGTTTTCATACCCTTGTTCTTGGCAGCTTTGAACTTTGGACAACTCCTCTTCCAATGTCCTTTTTCACCACAATGGAAATACTTTCCTTTGAGCTTCTTTCCTTTGTCGGCAACCCCTAAGGCAATTTGCTTACCCTCTTGTTTAGTAAAGTCCTTCTTCTTCTTCTTCTTCCTCTTCTTACCCTTGCCTTTTGACTTAGGTTGAGAAGTAGAAACTTCACCCACATTGGCTTCAACACTAGAAGTATCAAGGATGCCTTCCGCCGCCACTAACTTATTCATTAATTCAGACAAATAATAAACCTTTTTGTTCATGTTATAATTCAGTTTGAATTCCTTGAATGATTCTGGTAGTGACTGGAGTATCATATCCACTTGGGATTCTCCATTAATGTCGACACCTAAAACTTCCAATGTATTCAGATTAGAGATCATTGTAAGACAATGCTCTCTTACTGAACTACCTTCAGCCATTTTGGTATTATAAATTTGCCTCATGGTTTCTTGCCTTGCAGAATGGCCTTGCTCACCAAACATCTCTTTCAGACTTAGCATAATGTCCAAAGCTAGTTCTACATCCTACATTTAATGTTGTAGAACATTTGAGATGGACGCTAGGATATAGCACTTGGCCATTTCATTAGATTTCTGCCAATGATCATATCGTTGTTTTTCTTCAAGAGGAGCATCTAATGAAGAAAAGCTAGAACATGGTTGAGTATGCACATATTTGTGTTCTTCAGCAGTTAAAACAATGTTCAAGTTTCTTTTCCAGTCAACATAGTTGGATCTAGTCAGTTTATTTTGATTAAGAATAGAAACAAGTGGGCTAAATAATGCCATGTTCAAATTTGAAAATAATAAACATGAATATAATAAGTAAACTGGGCATTATCAATTTAACATATAAGCATATAATATGGATCCTTAATAAAACCATAAAATAATATATGCAACGACAACCCAATCCCATGTTTAAAATTCCTTGGAAGCAAGTAAATTATAAACACTATGATTGATTGAGAACTATTTTCATTATTAGTGCTATCATGATAACTCTTATCAAACACTAATAACATGCTGTTTTTACTTTAGCCTCTAAGTAATAATGACATAGCTCCGAAGGGAGATTAACATTAAACTTAGTCTAGTGTACACCATTGACTGAATTCTATGTGAGTCATTAAGTAACTCCACGGAAGCATGGTCGTTCTTAATGTAAAAACACATATTATTCATCATTAAGAAGTTTAACCTGTAGTACCATGAATTAAACACCCTCCGAAGGGAGCAAGGCATATACGCTAAGGCGAGTTGCTTAATCACACTACTATAAACCGACAATGGAGGCCGTGAGATACAACCCTTGTATCTCTCTCCCACTAGATGTTTTAAAACAAAGGTCTTTAAATATAAAACATGCATAATACAATTACACATAGCCTTGCTCTTTTATATGTGGAAAAATACTTGGGAAAAATTCTGAATCTATAGTCCTCGATCGATCCTCGACAGATTCTTGATCGATTAAGAAAAGTTCCACGAAACTCAACAGATCCTCGATAGATTCTCGATCGATCGAGAAACTTTCTGCCAGCTCAATAGATTCTCGACAGATTCTCGATCGATCGAGCTTCGTGAATTTTGAATTTTCCAGAATTTTCCAAAAACAGTTTTTCAACATTTTTATGTACAAAACAACCATCATACAATCATTATGAACATAAATGGATATCAAAACTGAATTTCATTGATGTTATAGCCTTAAAGTTCAGTTTAACATACTTAAACTAAAAATTAAACAACATCATAACATCAAAATCAGTTTTTATCAAGAACAATAATTTCAACAACCATGCAGAAAAACTAATTTCTTACAATATGAAACTATTGTCATAAATTCTAAAACTTAAAACATGTTAAACAGATATGTAATGAAGACCGCTCTGATACCATTTGATTAAAAAAAATAACATGCTTGTGTCGCATCAAAGTAGACGCAGCGGAAAAATAACAGATCTACTTCATACACAAAAGTTAACATGCACTATATAAATTTCAGAATTTGAGAACAAGAGAGTGTAACTTGGAACGGTGAATTTCAAAACTTGAAGATGAGAAGCACTTGGAAATACTTTCAATCTTCACTCCAATTCCACTAACACCCAAGATGTGTGGTCTCTCAATCAGTTCCAAAGGGAGAAAGTCAAAAAGTGTCTAACACTATTTTGCACTACTTCACAAGATTGTTCTTAAAATTCTCTCTATGAATTCTCTCTCTATATTATTAGAAAAATTCTGTATATTTCTCCCTTTGTATATAACTGATTAGCTAATTGGGCTGGCCTTTTGGGCCTTTCCAATTGGGCTTAAATGTGCGACTTGGAGTGGGACCAAAAGGGACCAATAAGACACTAGCTCCAATGGGCCTTGGACTTTTCTATCAACTCTTGACAAGTCCAAAGTTACCATTAACTATATTTAATACCACTATATAAATATAGTCGTACTCTAGGCCTTATTTATAAATTATATCCTAAGACTTTATTATACATGCAACCCCTTCATAAAATATTCATAGTAATACAAAGTCATGAAAATAGACTGCCACTTTGTTTATTACTACATCTTAATTCCTTAAGTACCCGATTTAATTCTTTAAGTTATTCATCATATATTTATGAAATCCAATTCCATAAATATATACTTTAGTAATTCCTTACTAAAGTGGTTAGGCCCAACTCTTTGAATAACAAACCCATTAAACTTATCTCAAGGGAATATTTTGTATCTCCGTTAAGAGACTATGAATTTCATCTTAAGAATATACGTTCCATCAACACTAAATGTGGCTGCCCAACATACTGAGGTTTTGACCGTAACTATAGATCTCACGCTTGATATATCAAAGCAACCTACACTTCATGATCAGGTCCATTAAGAGTTCTTGATTAAGAGTTCATGCAAATATAAGTCGTGAGTCTATTATTCATTTGACTGTCATTAGGAGAATAATAAATCTCACACCGGTCCAATTCAATATGTCTTAACTCTTAAAACATATCAACATATCAACTAGAAATCTCCATTTCCATGATCAAGACAAATCATCTTAGTTGATATGTTATAGTCTTCGCAAATGAAATGTTTAATTTCATCACTGACTACGAACTATAATTCTGAATTTACAAAGAACTTGTGATTTATATCTTCTGTGACTAAATCACATAAATCACATACTATGCATCTCATGGATTATGTGATAATGTCCCAGTATTCATGTTACCATTATTTTCAAATAATAATAAAACAACTTTATCAATCACAACATTAAGTCATACATAATGTCATACATAATAAAATATATAGAATCATACAATAGGATTTAAAGACACACATCCTAACATGTAATAGGTCCAAGCCCTAGACTACTAAGCCCATTCCTACTTGTATTAGTAGTCTAGGGCTTAGTCCCCTATATTTACTCATGTTAGGATTTATTGTAATATAGGTTTTATACTACACTTTTACATAATAAAAATGTAGCTCTTAAGGGTTTCCTCTGTGGATATACGCTGCAAGGCTGAACCATGTAACTCTAGTGTTCTTGTGTTCCTATTCATTATAGCTAATATTTAACAGCTTCGATCACATGTCTTTCTTCTATTAGGATCGCACCTATTGCACATCGAATAATGTATACTATCGACCATAATAGGACTCATGTAGACATGGCTTAACCGATTGATTGTGTCCAACAGCTTCTGGTTTAGCTCATTTACATATTCCAAGTCTAAGACCTTCTCATCATGATTAGCAAACCATTCTCATAAACTTTTTTACATTTGGCTAAGACGAAACTCCAAAAGCAAACCAAAGCAAAATTTCTAGGGGCCACAACCTCAAACCTATTATCAAGCCTTACAAGTTTTTTTTTAAAAGCTTGGCCATTTTAATATGGCTTCTTAAATAGCACTCGAGATTCACCACGCATAGCTTCTAAGCACAAGCCACAATTTCATGGCTCAAATCTTCGACTCAAGGTTATTTTCCAGTCTTTGTAGTTCACCACTTGCTTTGAATCAGTGGCCTTACTTCTCAAATAGGCAGGATTTGTTGAGAGTGATTTTATCAAGGCTCTTGGATCCTTCACCCAAAGGCAGCAACGATCCAAAGTAGTAAAGAACCACTTATGTGCATTCAAAGTGAATGAATTTGCACCCTTAATACCATCAATGAAATGCCGAAACTTTGGCCAAATGCAAGCACTTCCAGCATATGCGGCATCAATTGATCAACATGGACCCATATGCTATAATCTTTGACTACTTCACATAATTGCCCTATTGAATCAATGGCATTTGTTGAAGATGTCCCAACTGTGGCACAAAGAAAGAATGGGACTAGTCCAACTTGAACATCTACTTAAACTGCATCACGTAGAGACTTGAGGCATAACCCAAAAGCGGTTTACTTTGTCGTCTTGACAGCTCGGAAGTTCATTGGGTTGATTCCAGCAATTTTGGCTACCTTTTGTATTGCACTATGTGTTTGTTCAGACCCATAAACCACTAATTTTTCCATTTTCTCTCTCTCAATTTGGCTTAGTATTTGATCCCTCGTTGTAGTTAATGTACCCCAAATGACTCACAAGCTTGTGGTCCCTTGCATTACACCTCTACCATTTCCAGAAAAGAGGAAAGACTTTGGTAGTTTAAGCATTTCACCAAGCCAATCCATGACAATACACTCTAGTTCGATCAGTTGCAGCAGGTGATGACATCCAATTGAATCCCACTACATTAAAGCCAGTGCTAAGCATTTCTCCAAGAAACCAGCAATGCTACCACTTGAAGGGAAGTAGGCAAAGTAGTTAGGACTTTGCCAGTGTGTGATCCCAAGTATAATATATTTCTGCACATCTTGGAGGATGGTTTCAATGGATTCGAGAGAGTAAGGGGTAGATTCTAGTAAGTGCTTACAAAGATAATTTGGCTCAACTTTGCTTAGGACTTGGTCTCTCTCTGTGGTTTCATAATAATTTGCAACAAAGTCTATGATTATGTAAGGGACAGAATCAAGATTTCAAGTTAGGGGGATGAGAGTATAAATGAAAAAAAAAAAAAATGTGAGCAAGTCCAACTTTTATTTTGTTAAATTTGGGTGACATTTTTATTATGACGAAAACTATAGTAGACCCATAGTTTTAAAAATTGGTATGACCAAAAAATTGAAAAAGAGACTAGTTATTGATTTTGCGGTCTGACCAAGGTCAAATTGATGATGCCATAAATAATTTAACTAGTGATTTTTAAATCATATAAATAAATAATAAGTTCTTTTCATATAATAATTAACTAATAGTAATAAATATTGAAAGTTCAAATAGTGTGTAAAACACCTATGAACGTTTAGACCCTAAAAACAAAAATAAGCAACACAAGTTTATAATCAAACAATATATGTGTGGAAAATGAAATACAAGCTATAACCAAATTGGTAACACACTCTAAACCATATTTGATCACAAACACAACAACAATTAAAAGGTAAAGAGAAAGGGAAGAATGATGCAAACACAAAGATAACACGCTGATGTGTTATTGAAGAGAAAACTAAAGAACTCGGTGAAAAACCTCTCCGCCGCCCTCCAAACAGCCAATAGTCCACTAGAGAATGAAGTTAGAATACATGAATAGCACAAGACCTTCCAAGCCTAATCTACCCAGTGCACTTAAGCCCTCCAAGATTCTTGCTCCAACAGGGTTACGCCGACCCTCGTCTTTTTTAGCTTACCGGATCCCGCAATTGCCCATTGCATCAACCAAAATGAATTGGTCCCTTCTGAACTGCTTTCTAAGCACCAAAATACCTCCTCACTAATATGGGTATGGTGAGATGAGGATTTGGCTAAATGTACCTCTCAAAGATATATCAATAGAGAGGGTGAGAGTAGAGGAATTTGGAGAATCAAAGGATGAAGATTGTGGATGAGTCAATCTTGTTTTTATCTCTCAAAATTATCTCTAGAAGCTCTCTACATTTCGTGGGTATAAGAGCATTTATAGTAGGGTGTATGAGGAATGTAAAACATTAGGTTTTATCCAAACATGGCATTATGGCGACTCAACCTCAGGACTAGAATGAGTCGCGAGTTAACTGCCTAGCCAGACTGGAAGTTTTGTCATGTAGTGCTCTAGCTATCACGACCCTTCAGCTCCCCTACATACTCCACACTTGTGCCACCTTTGGCGACTCGCCAGTCGTGAGATCCAGTTGCAAAGCTCTACTTGAGTGCACACATTTGAGATTTCTTCACACTCTCACACACACTACACTTACATAATTCCCACATAAATACACGGTATCTAATTGCTAAAATACAAGCAAATTTGACAGGGAATAAAGTCAACACATAATTGAATAAATTCAACCTTACAAATATGTATACTTAAAAAATATAAAACATTTTTTAAAAGAATTTTTGTAAGTTTATAGCAGTTTACATCTTATATTTAGAAAATATAAATACCAAAATATAACAAAGATGATCTTACTTCTAGAAAAGTAAAATAACAAATCCACATACTTAATAATAAATTTGTACAAAAATTAATTATTACTTAATATTTTAAAATTATATATTAAATATTGATGTAAGTTTCTCATATATTATATATTGATATTTGGATGGACTAGGATCTTAATTAGAATAATTAGAGGTACTTATCTCACTTAGGAACGTACAACTATTGTTTGGGAGTGTTCTATTTATGCTTGAGGTCTTTCTTTGTTCTTCCTAGGTCTGGTCCTATGACTTCATTCCAGCATTTATTTGGATGTAAGAGGTTTACCAACAATACACGGTATAACTATGAGTGATAATATCAAGATCTTTGTAGTTCAGCTAGCACTTCACGTTGTTTCCAAAAAAACAAGTCTAGAATTTAGACCCCCTTCCCACAACTATCAAATTATTAAAAAAAAAAAAAACTATTAGTGATGCTAGGAAACTACAAATTTCACTAAACAAACCTTTCAAACTAATGAATCAACAATCATATAGAAAGGTAATTCAGATGTTTATGTATTAATTATTGCAATAGCACAAATCACATTCACTTTGTAAACCTTCTATAGTAAAAGTAAATTTAGCATTTTCCTATAACCATTTTTGGATGTTGTAAAGGTTCTCAAGGCTTGCCTTTTGGTTTTGAGTAATAAATTCATTCATTACACACACACACACACACACACACACACACACACACACACACACACACACATATATATATATATGTATATAAATTCCCTTCAAACAAGATAGGGGAGCTTTTTTTTTCTTTTTTTTTTTTTTTTGTGTGGAGAGGGAGAGAGAGGGGAGCTCCATTGTAAAATTGAATTTATTCAATCATTTTGTTGGCTTTATTCCATGCCAATTTGCTTGTAATTCAACATTTAGAAACCCTTGTATTTAGGTGGGAATCATGTAAGGGTAGTGTGTGAGAAAGTGTGAAGAAAAGCTCAAGAGTGTGCACTCAAGCAGGGGCTCGCGACTGGTGAGTCGCCAAAAAGGCACACATGTGAAGCATGCAGGGAGAGCTGAAGGATCACATCAGTTGTCGCACTATAGGAAAAAACCTCCAACTGGCCAAGCAGTTAGCTCGCGACTAGAACGAGTCGCGAGCTTGAGTCACCAGAATGCCCTGTTTGGCTAAAACTAACCTTTCACATTCCAAACACACACCAGAATAAATACCCCTTATACCCACGTATTGTGGAGAGATTCCAGAGAGAATTTTGAGAGAGAAACCCTAGAGAAAAACAAGATTCACTTATCCACAATCTTCATCCTTTGATTCTCCAAATTTCTTTACTCTCATCCTCTCCATTATTACATTCTTGAGAGGAACATTTAGCCAAATCATTTTCTCACCATATCCATATCTGTGAGAAGGTTATTTTGTACTTGGGAAGCAGTTAGGAAGGAACCAATTGATATTGGTTGATGCTATAGGCTATAGCGGAATCCGGTAAGCTAGGAAAGACAAAGGTTCGGCGCATCCTCATTGAAGTAAGAAGCTTGGAGGGCTTAGGTACACTGGGTAGATTAGGTTTGGAGGGTCTTCTATTGTTCATGTATTCCAATTTCATTCTCTAGTGGATTATTGACCGCTTGGAGGGTGGCAGAGAGGTTTTACGCCGAGGACTTCGGTTTCCTCTTCGATAACACATCGCTGTGTTGCCTTTGTGTTTGCATCTCTCTTCCCTTGATCTTTACCTTTTAATTGTTGCTATGGTTGTGATTAATTTTGGTTTAGATTGTTTTACCAATTCTGATTTAGCTTATTTTCATATTCCACACATACATTGTTTGATAATAAGCTTGTGTTAGTAATTTGTAATTTGGGGGTCTAAACGTTTTAAGGTGCTTTATACACTTTTTGAACATTCATACCTAATAAATAAAAGGAAACAAGGGGAAAAAAAAATAGTGACCCTTTTAAGCTCTAGAGGCTAGCAATGAACAGTATATTTATTGAATGATCTAATAGTAGAAATTGAAGAAAAAGTTGCAAGTAACATGGCCTCAAAATTTATGCATTTTTAGCAACCTCTCAAATAAATGAACAGAAATGTGTGTTTTGAACTGCTACAGAAAAGGAATATAGATAAAATAATATTATGCTAATGATAAGAGATGAGAAGAAAGCTAATTCCATATCCAAAAAAGTATCCCATAAATCAAATAATGTAGTATCTTGTTACATAGTTTTTAAGATGGAATTTAAAAAAAAAAAATGTTAGTGCTTAAGCATAAAGGGTCAACGAAAGACATAATTAAGTGAAGAATCCTTAAGTCTGTTCAATTTATATAGCAAATCTGGATATATAGTGGAATTTTATACATGGGAGTGGAATGAACCAATTATATACGAAGGTGAAAAATATTTTACCTGGAATCTAATTGAGTAATGCAGTGGAAACTTGGATTCCATGAACAGTTCTCAGTGCTTTATCCATAGAGCTGAGAAAGACTTCAACTGTAAAGAGAGGGAACTAGACTGCTAGAGAGATGGCTCGAATTATTAGTAAGGGTGCACGTTCTGTTTGAGAGAGAATATTTCGTTTGTTTGGAATTTGGAATTAGGCCGCCAGAGGCAGGACAGGGTGAGGTGAGATTAGGAGTATGACTATCCCATTCCTGTTTCCAAACAAAAGTATCTGCATCAGGTGTGTAAGGTTGAATTTATTCAACCATTTTTTGGCTTTATTCTGTACTAAATTTGCTTGTATTTCAGCAATTAGATACCTTGTATATAGGTGGGAATCATGTAAGGGTTGTGTGTGAGAGATTGTGAAGAATTTAAGTGTGTGTGCAATTAAGAGGTTTCTCATGAGTGGTGACTCACTAGAAGGCCACATGTGTGAAGCATGCAGGAAGCTGAAAGGTCATGACAACTAGAGCACTACAGGACAAAAAGTATAGTTTAACCAGTTAGTTATTTCGCAATTGAAACTCGCAACTAGTCCCAGTCTTGAGTCAGTCGCTAGAACACCCTGTTTTGCAGAAAAATGACTTTTCACATTCCTTCTCATACCGTGCTATGAATACTCTTATACCCACAAAATGTTGAAAGCTTCTAGTGAGAATTTTGAGAGAGAAACCCTAGAGAAAACCAAGATTATCTCATCCACAACCTTAGACATTTGATTCTCCAAATTCCTCTATTCTCACTCTTTCTATTAACATACACTTGAGAGATTTATTAGCCAAATCATTATCTCACCATACTCATATCTATGAGAAGGTTATTTGGTGCTTGGGAAGTAGTTCAGAGAGGACCAATTTATTTGGTTGATGCGATGGGCTTATCGCAAGATCCGGAAAGCTAAAAAAGGCATGGTTAGGCTTAACCTTGTTGGAGCAATAAGCTTGGAGAGCTTAGGTGCATTGGGTAGATTAGGCTTGGATGGTCTATTGCTATTCGCGTATCCCAACTTTATTCTTTAGTAGATTATTTCACCGCTTGGAAGGCGGCAGAGAAGTTTTTTGCCGAGTTCTTTAGTTTTCTCTTCAATAACACGTGCTAGTGTTATCCTTGTGTTTGCATCTCTCTAACCCTTACTCTTACCTTTGAATTGCTATTGTGTTGTGATTAATTATAGTTTAGAGTTGTTTATTTATTTGGGTATTTCTTGTACTTATCATTTCGTACATCTATTGTTTGAGTATAAGCTTATGTTGGTTATTTTGAAAAAAATGGTCTAAACATTCACTAGTGTTTTATACACTAAGTGAGCTCTCAATTGGTATCAGAGCATGTACACTTTGTTAGATTTCTACATCCTTAGTGTGATCCTAGACCCCTTGTAGCTATGGATGAAGCTATGAAAAAAGAGATGTTGAATTGCGGTTCAAATGTTTGTGATAATGACTCTAAGAGTTTCTTTCAAGATTGTTCTAATAATAAACTCCTAGAGTTATTAAAAGCAAAGAAACATACTAGAATGTTTGTTCACATGCTAAAGTACCTTGAACAGAAGAACCATGTCTTACACAATTGTCTATGTGAGTCAAATTCATTGATTGAGAAGTATAAAAGAAGAAATAAAATATTGTGTGACAAGGTTGATCATCTTAAAAAGAGAATTCAATTGAGTAAAAGAATAGAAAATGAAGATGATTTTCTTTTTAAAGGTCAAGAGTGCTTATCCCATGCTTACTTGTTTGTGCTCACCTCTTTGAAAGTGTTCAACTTTTGTTTATGGTATTTTGATAGTAGATGTTCTCGCCATATGACAGGAGATAAATCACTATTTAAGTCTCTTAAAGAGAAGGTTGGTGACTATCTGACATTTGGGTATAGAAGCCATGCTTAAGTTCTTGGCAAAAAGACTATTGAGATACTTGGGCTACTTCTTTTGAAAGATGTTCTATGTATCAAAGGGCTTAAGGAAAATCTCTTGAGCATCGCTCAAATATGTGATGAGAACTTTCTTATTCAACTCTCAAAGAAGGGGTGTGTGATCATTAATGAAATAGGGATTCAAGTCTTGGAGGGATATAGGACTACTAACAATTGCTATGAAGTAGTTCCTACACCAAATATCTCTTGTAGGAGTGCCTGAGTCAACGTGTTGGACCTTCGACATCAAGGATTCGGCCATGCAAACTTTAAACAAGTGGCGAAAGTGTCCAAACTTGAAACCGTTGTGGGGCTCCCGGAATTTGGAAAGGTGGAGAAGACCATTTGTGGTTCTTGTCAAATAGGGAAACAAACAAAGTCAAATCATCAAAAGGTGAATGTGATCTCTACACCACGCTACCTAGAGCTTTTCCATGTTGATTTAATGGGGCCCACAAGAACCGAAAGCCTAGGAGGAAAACGGTATATTATGGTCATTGTTGATGATTTCTTAAGATACACTTGGGTGGAATTTCTTAGAGAAAATCAGAAGCTTGTGAGAATATGGAGAATCTTTTCAAGAGGCTTCAAAATGAGAAAGATGTACTAATCACCAAGATAAGAAGTGACCATGGCAAGGAGTTTGAGAATGCTAGATTTGAGGCTTTTTGCGAGAAGAATGTGATCAAGAAAGAATTTTCAACTCTAAAAACTCCTCAAAAAAATGGGGTGGTGGAAAGGAAGAACCGGGTGATTCAAGAAATGGCAAGAGTTATGTTACTTTACAAACAAATTCCTTAAAAATTTTGGGGAGAAGCTGTGAACATCTCGTGTCACATTGGCAATAGAATATTCTTCCGAGCGAGAACAAAGAAGACCGCATTTGAAATTTGGAATGGGAAAAAGACAAAGGAGAAATACTTTCGAGTCTTTGGGAGTAAATGTTACATTCTAAATGATCAGGAGTAGCTTGGAAAATTTGATGCAAAAAGTGATGAAAGTATCTTTCCCAGATACTCAACCACTAGCCGAGCATATAGAGTCTTCAACAAGAGAACAAAGACAGTGATGGAGTCCATCAATGTGGTGATTAATGATGCCATAACACAAGTAGCTATTGATGATGGTGGAGAAGGACCAAGCTCCAAAAAAGCCATTGTTGAGGTTGAAGCCCAAGATGTTGAAATTGAATAACATTCATTGAAAAAAGAATCTACTCCCATAAATTCTAGCATGGAGACAAGATCAATGCCTAGATTCTTAAGTCCTCTCACCCCTCTGGAAGTTCATCGTCCTATCTCTCAAAATGATGAAGTGTCCACCTTAAAGAAGCCATCTTCAAGAGTGGTAAAAAATTATCCGGGAAGTAACATTATTGGGTCTTTAGATGAAGGTCTCCGTCTTAGGAAGGGAAGCACACTCCTTGCAAACCATGTAACTTATAATTGCTACCTTGCTCAATTGAGCCGAAAAGGGTAGAAGAATTCTTTTAAGATTAGTGGGTGGATTCAATGCATGAAGAGCTGAATCAATTTGTGAGGAATAATGTATGGGAACTTGTTCCAAGGCCTAAAGACGCTTGTGTCATTGGTACCAAATGGATCTTAAAAAATAAGATTGATGAAGACGATGAGATAATAACACTTCTTGCAAACCATGTAACTTATAATTGCTATCTTGCTCAATTTGAGCCAAAAAGGGTAGAAGAAGCCCTTCAAAATGAGAATTAGGTGGATTCAATGCATGATGACCTGGATCAATTTGTGAGGAATGATGTATGGGAACTTGTTTTAAGGCCCAAAGACGCTCATGCCATTGGTACCAAGTAGATATTCAAAAATAAGACCAATGAGGACGGTGAGATAATAAGGAATAAGTCTCGATTGGTGGCTCAAGGTTACACTTAAGTAGAAGGAGTAGACTTTGATGAATCCTTTGCTCCCATAGCTAGACTTGAGTCTATTCGCATCCTTTTGTCAATCGCATGTACTATGGATTTTAAACTCTACCAAATGGATGTGAAATGTGCCTTTCTCAATGGGTACCTTAATGAAGAAGTCTTTGTTGAACAACACAAAGGCTTCCAAGATCCTCACTTTTTGGATCATGTCTTGAGATTAAAGAAGGCATTCTATGGTTTGAAACAAACACCTAGAGCATGGTACGATTGGCTCACAAATTATCTTTTAGATAAAGGATTTAAGAGAGGATATGCCGACCGAACCTTATTTGCAAAGAAGGATGAGAACTACTTTCTTGTAGCATAACTGTACGTTGATGACATAGTATTTAGGGCCACCATACACACCATTACTATAGAATTTTTTGAAGAAATGAAAAAAGAATTTGAAATGAGTATAGTGGGGGAACTTACATATTTCTTAGGTCTTTAAGTGAAACAAAGGAAGGACGGCATATTCATCTCTCAAGAAAAATATGCTCAAAATCTTGTCAAGAAGTTTGGATTAGATTCCAAAAAGCATGCCTCCACTCCCATGAGTTCATCCACTAAGCTTAGTCTTGACTATTCCAGGGTAGAAGTGAGTCTAACCTCACATTATTGGAAGTCTCATATATCTCACGGCAAGCAAGTCGGACATTGCATTTAGTGTGGGAGTTTGTGCTCGTTATCAAGCAGCCTTGGAGGAGTCTCATTTAAGAGTTGTAAAGAGAATCATACGCTATATTAATGGCATTCCAGAGTATGGTCTATGGTACTCAAAAGACTCCAATGATTGTCTAGCCAGTTATTCGGATGCAGATTGGGCAGGCAGTGTTGATGACCAAAAGAGCACTTCGGGCGAATGTTTCTATCTCAGAAACAATCCAGTATCATGGATGAGTAAGAAACAGAACTCGGTGTCTCTATCTACAGCTGAACCTGAGTATATAGTTGCTAGAAGTTGTTGTACACAACTTCTTTGGATGAAGAAACTCCTTTGCGACTATAAGATTCCTCAAGAAACGATGTGTGTGTTTTGTGACAACACTAGTGCCATAAATCTTTTGAAAAATCCTGTTTAGTAATTAAAGTCCAAGCACATAGCGATTCACTATTACTTCATCCGTGATTTGGTGGAAGATAAAATCGTTTGTCTTGAATTCATTCACACAGACAGCCAAAATGTTCTCATCTTCACCAAACATCTCAATGGTCCATGCTTCGAATCGTTTCGTAAGACCATCGGTGTCGGTACCATTCTTTGAATCTCATATGTGTTGAGTGTTTTGCATATCTATCTTGATTTGGTCTCACTTAATTAAAGCACACACTTCTTTGATGGTAACATGTTAGCATGTTTTTATTGTTTTTGTTGTTTTAAAAGCTCTGAATGTTTGTTTTATTTTTTATCAATCTTTACTTACTTTGTGTCAAAACTTCAAAAACACATAAAAAGTTAAAAATCCAAAAAGTTTGATTTACATTTTTGTGTATTGTCACACGCATGTTTTGCTTTGTACCTCTGTACAAATGACTTTGTGCATTTACGAGCTTAGCTTCTTCTTTATGCACTCATATCATTATGGGAAAAATCTTAACATTTATGTGACTGTTGTAAATAGATCTTCAACTTTGTCGTGAATGATAAGTCAATAGTTTTGTTGATCTTGAAACATGCATAGACTTGAGTCTATATATCTTCCCACTCTTTTTTGTTTTGCTCTATAGCTCAATAAATGTCAAATATCTCAAAAAGCGATAATAAGTTGCAAAAGCTGTTACACATTCTAGTATTTGACTAGGAAAAAGAAAAAGCGACTTGTATTGAAGTGTATGGTTCCCAAAGAGCCAAAGGCTTGTTCATCAATTTGAAATATAAAAAATTTCAAGTATCGATCTTAAAATGAGATGTAATGAATTTTAAGAAGCCAAATGAAAAGTTTCAAAGTTATGTAATCAAGTTTGTGTGGGAGATCATATATGTTCATTTCTATAATTGAGATTGGTCACTTTACTTAGTGCTAATTGTGTATATCTTAGTTGAGTTGATCATTGAAACTTAATATTAGACTAAGGACTATCTCACATTTGGTATCCACACACATCACACATGTCTATGCTTAATGAATGCTTTATTCATTTGTGTGATTGAACTTGATAAAATATATTGTACATACTCAATCATATGTTAATCAAACACAAAGATTTTTGAGTATTTGAAGTGTTTTTGAAAAGTGCGTTTGTTTTGAAAAATTTCAGAAAATCCAAAAAAAAATTTCAACTCTGTTTTTGGCGACTCACTTGCGAGTCACGCCAGTCGTGAGCTTACTCAAAAGTTTTCGCGACTCTCTGGTGAGTGAATCCCCTGGTCACGAAAAACACTAAGAATACTTTTCAAAATTTCTGGGTTTTGGTCAATTTCGAGACTCAGTTATGCGACTATGTCGCGAGCTTACATAGAAGCTTTCACGCCTCACTCGCGGGTAGGTCTCCCAATCGCAAAAAATAATTAGACAAAATTTTCAAAATTTTGTTCAAGGGATTTTGGCAACTCGTTTTCATGAATTACTCACGAGTCATCCCAGTCGTGAAAATCACGTATTTTGCACAAATAAGGTTAAATCTCAGACAGTTTTAAAAAACTTTTCAGTTTCCCTCGTGTCACGTTCATAATACTTTTCTTCTCCGTCTCTCTTTCTCCCAAAACAGCTATTTTTACTCACAAAACCTCTATTTTCTTCTTCAATCCTTCATCAATCTTCAAGAAAAGGTATGGGTTTTCACCTATTTTCACTGTATTTCAAGTTTCTAACCCTAGTTTTCTTGGATTTTGTGTATATGTTGAGATGTTGAAATGTGGTTATTGAATATGGTCTTGTTGATGTTTTGTTGAGTATGATATATGGGTTTTGTTTGTATAATGCCTTTTGTACATTTTTTCATGCTTGTTCTTCATTTTTATGTGTTGTCCTATGATTTGTGTTGTGTTGTGCATACCACGTTCATGATAAAATGTTTCTTAGGTGTTTTTGTGTGTATATTTGGACTCCATTGAGTACAAAGTTTGTGGGTATGATGATGTTTCTTTGATTTTGAAACATTAAATGATTATGTTTTCTTACACTTTGCCTTAATTTGCACACCTTTGCATATGATGCACACGCACACATGTTTGACATGTTGAGTGAATAATGCCAATGATTCTATCATGATGTGATCTTTACATGTCAATTTTCTTTTCAATTGTTCTTTAAATTCTAATTTTAGGATTTTAATTCAAAGTTTATGCTTTGGTACTAACTTGTTGCTAATCAAGTGTGTTGCCATTTGTTCTTCATCTTGCTCTTTCAATTACATGATCTTTGCTTGAAGATGTCTCCTTTCAAAAAGTAAGTTGTTAAAGGAGATAGCAGCAAAGGAAAAGAACCGATTATTGATCTCAGTAGCTTCTCCCCTAAGTCGAAGAAGACTTAATCTTCGACTAGAGTTTATGATGTCATTTGTTTCAGATCATATGCAGCTTATCAAGCATATTTGAATCACTTCAAGGGTACCCGTATGTTACTTGAAAGGGTTGTTGGGCAAGGGTCTCCTTGATATGAACATCCCAAGATGGTTTGCCTCCAAAGATTGGAACTACCTTTTGTCCAATCTTGAAGATCCTTATGAAGAGCTAGTGAAGGAATTTTATGCAAATGCCATCTTTGATGGGGATGAGCTAAGATGTTGGGTAAGGGGATAGGACTTCACGGTCACACCTTCATATCTTGCTATCATCCTGAATATCAACTGACCAGTGTTTGTCACACCACTGGTGTATGATGATTTGGATCTAGAACTTGATATGCTTTGGGATGATCTTGGAGAAAACTTGGAGGTCTCTCCTAATGGGAAATCAATCAGTGTGTCATCATTATCTCCTAAAATAAGGTTGCTTACTATTGTAATGTTTCATAATCTCTATCCTCTCTCAAGCACTAGGTACATAAATCTTGGATGGGCTCTATTTCTTCATGACTTGATCATTGATGAATAAATTGATATTTGTTCACACATCTTTCACATTTTGTGCAAGACTGCTGAGAGGACGCCTCAAGGAACTGCCTTCCTTTTTGTTGCCTCATTTTGGAAGATTTTAAAACTCAAAGGCGTACACACATCGAAAGATAAGTACCCTCAACCTATGCAAAGTCTAATCAACATTCTCACTCTTAATGCTATCGTTGGACACAATCGAAAGAATGTCAACCAAGAGAGTCCTGCTCCTCAAGGTGGTACAAGCTCTAGCTTACACTCCTGTGGAAGAGAAGTTAGACAACATACTGGCATCTATGCAGCACCAAAGTGCTCAACCTAACATCTATCATGCACTCTTAACACACCCGATTTGACACAAAGTTCACCTCTCTTCAAACTCAATTGAATCAAATCCAAAGGAAGCTAGAAGAAGAAGACAACTAGCTATTCCATGACAAAAAGGGGGAGATGGTTTCATTTTAGGGGAAGAAAGCAATGGGAGGGGGAGAAAGAGCTAGATCAAAGGAGGAGCAATAGACTGAAGAGAGTAAGAGAAGCAACCTACAACAAGCCTTTACATTTTCTGTCTATTTACTTTTTAATGCTATTTCTAGTTTATGTTCATATTTCATGGATTATGTTATGTTTTATACTTGACAATATTTTATTTTGTACCTTTGTTATGTAGCTTAGTACTTTTAGTTAATATTATGCATTTTCTTTATTACTCCACTCTTGTGCCCATGCTAGATCTTGTATCCTTGATGCAATAACCTTAGTATTCTTGCATCGGTTTGAGTGTTAGACATGCAAATGATACTTTGCATTGAGTTTATCAGCTTGCATGTCCAAATGTTCATTCATCGTGTGAATGTTCATTGTGATCATTATTTATAGTGATTGTTCTTGTTTGGTTAAGCCATGTTTTATTGTCATATTCGTACTTGCTTGATTGCATTGTACTTGCTCCATATACATATCAAGATTTCTGCTTACATTGAACTTCTTGTGATATTGTTTTTAGGAAAACTTGTCTGTATGGTTCAAGAGCTGTACAAAATCTAGAATTAGGTGTGAGTGAGTTTTGACAACTGTTCCCAACTTATATTGTAAGTCTAGAGTCTGTTTTAGGGTTTTGTCACGGAATAGCCGAAGGGGGACATTGTAAGGTTGAATTTATTCAACCATTTGTTAACTTTATTTCGTACCAAATTTGCTTGTATTTTAGCAATTAGATACCCTGTATATAGGTGGAAATCATGTAAGAATTGTGTGAGAGAGAGTGCGAAGAATTCAAGTGTATGTGCAATCAAGAGGTTTCTCACAACTGGATCTCGCAAGTGACTCTCGAGTGGTGACTCGCCAAAAGGCCACACGTGTGAAGCATGTAGGAAGTTAAAGGGTCATGACAGCTGAAGCGCTACAAGACAAAAAGTACAGTCTGGCTAGTCAGTTATTTCACAACCGAAACTCGCAGCTAGTCCTAGTCACGAGTCAGTTGCCAAAAGATCTTGTTTTGCAAAGAAATGACTTTTCACATTCCTTCTCATACCCTTCTATCCATACCCTTATATCCAAGGAATGTTGAGAGCTTCCAAAAAGAATTTTGAGTGAGAAACTCTAGAGAAAACCAAGATTGACTCATCTATAATCTTAGACATTTGATTCTCCAAATTCCTCTACTCTCACCCTCTCCATTGACATACTATGGAGAGGTTCATTAGCCAAATCCTTATCTCACCATACTAATATATGTAAGGAAGTTATTTAGTGCTTAGGAAGCAGTTTAGAGAGGACCAATTTATTTAGTTGATGCAATGGGCTTATTGCAGGATTCGAAAAGTGTAAGAAGACACGGTTACGCTTAACCTTGTTGGAGCAAGAAGCTTGAAGTGCTTAGGTGAATTGGGTAGATTAGGCTTGAAGGGTCTATTGCTATTCATGTATCCCAATTTTATTCTTTAGTGGATTATTTCACCGCTTAGAGGGTGGTAGAGAGGTTTTTCGCCGACTTCTTTGGTTTCCTCTTCGATAACACGTGTCAGTATTATCTTTGTGTTTGCATTTCTCTAACCCTTACTCTTGCCTTTTAATTGCTGCTATGTTGTGATTAATTATGGTTTAGAGTTGTTTATTTATTTGGGTATTGCTTGTACTTATCATTCTACACATCTATTATTTGAGTATAAGCTTGTATTGGTTATTTTGAAAAAGGGGGTTTAGACATTCACTAGTGTTTTACACACTAAGTAAGCTCTTAAGGTAAATTGGGTCAGGGCGGATTAGAGGTACTTTCTCATCTATAATAAGAGTATTAGCATTAGGCAATTTAGGCCCAATGCAATTTTTGTTAAGTTGATAATATTTTTTTTTAAATCCACTATTACTTTAACAAACCTATTAATATTTACAGACAACTAAACCATCTTTAATGCTTTTTTTTTTTTTTTTCCTATTTAAATATAATTATTCACTGCACATTATTACAGACAACTACACGAAGAGCCGGCAATGGTCAAAGATCAAGTAATAATGGTAAGGAAGAAATCATTTTTAGTCTAATGAGGCAATGACCCAACTGATTGGGTCGAATCCAACCCCAATACCCCATCAATCTGGCTTGCTTTCCAGATCCATTTAGAATGTTTAATTCAAACAATGGCCATTTGGAGCTAGTCAGAAGCCATTTCTTTATCTTCATCTCAATAGCTATATATCTCATTTACCAATTAATGGTTTCAAAAAAAAATAAAAAATTTATTTCGAATTTAATAATTTTCCTATAGCAGGTGCCTTTTGCAGTAATTGTGACACATTACACATTTTTCCCCTACTAGGCTATTATGAACAAGCTAGAACAATCACTATAATCTCATCCACAAAGTTAAACAACTCATCACCCTTGCATCAAGATGCTGATTTGATTGGGGTGCTAAATCTTATAGATAATCATTTTCAATGGTCGGTGGTCCTACCTCCTACGTATCTGATTGAGGCAAATTTAGAAAATGTTTTAGTCAAAAACAAGAAGCCAAATTCTGCTGAGTGTTTTTTGTTTTGTTTTGGTTTTCTTATTTTTTTCAGATGGGTCCTACAATTTTTATTTTATTTTTTTAATATAAAGTGTGAAATTTAGAGAGGGTTTGGATACCGCTTAAATTTTTCACGTTTTGCGTTTTTCACGTTTTGCTCCTTTTTTTTTTTTGGGTTTTGCTGTGGGAGGACTAGCGATGCAGGCGCGCACTGTGCGCGTACTGTTCATATACTTTTTAGCAATTTTTTATTAAAAATAGGTCCCGCAGTACTATTCATACATTTAAAAATTATTTTGCTACAGTGTTTTCAATTTTCAATTTTCAGTTTTCAGTAATATGCTTTATCCAAATGGACCCTTAGAATGCAAAAGGTATCCTTATATTTTAAGGATTCTTGTTTTTGCTTCATAAAATTGAGAAATGGAAAATACATTCTTGATCATCACAAAATGCATTTCACACAGATTTATAGGAGTCCAAATCGTTAATCACCTAGCTTTTACCCAGTTTCCAAAGTCGAGGTGGAATTTGTCAATGTTCTAGATTAGAAATGGAAAATGTTGTTTGTTGCCCATAGAAAAAAAGGGTAGGTTGAAGTCGGTGGTGCAAATGAGGTTGGTGGGTGAGAGCTTAGGTGTTGTTTAATGAACAAAGGAGGATAGGGGTTGATGAGTGGGAGACATGATCAAAAGGAGAGACTAAAATAGTATGAGGGTTTGAGTTGTGAAGTGTCAACGGATGTGTGATTTGCCCCCAACGTGGGAGAAGGTATTCAGCATCATGGTGATATATTAAATTTCTCTCACATGGGAGTGGTTGAGATAAAGGGAGAGACTAATATGGGATAAGGGTACGAGTTGTTGTGAAGTGTGAAAAGATGTATAGTTTGCCCCTTATGTGGGAGAAAGTATTTGGTGTTATGGTGGCATATCAAATCTCTCTCACATGGGAGTGGTGGAGATGAAAGGAAGAGGCTGATATGGTAAAAGGGTTTGAGTTGTTGTGAAGTGTGAGTAGACGCGTGGTTTGCCCCTTACATGAGAGAAGGTATTTTGTGTCACGGTGATATATCAAATCCACTACCATGTGAGAGATTTGATATATACCATGACATAAAATAAAAATTCCCTATGTGGTGGGGGGAGGGATAAAGAAAGAAGAGAAAACACAATAAGAGAGCGGGATTCAATATTCAAATTGTATGGGCAATATTGTAAAATATTCATAGAATGGTGAACATACAGCTCACCAAATGGAAGTTATAAGAAAACAACATGTTTACTTCAAGACAATGAGCATTGAATCCATATGGAGTATTCTTACATCCACCAAAAAATATAAAATAATACTTTCTAAATTTTTATTAATGAAAAAAATTAATTGCCTTTAGAGGTTACAATGCATCTAAATAGGAAAAGAAAGCCTAAGGTTGCTAGATGACCCATAGGAAACCTTAAAGTTCTCCTAGGAAAACTAGGAGACTCTTAAGATCATAATTCATGTTAAAAATGAAATTAGACTAGAAACAATGGAAAATCACCAAAAAAAGACAAAATTGAAAAAATTGAAATCCAAGGACTCTATGAGACATCTATACTAGCTCATTCTATTTAAATAACAATAATGACTAATTAAATTCCTAATGACTGTAAGGTAGTGGGTTTTGATCCTTACAAAGGTCATCTTATTTAGCGTTGTTCCATTGTTGGTTCTAAAAATTTCTAGTAGTATTTTGCTACTTCTTGAACTTCTTGCATATAGATTTCTAACGGTCTCTCAATTCAAGAAAAGTTTGTGATATCTATTGTACATCACTTGCATATTATATTAAAACTGCAATATAAGAGTAAGATTATGCACGTAATCATATCACCACTTCCCATGCATACTTATTTTTTAAATGCATGTCTGAATGAAAATCACCCATTAATACTTTTAGTAGATACTAAACCAAATTCAACACAATAAAAATGTATATCATACATCAAATATATATATCATTCCTTTTAAAATATGTGTATCACATATTATGGAAATGATAAAACATTTATTAAATATATGAGATAATTCCCATATAGTTGATACGTTCAATATCTGCTGAGCAAAGCATCTGCATGTTCTTGAACAACCTTCCAAGCCATGATCACATGTCGTTCCTCTGTCAGGGTGGCACCTATAGCACACCGAATTATGTATACTCCATCAACCACAGTAGGACTCATGTAGACATGGCCTGACCTATTGATTGAGTCCAACAGCTTCTGGTTTAGCTCATTTACACGTTCCAAATCTAAGGCCTTCTCATCATGGTTAGCCACACCATTCTCATAAACTTTTTTAACATTTGGCTTAGGCAAAACCCTAAAGCAGACCAAAGCAAATTTTCTAGGCGCCACAACCTCAAACCTATTATCAAGCCTTACATGTTCTTCAAAAAGCTTGGCCATCTTAACATGGCTTCTTAAAAAGCACCTGAGGTTTGCCACGCCGTAGCTTCTGAGCACAAGCCACAATTTCATGGCTCGGAATCTTCAACTCAAGGTTATTTGCCAGTCTTTGTAGTCCACCACTTGCTTTGAATCGGTGGCCTTATTTCTCAAATACGCAGGATTTGTTGAGAGTGATTTTATCAAGGCGCTTGGATCCTTCACCCAAAGGCAGCAACAATCCAAAGTAGTAAAGAACCACTTATGTGCATTCAAAGTGAATGAATTTGCACCCTCAATGCCATCAATGAAATGCCGAAACTCTGGGCAAATGCAAGCACTTCCAGCATATGCGGCATCAACATGGACCCATATGCTATAATCTTTGGCTACTTCGCATAATGGCCCTATTGGATCAATGGCATTTGTTGAAGTTGTCCCAACTGTGGCACAAAGAAAGAATGGGACTTGTCCAGCTTGAACATCTGCTTGAACTACATCACGTAATGACTTTGGGCATAGCCCAAAAGAGGTTGACTTTGTTGTCTTGACAGCTCGGAAGTTCATTGGGTTGATTCCGGCAATTTTGGCTGCCTTTTGTATTGCACTATGCGTTTGGTCAGACCCATAAACCACCAACTTTTCCATCTTCTCTCTTCCAACTTGGCTTAGCATTTGATCCCTCGCTGCAGTTAGTGTACACAAAATGGCCTCACAAGTAGTCCCTTGCAATACACCTCCACCATTGCCAGAAAAGAGGAAAGACTTTGGTAGTTTAAGCATTTCACCAAGCCAGTCCATGACAATACACTCTAGTTCAGTTGCAGCAGGTGATGACATCCAATTGAATCCCACTACATTAAATCCAGTGCTAAGCATTTCTCCAAGAAAACCGGCAATGCTACTACTTGAAGGGAAGTAGGCAAAGTAGTTAGGACTTTGCCAGTGTGTGATCCCAGGTATAATATATTTCTGCACATCTTGGAGGATGGTTTCAATGGATTCAGGAGAGTATGGGGCAGATTCTGGTAAGAGCTTTTGAAGAAAATTTGGCTCAACTTGGCTTAGGACTTGGTATCTGTCTATGTTTTCATAATAATCTGCGATGAAGTCTATGATCATGTGGCCTTGCCTCCTAAATTCCTTTGGGTCTAGAGGGTCAGTGACGAAGTGGGAATTGTTTTCTTGATCCTTATCGAAAGTGAGGCTGCCCATGATGAAGATATGGAATTTAAATGTTTCGGTGGTTTGATAAAGGAGAGAAAGGTTATGGAAGAATCAGAAGGTGATGTGCTGATTGAATGAGAAATAATGAATGAAGATAGGTTTCTTATATAGCAAAAAAATGAGTAACATGCATGCAGGTCTTTGGACCTATCTTTTGTCTTTTTCCCATTCTTTAATGTGAGCCATTATGATAGAAAAAGGAACGTTTAATATTGGCAAAAATGCAAAACTGACCCTTTAACTTTCAACGTTTTTTATTTCAGTCCTTTAATTTTAAGTTTTGTCATTTCAGTCCTCTAACTTTTAATTTTTGTCAATCCAAGCTTTCGTTAGAACTCAGTTAAGGCTGTCGTTAAACTCACTGTTACTCCTTTTTTTTTTTTAAATAAATTTCAGAATTAAAAGAATAAAAGAAAAATCTGTAAAAAAGAAAAAAAAAAAGAAGAAAACATTTTAAGGGGAATGGCGACTGGCGGTGACGAAGGCCATGGAGGACAAGCTAGATGACTGGATCGCCTTAACCTCAACGATCTGGAGGCGCTCAGAGAAAGGAGGCTCTAGTAGATGAAGAAGATGGCCCAGAAGCGGAGCAGTTGGATCTCCCTCGACCACGACGACTACACCGACATCTTCTCCGAGAAGGACTTCTTCTCCACCATCAAAGCCAGCGATCGCGTCGTCTACCACTTCTACCTCGAAAACTGGCCTTGCAAGGTCCTTTTCCTCTTTATCTTCTTTATTCATTCATTCAGTTGCATTTTAAGGGGAACGACAACATCGTTCCCCTTAAAATGTTTTCTTTTTTTATTTTATTTTTTTTACAGATTTTTTTTTTCTTTTAATTCTGATTTTTTTTTTTTAAGAAGGGTAACGGTAATCTTAACTGAATTCTAATAGAAGCCTGAACTAACAAAAATTAAAATTTAGAGGACTGAGATGACAAAACTTAAAATTAGAAGACTGAAATGAAAAATATTGAAAGTTAGAGAGTCAGTTTTGTATTTTTACCTTTAATATTTGATTCGTGAGCCATTGAGATAAATATATGTTTATAGTATTTGCTTTAAATGTGAACACGTGATTTGGCCTTTCTCCAGACCCTCAATGGACCAATTCCCTTTTGTGTAACCCATCTTTTGACTTTTTCCCATTCTTTAATGTGAGCCATTTTGATAGCAAAAGAAACGTTTATGCTCTGTTTGTTTCAGCATCAACTTTTTCTAAAAAATCATTCATTTTTTAAATAGCATTTTCTAGAAAACTATATCATTTTTCAGTGTTTGGTAACGACTTTGAAAATGAGCTTAACAATGTTTTCTAGTGTTTGGTATGCAAATTTTTATTTTTATTTTTTATATTTCGTGTAATTTAAAACATGTGTATTATGTAAACCAACTAATATAATCAATATAAATAATAAAAACAAAAAAACCAAGAATGAATTTGGTTTTCATACTAAAATTTTGACAATAAATACAATCAAAATTAGTTGTCAAATTTTCATGATCTCTACTGCTCATCTTGCTCATATATATGGACGGAAACATCCACACACACACACATACAAAGTAAAGAATTGGGATTTTGAAAATGTTCTTTTGCAAGTTGGTAGAAAGGAATGAAATAATTACTAAGCAATGAGGGAAAAAAATCTACTTAGAGAATTGTGTTATAAAGGGGAAGAGAAATATGGAGAGAGAGTGACGGAGAGAGATTTATGGAAGAGGAGAGACCAGAGTTTCTGACAGTGAGGGTGTGAGGAAATAAAAATAAAAGGGAAGAAAGAGAGTGAGAAAGCGTATTGTAAGAGAGAGATTGTTTTCCAAAAAAAAATTTTGGAAAACAACCTACAAAAAACAAGCTTTATTTTTATTAGGATTTTCCATTAATTAAAGATAGTTTTCCGTTGACCAGTTTTGTGTGTGTGTGTGCGCGCGCGCTAGCAAACACTGAAAAATGTGAAAAATTATCCATAAAAAAAGTTTTCTAGCAAAACATAAAGAGCTTTAATATTTGATTCGTGAGCCATTGAGATAAACATATGTTTATAGTATTTTCTTTAAATGTGAACACGTGATCTGGCCTTTCTCCAGACCATCAATGGACCAATTCCCTTTTGTGTAACCCATCTTTTGTCTTTTTCCCATTCTTTAATGTGAGCCATTTTGATAGCAAAAGAAACGTTTAATATTGGTTTCGTGTGCCATTGAGATAAACATATGTTTATATTATTTGTTTTAAATGTGAACATGTGATGTGTAGGGCCATAATTAAATGAAAACATGTTCGGCCTAACATTAAATTCTTAGCATTTCTAATAATATTCCAAAAGAATCTTTAAATTCTTGGCATTGCCAATGATTCCTAGATGTGTGTTTCAAAGGTCATCGAGTGTCATTCGGACTCTCAAAATAGTATTTTTTGTGGGTTTTTCATACTTTTTTCTAGAGTTTTGACCCACCAAAAAAACCAAGATTTTTTGTAGTGGCATTACATGTTTATATGAATAAATGTTTGAAATATACTTATATACACTAGTGAATGTATTTTATAAGTTTGTGGATAAGTTCATAAAATACAAGATAAAATTATATAATTTATATGTACATACTTATATACACTTGATATAAATAGTCTATTTTGTACTAAAGTTATACAAATTTTAACAATAGAAAAAGTTGGTAAATCTAATTTTTATAAGTTCATAAAAAATCATTCTATCTAATTAACTCAAATAATATAATTAAAATTAAAATTTAGTTATTAATTATTAGCATGATTTTGTGAAGGGATAAAATTTTAGTCTAGATATATATATATATATATATATATATATATATATATAAACCCAAAGACAAGAAAAAAATCAAGTAGATTTTAAACTACAAAAACTTACAATTTATTGTTGACATAAATATTGATTTTTAATTTTTTAGAAATTTTGCAAACATAGAATATATAAGAAGAAGATGTTATCTAACGGTGAATTTGTCAAAATTCACATTCAATAAAAAGATATTGAATAAGGTTGTAGTCTTAGACTACAACTAATTTTGTAATTAAACTTTGTCCATAATAATAATAATAATAATAAATTACTCAACTATATTACTCCTAACAAAATGAACTAAATTTAAACATGTACCTTCTCAAAATAATATTAAAAACAAAGTTTGAACCTATAATCTAGTTTGCAATGAATTCGAGCTTGATTCATGTTTAAAATAAAATTGAATACTTTGGCCACATTTTCCTGTGGCCACGCGTTTACTCAACGAAAATAAACAGTAGAGTAGAAACTTTGGCCACATTTTTTACTCAACGAAAATAAACAGTAGAGTAGAAACTTTGGCCACATTTTCCTGTGGCCACGCGTTTACTCACGTCTTTCATGCGACATATCTAATTTTGGCCACATTTTCCTATAAGAAACTTTTACAAACATTTTTCCACCAGACTCATCATAAAGTTTGTTGATTAATTAATCTAGCACCAAACTTGAATGCCTAAACTAAGCTTCCATTTATCATTTCGATCATGCTACCGACAGAGAAAGGTTGCGGCCCAACATAATTTGGAGCCTAAGGCGAAAAATTTATGCGTGGCCTTTAATATGTAAATATTAATTAAACAAAATTATTTAATACTAATCAAATTAATGTTAATTTGATACATTAAATACATAAATAATACCAACTAGAATAATGTTAATTTTGATATAGAGAATTGAATATCATGGTTGCACTATAAATATTAATAAAAAGAAATAAAAATATATTGTGATTGAAAAAGATACTTTATTTTGGATATAAGACGATGCATAGTTAAATAAAGTTGTAATCTAATTTTTAATTTTATATTTTGATTTCAAGAGAGAGAGATAGATATTATTTGGTGTGTGGCTTTGTAGGATATTAGTTTACAAAAATCAAAGTCTCAAACTATCCTAGGAGATTAATCTATAATACAAGAGAAAAGGGATTGAAAATTTAAACATTTGCAACATCTTTTGAAATATTTTAGGATTTCAATTGAGTTAAGGTTCTATTAGATGGAGGTATATGTTTTTAGAGTCTTAATAGAAATGAAAAAGATGCGCTAATTAAAAGCACTATAAAATGTTTAAAATATAACGTGTCATTGTCTTTCATTGATGAACTTCATCAATTTAACTAATGAATGTTTATATCACTTTTTTGTGATTAATAATATGGAAATTTGTAAGCCAATAGTAAAATTTGTGGTACCTTTAACATCACTAATAAAAAAAAAATGTACAACCTTTAAAAATATATATAATTTTATAAAAATTTAGGCCTTTAAATATGAAAAGTGGGGCCTTTTTTCTTAAACATTTTTTTTTTTTTTTTTTTTTTTTTGTGGGGCCTTAGGCCTAGGCCTAACTTGCCTAGGCCTTGGGCCGGCACTGTTTCGATCATGCTACCGACAGAGAAAGGTTCACACCACCTCTCACATTGAATTTGCCACTCAAATATTTTGGCTCCACCCAAAGAATGATGATGGCGATATTAAAAATTTTATTATGTAGAGTTTATAATTAAACTGATACGTGAACAATTGCAATAAGAAAAAAAAATTAATATTCATTTAGGGTTTGTTTAAAATCTGCTTATTTTGCTGATACTGAAAACTTTTTGCTCAAAATACTGTAGATAAAAGTAAAAATTGGCTGAAATAGTATAGTGAAACTCATAAATAGTACCAAAAAGTGCAGTGGGATCATGAATAATAGCAAAAATAAGCTTAATAGTAAAATAAATTGGCAAAATTAATAATGTTAAACAAACACTTAATTGGTTGTTGTATCCCACTAATTACATTTATTGTAACATTAATTTGTAAGTTTGTATAGTAAAATTTATAATAGTTTTAGCATTTTTCTCATCAGATTTATACCTAATACATTACATAATATATTAGAATACACACAAAAATAATAATATTAGTGTTTTAAACCGAATTTATAATACATTACATAATCAGATTTATACCTAATACATTACATAATATATTAGGTATAAGGTTTTTGGATATATGAGTAATCATGTAGAACTTTAGAAGTATAGCAATCTAGTACTTCATTTTCTTCCTCTTCAAAAAAAAAAAAAAAAAAAAAAAACTTTATTTTCTCATATAATAGTGGATCCAATATTAAATTCAAGAGTACTTAATAACTTTCCCTATTTGTCATAGGTACATTTTTTTCTTGAATAAGAAAAAATTTATTGAAGGAAGAGGGATGGTCCCAAACCATTTTCTTCGTACTAAAAGATAAAATAAAAAAAAGAAAAAAATATGGAAGAAGGAAATGTGCAAAGTACCATTTCTAAAGAGGGAACGAGCTTGATTGTGTGGACTACAAAATTAGCTGATCTCAGAACAAAAATGAAATCCCAACAAACAAAAATGGAAAAAGACTTTTGATATCATTTACAGTTACTTCATTGGGCCACCCAATGTCACCATGCACTTGCTGGATTGCAATGATAACATTAAGGACATTTCCTTCAAAATTGATATCTAAGACCAAATTGTATGGCTGTGGACACCGTATGAAGAGCTACTTGAGATTGACTCCGGCTTGCAGCCCATGGACATGAAAATTGGAACTTCGAAAATAAAGTCTCCATTGTATAATCTCGCCAACATATATACCGCCACTGCAACCATCTCATCATGAATTGCTGTATCAAAATTGTTAACTTACGGTTTTTCACATAATATTTATATTAGTTTTATTTCATGACCAAAAATGTTGTAATTTAATTAATTTATTTTCTTGCATTTTGTGAAATTTATTTAAATTGATTTGGTATTAAGTTGGTGAAAATTGTTCAGTACAGTTGATCTCGCGACTGGCTCACAAGTGGACAACCCGTGAAAGATCACATGAGAAGCACACGCTAGAAGCTAGATAGTCTTTTGCCAGGCTATATTTCACAAGTCATTTCGCAACTTGGCCAAGTCGTGAGTGACTCGTGAAACTCTACCGGGATAATTTTAAAGAGTGTTTTCTTTATTTCTTTACCCACACTATATAAGCACACATTGCTCATGAAATTGCAAAGGAGACTATTCAGAAGAAAACCCTAGAGAGGTTTCTACAACACCCACCTTGTTAGAGAGAGCTACTCATCTTTAAGAGAAAAATCTTTGTAGTCTCTTCTCCTTCACCTCTCTCATTGTTATACCTTGAAAGAAGATTTGTACCCACACATATTCAGAGTGTAGAGAGTGTTTTGGAGCTTAGGAAGCATTGGGTATTTACCAAAATAAGCCGATGAGGCTTGGCAGATGTAATTGGGCAGTATTCCCAGATCTGGATAACTAGTGAAGACAAGATTCCGAGAAGTACATTGATAGCTGGAACTTGAAGGGTTCAAGTACTTTGGGTAGATTAGGGCTGGAGGGTCTTTTTGGTATCATTTTACTCCAACTTATTCGCTAGTAGATCATTTTGACTTGAAAGATCGTAGACAAGTTTTTTGTCGAGTTATTCAGTTTCCTCTTTGATAATACATTGCCGTATTATCTTGAGTTTGCTATTCTTTTACTCATCGTCCTTTCCATTTTAGCATTGCACTTATTTTTTTATTCATGCAATTGTTGAATGCTTCGATTGATTAATTTGCTAATCACGTATATTCCGCATTAAGTGTGTTAAGCATAAAATTAATCAAGTTATAATTAAGAATTAAGGGTCTAAACAAGCAATAGTATTTCGCACTATTCGAGCTTTCAAAAATTCATTTGAATCCAACCTGGTTAAGATGCCCATATCATTATAAACTCGACAACATGCTGTTCATGTTCGTTGAAACTTTTATTAATAGATTTAGTTGCTTTACCAGGGTAAGGGGGCAAATATTTTAATACCATTTTTATTTTTTAGGCACAAGATTTTATCAAAAAGGATTGCTGCAAAGAATCCCACTATAGACCAAATCAACTCTATATCCTCTTTCTATTTTCTACATTTTGACCCATACATATAGGCCAAAGAATCCCACTTTAAAATTCATGATCAACGGGTATAAATATTAGAAATTACTCTCTCTCTCTCTCTCTCTCTCTCTCTCTCTCTCTCTTTTGAGAAACCACAACTCTCTCTCTTAAATGTTGTGACTGATCAAATTACAAGCATAATAAACGGTAAAAAAAATAGCAGATGGAAATGCCATAATTATATTAAATAAAATAGTTATGATGACTTAAAACATCAACGGTAATATAATGAATATAAAGCTGCATACAAATTCAACGTATTACATTTACAGCTATTAACCCATGACATTATATTACGTTAAAAGTCATTCTTATCACATTTGGTAAGTTTCTGAAACGGTTAGTAAAATAAAACTGAAACATCAAAAGATATTATATTTTGATTCGAAAAAATATATAATTTTTTTTATAAACATATCCAACAAACTAACATAGATTTTTTACCTACCTTTAACAACTTGCCACCTTGTATAAAAAAAAAAATATATATTTGCCACCTAGATTTGTTGTGAAATTTTTGTAGAAGTGTTGTGTCAATAGCACTATTCTTCTTTCTATATAAAAAAATAACACTATTCTTAATATATTTAAGAGTAAATTGCAAATTACGCAGCAAAAATTTGGAGGTGTTTGGATTTTATACCCTGAAGTTTCAGAATTTTGATTTTCCCCCCTTGAAGTTTGGTGGTGTTTGGATTTTATACCCTAATGTTTTAGAATTTAGATTTTACCACCTAAATTTAGGGGTATTTGGATTTTACACCTCTAAAGTTTGGAAATGTTTGGATTTTATACCATAAAGTTTCAAAATTTTAAGGTGTAAAATCCAAACACTCGTAAACTATAGGGGATAAAATCCAAATTCTAAAACGTTAAGGTGTAAAATGCAATACACTCCCAAACTTCAGGGGATAAAATCCAAATTTTAAAATTTTAGGGTGTAAAATTCAAACATCTCCAAAATTTAGCGGTGTAATTTGCAATTTACCAATATTTAATTTCATAAGAAAAAAAAATGTTTCAAATTTTTGCTAATTTGTTAAAAATTAATAATAACATGCTCTTTTGAACTTTGACTTACTTTGGCATTGACAGTGGAATGAATTTTTTTTTTTTTCCCTGTACTGTTCTTCTTCATCAGCAAAAAAAAAAAAAAAAAAAACAAGTGATACAAGCAACAAATCTATAACTACATTTATGTTTTATTAAATGTATGATTATTAGTTACTTGACAAGAATGTATAATTAGTTATTTAATTCCTTTTTATATGCATTCAATACAGTGGATATACACCACTGTCAGTTTCTTTGAGACATTCCCCCTTCTCCCCGTATGTGTGTTAAAATACTTAGTATTCTAAAAAAAAAAAAAATTGTTGCATGCCAACCTTTAAAATATTAATAATGTTTCTAGACTACTGTAAAATATAGTTGTATTGTATAAAAAATTGTATAGACATTGTATATAAGGAAAAAAAAATAATCATTTCGTTTTTTACTTCCCTACCCACGATAAATTCCTAGCTCTACCAATGTTGACCCCCCCTAAAAAAAATCTTGGAGCCATCATTGAAAATGAACACATATTTATCATATTATTTTATTTTTATATTTTTACCTATCCATGCTAAATATATAATTGTGATTAGTAGAATGGAATACAGCACAATGACATCTTATAAAAATAAACACTCTAAAAAAAATTTCTTCAAGTCTTTTTTAGAGATGTCAAAACATACATTAAAAAAATTATAAATAAAATAGGCAAAATAGTGTATTTTTTCCACGCCATTCATTCTAAAAAATAAGAACACACAATGACACAAATACAACATTGGGAAATAATAAATTAGTCAATACACACTGTTGAGGTCCAAAATATCGCAATGTTGTATCAAAGCCCAAAAAAATACAAAAGATTGAAGTCCAAGAGCCATTTGGGCTTTCAAGGAAAGGGCAAGACCCTAATTCATTGAAAGTCAATAGTAAAGGACCCAAGCCTATGAATGGGCAAACTTTGGGCCTTACGAAACAAAGGAAAAAGGGAACTCAGCCCAGCCCCTAAGGGAGGAAATTGCTGGGAGCCCAGAGAGAAAAAAACTAAACCAAGATACTTGGGAATTCCTAGAAGCCTAGGATTTTCGGGATGTGCAACAGGGCCAAGTTGGGATAGAGACAACTCAAGGGAGCATGCCCAAGAATACAAAGAACGAGAGTAGATGTGTCACATCAGCCACCTAATGATGCAGATCAAGGGCAGAAGACTTGGGAACTAGCAACTCATGAATAAAGGCCTAATACCTTGAGGAACCCAAGAAGATAAACCATGAAGGAAGGTGGCTAGAATCTTGCAGCCTGGTAGAAGGGAATCCGTCCATTTAGAGAAAATGAAAAAAAGGTAAAGCAACCAAAAAGTAGATCTAAAATGTGGTATCTAGAAACTTTGGAAAAAAGAAAGATTAAAAGTCAACCCTTTAGAACCTCCTAGAACAGGAAAGTCAGCTAGGGGCTTTTAGGGAGAAAACCTCAAAAGATGAAAACAATGAGAAAATGAGGAAAGGACTAGCCACAAATGTTGCTAATACAACATCGATTCTAGTACCTAGAGTAGCAAATGAAGGTAATTAGTGGTATACTAAAAACCCTAAGAAGGTACTGTAAAAGGGGGTGAATCCATTAGCAAAAACCATTAAGCAAAAGTGAATCAAAGGGAACAAATCCTTCAGAAAACTCTAGAATTCAAAAGAGAGAAAAGAGAGCAAAACACTGTCTGGGATCTTGTAATAGACACTAGAGAATACACTTGAATTCAAAGGAATTCAAACCTCACAAGTCTTAGAAGCCTAAAAAGCTATCTACGTTTGTGATTTTTGAACCTATTTGGACCTTGTGATATATCCTAGTGCAATAAGAGCATGATGTATTGAAGAAACTTAGGAAAATAATGAGGCATTTCTCATTATCCTAAAGATCCCTAACGTTTTATTTTTATTCTCCCTTTACGTATATTGTTTCTTTACTATTCCTCATTGCGCAATATATATATATATATATATATATATGTATGTATTTTCCATGTGTTAGTATGTATGTACTGTAGGACCCACATTTTGCACACAACTTGGTTCGAAATCAACTCTACTTAGCTGCAATAAACTAAGCCCAGCCCTTTAAACTTAAGTACAAAGGCTCAGGATCCTTGTTTCCCATTTGGGCCTATGTACTGACACCACACACACACTATTGCACACAAAGTACACACAAGCATGAAATATTAACTTCAAGGTCACAAGTTTAGTACAAAATCGTGCCTGTGAGTACTTCGTGTGTAACAAAGTGTGTGGAACAAACACCACTTTACAACATATTACATATGGAATTCAATTAGGATAGCTCATGCCCTTACTAAGTTTGTTTTTGCAAATAGGTGTTATGTATGATGAAATAAGTTTGATTTTGATTCTTTTGAAGAACTTGTGGAAGGATGTTTGTGGTTTGTCTATTGAATGAAGGTGTGCATTATATATATGTGTGTGTGTATAGAGAGAGAGAGAGAGAGAGAGAGAGAGAGAGAGAGAGAGAGAGAGAGAGAGAGAGAGAGAGAGAGAGAGAGAGAGAGACTTGCGTTTCACAAACAAAGCATATAGAACCCTAATTTAATTAAGGTCTAGAATCAGTGGCTAGATCAAGATTTGACTTCAAGATGTATTTATAAGTAATACATATACGTTTATGTCTACTTGCAAATATATGTAGACACACATATTATGCACGCACAAAACATACCTTTATATATTTATATATATATATATATATATAATACTTTTTTCTCACTATATATAATACTTATTAAGACTAATATCAACATTAAAATGAAACTAATGCCAACACTAAGCACTATTTTAATGTAAGAAAACCTGTAAAAAGGTAAAATATATTGAGTATGTTGCGTTTACTTGTTCTTTTAATATATATATATATAGAAAGTTGTACATAAAATATGTTGGGTTTTGTTTCTTATAAAATGAATAAATTATAAAAAATTTAAGCCATATAATAATTATTTGTGCATTTAAATCTTTATCGTGTACTTGAAAAAAATACCAAATTATGGAGATTATTTTATAATTATTTCTAAATTTTATTACCTACTCATTTCTATGAACAATAGTAAATTATTATATTAATAATTTGAAGCTCTTTATACATTTGAAATGTAATTGTGTTTTTGTTTTGTTTTGTTTGTTTTTTTTTTTTAACTTTTTCCCTTCAATTAAAACTTTCTCGTTATTGTTTTGATTTTTTATCCTTATTTTTATTTTATGAGCTTTGAATCTAAAAAAATTGATTAAATAAAAGCCGCCCACCCCAGGTCCGCCCTTGCCTATACTACAAAAAAATAGCAATCCTTAACAAAAGCATGGCAAAAGTTAAAAATATAAATATATATATATATATATATATATATTGATAGGGATGAATCCCAAGGCATACAGATCCAATTTACAAAGTTAAGAATAAGAGACGATGTTACCAAAAGAGACAGTCTGGATAGCCTAATAACCAAAGAAATGGCAGACAAAATCATGTCTTGAACGGGAGGCTCCAAAAGTGGATGGACTCTTTACTGAAGACAGACTCGTCAAAGGTGGACAGACTCAACATAGACGGGTGGCAAAGCCACGTGGTGCCTACGTGGCCTAAGTATCCTCTAAGGAACCTAATATGAAAATATCTTGCATTCTACATTCAACGTAGTCAATGGAACCCCTACAAGGAAAGAATCCCACAATATATGAACACTAAAAAAGATATTCTATACAAGGAAATACCCTCTCCACCAAGAAACTATGGTCAACTCTACACAACTATAAAATCCCCAAAACCCTCACAAATCAAGTTATGCATAATAATACCTTAGCTTTGGCACTCTAGAGTGATAAAAAAATTTCTTTTCTAACTTAACCTTCGGAGGGTTTTTGGCTCGTACTACACCGGTACTCTCTGTAAAGTTTTCTCTTTGTTTGTGTTGTGAAAGTTACCAAGGGCACTTGAGGACTATTCAGCTTACTGACGATTTTCAACATCATTAGTTGGCACCATCTATTGGAAACATGTTAGCCATATTGCCATTTCTCAGACAAAGATTTATATGGTACTCACACACTCGATGGTAACAACTAACAATCAAGAGACTAAACCATGCACCACTGTCCTCGAAAGATAGGTGCAGACTTTGTTCGTGACTGTGGAATGCCTTACTAAGCAGAACCACGATCTAGAATAAAAGTTGTGCCAAAGGGACACTGGGCTTCAAAATCAGGAAGAAGAGTAAGAGGGTGATAGTCTTCAGCACACCAACAATAAGCAGAATAGAGAGGGACTAAAAGCCAGCAATGCCTTGAGCAGACCATCGGTCACAGATACCACACCACCATACATGGTCGCGGAGATGCAGATGATTAATGAGATGATGGACTTCATGATAAACGCCCTCAAGGGATGGGTGTCAAATGACCTCAATGAGCTGGTCCACAAGACGAATTCACCCTTCACAGCACCCGTCACTTCCTTCCCCTTCCCCGCGAAGTTTTGAAGGCCATAAATAGAACCCTACGATGGGTCTAAGGATCCCTTGAATCACTTGGAATCATTCCAAACCCTCATGCACTTACAAGGGGTCCTAGATGAGATTATATACTAAGCATTCCTGGCTACGCGAAAAGGACCTGCAAGGGTATGGTTTAGTAGATTGACACCTAACTCCATCAGCACCTTCAAGGATCTAAGTGCATAGTTCGCTTCGAACTTTATCGGGGGGCACCAGTACAAAAGATCCACTGCATGCCTGATAAGTATCAAGCAACGTGAGGATGAGACACTAAGATCAGACAAAATGCGGTTCAACAAAGAAGCCCTTTCGATAGATGAAGCAAATGATAAGATATTGGTTGCTATGTTCACCAATGGCTTGTAGAAAGGGAAGTTTTTGTTCTCCTTATACAAAAACGACCCAAAGACCATGTCAGACATGCTTTACCGAGCCACCAAGTACATGAAAGAGGAAGATGCTATGTTGGCTTAAGAGGAAAAGCCCAAGGAGAGGGACAGAGAGGAAGATGCGTGGCAAGAGAGAGGAAGGAAGACCTCTAGAATAGGAGACTAACGGGAGGATAGGCGCTCCAAGCCACCCACTAGAAGATTTTCAAATTTCACCTCGCTGATTTCCTTAATCGATCAAGTCCTAATGCAGATCAAGGATAATACGACCTTGACATAGCCGGCCAAGTTAAAGGGAGATCTAAGCAAGAGGTCGAGAGACAAGTATTGTTGCTTTCATCGTGATCATGGTCACGACACATCTGAATGCTATGACTTGAAGTAACATATCGAGGCTCTGATCAGACAGGGGAAACTATAACTGTTCGTTAGTAAAGAAATGACAGACCCACTGCTGGAATAGGCTAGTAGAAGGGAAGTTAAGGGACATAAGGATGATTGTAGAGGGCACCACAACATCTGGCTTGTCGAGGAAAGCCCGCAAAACCTACCTTAGGATGGTTCAAAACATCTAGCTAACGGGGTTCGGTTTGAAGATGGCACGAGTTGATAACCCCTTAATTGGGTTCTCAGAGGAAGATGCTTAACGTCTCCACCACCCCCACGATGATGCACTTGTTGTTAGCATACGGGCAAGGGATTACAACACTCACTGGGTCCTAGTTGATAATGGGATCTTTGCTGATATCCTTTATTACCTAGCATTCCAACAAATGTGAATCGAGAAGGAACAGCTCATACCAACCAGCACACCACTCATTGGGTTCGAAGGAACGAATGTATACCCCATCAGCACAATCACCTTGCCTGTGACGGTTGGAGATTACCCTCAGCAAATCACAAAGGAGGTAACTTTTCTTGTCGTTGACTATTTGTCTACTTATAATGCCATACTAGGCCGACCTGCCCTTAATTCATGGAAGGCCATGACTTCAGCCTATCACCTAATGATCAAGTTCCCCACTGAGTACGGTGTAGAAGAGGTGTGAGGAGACCAAGTGGCAGCACAAGAGTGCTATATAGCGATGTTAGAAATGGATGACCACTTACAAACTATGAGCATAGAGGAGCAACAGACAGTTATAGAGCCGGTTAAAGGGTTAGGGGATATACTTCTTGACAACTCTAGACCTCACCAATCCTCCTGTTCGCTAAGCAATCATGGCATTCCTAAGAAAGAACCAAGACGTCTTTGCCTAGAGCCATAAAGACATGCCCAGGATTGACCCTTCAATCATGGTTCATAGGTTGAATGTAGCACCCTCTTTTCCTCCCCATCCGTCAAAAGAAGCGAGCGTTCGCCCTAGTTACAACCAAATCAAGCTAGACGAGGCTAATCAAAAGAAAACTCCATTCATTACTAGCCAAGGTCTTTTCTATTACAAAGTAATGTCATTCAATCTTTAGAGCGCGAGCTCAACGTATTAGAGGCTCATGAACAAAATGTTCAAACACCAGATTGGGAGGAATGTCTAAGTCTATGTGGACAATATGCTAGTGAAAAGTCGACGGGAAAATGACCATTTGGACGATCTCAAGGAGACCTTCGACACCCTCCACTCTTATACATGAAGCTTAATCCAAGCAAATGCATATTTGGGGTAACGACTAGAAAATTTCTAAGGTTCATGGTGTCCTAGATGGGCATTGAAGTCAACCCAGATAAGATCTAGGCTACAATGGAAATGGCACCACCTAGGAACATAAAAGAAGTGCAAAGCCTCAACGGCAAGGTAGTGGCGTTGAACAAGTTTGTGTCAAGGGCAATGGATAAATGCTAACCTTTCTTTCGCACATTGAAAAAGTCCTTCGAGTGGACGGTCGAGTGTCAACAAGCATTTGATGACCTAAAAGCATACCTCTCTTCCCCAGTGCTATTCAGTCCTTCCAAACTAAGGGAAGAGCTATTTCTTTACCTGGCTGTCTCCTCAGTTAACGTCAGTGCAGCCTTAGTTAGAGAAGAAGACAGGGTGTAGAAGCTCGTATACTACACTAGTCGAGCACTCTGAGGTGCAATGGAGAAGTACCCCTGATGCAGAGCCTAGCCTTCGTCTTGGTGACTGCAGCTCACAAGCTTAAACCATACTTCTAGGCCCACACTATCGTCATTCTGACAAATAAGCCTCTACGGAGAGTAATGAGTAATCCTGAATGTTGGGAAATTTAGACCTCGATTAATAGAATTGACAAGTTTTGAACCTAAGTTGTTAATTAGGTTTATTATGAATAAAACTTGTTAAAACAAACAAACATCAATATCATGTCAAAATCATATGCAGCGAAAAAAGTAAATAAGACAAGATATGATGACCTAGAAAAACCAATGAAACCAACTAGATTCATAGTAAAAAACCAAGGGGGAAACTTTCTCAAAGAGTAATTCACTATAGTAAAGAGAAGTTTCAGATTTAGTACAAAACCTTTGTTCCTAGACTCTACAATCCTCGTAAATGAACTCATAGCAAAAACCTTCTACTGTTTCAGAACCTTTGAACTTTTTAATATATGAACGTTACTCTTTGATGCATGGATCCTAGTACATGACTCACTCCTTTGCACGAATCCCAGTACGTGACTCACTCACCAACTTGAGGAAGAAAAATGTTGGCTACAAAATTCTTCACTTCATCAACAATGAAGATCAAGAAACACTTGGTTATAAAACCCTAAGGCGCAAAGATGTAGTAGCTTCTTTCAAAGAGAATAAGGCTTCATTCACCTTTTGCATATGTTCTCCTTGTATTATCTTATGTGGCGACCTCTAAAATAAGCCTCATATATATCTAGGGTTGTGAGAAAAGAAACCCTATACAAATACATAAGCATAGGCCGAAAATCAGATCTGAAAATTCTGATTTTCGTAACCTCGATAGACACCTCGATAGATAGTATCTATCGAGCCTCATTAAACCTCAATAGATAGCTATCTGTCAAGCAGCTATCAAGCTATTTGTCCAGCTTTAGTGAACAGCTTTTCTTCACTTGTTTCTTGGTCCAATTTTCATGGCTTTAATACAAGACTTGAACAACATGTTCTTTGAAGTATTAAACACATCCTAGATCTACCTAAATACAAGTAAAGTGCTTTTTTTTCAAAAGATTAGCCAATTATATAAAATAAGTCCATAACAATTTTCCCCTTTGGCAATCCATGAAAAAACCACAATAAACAAATGAATATATGGGAGAAGTCATAAATCACTCAACTCATACTCACTTGTTGAATATAAGAAAATCTATCATAACACAAACTATTAAAAAACTTTGCAAGAAGAGAGTTCATGGCAAGTAGACTTTGACAACCTGTATATCTGAAACACTTAAACAAAACACATAAAGGTATCTTTGTGTGAAATAGAAATAATAGATTGCATACAAAATATAAGAAACATGTGTATAAAGATAGAAAAGAAATAACACATGTAGAGGTAGGTGAAGAAAACATACATCATCACATATATATATCAAAGATAAGCACAATATATGTAAACATATTCCCAAGACTGGTGTACAAGAAAAAGAAGCTAAAAATAACTCTTACAACAACAAAAAGGTAAACACTCCCCCTAACAAGATGAAACACAACTCTCCCTTATAAGGGTATGTATTTCTCCCCTTAACTTGTAGAATATAAAAGAAAGAAACCACAAATTCTTCAATTTCTCCCCCTTTTTGTCATGATTGACAAAGGGTACAAGAAGCTATAAAGCCTTACCCGAGAAACATAAAGATGATCACAAATGATCAAGGGGGTACAAGGAATTCATCAAAATGCATGAATGTAATGAAACAAGATGCTATGGATGACAAGATTAAAGAAATATGCAAAACATGAAAAGAAAAATGCATACAACAGAATTTTGGTCAATCGAGAAGGTGTCAAGGAGCTATCAAGGGGACAGGAGATTTCGCGATCGATCCAACTAACTATCAAGAGGTGTCAAGATTGTAATAAGATGCAACAGAAGAGCTCGACAGATAAGCCAAGTGTCGAGAGGTGTCGAGGAGGTGTCGAGATTGTTTAAAAACAGTTTTTCAAAAAGGAAAAAACATGGAAATGAATGCAATCACACATGCAACTCCGCCAATGATCCAAACAACATTTTGAACTCTCAAAATCATCTCTCAATAAGAAAAATATCATATATTTTGATCCAAAACACACACACACACACACACTAAATAAGTCTAACCTATTTTATATTTCAAAAACATGTCATGACAGTTTAGTGAGCATACATTAATGCATGTAAACCTTGTGATAGCCAAATCACATTGTACCTGCACATGTACTGTTAGGATTAGTGCCCTTAAATCCTATTGTATGATGCTATGTATGTTATTATGTATGACATTATATATGACTTAATGTTGTGATTAATAAAATTGTTTTATTATTATCTAAAATAATGGTAACATGAATATTCGGACATTATCATATAGTCCATGAGATGCATAGTATGTGATTTATGTGAAGAGTTACAGAAGATATAAATCAAAAGTTCTTTGTAAAATCAGAATTTTAGTTCATAGTCGGTGATGAAAGTGAGTATTTCATCTGCGAAGACTATAACATATTAACTAAGATGATTTATTTTGATCATGGAAATGGATATTTCTAGTTGGTAAGTTGATATGTTTTAAGAGTTAAAACATATTAAATTGGACCGCTGTGAGATTTATTATTCTCCTAACGACTCTCAAATGAATAATAAACTTACGACTTATATTTACATGAACTCTTAATCCTAAAAGGATAATGAACCTGATCATGAAGTGTAGGTTGCTTTGATATATCAAGAGTGAGATCTAAGGTAACGGTCAAAACCTCTATATATTGGGCAGCCACATTTAGTGTTGATGGAACATATATTCTTAAGATGGAATTCATAGTCTCTTAACAAAGATATAAAATATTTTTTAGAGATAAGTTTAATAGATCAGTTATTCAAAGAGTTAGGCCTAACCACTTTGGTAAGAAGTTACTATAGTATATATTTATGAAATTGGATTTCAAAAATATATGTTGAATAACTTTAAAGGATTAAACCGAGTACTCAAAGATAAGTTATAGTAATTTACAAAGTGGCAGTCTACATTCATGACTTTGTATTACTACGAATATTTTATGAAGAGGTTGTATGTACAATAAAGTCTTGTGATATAATTTATAAATAGGGCCTAGAGTGCAACTATATTTATATATTGATATTAAATATAGTTAATGGTAACTTTGGACTTGTCAAGAGTTGACAGAAAAGCCCAAGGCCCATTGGAGCTAGTGTCTTATTGGTTCCTATTAGTCCCACTCCAAGCCACACACTTAAGCCCAATTGGAAAAGGCCAGCCCAATTAGATAATCAGTTAGATACAAAGGGAGAAATATACAGAATTTTCTGCAAGTGAACAACAAAACACTATTGTAAAAAGGTATGTAAGAAGTGTTAGATACTTTGACATTCTCCTTTTGAAAACTGATTGAGAGATCACACATCTTGAGCGTTGGTGAAATTGGTGTGAAGATTGAAAGTGTTCCCAAGTATTTCTAATCTTCAGGTTTGAAATTTACTGCTTCAAGGTACACTCTCTTGTTCTTAAATTCTGAAACTTACATAGTGCATGTTAACATATATGAATGAAGTAGATACGTTATTTTTCCACTGCGTATGTTTTGCATGCGATACAAACATGTTATTTTCCTTCAAATGGTATCAAAGTGGTCTTCATTTTCGTATCTGTTTAACATGTTTTGTAAGTTTTGGAGTTAGAGATAATAGTTTCATGATGTTAGAAGATTTTATATGTATTTAATTTTCTGCATGGTTGTTGAAACTATGATTTGATAAAAACTAATATTGATGTTATGATGTTGTTTAATTTTGAATTTAAGTATGTTAAATTGATCTTTAAGGCTATAGCATCAATGAAATTCAATTTTGATATCAAATTCCATTTATTATGTTCATATGGTGGTTGTTTGCTCATGGAAAACCATTGAAAACATTTCAGATGTTCCCTTTGAAAAACTAAAAACACAGGTTTTTCGTGGGTATGCTTTACTTGAGGAATAGTCGCAAGACAATCGCAAAAGCTTCTATCTAACTTTTTTATTTTCACAAAATTTTCACGTGTAAGCTTTACTAGCGAAACATTCGTGGGACAGTCGCGAAAGTCTTTGTTTAAATTTTGTGATTTCATTTTTTGCTCTAATTCATTTTCGCGGGAGAGCTTAGTCGCGAGATACTCGCGAAAATGCCACTGAATGGAATTTTCAACTTTTTCTAAGTATTTTCAAATGTATAAAGTGCAAGGCTGTGTGTAATTAAATTATGGATGTTTTAAACTAAAAACCTTTAATTAAAAACATCTAGTGGGAGAGAGATACAAGAGTTGGATCTCATAGTCTCCATTGTTGGTTCATGATAGTGTGAAGTACATACTTTGTCTTTGCCTTGAGCTTAGCATTTCATACGGAGAGTATTTATTTCATGGTCCTACAAGATAGAATTTCTTGGTTTATAGTGGTTTGATGAAATACCTTGTCTTAGCCTTGAGCTTTGCATTCCAAGCGGAGATTGTGTTTATCATGGTACTACAAAATAAGCCTATTAAAGGGATGAAATATGGCTATACATGATTTTAGACAATGGTATACACTAGACTAAGTATTATAGTATCCTTTATGCTGAGTCCTTACTATATTATTACTCAGAGGCTAATTGTAAAATGACATATTATTAGTGTTTGATAAGAGTTATCATGATAGCACTAATAATGAGAATAGTTCTCAATTAATCATAGTATTTAATGTTCACTCTATGCTAAAGGATATTAGATATGAGATTGGGTTGTCGTTGCATATATTATGTTATGGTTTTATTAAGGTTTCATACTATATGTTTATATGCTAAATTGGCAATGTCCAGTTCACTTATTATATTCATGTTTATTATTTTCAGATTTGAACATGGCATCATTTAGCCTACTTGTTTATATTCTTAATCAAAACAAACTGACTAGATCCAACTATGTTGAATGGAAAATAAATTTGGACATTGTTCTTACAGCTGAAGAGCATAAATATATGCTTACTCAACCATGTCCTACCTTTCCTTCATTAGATGCTTCTCTTGAGGAAAAACAATGATATGATCGTTGGTAGAAGTCAAATGAGATGGCCAAGTACTATATCCTAGCATCTATCTCAAATGTTCTACAATATCAAATGCAAGATGTAGAACTAGCTTTGGACATTATTCTAAATCTAAAGGAGATGTTTGGTGAGCAAGGCTATTCAGCAAGGCAAGAAACCATGAGGCAAATTTATAATATTAAAATGGTTGAAGGTACTTCAGTAAGGGAGCATTGTCTTACAACACTACAAAAAAGATTGCTATTAGCGATGGCCAGAGTTCGTCGCAACAACACAAAAAGCTGTCAGAAATTAGTATTATCGACGTTAAAAGGCCGTCGACGGCTGTCGGAAAAAGCCTTGTCGGTAATACTATATTACCAACAAGACCATTGCTAACACTCATTTTCGATAGCACAACGTTGTCGTAAGTACTTGATAATTGCCATCGTAGATTCAACTTCATACGAGGAAGTTGGACGACCAAATACTTTTGAGACGACCTTCAGCCATCGTTAATGCATAGTTTCGATGACAAAATGCAGTCGTAGTTATTTCATTTGTCGTCGACAATGTAACTTCATACGAGGAAGTCAAACGATCAAATACTTTCTACGACGAATGAAGACTGTTGTTAATACCTTTTTTTGACGAATAAAAGCTGTCGTAATTACTTGGTTTGTCGTCGACAATGTAACTTCATACGAGGAAGCCAAACGACCAAATATTTTCTACGACAAACTAAGGCCATTGTTAATGACCTTGTTTTGACGAATAAAAGTTGTCATAAGTACTTGGTTTGTCGTCGAAAATAACTTTTGTGATGAACTATAGTCGACGTTAATGTAGTTTTTCAACGACTAAAAACCATTGTAAAATAATTGGTTTTTCATTAACAATACATTATCAATGTGACCATTTACCTTTTTCAATGAACTTTGACCATTATTGAAACTTATTCACCACGTCAGTAATACATTATTTGCAACAAAATAACTCTGTCAATAATAAAAGAGAGATCATTTCTAATATTTTAATTGCAAGGACAAGTAAATCTCCAAAAGTTTTTCAATTCAAATAACAAGCACAAATCCATAATTATCCAAATCTAGAAAGTGCATAATGTAATAAAAAAAATATTAAAACGTCTATAAAACAGAATAAAAAATATTAATTAAAACGTCTACATGAAAGCTATAATATCCTTCACCAAACTTGAAAACATAAATATTGGAAGATCAATCATCATCTGAGTCAGTATTCTCCTTCTGAGAGCCATCTGAGTCATCTTCCTCCTCAGAGTCATCTTTTGTGTTTTCGTCTACATTTTGATTTCCTTCTCTAACATTGGCCTGTATTACTTTGATTAAGCTAAAAAAGTATACAAAAAAATTATGACTATACAAATTATATTTACAATACATAATAAAGATATTGAAACGTATTAATTTAACAACATCAACAACAATCCCCACAATGAATTACATCGGTATTATCAACATCAAAGAATACAGGATCCTTAACAAGAACCTTGTAGTTCTTTTGTGAATGAGAACTTCAAAGAATAAATTTGCCACCAATAATCGCATTAATAACATTTTCATAACAAACACTACAAATCGTGTACTTTGTATGGATAGGTAAAGATATACTAAGTTAAATAACATTTTTTTTAATCTAAATTTAGCGATCCAAATAATTGAAATCTATAATGAGCAACTTTACAACTTATTTCAACAACCTCAAGAAAATAACAAAAAATATTAATGTTGATTATACTAAAAAATATATAAATATACCTGTGTAGTAAGTTCTTGCATAGAATTAAAGCCCATCTTTTTCAAAACATTTGCTATCATATGAGGCATTTCCTCTTTCAATTGATCGATTTTTCCCTACAATTCCATTTTCTCAGCAGAACTTTTATCCTCTGCTTCTTTAAAACGAAGCTCAAAATCCTCCTTTTCTTTTAAGCGATCCGCTTGACATTGCTTACTACACTGGCTAGATGAACTTGGGCCATACACATCTCTAGGCTTGACACCGGCACCCATGCCAAGCACACGACCACGAGCAGGAGGTCCAGTCACTTCAAAGAATATTTGACTGTCATTAACAATCTCACCCTGAGATGCAACCTCTGATTTCCTTGCATCCATTTTTTCCTAAAACAACATTTATTCCGTTATTAGATATATACAAACTTTAAATTCAAAAAGACATTTAAAAATAATAATAGTAATAATAATAACATACATATAATTTTTGTGCTTTTTCACTAGCAAAAGTAACACCATCCTTTTTCATATGCATTGACCTGAAACATTCGATTGAACTTGGTTCGCATCCATTCTTCTCCTCCTATGAACATTTTAAAAGGAAAATCATAAGATAAATCAATTCAATATACAAACTAATGTTATAGAAATTTAACATGGCAATTTTATCATACCAATTCTTTTCTGCGCTTAGCCACTGGTACAGAACCTGTAGTCACAATGATAACTTGATTTTCTTTGCGATTTCTTTTGTTTCTATCACTCTTTTCCTGGTTAGATGAAAAAACTACACTAAATGAGTTAATTATTAAACATTTGCTTCTAAGAAAGATTTTAGAAAAAAATATATTAAAAAAAAACTATTAATAAAGTTCATTTTATAATCACCTTCCACTTGCGATTATTCCATTTGTTGCACATCTCTTTCCAAATAGTTGGAGTTACATCATCTGGGGGATGCTTGTACCATTCATCTTGAGGAATTTTATTTGTTACACATTGTTCTCTAAGGTACCACATCCAATCAGGATAGCGTTGTTTGACATGCTCATCAAATACCTCCCTCTCAAGAACTAAGTCATCTGTCTGAAATTGTGCTTCTTTGTATAACTCATAAAGCATATTCAGTTGTTCTTTAGGGTACTCTGAAAAAGTTGTCCATGGCCCAGTAATGTTTTGGTGGAACTTAATAATAATCTCTTGGGGTATTTTCTTTTCTATGATTCTAATAAAATGAAAGAAACACAAAGCATGTAAAATATTACATATAAGTGAAATGTAAGCACTAAAAAATAAGGAAAAAAGACATTTTGTCATGTATCTCACACTTGCAATTATGACCTGGATAAACACCCTTAGCCTTTCCCCGACCTCTTTTCTTTTGTACTGTAGATCCTACCAATAATGGAATAAGTAAAAATAAATAAATAAGCTTTAAGCATAAAATTGGTATATTAGCATATAAACTTTAGGAAAATATTAAGTATTACCTTTGTTGCCCCCATTAATCACACTATTAGAAGAAACAAGTGCTTCATTAGTTGGAGGCTCAGATGATGAAGGTACAACTTGTGATTGACTACCACTATCACCTTTATCTCTCGCTTGTTTTATAGCTCGCTTCTTATTTTTCTTTGCCATTCACCTGTAACGTAGTTAAAAAGAAAGCCATATCTTTGAGAAGTTGTAATTATTTAGTCAACAAAAACATAATTAAAACCAAGGACCACATATTAGAAATATTAATATAAAGATTAAAAAAAAATTTGTGATAGATAAAGTTATTATAAAAGTTAAAAACTAAAAAACTAAATTAATAACACTACCTCTGAATATATTGTAAACTAACTAACATGAAAAGCTTAATCAAATTTTAGAGATCCACTAATTTAATTAAATAATTATATATAAATAACATGCACTGTTTCAACAAATTGCTAAAATTTAGCACCAAAAAAGAAAAAAAAAAAATTGCTAAAGTTACTTTTTATGGTACACTTATATTATTATATATCTGCAAGACTAATACTATTATTATAGGGTCACAGCTTCAACAAAACAAATACTATTATTATACTATTATATATCTACAAGACAAACACTATTATTATATTATACTATTATTATAAGATTCTAGTCTCCTTACAGTTTGATGGACAAAGGAATAGTCATAAGGCACTAATCAATATTATATTATTATATATCCACAACAAACACCAACCATTTATTCAAATATATTATTTTAATTAAAAAAATTTCAGCCATTCACAACCATCCACTATCTTTTTATCTCTATTCAGTGGATTCATTTAACCTGTGCAGTATAACTTAAAACTGGATAAAAAACTGAAGTGCAGACAAAGAGAGTGAGATAGAGTAAGTGATACCAGTGGCTCAGCAAGACGATTGGATTCTGGCAAGTATGGAGAACGATGGTGTAGAGACAAGCAAAGATATTGACGGCGCAAGAGAGTAATAAGACAAAGTTGCCTTGTTTTTTTTTTTTTTTTTTTCCCTAATGTTTTTGTTTTTTGGTTTTTGTACTGGGAATTAGGGATTTGTTAAGGAAGACAGATTTGGGCTTTTTTTGTTTTGTTTTGTAATTAGGGATATGTTTACTTGAAAGGAATTTCGTATATTTTTGGGTTTTTAAAATTTTTATTTTTTGTTAAGAAGATGGGTTTGTTAACATTGTTGTACCAACTTTATTTTATTTTTAAAATTTTTTTCAACAAATTTATAGGGATCAATTATAAAATTTTAAAGTATAAATTAATTTTTTTTTTTTTTTGGATGATCTGAATTTTAAATTTTTTACTGCGAAATTCTAAATTTTGAGAGGGGTCGGGGTAGGAGGGAGTGGTGGCGGTAAAGAAAATTATAACCTGTTGCAATTTTATTCCATCGCGAATAGGAAGTTTCAAAAGTCAGGGAAATATAACCTCAATATTGTGTAGGTGGAATTTTTTGTACGAAAATATAACCTCAGTATTTAAAAATAAATAAAAATAATTTTGTGTATTTTATTTGGCAGTTGGATTTTTTTGTATGAAAATATAACCTCAATATTTAAAAAAAAAAAAAAATTTGCATTTTATTTGGCAAAACCACCCTAAGGAAAAAACATTTTTCACTTGAAATCTCATTAACCAAAATTTTTTTAATTAATATTAAAAATGTTGAATACTAACTAGCCCTCAATTTTCCAAAATTATATTATTTTATAAATAAAATTTACTGATTTAAAATTTTAATTAATTCTCAAAAAAAATTCCATTAAAGAGTATTTACAATATTTTTCCAATCCAATGGTCAGATTTTGGATTTGAGTCTAGAGCATTATGGGCATGTGTTGTTGTACCAACATTCCAATAAATTTTGATTGGTTACACTAGTCCAACCATTTGATTGACCTCATAATTCATCAAAACTAATATTTTATCTCACTATTTCAATCCAATGGTCAAATTTGACTTTTGACTTTGGCATTTTAAAACTTGAAACATATAAAGGCATGAAAACCAATAAAAATCTTAAAACACTGTCCAATACTCAAAACCCACTTAAAACCTCCTTGATCAACCTAATTTTATCAAATCCAGTGGTCTTGGAACCAACTTTCAATTTAACAAAAGATTGACCAAGTTTAATAGATTTTAACGAAGTTTTATAAGATTTGATTACTCTGTTCTCACAATCGAACCGTCTGATTGTCACTGTTATTTACAAAATCAAATATTTCACCACATTCTACCAATCCAAAGGTCAAATTTTGGATCTCCATCTGCCTATAATGAAACTTCAATAACTAAAAATATCCAATACTCTACTTATTAAGAGAGTTATACACTACATAAATATTACAAAGAATCAAGAGAATGATATACAAAATACAACCAAAAACCTATAAAATGACCTTGATCGAATGGATTTGCATATGACTTTTGACTTTGCCATTTTAAAACTTGAAACTAATAAAAGCATGAAAATCAAGAAAACCTTAAAACACTGACCAATACCGAAAACACATTCAAAACCTCTCTACTCAACATAAGTTGATCCTATCAAGTGATCATAGACCCAACTTCGATGGTTGATCATGTTTAACCAAATATTGACCAAGTTTTGTAAACTTTCACTACTCATTTTTCACAATCTATCCATCTAATTGATGTCATACTTCACCAACACCAATATCTCATCACATTCTTGCAATCCAACGATTGGATTTTGGATTTGAGTCTAGAGCATTATGGACATGTGTTGTTGTACCAACATACCAAGAAATTGTGATTGGATACGTTCCCTTAATCCAACCGTTTGATTGAGCTCAAAATTCGATCAAAATTCATCAAAACCAATATTTTATTCTACTTTTTCAATCCAATGGTCAAATTTTAAATCTGACTATGGCACGAGATGTATGCGTGTCATATCCGCATATAATGAAACTTCAATCACTAAAAAATCTAATACACTGATAAAAACATGAAAATCAAGAAAATCTTAAAATACTTATCAATACCCATTTTGTCCCTACATTTTGGGTCAATTCCCATTTTGGTCCCAAAATTGATTTCGTTACAAATTTCATCCCTAAAAAAAGAAAAACGTTTTTAAAATGGTCCCTGCCGTCAACCCGCTAACGGAAACCTCTTACATGGCAGACGAAGTGCCCTGCTTGCTGACGTAGTGCTAATGTAACGCTGATGTGACTATTAAAATATGATTACTACACTGGCTCAAAATCCTCTTTTTCTTTTTCCAACAAATTTGTAAGGGTCAATTATAAAATTTTAAAGTATACTTTTTTTTTAATGATCTGAATTTTAAATTTTTTGCTGCCAAATTCTAAATTTTGAGAGGGGTGGGGGTAGGAGGGAGGGGGTGGCGGTTAAGAAAAAAAAATATTTTCTACCAAATAATAAAGTATACCTTCTTTTTTTTAAAAGCAAATTAACTATTTATGACAATCAGCATGTTTGTCGTAAATACAATCTCAATTAGGGAAAAAAAAAAAGTAATTAATTGCGATGGATAAATGTGTGTCACAAATGTGAAACGTAAGAGGGGGAATTTTCCCTCCAAAATATTTTACTATTTTCGATAGCTTCATGTCTGTCGTTAATATATATTTTGTATTTTCGATGCACAAATGCCATCACAAGTGTTAATAGTGCCGACGGTATTTATTCTGTCGTCGTAAATAATACCATCTTTTATATTTATGATGGAAGATTGTTTGTCGCAAATACTAACACCATAAAAAATATATATTTTGTATTTTTGATGTACCAAAGCCATCACAAGTGCTAATAGTTCTGACGGTTCTTTGTTTAGTCGTCATAAATAATACCTTACTAGCGACAAACATTTTTATGCTGTCGTAAAAAGTAAGGCGGGAACATTTCCCTCCAAAAAAAATCACATCTTCAACAAAAATAATTGGCATTTTTGACAGACTCATTTTACCATCACAAATGTGTTGATATTTGACGAGTCATTGTCGATGGAAGAGACTTGCCGTCGAAAAAGCTAGTTTTTACGATGGCTTTTTGTAATCGTCGAAAAAGTTTCGTCGCAAATAACAATCTTTTTTGTAGTGCAATGATCTCTAATCTGAATACATTGGAAGTTTTAGGTGCCGACATTAATGGAGAATCCCAAGTGGATATGATACTTTAGTTACTACCAGAATCATTCAAGGAATTCAGACTAAATTATAATATGAACAAAAAAGTTTATTCATTGTCTGAATTAATGAATGAGTTAGTGGTAGCGGAAGGCATTCTTGGTACTTCTAGTGTTGAAGCCAATGTGCGTGAAGCTTCTACTTCTCGACCTAAGTTAAAAGGCAAGTGTAAGAAGAAGAAGAAGAAGAAGAAGAAGAAGAAGAAGAAGAAGAAGAAGAAGAAGAAGAAGAAGAAGGAAGAGGAGGAGGACTTCACTAAGCAAGAGGGTAAGCAAATTTATAATATTAAAATGGTTGAAGGTACTTCAGTAAGGGAGCATTGTCTTACAATGATCTCTAATCTGAATACATTGGAAGTTTTAGGTGCCGACATTAATGGAGACTCCTAAGTGGATATAATACTTTAGTTACTATCAGAATCATTCAAGGAATTCAGACTAAGTTAAAAGGCAAGTGTAAGAAGAAGAAGAAGAAGAAGAAGAAGAAGAAGAAGAAGTTGGAGGAGGACTTCACTAAGCAAGAGGGTAAGCAAATTGCCTTAGGGTTTGCTGACAAAGGAAAGAAGACCAAAGGAAAGTGTTTCCATTGTGGTGAGAAAAGACATTGAAAGAGGAATTGTCCAAAGTTTAAAGTTACCAAGAATAAGGGTATGAAAAGTTCCTTTCTTCTTGAAATATGTTTGGTATAGAATCTCACGGATTCCTAGTGTGTAGATTCAGGTTGTACTAATCATATTTGCAATTCTTTGCAGGGGTTTCAAGAGACCAAAAAGCTATATAAAGGGGAATTGTTTCTTACTTTGGCTAATGGGAGCAGGATTCCAATTGTAACTATTGGTGTTGTTAATTTATGCTTTGAGTCTAGGGTTTTAATATTGCCAGACTGTCTGTTTGTACCTAATGTTCGTAGGAATTTAATCTCTGTAACTTATTTGGGTAAAAATTAATATTGTATTATCCTTAAAGACAATGTTGTAATAAAGAAGGGTAAAGTGTTCATCTGTTTTGGAAATATTGTGGATGGTCTTTATATTTTAACCCTTGGTAAATATGGATTATATAATTCTGAATTAGATGATAACTCTCATGAAAAATCATTAAAGAAAAAGTTTTTTTCTACTAGTGAAGCATATCTTTGGCACTTATGTTTGGGTTATATTAATTCAAACAGAATTCAAAGACTTATCATAGATGGACTCTTACAGCCCATGGACTTTGATGAATTTTCAGTTTTTGAATCTTGTTTGGAAGATAAAATGACCAAATGACCTTTTAATGCAAAAGGTAGAAGAGCCCAAGTGTTGCTAGAACTAGTAGATTCAGATGTATGTGGTCCTATGTCAATCCAAGTAAGAGGTAGCTATGAGTATTTCATTACTTTCACTGATGATTACTCTAGATTTGGTTATGTGTACCTAAAGAAACGGAAGTCTGAAGCCTTTGAAAATTTCAAAGAGTTTAAGGCTGAAGTTAAGAATCAATTAGGAAAACGCATAAAAGCCACTTGATCTGATCATAATGGGGAATACCTTCTTGGGAATTTTAAGGATTACTTAACTGAAAAAGGGATTGTATCCCAATTGACTGCACCTGGAACTCCATAACAAAATAGTGTAGCAGAAAGAATGAATAAGACTCTTTTAGATATGGTTAGATCTATGATGAGTTATTTGACTCTACCAATTTCTTTTTGGGGATATACCTTAAATATTGCAATGTATCTTCTAAATTTGGTACCTTCGAAGTCTGTTTCTAAAACACCTATAGAGTTGTGGAATGGGCGTAAGCCTAGTATGAGATATCTCCACATTTGAGGTTTTCTAGCACATGTGTTGAAACAAAAGTCTGACAAGTTACAGTCTAAAATAGAAGTGGTTTTCTTTGTAGGGTATCTAAAAGGAACTGTTAGATGTTTATTCTATAGTCATAAGGATAATAAAGTGTTTGTTAGCATGAATGTCAAATTCTTAAAAAATGACTATATGAATAATTTTACTCCTAGAAGTAGAGTTGTCTTGGCTGAAATGAATAAACCTGTAGTTAAACAACCAATGTATGAAACTAGGGATGAAGTGGTTGTATTGGATACACCACAAGATACTACTTATGAGATGTCTAGTACATAAGTGCCTCGTCGTAATGGGAAAATTTTCGGTCTCCTATAAGATTTATAGGTTGGGGGGAAACTTATAAAGCTATTTCAGAAGAGGTTGAATCGGATCCCTACACTTATGAGGAGGCAATAAATGATATAGATGCACATTATTGGGTCAATGCTATGAAGTCTGAATTAGATTCGATTCATTCCAATCAAGTTTGGGATCTTGTAGAGGTGCCTAACTGCATTAAACCTGTTAGTTGCAAATGGGTTTACAAGAGGAAGAGAGTGATATATGGAAAGGTTGAAACCTTTGAAGCAAGGCTAGTGGCGAAAGGGTATACACAAAAAGAAGGCATAGACTGTGATGAAACTTTTTCGCCAGTAGCAATGCTTAAATCTATAAGAATTCTCTTATCCATTGCTGCTCACTATGATTTCAAGATTTGGCAAATGGATGTCAAGACTGCATTTCTTAATGGCAATCTTGAGGAAAAAATCTATATATTGCAACTGGAAGGTTTCATAGCAAAGAACCAAGAGTATATGGTATGCAATTTGAAAAGGTCCATTTATGGACTTAAGCAAGCATCTAGATCATGGAACATTAGATTTGATCAAGCAATCAAGTCATTTGGTTTTGAATAAAATCTTGATGAATCATGTGTGTACAAAAGACATCAAAATAAAGTAGTAATGTTCCTAGTGCTTTTTGTAGATGATATTATACTCATTGGATATGATGTAAAGGTAATGCCATTGGTTAAAGTTTGGTTGTTTAGCTGATTTGATATTAAGGACTTAGGTGAGGCTAACTTTATTTTAGGGATTAAGCTTTGGCGAGATCGCAAGAATTAGATGTTAGGCTTATCACAAGTTGGATATATAGACAAAGTTCTAGAACAGTTTAGCATACAAAACTCCCAGAAATGATTACTCCCTTTTAGGCATGGAGTTTCTCTGTCTGATGACCAAAGGCTTAAGACTCTTGAGGAAGAAACCATGATGAGACAAGTTCTTTATGCTTCTGCAGTGGAAAGTCTTATGTATGCCATGCTTTGTACTAGACTGGATATTTGTAATTTGATTGGCATGGTCAACCGATATCAATCAAATACAGGACTTAAACATTGGCAAGCTATAAAGCATATTCTTAAGTATCTATGGAGACGAGAGATTATATACTTGTTTACCATTGTGAGGATTTGATTCCCGTTGGCTATACAGATTCAGATTTTCAATCGAATCTAGATTTTAGAAAATTCACGTCGAGTTGTGTATTCACCTTGGGAGGTGGAGCCATAAGTTAGAGGAGTGTTAGGAAATCTTATATTGCCGACTCCACCATGGAAGTTGAATATGTTGTTGCTTGTGAAGCAGCAAAGGAGGCTGTTTGGCTCAAAAAATTTCTTTATGATCTTGGTGTTGTGAGAATTGATCAAGTTCCTATTACATTATTCTGCGACAATAGTGGAGCGGTTGCACAATCCAAGGATCCATGGAATCACAAGAAAGGAAAGCACATAGAGAGAAAGTATCACATCATTCGAGACTTGTTGCTCGTGGAGATGTGGTAGTAGCAAAGATTGTTGGTGCAAAGAATCTAGTGGATCCCTTTACTAAAGCCTTGCCTCAAAGGACTTTGGAGTCACATTTGGAAGAGATGAGAATTAGATTAATGCACAATAGTTTTTAGGGCAAGTGGGAGATTGTTAGGATTAGTGCCCTTAAATCCTATTGTATGATGCTATGTATGTCATTATGTATGACTTAATGTTGTAATTAATAAAATTGTTTTATTATTATCTAAAATAATGGTAACATGAATATTCAGACATTATCATATAGTCCATGAGATGCATAGTATGTGATTTATATGAAAAATTATAGAAGATATAAATCACAAGTTCTTTGTAAACTCAGAATTTTAGCTCGTAGTCGGTGATGAAATTGAGCATTTTATCTGCAAAGACTATAACATATAAACTAAGATGATTTGTCTTGATCATGGAAATAGAGATTTCTAGCTGGTATATTGATATGTTTTAAGAGTTAAGTTATATTGAACTAGACTGCTGTGAGATTTATTATTCTCCTAACGACTGTCAAATGAATAATAAACTCACGACTTATATTTACATGAACTCTTAATCCTAAAAGAATAATGGACCTGATCATAACGCGTGGATTGCTTTGATATATCAAAAGTGAGATCTAAAATAACAGTCAAAATCTCAGTATGTTGGGCAGCCACATTTAGTGTTGATGGAACATATATTCTCAAGATGGAATTCATAGTCTCTTAATAGAGATATAAAATATTCCCTTGAAATAAGTTTAATAGATCAGTTATTCAGAGAGTTAGGTTTAACTACTTTGGTAAGAAGTTACTAAAGTATATATTTATGAAATTGGATTTCATAAATATATGTTGAATAACTTTAAAAGATTAAACCGGGTACTCAAGGATAAGCTGTAATAATTTACAAAGTGGCAGTCTACATTCATGACTTTGTATTAAGAATATTTTATGAAGGGGTTGCATGTACAATAAAGTCATAGGATACAATTTATAAGTAAAGCCTAGAATACAACTATATTTGTATAGTGGCATTAAATATAATTAATGGTAGCTTTAGACTTGTTAAGAGTTGACAGAAAAGCCCAATGCTCATTAGAGCTAGTGTGTTATTGGTCTCTTTTAGTTCCATTCCAAGCCACACACTTAAGTCCAATTGGAAAGGCCAAAAGGCCAGCCTAATTAGATAATCAGTTAGATATAAAGGGAGAAATATACAGAATTTTCTGCAAGTGAACAATAGAACACTATTGTGAAAATGTGTGTAAGAAGTATTAGACATTTTGACATTCTCCTTTTGAAAACTGATTGAGAGACCACACATCTTGGGCGTTAGTGGAATTAGAGTGAAAATTAAAAGTGTTCCCAAGTGCATTTGATCTTCGGTTTTGAAATTCACTGCTCCAAGGTACACTCTCTTATTCTTAAATTCTAAAACTTACATAGTGCATGTCAACATATATGAATGAAGTAGATCCATTATTTTTTCACTGCGTAAGTTTTGTATGCGATACAAACATGTTATTTTCCTTCATGTATCATGAGTAACAAAGAATATTGCGTGTTGTGTGTGAAATCATCGTAAGATTGCATAAGTGTCTCTATGTTATGATGATTTGAGATATGAGAAAATCACTTTAACTCACACACAATCATAACTGTTTGATAGGGATTATCACTTTCGAGATACATCCTATAACTCGCGCCTCTCCTAGAAAACACACTTGCAATCATGTTTTAAAGCATTTTTTTCTTTTTGCTTTTTATTTTCTTTACATATTTTATTTTATTAAGCAAACCATGTATGGGTATATAAAAGAGAGAAAAGAAATACCCAATTAAGTTAAGCTTTTTGACATTGCACTTTTACTATGTCGAAGCATACAGATGTCATTGACATTGCACTTTTGCTATGCCGAAGTATACAGATGTCATATCATGATTGGCGAGTAACAGTGATGAGATGGTTATTTATGCCTTTCTCTTAGAATTTTCTACTCCTTCTTGTCAAAAAGAGGGATACGAGTGTTACGTACAAGAGATCACTTAACCTTACCCATCACAAACAGAGAGCCATAAAGCTCACTTGCTTAGTTGTGCATAGAGATGCTCATCTAAGCTACAAAAGATACAAAGTTTAGAAAACTTTGTTTAAATGGCCATTTTAAGGTTCACGAGAACCAATGTACACAACACACGCTGTTTTTGTATTTTTCTAAATTTTTTCATTTTTTTTTAATTTGAAAAGAAAATAAAATAAAAACTAAACAATCAAACAAAAATAGACAAACAACATGAAAGCATGAAAGAAAGATGCAAATGCATGAAGGCATGATAGAAAAATGCAATGCATGAAAGCATGATTTCAAAAGCAAATAAGAAATCAAGCAAAGAGAGTCCTACCTTAGATAGAAATAATTAAAGTAGAAGACAAACAAAAAAGACAATTAAGTCTTAGGCTCTTTTCTCACCCACACAGCACGAGTCTTTGGCCGTGAAGATGAAAAGACACGTGTCCTAGTATGTCTACTAAAGGACATAGAAGAATTAAGATTCTCCTGAAATTAGTTAAAAAGCTCAAAACTTTAAATAACTCACCAAGAATTTCCATGACAAAGGGGGTCAAGGATCACACTCAGGAAATTAATCCAATTAGAGTGTACCCGCTCTGATACTACTTGTTGGTAAATTTAGACCCTGGTTGATAGAATTAACAAGTTTTAAACCTAAGTTATTAATTAGGTTTATTATGAATAAAACTTGTTAAAACAAAAAAACATTAATATCATGTCAAAATCATATACAACGAAAAATATAATAACCTAGGAAAACCAATGAAACCAACCAGTTTCACAATAAAAAACCTAGGGGGAAACCTTCCCAAAAAGAAATTCACTATAGGAAAGAGAAGTTTCAGATCTAGTACAAAACATTTGTCCCTAGGCTTTACAATCCCCACAGGTAAACTCACAACAGAAACCTTTTACTGTTTCAAAACATCTGAAATGTCACCCTTTTATGCACGAATCCCAGTACATGACTCACTCCTTTACATGAATCCCAATGCGTGACTCACTCACCAACTTGAGGAAGAAGAATGTTGGCTGCAAAGTTCTTCACTTCATTAATAATGAAGATCAAGAAGCACTTGGTTACAAAACTCTAAGGCGCAAAGATGCAGTAACTTCTTTCAGAGAGAATAAGGTTCATTCACCATTTGCATATGTTCTCCTTGTATTATCTTATGTGAGGGCCTTTAAAATAAGCCTTATATAAGTTTAGGGCTGTGAGACAAGAAACCCTACACATGGGCTGAAAATTAGATCTGAAAATTCTGATTTTTGTAACCTCGATAGATAGTATCTGTCGAGCCTCATTAAACCTCGATAGATAGCTATCTGTCCAGCAGCTGTCGAGCAGTTGTCGAGCTATTTGTCCAGCTTTAGTGAACAACTTTTCTTCACTTATTTCTGTTGGAAAAAATATGGTTTTGTATCTCATACAAAACACACAGCAGAAGCAACAATTAAAGATCTATTTCATTCATGATTGATAACATGCACTATGTAAGTTTCAGAATTTAAGAACAAGATAGCATACCTTAGTGTGAAAAATTCAAAACAAAGATTAAAAGCACTTGGGAACAATTTTAATCTTCACTCTAATTCCACTTTGTGCCTAAAAAGTGTGGTCTCTCAATCAGTTTCCAAGGGAGAATGAAAGTGTGTCTCACACTCTCTCATTTTCTTTTTCTCTACGCTTCTTAAAAAAAAAATTTGTATGTTTCTCCCTTTATAACTAACTGATTATCTAATTGGGCTAGCGTATTAGGCCTTTCCAATTGAGCTTTAGTGTGTGGCTTGAAGTGGGACCAAAAGGGACCAATAAGACACTAGTTCCAATTGGTCTTGGGCTTTTCCGTCAACTCTTGACATGTGCAAAGTTACCATTAATTATATTTAATATCACTATATAAATATGATTGCACTCTAGGTCTTATTAATAAATTATATCCCATGACTTTATTATACAAGCAACCCCTTCATAAAATATTCGTAGTAACACAAAATCATGAATGTAGACTGCTACTTTGTAAATTATTGCATCTTATCCTTGAGTACCCGATTTAATCAATGAAGGTATTCATCATATATTTATGAAATCCAATTTCATAATAATATACTTTAGTAATTTCTTACTAAAGTGATTAGGCCTAACACTTTGAATAACCAAACCTATTAAACTCATCTCAAGGGAATATTTTATATCTCTGTTAAGAGATTATGAATTCCATATTGAGAATATATATTCCACCAACACTAAATGTGGCTGCCTAACATACTGAGGTTTTGACCGTTACTTTAGATCTCACTCCTAATATATCAAAGCAATCTATAAATCATGATTAGGTCCATTATTCTCTCAAGATCAAGAGTTCATGCAAATAGAAGTTGTAAAATTTATTATTCATTTGACAGTCATTAGGAGAATAATAAATCTCACAGCAGTCCAGTTCAATATGTCTTAACTCTTAAAACATATCAACGCATCAACTAGAAGTCTACACTTCTATGATCAAGACAAATCATCTTAGTTGATATGTTATAGTCTTCGCAAATGAAATGCTCAATTTCATCACCGACTACGAACTATAAATTTTGAGTTTACAAAGAACTTGTGATTTATATCTTCTGTGACTAAATCACATAAATCATATACTATGCATTTCATTGACTATATGATAATGTCCAAATATTTATGTTACCATTATTTTAGATAAAAATAAAACAACTTTATTAATCATAACATTAAGTCATACATAATTTCATGCATAACATCATTCTATAGGATTTATGGGCACACATCCTAATAGTTTCTTGGTCCAATCTTCATGGTTTTAATACTAGACTTGAACAACATGTTCTTTGAAGTATCAAACACATCCTAGATCTACCTAAATACAAGTAAAGTGCATTTTGTCAAAGGATTAACCAAATACTTAAAATATGTCCTTAACATTGAAGCTGTTGGATGGATGGTGCTATGGGCAGTCGAGTTAACTAAATTTAATATACAATACCGCCCGCGCATTGCAATGAAGGGATAGGTAGTTGCTTACTTCATCGTGGAATTCACCAATATGGAAGGCTAGGGGGCAGGAGCATCCTCAATGGAGTATCCACATGGACAGATCATCCAATAGGTAGGCTGATGGAGCAGGTATAGTACTCCACTCTCTAGAAGGGGACGAGATCGAGTGCATGGTTCGTCTTAACTTCCTTACGACCAAAAATGAGGCTGAGTACGAAGCTTTAATGGCAGGACTAGATCTCGCCAAAGCAGCTAGGGCCACAAGTATGGTTGTTTATTGCGATTCTTAGGTGGTCATAAGTCAGGTGAATGGTGACTATGAATGCGAAAGTAAACAGATGAAAAAATACCTAGAGCAAGTAAGGAGATGGTGGTCGACCTTTGGACCAAGTTTGTTCAAATCCCAAAGGAAGAGAACAAGCAAGCTGACCGTCTTGCCAAGGCCATATTAGCAGAACACATGCTCATCTCCAATAAGGTAATTTCTTTTGTTCAATTTTTTCCTTTGATAGACGGCATCGATGTGCAAGAAATAGGCTTTGACAATGATTGGACTACACCGATAGTTTTATACTTGAAAGACGGTAAAATACCTGACTGTAGGGAGGTCGCAAGAAAGCTGAAGGTTCAAGCAGCACGATTCGTCCTAATAAAGGATTTTTTATACAAAAGAGGCTTCTCCCGACCATACCTAAGATGCCTAAGGTCTGAGAAAGCAGATTATGTTATGAGAGAAGTTCATGAAGGGATCTACGGAAACCATTCGGGGTCACGGTCACTAGTGCACAAGCTGATTCGGGTAGGATACTATTGGCTTACCATGCCGAATGATGCCCAAGCCTATGTTAAAGCTTGTGACAAGTGTTAGAGGTTCGACAACATTATCAAATAGCTAACAGAAGTGCTCACTCTGATGGCACCTCCGTGGTCCTTTAATCAATGGGGATTAGACATCATAGGCCCATTCTCGATAGTGGCGAGACAGCTGAAGTTCCTAGTGGTTGGGATAGATTACTTTACCATCATGGAGAAGAACATATGAAGCTTCGTTAGGAGAAACATCATCTACAGGTACATGATCCATATGGTATTGGTCTCGAATAATGGGAAGCAATTCAACAACAAGTCATTTAGGGATTTTTGCTCACAACTAGGGATCAAGAATCACTACTCCTCACCCACCCATCCTCAGGCCAACGGACAAGTTGAGGTCATGAACCGATCCTTGCTCAAAATCATTAAGTCTCGGCTTGAGGGGGCAAAGGGTATATGACCAAACAAGCTACCAAGTGTATTATGGGCATATAGGACAACGACAAGGACTCTGACAAGGAAAACGCCTTTTCGGCTAGCATATGGGAGCGAGGCTGTTATCCTTGTCGAGGTTGGACTCACAAGTTATTAGGTGGAGAATCATGACAAAAGTAGGAACAACGAAGCCATGTGCCTACAACCGGACCTAGTAGATGAGATCAAGGCAATAGCTGAACAAAGGTTAGCATGATACTAGGACCTCATGACCGAGCACTACAATTCTAGAGTCAGACACAGGGACTTCCAAGTTGGAGGCCTTGTCTTGAGGAAGGTCGCTATAAGAGATACCTTCCAAGGGAAGTTAGGACCCAATTGGGAAGGACCTTACAAGATCACCTCATGGCAGAGGAAAGGCACCTATCACTTGGAGTCACTCAACAGACAGAAGTTGCATCATCCATGGAACACCGAGCACCTAAAGAAATACTACCAGTGGACGATGGCATACAGACCACCACTCCTTATTTCCAATTTATTTCTTTCTAGTTTTAATTATTATCTATAGTACTTTTTAAGCCCAAAAGGCAGCTTTTGATTCTTTCAAGAATAACTTTTTATGTATGTATTTATCATAATAAGTGGAATTATTCAGATTTGTCATGTGTATGAACGCATCCTAAGGGATAGCCTAAAATTTATCAAAGTCCATAAGGGGACAGACGCATCCCAAGAGGTGCCTTGGGATTTATTAAAATCCTCAAACTGGATGGAAGCATCCCAAGGAATGCCTCGAGATTTATCAACGTCCATGAGTGGACGAACGCATCCCAAAGGGATGCCTTAAAATTTGTCCGTAAGTAGATGGGTGCAACCCAAGGGATGCCTTGAAAATCATTAATGCCCATAAGTGGACAGATGCATTCAAGTGATGCCTTAAAATTTACATAAGTCCATGAGTGGACGGATACAAGGAAATCTCAAGAAATACCTTGAAATATGTAAGTCCATGGAGGGATGAATGCATCCCAAGGGTTGCTTAATTTTACTCAAGTCTTCAAGTGGACGAATACATCCCCAAGGAAATTCCTTGAAATATATACAAGTCCTTAAGTGGGTGGACGCATCCTAAGGACACCCTAAAATATATACAAGTCCTAAAGTGGACGGATACTAAGGAAGTCCCAAGAGATAAAGTTCATACAAGTGACCCCTTAGGCGGGCAAATCTAGGGATGGCCATGGATACCTTAAAGAACATGATAAGCCAGAATTATTTATTAAAACACGATGGACCACATTTATCTAAGGATTCCAATCCATGATATGAACGGAGTATGGTCGTCCTAAAAATTTACTAAGTCACACTTATAAAGTAGATGGATCACTCTTTAGTTAAAAACTAAATGAATGGCCCAAAACATTCAAGCCGATGGATGAAAGATGCAATATCTTTTAGATAGAACGAAAGCAAATAAACTTATAATTAAAAACCCAGAAATTTGTGGGCAACGTTAAGATTGCACAACCATTGTTCTCAAAATAATTCCCACTAATAAAAGAAAAAGAAAAAAAAAATATATAAAGTCTACAAAAGACTAGGGCTGGTCAATAGGGGCCTCCTCGTCCACTACTTTCTTAGTTGCCTTAGACTTATTAACTAGACGGTTCTCGTCATCAAAGGATTTAGCTTATCCATCCTAGGGAATGGCTCCTCCGTCACCTTTAGCATCGGGAGTGGGATCACCCTCAAATAGCTTGTCAATGCCTTCGGACTTGACGGATCTAGTTGGGGGTCTGGGCCATGTCATCCAAATAGACTTGAGACACGTCCAAGTCTAAAAAAAGAGCCTTGACCTGATGAAGGCACTCATTAAAACCATCAGCATAGCAACTGCCAAGCTCGATGAGGAAACCGTCGGAGTTGCAAAACTCCTTCTTTCCTTCTTCTTTAGCTTGATGGACTTGCTTCCTTAAAGAAGAGATCTCCCTCTTCTTATCTTTAAGTACCTTCTTCAGCACCTCGGCCTGATTCTCTGACTCCTCTAGGGCCTTCCTCGTGGTGTCAAGTTTTTTTACATGAATCTCCCACAAGGCTTTAAGCTCATTTCGCTCCGTCTCCGCGGTCTCAGCCCTTTCTTTCAGACGGCCAACCAACTCTTCACAGGCCATGTAATGGTCCATCAGGCCCTTCATCATTAGCACCCCCTACAAAAACCCAAGACAAGGTTAGAAGTAAAGGTAACAGAGAGACAGGAAAGAAAGGGGACAGGTACACACCTAAGCAAGCTAAAAAGGCCTATCTCCCCAATGGCCTCAGTTACATGGTTACCCAAGTCTTCATAGTCATCATCCTTAATAATGGACAAGAGTTGCCCAATGGCATAATGCGAGTCTTCGAGGAGGAGGGGGGCGTTGCTCAGTGACGGGACCCTGGGCCATTATTAAACCCTTCCATTTTCCATGATGGGGGGCAAGAGGTAGTTTGGTAGATGGAGGCGTCTCCCCGACAGTTGGACTAGTCACCACCTTTGGCTTCTTTGCAGGACGGTCAACTTTATCCATCAGTTTCCTTTTTAGGAATGGCTTTAGGGGCCCCATCCCTATGGTTAGGGGCATGACCTCGTCCAGCTTTTTCTTCACCTAAGCAGAGGCTTGTTGGCAAATATAAGCCCTCCTCTTATCGTCTTCCATTTATGCAACAAAGGGGACAGAAAGAAAAAGTTAGACATGAATTGTTGAAAAAGTTAAAAAAGTTAAAGAAGAAGGAATAGGAGATAGACTCACGTTGGCGTTCTTGTGAATCATAACGATGTGCAGTGGCTGTAGGCTTGGGACCCACACGAGTACTAGTATAGGATGTCCAAGGTGATGAGCTTCTTCCATGTCCTCTCTTTCAAAGAAATTTTGAAGATCTTGTCTAAAACACTCCACTGTTCAATATCAACCTCTAGACAGTCCTAAGCTGTAATAAGAGAAGGTTAGACTAACAAGTAAAATGGACAAAATTAATAAACGAGCAATATCTAATCAAACAGACACCTACCAGACGGAGACAATATTCCCCAAGTTCTATCAACAAGGGGCATGTTCTCTCGTTCAACAGGGTGACACACCCAGTTGTCTTCGTGGATGAAGAAATACATATTCCTCTAATTGCTATTGGAATTAGGTGTCTTGTACACTAGCCTAAGTGATGATTTCCTTGGAAGAAAGCTATAAATCCCCCTAGACTTGATGATCTTAGAGGAACGGTAACAATGGAAGAACTCCTCCATGGTTAGTTGACATCTCCCTTTGCTTAGAACCCCATATAGTACCTCCGCACCAAGGAAGATTCTCCAAGCATTAGGAGCAATTTGGGTGACGACTAGTTGTAAGTATTAGAGTAAGAGACGGTGGAGAGCACTCAAAAGGTAGTCGGACCCTGCCTTGAAAATTTGCTCATACACCTCGATGTCATTAATGCCATGGTAATAGCATTTCTCAAACTTAAAGGGTAGACAGATGGGGATGTCGTCGAGAATCTAATATCTCTCTCGTAAGGTGTTGAAATGTTTTCTTCTAATGGTTGAGTGGAAATCATTAACCATCCATAAGAGAGGGAGAACGAACTTCCTAAGACCGTTAGGGCAAACGACAGAGCTAACAAGAGACCCAACATTTTCAACGTTCTCCTCACCGTCTGAGTCTTCACTTGAATCACACTCTGACTCGTCCATGCCTGAATCCTCATCCTTCTCCTCATAAGGTGAGTTGGCAGATGGAGCCCTTTTAGAATAAGAGGCACTGAGGTTGTCTTGTCTTGACAGGTACACCTCATCGTAACCCTCTCCTTCACAGACACACAATTGTTCACTCGATACTTCTCTAGACATCAATTACACCTACAAGTAAAGAATAAACTCCTAAGACTCTATAGGTCTATATACTCGATGGGCATATAACACTTAAGGAAGAAAATAGAAAATGTATGAGAATAGGAAGGAAAGTACTTACAGGTATACAAAGCGGAAAAGCGACGGAAGTGATGTAGTGAACGGACACACTAAGGCGATGAATTGATAGATTCCTGTAGATAATGGTGGTGCTTTGACACAAGGAAATTGTTGTAGAAAGTAGAAATGAAAGGGAAAGGCGACATATATATAGGGAAAATGGCTTAGAAGATGAAGTGACGCTTTGATCCAAGTAACCAGCCACTAAAATTTCACTATATGTCCCTTAGCATTTATGACCTTCAACTACCCTGTCAAATCAAAACACGACTCCCTAGATCTAATTGAAACTGTCACCCCAAGTGTCTGTCTGGGATACTAGGTGACGAACCCATCAAGTGAGGGGGTAGATGATAGGGATGAATCCCAAGGCACACAGATCCAATTTTACAAAATTAATAATAAGAGACGGTGTTATCAAAAGAGATGGTCTGGATAGGCTAACAGCCAAAGAAATGGCAGTCATAATCATGGCTTGAACAGGAGGCTCCAGAAGTGGACAGACTCTTTACAGAAGACAGACTCGTCAGAGGTGGACAGACTCAACGTAGACGGGTGGCAAAGCCATGTGGTGCCTACGTGGCCTAAGTAGCCTCCAAGGAATCTAATATGGATATGTCTTGTATTCTACATTTAAACATAGTCAATGGAATCCCTACAAGGAAAGAATCCCACAATATAAGAACATCGAAAAATATCTTCTCTACAAGGAAATACCCTTTCCACCAAGAAACTAAGGTCAGCTCTACACTACTATAAAAACCCCAAACCCTCACAAATTAAGGTACGCATAATAATACCCTAGCTCTGGCACTTTGGAGTGATAGAAATTCTCTTTTCTAACTTAACCTACGGAGGTTTTTTGGCCAGTACCGCACTGGTACTCTTTGTAAGGTTTTCTCTTTGTTTGTGTTGCGCAGGTTACCAAGAGTACGTGAGGACTATTCAGCTTATGGACGATTTTCAATATCATCATCATCATATATATATATATATATATATATATATATATATCCAATCATTTAAATCTAATCTTTATTTGGAGGGTAGGAAAAGAAAAACTTTAATATTATTCAATTGTATATCAGTAGGTATTTTGAAATCTTTGTAGTTCATGTTTCCTATTTTTGTCTATACGATAACATTTTGTATTGCATGCCTGCTGTCTGCTACAATAATGTCTTTTTTCCTGGTACAATTATTATTATTATTAATTTATTATTTTTTAATTAATTTTCATTATGTTGCATACTTTATCTTTAACAAATATGAACAAATACTCATCAGCCATTTTAATATATTATTCATCACATTATTTAGGTGGGCGCCGTAATTAAAATAATTTCTTGTGTGTATACGTATAGGTATGCACTTCTCATTTTTTTTGGCTACATTCAGCTAGCTTTTAGTTTAGTAGAACCTCTGACACTTTCCAAATATGATTTTGTTGTGTTAAAAAAACTCTAAACTCTAACTCAGCCCACCAAACACCTCTCCTTCATCTCATTGCCTCTCTCTCTTTCACTAAAAAGTTGAATGAAGCAAATTTTAATATTAAGTGGGTTTTGAATCCCACATCAAGTCCCATAGCTAATTAAAGACCGGGCAAATCATCAAAATCAAACATTGCAAAGTAAAACTTTGTATCCAATAGTATTTTTTTGTCCAAGTTTTTTGTAGAATTTCTATATAATATTCCGAACTTATGTGGCCAAAATTTCAAACTCAAAGATGACTGTAGGATTTGAAACATGCTTCAAGGTAATGATAATAAAAAATAAAATAAAAAACTAGACTCATTCATGCTTGGTCACTGGTACACAAGGACAAAGGTAGATCATTGGATCTATGTTAGAAGATTTAATGTCAATAAATCATTAGCCTTCTATCATATGTAGACAACATGTTTGTAGTATGACAAGGTGATAAGATAATTAGTCATTTGAAGAAGTTATTGTTCAAGTCATTTGATATGAAAAATTTTGATCTAGTTGCTATGGTTTTGAAATTCGGACCGTGTACAGAACCGAAAAAGGGAAATATTCAAGGCTTTTGAGGTTGCACTAGACTGAGGTCAAACGGTAACATGTCATTAATATTTTTTATGAATCTAATAAAATTTTTCATTCTTTATCAAGAATGTACGTGGCCCAATAGTTTTTGGACATGCTAAATCGCCACTTGAAAGCAAGTTCAAGTCTTGCCTAAACCACATTTTAGCTCCCCTAAAAAAACTTTTGTAAGAGCTACCTCCCATGTGTACTTTGTTTTATTCAAATTTGCTTTGCTACTTCTTCTTCTTCTTCTTTTTGTTTTGTTTTTTAAGTCTTAATTTCTCCATCTCTCCTCCCCCAACACATCATCACAAGCCCACAACTTTTTTAAGTTTTACCATCAACCTCCATTAGAATCTTACTTCACCTTTTCAATCTGCATTTTCCAATACTATACTTACTAGTCACCTTCCCAAAAGACCTCATCATTTAGTGCAAGTGTAGTCTTGCTAGAACCCCATAAGAGCATTAGTATTGGAGTTGTTAAAACACTCAAAAAGATATTTTTAACAACCTAAGCACCAAAATGCCACAACACTCGGATACTTTTGCTAAAAAATTAGCAATTTACTACAATTAGTTTGTACGTATAGAAATTATTGTATTTTGGTGCTAAATTTAAAATCACTTATCTTATTCTCTCTCTCTCTCTCTCTCTCTCTCTCTCTCTCTCTCTCTCTCTCTCTCTCTCGGGTGTCTCTGGTTGTGGTTGTAGATCATTTTTTGGTGGTTTTGGTTGTGGATCGATTTGGGTGGCTATTTGGGTGACTATAGATTGGATGTAGGGTTGAGTTTTGGTGGTAGGGTTGTGGATCAATGGGTTGTGATTTGTGTGGTAGTGGGTTGCGAAAGTTGGTGGTTTTTTGGTTTGTTGGCGGTGGTTGGTGAATGATAGTGTGGTGGTCAGTGAACCATATGGTGGTAAGTGGGTTCTTATATGGTTTTTGTGGCTTGGTTGCGATGGTTAAGTTGTGGTGGTGGTTGGCAGTGGGTGTGGGTGTGGGTCTGTGTGGTTACTGCTTTCTAGGTTACGAAGAGAAATATATAGAGGAACCACTACAACAGAATGTATTTTTAGTGACGAAATTTAGTAAGAAAATATTTTTTGTCGTTAAAAATATAGCTTTATCGACAAAATATGATTTTTGTCACTAATAATGAAAAAAAACTATAACATTTAACGACGAAAAATAATTTTTGTTGCTATTGTGATTTGAAAAATGGGTGCCATCATGGGAAATATTGGCTCGAACTTAATTAATCTATAGCGTCGAAAAATTTCGTCGCTAAAAGTTGAAATTTTTAGTGACAAAATATTTCGTCACTATAGGCATTGCTATGAATAGTATTAGTGACGAAAATCCTTTCATCGCTATAAGGAAGAAGTAGCGACGAAAAATAATCGTCACTAAAAATAATCATGATTTTTCACTCCATTGTTTTAGCGACGAAATCACAAATCGTTGCTAAAAGTATGCTATAGCGATGAAATATAAATTTCTTCTCTAAAAATCTTAACAAAATCTGGGTTCTTTAGTGATGAAATTGACCTTTGTCACTAAAAATACTAGTTGCTAACCCGTGCGATGCACGGCGCTCAAAACATATTATAACTTTGTTTTAACCCATAATAGTGCAAAATGTTAAACCAAAAGCAAAATGGGGGAAAATATAAAGAGAATACAAATTGACTAAAAAAGGAATGAGAATCTTAACAAATTTAAGTTCAGAAAAAACAATTGCCGATGTAAATTCAAAGACAAAGGAAGTAAAATTCATAGAGGAGGAAAAGAAGCGTGACGTTTACAATTGACTAAAGCAATCTGGTTTTCTAAGTAGATAAGAGATTGGATTGGAGCGAGAGATAAGGAAGGCAGCAATACATATATCTAATAGAGTTTTACTTGAACTAAACTATTGTAACACTTGATAAGATAATTATAAGGTGAAGAGAAATAATAAATATATAAGATATAAAACCTAAAATAAAAAGAATCTAAAAAAAAAAAATAGCGGTGACGTGGAAAATTGTGGAGCAAGCATCTAATAGAGTTTTACTTGAACTAAACTATTGTAACACTTGATAAGAAAATTACAAGGTGAAGAGAAATAATAAATATATAAGATATAAAACCTAAAATAAAAAGAATCTAAAAAAAAAAATAGCGGTGACGTGGAAAATTGTAGAGCAAGCAGAGTTTCGGTTTTATATATATAGAGATTAAAACACTGATGTCTATTGCGACGAAAACTAGCCATTAGGGACGGAAATAATTCGTTGCTAAAGACCTTACTATACATATATATATGCCTCTTTTATTTGTTCATCCCCAAAAGTTTGAGCAGACTCTCCTTGCCCACGCCGATTCTCCTTACCCACTTGACCCACGCCGTTGACAACCTCTCGACTTCCTCAAATCTTAGCCCTCTCAACTTCCTCATTCTCTCGATTTCCTCAACCTCTCAACTTCCTTTGCCATCGCCTCACCTGCAACGCCGCCTCCCTTCACCATCATCGATTAGAGCTCCCCGTCCTCCGATTCTGATCGAGTACAACCGCCGCCGCCGTCGACGTCGATAGCCGCTGACGCCGCCTCTCTAAGGACCCACTCTTCGTCAACACCTTCATCATCTCTTGGTTCGTTTCCCATTTCTTTTTTATTGGCTAACAAATATTTATTTATTTATTTTTATTTTTTATAAATGAAAATGATTTGATAAGTTTGATTTAATAGAGAACGTAACTTTCACTTCATTTGTGTGTTTTGTGTTGATTTTGTTTGTGTTATCTTATTCTTCCTTAAGGAGATAATGAGATCAGAAAAAAGTTTTAGATATATCAATTAGAAAACTGGCTTCTCGGGGTTAGTGTGTGTGTGTGTGTGTGTGTGTGTGTGTCTGACTGAGTCACTGGGTTCATTTTGCTGTAGTGGGAAGTGGAAAGTGCAGTGAGTGATGAGTCTCTGTGTGTTGTCGTCGGTGAAGGACGAATTCAAAATAGAAGGAAACTATTTGGAGTATTGGGTGTTTGGGAGAGATACAAGGAAGGACAGACTTGTTTGATTGGGTGTTTGTATATATAAAATTTAAATATACAAATTAATAAGCTACTGAAATTGCGAGATATCCAAATGAACACACTGTTTTATTGGCATTTTTTATTTTCGCTATTTGTTTATGGTTGAATTTAAGAGATTATGAATGGATTTTAGAATTCAATTTCTCTACAATCATGAATTAATGATAAAAGTGCATATTGTGAATTGTCTGCGTGAAGAGCTTTAAGTCATATTCTGTTTGAGATCGAGACTCCAGTTGTCCAGACAAGATGAGGATCACACGTTTTTGGTGAAAGGTCACGTGTAAAACAAAGGACATGTTCTTTAATTTATAATGATACGCCAAACTATCAGATTTTGAATACTTAACTTGGCCTACTAGTTTATGGAACAAAAAAAAGCTGCCACCTTATTTCATTTCCTATTAAAAAAATCTTAAATCATTTTCATATTTAAAAAAAAAAAAACCTTAAATCTCTTTCAATAATATATAAAAATACCTATTTTTGAGACTTGAGAGGAAAAAAAAAAAAAAAAAAGAAGGAAGAAAAAGGTAAGAGGACCTTTAATATTATATAGTTAATTCTACACATGTTAAATTCTGGATATATAGTGTCATTGACAAATCAGCATGACCAAGACTTAATAATTTAATATAGTAAGTGCATTTTCTTTTGATATCGAATTTTTATGTCCTTACAAATTTCGCTTGACTAATCCTATATTTTTCCAATTAAAATTTGGTTAGGTTTATAGGGAATAGAATCATATATCCATGATTCAATATAATAAGAGCACTCTCTATTTTTTCTTATAAAAAATTTAGAAAAATAAAGAAGAATCATGCTTAAACATTTTCTTTTTGGGTCTTCATGTTGGGTACAATAGGGGTGGAAATTTGGAAACAATGCGAAAGGATCATATATTTTGATGATTGCTTAACTAAACTTCTTTGTCAAAAATGTCCTTAATTTCTTGTTCATTTTTTTGTCAGCTTCCAGTAAACATGGCAATCACTTATACGTTCTTTTAGGAAAGTTATAGTGATGGCTTCTTGGAAAGAAACTTGGTATGAAGTGCTCAATTATTTGTGTTGTTTGAGTTGGAACTTCCACAAATTATTAGACCTCTCATGAATTTTCCTGTACCAAATTGGATATTGAATCATGTGAATTTGACAATCGTTGCACATTCCATTTTTTTGGAGGGGCCGAAATTCCTAGAGTGCATAATTACAACCAAGTCCAAACTGTATCTCCAAAAAGGTGGCGGGTACTTTTCTTTTGATTACAGTGGTGGTGAACTGATTTGCAATGTATCACACAACTTGGCTAGATGGAATGGTTTTTATTTATCTATTTATTTTATTGGATTGATTGACCTAAGTGAAAGTAGTATCTAGCAATAGTTCCTTGTAGTTTACTAGTCCAACAAATAAGATTGAAGTAGGGTTGTTCAAAAAACTGTCCAACCTGACCCAGCTTGAATAGTTACTGTCAATTTTGACCACTAAAAATTGTTGGCAGAAGTTCGAGTGTTTATTTATTTAATATTTTTTAATTCAATAATTACAGCAATAAAGGAAAGAAGTTTTGAATCCTAAATCTCCCAACAAATTGTTAACACCCCCCTCCCCTCTCTCTCTCTCTCTCTCTCTCTCATCATCCCTACTAAACACCCCAACCAAAACTCCATTGTTCTCCTAAAATTGGAGTATTATTGACATTAGCAGAGAAATCAATTGAAAGCAATTTGAGAAAGTTCACAACTTAAAAAGATTGAATCAAATGATGGGTTGACATTTGTTTGTTGCGATATTAACATTTTCTAGAAAATGAATCTTTTTTAAAATGTATCGTCTAGAAAACTAATTCATTTTTATAAGTTTGGTAGCAACTTTAAAATGAGTTAAAAAATTATCTTTTAACTTTCCTTATTTAGCTTGATCTGAGAAAAAAAAAAAATTACTAAAACTTTCAGAAAAATAGAAACAACTTAATTTATCTCAAACTAAGCTAAATAAAGGAAGTCAATAGATAATTTTTCTTTAACCTAATTTTTCTGATGCTACCAAATACAGCCAAAAAAAAAAAAAAATCTATCATTAGTATTAAGAAAACTAATTATCAATCCAACTAAGTCTCTTGTACAAGATTTTAGTATTTGGGGGTGAAAAAAGTTGGTAATACTAATCTAGTCTATGCATCCTTGGCACTCCCTTACAGCACCGGGTCGAAAGAGAAATTCAAGCATCTCCATCCACGACTGGCTGGTTAACAATATATATCTCCCTCATATTCGTGATTTGCGGGCATATTTTCAGTAAGGTTACAACTTACAAGTATAAGATTTAGGATTCCTCAAAAAAGAAAAAAGTATAAGATTTAGGACTAAGGAAATTTTAAATTATTTTGGGAGAGAATGGAAAAATTTTTGAAATGGTTGTTAACATCATAAAACCCATTGCTAGATAAGCTAGTTTATTCCCTCAATTCTTCTTGATAGACCTGTTAAAGAAATGGGAAAAAAAAAATCCCTTACTTTCCTTCTAGGTAGTCTTGCTCCAAAAAATAATTAATAATGTACATAATTTCTAGCTGAATTTACGCAATTCTATATATTCAACAGATCCGCAAAATTCAAATTTTTTGCAAATCCTAACAATCCGCATATCTTATGTACACAATTTCCCGTTAAACTTACGCAATTCTGAATATTCAAATTTTATACAAATTCACACAATCGGTACATTTAGATGTCCTAACATTTTAAATGAGATGGTCAAAAGATACTTACCTTTTTTTTGACATTTTGTTATTATTTTAAATAAAAATGCTTACCAAAATCTAGACAGCTTTTACAATGACAATAGAATCTAAGGTACGATTTTTGCTGCAAACTCAACTTCCTAAAAGTCATATACCACCTTAAGAAAGGTCGGGACTAAGAAGTTATGGTCTTGGTAATTATCTTTTGTTGTTGGTACTTTTGCTTAACTTTTACCATTACTTGTTTCATTTTATCGAGGTAGTACGTTTTAGTCCTCCTATGCTCTACTTCAGTCTCCTTCCTTCCCCTTGCATGTAATCTAGTTTATTTGTTATTAGTCACTGTTGCGATGAAGCAACTGAAGAACCCCAAGAATCAATTGAAGAAGGAGAAGCACTTCCAGTACTCGTTAGTAATACTTCTTTATTTATAATCATTCAATTTGTGTTGCTATGGCTTGAATTGTAATGTCGGTGGATTGACATTACAAGCAAGCATTAAATGCTATCTTGCATGAATTGTCAAAAGGCAAGAAACAAAATTTGACATGCAATCTCGGCAATAAATGCAGGGGATAGGATAGAAAAAATTTGGTTTTCCTTCATGTGTGTTTGTTTGAAGGGGTGAAAAAGTGAGAGGTAAAAAACTTATATGTATGGTTGGATAGAAAAATGGGAGGATGGAAAATGTAGTTTATATAAATTGACTATTATATTATTGTTATATAATATATAAGAAATAGAGTGCAATAAAATGAGGGTATTTGTATAAATTACATCATTTGGCATCTTTTTCTTTCTATTTTCTTCCCAAATTGGGAGGATAAAAAAATGTGGGTCTAGAGGGATTATTTTTCTCCTTATTTTCTGTCTCTCTTATTTTCTCTCCTGAACCAAACAATAAAAAATGTCATTTTTTACCTAATTTTCTTCTTCCTATTTTCAATCATTTCTATTTTCACTCCAACCAAATTTGCCCTTACAATTCAGCAAATAAGCATGCGTGAAGAAATACTACACTCTTGCATTAAAGGTTGCATGGATTCTTGGCCACTATTGTTGACTTCCTTAACAATAGAAGTCTTGCATGTGCTGAAACTATTTGTATTTCGGCTGGACTCTAGCTATAAATAGAGGTGGAACAAATGAGAACCAAGATGTGAGCTAGCAAAAGAACTTCTTCTGTGTGCGCACCAGAGATAGAAAGTTAAAGTGTTCTGCAACTCTTGCCTAAATACAAAAGGGTGTTCTCTATTTATTCGTGAGAGAACCAATGGTGTATTGGGGGTTTGGGTTTGTGTGAGAGTGTCTTTAAGTCATTGTTGTAATCTCCAAAGTTATAGTGAAACTTTATTTTGTCGCCTTCTATGGACGCATGCATATTGCTAAACCACGTAAATTCCTTGTGTCATAAATTTTTTCACTCTCTCTCTTCTTTAACCTTGTATAAACAGATTATTTCACCAATTTTCACAACAATACTTTTTTATCATCGATGGGCTTTAGTTTAAAACCCTTTTCCCTTAAAAACTCTCCTCTTCAAGGGTGTCTCCCTTTAATTTCTTGTTGGATGAGATTTTGGCTTCCATATGTGATGAGTACAGTTTTAAACTTTTCTTGATAATTAAAACTTTTAAAAGGTACAAGAATTTCACATTGCTTTCAACATAAGATAGTTTGTTGCTAGTGATGAACCTATGAATAGTGTTTTACCATATATTATAACCCTATTCTAAATTGTTGTCACCTGTAGAATTTACTATCATTACCACCTAACACAGATCCAAATCTATGGACTACTTCTATGTTTGAACTGCTGCATGTAAACTTCCCGCTCACGCTTCTGAGTACCCACTTGAAAATTTTGCTCCATCAACCTGAGAATTCTAAATCCATAAACTTTTGGTTCATTGGATCTTTAGTTTCTTCAATCTTGAAATCCAGATGATGCGTTGAGAGAGCTTGGTACAAATAACCAAGATCAAAAACACGACTCACCAAAAGTCTTTAATCTACCATAACTTAGATAACTAACTGGGCTGGAACTTAGAATAAACTAGTCACTAACCCATGTGATGCACAGGAAAGCTATTAATAACTTCCCTAATATGGAAAAAAAAAATTAATATCATGGTATAAATTATATACCAAACCAATAAAATCTATCACATACAAAGAGATATCGTGATAACCTAGAGTTGAGATCATATTTAGAAAATATATAACTGATATAAGTACACTCCAATACAATTAATTACACAAATATAGTTAATTCCATACTCATTGAACCAAATATCTTTCATAAATTACATTAATCGCTCTTGATGTCCAAGATATATCTAAATTCTAACATTGCTAGTAAACAAAGATGTTAGACTTCAATGGGATTGAAAAGGCAACATAATGCCAATTTACACAATTTCTAAAATCATTATTTCCAGTAATGAGAGAGAGAGAGAGAGAGAGAGAGAGAGAGAGAGAGAGAGAGAGAGAGAGAGAGAGAGAAGGGTGGCTATTGTGTTGCATCTCTTAAGAAGAATCTACCTTGTACATTTTTTTTATATGTAATCGAAAAATAACAAAATAGATGTACCACATTTAGAATATGCACATTTGGGAGATTAAAAGTAAAGGAAAATGAGAAAATGAACCCACCTAAAGTTTTTTGCTCTCCCTCTTGATGTTGACTTTTCCAACATCTTTCAAAATCAAATTTATGTACTCCTCAAAGCCTTGTAAGGAATAAAAATTAACATTTAACCAAATTTACATATATTCACTTAAATTGTGAAAGATGCTAAAAATTAGGTTGATATCAACCTTTTAACCAAAATTCAACATTTTAATGATTGCACATCAATCAGCAATTTTTCCATTGTTACTTTCAACATATATCTTTTTATTTGTGACAAATATGGTGCAATTTTGTCCATCATATTTTACTCAAAAGTCAAGATTAGACAACCTCCATCCTGCATTACTCTAAGAAATCTATAGAATTACCCTAAAATCAAAAAGAACATTCCACAGCCATGGATAGGAGGTAGAGAAAAGAAAAAAGTACTTGTTCACAAAGATTTCAAAGTTCTCTAGATGTAAATTTGAAAATATCACCCCTAAAATTGCTTAATATAAATAACATATAGCAAAAATACTCATCATAAATGTGATTGAAAAACTCAAGCACTAAATTACAACCCTCTGCATAATATTTTGTTTTTTTGTTTTTTTTTTTAAAAAGACTGTCCTTAACATTTTATCTTCAAAACATTATAACAGGGAATGCTACAAAAATTTGGAATGATTTACCTTTATATAGCTTAACCATACTTGCTACTCCATATAATTCAAATCAAGATGTTTGATTTTCCCCCTCATCACTCAAACAAATTATGAACTAAAATTTTAAGAATAGAATTACATGCAAAACCTAGAAAAGCCCAACATTTAAAATGACAAAATCAATAATTAAAAGTCTCTAAAAAACATTACCACTATCATGCAATATCCAATACAACCACTTGTAATAAGCACTATGAGAAGCTAATATACGAAAAATACCATTAAATAGAATAACACATCATCAAGAATATACCTTCTTTTCTTTTTAAAACTGCACCATCTGGCATCAGTGTGGGCACAAGAACTTCTTTGTACACAAATTCAAGTTATAAGTTGAAGGAGACGAAAATGTTAATAACAATGTAGGTTGTCAAACATGATCACTTGAAAGCATTAGAATATATGTTTTAAGGGTAACAATTCCTCAAATTCAATTTGTTCAAGGAACCTACAAAATCAAGACTAGTCCTACAAATTATAAAGAAAATTAAAATAAAAGACATTGTGATAGCAAGTTATGTCCGCCTTAAGCAATGTGTCTCAAATTTGAGAGTTTGAGTCTTGAAATCAGCCTAACCCACCTATCCCAAACCTTTTTTTAATTTAAATAGTAAATATCTACCACATCAGTAACATTAATCATATATAAAAATATGGAATGATATTCTTATCAAATGAGATAATATCTCCATGATGGACTTCAACTTTGACCCTATTCTTCCTCAATCTCTCCCAATTGAGATATGACATTTTCCGTACAGTAAAAAATATACATTATGTAAACAGAAGTTAAGGAGAGACAAAAACATTAAGAGAACAAAATAAGCAACCTTGAATCATTGAGGAAGACCAAAATATCTTGCAATGAAAAGCAAGCATACCTATACCAAAACCACCACAATGATGGAAGCTATAAATTTTTGTGTTCCAGTAAACAACAGCATCTTGCTATTATTCCTAGTAATATCAGGCTTTACAATTTTGTCAACAAAATTCACATATATTTATATAGAGAGATATATATCACTTATCAAAAAACAGCTTTTGAGTGTGACATTTTACAAAAATAGGAAGTAATATACAGGGAAAAAAAAATTAGAACCCAAATGGCATTGATTTAAATAGAAAAAAATTGTTCCCAAAATCAAAGCTAATCTAGAAAAATCTGTAAAACCAAATCAATTGCAAAGTCAATAATTTATCTAAATTTTTTTAATCTAGCCAAAGAATTAGACAAAGATGTAACACATCCTCAGAAGCATAGACATTTGAGAGAGAAATCATTACTTTAGAATCAAGTTCAATCCTAAACAATGAAAAGAACATAAGACTTAGGATTAAGATGTAAAACCCATTTTCTTTTTCCCTTATTCTCAATATCAACAAATCTATATTAATCATTAAAACATTAAGTTAATCAAAATTAAATAACCGAATAAATTATTTTTACAAAAAAACAAAAGGAAGATATAATACCCGAAGGTCAGATGTCGTTTCCAAACCTTTCAAGGGCTTCATACTCCTCCATCTCCACCTCTACCTCTACCTCTACTTTTTCCACCACTTCTACACCTTCTAAAACACCAAAATAACCAAACCTCCTAAAATGAAGTCGTTTAATGCAATCTTTTTCAAATTAAGTCATTAAAATAACAGCAAATGACTGACAACAAGATCCTTTTGAAAACTAATTCTAAATAGTTCAAGGCTTCCAAAATTTGAGACTTTCAAGGTTCTTCTAGATTAGATAACTCTAAGTTGGGCTGATTATGCTCTTTTGGTAGTATTGCCTACCAGATCTACTCTTCAAACGTTACAATGGTTCCAAATCAACCCTTCAATATTCTATCATCAATGGGAAATTTAGCTAGTAGCTTCAAAAAGAATTTGATTTGCAAAGTAGGCCACTTACCATTATTTAGGTCTCTTTCATGAATATAGTAAGTCTAGAGGATAATTCAGTGATGTAACAATAGGGGAAGTGACAGAATAAATAAAATCTAGATGCATCTTATAAGGAGTAACAATTAGTATAGCTACTCCTTTTGGAATTTGGATCAAACATATCTTTGCAGCTCTCCATACCATTTTAAATCACAATCATATGATTGAAAAAATTATAACACTATAAGAAGAAACTATACAATGTATAAAAAGAATTGAAATGGAACAGAGCTGATATTGTACAAAATTACAACAGAAATTGCTATGATAAGCCTAGAGACTGAGCTAACCTACATTTTTTTATTAGTAAGTTACACATACATTAGCTGGATCTTGAACCCAAGACCTCACCATCCACTTTGCTCTTACAAGGAGAGGATGTGTGATTTGCTAGATCTCATTGGTGCACTAAGAACTAACATACAAGCAGGTTTAGACCACAAAGAGTCTCCACAAAGTTGATCAAGCTTGCTCTCCAGAATTCTTCATAGGTTTGATACCCAATAAACTAAATCAAAACCAACCAACCAAAATATAGAAAACTAAATCCTATGAAATGCAAAATTAAAAATATTTGTGTTTAGCGTTCATATATTTTGATGAAGTCTTGCAAACATGGAAGACTCATAGCTTGTCTACATTTATAAGGATAACAACAAATAGAACCCAACAATAACTAACTGACATTGTCACCCACAAATCTATAATATATTTAAAACCTTATTCAGAAGCATTGAATTAAAAGAACACAAATTAGTAAACCAAAGTGCTAAATTGGACCCAAAACCACAATTTCACTCCTACTAACAAATAAATAAAGAGAAAACGTTAGGGAGGAAATTCTAAATTAAATTAAAAACATCACTAACCATTCCTCAAAACACCAAGAGACAAAGCCTAGGTAGAATTTGATCTTCTATGATGTTTCCTTGGGAAAAACAAAAAGAATAGAGAGGAAACATATTAGTAATTGAAATCTATAATTGCAGCAAACCCTAATTAGGAACCCCAAAATCCCAAAACTAATAAAAACCCCAAATAAAAAATTTAGTAGTTTTCCCAGTGTCCTTGAGCCTCAAAGTCATTTTGATTTCATCCAAATTCAAGAATGTTCAAAAACTATGGAAACAAAAACCACAAATTATTCATAAACAAATAAATTAGGACAACAGCAAAAATAAAGGAAGAAGATAAGGAAGATTGAGGATTCAAGGTGATCTTACCCAGAAGTTCTTGAGAAATTGAACTGGGAGATTTTGGGGCAACACTCACTTTTGGGTATCGAATCAGAGAGAATGTCTTTACACATATTGGGCCCTAGCCTGGGCGAGCAAATGTAATGGTGAGAGTCGATGGTGGTTAGTTCTTGAAGAGGTTTAGGGTTTTATCGGGTTTGATTGAAAAACAAATCAGAGGATGCTGAAAGGGTACAACAGAGAGATGAGGGGGAGATAGAGAACAAAGAGGAGAAAGGGAATGGCGTCCTTTAGAGTTGGGTTTTGGGGAAGGAGAAGAAATATATTGGGTATCGGCTTTGATTTTTCACCGAGAAATAGAAATAGTTTTTAGCAATTTTTTTTTTTTAATAATGCTAATGTTTTAAAAATAATGATGATGTGGAAAATTGTGGGAGTTTCAGAGAATTCAGTTATATATATATATATATATATATATATAGATTACGATTCTCGTTTACAACATAAAATATGACTTGATCATAAAAAGAAATCTTTCTACTCAAACTCATCGTTTACATAAAATTTAAATGTAATTTATATAACATATTCACTAGTTTAATTGCCTTTTTTTTTTTTTGAGAAAAAAATATTAATATGTACATAATGTTCGTATAAGCTTTTCAAAATGTGAAATGACCTTCTAAAAATCTGTAAAACATAGTTTCCTTACCTTAGAGCCGGAGCCGAAAAAACAAGAGCCTAAAACATCACAAAACTGGGTACTCGCAACAAATTTCTCCCCATTCAAGGGTGGCTTTCCAGCGCCTAAACTTCGTATACTCCAAAAAACCACAATGTCTACCACCAACTTTACTCCCGACTCCCAACCATGACCTTTTTTATATCTCCTTCCATAAATTCAAACAAAAATGTACTCAAAGCACTAAATGCATTAAGGTACTTCAACATGAGTAGATGACTCCATGTTTCGAATTTCCTAGCCATGGCGTTTTTTGGACCTACTCAAATTTGAACTAAAAATCCTCCATTTAATTGAGAATTTAATTTTTCATATATGTACTTCCAGTCCTTGATAACATAATTTTAAATCACAAAAATATTTCGAACGTTGAACTAACAAAATACTAATGCCTAGGACACCTACCTATTTAGCGTTTGTTTGAGATTATCTTATTTTGTTGAAACTGAAAACTTTTTGTTGAAAGTATTATAGATAAAAATAAAAGTTAGCTGAAATAGTACAGTGAAACCTATAAATAGTATCAAAAAGTGCAGTGGTACCCATAAATAGTAACAAAAATAAGCTGAATAGTAAAATAAGCTATCCAAATGGATACTGAATTAGTTAAACCTCCCAATCTACCGATGCATACAATTTGAGTATTTTCAAAGGAAGCACCAATTGGCAATTGAATGACTTAACTTTTCCCTACAATCCGCTTCATTCATGCATGTATATTTGAGAATACTTAATTTACTAGAATGTTCATTTGGTCTTACTATACTTTTTGGTACTATTCGTGCACTACAAGAAATCCAGGTTTAGGCGATGTTTCTAAAACGTCACTAAAAACCCAAAAAACGTCACTATAGACACAAATGATCTATAGCGACGTTTTTTTTTGTGATGTTCAAAAACATTGCAATATAGCAATCACTATAGGTCTATTGCGACGTTTTGAAAAACGTCGCTATATGTTAATCTTTAGTGGCATTCAAAAGCTTTTAGTGACGTTTTCTAAAACATCACTAAATAATATAACATTTTCGTATATAATGTAGGAAAATACATTTAGTGACATTTTAAAATGCTGCAAACAATAGCACCTATAGCGACGTTTCAAAAATGTCGCAAAAGCATTTGTCCTCTTGTTTTTTAGTGACGTTTTTAAAACGTCGCAAAAACCTTCTCATTATTATTTTTTAAATATTAAAAATGCTATATAAACCTGCTTAAAATTTAACAATAACTAACAAAAGCTTGTAATAAATCAAACATACCTATTGATTATCAACATTTCACAATAACACATTAACAATAGATGCAATATATATATATATATATATATATATATTTGTATAATACTAATACATGTATCATCTTGAATTGAACAAAACACTTTTCTACCTGCACAAAGAAAAAGTGTGGACAACCACCTCAACTATGACAATATTAAACAAAATACAATACTTTCAAAATAAATGAGGTTGTAACAAAACACTTGTCTACCTATACAAAAAAAACAACCACCCAAACTATGGCAATATTATAAACAAAGTACAGTAGTTCCAAAATAATTGTGGTTGTTCAGCTATGTAATAGCCCATGGAGTCCTTAAAACACTGCATGTACTGCTATCCGCTAGCTTCTTGATGGGATGAAACATGTGACCTATAAGGAGTAGGAGATTGATGATCTAAACCGAAACCACCCTGAATACAAATTAAAGTATCTAATAAGTTCATAAAGAAATCATTTTGAATAACAAAATAATAGTTGATATCCTCATTCACACAAATGGACTAAGTCTTGTATCTCTATAAACTTAAGCAAAAACCATGGAAGTAGAATTAAACATACACTTAAACAATCGTACCATCTCGTTGTGCATGTTGTGATGCAAAATTCAAGAATTGTGTAACTCCATTTCTATACCCCATAGATGTCCTATCTCTAATGTCCATCCAACTTTTGTCCATAGTTATAGAACAAATTTACACAATAAATACCTATAGCACAATATCATGAAAGAATAAACCAACCATTAGTGTATATTTCAATTACTCTAACAAAACAAACCTATGCTTCTACGAAAACAAGACTAAATTTTCAAATTTGAGAAAATGACTTGCAAGTCATACCAAGATCCTAAGTGTAGGCATAAGGAGTCAAAATTCATAAGTAATTTATTAATACATTTGGTAACTAATCAATATCTCTTGATAATTTCCATCTAGTTTGCATGTTCTACATGTGAAAGAAATGAAATAATCAAACTACAATCTATCACAAAACAATTATCAATGCAAGCCACCCGCTTGCTCCAACTAAACAATCCACCACAAAACAATTATGAATATAACAATATAGACTGCTTACAAGTATTGAAGTCTAAAAATTAATCAACAACCATAACTCAACCATATCCATCCAAATTTTCAAATTTAATAAACACTGCCATTATGAATATAAACCGTCTTATAATACCGTGCAAGCCACCCACTTGCTCCAACACAACAATCCTCCCAATACAATTGTCGTAATCACAAATATAAAATGCTTTCAAGTATTAAGTCCAAAAAGTAATCAACAAATATAACTCAAAAAATATCCATCCAAATTTTCAAAAAATAGTAAACATTTCCAATATGAATGTAAACCGTCTTACAGCACTATGCAAGCCCCCCGCTTGCTCTAATTCAACAATCCACCCCCAGCGCAATTATCATAATCACAAATATAGAATGCTTACAAGTATTGAAGTTCAAAAAGTAATCAACAAATATAACTCAACCATATATATCCAAATTTCCAAATTTAATAAACACTCCCTATATCAATTGTAACAACCTTATAACACCATGCAAGCCACCCGCTTACTCCAACACAACAATTCACCCAATATAATTATCAATATAATAACATAGAATGCTTACAAATATTGAAGTCCAAAAAGTAATCAACAAACATAACAACATCCAAATTTTCAAAAAGAAGTAAACACTTCCAATAAACACTTTCAAGTACAAAGTTTTAAGCAAAAATTACTTACTATGCTCAATCCAAGCAATCACCTTTCTAAAAAAAGTCCAAGCTTATCACAATAAATGAGTACTTACCTGCAAAATGAAAGAGGACAATTAAATGATGTGGAAGGCAAATAAAGGTGCCATTGCAGAAATTTTTATGAGTTGGAACAGTTAGGCAAACAAATTAAGGACCACTTTGCAGAAAATATTTGAAGTTTAATTGTATCCAAACTTTGTCATTTGGTACACATAAGGAAACTTACCCATTATGCATAAATCTCTCAACTGAAAAAGGTACTCCAAATCATCCAAATTTTGCATATACGAATGTTATTGCAGAAAATTGTAATGAATCATGGTGTATGAAAATTTAGTAACAATCTATATATATAAATAAATATATATATATATATATATAAATTTATATAATGAGTCAATAGTTCCAACGCATTAAAAATAATGCAAGATTTCAGAAGCCAATAAATTGCATGTCTTTGGTTTTGTTGATCAAGTCAAATTTTCTAACATATGCATGCATTTATTGACAAGATTGCATTTATTGTTCCTTACTTTTTGACAATTCATGAACTCCAATGGAGTCATACATTTCAGCTATCAAGAAGAATGCATGAATCTAGTAGTAGTAGTACCATACATGGAATTAAAAGGGAACTAAAAAGAAGTATATATTATTTCTAGTGTTATGTTGAAATGGCAATGGCAAATAACTAATTGTCAGTGCTACTGTCAATTTAGCACCTAGTTTAATTATAAAAAAAAATTCTAAGGCACTTTTTTCTTTTTCTTTTTTAATAATTAAAACTCTAAGGCTTAAGCATGCACAGTAAGTGAGAAGGACAAAATTGAAGAATAGTTAAAACACTGGCTATATTTGTATGTAGGTACATTGTAATTGACATCTTATGATTCAATTAACCAAATTGTGCTTCTGATTTTTTAAATGAACCAACGGACCAAGTTAATTAGCTTTTCTTATAGTGAACTATTGGGTAATATATGTTAAATAGATGTAGCTATCAATCTTGGGTGTGAATTCAAAAAGAAGTAAACAATTCCAACAATCCACCCGAACACAATTATTAACATTTCAAGTATAAAGTTTTAAGCAAAAATTACTTACTACGCTCAAGCCAAGCAATCACCTTTCTAAAAAAAGGTCCAAGCTTATCACAATAAATGAGTACTTAACCTGCAAAATAAAAGAGGACAATTAAATGATGTGGAAGGCAAATAAAAGTGTCATTGCAGAAAATTTTTATGAGTTAGGACTTGGAACAATTAGGCAAAAAAATTAAGGACCACTTTGCAGAAAATATTTGAAGTTTAATTGTATCCAAACTTTGTCATTTGGTACACATAAGGAAACTTACCCATTATGCCTAAATGTCTCAACTGAAAAAAGGTACTCCAAATCATCCAAATTTTGCATATGAGAATGCTATTGCAGAAAATTTTAATGAGTCATGGTGCATGAAAATTTAGTAACAATATATATATATATATATATATATATAGAGAGAGAGAGAGAGAGAGAGAGAGAGAGAGAGAGAGAGAGAGAGAGTATTTACTTAAGATTATTTACTCACAACAAGAGTGAAACCCCAACACCTAGGCCAAAACACCAAATGAAACTTGCAAAAAAGAAAAAGAAAAGAAAGCCACAACTTTCTTAATTTTCCAAGATCATAAAAAAATTACTATAATTTCATATAATGCAATAATTGTAATTTCTAATATAATAACACACGCACAAACACAACTTAATAAAAACTAATTCTCATCCATAACTAATTCTCTCTCATTCTCATTCTCTGCATTCAATGAAAAAAATAAAAACTAAAGCAAGCATATATATAAATATATATATATATAGAATAATGATAACACATTGAAGATAAAATTTTCAAGTAGAAATCCTCATCTAATGGAAGAATCCTCATCATAATAATAATAATAATAATAATAATAATAATAATAATAAAATGCCTTTAGTTTTGGGTGGAACTTAACAATTTATTTACTTTTTAATTTTTTTTTTTAGATACAATTTTACCTTTTAATAAACAAGTCAATCCAATCTGACATTTAACATAAATCATTAATAATCTATATATATAGACAAACATCAAGTATACAAGATAGAGTCATGTGATATATGTGACAAGATAATATCTTTTCATTAATTTAAATATTCATAATAACAACACATTGCATTATTGTTCTTCAAAAAAAAAAAAAAAAATAATGCAATTCATTATTGTCATCCAATAACTATCTACAGGTAACATAGCATAGTGCACCATGGGTTATTTGGTGACCGCATTGGCACATTATATACCATATATCATTGTTTAACCATATTAATAAATTGTAATTCTTCTATATCTACCGTCATTGTTTAAGCATTTTCACATTTTCCTTGTACACATTAGCGGGCAGTGGGATTTAAAAAAAAAAAATTAATCTCAAGATTTACAAACTTGTATATAAACTTACAATGATTCAGCCTTTGATGCTCAGGTCTTTTTGCTCAAAAATCCAAATTTGAATGAGAGTTTTCTGTACCAAAATCCAACCAAAACAAGCAAAAAAAAAAAAAAATTAGCACAAAAGTTCCATGAACCATTAAAGAAAAACTAAATCAAAGCAAACCCATAAGCCAAAACCCAAAAACTTCATGACTTTAAACCAAATCAAAGCAAACCCATAAGCCAAAACACAAGGACTCCATGACCCATTAAAGAAAAACTAAATCAAAGCAAACCCATAAGCTAAAACATGAACACTTACACTTTAAAGACACTTGAACACCAAAAAAGAGGGAAAAAGTATGGTGGTGGCAATGGGTGGCAGTGGAGGGCAACGATGGCCGCGGTGGCTATGTTGGTGGCAATGGGTGGTGGCTAGAAAGGAGCTTGTAGAAGTGATAAGGGGAGGGGGAGAATGTAAAAGTGGGAAAGGGAAGCTGTCTGAGAAAAAAAAAAAGAAATGATAAGAAACAAAACAATGAAAAACGTGTAGGGGATAAAACAAAAAAAAAAAAAAAAAAAAAGGAAAAAGGAGGGACAAAAGACTGGGGAATTGAAAAGTCAGCGAAAGACGTTTTTAAAACATTGCTATATGTTTCCACAAAATTTTTTCTGCTGACTTTTCAATTCCCCCGCATATTGTCCCTCCTTTTGGACTATATGGAGTAGCTCTCTTAAATAACTATAGCGATGTTTTTAGAAAACGTTGCTATAAACAAGATATACGTCACTATAACTATACTTTTTGTGGCATTTTAAGAAATGCTGCTATTGTTTTGGGTTACAGCAATGTTTTTTAAAAAATGTCGCGAAAGTCTCACTCTTTAGCGGCGTTTTTTAAAAATGTCACAATATACTACTTATAGCAGCGGATATAAAAACGTCGCTAAAAAAAATGCCACCTAAACTCAGATTTCTTGTAGTGATGGGTCTCACTATGCTATTTAGTTAACTTTTACTTTTATCTATAGTACTTTTAGTAAAAAGTTTTTAGTTTCAGCTAAATAAGTTGTTATTAAACGGATTCTATTAAAATGTACAAAATTCCAATCTTGGTAGCATGGATTCTATTAAACTCACAAAATAAACAATACCCGTAATTTTTTATACAAAACCAGGTTTTACTAGCTTACCCTCACCTCTAATATACATGTAATAAGAGATCTATTGGTATATGTCACTGTGGCCACTGCCTAGATAGGTTTTGCACCACTTTTCTCCTTAAAATGTTTGACTATCAAAGTCATTCAGCCCATGGAAACAATCATAATCCCCAACACGAAATTGTAACTAAGCGTCATTTTTGAATCTTATCTCAGAGATCTCATTGATCCAATATCTAAATTATCTTCTCTGCTTTCTTTTCTTCCTATTTCAGTAAAGCAACTATACAACTCTATCAGCTTTGCTTCCTCTACCCACGATTAATCAAGATTATTAGTTACCAATCTTGTAAGTATATGTTTTTTTTTTTTTTTTTTTTTTTTTGGGATAAATTGTAAGCATATGTTATAAATGCGAGACATAAATTTGATATCCTGTTATAATTAAAAATTATTACAAAGAAGTCAAGAGAAAATAAGAAAAAGAAAAAACACAAGGAATTAATGCAATTTAATTAGTTTTGTAGTTTGAGTGTCACCAAAACTTGAATAGTCTAATTCGTACTTGGTCGGAAGGACACCCATGAGAGCAAGCAACCCATGTAAGTAATAAACCTTAACCCCCATTAAGATTTATTGCAGAGCGGTACGATTTTTTAATAATAATAAAAAAAGATGAGTAAGTGGCTTACAAAAAACAAAAAAAAAAGAATTATGACTTATGGTCATCCTCATAAAAAGTATACTTTTATTTCTAAAAAAGCCCTTAGGGAATCCTTTAGCCAATTAGGAATTAAAATGAGTTAGATATAGATGGCCAATTACAGCTAGAAACTCATGATTGGTGGCAACTCCTAAAAAATTAAAAAAAATAAATAGAAATTACCTCACATCACCCAAAGTGTCATATGTTGCACTCATGTCATAGACACACATGTTGTCAAGAACTCCATAGAGGATTTGGGGATCGAGCGATGAAAAACTTGGCGTCGATCAAACATTTGCAAAATGTTCAAAACATGAAGCTTGAATTTCTATTACCCCATTATCTACACTAATTATTAGGCTTTATCTCATTCCTTTATTTAACATTTTTTTAAGATCAGTTAGTTATATCTCAAATATAGATCGTCCTTTTTTGTTGTGATCGTACTATGCAAAATTGGGTGGCTTACACTTTGAATGGTTTTTGATTCGATCGTGATAATTTTCAAGAAGGTATTTGTTGGAGGCTATGCTCTTGGAGTTTGTAGATCCTAAATATGCTAGACCCAAATTTCTTGTTGGGACTGTATGTTCTTGGGTGGATCATAAAATTGTGTTTTAATTATTTTGGCATTTTGGGGTATAGTCGTGTATTTTGAATGTATACCTTTAAAGGTTAAGGATTTCTGCAAGATTTTGAAACCTGGACCGGACTGTATGGTCTGACTGGAAAAACCGTGAACCTCTCCGTTTTGTGGTTTTTTAGCATCAAGAACCACTTTTTGGGAAAAAAGCATGGACTCGTGCGAACCGTGGTCGGACCGTACGGTTTTGAGAACTGTTACTGGTTTTTGAGGTTCAGACGGTTTCTTTTTGTTTCAGCTTTTCCGGTGAATTTTGGCCAATAAGGAACCAGATGTATGAAGTTATGATCAGATCTAGAAGAAATGAAAGAGCAAAAGAAGAACAAAGATTGGAAGATCTGATAATAATAATAATAATAATAATAATAATAATAATAATAATAATAATAATAATAATAATAATAATAATAATAATAATAATAATTATTATTATTATTATTATTATTATTATTATTATTATTATTATTACAAGTTTAACTAATTAATATATAAATAAATAAATAGATATTATATTTAAATTTGCTTAGGGTTTGATATTTCTTATTTGTCTTGTAAAAGTTATGATATGAAAATATATATTTGAACTTATTTCTTTTACAGTTCATTGAACGGTCCGGGGCTGAAAACCTTGGATTTCTGTAGTTTGTTTTCTTTGTAAAGGTTTTCTAAAACCCTAACTTACAGTGTGGAGATTTGGCATGTTAATATATTTATATGGAAATATGTTTCGCTGAATATATTTGAATGATTTGTAGATGTTGTAAAACCTAATTTGGGATAAGTCGATGAGAGATCTCACATGCTGTTAGCCATAGGTTGGTAACAAAAAAAAATAAATAAATAAATAAATACACAGTAGGTGACAAATTATACTTAAAATTTTTGATGAATGATGATGACTCTACTCAGACTTCTAAAATAGAACTTGCAGAATCTTGCTCTTAAATCTGGTACTATTATTACAAATACTGATCACTAATCCGTGCGATGCATGAGAAAACTATTGAAAATAAATTAAAAAAAAAAAGATTGTTATTCTTATTGTTTTTAATATTGAATATATCAATTTCCATATCAAGATCTAAAAAAATATAATTATAAAATATTTTTATTGGTGTTGCATATCAGTTTGATATTTTACTCGGTTTTTAAATTTTAATGGGTTATGAAAAACACTCTGTCGGTGGCACCTAGCCAAAATGTCAAGTTTTCAAATTTGGCTTAACGTAATTGTTTCTTCTCGCTAGTGGCCACACAATTGCAGTATCAAAGATTCATACTTTAATCACAGATAAGTTGTAGAATATGCTATATAGATGATCTCAATCATTGCAAATTTAAACTTGTATCTGATTGGTTATATACATATATTAAAAAACATATTTCTATTTAGGAAGACTACTAAATATTGTAATGTTACAAATTGGGCTTGGATTATGCAAAGTTTTAATGTACTAAATTGCCAATGATGTTGATGACTTAGTATGCCTAAATGCACATTAGAAAAAATGAGACCATCAAAGCCTACTCAAACCAAGAGGCGTAAAAACATAAAATAAAATAAAATAAAACAAACAAACTTACCTAGATTTTGCACAAACCATGAAGTTAATTTAAAAAGGTGCAAGAGTGAGATATTTTGTTGAACACATAATGTGCATGTTCTAAAACAGGAATGAAAAAATTATTTTGTAACATGAATCCACTCAAATATTACACCAAAGGCGAACTACCAAAGACAAACTAAGTACATTACAATTGAACAAACAATGATCCCAAGTTGGCAAGAATAAAGCAAAATGTTCAAAATGATCAATTTCAAATTTCAACATTAGATGGGCGGCATATGAAGTACTCAAGCAAAAACCAAAACCAACAACGTATATAAGAAATGCAAACAGAATGTTCTGTGACTTCTAAAAGCAAAATTTATGAACTGGACATTATCACTGAGCTGGAAATCTTTATTTATTTATAATTTTATTTTATAAAAGAACTCAAAGATCTCATTAATGAGAACAAATTGAATATATCCAAAGATAATTGTTCGGTTATAGTTTGGTTTGCCTTAACGTGTTTTTGTGTTGTTTGATCTTGGAAGTAATTTTTTTGTGAATGAATTTGAGGCTTTATAGAATTTGTTAAGAGATGGGATAAGAAACACAAAACATGGCGCAAAGAGAAATCAATGTTTCTATGAAGAAGAAAAAAAAGTAATTAGAAAATCATATAATTAAGCAACCCAGATTCTCAAATTTCTAATTGTCTTGATTGTTATTTATTAAAATATTTGTACTGACGTGAAAAATTGTAAGAGTTTCAAATGTTTCGGTTATATATATATATATATATATATATATATATATTAATTAGACATAGAATATCATATTTTTCTCCCAAAAAAAAAAAAAAGCGATATCCAATATAATAATATAGTAAGCAGTTCTAAATGAACATAAATTATTATTATATCCAAGCCTATGGATTTTGTTTATTATGAGTAGTTTTTTAATTTTTATAAACTCGATCCAACTAGTTAAGGTTCACTTACCTTATGTCAAATCCACCTCTCTATTTTAGTTTTCGAGGAATGATAAACATATTGGATTCTCATTGGGGTGGTATGTGAGGGAAACATAGGACTATACTAATAAATGTTGAATATTAACATTTTTTGGAGGGCAAATTACAACTTACCCACTTATGGTTTGATCGAAATTTAAGTTGCCTACTTGTGGTTTGAAATTTGGCACTTTATCTACTTGAGATTAGCTTAGTTAGAGTTCCGTAACCCACTTCTGTTAAAAACATTGATAAATATGTAATTTTGTTTCACTTTATATCTCTCTCCTCCAAAAATACAAAAAACAGAAAAATACAATATCAAAAAGAATCCAGCAAAATACTTATATCATGGGATTTCAAACCATAGGTAAATAACTTAAATTTCGATCAAATCTCAAATGGGTAAAGTGCAAAATTTCAAACAACAAGTAGACAATTTAAATTTCGGTTAAATTATAAGTAGATAAGTTGTAATTTATCCATTTTTTGGTGAGTCTTAGAATTATTGTAATTTGTGGATTTAATTTTCTTTAAAAAGAATGTGAATATGATACTAAAGAGTGTAGTCACTATTGAATATGGAACAATTAAAAAACTTACCTTGTTATAAATACATGTTCATACTCAACATTATTTTTCACAAGTTAACCATTGACTTCCCAAAGTCTAAGTGTCCAAGGAAAAGCAAAAAGTATTAATAGAGAAGTTGGAGAGAAGATTGAAGCACTAAATAAATTACACACCAGCCAACCTATGAAGGGTGTAGCTAGAGCATCACCATCAGGTCTTTTATAAAAAAATGCCATTTTGACACACCAAAAACCTACTTTATTATTTTAACACACCATTTTACAATTCACCATTTATTGCATCTTCTATTCTTTGATTCTAAATATTAAAATAGCATATACAACACATTAAATAATATATTTACTCAAACCCCAACCAATACACAAATGCATAGCCCAGTGGCAGTCGCCACCACCCAAGAACCAACAACCACCGCTACAACCACCGCCACAACAACAACCATCGCTACAACCACCACTACAAACTACAACCACAATCACCGGATCCTCCAACAAATCCCAAATCCAAAAACCTCAACAAAAGAGAGAGAGAAAAAAAAAAGGAAATCAAATTCTTCAACAAAACCCCAACCTAACAGATCAATCAATGACCAAACTTAACCAACCATTGACAGAGAATGCTGTGGAGGACGATGCAGCTTCAGATCGATGAGCTTTAGATCAGTAGTGTGGATGAGATGCTCATCAAACAAGCAGTGCTGCAGCTTCAAGTTATGGCTGAGATGGGTTCAGATCGAGGTGGCATGGTAGCTTTAGACCAAGGTGGCAATGGCAGCTCCAAATCGGTGGCGATGATGGCTTCAGATCGGCGGCGATAGAGTCTTCAAACCAGATGTGATGGCGGCGGCTTGGGCTTGATATGTGAGGGATTAGTGAGGGTGAAGGAATTTGATTTGAAGAAGAAAGAGAGAGAGAATACGGGTTGGAGAGAGACAAATCTGTGAGAAGAGAGAGAAAATATAGGTTGGAGAGAGACAAACTATGAGAAGAGATAGAAAAAGTTGAATAAAATATTGAGAGGAGAGAGAAAAAGTTGAATAAAAAAATAATTTTTTTAGCACATTTGTCCATACTATTCCAAAGATGGAACGATACTGTTTACGTGTGTCAAAATTTATAGGATTTAAAACACCTCATGAGAAGGGTTTTTTGGTGTTTAGTGTGTCAAATGCCAAATATTTGGCATTTGGCACACCTGATGGTGATGTTCTAATGTATTTTTTGTTGGAAAATTAATCTTCCTTATCTATTCAATTTTTTTGGATTGTCCCTTTTTAAAATTTTCTTTACCTTTATTAGAGTTTTAGACCCTAATTGTCTTAGATTTAATCAAATATTAACCAAATAATTAATTAGCTAGATCAATTATGTAATAGATCTGAATCAATTAAACATCAGACAAGCACAAATCACATGACCACCAAGAATGATGACCCAAGAAAACTTTTGAAACTGTAGTTTCAAAGTAAAAATTTTTGGGAGGATTTAAATTAAAAAATCGTCAAAGAATCATTTCACTAATAGAATAGAAGTTTATATAATAGACTTAACCCTAAATCTACTGCCACCTCATGTAGTACTTACTAGCGTGACCACACGTAGTTCTAAATCCACAAACTCTTCTATTGTAAAACTTTTGCATAGAAACACTCTAGTTTATGACTCTGACATCTTCGCTCAAACATTTAGATCAGCAAGACAAACTCTTCAGTTTGTGACTTTGAGATCTTCACTCAAAGATTTAAATCAACAACTGTGGTTGACTGAATGCAACAACTTTGCTTTATAACTAGATCTGTTATTTGCACAAGGTCTCCAGCTATAGTGTTAAGAAGATAACTGTATCAGGTCTACATCAAGTTGTATAGCTGAGTTGTAGTGTTGTAGTGTATAGGTACATTGGATTAGATCATGACACATGTTGAGATTGTATTTAGACATGGGATTAATTATAAGCATACTTGATTGTAATAAGCATGTGCTAATTGCAAAAAGCATGTGCTGATGAATTGGCAGTAGGTAGTTAGGCAGTTAGTCTGTTATTTGGCAGTTAGAGATTGGTATGAGAGTATAAAAGAAGGTTGTAAGGTGAGGCAGGGGGACATGTGAAATGTAATACTTCTTTGTTCTTAATCATTCCTATTCTTTACCCCTTTTCTTGTGGAGGCCCGGTTGTCCTTGAAATCAACCAGAAACATATCTTCAATTCCTTAAGATCAATTGATAGGTTGAAGAGTTCTAATAATTGGTATCAGAGCAGTAACTAATCTATGGCAAAAATAAGAGCTTCAACCAACAGTGAGAAAATTGCAGCTTTGGTTGCCAAGTTCGAAGGGCTTGACCTTACCTTGTTGGAGAAGAAGCAACAGTTGGGTGTAATTGCTCAGTTCATGCAAAAGGTGGATCAAAGATTGAGTAATACAGAGGTACGGGTTCAAGATGAAAAACAGAGAGGGATTCAAAATGTGGAAAACTCCATTGTTGTATTAGGTGCCAAGCAATTAAGATTGGAGTTCCCTCATTTTTTAGGGGTTGATTTAGCTTCGTGGATTTACAAATCTAATCAATTTTTTTGCTTACTACAACACCCCTAAGCATTAGAAAGTTTTGATGGCATCTTATCACATGGAAGGGGAAGCTTTAATTTGGTTTCAAAATGCTGAGAATTCTGGTTTGTTCAGTGATTAGGAGGCATTTGTTAAGGCAGTGCATGTAAGGTTTGGTTCTACTTCTTATGATGATCCAATGGAGTCACTCACAAGATTAAAGCAGACCTTTTCTATTATTGCTTATAAAGGGCAATTTAAGGCTATTTCTAATAGGGTTCGAAGTTTGTCTGAGTCTCATAAACTGAGTTGCTTTCTCAGTGGGCTTAAGGATGAAGTGAGACTTCCTGTGAGGATGTTGGGTCCTAAGAACCTTAATGAAGCTTTTGGCCTTGCTAAGATGCAAGAAGAATACCTCTGGAGTTTTAGGAAGTCTAGCAAGATTTCTAATGATGGTTCAAGACCATCCATTATTGGACTCCCTAAGCCTGAGCACATCATCTCCACATCAGAATCCAGAACCAAGGTGCCTTTGCAAAGGTTGATAGCTACTCAAATGGAGGAGAGGAGGAAGAAGGGTTTATGCTATCATTGTGATGAGAAGTGGAAGAGTGGACATCAGTGTAAGGGAGCAAGGATTTTTCTTCTAGAAAGTGTTTCCTTTTCTCAAGAATTACCTTTCTCTGGTCCTCAACTTATGGAGTTGGAGGCAGATGGGTTTGTGGAGTTTCCAGAAGGTCAGGAGTTGTTGCAAGATACACCTGAGATTACACTTTATGCATTAAAGGGTAGCCCTTCTCCTGGCACAATGAGAATTGAAGGGAAAGTTCAAGGGCATTGCTTGGTGATTCTTATTGACATAGGCAGTACCCATAATTTTTTGGATGTTGGGTTGTGTTCAAGCTTGAAGTTGGCCATTGATCCAGCTTTGGCTTTTGATGTGAGGATAGCCAATGGTGCTACAGTGAAGACACTTGGTGCTTGTCAAGATTTGTACGTTCAAGTGCAGGGTCATCACTTTTGTATGGAGAGAGAATGAATGAGAGATAAAGTACAACTTGTTCGACTTTTTTTTGTGGTTGAAATGTTTCTTTTTCTTAATGGTGAGGGTGTAGATAAACAATAGCGAAAAGTTTAGAAAAAAAAAAAATTCCCCCTTTGATTTATCCATAAAACGTTAAACCTTTTTAAAATGTAACACTTAATTATAGTATTTACTTTATGTGTAAATCGTTTCAACGTCCTTTAAAATAAAAGGTGAGTTGCTCATGTGATATCACATGTTCATAGTTAAAAGTTACATTTCTACTTAAAACAATACTATACAAAGACTTAAATATCACATATGTTTAAGCATTACATAATTGAAACTATTTTGACATAAAACAATTAATACCAAATGACATATGTTTAGCACCGCACTTTGCGATGCAATTTAGCTAAAACCATAACTGCACCGCACTTTATTTTTGCGGTCACATGCGCAATGCGGTGCGGTTTAGAGTTTAGCCAAAACCATAACCACACCGCACCACACCTTATGTTTGCGGTCACATGTGCGGTGCTTTGTTTAAGATGCGGTTTGAAATTGGTATATTTTTCACAATTTGGGCTTTTTCTACCCAGCCTAAAACTAATTTTTCTCTTTTTTTTTTTTTTTTGGGCCAAATTTTAAATTATTGAGCTAGTTTTTCATTATTTTGGGTTGACTTTTCCAGTCAACACTTGCAAGGACTATTAAACTTTTTTTTTTTTAAACTAGAGTTATTAAACTATTAGTAATGTATTTAATATTAAAAATAAATAAATATATTAATATATAGAGAGGGTGCGGTGCGGTATGGTTTATGCAGTTTTCTTATTATAAAACTGCAAACTGCACTACACCATGCGGTGTAGTGCGGTGCGGTGCACTGTTACTTGCAGTACGGTGCAGTTATGCCATTTTACGGGCTGCTTTGGTGTGCTTTTTGTGGTGTGTGTGGTTTGGTGAACACCACTAGGTACAAGGCATGATATACCTAATAAAAACCATCTAAGGGAGAAAGCGAGGAGGAAGGAGGGGGTTTAAAAGAGTACATAACCAAAGGGAACAGCTAAACTCCTAAACCTACTGACTGCAACTGCTTGGCTCATATCCGCGTGCTCACATCCTAGCCCCTTTTGCTTGTGCCCGAGAGATCGTGCCCTAGCTCCATGCGTCCTCGCTCCATGTGCGTACATGCAAAGGTAAAGACAAGAAACCAACAGACAAGCCATGGAAGGAAAAGATGCAAAGAGAAGAATAAGGAGTCATAAAGCAGCTAAACATGATAGACATGGAAAAGTAAAAAAGGAAACAAAGTAAGATAGCAAACAAGCAAGGGTGGTATTCGCAAGGGATAAATATAGGCTTGGATCGGATGTACATAACTTCATTATGTTGAAACATAGATGACACACTAGCAAGCAAGACTCATGCATGGACATGTAAGCAAGTGTGTAAAGATGTGTAGAAAGCCAACAAGTGGTGCAAACAAGCATGGCAAGCATATCTTCACGCAGAATGGAAAAGGGAAGGGTGCACACGGAGCAACCCGACATTCGAAGATGCCTCCCAAGTGGTTACATCCAAACATGGCCTCCTGGGTGTCAGATGCAACCACACAACCACATACTTGCTAAGGGCATCAAACGTGGCAAAGCCTAGAACAAGAAAGGCTAACACAAGCATGAAGCATAGAAGCAAGCATGCACAGACATGCAAATAGGGGTGATCTAAACCCTTTGATATGGGCCAAGGTGTATGGACGATGACAAAGACCAAAGGGTCTAGATCAGGTCCCAACCAATAGGCCAAAACGCAAGAAAGTAAGGCAAAGGGACAAAAGGGCTATAACAACACATGGCAAGAAAAACATAGCCTAGGTCTAAGCACACAAACATGCCATGGAGCGCACAAGCACATGGAAGATGGCATAAAGCAAGCAAAGCATAGATCCAAGCACACAAGCATGTGAAAACATAGATCGAAGCACATAAACATAGATCTGGGCATAGGCATGGCAACGCGTGTGTAGGCATGTGAAAGCTAGTGCATAGACATGGAAGAACATGAAGCCAAGAATATAAGCATGTACTGATGGGGATCTAAGCATAAAACATGGCATAAAAACCCTAAACATATAGATCTAAACACATAAGCATGAATGGATGTAGATCTAAGCATAAAACATGACATAAAAATCGTAAGCATGTAGATTGGGACAAATAAACATGTGTACAAGCATAAAAGAATAGGAGTCTAAGCTAGAAACATGCTAGAAACAAGATAAAGTAAGAAATATGTCAAAGAATGCAATAAAACATATTATTCTAGTACAAAGAAAGATGAATGCTAGAAAAGAGATCTAGAAGGTTAGGGGCATGGATGATAGCTAAAAAAGCTACATCCACACCCCTAAACCCTAAATCCCAAGCATAGAACCATGGAAAAGAAGATTGGGTGCAAAAGCAATACCTTCTATTCTTGGTGAAGAGGGAAGATGAAGAGACTTTGAGGTGTTTTTTGGAGTGTTTTTGGCATGTTTTGGTGTTTGGAAGAGAGAAAAAAATGTAGAGAGGAACTGGGTAGGGAGAAAATTTTAAAAAAATTGTGTGCCCCCCTGGTTTGATAGGTGCCTGGGGCTATTTATAGCCCAGGCGTGTTTTTTGAGGTGATGGCCATTGTAGGGCCTCCGGCCTCAAACCACCTCTGCTTAGGCTGATCTTAACACCCTTGCATAGATCTTCATTTTCAGTTTCTAAAAAGGTATGGTACTCAAAAATCCAACGGTCGGATCAAAAGTTATGGCTCTCGGAAGTTTGTGGTGCAGAGATCAATACGTCATCCTGGTTTTTGTGGTACCTCGGCCGTTCTAACTCTGATTTTGACCTATGAACAGTCATTGGAATGAGAATTTGATGATATTTGCAATGGCGTTGGTTTCAACCCATTCTGGCAGCTGGATCAAAATTAGGGTTTTTAGGCCCACCCAAGATCGACTTTGGGTCAAACTTGGTCAAAGTTGCTAAAAATATCTAAGAAGCTTGGGTTTGGTGTGAAGCTATGAAAAATGTTGTTTTGTGGAAGTTTGGACTTCATTTGATCTTCGGTCAACCCTAGGGCCAACTAGGGGCATTTTGTCATTTTGGTTGAACAAGGGACTTCGGGTGCTCCGGTGCCCGAATAGGTTGCGCCACGTCACTCTAGATGTTCTTATGGCCCCATGAGAGAAAATGATATTTTTGGATTTTTCGAAGTCCAGCACACAAATCAAGGGCGAACAAAATATGGTATTAATAGCTACCCCTTCTTTATCTGATATCTCGAGTACAATGAGAGGTGTTAGATAAAGAACATGATTTCAAATTTTGTTGCCCTTAAATGGGCATGCGGAGACGGTTCATGGACCGAGATCAGACCTTACCTACTTGGCCCTTTTTGTTGTAGCTGCTATTGGAACATTTTCCGGACGTGTCTCTGAGCTCTAGGAGAGGAGGAGGGACAAGACCCCCTTTTTTTGGGTTTGACTAGGTCAACGCTGCTTAGCGGCTTTTATAGGGCAGCCCAGGCCCTATAAAAGACCTTTTGGGTCCCTTTTAGCTCATTTCAACTCTTTCTCTCCACTTCTCACTTTCCACAAATTTTCCTAGAGCGCTTTAAGCTCGGCAGGTTCGTGCTTTCAGCTTCAGTCCGCCATTTCAGTTAGCCATCTCTATCTATTCTACACTCAAGGTCAGTGTCCACTTTTCTTCTTCTCTTTATTTTTTCTGCAAAATGTTAGTAGCAGTACTACTAGAGATGCATACTATTGTTTATTTTATTTTATTTTTTTGGAATTTTCATAAGCATACATATTTCTGCCATGATTTATGCTATGTTATCTTAGGAAAATGCACATGTATATTTTCGTTTTTGATATATGAATGTGGGAATCTAAATTTTGAAAATAATATGCGGGATACGGGAAAGGGGGCTTACATGGTAGTCGAGGATAGTGGGAATGGTGAGTCGTACGGGGGATTCGGGTAGAGACAGAGAATATCTAAATAGCAGCCTTGGGTAGTAGAAACTTGAGAGATTTTCAGAATCTAGTGTCAAAATGCTAGCGAGACATACGGCACGGTTGCTAGTTAGCCTTGAAATTTGGGATATTAAGGTAGAGACAGAAGATATCTATCCATGGTACTGTCATGTAGAAATAGAGGATATCTGAATAGCAGTCCTGATTTTTGCCAGGTAGAAACAAAGGATATCTGAATAGCAGTCTTGGTCTTGGGCCAAGTAAAAACAGAGGATATTTGAATAGCACTCACAATTTTTGCCAAGTAGAAACAGCGGATATATGTATAGCAGTCTTGGTCTTAGGCCAGGTAGAAACAGAGGATATTTGAACAACTGTCCTTAAATTTGCCAAGTAGAAACAGAAGATATCTGAATAGCAGTCTTGGACTTAAGCTGGGTGAAAACAAAGGATATCTGAATACCAGACTCGAAGAGTGTCAAGTAAAAATAGAGGATATCTGATCAACTGTCATGAAATTTGCCAAGTAGAAACAGAGGATATTTGAATAGCAATCTTGGAGTTACGCTAGGTAGAAACAGAGGATGTCTGAATAGTAGTCCCGATTTGTGTCAAGTCAAAGCAAATGATATCTGAATAGCAGTCCTGATTTTTGCTAAGTAATACAGAGGATATCTGAATAGCAGTCCTGAGGAGTGTCAGGTAGGATTAGAGGATATCTGAACAACATTCTTGAAATTTGCCAAGTAGAAACAGAAGATATCTGAATAGTAGTCTTGGACTTAGGTTGGGTAGAAACAGAGGATATCTGAATAACAATCCCGAGGAGTGACAAGTAGAAACAAAGGATATCTGAATAGCAGTCTTGGTCTTTGGCTAGGTAGAAACAGAGGATATCTAAATAACAGTCCCGAGGAGTGTCATGTAGGAATAAAGGATATTTGAATAGCAGTCCTGAAATTTGCCAAGTAGAAAAATAAGGATATCTGAATAGCAGTCACGGTTTTGGGCTGGGTAGAAACAGAGGATATCTGAATAGTAATTCCGAGAAATGTTAAGTAGGAACAGAGGAAATCTAAACAGCGGTCTTGGTCTTGGGTCGGGTAACAGAGGATATCTGAATTGTAGTCTCGAGGAGTGTCAGGTAGGAACAGAGGATATCTGAACAGTAGTCTTGAAATTTGCCAAGTAGAAACAAAGGATGTTTGAATAGCAGTCCCAAAATGTCCGGTAGAAACAGAGGAAATCTGAATAACAGTCATGATTTTTGCCAAGTAGAAATAGAGGAAACCTGAATTGCAGTCTTGGTCTTGGGCCGGGTAGGAACAGATGATATTTGAACAGCAGTCCTAATTGATGTCCTTTGCAAGTGCGTACTGGGTACAGACCTGCATGTTTTAAAATAGTGTTAGTTTGCTTGTGTTGCCATTTAACTTATGGGCTTACCAATTATGTTTGAATTTCTTGTTGTTTTGCATATCACATCTAAAAGAGCTAGCTCCAGTGGAGATCGGGGGAAGGCCCTTATGTATCCCACATCCTAGGGGGATGGTTCTTTTGATGATGAGATCGCTTTAGCCAGTGAGCAGGCAGCCCAGGTTTTGTAGAGACATTTTGATTGCAGGGGTGACGACTCGAAGTCTACCGGTGGTATACCTATGGAGACCAAGTCCAGCAGAAGATGTTCCGTTGAGATAGCTAGTGCTTTGTCTGAGTCCCATACTGTTTCTACTGAGACGACTTCACGGCACAGGCCAATTAGAGGAAGGAGAGGTGCAAGAAGTTGATATCCTTCTTGACATAGATGAGGTCTTTGCTGGGCCCGAGGTCCTACTAGAGTTTGGTGCTTGGATAGTCTAAGACCGAGGTTCCCACTGCACAAGGCCAGGGCTGATGTCCATACTTAAACCATAGATAGAGGCATCCAAGACACTCACCTTTAGCATGGGCTGAAGGATCATTCTTTCGTACAGGTTCAAAGGGGAGAGGTATGTTGCATTCCCATCTTGGTCATTCGGATTCCAATTATATGCATGTTCTAATGAGTAGCTTCTGATTTCAAATGTAGGGGAGCGAGAGGCTCCGTGGTCGAGGTGCCTAGTACACTTTCCTCTGGATATTGTTTGCTCTTAGAACCTATCTGCGGTACACTACGTTTCTGAGAGAGCAAGGGTTTGAGGACTTCTTACAGATTCCCCCGATCACCATAAGGCATGGGAATGAAGAGGCTTTGGTGTGGCGGTTTCATGCCAAGATGGGCACCTTCCATCTGAGTTGCGGGGAGTATGTGGTCCTTCCTCTTGACTGGATAGCCATCTTGGGTATCAGATTTGGTGGCACCCAATTCTGACTGAGGAGATGACCTTCGATATGGCCTATGACCTCCTAGGCATCCCTCTCCAATTGTCTGTAGAGATGAAGGGATATTTTGGGCCCACCATATCACCACAGATCCGTACTAAGTGGTTGTAGCATAGTATTCCCTAAAGTGATGCCCCTACCGATGCTTATCTTCGTCGGTGCTTCTTGTGATTCCTTGATAATTGCTTCTTGGGCAACAATAGATTTGTGTTGACTTGTCAGCTGTTGTGGGCTATGGGAGTAGTCTCCGGTATTAGGTCGTACGACTGGGGATCAATAACCTACGGCTTCTTCATTTCATTTTTGAGGTGGGCCTCCCAGTAAGACTTCAAAAGCTTGGAGGGATGTTGGTAGATATTGAGATAGTGGGTGTATGAGTACATCCCAGCCCTACGGCCTCATTATATAGGTTTGTCATTGATAGCATACCCTCGAGCATACGCATGGGCTCATTGTAGGATCATGAGGGTAGTTGTAGTGTAGCCAGTCACTATTATAGTCCGTCTATATGATGGCACGTTACTGTGGAGAACAGAGTTCACCATTGCTATGGGCTAGTCGAGGATCTAGCACTAGTTTTGGGCCCTGACGAGCTGGGAGTTATTTTTGGCAGAGAAGGCTTTCCATCAGGTTATGCCAGTCTACAAAGTGCCTAAGGATTTGCCTCCTCATGCTTTGTCATTTGAGGCCATAGTCCTGGATGACCCGAATTATGTGATGGGCACCTTTAATGCTTATGTGGACACAAGGAGAGACTATTCCACTTGGTTTGGAGAGTCTTCTACGGGGCCTATCATTGGAGATGTCCCTGTGAGTGGGGTAGAGTGCTAGGAGGCACCGTTCTCACTCAGGTGGCCATTGGGGCTGAATGGAGAGCACGTCCAAAGATGATAGAGGCTAGAATGACAAAGTTTGAGGCCCTATCTATTGCTAGAGAGGTGCACATATAGGAGGAGATTACTCATGTGTTAGCCTGGTAAAGGGAGATATAGAAGAAAGATAGGGAAATGCTCGTTAGTGGGATGGATAAAGAGTGGAGCCCATTTCAGACTGAGCTAGCCCTACATCAAAGCTATTCCATGCTCTTGATGGGAGAGTTACGAGCGACTCATCTTCTTGTTCCAGTTGCCCTTAAGATTCCCAGCCTAGGGCCGATCATTCCTCTATTCGAGCACAGGTACGTGCCAATTCCTCTAGGCTTGTCGGGTAGTTAGGGTCCTTTGCTTAGGCTTCAGGGCCTATCCAGGGCCTAGGGTACACTCCCAACACTTCAGGTGGTGTGGGTCCTTCCACCAGCCCTTTTGCATGCAGCGATGATGGTGATGGTGCCGATACAAATACAGACCAGTTCATTGGTGATAAGGATTCTCAGTAGGGTTAGCCTTCTATTATAGCATGATGTAGCCCCTGCGTGGGCATGTCTTTTTCCATGTATTTCGTAGACATTGCTCTTTGATGGGCCAGCTATGTATGTATACTATGTATTGCCTCTTGGTAGGCATGGGCATGTATGTATTATATTGCCTTATAGTGGGTTTTGATGTATTATATTATCTCTCTATAGCTTGATGTATGCATGGAACAATGCCTCTGATTAGGACTTATATGTATAAATCTAGGGACGTGCCTTTAAAAGGGAGGTTGATGTATGAAAAGCAATGCCTCTGATTAGGACTTATATGTATGATCTAGATAAAAAGCCTTTAGAAGGACGGCTGACATGCATGAAAGACAATGCCTTTGATTTGGACTTACATGTATAGCTCTGTATACTGTCTTCGGAAGGAATTTCGATGTATATAAAAGACAATGCTCTGATTAGGACTTATATGTATAACTATGGAAAGATCGCCTTTAGAAGGGCTGCTGATGTAAATGTAAAACAATGTCTCTGATTAGGACTTATATGTGCGCACTATTGCATTTTTGTTACGGATGTTGCTATTGAACCAGCTTGTATCACATTCACCTATTTTGCACTACAATTTCACAGATTTGCCAGCGGCTTGTAAACAATGATCGTCCCATTGGGGGAGAAGGCAAGGAGATATCGTGTGAAATAAACTGCTCCAGTTTAGGATTTCATGCGATTCTCGACATGGAAGACACATCCTCAACTGGATAAACCCATTCTCGTATATTGGACAAAGAGAGAGAGGATCGTGCAAAATAAACTTCCCCAATTTAGGGTTTTACGAGGTTCTGAGCCTGTAGATTGGCTGCAAGAGGCCTCGGCCATGCAGGCCATACCATAATGTTGATGACGAGTATGGACACTCTAAACGAGATAAATTTAGACAAGGCACAAGGGGGTATGCACTGATTGCTCCTGTTATCACCCGAGTGGGTTAGAAATCCAAGAATGGGACTCTTGAGGTACCCTCATGATAAATGACTCCCTCCGTACTCTACATAAACTAAAAAGGTCGTTGCATGGCCAAGATCTGGCTTGAGCATTTTTTGTTCTAAATTTTGACTACAGAGCTCAACTAACCCCTGAATTGGGAGGATTGAGTTTTGAGAATGAGGTTTAAGATGTTCGAAGGTGTTGAATAAGACACACAAATATAAATTGCCCCAGTGTAGGATTTATGTGGCCTCGGATGATCGAATATGAGTTTTCGATAATTTAGGTCACTGTAGGGCTGATCACGCATTTTGGTGAGCACTAAAATGAGGGAATCTTCGCTCTAAAGTGGCCCAAAACATGTCAAATAGGGGGGAAAGTGTCAGCACATGTTTGGGTTTGTGCCTAGGGGCTAAAAAGCCCTGGTACACTTTCCGAGGTCTAGCGGCCCTACAGCAGCATTTCAATGGCTGCTGCCTTAGGACGTGCATATAAAAGCTTGGCATCACCCCAACCCTTACTCATTCAATTCCATGATTTTTTCTATGTCTTCTCCTGCCTTTTCTTCACTCAAAACACTTAGAAAACACCATTTTCATCATTTTTTGTGCGTATCTTCATCAAATTGTCAAGTTGAGTAAGACTTGCTCATGGAGGTTCTTAGCACTCATTCTTATGATACCTTGGTTGAGCTTGAGAGGGAGGAGTACCATGAGAGGAAGCTCAAGAAGTGGTGGCACTCATTTTCTTATGGTGATCAGGCACTCGTCTGATAGCTTATTGGAGACGCTGCCACTCTGCTCCACACTACACTTGATTGGCACTTATTAGAGGTCGTCACTTCCTGTTGGGATCCTATTTTGAGGTGTGTTACCATTGGGGACGTTGATTTAGTGCCCAATTTGGAGGAGTACGATCGCTTCCTCTCTCTTTCTACTCCTGTAAGCACTGTTTTCATCCTACCAGTGCGGACAAGCTACTGCAAGTGGCTTGCTGATATGATGGGCTTCAAGAGGCCTATTGTGGTGGCGCTGACTTGGCATGGGAGCAGGGTAGAAAGGAGCATGTTTTTTAAGTTCCTACATGATCGGTTCCATTTATCAGGGTGCCCTGTTGATTACCAAGACAATTTTGTAGATTTGGAGGAGCGATGGTCATTCAATCGATGTTAAGCTTTCCTAGTGGCTTTCTTCGACGTGGTACTCTTCCTTTCACCATCAGGAGCTATCAGTTTTGCCGTTCTTCCTTTGGTGAGTGTCTTGCCCCATGGATTTTCTTTCATTCTCGCTTTACTTTCTGAGACTATTAGGTCTTTGTCCTTATGTCGGGAGGCTGGTAGGGGTAGACCAAGCTATTGCATCCATATGTTATAGTTGTGGTTCTATAGCCATTTGAGTGTCATCGCTAGGGATCATTCGATGGGCTTTATGGATAGATATAGGATCCGAGCTGCTCTGGCTCTAGACCTTCTCTTTTCTAGTGATACTAATGGTTGGCTGAGATATCTGTGTAGCTTGACCCTGCTGACTAGACCTAGAGGGTCAAGTGGGGTATTGCTAGGTGGCAGGGGCAGATCCATTGTGTTGGGTTGCTCGGTATTCCTTTGGTGGGTGTCTGGGGGTTCACCAGGTATTTCCCCAGTATAGCCAAGAGGCAACTTGGGGGCATCCAGCACATCCCCCGACTCAGTGATCTTTTTGTTGTCACTTGTGAGTATGGACTGGTGGACATTGACATAGTAGTGGTAGGGCATGCCTTGGAGTTTTGGGAGGCACGTAGATCGAGTATTGACTTTCCCCTCTACTTTAGGGACGACTAGGAGTGGTTCTTCGCTAAGTTTAGGGAATGACAAGACACGCAGGAACCCGTCTTTGTGTTTGACATATCATCACCAGTTTCAACAAATATGCCACTTTCGGCAGACATCCTAAGAGATTATACCCTAGAGTTTGAGATTAAGGTTGAGAGGGCCCTTACAGACTTGAAGAAGTGCTCGAGAAAGGCTATTATGGACAAAGATTTCTACAGAGAGCTAGCTAATATGCTCATGGAGGACATCGAGGAGATGAGTAGCATGCAGGAGCGTGAGCTTGTTGCTCTCAAGTCAGTGCTTGATCGGAGGGGGCTAGCCCCTCCTAGCACAGAGGCAAAGTGTACCTAGTTGAGATCCTGGATCGCGGGTTTGGAGGATGTGCTTGCAACTCTTACTCGGAGATTTGCTGCTCTAGATCACACTTGGGATGAGGAAAGAGCCACTTTGAAGGTTGGCCAGGTCGCGGCTAGCAGCTGAGCTGATGATTTAGCACTAGAGCTACTACAAGCGAAGTCTTATATTCACGCCACTTTAGACATGGAGTATGGGTGATGAGCCTAGCGAGCCACAGTGGGCTTTTTTTCGCCTTCAGACTAAGCTGGCCGAGAGAGAGGAGGCCCTAAGAGTCGCTACTATAGAGGTGAGCACTTTGTAGGCTTTGTTAGAGACAGAGAGGCAGAGCTCTACTTCTAATCCCACGATGAAGCGGGAGTTAGTCCATCTTTGGCATTTGCACAACGGACTTAGAGAGGTAGCCAGAGATTTAGGCTTCGATGTAGCTAGACTACTTTGTACTCATGCTCAGAATGACCCGATCTTCCTCACTGGTTATGGGAGGCTGTGCCAAGCCATGTCCGATCGTCTGGTCCATGTTTGAACTACTGATATCTTTTTCTGTTTACTTTATTTCTGCATATGAGATATGTCGTCAATATTCCACCATGTATGGAAAGGTCCGTCATAAATCGCTAGGAAATTACACAAGGCCTTCCGCTTTTTGTTTTGAGTTCTTAAAGCATAGTTTTGTCTGTTAGGCATGCTTAGAAACTAAGAGATGGTGCAGAGAGATGTTTATAAGGATATTCAAAGGATATATATATATATATATATATATATATATGAGATGAGATTTCATGTTTTGATACCAAAATGTATGAAAGAAACAAAATGGCACAATATAGGCATGTTTGAAAATGCAAGATTATAAGTGATGAATATAAAATCTATGCATATCAATATCTTATTTTTCCAAGGATACATCTTGTTCAGGATGGATCTTTCCCTTTTCCCATTGAGGTACATTTCCCATTGGCATAAACCAGAACATCTTGAGCAGACCACTAGGTTGTGGCAGTATTGTAGACAGAGAGCAATCTCGGAGGCGTCTTCATATCTTGACTTAGATGCTGGTTCCCTTTAATCTTTTAATCTTAAGCAGAAATTCAAGCAAGTGCTACTGACTGATTTTTCTTTTAAGATGTGATCGAAGTAAAATGGCTGCCTATATACCTCCACAAGGAAGGATCAGGTCATCACGTAGTTCAATTAACTTTTTGATTGCCTTAATTTTTGCCTAGACCACCCTTTCGGGATTCAATCTAGCAAGCTCTCTCACACTCTTTCTTTTTCTTTTCATTTGCGTAGATTGCCCTTTCAGGTTTTCAAGCTACCTTTTGAATTTTCTCACGCACTTTTTCTTTTGGCTCTCCTTTTGTGTAAACCGCCCTTTCAGGTTTTCAATTTACCTTTTTACATATATTTTTGTTTTGTTTTGTTTTGTTTTGTTTTGTTTTGTTTTGTTTTGTTTTGTTTTTTTTTTTTTTTTCTTCGTTTTGGACATAAAAATGAGATGCCCTTGGAGGGTCCTTCATACAAAGTATCGTATAAAGACGTCAGAATTGGTGGGCATATTAAAGTCATGCCCATCCATTTCGGCTAGAATCAAGGCTCCTCTGGAAAAGGCCTTCTTTACCACATATGGGCCCTCGTAAGTTAGGGTAAACTTTCCTCTGTGATCAGGTAGGACTTGGTTGCGCTTCTTCAAGACTAGGTCACCTTCTTCAAAGACTCTGGGTCTAACTTTCTTGTTGAATGCTCGCTCGGCACAGTGCTGGTACAACTGTCCATGGCACATTGTGTTCATGCACTTCTCATCTATCATGTTCAATTGTTCATATTAGGAATGAGCCTATTTAGCTTCTGATAGCTCTATCTGAGATAAAATCTAGAGAGGCAGGATCTCTACCTCTGCGGAGAGGATGGCCTCTAAGCCATATACCAGTGAATACAGGGTCGCACCCGTGGAGGTGCAAACAAAAGTGCGATATGCGCACAAAGCAAAGGGCAAGTATTCGTGCCAATCCTTGTATATGTCTGTCATCCTCACCAAGATCTTTATGTTCTTGTTTACGGCTTCCACTGCACCATTCATTTGAGGGCGATAGGGGACCGAATTTCTGTGTTTGATCTTGAACTATTGGCAAAGTTGTTGGATCATTTTTCCATTTAGGTTCATCCCATTGTCTATAATGAGCTTTCCTAGCATGCCGTAGCGGTAAATAATGTTGTGTTACAGGAACCGGGCTACCACAGCTTGAGTGACGCTCTTGCACAAAGCGGCTTCCACCCATTTTGTGAAATAATCGATGGCCACTAAGATGTATTCGTGACCATTTGAGGCTTTTGGAATCACGGGTTCAATGACATCTATACCCTAAATTGAGAAGGGCCAAAGGAGGAACGTTCATCCTGTCTTGATAGGCTTGACATCGGTGGCATGTCCTCACGTGTTTAATGCAATCATTTTCCATGGTGAACTAGTAATAACCGGCTCTCATAATCTTGCAAGCCAACAGGGGTCCACTGGCATGAGCTCTAAGCAATCCTTCATGCATCCCTTCTATCAATATATTAGCCTCAGAGGCATCTATGCATCGGAGCAAGGTATAATTGCGGTTCCTTTTGGCAGGACATGCGCTGGATGAACTTCTTTTCATTGTCTGTTTCATCGGGTGGGTATTCACTATTCTTGATATAAGCCTTGATATCATGGTACCATGGCTTTGCATTGGCTTTGACTTCTACACTCATGCATTCTTCAATGTTCATGCAATAGGCTAGGACGCCACGGACTTCTACGTGCAATTGCCACATGTCATCTCCTTTTGATAACTTAACCATGCTAGCTAGGGTAGCTAGCTAAGGCATTTGTAAATTGGTTGTGAGGTCGGGTAAATAGGCAAATGTGATGTTTCAGATTTGGGAGATGATCAACAAGAAATCTCCAAAGACACATTTCTGATATGGAATCAACTTAGTGTCTTGAGCTTACCACTTTCCTTCGATTTGGGAGATGATCAACAGGGAATCTCCAAAGACGCTCAAGTCATAGGCGCTGAACTCTAGGGCCACTTATAGGCTGACTATGCACGATGCATATTCTATGATTTTGTTGGTGCAGCCAAAATTCAGCTTGATTGAAACAAGAATTTGCTGGCCTTTAGGGGAAACTAAGACTGCTTCCACTCCATTTTCGGTAGAATTGGCGTCTCCATTAAAATAAAGCTTCCAACGCCATGGTTCTACACTATTTGGTTCTGGCTCTAGTGCCATGACATCCTCATCAGGGAAGAGGGATTCTGAAAGTTCTAGATCGTTCAGTGGCTGATCCCCTAGGTAATCGGCTATGGCCTGGCCCTTGATGGCCTTTCTTGTTACAAACAAAATGTCGAACTCGGAGAGCAATATTTGCCAACGGGAGATCTTCCCTGTGAGAGATATCTTCTCAAAGATGTACTTAATGGGATCCATGTAGGAAGTGAGTCGCATCATGATGTAGAGCAAATATTGTCGTAACTTGCATGATGCCCAGGCTAGGGCGTAACACGTCTTCTCAATGGCGATGTAGTTAATCTCACAATTGGTGAACTTCTTGCGTAAGTAGTAAATCGCCTTTCCTTTTTGGTCAAGGTCAACCGCTTGGCCTAACATGTAACCTATGGTGGTTTCTTGTACTACAAGGTAGAGGATCAACAGATATCCTGGCATCAAGGGAACCAGAACAAGAGGGTTCAACAAATACTGCTTGATCTTGTTAAAGGTCGCTTGGCACTCGTCTGTCCATTCTATCTTGGTGCCTTTCTTCAAGATCTTGAACAACGGATCACATGAGGTGGTCAACTGCGCTATGAAGCGAGCTATGTAATTACTTTGCCTAAGAAGCTTTGAATTTGTTTCTCGTTTTGTGGTGTCGGCATATCTCGGATGGCTTGGACTTTTGCTGAGTCCACCTTGATTCATCTTTGGCTGACTATGAATCCGTGTAATATCCTTAACTAGCTCTGAAGATGAACTTGTTAGGGTTTAGTCTTAATCTGTACTTAACGAGGCACTTGAATAGCTTTCTTAAATCCACTAAATGTTCCCTAGTAGTGTGGAATTTGGCAATTATGCCGTCTACGTAGACTTCGATCTCTTTATGCATCATATATATCATGGAGTAGCACTTGCGTTCTTTAGGCCGAATGGCATGACATCATATGCATAGGTTCCTTAATGAGTGGTGAATGTTGTCTTGGCTTTGTCCTCCTTGGCCATTTTAATTTGGTTAGAGCCCGAGAAACCATCCATGAAGGAGAAGAACCTATTGGTAGTGGTATTATCGACCAAGGTATCGATGTGTGGCAACGGAAAATTATCCTTAGGGCAGGCCTGGTTCAAACCCCTGTAATCAGCACACATGCGTACTTTCCCATCTTTCTTAGGCATAGGAACAGTGTCAGCAACCCAATCTGAGTAGGCTATTGCAATAAGGAAATTGGCATTCAACTGCTTTTCTACTTCTTCTTTGATTTTCAAAATAATCTTAGATTTCATTCTTCGAAGGCCTTGTTGTACTAGACGGCATTCAAGCTTGATTGGAATTCTGTGCACAACAATCTCAGTATCTAACCCTGGCATATCTTGGTAGGACCAAGCAAAGATCTCTTTGAACTCTTTAAGTATAGCTATAAGCTTAGGCTTCATGTCTTTAGGAAATTTTACCCCAATCTTGACGGGTTTTTCATTCTTGCCTTTGTCGGCAAGGTTAACCATTTCTGTCTCTTCTATGTTGGGCTTGGACCTTCATTCTCTCTATTTAGAGCTTCCAAAAAATCACAAGGTAGACTCGGAATTTCCTCTAATCCTTCAATAACATGTTCCAACTCTATTGTCTCATTCATGTCATCAATGTCCTCGCTATAGCAACAGGATGATGTACTCGCTTGGGAATTAGAATAGATCCTATAGAACAGAACATGTACAAGGAAACATAAGATAATTTGCACACACATATTCATAAGAAAGCAAGTAAAGAGATAAATGCAAAGATTTCCTGAATAATATGCTGGATAATTTCATTAATGGATTATAGACAGAGGGATAACAAAGTTCATGCCTGATAATAATTAAAAAAAAAAAAAAAAGAAACATATTTTTTTGGAAAATGAACTGAAAAATGCAAACAAGGAATGCAGGAAACAGGAAATAAACATGCAAAACAAACTAGGTATGCTATTCCAACTCTTTCGGGCAATTGGAGGACCCAACTACATGATAATGGAATACTCCTTACTAAGCCGATGCAACCACAAAGTAGGGCTCAGCGATCCAATGGCCTACTGTCTCACCTAACACATAAGGTCTGATAGTAGCAGTCAGATCATCCCCTGAGGATATGATGGCATTTACTGAGAATTCTTTTGGACAAAGATGAATGAGGCAAGCCATATCTAATTCCTCCTCACATGATTCCTGTGCTACTTCTGATCTGATGACCTCGGCCGGAGCCAGAAAAGTGACCTTGATGTGGGGAATAGACAACCCTTGGCCAATGCACTTCCTCTTCTTTTTCTCTAGAAGCCTGAAAAAGTTCTTTAACGAAGGGGTCGTAGCCTAGACCAAAACCTCCTTTGTTGTCCAGGAGTTCAACCAAAGAAGCCTTCTCATGTCCTACGGCGCCGAGGCCTTGGCCTAATTAATAGCAGAATTTGAGCATCTCTTTGGTGGCCATTAGAGAAGTGGAGGGCCATGCTGACTTGAGTTCTAAAGCTCTAAAAATCATGGAGACTAGCTCGAAATTGTGAAAGGTTGCATCCGAGAAGGCGTTAGTGCCAATTAAGGGGATAGAAGTCTCTTTGAAGAAAGTCAGGGGTTCCTCAGCCATAATAGTGACCATCAGATCCTTGGATGGGAACTTGAGTCTTCGATGAAGAGTAGAAGTAACCACACCTGCGGCATGTAGCCAAGGCCTTCCTAAAAGCATGTTATCAGGGGAATCCACCTTGATGACTTGGAGATTGACGGTGAAGAACATAGGGCCAACTCCAATGGCTAACTCGATCTTGACTTGCATCTCCCGAAAAGTGCCATCAAAAGCTCTAATGATCATGGTAGTGGACCTCAAAAGAGCATTGTGGTGGACCTTAGAGGATAGCAGTAATGCCAAGATGGAGACCTGAGCTGGTGACTTTTTTAACTACTGATCACACTGTACTTTGAGTTCCTAATAACTTTCAAGAACTCCTTAGCTTTTTCGGTCATGACTTAGCTTCTAACGGGTTCGACTATACCCTTGCCAATTTTTGTTCTTCCCTTTTCCAACTGTTCGAAAGTATAGCAACATCCACTTCTGGTGAGCCCAAATATACATGAAGAGATATTGGAGCAGACCTCCTCTTTTCCGGTTCGAGTAGAAATCAAGGGCACATCATATTTCTAGGGGACATGATGACTATTTCCATAAGGGAATGGCTTCGGCATGCAAATGATAACACCCTCCTGAGTTTGCAGATTGGGCACTATAGAGAACGTCTTTGGATTAATAACTATCGGACTTGGCAGAATAGCTTCAAGGGCCTTTGAGTTGAATACCCTCGAGATTCTTGAGGTAGGCTATAGCAAAATAAAAGGATTGAATATAGTGGGAACGATGGCAGTCCCCTCCTATACTGACGATGAAGCTGGTTTTGCAACTGTAGGTAATGCGAGAACTAAAGGAGCGAATCCTCCAATGGTAGGCGAGGTTTGCCCCTTCTCTGACTCTGAAGACCCTGGATCTGCAAGTGATTCTACGATCTCCTCAATGACTACTAATGAGGGAGGTGCTGGAGCAATCTAGCTAAGGTGTTTCAGTAAATATTCGTCCCAATCCTTCTTTGACCTAACAGATATAACATTACAGCTAGCTCCTGACTAGACAGTTGGAGGACATAAGCTAGCGGCCATACAGTCAACTCTTCGAGCAATTTCTCTTTCAATCTAGATGATACAACATTCGGCTAGACTCTGCACTTGTGCTCAGAGCACTTTGCAATCAAACAGGGCATGACTGTCTTCACTGTCATAGAACAAGCAGATTCCCCAATCAAATCTTGGGGCTCCCATACCTTTAAGATTAAGATGGCTCTCTTGGACAAAGGCTCGAAGCATAACCTTCCATGGGAATGATGACGAGGAGAAATCCAGAACTCTTTCTTCCACTATGATGATGGCATTCACATTCCTTTCCTGATAGGGAGGCAAGGGGTTGGTGATGATATTTAGAGCGGTTGTGTTATCGCACTATATCAGCTTGTTGTCAATGAGGTCTTGGACATGATCTCTTAATTGGAAACATTCCTTAAGGGTATGCCTCTCAGCCCCAAAATGGTGTTCAGACTTCTTGGATGGATCAAATCCTAGTGGAGAATGACCTTCTCTAGGCCTCGAAAACAGTAGGGTCACTAACTTCCTTTCTAGTAGGTAAGCATAGAGATCTGCCATAGGCATGGGTAATGGAGCGTACTTTCGGTTTTCCCTCCTGAAGGAATGAGGAAATTCTAGCCTCCCTCTTTGATTAAAGGCTCTATTAAGTGCTTGAGCGGAATGATTTTGTTGCTGATAAGGCCTAGCAGCCGGAGGAGAGAAGGCAGAAGCAACACCCCTAGGCCTTTTTGATGCATTGCCGACCATATGAACATCGGCTTCCTTGGTCTTACTACTGGTCATTCTCTTGACTTGTTGTTCAACCATGGAACTTAAAGACTTGGCATCCATGATCTTCTTGCTCCTAATACCCTTATCAATGCGCTCTCTAATAGGGATGAAGCTAGCGAAATAAGTGACTTGGGTGCTGATCATCTCCTCATAGTAAGGAGGCTTATCTCATTTTCCATCATGGGAGGTTGCACTTATGTGGCTAGCTCACGCCACCTTTGGGCATACTCACGGAAGGATTCCCCACTCTTCTTTTCTGTGATTTTAAAGGCTTCTGCTTCTATATAGAATATTAGATAAATCTTGCATCCATTATACATTTTCACTTCCTTTTGTTATAAAACAAGGCTATATAGACCTTTCGATATATTGTCACTATGCATAGGTCACGCTTAAAAATATGGCTATAAAAAACGCGGATATAGACCAAATGAACTTATAACCACGTTTTTAGGAGCTACAATCATACTTTTAAAACACATTTGTAGACCAGTTTTTTTTGTAGTGTACGAACCAATAAAAATTTGCTACCTCAATAGTTTGTAAAAATATTGTAGAAAAATGTGTGGCTATAAAATCACTCTTAAAAGAATTAATGATACTATTAAGGAAACAAATTGTAATTTTATAGAATAAAATTGCTGAAATTAATACCTAATATATGTATATATATTAATTTGGGGGTTTGAGGGGGGCGGCCGGGGAGGGGCGGGGGGGATCTAAAGGCTGCCTCCATCCCTGTGAGAAGGAATGATAGTAGTATTTTGGGGTAAGCCATAAATGAAGTTGCCACCAATAATCAAGATTTTAAACTGTGAATAATCAACTAATTGAAAATTATAATTAATTAACCATATAATTCTAACATTATTTTAGAGTAATTTTTTCTTTTTTTGAGGAAATTATTTTAAAGTACTTATAATCGTATATTGATCCAGAAATTTAAGTAATTAGTTATGCATGAAGGTGTCACGCCCATCACATGACCTTAATTCACTTTGATTATCCCTTTTAAGCTATAGAATTGAAATTAAATTAAACAATTTGATACTAATTAGAGGTACGTAGTATGTCCCACGGTGGCATGCATGCACAAGTCACTAGTGTTTTTTATTTGTAAACTATTCGGGCAATGAAGAAAATAAATAAATAAATATATATATATATATATATATATATACACATTTATGAAAATGATGGGTTAGGAAATTTTTTAGAATGTAATTGAAATTCCTACAGGCTGCAGAGTACGTAACTCAAAGCAATCGTAAATTATGTATATATATATATATATATATGTTAGAAATATTAAATGAACGTATTATATTTCTCTAGTAATAAAATATACATAAGTGTTTTTATATAAGAGCAGAGTGTGTAATACAAGTATGTATGCTATACAAGTAAATAAAGTGGGCCTAAAACCTACAACCTATTACATGTCAACAGTCTCCCCTTAAACCCAAGATGGGTGTGAGACCAACTTGAGGTTGTCAACTAAAGCACAAAAGTGTCTCTTAGGATGTGACTTGGTGAAGATATCTGCAAGTTGATCTTTAGAGGAGATTGAGAATAGCTTGAGAGCACCATGGATAAGATGATAATGGATAAAATGACAATCGATCTCGATGTGTTTAATCCGTTCATGAAAGATTTCATTGTGAGTAATATGAATGACACTTTGGATGTCACAATAAAGAGGAGTATCAAAGGATGTGGACATACCTAAATCCTTAAGAAGTCATTGTAGCCAAAGACGCTCAGATGTGGTATCAATAAGGGCACAATATTCTGCTTCAGTACTAAAGCGGGCCACAAGGGTTTGTTTCTTGCTTTTGCCATGAAGAAACCAGAAGAAAGCAATAACCAGTTGTGGACCTGCGATCAGTGGGATCTCCTACCTAATCAGTATTAGAGAATGCACGAAGAAAAGAGAAGATTGAGCAGAGTAGAAAAGGCCATGGAAGAAATTGCCATTCAGGTATTGAAGAATGTGCAGAACAGTAGCATAGTGAGTTGATCATAGAATAGACAAACACTGGCTCACTTGGTGAACAGCATAGGAAATGTTTAGACGATTGACAATGAGATAAACTAGGTTGCCAACCAAACATCTGTAAAGAGAGGGATTAGATAATGGCTCTCCCCCTTAGGGGAGTCAAATGTGCATTAAGTTCAACTAGAGTGTCAACAGTATTACTAGTAGTGAGTCCAGCTCGAAAAAAAAGTTTAGAACTATACTTGGGTTAATTAATATGAAGTTTATCTATAGAATGAGTGATTTCAAGACCCAAGAAGTAGCTGAGATGTCCAAGATCTTTCATCTCAAACTACTGATTGAGAAAATTCTTGAGTTTTTGAATGCCACTGAGGTTATCACCAGTTATGATCATATCATCCACATATAAAAGAAGCAAAATAATTCCATTGTCAGTGCGACGAAGAAATAATGCAGAATCATAATAACTGGCAATGTAATCCAAGTAAGAGATAGTAGACCTGAACTTGTCAAACCAAGCTCATGGAGCTTGTTTAAGGCCATAAAGAGCATGTCGAAGGTGACAAACTTTTTTTGGTTCAATAGAGAGACTAGGAGGAGGTTGCATATAAAATTCTTCACTTAAATTTCCATTAAGGAAGACATTTTTGACTTCCATCTGAAAAATGTCTCATTTACTAGCAGTAACAATAGCTAAAAAGGCACGAATAGATAAGAATCAAGTAACCAGAGAAAATGTCTCTTCATAATCAATACATACTCTTGTGTAAAATATTTTGCAATAACCACTTACAACCAAACACAGATTTCTCAAGGGAGAGAGTCACCAAATTCCAAGTATGGTTTTTAGATAATGCAACAAGTTCCTCTTTCATTACAATCTGCTATAACGGGTTAGTGGTTTTATGATAGGTGTAAGGCTCATGCAATGTAGCAAGGGTAGTGTAACAATGATAGTCAAGTAAATGTACAGGAATAGATCTTACCCGAGTTGAGAGAAGAGGTGGAATGTCTTATGCAAAGGACCCAAGCTCAAGGTTGGGTAGCTGGTCTTTGACCTATTCATCTTCCACTTATTTATTAAAGGGTGATCTAGGAGAGACATCAAAAATATCTAGTAGTTGGACAGAGAAGTCTATAGAAGAATCATGAGCAACTATAGAATGAATATATGGTTCATCTGGAAAAAGATTTAAGACAGTGGAGGTAGATAGGGAGGCATGGAAGTGAGAAAGCTCGACAAATGAGTGATGTTCCCAAAAGACAACATTGCGGGAGATACCTAGACAAGTTAGTTGATGAATAGTGCCATAGGAATGCAAAATAGCTTGGAAAGCATATTGAGTGTATTCGAGAGCATTATCAGTTCCAAATTTTTTGATGCATTTGAAAAATTGAGTTTCAACCATTTTTGCAAAATTACAATATACTTGCAATAACTCAGAACGATGTTTTATATGAAAAATCCAACTATTGCGAGAATAATCATCAACAAAGACAATAATATATCGAGATCCATCGATACTAGAGACAGAGGAAGAGCCCCAGACACGACTCCGTGAAGTTCGTTGGTAGCAGGAGCTTGGACGGTTCAAGTACATTCGGTAGATTAGGCTTAGAGGGTCTTTCGTTATTCGTGTACTCCAACTTTATTCTCTAGTGGATCAATTTACCGCTTGGAGGGCGGCGGAGTGGTTTTTTGCGGAGTTCTTTGGTTTCCTCTTCGATAACACATCGACTTGTTATCTTGTATTTGCATCTCTCTTCCCTACTCTTTTAACTTTCATTTTACTATTGTGATTTGTTGAATATGGCTTAGAGTAGTTGTATTGTTTGTTCGCTACATTTACTTTATTCCGCACTTAATTTAAGTTAAAGTAAAATCAATCGAGCTGTAATTTTTAATTTGGGGTCTAAACAACTCGTGTTTTTAACACAAATCCAAGCTTTCATGTTGAATCTAAGAATGATGATATGAAAATTGTTTTAGCTAGTGAGAACATAGATAAGGGTAAATCTATCTTTGGAGCACTCCCTAAACTTGAAAAAGTAGTGACTAAAATCCCTAGGGCTAAGAAGAGTAACAATCAAAAGTCTAAACAAAAGAAGTAGCATCTCTGTCATCACCGTGGAGCTTCAAGGCATACTGTCCAAATTGTTACAAGTAGTTAGCCACTTAACAGAGCAACAATATGATATCATATGGAAACCAGAATCAGTTTCCATCCTCTTTTGCTCCTCTTGGAAATTTTCTTAAGTGCTGCATGTTCCTTTCGAACTTGAACGGTTTCAATTCTTCTCTCTTACCGCCGGATCAAAGGTTCACTCAACGGAAAGGTTTTTCCAAGGTGTGGAAGGAAAAATGCTCAAAGTGATTTAGTTACTTTTTCTCTTTCTCCCTCTCTTTTTGTTTGTGCATTACTTGTGTGTTTTGCTTTCTTATTTTGAGTCAGTCTAGTTTTATGCTATGCTTTATTTAACATATTTTTGTTTGTTTGTTTTTATTTTTTCTTTATTTTGTTTTTCATAAAAAAAAAAAAAAAATTAGAAAAATACAAAAATAGTATGTGTTTGTGTACATTAGTTCTTGTGTACATTTGATGGCCATTGAAACAAAATTTTTCTAAACTTTGTATCTTTTGTAGCTTAGATAAGCATCTCAATGCACAACTAAACAAGTGAGTTTTGTGGCTCATGTTTGTGATAAGTAAGATTAAGTGATCTCTTGTACTTAACACTTATATCACTCTTTTTGACGGGAATGACTAAAAAATCCTAAGAGAAAGACATAAATAACCATCTCAATAAAGCTGACGGTACAATTTAGCAGCTAGAAATAAATCTAACCACTCCGATGTAGCCAAAGCTCGATCCAATCTCTCCCGAATTTGTGTGCCATTTGCCTTTTGATAAATCCAAGTAAACTTAGGCCTTACAAAACCAATATCCCTTAGATCTCAAAAATTAATAGCTTTAATAAAATTATCCATCTGTTGTTGTGATCGCCACCACCTCCTTCCTTTTCAGATAAACTAGTGAGCTCATTAAAGTCCCCAATAACTAACCATGGAAGAGCCGCCACCCCCTTCAAGTGTTTTAACTTTGCCCAAGATTCGGATCGCCTAATTGTTTTAGGATTCCCATAGAAGCTAGTCAAATGCCATCTACCTAAACTTGGACCACTAGACACCAACACATCAATATGGATCAGAGAGTACGTTAATAGCTTGATTCTGATTTCATCTTTCCACAATAAAGCTAGGCCCCCACTCCTTCCATTACTCGACACTACCCAACTCTGCATCATATTACACTCCTCCTTAACCTTGTCCAACCATTCCTTACTCGATTTTGTCTCTATCAAGAAGACGATAATGGGATCTTCCTTCTTAATAGCCTTTTCCAAGGCTTTCATTGTCCGGAGGTTCTCAAGCCCCCGGCAGTTCTAATTAAAAAAACTTATTGCTCCCGGCAGGGTTGCCTAGCAACCTCCGCCGATCCTAAATGTGTTTCCAAGGTGACACCAATAGTGCTGACATCCTCATCCACTTTCAAACGTTTTTCCCTACCCTCCTTTGTATCAACATGCATGCAACCAGCACCCCCTTTCTCTTTGAACCACTCTCTACATTAGTAACAATCTCATCACTAGAGATAGAAATTCTGCCCCCAACTCTCTGCCCTTTCCCTTGGCCTAGATTCTTCACTACAGCCCTTACACGTTCACCTTTCTTAATACGTGGTCTCCCTTTAGTACGCAGCATGTCCTTTGAATTATTATTTATTTTATTCTTCCCCTTACTACCACCTTCGACCACAACATTTGAACCCCATTCCAGATTAGGAACCATCTCTGCATGACTTGTGGTGCAAGGTGTATACGAACTCAAAGTGCCCAAAGCCTCCAACTCCTGCATATCTAACTCCAATTCTCCACCCCGTTCAGCATCAACCACTGCTAAAGCCTTACTGCCCACTTGAACCAACGAGATATGGGAAGTAACCTTCTTGGAATTGGAACTCCTATGATCATATTGGATAGCTTCATCAATACCTCGAATGAGTTCCTCAAAATCCGAGACATAATTCATCCTTCCGTTGCCCTTTGTTACATGCATGCCAGCCCCCACCTCATCACCATACAACTCAGCCTTCATTGTACTCCCACCATTCTGATCACAATTCGGAGCCACCACTGCTTCCACTTCCACCAATGCACTCTGTACCTGACCCATATGATCTCGCACAACCATATCAGAACTATCCCGACCTGCTTTGCTTGATGACTTGCGTGACACCTCATATCCCTTCACCTCAACAATAGATTTTCGAGCCGGATTGAACTGTGGTGCTCGTATCCACAGACCAAATTATTGCTCTTCCAACAATAAAGTTCCTTTACTACTAAGCAATAAAATGCAATCTTTATCATCATGTGAGACTTGCCCACACCAGTAACAAATATTCGGCAAACGTTCATACATAAAAGACACCCAATCATTCCCCTGTCCATCCCAAATAATCTTCCTCCCCCTGCATAAGGGTTTTGTGATATCCACTTCAACGCAAACTTGCATTTACCTCCTCGCATCTCCCCCACATCCTTAGGTTTGACAACAACACCAATTGTTTCACCAATGCTCATGGTTGCCTCCACTGTTAGAAGTGCAAAAGGAAGATTATGGAGTTGAACCTAAAAGGTCGTCTTCTCAAAACGAAGATTCTTGACTGCCACTGTCCCATCATACCTTAAAAAAGCCACCAGATGGTGATCAAAAGCCCACTATTCGCCTTGGAGAACCTTCTCCACATCAACTTCCAGTTCAAACAAGATTAATACTATATTATTGCCCCTGTCACTTACCTCAAAACTACCCCGAGTATGCCATATCGGGCGGAAAGTTCTCGCCACTGCTTCAATATTTATGGATCTCCTAGTGAAAATTTTTTCCGCAAGAACAAAACTCAGCTTCTTTTTGTTTCGAGTTAGGTCCACTTTCTGTTCTTCACTCTCCGTTACTGACAAACGCCGCCATCTATTCTCTAAATCCTCCATACCTGAGTTCACACAATCCCCTACAACAACGTACAGGAGTAAAAACCAACCCACCGCCCTACTATTAACGAAGTACTAGAGGGGACTCAACCTCCTTCTCCAAAAAGAAGGGAAACCCTAACCGCCTACAGAGAACCTAAACCAAACTAGTAATATTTTAGATTAATTGAAAGCAAAGTTGGTTTTCCTTTTTCTTCTTAATTGATAGGCAAAGAATGAATTGACCCCTTTGGTAACTAAATCAAATTAATTAGCCAAGTGAAATTAATTAGATTCAATTACATGTAATAACCGTGGTAGCACATCTCTCAGCCTCTCACCATCTCCATCTTGTTCAGGTTTATTTCTTTTTCCCTCTCCTTTTTTGGTTACTGTGTTATGCTTGATTATTTTTTGTTTATGTATATATTTTTGGATTGGGATTTTAGGAAGAGGAAAAAAGTTGGGAAAAGCTGAAGCCTTTCAAAATCTAAGGTTAGATCTAATTCAATCACATTATTTTGTGATTTTCGTGCTTATTGGGATTATTATTTTGACATTGATTTGAAGCTTTATGGATGGTATATTGTGATTCTGTTTCTGATTTCAGTTGTTTTCCATTTTAGAAAAAGAAGAAAAGGTGAATCTGTGGGAGAGTGTGACTAACTGCTGGCTGTAGCTGACTACTGACTGAGGTATAATTCTTTGTCACCATAATTTATTTTAAGTTTTATGATGAAGCAGTGATGGGTATAAATGAAATACAGTAGAGTAGTCTAGGTGGTGGTAGTTTTACAATTTGTTTTGTTAGTTTTTGTTTAATGATTCTAGTTCCTTTGGGCATTTTTGTTTAATTATTTTAAATGCTTGATGTTAATTTTTTTGTTTAATGATTCTAGTTCCTTTGGGTATTTTTTGTTTGATACAGTAGTGGGTATACGTATTTTTGTTTAATTTGGGTATTTGATATTTACTGTGTCATGGTTGTTCAAAAAGTTTCTTAATATTACAAAGATTTCATTTTTTATTATTGTTAGTTATTATTAGTGTTGGTCTTGTTGATTATGTACGCTTTTAGACCCCTTAAATACAACCAGATTAACATAGTTAATTAGCTAAGTGATTACTTAGTCAAATTAAACAGATCTAGGTTAACACAAATATATCATATCATTGTAAAGTGTGGAAAATAAAGAACACAACAATTTGATAACACAAGAAAACCAAATAGGTAAAAAACCTAGGGAGGATTTAACCTAGCTATCCTCAAGGTAAAACAAATTTACACTAGCGATATAGACCACTAAAATCTTATCACTACCTCGAGTAGGACACTTACTACCACGATCACATGACAGCCCCGAGTCCACGGACTACTTCTTTCTTGGATTCTCAGCAAGCATAAAGACTTCCACTTGTATATCTTTAAGCTCTTGAATCTGCAACTGAATTGATCACCAAGCTCTTGACATTAATCTAGATCTTAATAACCCTAAGTGTATGTGAAGGCAAACACCTCTAGATCTCACAAAAGATTCACACACACAGCATAAAGAGCAACATCAAAATGTGGCTAGGGTTTTCCCTTTTATACTTAAGACAAAACATAAAACCCTACACGTCAAATCAGGCTTGGGCTGAGTTGTAAAATTCTACAGAAAAACAGTCTGCACGAACTTTGATCGATCGAGCGATCTAGGTAGATTTACACAATAAATCTTGCAGTGCACTCGATTCCAACTTTACACTTAAACATGCTTTGAGCAAGTCTAAAACAAGACCAAATGTTTTGATAATGGTTTGCCAACATTACAAATTAAAGTTCTAATGCATTTAAACCTAAAGTCTTGGAACCCAACAAACTTCCCCTTTGGCAATCCGTGACAAAACACAAATTAAACAAAGTGCTCAAAGTTACAAAAATAGCCCATTACAAAACATTTCCCAACAAAAAACAGATTCAACCTAACTACTATCTATCAGTTGCAAGTGTAGACCACAATACTGAATCAACCTGTATATTCCTGAAATACTTAACAAACACATAAACGTATGTGTGGAAAGAAAAACATAAAAACAGTAAATCAACAAATATGCAAACTAACTCTCCCCTTAAGTTAGATACATCAAAAAATTTTATTTTCTCCCCCTTTCAAAAACAATTTCAAATAAAGACAACTCCCCCTTTTTGTCATGTATTGACAAACACAACTCAAATAAAGAGTAAACAGAAAACATACGCAACAAAAGTCAAAAGAAAATAGAGAATCAAGGAAACAAATGAATCTAGCTCTATAGAGAATAGAGGCAACTCCCCTTATGAAGAGCAACGACTCCCTCTAAGAACAACAAAGGTAAAAAAAAAAAAAAATTCTAATCCTATAAAAATAGGAAAAACAAAACAAGTTTTGGGAAAAAGCAATTTACAGGAAAAATTAGGAGGTGGGGATAAATAAAAAAACACAAACCAAACTAAAAAAAATGAGGATTCACTTGAAGAAAAATATTCTCTCTTTCAATGTATGCAAGCTTAACACTATGTGACCCATAAATAGTTGCATGAATAGAGAAAATATTTGTACATTGATTATCCATCATATCTTAAAAAAAATATTTTCTGCAGTTCACACATAAAAAATAGCATATATTAAAATGTACAAAGGACTAAAAAATTATTCAATCAATTTATAAATCAAGTTGAGTACCTAATTTAGCAAAGTGTATGCATGTTATGTGTGAAAACAATGAGAGATATGATTGCAAAATTGCAAGATGGAAAAAAAAAAAATCAATGCATGTGAATCCTAAACACAAATGATGCATGAAAAAAATATTGGTCAAAAACTTAAAAACTAAAAATTTTCCAGTTTCGATCGATCGAATACCAATCAAGTTAGGCAGAAAGCAATGATTAAAGATAAAGGGATTTTCGATCGATTGAAATTCTGGAAAACAGAATTTTTTGAAAAATCAACAAAAGATTTTGCAAAAATCACTCAAATCAGGTTGTTTCATGGATGAAATGCATGAGAATAAGTTAAAAAGTTTTTCAAAAACATGAGTTTCCACCCTAGAACTTCAAAAAAAAGTTTTTAATCATCAAAAACATAATTTTTGCCAACCCTTAAACATATTTTGCATCAAACACCATGGAAAACGTAATCTTGGATGACCACAACAAGATCACACACAATATCATGTACTAAGTTTAACAAAGAGTAACTTGTGTTGTGTGTGCAACTAGCAAAATCTTGAGATACATGTGAGGTGATATGTAGATAGTAATCAATCACAATTTCTACAAAACTCATCATATAAATTTGAAAGAGACTATCACTCAAGGAGTTACATCATATAACTCCCACATCTCCTAGAAAACAGGCTTGCAATCATGTAACTTTCTTGAATTTGCCTCATAATGTACACACCAATTTTATTTGTTTTGAAACTTATTAAAATAGCCAAGATAATATACACACTAATATTATTTGATTATGAAGTTATTATAGCCCAATAATGTACACACCTATTTAAGCATTAATCCGAGCTACACCTTATGTTCTTTTTGTGCATATGCTACACTTTCTTTAGCACAAAATCTTATGATATGCACAAAGGTATTCATGATTGGCTAGTAAACAGTGGTGAGATGGTTATTTATGCCTTTCTCATTAAGTTCAAGTCCAACAATAAAAAGCATATGACTTTAAGATTAAGATCAAGTGATCAAAAACTATAAACATCTCCCACACAACATGCCCTACAAGACTCAAACTAGTAAAATGCAATAAAATAAGCTCAATAAAATATGCTCATCCAAACTAAACAAAGTACATAAACAAGTTATGTAAAGATAATATGGCCAGTCTTGATTACAAAACCATCATATGTAATACAAAACACAAAAATCTTTTTGCTTTGAAAAAGAATTTATGACCAAAAACAAAAAGCACACATTATGTTAAATGAACAATGCAAAGCTAAGCATGATAGTGCTTAACTAAGCTGTAGAGGGTATACAAACAAGAAATATCAATTTCTTAATTAACCCATGAGTACATGTACAAACTAAAACATACTCACACAAAATCAGAAATAGCTTAGTACTTATATAACACATACTATCCAAGTTTCTCCACAATGTCAAGCATGTTCTAAATCAAGAGAGAGATATCATAATTCATGTAATCCTCAAGAAAAATAAAAACAAGACTCAAAATAAAATATTTTTGTCTTTTTGAAAATTTTCAAAGTTTTTGAATTTTTGTTTTAATAAAAAACAACCTAAGAAAATAAAACAACCAAAAATAGAAACAAAACATGTCCACAAACAATTGAAAGAATTAAATCAGGGACAAGTAAATAACACTCACCTTAGAGAATCTTTTCTCACCCATATAGCATGAGTCTTTGGCTTTGTAGGTGAAAATCCATGTGAAGCAGAGTGCATTTGAGGGATTACACCAATTTTTTGAAAAAAACTAAAATCCTGCAATTTCCTTTCACAAGCCAACAAGCTTAAATTTTTCAAAAACATATGAAACAATTTATTTGGACTTATGGTAGGAGAAATATCATCATATATCCTAGATTGAAATACAGAATGTTTAAATTTCAATTTATGACAATTAGGACGAATGTGACCGGAGACACCACAAAAGTGACAAACAATAACAAATTTAGGAACATTAGTATTCCTAACAGCAAATCTAGACTCAGATTTTGGTTTTTGCCTCAACAAAGAACAATTTGATATAATATGACGAACAACACCACAAAGATGACAAGTAGGCACAAAAACAGATTTCTTTTGCACACTAGCAATAGGTTTTGACAGAGGTTTAGAAACTTCAGCATCTACATTAGAACTTTTACCTTTGTCTAACCTAACAAAATAAGCATTTTCTTTATTATTCCTCTTGAAAGGAGGGATATAAACTTTTTCAGCTTTAGGCTTAAGAGAAACAAAAACACTTCTGCTATCAACAATAGGCTTGTTACTAGTCAAATTTTCAATTTTAACTTTAGATTCAACTAACTCTTGTTCCAAGCTTTTCATCTTTTCATCTTGAGAGGAAATTAGATTTCTCAAAAATTCATTCTTTTTATTAGATTCATCTAATCTCACAATGAATTCCTCTGTTTCAAGATTAGCCAATTTTAACACTTCCTTAAATTTCTTAGCAATTTTCAAAGATTTAGATAATTCCTTACGAAGAGTTTCACAAGAATCAAAAAGATCAACAGAAACAATAGTGTCCTTTTTATTCAAATCATCACAATCAAAAACAGTAAGATACTTAAAATTATCTATGATAACAGGGATCAAGGATCAACTCTTAAATCAAAAGATCTAAACACTAAAGCTAACTTGCTTTGATACCACTTGTACGTTTTTAGACCCCTTAAACACAATTAGATTAACCTAGTTAATTAGCGAAGTGATTACTTAGTCAAATTAAACAGATCTAGGTTAATACAACCATATCATATCATTATAAAGTGTGAAAAATAAAAAACACAACAATATGATAACCTAGGAAAACCAAACCAGTAAAAAACCTAGGGAGGATTTAACCCAAGAATTGAAGTTTACACAATAGTGACTTAGACCACTAACATCTTATTACTACCTCGAGTACAAAACTTACTATCACGACCACGTGACAGCTCTGAGTCCACGGACTACTTCTTTCTTGGATTCCCAGCAAGCATAAGCACTCCCGCTTGTATATCTTTAAGCTCTTGAATCTGCAACTGAATTGATCCCCAAGCTCTTGACATCACTCTAAATTTTGATAACTCTAAGTGTATGTGAAGGCAAACACCTCTAAATCTCATAAAAGATTTACACACATAGCATAAAGAGCAACATCAAAATGTGGCTAGGGTTTTCCCTTTTATATTTAAGACAAAACATAAAACCCTACACATCAAACTGGGCTTGGGCTGAGTTTGAAAATTCTGCAGAAAAACAATCTACCCGAGCTTCGATCGATCGAGTCTAATTTTCGAACGATCGAGCCTGGCAAATTTACACAGTAAATCCTGCAATGCACTCGATTCTAACTTTGCACTTAAACATACTTAGAGTAAGTCTAAAACAAGACCAAACATTTTGATCATGGTTTGCCAAAATTACAAATTGAAGTTCTAAAAAATTTAAACCTAAAGTCTTAGAACCCAACAGATTACATAGAGCAATTCGCAAGGAAATGAAATGATTAGAAAAGAAAAAAGGAATTAGTTGGTGTTGTTTCTCTAAAGAGTTCTTTAGTTGAATGGTTGATTTTTGAATTTGATTTTTCCATTATAGTACAAGTACTGTTGTTTCTAGGTTGTGGCTTGTACTTGCTAGTTTTCATGTTTGGGGTACTGATTTTGAAGAATTAGATATTTGTGTTGACATTTGGTTGTTTACAAGCTTTTCATTCCCCTGTAAATATCTTTCTTCTTTGGCGGTTCCAATTATTGTCTTATCTTTCTTCAGTTTGAGCTAGAAGGAGATTCCAACTTGGTAACGAAAACATTAAATACAAAATGTGGAAGATTATTGAGTTGCATCTCCAAAAAGTTGCATCAAGCTTATAAAAACCTCATACAATCTCATGCTGCTGACTATACAAGAAGCCACTCGCAAAAGAATGCCACACTTGAGCAGTGGACTAGACTCATTGATGGGAAATGGACCAATGAGGAATGACTGGTAAATTATTTATGCGTATATTATTATTATCCAATGTTTACTATTTTATGTTGTCAAATGATTAGCTTAATACTTAGATAAAGTAAATGTATATTGTTTTATTCATGATCTAAAAATTATCTTGAATGTTCTTTATTAGAAAAAATCAAGAAAGAACTCTGTAAATAGGAAAAAAATTCAGGAAAACATAGATACGGGACAAAGGCACCTGCTATTAGGGTTGATGAGGAGGTACATGTTTTTTCATTTTCTTGAACCTTAGTATATTACATGTTGTGATTAATTAACTATATATATCTAATACTTGAATATTAATTAATCAGACAAATAATAATGGCAGTCAAGTTCCTGAATTGGCAAAAATCTTCAAAAATGTTCATTTCAATCCAAATACAAATATGTGGATATACCATGAGGATAAAGCGACATATGTATATGTATCATTCCATCTCTATCATGTTTGTAAACCTATAACATATGTAGTATTAATGTTGTGATTATTTGTTTATTTCTCTTTTTCAAATGATAGGAAACTATTCTCAAAGTACAAGAGGATCATTGTCAAGATCCTAATGCAATTCCCCTTACACAAGAGGAGATCTTAAACTTGGTTTTTAAGAAGTCTGGTATTGTAAAAGGACTTGGCATGAGACCTTCCTCTTCTTTAGTAACCACCGCCACATCTAGTTCTTCGATGGCATATATCCATCGGCTAAAAAGTGAGATAATTAAGCTCAAAGAGGCAAGAGCTAGAGACAAAAAGGAGCAAGCTAGGGAGCAAGAGGCGCGAGCTAAGCAAAAAGAGGTCCAAAAGAATATTCTTAACTTTTTGAGGAGCAACGATTATGATAACGCTCTTACCTATGGGGGTGGTTCATCTTCAAGTTAAAACACTTATTGGTTGGTACTTTATTTTATCAATTGACCTGCACTACTGGTTTGACTACTTTTTTTTTGATGCATTATTTGAAATTAATTGTATTATATTACACTTGAAAATCTATATTTGCTTTCTACGACTTATACATTAGGAGTTGTGATTTTAATTCATTGGTGTGGCTACTCCTAATGCATTGTTAGAAATGTTTCTTATAACATAGTTAATGTTTTTACTTTATGATTTCAATGTGGTATTGTTTTTATATTTGTGCAGATTTCTTATTGATGGCTTTTAGGGGATTTACTTTTGGCATTACTTGAAGATATATGGGGACATCTTCTGTTGGTTCTAATTATATTATGCTACACTTTTTGTATTGTTATAAAACATCTTGAATTATTGTATGTGTTGCAAACAATTATTGTATGGAAGGAGTTTGACTTGGATACTTGTTTTATTTTTTACTTGTGGAATGTATGGATCGATTTTTTTATAAATGTGTTGTTGAAATAAATGTGTTATTCAAATGTGGGGTTTTAATAATGTAATGACAAGTTACATATTAATATCAAAGCCATGAAAAAAATAAAAATAGAGAATAAGTTTTAGCGACGAATTTTTCTATCACAAATGTAACAACAAAAAATTGTTTTAGTGACGAAATATTTCGTTGCTAAATGTAGCAAAATTTTGTAAGAAATGATTTTAGTGATGAAACTTTTCGTCCTTATATATGCTTGGATTTTCTTAAAAAAAGTTTTAGTGACGAACTTGTTCATCACCATATGTATCCAAAAATAGTTTTAAGGACGAAATTGTTTGTTACTAAATATGATTTAACAAACTAAAGTGTTTTTTGTGACAAAATATTTTCATCGTTGAATAGTGTTTTTAGCGATAAAAACATTAAGTAATGAAATGTTTTTGTCACTAAAAGTTTTTTTTAAAAACAAATCGAACTTTTAATGATGAAATTTTTCGTCGCAAGGACTTTTAGCAACGGGGTTTCAACAATGAAATGAGTTTCGTCGCTAATTAGTAGATTTAGTCACTAAAGGTTCTTAGCGACGAAAAACTGGACTTTTAGTGACGAATTTTTTCGTCACTGAGAATACATTTTGTTGTAGTTTGATATTCCCAACACTGATTCATGCTTAACTATAATTGATAGATGTTTGTAGCTAGCATGTCCCATCCTTTGGTGCCATAAGTCTTCATTTGGCAAACGAATACTATTGCACACAATATCAACATCAGATTCCAATCCATAGCCGTCATCCATAGTGCGAACTCCGCTAATGAGTTTCTTTCCAATCTCATTCAAAACGAGACACTTTCCTTTTGAGAGCAGCACCATGAAGTCTTGATCACATATTTGACTTATGCTCAACAAATTCACTCTTAGACCTTCTACATAAAACAATTTGTAATGTTTGGCAATCCAGGTAGAGAGATGGTTTCCTTCCCTTTTATTTGTGATATGTTCCCATCACCGAAGGTGACATTTCCACCTTTCTTAGACTCAAAAATCTTAAAGAGAGAATGGTTTTCAGTCATGTGTCTTTAGCATCCACTGTCAAGGTACCACAAACATATTTCCATTACTTTAAACGTAGACTTCATCATAAAACACACTTCATGGTTACTTGACAAATCAGTAAAAATGGTTTTCTCTCTCATCTACCATTGATGTACAACACCTTTAATTTTCACCCAGATGAACTCCTTTGCACATCTTCATTTTGAGACAATCTAGTTTCTTCCTTGTCACATTAAGACCTTTTTTCAACAATCTTCAAAATAGCTTTCAAATAACTTTTAGTCTTACATTTTTTGAAACAGTTAATCAAATAGAGATTAGAAAAGCAAGATGTATTTGAAATAAAAGATCTTTTCATGCCGCTTGTAGCCATGACAACAAGGGTCAATAGATCACACAGCAAAAGATTAACCCTAATCAAAGTGTGCCCACTTTGATACCACTTGATGGGTAAAAAATGTATTGATCCCTTTGGTAAATTAATCAATTAATTATCCAAGTGAATTAATTAGGTTCAATAACATGGTAGTACAAACAAATCACCAACTAAGTTAAATGCAGCGAAAAATAAATTTGACACAAGTGATTTGTTTACGAATAGGGAAAAATACCATGGAAAAACCTCATTGGGTGAATTTAAGGTCACTACTCCCGAGAATCCACTATTATCAAAACAAGATGTTACAAGTAAAAGGAATCCCAGTACCTAATACCAACTTACAATTGAACCTTTATTCCAATACTCAATTGGACTTGCAATGTAGCAGCAATCTCTCCGTTCAATGCACAAATCCTAGTACATGACTAACCAATGATACATGGATCCCAGTACGTGACTAACCAATGATGCACGGATCCAGTACGTGACTAACACACTAATTTGAGAAAGATGTTGGCTGCATAGTTCTTCTGTTCATCCAACAATAAAGATCAGGAAGTTCCTTGGTTACAAAACCCTTGGCGTAAAGACTTAGTAGCATCTACAAAGAATATGATGAACTAGGGCAAATTCTGTCTCTGGTCACAATATGCATGTAACAACAATTGCAACAACCTTTGCATCCCTTTGCATCCCTTTGCATCACTTGTGAAGTCCTTTAAATAATCCTTATATATGTCTAGGGTTGTGAGAAAAGAAACCCTATACAAATACTCATGGATATATGTGAAATTAGATCTAGAAATTCTAATTTCGTAATTCTTGATAGATAGAGCTTCTGTCAAGCTTCAACATTAGACCTCAATAGAAAGCCTTCTGTCGAGACACCTATCGAGTTTTAATGAACAACAATTTTTCACTTGGTTCTTGGTAAAATTTGCATGGCTTCAATACTAAACTTGAACACTTGTTTCTTGAAGTACTAAACCCATCCTAGATCTACCCAATTGCAAGTGTGTTTTGTCAAAAGATTAGCCAATTTACATCACATATGTTTCTAACAATTCCCACATATGTCCTAGCATCAACCATAGACTTAAACTTTTCCATTGACTAAAAAGCTCCAAAAGATGAGTTGAAACAAAAAATAAAAAGGAAGAAGCAAAAGAAAACTAAGAATAGAGATGAGAAGGCGAAGCTACATTTTTAAGGAAGAAAAGAAATGGACTTACAAAATGAGATGGAAAAGAAAATAACACATTGATAGTCGCTTGAATGTCGTCAGATTAAGATGTAGTGGAGAGGGATTTTTCTCTTATTGTGTTTCTGGTGAGAGTTCAACAAAAAAGGAACCAAGTATGGGGTTGAGCTCCTTATATAGAGGGAGACGAGGGAGAGGAAAGGACAGCTGAAAACCTTCATTTCCCACTCATTTTCCGTTTTCCAAAGGGCTCATCTGACCATTCATCTTGTAACACATGTTGTTAATCGTGGGGCGAGGAGCTCGGGTGTGTCCGTGGCATTAATTGCCTAATGCCACCACTATTCATAATTTCTAGTTAATGATTATTCCATTTTTTCTTGAACCACAATCCCCACATCAATGATAATGACCTAGAGATCGTGGGGGGCTATTGTGGGGAGTGGAAGAGTCCCCAACCAGGCCTTATGCCTAAAAGGAAATTGGGCCATGGGAAATGAATTGGGCCTAACTTGTATACTAGAAGAAAGGCCTAATGGGCAATGGGTTGTGAGAGAAAGGAAGTTGAACTATCCCACATACCTAAAAGGGGAAAACAACACCGGAAAATGGATCCCATGGAAAAGGTAAGAAACTAACCTTACTTGAAGCAAGGTGCACAGATGATCCACGTGTAGTTTCCAGAAGATACCCAGGTTCATGGGAAACTTCTAAAACACACAAGAAGATTGAAGATTCTTACCTCTACATTAATGAGGGGGATCTTACCTAACCTTTACCGCATTAAATGCATATAAGACAACATAAGTAGTACAGACATCCCCCAAGAATTAGAGTTCAAGGATAAGGGAGGGGAGGAAACCGATAAAGTAAAAAAAAATATCCCTGAGAGTTTGGCTGACAACAGGACAACTTTAGAGATAAGGGCAAGGAATAGACCTATAAAGGAGGCAAGAGAAACAAAGAGTGGGGGATAGCTTCTTAGGGGGGAAATTAGGTGTGAGCAATCTAAGAGAGAAAAAGAGAATGTTAAGTACCATGGGAACAATAGAGTTTCTAGGGAGTAATACTTGAGAATAATTTGTATTGTGCGTTGTCAATCAAATCAATTGTTTGAGCTTCCTATTGTAGAGTGTTTATTCCCTATTGTTCAACTATAAATTGATTATGTATCAAGACTTTTCAATTGTAATCCGTGGGGTTTCTCAGGGACCAGTTTTTGTCCGCCCACAATTATTATTATTATTATTATTATTATTATTATTATTATTATTATTATTAAACCGAAACCTTTAAAACTCTCACAATTTTTCACGTCAGAACAATATTTAAATAAAATTATCATTTTATTTAAATAAAATTATTTTCGTTTAGTCCAAACTTAACAAGGAGTGAAAATCTATCTCTCTAACAAATCCAACTTAAATTCAAACTTATCATTTTTATAAAATTATCATTTTACTTAAATACAATTATTTTTGTTTAGTCCAAAATTAACAATGAGTGAATCTCTATCTCTCTAACAAGCCCCCAATTTAAATTCAAACTCATCATTTTTTTAAACAAAATTATTTTTGTTTAATCCAAACTTAATAAGGAATGAAACTCTATCTCTTTAACGAATCCAACTTAAACTAAAGCTAAAACGTTGATAATTTATCTCCAAGTTTGCAAGGTTAGTCATGAAAACTATAAAAGCAATGCAAACCCCAAAATATATTTTCTTAAAGCCGAGTAGAGGTATGGGCTCTTTTTATGTTATTTTCTTTCTCCTCTACTTTGTTATAAAAACAAAAAATTATTTGTGGTTTTTCATGTATTTTTTTTAAAAGTAATTTTTGTGCATGAACCATCAAACTCTCTTTAGCCGTTTTTACAAGATAAAAAAACTTGCAATAATTGAAATTATTCTTTTGAATGTAACTTATCTTTCTTTTATATTTCTTTATTGTTTAGTTATATATATTTTGTTTTGTTTCAATAATTTCTAACAAATGAATAATTTGATTCTTTAATATTTTTTGGTCTTTTAGAAGTTTTAATATTTGAGTTTTTGAGTTATTTTTTTGTAGTACGTGAAATTGTTTGATAAGTTTTTTGTAAATCATTGCACGTTCAAATAATGACTTCTTCAGCCCCTATTTTTCCTATAGAATTGGCCGTCTGGTCTTGTTTCTAAGACAGCAATGGAAGTGTTACTTTCCTCTATGCTTTGCGCAATTCCTTATATACTAAATTAATACAGTAAAGTTTTTTTTTTTTTTTTTTTTTTTTTTTTGAGAAGGTATTAATGTTGAACAGCTTGCTATCGACTTCAATTATTTGGTTTACTTTTATTCTCTCTCTCTCTTTTCCTTTATGGTCCCAAAATGTGTGTACACTGCATAAAAGGTAAGACAAGTTTTGGGCAAGCTTTTGTAAGTGCTCCTTTAATGAATCTTCAGTTTGGTTAAGGAAAAAAGATTTAAGGATAATATTGAAAAGTGAAAATATAAAGACATGCATGTGGAGTAAGTGTATATATGTGTGAATTATTTTACTTTAACCTAACCTAAATGTATATATGATATAAGTTTCGCTTATTAAATTTATGGTGAAACCCATGTCTTATTAATGTTAGATGAGAGAGTGTGACATTATTCTACTACTCGTTAGTATAGTAAATTTTTGTCAAAAGTCTTATAATTCAACAAGTAGATATCTCTTGGTGTCTGCGAAGTTTAAATCTCCTGTCCCAATGATCGAATTATCAATGACAAAAAGTATTGTATAATTTTCCGTTTAATTGGCGTTACTTTTTCCTAAAATTTAAGCATTTTCAAGTGAGACTGCTCCAGTAACGTGGGAACACAGGATATTATAAACATTGACGCATTTATAGTCAATTTATAGTCCTCTCCTGGCTGGAAAAATGGGATTGGTTGTCGTACGTGGAAAGTAATTTAAGGCATGTGACACGCTTAAAGTTTTTACTAATTGACTGACAGCATAGATTGACTAGATGGTGCTCCAATGATTAATACATGGCAGTCCCAAATAGTTAGTTAATATCATACTTGTTAGCTGTTACTCTTACAGTCTTTGCTTATCTCCGGCTTTTGCATTCTGGGTTTTCAATTTCATTGAAAAGAATTCCAGATTTGAACTCGTAATTCTTAACGGTAAATAAAGTGAGTCCAAATCACAGGTCTGTCTCTTCGTGTTGGGCATCTAATTGGGTGAAGGAAATGGGTTCCAAGCGACTTAAACTTTTCAGGTTAGTTTGCTTAAGCCTGAATTTTAGCAGTCCCTCCTTCTGTTGCTTTTATGTCTTGTACACAATTTCATCAGCATGTCTTTGTTGCTTTCTTTGAGTGTATGTGCGTGTCACAAATACTATCATGCAATAGTTTATATTTTTTAGTGGTTTTATTGGTATTTGAAAAGTCAGATTGTGTGAAACTATCATAAAATATCCTAATGGAGGAATCTACTTTGATACCATTATTGTAAGACATTCTAGTCTAGGAAGTAAAAAAAAAAAAAAAAAACCAGAACTGATAAATTAGTGTTTCAAAGAGCTGAGTTACTGAATAATAGTCAGTCGTTCCCTGATTCAGTTTTAGTGCAGAATACCATAGTTAGGGACCATTCAGATGTGTCAGTTTATGGAAGAAACTTATTAGTAGACTAAATTGCAATCAGTTATTTGATGTTGTGCTACTTACACTCTCTTTATGCTACTTTAATCTGTATACAGGTTTAAGGATCAGAGTTCAGAACCATCTTTGAGTTATGGGCAGAATTATGACTTTGGACGTGGACCATATCTAAGAAACTTCAGAACAACAGTTGGCAGAGTTTTGGAGAGACTTGGGGAAGGATTTGAGAGGGGTTCCGAGAAGATTAAAAGCTTCAAAAAACTGAAAAGCATTCCTTATGTAGGTGATCAGCCAAAAAAAGAGGCAAGTCCACCTCCTAAGACAATTCTTGATCCTCAGGGTCAATTTCTTCAAACTTGGAACAAAGTATTTGTGCTCTCTTGTGTGATATCTGTGGCCTTGGACCCTTTGTTCTTTTACATCCCAATGATCCATGAGGACAATATGGGCAAGAACGATGAATACAAATGCCTTGGTGCAGACAAAAGACTAGCTGTAATTGCTTGTGTTCTTCGATCACTCTTTGATGCCTTTTATGTAATTCATATAATCTTTCAGTTCCGTACTGGATTTATTGCCCCTTCTTCTCAAGTCTTTGGAAGGGGTGAGACGATTACTGATCCGGTGGCTATAGCAAAAAGATACTTATCAACGTACTTCCTCATTGACATTCTGTCAATTCTTCCATTGCCACAGGTATGCAAGACATTGAATCAATTTGAAGCGTCACAAAATCTTATGTAGTGCATTTTGATGTAGCTTTTTACTGAAAGCTTCTTGGTTGAAAAATAGTTAAAGTATAGTTACATACTTACACCTTAAAAAAAAAAAGAAAAAAGAAAAAAAGTGAGGCTTGCAAATAAACTATAAAGCAACAGGAGAAAGCTCGCCAATAAGACAAAAGTCTTTGTGTGTTCATAACAACATTCAGTTCTGTAGTCATAGGCTTAATAGAAATGGAATTGCTTCCCAAATTGTAACTTAGCAATTAGTGTATTAGTTCGTTTGGCTTCCATTTTTGCTGCTGTTATACCAGTTAAGGAAATAATGGAAACGAGTCTCTCAAGATAAATTTACCATATGATGAGTACCACAAGTCTTAAGGTTATATATCAGAGGCACAACATATATTTGACCATTATTTTTAATTTTAATTTTCTGATAATTTGATAGTTGAGAAAGAGGGGATTTGAACAGTGGACGTCTTCAATGGAAATACCAAGAAGTGTTTGTTGAGCTCTGAGCAATATTTGATAATTATTAGCTCAAAATGGTACTTTGGACACACATGGACACATAATGCATCTATCAAATTATATGTAGAAGTAAACAATATCTTATGCTAAAATTGTGTTAAATTGCTTGATTTAACAGAATTGGGTGTGCAGGGGAAGGTCAGTTTTACAATTATGGATGTGTTCTGCTTTTCAGGTGGTTTCTCTTGTTACCATTCACAAACACAAAAGCCAAGCTCCATTAATCTTGAAGCAAAGGTTGAAGTTCGTAATATTCTCACAATATGTGCCTAGAATTACTCGGCTCTATCCACTATACATGGAAGTAAAAAGAACCTCAGGGATACTGACTCAGACAGCATGGGCTGGAGCTGCTTATAATCTTTTTCTCTATATGCTAGCCAGTCACGTAAGTTGATTTTGGCGGTGAATTTTAATTTCTTAACATTACTTACTTGCAAGATTTTGTGATCACAAATAAATTTGACAAATTTAGCAGGTTGTTGGAGCTTTTTGGTACTTGTTTGCCATTGAACAAGCGGGTACATGCTGGCAAAAGTACTGCAATAATTCAACCGCTTGTGAAGATAAATATCTTTACTGTGATGATGAAGAACGTAAAAGCTTCCCAAGTCTATATGAGAATTGCCGTTATAAAAAGCCTGATGATATTGAAAACCTAACGGACTTCAACTTTGGAATGTTTACTGATGCTCTCAAGTCCGGAATGGTGCTAGATTCTACAAGATTTAGAGTGAAATTGTCTTACTGCTTTTGGTGGGGTTTTCGTAATCTTAGGTAAGTAAAATATATAGAATCCTCCAAATATATATATATATATATATATATATATAATTTAATTGTTATAATACCAATTGAACTACAAAATTCTTGGCAATATTTAGTTTCTTTTAATTTCTTTTTCTTTCTTTTTTTCATGAAAATATGTCTACTCCCTTTACTCAGTTGCATCGCCTCAAATATTATTTCAAATGTCACCTGCATAGGTTTTAACTTCCAAGAGTGAATATTTTCTTATTAAAATTTGGTTACCTAATTAAGTTCCTATATATAAATCAAGGCTTGTCAACTTATAGAAAGATCTAACACATTTCGAGTTACAGCTCAGGAGCTAAAGGCATTTTTATATTAAAGCATATTGTTTTTCCTCAGCTCTGCTGGCCAAAACCTTCAAACAAGCACTTTTATTGGGGAGATAGTATTTGCCGTCGGAATATCTACCTTTGGGTTGGTTTTATTTTCGTTACTTATTGGCAATATGCAGGTAACTCTCTGATTCTTATCCGTTCTCTTTCTAACCAAATGATTTAGCACTATGATATCATTATGTAAATAGATGTTTTTTTTCAGTACGACCTTTTTTTTTTTCTTTTTTGATACAACATAGCAATTTTAGTTTCATGCCAGCATAAAATAAATAACTAAATATATATATATATATATATATATAACTGAAACGTAGCATTTATTGTTATTACACCCTGTTAAGTTATATCAGCAGCTACATCATCCTTCTATTTTTAACTATTTCTCTTTTATTTTTGGCTCTTCTTCTTATTAATTTTGTATCTTGTTGCTACACTTCCTCCAACCTTTTCCTAACCCTTTTACATTTTCATTTCTCCACTATTCTCAATCTTAACGTTACTCTTCTTCAATCACTTCATCTTCCTTTTATTTTTTTCTCTTTTTATTCCCATTCTGTTACTATAAATTTGTTATTCTCTCTCTCCCATTCTACACATATTTTCCCACACAAAAAAATGTTATTACTCTCTCTCTCTCACTTTTTTGTGGATATTTTATTTTTAGTATCTCTACTTTAGGTTGATAAATTTATGTATTCTTTAGAACTCTATTTTGAGTTATGCAATTTGATTTTTTTTGTTTTTAAGTTATAATCTTTTTTTTTCTTTGATTGTTAAATGTTATTTTACTACATACAATGATAGTGTATAAAAATATAATGTAAAAACTCAAATTTGTGTGAAAACACAAGAGTTTGTTTAGACCCCCAATTAAAAGTTACGGCTAGATTGCTTATACTTTAACTTATCTAAGTGCAGAATAAGAATAAATGAGGCACAATAAATTGATAACTACTCTAGTGCATCAACATATACAACAAACAGTAAAAGTAAAGCACAAGAGTAAGGGAAGAAAGATGCAAACACAAAATAACACGCCGATGTGTTATCGAAGTAGAAACTGAAGAATTTGGCGAAAAACCTCTTCACCGCCCTCCAAACGGTAAATCGATACACTAGAAATAAGTTGGGATACATGAATAGCAAGAAACCTTTCAAGCCTAATCTACCCAATGCACCTAAGCCCTCCAAGCTCCTACTCCAACAAGACTTCTCGAAACCATGTCTTGTCTAACTTTTTGGATCCCACAATACTCCCGATTGCATCTGCTAGGTCTCACCAGCTTCTTTTAGCAAATCTCCAAAGCTTTCCAAGCTCTAAAACACTCTTTACACTCTGAAAATGTGTGGGCTGTGTTTGGGTATAAATATCTTCTCAAGGAATGACAATGGGAGAAGGAAGGAGAAAAACCTACAATGATTTCTCACTAAGGATGAGTAGCTCTCTCTCTCTCTAAAAGATGGGTAAGTGTGTTGTAGAAAACTTATTTAAGGTTTTTCTCTCTGAATGGCCTCTCTTATACATTTGTGGATAATGAGGGTATATATAGTATGGGTAAAGGTTAAGAAAGACACACTTAAAAATCCTCTAGGTAGAGAGTTTCATGGGTATCTTGCGAGAAGATCTTACCCGCAAGACATTCGCAAAATCTTCCAAGCTGGCATGACTCTTTAGCTTCCTGCTTGTGCTTATCACATGGCTCTTTCATAGGTTAGCTTCTCACGAGCTTCTCGCGAAATTCACTTGTTCTTCAATTCTGCTCAATTCTTCACCAACTTAATACTAAACTCAATACAATAAAATTTCACAAAATACAATGAACAAAATTAAAACAATTACAACACTTTTTGTCATGGAATGAAGCTAACATAAAATATAATTGTAAATCACAATTTTACATAAAGTTATTCTATTATATAGCATAACTTGGATAATTTGGTGTTAAAATCATAACTATATCTTTAATTTTGACTCTTCTCTTCTCATCTTATTCTTTGTCTCTCTCTTGAAAAATGTGATTATTCTCTCTCTCTTTCTCTTGCTTAATATTTATTCTTTCTTGCAATCTACTTTAGGTTGATGAATATTCAATCATTAATCATTGAATTTTTATATGGCACCATTTTGGGTAAATACGATTTGGTGGTGTGTTTTTTGAGTTTTCTATCACAAGTCTTCTTTTCCCCTCTTATAGCTTTTGTTTGATTTTTGTTTAACACAATATTTAGTTATTTTGGAAGTGAGAATTTGAATTTATATCAAAATACAATTTTGGCTATATATTTGAATGTCCATATAAATTTTTTGTGTAATATAAAGTGTTTTTTTTTTTTTTTACAAGCTTTTATTATCATGATAATCTCTTTTATGAGAATGTGAAATTTAAATAATATATTTGAAACTTAAACAATTTAGTTGTACATTAAAAAAAAAAAAGGACAATATAATGCAACATAACATAACATGGAAATATGTGGACCACCTAAAAAATGAATAATATATTCAATAAAAAAAATCAAAGTAATAAAATGATGATGATATATTTTTTGAGATAGATAAAACAAAAATAATCTTAGGAATTGTTTAATTGTTGGAAAAAAAATTATTATTGTATAAATACAAAATAATTTACTATTATCACGCGCCATTTAGGTCTACTAGTAATAAGAATACTAAGAGTAAAATACAATTTTAGTCCCTAAACTTCACTAAAAGTTTGTTTTTTTATCTCTAAACTTTAAAAAGTTTTTTTCATCCCTAAACTTTGTAAAAAGTTTTTTAAATAGTATGGAGATAAAAATAATGATGAAAAAAGAACTGTTTTAATAGTTTAGGGATGAAAAACAAACATTTAGTAAAGTTTAAGAGCATAAATAAAACATTTCAATAGTTTAAGAACGAAATATGAACTTTTCAATAGTTTAGAGATGAAACATGAACTTCTTAAAGTTTAGGGATTAAAAAAAAAAAACTTTTTATAAAGTTTAGAGATGAAAAACAAAATTTTAGTAAAATTTAGGGATCAAAATAGTATTTTGCTTAAAGTTTAGGGATGAAAAACAAATTTTTAGTAAAGCTAAGAGACCAAAATATTGTTTACCTAAAAATAATTAAGTTCACATGAGTGTTAAATGCTTGTTTAACTCAGTTTACAACTAAACTTAAAATCCTTCACGCAACTGGCAGACATTCAAGAGTCTTTCTATTCTCCAGTAGTTCAGGTCTTCCATTATGAAAGAGCAAATTCAGGGGCCTTTGGCCCCGAGTTATTATGCCTTGAGCCTACTTGGTCTCCGTTAGGACCTCTTTGAAATCCCCTTCTCCTTTGTTTGGTATTGGACTTCTCCGACTGCTGGTATTTGGGCATGGACTGTGTTGTAGACCTGTAATGAATGGCATGGAGGTGTTTTAGCTTTTATGTACCCCCCCCCCCCCCCTCCCCCACCAAACACACACACACACACAGTCAGTATTAACTGCAAATACTCTAATTTGTTGTTGTAGAGCTATGAAAGTCATCTTTACCATTGCTATCTCCTTCTCCTTCCTTTTAGCTAAAGCCATATACCCGCGATATCTAGAAAACATGCATATTTATTCATCCAATACATATGCATAATTATTTTATTAATTTCTCTGTGGTGTATTTAATCTTAAAGATCTGCTGTTCTATTTTAGCTTCAATAGAAACATGATGTTGGTCAGTTCTCACTTATTCTATCTAGTCTTATGACTTATGAGTAGAAACCTTTCCACAAATGGTCCTAAGATTTGATCAACTAAAAGTGCTATATTATGAATGTTATAGAGATATCTGCAGTCCACAACAATGAGAGTAGAAGAAATGAGAGTGAAAAGGACTGATGCGGAACAGTGGATGTCCCACCGCATGCTCCCTGAGGAATTAAGGGCAAGAGTTAGACGATACCAACAGTATAAATGGCAACTAACTAGAGGTGTCGAAGAAGAGAATCTACTTCAAAGCCTTCCTAAGGACCTCAGAAGGGACATAACACGCCATCTTTGCTTAAATCTTCTCAAGAGTGTGAGAAATTTTCTTTGATTTCTTTTTTATTTTTTCCATACGTCTTTTTGTCCAACTTCTAGCTATTGTGCTCATCAAGTAAATTTTATCTTTTAGGTGCCAATGTTTGAAAAAATGGATAGTCAACTGTTTGATGCACTTTGTGATCGTCTAAAACCAGTGCTTCACACAGAGAAGAGCTACATTATTCTTGAGGGGGATCCAGTGGATGAGATGCTCTTTATCATGCGAGGAACCCTGACCACTATGACTGGAAAAACAGGTAATGCTGGTGATCTGAAGGCCGGTGACTTTTGTGGAGAAGAGCTTTTTGCATGGGCTTTGAATCCCCGCTCCTCTACTAGTCTTCCCATTTCAACAAGAACGGTAATAGCTCAAACAGAGGTTGAAGCCTTTGCTCTAAAGGCTGCTGATTTGAAGTTTGTGGCCTCTCAATTTCGGCGTCTTCATAGCAAGCAATTCCAGCATATTTTCAGGCAAGTCTTTAAGCTAAGCTTATCAACATTTTGGATGATTATTGTCAACATTCTCTAAACAAAGTGATGCTATACAAACAAAAAAATTGTTCAGATTTTGTACAAAAAGATGCGGTCATCAATTCTTCATTTAATTTTACACCAAAGTACAACGGTTATCCCATTAAAATCTACAATGCGCCTGTCGCATTGGATTTCTAAACAAAAAATTAAAAAAAAGAAATGATAACTTTGCCTTGGTTTGTGATAGTCTTTCATTGTTAGAATTGACTATTCATAGTGACTTTGAAGAAAAATTGCATTAGAACTTTGATTACCTTTATTTTTCCAAATGGAAAATGATCCCCATGTGTACTTGTGATTGATGACTTTCAGGTTCTACTCCTTACAATGGAAGACGTGGGCAGCCCGTCGCATCCAAGCAGTTTGGCGCAGGAACTATGAGAGAAAACTTTATAAGTCTTTGCATGAAGCAGAAGACAGATTGCACGATGCTGTGATAGACGAAGCAGGGACCTCAAAGATTGAACACAATGATGAACGCAAAGCACCAAAAAGGTTGCTACTACTGCCACAGAAACCTGATGAACCTAATTACAATGGTGAAGATTATTAGAGTGGTGTTCCAAGTGATTATTACGTAATTTTCTTTTTTTTAACAAATAAGGTTCACATGCAAGAGGTTTCTGTATATAGCATGTGTAACATGTGCTAAGCAAACTTCAGACTTCATAATTTAGAACTACTATTTCACTATGTGTCATTGAGAAGCTTCAAACACATACATGAGGAATGTCTAGTGATATGCTTTTCTCAATTAATTCCCTCTTCAACCAAAAAACACCTTAGAGTAAAGCATGTAACAAGGATGGCAATTTCACGCCACCATATGCCTCCATTTCAACACAACATTATTGGGGGGTGTAAGCTAGTTAATTTGCACAAGATTTCACCATTTCAAGTCCATGCAGGTAATCCTTTTTTTTTTTTTTTTTTTGGGTGTCCTTTTTCCCCCTTTTGGAATATGTTTGTCAAGGAACTTTTGAAGACAAAATGACACTAAACAAGAAAGAAAGAAAATAGTTGTATCCATAGATATAATTAGTGGGTTTATTTTACAAAGAATCCTAAAGAAAATCAACAAGTGATTGCGATAAAAATGGTCCCTAAAGAATGCTCAGTTAACTGTTTCTCATTAATCAATCCAGCTAATAACCTTCCATCATATAAATTTATCTAAAAAAAAAAAAAGGAACCTAAACTAGTATCAAGTAAGCACATTAACAATTAATTGTGGAAGTGATGCAAGACCATCTGCAGCAGTACTTTCTGTAACAAAATGTCAAGTAACTTTTTATTGAAAGCTCAAATTTTTGTTAAAAACATAAGAACTATTCAGACCCTAAATTAAAATATTACGGCTCGGTGGATTTTACTTTAACTTAAACTAAGTGTGGAATAAAGGAAATGTGACCAAACAAACAATAAAACTACTCTAAGCCATACTCATCATATAACAACCGTAAAATGAAAGCTAAAAGAGTAGGAAAAAAATATGCAACCACAAGATAACACGGCAATGTATTATCGAAGAGGAAACCAAAGAACTCGGCAAAATATCTCTCCCCATCCTCCAAGCGGTAAATCAATCCACTAGACAATGAGTTGGGATACACGAATAACAAGAGACCCTCCAAACCTAATCTACCCAATGCACCTAAGCCCTCCAATCTCCTACTCCAACAAGGCTTCTCGGAATCACGTCTTGTCTAGCTTTCCGAATCCTGTAATTCAGCTTGATTGCATCCGCCAAAGCTTGGCTTCTTCCAATGTTTCCTAACAGCACCAAAACCTCACTTAAAACTTAGAATGGGTGTGGTAAGTGTTTGAGCTATTAACCTCTCAGGATATGGATATGGAGAGGTAGGAGTATGAGGAAAACCATAAAGGATTGGGTAGAAGATTGTGGGTATAACAATCTCTAACTCTCAAGTGCGTATGCTAAGGTTTTCTCTCTGAAAGCATTCCTCACAATATGTGGGTAATGTGGGTATATATAGTGTGGATGAAGACATGGTGGAGCAGATAAGCCAAAATAGTAAAGCAGAATGTTTCACGGGAATTTCGCGGTAAGGCCTTACTTGCGAATTACTCGCGAAAACCAGCTGTCACCAGTTGTCATGAATCTTCGCATTCTAATCATGTGCTCTGCATGTGGCTCACTTCGCGAGAAGTCTACTCGCGAAATACCTGCGAAATCCACTCTTTCTTCAATAGAAGCTTAAGTCTTCAAACTCTCTCTCACACACAACTCATACAATGAAATCCCAAATACAATACAGGATAAACATGGTTGAACAAAATTACAATCAAATTTGGCACGAAAATAAAGCCAACACAAAATAGCTGTAAAGAACAATTTTACAATCTCTCCTTTTGGCTATTCAATGACATAACCCCTAAAACAGACTCTAGACTTAAACGTGAGTTAGGGAATAGTGGTAAAACTCACTCACAACTAATCTAGAAGCTGTGAAGCACTTGCACATATATACCTGTATCCTGAAACACTCGCACACAAGCAAAACTTTCATTAAGCTTATGACAAGTTGAATGCAAGGTACGTATAGAAACAAGTAAAATGTGATTAAGATAATAAACATGATATAAACTATGATGCATAACTTGATCATACAAGAACAGTCATTAAAGAATGGCTACAATGAACATTTAACTAGTAAATAATCATCTGGACATGCAATGCACTTAAGAGGAATGCAAAAATCAATTACATGTCCAAACACACAACCAATGCAAAACACCAAAGTTTTTGTATTGACAATACAAGATCCAACAAGGGCACAAGTGTGTAGTACTAAAGATAATGTATGTATTAAACTAAAAATACTTTTAAAAAGCTACAAAGCAAGGATACATAACAAAGTACTAAATATAATCTAAAGTTTTAAACTATAGTACTTTAAGCCTTTAAAAGAAAACAATGTAAATGTAAACATAGAACAAAATATCAAATGTAGGCTTTTCTTGTTCTTTTGATCTTGATCTCCAATGCTCCCCCTTCAATCTAGCTATTTCTCTCCCTATCATTACACTCCCCCTATCATGAACCATCTCCCCCTTTTTGTCATGGAATAGCTAGTCTTTATCTTCCTTTAGCTTCCTTTGAATTTGGTCTAATGGGGTTTAGAGAGACGTGAACTTCGTGTCAAAACGAATGTGTTGGGAGTGCATGATAGATGCAAGTCTAGATAGCTTAAAGATGATGTCTTGGATGGATGACACAATGTTGTCTAACTTCTCATTATAGGAGTGAGACCTAGAGCTTGAACTACCATGAGGAGCATGACTTTCTTGCTTGGCTCCCTTTCGGGTGTGACTGATGCTAGCATTGAGAGTGCGGATGTTAATTGGACTTGGTTGTGGGTACTGGTACTCAGCTTCCAATGGATGAACACCTTTGAGCTTCAAAATTTTTGAGATAAGGCACGAGAAGGGAAGGCTGTTACTTGAGGCAGTTCTCTCAACAATTTTGCTAAAGATATGGAAGATATGAGAGCATATGTCAATCTTTTCATCATTGATCAAGTCATGAAGGAAAAATCCCGACCAAGATTCATGTACTCGGTGCTTGAGAGAGGATAGAGGTTGTGGAACATGATCGTTGTGAGTAGCCACAGTTCGTGAGATAGGGTTGCAACACTTATTAGGGTTTCTCGAAATAAATCCTACTCCAAGTCCAAGTCATCAATCATCATACACTGGTAGGTTTGGAAACATGGGCCAGTTGATGCCTAAAATGTTGGCAAGATAGAAGGGTGTTAATGTGAAGTTCTTTCCTCTAACCCAACATTTCAATTTATCTCCCTTGGAGATGGAATTTGCATAGAATTCCTTCACCATTTTCTCGTACGGTTCATCAAAGCTTGATAGGAGAAAATTCCAATACTTAGAGGCAAACCATTTTGGAATGTTTGTCTCAAGAAGAGACGCTTGCTCAACCACCCTTTCAACCAACAAACGAGCATATTTGAAATAGCTTTTGTAGGGTTGAACTACAGTGTATGATCTGAACTTGTCAACATCATAAAACCCTATCAATGATTGATTCTTCTTTGACTTTGGAGTAAGTTATCAAGATCAACCACCAGTTCTTTCCCTTTGTTACTACCCCCCTTTCACAGCTGATTTCTTGAAAGGAGACATTTGTAAAAACAGTCACAAAACAAATAAACAAGTGCAAAAACACAAAACAAGAACACAAACTTGATTAGTACCAAGTTAGTCCATAAAACAAACTACAAAGTCCTAAACAGAAGATAAACAATGTCACAAGATCATGTTATGTGTGCTAAACATGTGATGACAATTATCTAGCATAAGTGATATGTAAAACATGGCAAGTGAACAAGTGTGTGCATCAAGTGTGCATGTGGTGTGCATATGTGATCAAGGCATGACTAAACACATTTTGGTCAAAGTGTGTAAAACAAACAACCAATAAGCAAAACATGATAAACATGTATAATCATGATAATCCCCAAAGATTCGTACTCATTGGAGTCCAAAACAACACCAAAATGTCATTTGGGCATTTTATCAAACACTTGGTATGCACCAACACAACTACCACGTAAGCAATACTTGAATATGTGTAAATATTGCCTAAACACATGTTAAAATGCCACAAGGGGCCAACACAAGCACAAACAAAGCAAATGGGATAGAGCCCAATCCAAACAATCTATACATCTAATGTACACAATTTCTCATTGAATTTAAGCAACTCTAGATGTTCAAATTTTCTACAAATCCTAACAATCCACACATCTAGTACACAAAATTTCTTGTTGAATTTATGAAATTCTGGATATTCAAATTTTCTACAAATCTAGACAATCCATACATCTAGTGTACACAATTTCCCATTAAGTTTACACAATTTTGGATATTCAAATTTTTTGCAATTTCAGACAATCCGTACATCAAATGTACACGTTTTCCTGTTGAATTTACGCAATTCTGGATATTTAAATTTTCAGCATATCCAGACAATAAGTACATCTAATGTACACAATTTCCCATTGAATTTATGAAATTATGTTCTTTCAACGTATCCACAGAATTCTAATTTTTCCAAATCCAGACAATCCGTACAAGTAATGTGCACAATGTCCAATTGAATTTATGTAATTCTAGATATTCAAATTTTTGGTAAATTCAGACAGTCTGTACATATGATGTACACAATTTCCAAATGAATTTGCACAATTCTATACATTCAACATATTCATAGAATTTAAAGTTATGCAAATCCAAACAATCTGTACATCTAATGTACACAATTTCCAATTGAGTTTAAGCAATTCTGGATATTCAAATTTTCTGCAATTCCAAATAATCTGTACATCTAATGTACAAAATTTCCCCACTAAATTCTAAGGTTTTCACAATGACTTGCTAGACTCTATGGAATCGCCGGAATAAGTTGAGGATTGGAGAGGTGGTCTTGCCCCTGAATAAGGTTGCTAGTGTGGCGCATCGTCATCTACAGGAGTTTCTGCAGGTCAGGCGCTATCCTAGCAAGAAGATCCATGCACAGGGACCTCGATGGAAGCCTCTTGATGCGGGTTTTGTAAAGGCAAACTTCGACAGGGCAATTTTTGAGGATTTAAGAGTAGCGGGTATTGGAGTGGTTGTTCGAAACGAGCATGGCGAGGTGGTTGCAGCTTTGGCAGAGCAAATTCCCATTCCTGATTCTATTTTTACTCTTGAAACATTGGCAGCTAGGCGTGCGGTTCTGTATGTTCGGGAACTTGGTCTTCGCAATGTTGTCTTTAAGGGTGACTCAGAGTCTTCCATTCAAGCTATTAGTAATAGACTTCTTTTACATTCGTCTTGTGGTCATATTATTCATGACATTTTAATGTTTGCTAGTTCATTTCAAAGCTTTTCTTTCTCTCATGTGTATAGGCAAGGTAACACTTTAGTTGATTCCTTGGCTAAGAGAGCTAGGTTGTCTAGTCCTATGGTGGTTTGGATGGAGTTTGTTCCTTCGGATCTGTATAACTGCTATTTGTTGGATTATTCATTTTTCAATTAAGTAGCCTTATTGGCTAGTTTCTCAAAAAAAAAAAAAAAAAAAAAAAATTCTTTTAACGGATTTGTAGAATACTAATTTTTTGCAAATCCCAACAATCCGTACGTCTAATGTACATGATGTCCCATTGAATTTATATAATTCTAGATATTCAAATTTTTGGCAAATTTAGATAATCCGTACATATGATGTACCCAATTTCCCATTGGATTTGCATAATTCTATACATTCAACATTTTCCTAAAATTTAAATTTATGCAAATCCAGACAATCTGTACACCTAATGTACACAAATTCCAGTTGAATTTAAGCAATTCTAGATATTCAAATTTTCTGTAATTCTAGAAAATCTGTACAACTAATGTACAAAATTTACAGTTGAATTTATGTAATTTCGTATATTTAAATTTTCAGCATATCCAAACAATCCATACATCTGATGTACACAATTTCCCGTTGAATTTATGCAATTATGTTCTTTCAACATAATCATAAAATTCTAATTTTCTGCAAATACAGACAATCCGTACATCTAATGTACACAATTTCCTGTTGACTTTATGCGATTCCATTCGTTTAATGTATTTGTAAAATTATAACTTTTTGCAAATCCAGACAATCTGTACATCCAATGGACACAATTTCCCTTTGAATTTGCACAATTTTGGTATTCAATTTTTTTTGCAAATCCAAACAACCTGTATATCCAATGTGCACAATTTTTTGTTGAATTTGCACTATTGTGTACATTCAACGTATTTGCAGAATTTAAATTTTTTGCAAATCAAGACAATTTGTATATCTGATGTACTCAATTTCCCGCTGAATTTGTGCAATTTTGTACAGTCAATATTTCAGCATTTAAATTTGTTGCAAATCTAGACAATCCATATATTTAATGTATACAATTTCCAATTGAATTTATGAAATTCTAGATATTCAAATTTCTAGTGAATCCAAACAATTCATAAATCTAACATACATAAATTCTATCTAACTTACGCCGTTCTGGATATTCAAATTTTCTACAAATACTCACAATCCGTGCATTCAGTGTACACAATCTTCTGTTGAATTTACACAATTATGGATATTCAAGTCTTCTACAATTCCATACAATCTATACATCCAATATACACAATTTCTGGTTGCATATACGTAATTCTAGATATTCAAATTTCTGACAAATCTAGGCAATCCGTACATCTAATGCACACAATTTTCCATTGAATTTGCGCAATTCTTTAGATTCAATGTATCTGCAGAATTTAAATTTATGCAAATCCAGACAATCCATACATCTAATGTACACAATTTCCAATTGAATTTACAAAATTCTAGATATTAAAATATTCTACAAATCCAAACAATTTGTACATCTACTGTACATAATTTTCCGTTGAATTTACGCAATTCTGTTCATTCAACGTATTTGTAGAATTTAATATTTCTGCAAATCCAGACAATCCGTACATCTAATGTACAAAATTTCTAGTTGAATTTATGCATTTCAGGATATTTAAATTTTTTGCAGTTCCAAATAATCTGTACATCTATTGTATAAAATTTCTTGTTGAATTTACGCAAATTTTGGATATTCAACCTTTCTACAAATCTAGAAAATTTGTACATCCAATGTATACAATTTCCCATTGAATTTACAAGATTCTGTTCATTCAACGTATTTGTATAATTTAAATTTTTTGCAAATCTAGATAGTCCATACATCCAAACAATCAATAGATCTAATGTACACAACTTCCCATTGAATTTATGCAATTTTGTTCATTCAACGTATCCTCAAAATTTAAATTTTCTGCATATCCAAACAATCCATATATCAAATGTACAAAATTTCCTATTGAATTTATGCAATTCTGTATATGCAAACTTTCTGGAATTTATGCAATCCATATATCTAATGCACACAATCTTCGATTGAATTTTCATAATTATGGATATTCATATTTTCTGCAAATCCAGACAATTTGTAATCTATTATACATAATTTCCTGTTGAATTTACGCAATTATGGATATTCTTATTTTTAGTAAATTCATACAATCCGTACATCTAATGTACACAATTTCCCGTTAAATTTATGCAATTTTGAACATTCAATGTATCCACAGGATTGAAATTTTCTGCAAATCAAGTCAAGTCGTACATATAATGTCTATGATTTCCTATTAATTTTACGTACTTTTGAGTATTCAAATTTTTTGCAAATCTAGACAATCTGTACATCTAATGTACGCAACTTTCCATTGAATTTATGCAATTATGTTCATTCAACGTATTTGCAAAATTTAAATTTTCTGCTAATCCAGACAATCCGTACATCTAATGTACACAATTTCTCGTTGAATTTATGCAATTCTGGATATTCAAAATTTCTACAAATCGAGACAATCCGTACATCATATGTACACAATTTCTTGTTGAATTTGTAAAATTCTATACATTCAATGTATTTGCAAAATTTAAATTTTCTACAAATCTAAAAAATCTGTACATCTAATGTACATAATTTCCCATTGAATTTAAACGATTTTTCTCATTCAATGTATTTGCAGAATTTAAATTTTCTCCAAATCCAAACAATCTGTACATCTAATGTATACAATTTCTCATTGAATTTATGCAATTCTCGATATTTAAATTTGCTACGAATCTAGACAATCCGTACATCTAGTGTACACAATTTCTTGTAGAATTTACGCAACTCTAGATTTTCAAATTTTCTGTGAATCCTAACAATCCATACATCTAATTTACAAAATTTCCTGTTGAATTTATGAAATTCTGGATATTCAAATTTTCTGCAAATCTAGACAATCCACACATCTAGTGTACACAATTTCCCATTAAATTTACACAATTTTGGATATTCAAATTTTTTGCAATTTCAGACAATCCGTACATCTAATGTACACATTTTCCCATTGAATAAACGTAATTTTGTATATTCAAATTTTCAGCAAATCCAGACAATCTGTACATCCAATGTACAAAATTTTCCGTCGAATTTTTGCAATTTTGGAAATACAAATTTTCTGCAAATCCATGGAAGCCCTACATCTATTGTATGTAATATCCCATTAAATTTACGTAATTATGGTATTTCAAATTTTTTGCAACTACAGATAATCCATGCATCTAATGTATACAATTTTCTGTTGAATTTTTGCAATTTTGTACATTCAAAGTAGCTACAGAATTTAAAATTTATGCAAATCTAGAGAATCCGTACTTCTATTGTTCACAATTTCCCATTGAATTTTTGTAGTTATTCATATTCAAATTTTATGCAAATCCATGCAAACCTTACATATAATGTACGCAATTTCCTGTTAAATTTATGCAATTCTGTACATTCAACGTATCCATTGAATTTGGATTTTCTACAAATCTAGACAATCCGTTGAATTTGAATTTACACAATTCCTTATTTTCAAATTTTCTGCAAATCTAGACATTCCACACAGCTAAAGTACCCAATTTTCCGTTGAATTTACGCAATGCTGTACATTCAATGTATCCGCAGAATTTAAATATTTGCAACTCTGGACAATCTACACATTTAATGTACACAAAATTCCATTGAATTTAGGCAATTTTGAACATTTAACATATCTGTAGAATTCAATTTTTTAGCAATTCTAGAAAACCCGTACATCTAATGTACATAATTTCCCGTTGAATTTACGCAATTCTTTATATTTAACGAATCCGTAGAATTCAATTTTTTTGCAAATTTAGACAATTTGTACATCTAATGTACATAATTTCTCATTGAATTTTCCCAATTCTTGATATTCAAATTTTCTGCATATTTAGACATTACATGATATGTACACAATTTCTTGTTGAATGTGCACAATTCTATACGTTCAAGGTATCCATAGAATTTAAATTTTTTGAAAATCCAAACAATCTGTACATCTGATATACACAATCTCTCGTCAAATTTGTGCAATTCTGTCCATTCAATGTAACCAATGAATTTAAATTTCAACAAATTCAGAAAATTTGTACATCCAGTGTACATAATTTCCCATTGAACTTAAGCAATTTTGGATATTCAAATTTTCTATGAACTTAGACAATCTGTACATCTAATGTAAATAAATCATGTACATCAAATTTTCTATTTACATAGTGCATGTTATCAATCAATCATGTATGTTCAATGTATTCGCAAAATTGAACTTTTTTGCAAATCCTGTAAATCCATACATCTAGTGTACGTAATTCCCATTGAATTTATACAATTTTGGATGTTCAAATTTTCTGCAAATCTAGAAAATCATTATATCTGATGTACACAATTTCTCGTTCTATTTACACAATTCTGTATATTCAAATTTTCTTCAAATCCAAACAATTCGTACATCTAATGCACACAATTTCCTATTGAATTTACGCAATTCTTGATAATAAAATTTTCTACATATCCTAGCTATCTGTATATCAAATGTACACAATTTCCCATTGAATTTACGAAATTTTGGATATTCATATTTGCTGCAAATCCAGATAATCTATAAATCTAATGTACATCCCGTTGAATTTACACAATTCAGGATATTGAAATTTTTTGCTAATTAGACATTCCATACATGTAATATACATAATTACCCGCTAAATTTATGCAACTTTGTACATTGAACGTATTAGTAGATTTCAAATTTTATGCAAATCTTGACAATCTATACATTTAATGTACACAATTTCTCGTTGAATTTACGCTATTCTAGATTTTCAAATTTTTTGCATATCCAAACAATCTGAGCATCTAGTGTACACAATTTCTCATTGAATTTATGCAATTCTGTACATTCATTGTATCCACATTCATATTTTCTGCAAGTCTAGATAGTCCAAACATCTAATGTGCATAGTTTCCCATTGAATTTACATAATTCTGGGTATTCAAATTTTCTGCAAATTCAAATAATATGTACATTTAATGTACACAATTTCTTGTTGAATTTACGCAATTATGGACATTCAAATTTTCCTCAAATCCACACAATCCCTACATCTAATGTACAAAGTTTCCTGTTGAATTTACGCAATTTTGTACATTCAAAGTATCCACAAAATTCAATTTTTTTGCAAATCTAGGCAATCAATACTTCTCATGTATGCAATTACGTGTTGAATTTATGCATTTTCATATATTCAAATTTTTGCAAATTAAGACAATTTGAACATCTGATGTTCCGCAGAATATAAAATTTCTGCAAATCTAGAGTTTTCGTATATATAATGTACACAATTTTTCGCTGATTTTATGCAATGTTGTATATTCAACGTATTACCAGAATTCTTTTCTTTTTTTTTCTTTTTTTTTTTTGCAAATTCTGACAATCCGTACATCTAATGTAGACAATTTCTCGTTGAATTCACGCTATTTTGGATTTTCAAATTTTTTGCAAATCCAAACAATCCAAGCATCTAATGTATACAATTTCTCATTGAATTTACACAATTCTTTACATTAATCGTATCCACAAAATTCATATTTTATGGAAGTCTAGATAGTCCAAACATCTAATGTGCATAGTTTCCTGTTGAATTTACATAATTCTAGATATTCAAATTTTCTACAAATTTAGATAATATGTACATTTAATGTAAACAATTTCCAGTTGAATTTATGCAATTAGGATATTCAAATTTTCCTCAAATCCACACAATCCCTACATCTGATGTACACAATTTCTCGTTGAATTTACGAAATTCTATACATTCAACGTATCCATAGAATTCAAATCTTTTGCAAATCTAGGCAATCAATACTTCTCATGTACGCAATTACATGTTGAATTTATGCATTTTCAGATATTCAAAATTTTTGCAAATCAAGACAATTTGAACATCTGATGTTCCGCAGAATATAAAATTTCTGTAAATCTAAAGTTTCCATATATATAATGTACACAATTTTTCACTGATTTTATACAATGTTGTATATTCAACGTATTACCAGAATTCTTTTTTTTTTTTTTTTTGCAAATTTTGACAATCCGTACATCTAATGTACACAATTTCTCGTTGAATTCACGTTGTTTTGTATTTTCAAATTTTTTGCAAATCCAAACAATCCAAGCATCTAATGTATACAATTTCTCATTGAATTTACACAATTCTTTACATTAATTGTATCCACAAAATTCATATTTTCTGGAAGTCTAGATAGTCCAAACATCTAATGTGCATAGTTTCCTGTTGAATTTACGTAATTCTAGATATTCAAATTTTCTACAAATTCAGATAATATGTACATTTAATGTACACAATTTCCAGTTGAATTTATGCAATTAGGATATTCAAATTTTCCTCAAATCCACACAATCCCTACATCTAATGTACACAATTTCCCGTTGAATTTACGAAATTCTGTACATTCAACGTATCCACAGAATTCAATTTTTTTGCAAATCTAGACAATCAATATGTTTCATGTATGCAATTACGTGTTGAATTTATGCATTTTCGGATATTCAAATTTTTGAAATCAAAGCAATTTGAACATCTGATGTTCTGCAGAATATGAAATTTCTGCAAGTCCAGAGTTTCTGTATATATAATGTACACAATTTTTTGCTGAATTTATGCAATCTTGTATATTCAACGTATTGCCAGAATTTTTTTGTTTTATTTTTTTGCAAATTCTGACAATCCGTACATCTAATGTACACAATTTCTCGTTGAATTCACACTATTCTAGATTTTCAAATTTGTTTCAAATCCAAACAATGCGAGCATCTAATGTACACAATTTCCCATTGAATTTATACAATTCTTTACATTCATCGTATCCACAGAATTCATATTTTCTGCAAGTCTAGATAGTCTAACATCTAATGTGCATAGTTTCTCTTTGAATTTACGTAATTTTGGATATTCAAATTTTTTGCAAATTTAGATAATATGTACATTTAATGTACACAACTTCCTATTGAATTTACGCAATTATGGATATTCAAATTTTCTTCAAATCCACACAATCCCTACATCTAATGTAGACAATTCCCGTTGAATTTATGCAATTTTGTACATTCAACCTATCGACAAAATTCAATTTTTATGCAAATCTAGACAATCAATACATCTCATGTACACAATAACATGTTGAATTTATGCATTTCTAGATATTCAAATTTTTTTCAAATCAAGACAATCTGAACATCTGATGTTCTGCAGAATATAAAATTTTTGCAAATCCAGACTATCTGTATGTCTAATGTACACAATTTTCCGCTAAATTTACACAATCTTGTATATTCAACGTATTTGCAGAATTCAATTTTTTTGCAAATTCTAACAATTCGTACATCTTATGTACACAATCCGTAATTCTGGATTTTCAAATTTTCTGCAAATCCAAAAAATCCGTACATCTAATATACAGAATTCCTCGTTAAATTTATGCTATTCTTTAGATTCAACGTATTCACAGAATTCAAATTTTTTGCAAATCCAAACAATCCGAACATCTAATGTACACAATTTTCCGTTGAATTTACCCAATTTCGTACATTAAACATATCTGCAGATGCAAATCCAGACAATCAGTATATCTGATGTACACAATTTCCTGTTCAATTTACGCAATTTTGTATATTCAAATTTTCTTCAAATCCAGACAATCCATACATCTAATGCACGCAATTTCTTGTCGAATTTATGCAATTCTTGATAATAAAATATTCTAAATATTTTGGCTATCCGTACATCTAATGCACACAATTTCCCGTTGAATTTACGAAATTCTAGATATTCAAATTTTCTGCAAATCCAAACAATCTGTACATCTAATATACGTAATTTCCCATTAAATTTCCGCTATTCTTTAGATTCAACATATTCACAGAATTCAAATTTTCTGCAAATCCAGACAATCGATACATCTAAAGTCCACAATTTCTCATCGAATTTACACAATTCTAGATATTCAAATTTTCTTCAAAACTAGCAAATCCAAACATCTAATGTACAAAATTTCCCTATTGAATTTACGCAATTTTATACATTCAACGTATCCCTAGAATTCAAATTTTTCGCAAAACCAGAAAATCCGTTCACCTAATGAAAAAAATTTTCAGTTGAATTTACGTAATACTAGATATTCAAATTTTGGGTAAAATCTAGAAAATTTGTCTGTCAAATGTACACAACTTCCCATTGAGTTCGTGCAACTTTATACATTCAACATATCCGCAGGATTTAAATTTTCAACAAATCCAAACAATCCATACGTCTAATGTACACAATTTTCTTTTGGATTTATAAAATTCTGGATATTTAAATTATCTACAAATCTAGACAATTCATACATCTAATGTACAAAATTTCCCGTTAAATTTATCCAATGTTGTACATTAAAGTTATCTGCAAAATTCAAATTTTTTTGCAAATCCAGACATTCTATTTATCTAATATACACAATTTGCCATTGAATTTATGTAATTCTAGATACTGAAATTTTCGCCAAATCCAGACAGTCTATCCATATAATGTACATAATTTCTCATTGAATTTACACAATTCTATACATTCATCAAATTTTCTACAAATTCAGACAATCCGTACATCTAATGTACACAATTTCCCTCTGGATTTATGCAATTCCTTACATTTAACATATTTTTATAGAATTCAAATTTCGACAAATCTTGACAATCAATACATCTAATGTTCCCAATTTCCTATAGAAATTACACAATTTTGTACATTTTGCATATCTGTACAGCTCAAATTTTATGCAAATCCAGACAATCCGTACAAATAAAGTACACAATTTCCTATTGAATTTACACAATTTCGGATATTCAAATTATCTAGAAATCCAAAAAATCCGTACATCTAATGAACAAAATTTCCCATTGAATTCATGCAATTTTGTACATTAAACGTATTTGTAGAATTCAAATTTTTTGCAAAACCAAACAATATGTACATCTAATGTACAAAATTTCCAGTTGAATTTATGCAATGTTGTACATTCAAGTTGTCCTCAAAATTCAAATTTTCTACAAATCCAGACAATCCGTTCAACTAATGTACAAAATTTGCCGCTAAATTTATGTAATTCAAGATACTAAAATTTTCGACAAATCTAGACAAACCATCCATATAATGTTCATAATTTCCCATTGAATTTGTACAATTCTTTACATTCACCATATCCGTAGGATTCAAATTTTCTGCAAATCTAGACGATCTATACATCTAATGTACATAATTTCCCTCTGGATTTACACAATTCTTTACATATAATGTATCCATAGAATTCAAATTTCTACAAATCCAAAAAATCAATACATCTAATGTTCACAATTTGCTATAGAAATTATGCAATTATGTACATTTAGCATATCCGTACAATTCAAATTTTATGCAAATCTAGACAATCTATACATATAAAGTATACATTTTCCCATTGAATTTCCACAATTCTAGATATTCAAAATATCTAGAAATATAGACAATCCGTACATCTAATGTACAAAATTTCCCATTGAATTTATGCAATTTTGTACATTCAACGTATTCGCAGAAATCAAATTTTCTGCGAATCCAAACAATCCGAGCATCTAATGTACACAATTTCACGTTGAATTTACCCAATTCTGTACATTCAACATATTCGAAAAATTCAAATTTTTTGCAAATCTAAAAAATCTGTACATCCAATGTACACAATTTCTTATTTAATTTATGCAATTCGGTATATTTAAATTTTCTATAAATTTAGACAATCCATACATCTAATGTACACAATTTCTTGTTGAATTTATGCAAATTTGGATATTCAAATTTTTTGCAATTCAAGACAATCCTTACATTTAATGTACACAATTTCCCTTTCAATTTACAAAATTCTAGATATTCAAATTTTCTGCAAATCCGTACAGTTGGTAAATCTATGTACACAATTTCCCGTTGAATTTGCGCAATTCTAGATATTCAATTTTTTTGCAAATCCAGACAATCACTACATCTAATTTACATAGTTTTTTGTTGAATTTATAAAATTCTAGATATTCTAATTTTCTGCAAATTAGACATTCCGTACGTCTATTGTACATAATTTCACATTGAATTTTCGCAATTTTGGATATTCAAATTTTCTGCAAATCCAAACAATATGTACATCTAATATACACAATTTTTCGTTGAATTTATAAAATTCTAGATATTCTAATTTTCTACAAATTAGACATTCCACACATCTAATGTACACAATTTACTGCTAAATTTAAGCAACTTTGTACATTCAACATATCTACAGAATTTAAATTTTTTGCAAATTCTGACAATCCTTACTTCTAATGCACACAGTTTCCCGTTGAATTTACACAATTCTGGAGTTTCAAATTTTCAGCAAATCCAAACAATCCGAACATGTAATGTAGACAATTTTTCGTTGAATTTACGCAATAATGTACATTTATCATATCCGTAGAATTCAAATTTTCTACAAATCCAAACAATCCGTACATCTAATGTACACGATTTTCCGTTGAATTTATGCAATTTTGGATATTCAAATTTTTTGCAAAGCCACACAATCCCTACATCTAATGTACACAATTTCCCGTTGAATTTATGCAATCTGTACATTCAACATATCGGCAAAATTCAAATTTTTTGCAAATCTAGACAATCTGTACATCTATTGTACCCAATTTTCTGTTAAATTTACGCAATTATAGATATTCATATTTTTCAAAAATCTAGATAATCTGTATGATGTACACAATTTCCCGTTGAATTTGCGCATTTCTGTACATTCAACATATTCGCAGAATTTAAATTTTTGACAAATCAAGACAATCTGCATATCTAATGTACACAATTTTTTACTGAATTTTTGCAATTTTGTATATTAAATAGATTCACTGAATTCAATTTTTTTGTAAATCTTGACAATCCATACAACTTATGTACACAATTTCCTGTTGAATTTACGCAATTCTGGATATTTAAATTTTCTGCAAATCCACACAATCTGTACATTTAATGTACTAACATTTTTAAATGAGACAGTCAAAAGATACTTACCTTTTTTTTGACATTTTGTTATTATTTTAAATGAAAATACTTAGCAAAATCTAGATACGATTTTTGCTGCAAACTCAACTTCCTAAAAATTATATACCACCTTAAGAAAGGTGTGGACTAAGAAGTTATGGTCTTGGTAATTATCTTTTGTTGTTGTTGGTACTTTTGCTTAACTTTAACCATTACTTGTTTCATCTTATCGAGGTAGTTTGATTTAGTCCTCCTATGCTCTACCTCAGTCTCCTTCCTTCCCTCTACATGTAATATAGTTTATTTGTTATTAGTCATTGTTGCGATGAAGCAATTGAAGAACCCCAAGAAGCAATTGAAGAAGGAGAAGCACTTCCAATACTCATTGGTAATACTTCTTTATTTATAATCATTCAATATGTTTTTATCATTGATGGGCCTTAGTTTAAAACCCTTTTCCCTTAAAAACTATCTTCTTCAATTGTGTCTCTTTAATTTCTTATTGGATGTGATTTTGGCTTCCAGACGTGATGAGTACAGTTTTAAAGTTTGGGCTTCTCTTGATATTAACTATGTCGGGATGAGTACAGTATTAAAGTTTTCTTGATAATTAAAACTTTTGAAAGGTAACAAGAATCTCCACATTGCTTTCAATATAAGATAGTTTGCTAATAATGAACCTAAGAGTGGTGTTTTACCATATATTATAACCCTATTCTAAATTGTTGTCGCCTGTAGAATTTACTGTCATTACCACCTAACACATACAAATCCATGGACTACTTCTATATTTGAACTACTGTATGTAAACTTCCCACTCATGCTTCTAAGTACCCACTTGCAAATTTTGTTCCATCAACTTGAGAATTCTAAATCCAGTAACTTTTGGTTCATTATATCTTTAGTTTCTTCAATCTTGATCCCTAGATGATGTGTTGAGAGAGCTTGGTACAAACAACCTAGATAAAAAACATGACTCTCCAAAAGTCTTTAATCACATTCTCTAGATTTTTTTTGTAGGTTCGCTTTAATGGCACAAAACCCAAGTAACTTAGATGGTTGACTAGGCTTGAAATTAGAATAAAGTAGTCGTTAACTCGTGCGATGTAATAGGCCACAAACGCGTTGACCCCTTTGTGAATAATTAAATTGATTAATTAGCCGAGTTATTAATTAATCAAGTTAACATGCAAATTCACATGGCAGTACAAACAAATCACCAATAACTAAAGTATGCAGCGAAAAATAAAAGACACAGCGATTTCTTTATGAATGGGGAAAACCTGACGGCAAAAATCCCATTGGGTGATTTAAGGTCACCACTCTTGAAACTTCACTATTATCACAACAAGCGATTACAAGCAAGGAATCCGAGTACCTTACTAACCTACAGTTAAACTCTTATCCCAATACCCATGTGGACTTGTTTTGTAGTGACAGTTTCTCCTATTGATGCACGGCTCCCAAGTACATGACTAACCAATTGCGCGGATCCCAGTACGCGACTTCAATTCACCAACTAGAGAGAGTTGTTGGCTACAAAGTTCTTCAAATCATCCACACGATGAAGATCAAGAAGATGCTCGGTTACAAAACCCTACGGTGCACATTACACAGCAACTTCTTCACAAGATATGAACTAGGGCATGAACTTTGTCTTTGATCACAAATTGCATTAACAAGAATTACTCAATGCTTGTGCAACTTGCATCACTTTGACGGCCCTTAAAACAATCCTTTTATATGCTAGGGTTAGGAGAAAAGAAGTCCCAAAGACACATTCACGGATTAGAATTAAAACAGAACTGAAAATCTATTTTCTTTAAATCTCGACAGATAGAGGTGTCGAGGATCTGTCGAGAAGCTGTTGAGCCTCGGGGCTGAAACAGCTTCTAAAACTCGATAGATGTATGTGTCGAGACCAAGTGTCGAGCTTTAATAACTTACACTTTTCAGCTTGTTTTTTGGACAGACTTGATGACTTCAACACTTAATCTTGAAACACTGTTTCTTGAAGCGTTAGACACATCCTAAATCTACCCAATTACAAGTAAAGTGCATTTTGTCAAAGGATAAGCCAATTACATAAAATAGTGACATATGTCAACAACTTGAACTACATATGTCCTAACACGATGCACGGGAATGCTTTTAGTAACTGTAAGATTTTAGCAAATCAAATGCTTTAAAATTTGAAAATCTGAAAGAACTTACATTACCACTCATCAATTTGATTACAAAGCCAATGCTAAATAGATCTACAAATTACATTCTCATATCTTATGTCATGTGCAAGGTGACATGACTCTTTTCATTACAGTTTGCATCCTTTTATCCTTCAAAAGCTATAAGAAGTTCCATGTGGTCACTGCATAAGAATGTGTATAAGGTTATACAAAATTCTGTCATTATAATCAGCATCCTAAAGCTAATATCCAATCCAAAAATTGCATATAGATTCTTTAAATTGTATATCAAATTAGAAGGGAGAAATTTCATGTAAAAGCCAATTCAATAGAGATATCTATCACAGTGATCAATAGTTTAAAAACAAAAGCCTAGTAATGTATCTACCGTATATTGTAATAATAGAAATATGTGCTTATCTAAGAATATTTCCATAACATAATTACCCTTATTTGAATTTGAAGAGAAGTGTGATCTTTTTTGCCACTCAATTATTCAACTACAAAAAACATGATAATCATAATAGCAAAACTAGTCACTGTATTAAAATCCTATTTTCAGCTTCAAACCACCTTGCATCCCTAGTCCATCTCTCATTTCTGACCAATTTTTTCAGCATAGTCCAATACAAAATGTTTTTCTTCTTCTATTCTTTTCATTTTATAAGAACTCCAATTTTCACTACAGTCCAATTAAACTGTAATTAACTTAGAGATCATATGTTGACTACAAAATTCGTTCTACAAATACAAAATTTGTATTTAAAGCAACGAAAGAGACATTTCAAGTCAAATGAAACAGTCCAGACTAACACAGTAAGAGGCCAGAGCTATTAAAGATGCAATTTAAAAGCTATAAAAACAGTATCTGATCTAATTCAGATAATAAGGAAGTTAAAGCATGAAGCTGGTGGTTTATAATCTATACAAAATTATAATAAACCAAGTGGGCCTTGGCAAATCTCTCACATAATATAATAACATACCTTAGATCTTTAGAACTCAAGCATTACACAATACATTACACACACACACACACACACACACACACACACACACACACACACACACATATAAACAATAATGGGATTCATATGTTGAACTCAATCAATTATTATTTACTACTGAATCAATTCAAGGGGATCATAAAGTAGGAAGCAATTGGACACCCATTGATTTTAAAACTCCAAAAGCTGTTTAGGTAGCTTCCTTAGTGAATTAGGCTACAATGAACTACACAAACTGGCCTTGATACCAATTGTGCTTTTTTGTGTAAGCAGGACTTGAATTCAAGTTCTTTGTCTAAGGACTATAAAATTATGAGTTGAATTAATGGGAGCCCACAACTTTGATCTATAAGTTATTTTAGAACAACAGAAACTAAAAGACAGAAGAAAAACAGAAGCTTTCTTCTCCATTTTCTGATAGAATTAGGCTCATGTAAAGGTTCCTTTGCCTTCTTCAGCTTGGAAAAGTTTGGTAATCTACCATTGAAGCCGGAGAGCTTACAATTTAGAGACATCCTAACCAAAACCCACCTATGTATCTTCACAAAGAGGCTTGAAAGATTGAGAAAAACCCTAGCTCCAGCAGCCTCAACAATTAAATTTTCTCCCTTAGTCCCTCTTCACCAACAAAAGATAAACATAATAAAAATTTTCTGTTTTCAATTAAGTCTTTTTGGGCCCCATACCAGCTCCCACTCCAAAATTTTCAAATTCACAAATAATAATAAAAATTTCCAACCAAATTCAAAATTATAAAATCTACAGGGCATTTAATAATCAAATAGAAAGTAACAAACTAAATCTGAGTTTCCAGCCAGTTATAGAACTTCATAATTGGATGCTCACATAATAATTCAGCCAAAATACTGTGTATTTCAAACAATTGGATGATTTCTCATGTAGTTTGGAAGATGCATCTTTAAGGATTGGGTGCATAATTACTTATAAAGAGAAATAAAAAAGAGAAATGAACTTGCCTTTAAAAGTCTTGACAGTTAAACATGTAGCTATTATGATAAAAGGGTCTAGATTTTCAGTAAAGAAGCTCTCTTTGACTGATTTGCAATTGATTCCCAAAGTTTAAGCTTTATTTCATTTCCTCTGTTGAAATTTTCCAATGTTACAGTGTAAGTTCATATAATATAAGTGCATGTATTGACTTATAAATAAAAAATAAAAAATAAAAAGTGCATGTAATGAAAATAATTTTTTTTTTTTTTTTAGAAAAAGACATACTCTATAGCTATGAAGCACGGATGCATTTTCGGATTCGAGTGCGGGTGCAGGTGCGATGGGGTGCGGCGATTAAAAAATTATTAAAAATATTTTTATTTATATTTTTAATGTATTACTAAGCATCTTTTTGACATTATATAAAACGTATACCAAATTTAAGAGTAATAGTAAATAATAACTATGGGTTCTAGTTAGCTCAATTGGTAAAGTCTCTAGTGGTTGTATAAGAGATCTGGGGTTCAATCCCCGCCTACACCAAAAAACTGATTGGTATCTTGGTTTGATGATAAAGAGCTATCATTAGGAGTGGACGTCATAGGTTAAAACTCTAAAAAAAAAAATAGATAATAACTAAAACATGATGTTGATAAATTAAATACAATCCACTTAATACCCTTTTTCAAGACAAAACTAAATTAAATCCTTAATACCCCCATTTAATAAAGCCACCTTCACGTGGGTTCTACCAAACTCTAGACTAAAAAAAAACTCCAAAATTGTGTCAGCCTTATCCACGAACCTCTGGCCCTTCATGTGGGTTTGAAAATTGTTTTTTTTTCTTTCCCTTTTTGCCCTCGATTACTTTTGTTTGGATAAACCTTTCGCCTCCAGTTAGCATATAGAGAGACATAGAGACTTTCTTTTCTTCTCTGAGTCTCACTTTCTTTTCTTCTCCAACTTTCTTTCTTCTTCTCCTAATAATTCTATCCTCTTTCCTCTCCATCTGTGTTGGCTCAAAAGACAGTCAATCACAAGTTTTTATTCCTTTTTTGTTTAGTTTTCATTTTCTTGTTTAGTGCCGGTACGGTGTGTTTCAGCGATTTCGATCGATACAGACCGATTCGGCGTGAGTCTAGCGGAGTTTGAGCCATGTCGGTGCGAGTCAGGTCGAGTCTGCGTTGCGTTGGCACAAGTAAAAAAAAAAAAAAAAAAAAAAGCTGGACGCGGCACTAACGTGCAGGCAGCGGCGTCCTTCGTTCGTCACCTCGTCAGATGTGGGTGCAGCGAGCATTTTACCGCGTCCGTGCTTCATAGCTCTATAGTCATGGCATTTCTGTTTCTCATCAAGACATTTGATCCTTTGATCATTTTGATTGGGTTGACACTTCCTCTCTCATTTCTCCAAGACAAAATTGACACAATCTAATTGGTATGGACAGTTTTACAGATAAAATAAAGTTATTATCACATTTGCCACCAAGGATCTTCATACTAGTGCAGAATTAGAATAGTTCATAATCCCCAGTATTGTTAATCAAGTTAACCTAGTATAAATAAGAAGATTTGAGAACCCAGGTTCTTAATGCTCAGATTTTAAATATTGCCAAGCATATATGTTTGTTGTTTCAAGGCTTTCCCTATCTTCCTGGTCACTCACTTAAGATTTCATACTAAAAAGACTTAGAACTTGGAGATTTAGATATTATGAAATCTTAAGAACTTGGTTAATGTGCTCATACGAGTTCTAGCTTTAAAACATTCAAGTTAAGTCTGTAAAAATCAAACTCCGAAAGATACAAAAATGCAATTGTTTATAGGTAAAGCAAACATATAATCAACATGATCATTAAAACAGAGTAAAATTCAACCAATCTTCATGACTCTTTTACAATTTTATTTGGATTGTGTGTCTCAATAGCATACCAATGCAATTATTAATTACTTAAAATTCAAAAAAAAAATATTCATAATTGATAAGTTACAATTTAAATTGAGTTTCATGAGTTCTTTAAATGTAAAAAGAACACTAAAATATTTAGAAATTAAATGTACATAGACAAATAGTTAACCCTATACTAAAAAAAATTCAAAAATTTAGTACAGAGGCAAACGAATACCATACCTTTAACCTTAATTCGAATGGAGGAAAAGACTGAAGAGAGGCAATAAAAAAGTAGAAATTAATTAGAAATATTAAATCTAAATAAAAGTGAATGGAAGAACAAAAATTAAGAACGAAACCTGCTTTAAAACAACAAACGAATGTACAAAAGAATTAAATCTGTTGCTATTTGGTATTCATTGCAATCTGCTGTTTTAAATCTGTTGCAGGGAAGGAACAACACAAATGTACAAAGAATTATAAATTGAACAGCCGTGAATTGGTTTGGTGCACAGAAAATATATATATTAAAAAAAGAATAAACATTATCACAAAAACTATTTATAAGATAATGGTTATAGAGTTCTAATTAAATTTGTTTATAGTTACAGATTTCTAAACAAATTTGTTTACCAAAACTTATCTACAAAAATAAATGGAAAAAAAAATTGATTTCTAATCAAAACATTAACATTCAAACTCTCTCGTGTTCCTTCAATCAAACAATAAAAAAACAGAATATTGATTTAAAACAGCACCCATATATTTGTTGTAACTATTAAACATACACAAGGGAAATAAAAAAATACTATATTATTAGATGGATAAATATTTATTATTCAATATGACGTGTTCTCTGTAACTTGAGTCTACAGACTACAGAGTGAAGCGTAGAGATTGGACTGAGAAAGTTGGAAGAGATTGAAACAAAAAATTTAACTACACTAAAATTCAAAAAACAAAATTATTTATACATGATAAGTTACAATTCAAATTGAGTTTCATGCGTTCTTTAAATGGAAAGAAAACACTAAAATATTTACAAATTAGATGTACATAAAAAAGAAGAAGAAACATATCATCATGATGCTATTCGGCGCAATGTCGAACTGTAAATCTACACAAAACAATCACATTATGAATCAATCATTACTAGCCATATGTCTCCAATTTGTGTCACCAATAATAGAGCAGAAAAATATGCAGATCAACAAATCTAATGTTGACAAATAAGTTGTGCTGATTTGTTCCCTTTGCAATCACTTATCATGTATCTATTTAATTAAGATTTTTATGTGTTTCATTTGATAGAATAGCTTAAAAAGAATAATTGTTGGAGTTTCAGTACAATTCTACTATAAAACAAAACAACAACTACAACCCAACTAAGAACGTAAAATTTCTTCATACATTTTACAATCAGAGACAAACTAAAACAAAAAAGACATGAACTTGTATAGAAGAGGTGAAAGGTTTGAAAAAAAAAAAAAAAAATAGGGGACTGAATGGAAACAAAGAAGGCTAACGTTTTAGGCTTTCTTACAAAACCTGTAGAATTTGATTTTCTATGAGTGTTTCCATGACTTCAACAAAAAAGAATAGAGAGAAAAAGGGGTTAGGAATTGAAAGAGTAGAGAGAAAAAATGGTTAGGAATTGAAATCCCTAAATTGACCAAAAAAAAGACCTAATTAAAGAAGAAATCCTTAAATTGATAGAAAAACCTAATTAAAGGCAATAGGAAAAGAGATTATTTATAGATTAATTGAGAGATATCGAGAGAGAATGCTCTGATATGGAGGCTCAGTCAGAGATTGAAAACGTTGGTTCCCCTGGTTGTGCCCTTGCAAGCTTTTTTGAAATAACTTGGATCTGCGTTTCAGAGAGTGTAGAGGTTCTGTGTTTGGTGAGTAATGTCGAAGGAGAGGTGATAGGTTTGGTTTTGTTGAAGGAAGAGGTTCTGCCGTTCTACCCTTGCACTATTGCTTTAGTGTTTTGGTTTCAGAATTATATCAGGGAAGAGTATTTGGTTTGAGAAAGGAGAGTATATATATTTAATAAAAAGAAATAAATCAGATTTAAAAATTGAAAACAAAAAATGTTGACGTGGAAAATTATGGAGAGGTCCAAGGCTTCGGTTTTATATATACTAGTGTTTAACCTGCGCAATGCGTGGGATCATGTTATGTAATAGAAAACAATCAACATAACAATATATTAAAATTCATCAAGTGCATGTTATACAGCCCCTCATTTGTCCTATAATTGAAGCAATTCTATCTATAAAATACAATACAAAATATCACTCTCTTCATAGGTTAATACACTTGCAAAAATTCTATCTATAAAATACAATACAAAATTTCAGTCCCTTCATATGTTAATAGTTTTCATCTAGAAACAAAATATCAAGCACATGATATATATCAAGCAAGCTAACCACAAACAAAAGGCCTTTTATGTTAGTTTTTTTTTTTTTTTTTTTTCCTTTTAATAAGCCTTGGGTTTATAGAGACAAAAAATAACCTTAATTCACAACACATACTTTGAAAACATTATGTTCTTTTACTCCTCATTCTCTAATGACAATTGCCCTTTTGGTTTCCATGTTAATATGTCAAGCATATCACACCAGTACTTGTGTGATCCAAACTCATTTAAGTAAAACAACTTCAAATTGTTAATTACAATGGACATAATTAGAATCAATCAATCAATCAATCAATAAACAAAACCACTAATAAGATATTAGATAAAAAATATGAAAAAAAATCTCACAAAATCTAAAGTTATATATTACAATGTCCTTAAAATAAAATTTTTAAAAAATAATTCCAGCAAGCATACACAAAATAAAATAAGAGATGCAAGAAACCATTGTTTGCAAGTGACTAAACTTAATTTTGTGGTGGGTATATATTACAAAGCAATTTGTTGGGAATTTTCTTGCGTTCAACTCTATATACCTGCAAATAAAAATACAACCTAAATAAAATCACATATTTTCATGCAACAATAATTGCATAGTTCCAAAGCTACTTTTATATATATATATATATATATATATATATATATAAACACACACACACACACCAAATATAATGGAGGAAACCAAAAATTAAAACAATAATAAATAAAAAAGAAATAGACATTCCCTTAGTTCCCCAATCTTTTTTTGTACTAAATCTAATTTAAGGAGACGACAGACATCATCAAATAATTTGCCACCAACAACTATTTCAAAGGGGAACCCAATCTGGAATTCTTGGAAATTATTTTTAGCATTGCCACTAATCAGCTGATATCAGTCAGTTACATTCAAACTAACTAAATTCATGCTTGCACTAAAGAATTAAACCTAGTATGTATGTAAACATTATAAACTGAAAAATCAATGTGTATAGAAATAATATCAAGGAAAAATACTTGCAAACTAAAGTATCTCTTAATTAGCACACAGAAGCAATTCAAAGAACTCAAAATTGTATTTATACACTACTCTGATTATGGGATTAAACCTAGGCCATGAATGAAAGGGGAAAAAAAAAAAAAAAAAAGACACTTGTTTTGAAAAATGACCAACCTAGCATCAACACATGATTTAGAGAAAATGACACAATAAACCACATTGAGAAACGGAAACTTGTCTAAAGGCATTACTTGCATTGTTGTGACATAATAAACCACATTTTGGAATAATCAAAATCATAAGATGAACTTTAACATTCTAAATTATTGATTTTTTACACAATTTATGACAAAGTTCAACGCTAGGGGATGACCATAAGCACCAGCCCCTTTTAAACCCAAGAAATTTTTTACATAATCACAATCATACTTCACTACACAAAATATTTCACACCTGAAAACCAAAGCCAGAAAAATCAATTTTGGAGTTGAAAATAAACTTCCAACCTGGACTCCATGTGGCCACCAATGTTTATTATGTGTGAGACACTATGAGTTTGAGGGATGATATTTACAATTTTTTAATAATGCTTGGCCTTTGCTCCACCAGTTGCACTATTTGGACTTAAACCACAATAGCCAAGTATCAAAATAATCTAGAAAAATACATCTAGGAAAATATAATTCATCCACCAATCTTAGAAAAAATTGGCAGATATACACATGCCTGATAAGCTCTGGAAGAAACAACTCGTCCTTTGTATCTGCACAAATAAATAACCCAATTTCTATTATATGAAGCAATAAATTCCGTTTTACAATCAACCATTGTATAACCTTGGTCTATCCAACATAAAAATTAGAAAAAGACAACTATAATATAAGTAGCATGTTTCAACAAATACTAATATACTATAAGAGCTTGTACCTTTGAGTAAAACATTAGAATTTTAACCTTTGAACCATTCTTAGTTGTTTTGATTTTCACTAATCATAATCTTGTGTTAGTGATATGGCTCACTGCTTCATTCAATTTTTCTCAAAAAAAAAAAAAAAGTCAACCAAATAAACCTAAATCATAACCAATTGAACCAAATACCCAAATGTAAAACATAATTTACACCTAAATTTCAAAAATAAAAAGAGAACATAATTCTATCTCTACCTTTCAATAGCAACCATCATATAAGGATTGAAGAAAAAAGAAAGAAGGAAGAGAAGAAAAGAAAAACAAAATAGAATTCAAAGAATGAAATTGAAAGGCTTGATGTTTTAAAGTCACAAATTTCACGTTCTTTTCTAGGAAATGGTGAATTTTAAGTGGGGTTTTTTCCTACATGTAGCAACATCCTTAATTGTTGAGACTTACCTTCTCTTAGTTTCTACTAAGCTTCTACTTTTATATATAGTATTAGATATTTGATTTGAAATCACATCTATAAGACCTTTGAAATGTAAGACCATGTTAATAGTAATCCAGAGAGTAAATTTGATCAAGTAATTTTGGAAACTGCATCAAAGTGAACACTACAAATGAGAAATAATATAGGCTGAGATGATGCATGTGATGTCTTATAACTTGGAATTCAAAATACCATGAATGAAAAATGAAATAGTTATAGTGTGGTATTATGGCCATTGGATAAACTCAAATAGACAGTTGGTTATCATGTAGTTTAATCCATTAATATCTCTTATGACTATGTTAACATCTTTGCACACCACTACTACTACCGTGAAATCTTGTCATTTCTAAGCCTATGAGAATGCATCAGTTCATTTTTCTAAAACACAAATGTACAATCTGCAAACTTCCCCAATAATGGCAAATTTAAAGGCTGTCTCTAAGAGAGTACGTCAATATCAAATAATTTTTTTTTTCCAAACACATTACAAGTTAAAACACATACTTGTACAATCTGCAAAATTCTAGATTTAAGTTTAAGTGTTAACATTTTCAGGATTAAATATTTGTCTAATTTCACCTATTTGAAGGCTAAACCTGCTCCAATGAAAAAAGTTGTTTACAAATTGTCAAAAATTTACAGATAAGATCATTATCAATATGAAAAATATAAATATTAAGAACTAATATATTATGGTAATCACAATGTGCTCTTATATTTGGCTTAAGTTGCTCTTATCTTGCTCATAACGTGCTCTTATATAGAATAATGCTTGAGACCCAACAATTAAATTGCAACAGATTGAAGGTAAGGCCAAAATTAGACTATATCAAATGGATTAAGTTACCTAGGTTGCAAACTCTTATTGACTTTGCCATAAATAGCCATCAAGTTGGGTATTCTAATACCAAACGGAACAATTAATAAATAAGCAAATTTCAAGCATAGTGAAATTGATTTAGAAACATAATCATATTTAATATAGAAACTTAAATGTGGAGATAAAAAAGACCCAAACAAATATCAAAGCCTGATTAAAGTATGAAACTGAAAAGCAAAGAGAAACTTAATTTGAAGATCCAAATCAAAACCAATCCAAACAAAATATCAAAACCTAATCATATTTAACAAACAAACTTAAATGCAAAGATAAAAACTCACCAGTAGTGGTTCCAGCCTCTCTCTATCTTTCCCTATGTGAGACCTTTTTTTTCTTTTTCTTTTTTTCATTCTCCTCCAAACGGTAGAAAAATAAATGACAGAGTTTTGTTTTTTAACAAATCTTAGGCTTGTCTTTTGATAGTTGTTCTAAATGGTGTCTAACTAATTACGTTTGGGTCCGAATAGATACATCATTTTTCTTAGGGTGTGGCACTGCAGAAAATTGGAAGGAGGAAGAGGTTTTATTTTTTTGTTTTGTCCTCTGCGAACGGAGGGAATTCATATTTTCTTTGCGGTGTGTGCAGTTTTTTTTTTTTTTTGGATTAATTTGTGGTGTGTGCAGTGGATTAAGGGTGTAGCGATTCAGGGAAACACTGACTTTTCTCTTAATCTAGAAGCGTGGCAAGTTTTAAAGTGGCATTTTTTCCTAATGTGGCAGCATGGCCTCAATTGCAAGAAAAGGCTTATGCTTTTATATTTAGCAAGTTGCGCATGATATATTCTACAAAACCAACTTGTAAAAATACGTCTAAAAATCTCAATTCATGACGGAAGAACTTGATCAAATCATGCTTTTTATTCAAGAACTACCGAAATAAAATTTATCAATGTAAACAAAAATGCAAGCATGATAATTATACAACTCAATAATTTTTTTTTTTTTTTGGCTGAATTATTATAAAAAAAATAAAATCACAACATAAGCACTAAAAACCTATAATTTGAGAAAACCCAAGCAAGATATGCTAAGTATCCTCTATCATTGTTACATGAAAGCAAGGTTCTTGATGTGACCTAATTACATAGCATGTGTATGTCTATCTATGTCTATCTACTAAAGCAAGCTACTAACAATATTTTAATATCAAAAATCTCTAGTTGTTGAAATTCACTTGCTGCAATATTGCAGTATGTTTACTTTATTCCTTTAATTGCAAATATACCCAATTATCACCTTTTAAAAAAAAAAAAAAAAACATGAAAACAGAATGTGTCAATTTTAAAATATGATTTTAGAGAATCAACATGGTTACATAAATATACACTTTTGTAAGAAGAGGCACTTATTACAAAATCATTCCCACGCTGCCATATATGCAAGAAGAGGCACTCATAAAAATTTTTGAAAAAATAAAAAAAGCCCAGTGGAGCTCAAAAGGGTACAATACTACAAACAAATCAAATAAATCTCATCAAGGAACAAAAAATACCCATATCATTTTGTAATTAAATACATATGCTTTAAAGTAATAAAAGTCACATGCTTCTTAATGCTCCCAAATTTTACTAAAGCACAATCCCAAAAACAGATATAGAATTTAGGATAATGTTTGAGACCCACCAATTAAGTTGCAGAAGATTGAAGGTAGCACAAAAATTAGACCAAATTATATGCATTAACTTACCTGGGTTGCAAAAGGGAGTTTATGATATAAATCTTGATATTTTTTAGTCTTTCAAAGCAACAAAAACACTATCAACAGAAGTGAATAATTGGTTGGACACGTCGACACCCACTACATCTACAACCCCGTCAATCCATGAATTCAATTTCTAATTCATCCATCATCCTATGCATAACGTATTAAACTAAACAATAACCAATATAGCAGATTTAGGGAAAACATAAAATTATAAAATGATTATCCCAACAACGTTGTGAAGACAAACAAAGATAACAGATTGAAACCTTAACTATATAATTAATAATTATTATTTGGTAATCATCCTAAACAATAACAAACCCAAAATTAAGCCTAAATCAAAAGCAATTCAATTGAAATACCAAAGCCAAAAACATATTTTGTCAAAAAATTTTAAAATCATAACTGAAAACTTTACCAGCAATGTTTCAGGAGGTATAACAGTGACTTGAAGGCAGAATTTGGAGGGAGACCGGTCTAATAAATTCCCTCAGATTTCCCTATCTCTCTCTCTCTCTCTCTGACTATCTCTGTCTCTTTGTGACTTTGCCCCTTATAGCCATTTGCTCCCAACTAGTAAAAACTGATTAGGGCTAGAGGGCCTTTTTTAACATTGTAAAGGTTCAGTAATTCCACCAAACCAAATGATACCATAAAAAGTACCAAAGCGGATCGCTCAATATTGGACCAAACAAATCTCTATTTTTTTTTAGGGTTTGTGAATGGATAAGAGATGGTAGTTTTGGGACGTTGAAGATGCAGAGGAAGGATTTGTTATAGGATTTCTATGGGATTTAAAAGAACATTTGAAGCAATAAAAGTTAAAATTTTAAGAATACTGAAACGATTCTCTTTTTTCTCAAAACAAAAGCAAATATCTACAAACATTTTGATAGAAAACCCTAAAACCCAAAACAAAAATGAATTAAATCAAAACCTATCCAACAAAAAAACTCAATTAAAAGTAAAATTTCATACCAGATCTAAAAAATGAAAAAAAAAAATTACCGGTGCCGGTTTTGTCGATTCGGGTGGTTGATATATGGCCTAACAGTTTCTTTCTGTGCTTGCTATTCCGATGGTCTAAGTCTAGCCAGGGAACAAACAATTGCTGGCCTTGGATATTTCTCTCTTTCTCTGTATACGGACAAGCCTTCTAAATGTAATTTACCCATTTAAGCAGTTAGAGCATCCACAACCGTTATCTCAATTCTATCCTATTTTACCATCTCAAAAAGTCACTTTACTATTAATACCATACCATTTTACAATACCTCCCACAACCCAACTTCTATTTTCCTATTCTACTCATTAAAATAATATATTTATGTAATAAAATATATTTTTCATTTTTTATTTTTTTCCAATTTTCCCCTCCACATTCCGTCATCCTCCATCACCGCGCCTCCACTGCCCAGTCACCACCACCGCGCCTCCACCATGCCCCCCACGCCACCACTGCCCACTGCCCACCAAAAATCCCACCGGAACAAAAACCCATATCAAAAAAAAAAAAAAAAAAAAAAAAAAAAAAAACCCAGACGTGACCCACGCCTCCACTGCCCACCGCGCCTCCACTGCCAAGTCACCACCACCGCGCCTCCACCATGCCCACCACGCCACCACTGCCCACTCAAAATCCCACCGGAACAAAAACCCATATCAGAAGCCGAAAAAAAAAAAAAAAAAAAAAAAAAAAAAAAAAAACCCAGACGTGACCCACGCCTCCACTGCCCACCGCGCCTCCACCATGCCCACCACGCCACCACTGCCCACCCAAAATCCCACCGGAACAAAAACCCGTATCAGAAAAAAAAAAACGCCTCTTTAAAACCCATATCAGAAACAAAAACCCAAAAACAAAAACCCATCAGAAACAAAAACCTCACCGCGCCTCCATTGCCCACCGCGCCTCCACTGCCCAGTCACCACCACCGCGCCTCCACCATACCCACCATGCCACCAAAACAAAAACCCATATCAGAAACAAAAACTCACCGGAACAAAAACCCATATCAGAAACAAAAACCCACCGTGACCCATGCCGATCTCCGTGACCCACGCCGATCTCCGTGACCCACGCCAATTTCTCTGTGACCCACGCCGATCTCCGTGAGGATGGTGTTGGGTCCGAAGAAGGGAGAGATCAGATGAGAAAGAGAGAAGCCGAAGAAGAAGAGATCAGATGAGAAAGAGAGAAGCCGAAGAAGGGAGAGAAGAGAGAGAATACAACAGAAATAATGAGGGAGAGGAGAGAGAAAATTAAGTAAAAGTAGAATAAAATATATATTTTTTTTTTTTACAATCCTGCTACAGTGCAATTCTAAAGGTAAGATTGCACTGTAGCAGAATCTCAAATTTTTTTAACATACCCAGGTTTTACAAGTCCAGCTGTGGAGTGTTTTTGTGCCTTCATTGCTAAATTGCTCTTGCATTTGGCATTTCCACACCCGGTTGTGGATGCTCTTAGTGTTGTATTTATACTCAAAGGCCATCAAAATGTTTTGTCGCTGTGATAGAAAGCCTCCCCAAATGATGTACCGTACGATTTTTTGAAGATTAAATTGTATACGTCTCTAAATTTTAGATAGCCACTTTTTCTATATGGCAACGCCTCTTTAATTGTAGGAATCAACTTTTTCTTAGCTTCTGCTCTCATATATAGTATATGATATATTGCTTATGATTTTCGTTTACAAACATACAATATGACTTGATCATGAAAAGAAATCTTTCTTCTCAAACTCATCATTTTCCACAAAATTTATATGTAATTTATATAACATATTCACTAGTTTAATTGCCTTTTTTTTTTGAGAAAAAAATATTAATATGTACATAATGTTTGTATTAACTCAATTTAATGAAATATAAGATTTTCAAAAAGAGAAATGACCTTCCAAACATTTCTAAAACATAATTTCCTTACCTTAGAGCCTAAAACATCAGAAAACTAGGTGCTCGCAACAAATTTCTCCCCATTCAGAAAACTAGGTGCGCCTAAACTTCATATACTCCGAAAAACCTCAATGTCTACCACCTACTCCACTCCCAAGTCCCAACCATGACCTTTTTTATACCTCCTTCCATAAATTCAAACAAAAATGTACTCAAAGCACTAAATGCGTTGAGGTACTTCAACATGAGTAGATAACTTAGTGTTTCAAATTTCCTAGCCATGGGATTTTTCGGACCTACTAAAATTTGAACTAGAAATCCTCCATTTAATTGGAATTTAATTTTTCATACCTGTACTTCCAGTCCTTGATAACATAATTTTAAATCACAAAAATATTTGGAACATTGAGCTAACAAAATACCAATGCCTAAGACACCTATCTACTAAATCAGTTAAACCTTCCAATCTACCAATGCATACTATTTGAGTATTTTCAAAGGAAGCACCAATTGGAAATTGAATGACTTAAATTTTCCCTACAATCTACTTCATTCATGCATGTATATTTGAGAATACTTAATTTACTACAATGTCTGTTTGAGACAAGCTGAAAATTTCAGCTTATTTACAATTTTAGCATATTTTTGTTACTATTAATGAGTCACATTACACTTTTTAGTATTATGCATAGGTCTCACTGTATTATTCAGCTAACTTTTACCTTTATCTATAGTATTTTCAGCAAAAAGTTTTCAGTTTTAACTAAATAAGCTGTTCCCAAATGAATTCTATTAATATGTACAAAATTCCAATCTTGCTAACATGGATTCTATTAAACTCACAAAATAAACAATACCATCAATTTTTTATACAAAACCAGGTTTTACTAGCTTACCCTCACCTCTAATATATATGTAATAAGAGAGTTATTGGTATATGTCACTGTAGCCCCTGCCGAAATTGTAACTGAGCTTCATTTTTGAATCTTATCTCAGAGATCTCATTGATCCAATATCTGAATTATCTTCTCTGCTTCCTTTTCTTCCTTTTTTAGTAAGCAGCTATACAACTCTATTAGCTTTAATTCCTCTACCCACGATTAATCAAGATTAACAGTTACCAATCTTTTAAGCATATGTTAAAAATGTGAGACATAAATTTGATATCATGTTAAAATTAAAAATTATTACAAAGTCAAGAGGAAATAAGAAGAATAAAGAACACAAGGAATTAATGCAATTTAATTAGTTTTGCAGTTTGAGTGTGTTAGGATTAGTGCCCTTAAATCCTATTATATGATACTATGTATGATATTATGTATGACATGATGTATGACTTAATATTGTGATTGATAAATTTGTTTTATTATAATATAAAATAATGGTAACATGAATATGAGACATTATCATATAGTCCATGAGATGCATAGTATGTGATTTATGTGAAAAGTCAGAGAAGATATAAATCACAAGTTCTTTGTAAACTCAGAATTTTAGTTCATAGTTGGTGATGAAATTGGGCATTTCATCTGCGAAGACTATAACATATCAACTAAGATGATTTGTCTTGATCATGGAAATTGAGATTTCTAGTTGATATGTTGATAAGTTTTAAGAGTTAAGACATATTGAACCGGATTGCTGTGAGATTTATTATTCTCCTAACGACTGTCAAATGAATAATAAACTCACGACTTATATTTACATGAACTCATAATCTTGAGAGAATAATAGACCTGATCATGAAGTATAGGTTGCTTTAATATATCAAGAGTGAGATCTAAAGTTACAGTCAAAACCTTAGTATGTTGGACAGCCATATTTAGTGTTGATGGAACATATATTCTCAAGATAGAATTCATAGTCTCATCATCGAGATATAAAATATTCCCTTGAAATAAGATTAATGGGTTCAGTTATTTAGAGAGTTAGGCTTAACAACTTTAATAAGGAATTACTAAAGTATATATGTTGAATAAATTTAAAGGATTAAACCGGGTACTCAAGGATAAGATGTAGTAATTTACAAAGTGGCAGTCCAAATTCATGACTTTGTATTACTGCGAATATTTTATGAAGGGGTTGCATGTACAATAGTCTTGGGATATAATTTATAAATAAGGCCTAGAGTGCAACTATATTTTTATAGTGGTATTAAATATAGTTAGTGGTAACTTTGGACTTGTCAAGAGTTGACAAAAAAGCCCAAGGCCCATTGGAGCTAGTGTCTTATTGGTCCCTTTTAGTCCTACTCCAAGCCACACACTTAAACCCAATTGGAAAGTCCCAAAAAGTCAGCCCAATTAGATATTTAGCTAGATACAAAGGGAGAAACATACAGAATTTTCTATAGTGAACTACAATAACACTATTGTTGAAAAGATGTGTAAATGAGAGTGTGACACTCTATCATTCTCCTTTAAAAAAAAAAAAAAAAAAACTGATTGAGAGACCACACATCTTGGGCGAAAAGTAGAATTAGATTGAAAATTAAAAGTGTTCTCAAGAACTTATGATCTTTGGTTTTGAATTTCACCGCACCAAGATACGCTCTCTTGTTCTAGAATTCTAAAATTTACATAGTATATGTTATCAATTGCGAATGAAATAGATCCGTTAATTTTTCCACTGTGTTACAAGCATGCAATTTTTCCTTCAAAGTGTTGCCAAAACTTGAATAGTCTAATTTGTACTTGGTTAGAAGGACACCCATGGGAGCAAGCAACCCATGTAAGTAATAAACATTAACCCCCATTAAGATTTATTGCATAGCGGTACGATTTTTTAATAAAAAAAGATGAGTAAATGGATTACGAAGAAGAAAGCAAAAGAATTATGACTTATGGTCATCCTCATAATAAGTATACTTTTCTTTCTAAACAACAAGTTACAAGTGAATTAGTTCTATTTAAAAATCATATAGTGATTCATTATCTTTAAATCATAACTGGTTATTATCCTTAGGATAGGGGCTATGGGGTGTTTAATACATTCCCCACACATAACCGATCTTTTGAGTCCATGTCTTTAGCTCAAGACACTTCCTTCTTTTTAGCTTAGAAGCCCTTAGGGAATCCTTTAGTCAATTAGGAATTAAAATGAGTTAGATATAGATGACCAATTATATTTAGAAACTCATGATTGGTGGAAACTTCTAAAAAATATAAAAAATAAATAGAAATTACCTCACATCACCTCAAGTGTCATATGTTGCACTCACGTCATAGACACATATGTCGTTAAGAACTCCATAGAAGATTTGGGGATCGAGCGATGAAAAACTCGGTGTCGATCAAACATTTGCAAAATATTCAAAACATGAAGCTTGCATTTCTATTACCTATTATCTACACTACTTATTAGGCTTTATCTCATTCCTTTATTTAACATTTTTTTTTTTCAAAAATCAATTAGTTATATCTCAAATATTGATCTTCTTTTTTTGTTATGATCATACTATGCAAAATTGGGTGACTTACACTTTAAATGGTTTTTGATTCGATCGTGATAATTTTTGAGAAGGTATTTGTTGGAGGCTATGCTATTGAAGTTTTATGTCATAAATGTTAGTTTTTAGACCCCTTAACACAGTATGTTTAACCTAATATTAATCCTAGTTGATTAACAAGTTTGTTAAATAAATCTAGTTTAAACAAATATGAGTAAAACAAATATAATGCGGAAAGTAAATGATAGGCCAAGAATGTATTGACCCCTTGTGATGAATTAATTGATTAATTAGCAAAGTTTATTAATCAATCAAATTAGCATGCAATGTATGTAGCAGCACAAACAAATCACCAACTAAAATAAAATGTAGTGGAAAATAATGACAAGGTGATTTGTTTTCGAATGGGGAAAATCTCCAAGGCAAAAACCTCACTAGGTGATTTTAAGGTCACCACTCCCAAGAATTCACTATTATCACAACAAGCGATTACAAGTAAAGGAATCTCAGTACTTTATATCAACTTACAGTTGAACATTTACCCCAATATCCAATTGGACTTGTTCTGTAGTGACAATCTCTATTTTTAATGCACAGCTTCCAAATTTCCAATACGTGACTAACTAATAGATGCGCGGATTCCAATACGCAATATAATCACTATCTTGAGAAGGATGTTGACTGCAAAGTTCTTCAATTCATCACATGATGAAGATCACAAAGTTGCTTGGTCACAAAACCTTATGGTGTACAAACACAGCAGCTTCTTCAAGAGAAAGAAGAATTAAGGCAAACTATGATTCCAGTCACAATTTGGATGAACAACTTTTTGCTTCACACTTGTGCAACTGTGTTCACTGTGATGGCCCTTAAAATAATTTTTATATATGTTTAGGGTTGTTAGGAAAAAAAAAAAAAAAAAGCCTAAAGACATACTCACGGATTGGAATGAAATCAGAACTGAAAATCTGATTTTCATAATTCTCGATAGATACCCTATCTGTTGAGTAGCTGTCAAGCTTCGGGCTTAGACAGTTTTTCAAATCTCAATAGATACTAGCTGTCGAGTTAGCCATCGAGCTTTAAAAACTAGCACTCATTACTTGATTCTTGGACAGATTGCATGGTTTTAACACTTAAACTTGAAACCTTGTTCCTCGAAGCATTAAACACATCCTAGATCTATCTAATTACAAGTGTGCAATTTTTCAAAGGATTAGCCAATACATGATGACATATGTTTCTAACATGAATCACATATGTCCTACCTATAAAGAACACACAAATCTGATGACCCAAGAAAACCAAACCGGTAAAAAACTTGGGGAGGATTTAACCTAGCTATCTTCAAGATAAAAACAGATCCACTATGAAAGAATTGAAGTTGTACAATAAGACTTAGACCACTAATATCCTATTGCTACCTCGTGTAGAAAACTTACTACCACAACCACGTGACAGCTCTGAGTCCATGGACTACTTCTTTTCTTGACCTGCAGCAATCACAAGTTCTCCTACTTGTGACTTTGAGACTCCACTAAAAGGTTTTAGATCTTCTTAAAAGTTCTTTATGTAGCAACTGAAACAACCATCAAGTTCTTGATATGAATCTTGATTTTGATAGCTCTATATGTGTGTTTAAAGGTAAACACCTCTTAGATCTCACAAAAGATTCAACACACAACTTAACAAAGACTTCTAAAACGTAGCTAGGGTTTTTCTGTTTATACTTGGTGTGGAACACTTAGCCCTACATATTATATGGGCTTGGGCTAGTTTAGAAATTCTGTAGAAAATTCCTGATCCACAATTCTTAATCGATTAAGTCTAATTTTCGATCGACCGAGCCTTGTAGAAATTGAATAGTAATTTCCTGCAATTACTCGATTTCAAACTTATATTAAACCAAACATTGAGCAAGTCTAAACCTAGACTTAATGTTTTGATCATGATTTACCAACATATACAAGTTCTGACACATTAGTTCCTAAAATTTTAGAACCTAACAATCTCCCCCTTTGACAATCTGTGACAAAACACATTACAAGAATTAAAATGCTTAAAATAAAAACAGCCCAATTATACATTATTGCCCAAAATACAATTCAACCTAACTACTATCTATCAGTTGCAAAAGTAGACAATAGCTTACAATGAATCAACCCATAAATTCCTAAAACACTAAACAAACCATAAATGCATGTGTAGAAAATACAAGTAAACCAAATAAATTTCTTATTTTCACAAAAACAAAAAATAAAGACATATACCATGAATAACCTCATAATATAAATCATAACCAATGTATCATAGTTTGTGAAACAAGAACATAAACATGAATAAAACAAGAAACATAAAAATATAAAATAAAATAAATGTCTCCCCCTAACATGTACACATGATCACATCATCAAAACATAACACATATCTCCCTCTAAAATACAATCTACACCAAAAAAAATATCATATCTCCTCATCTCCCCCTATCACTATGCATTCCCCCTTTTTGTGACGTATTGCCAAAGGGCAGTCAAGACCCATCCAAGGGTGGGGCTAGTCACCTCAAGCATCAGCTAAATCTGCTCGTAAGGCCTCAACCTCATTGAGCAAATCAAACAAAAGTTGCCCATATGCCGCCTGAACAATGAGACACATCTCCAAGATAGTACGCATAGATGAAATGGATGATGTAGATGGTGGAGGATCCACGGTTGCAATGGGGTCCACAAATTTCTTAGCAGTAGGATCACTAGAAGGAGGGGCTCTAGATGCATCACCTATTGAAGACTCGGCATGAGGGCATTTAAAGCTAGCTTTTAATTGAGTAGCCTTTTGCCTAAAAAAGGTGGCACCTATAGGAGCAATGATATGAATAGGCTCAGACACAGGGAAATCCTCTAAACCTAAATCTAATAGAATCCTATGAATGAAAATCGAGAAATACAAACCACGACACTTAGCACTACTCCTATGAACTTTAACAAGAGAACGAATGAAAAGAGTAGGAAAACTGATAGGAGCATCAGTGATGAGAGCATACAAGAAAGTACATCTCTCAATGGGAATGGTATGTATGTGAGAAATCGACCAGATGATGTGACAAGAAATCCTAAAGAACAAATAATTGAGCTCAATAAGCTCATGTGTGGTAATCCTTTGATTAGTAACCCAACTAATGGTAGTACCGGTAAGAAGAGACATAATGTGATCAAGAGGAGGAAACTCTATCTAAAGATACACTGGCTGCTGTACCAAAGGTGCACAAAGAGCTGTAGCCACTACCTCATGGGTAATGACAAACTCTTCATCCCTTATCCAAGTCCTCACATAGTGAATGTGGGAATCATCAGAGTGAATAAAGAGCTTTGAATAAAACTCTCTAATTAAAGCAGCCGGAAGAGGATGCTCTACATCTAGAAGAGGTAACCAACCTCGACTCTCAAAGTTCCTACGAATCTCAAGATTGACTTCATCTAGGATAACTTTCCTTTCAACACAAACAGACTTAAAAATATTGAACTTCTCATTGGCTTTTTGATTAGATTTAAACTGAAATCTAGAACATCGAAAATTAGAAGAGGAGTAAGTAGTGTTTTTCTTATCTCTAGTTTTCCTAACCATGACTTCAAGAGTAGAAAGGAAAAATAAAACAAAAAGAAAGCACAAAAACCAAGGGCAAACTACATTAGAAAGGGTTACAACACAAAGTATATCAACAAATAACAAACTATATGATGCATGTAATGAATGCACATATGATGCATGCTCTAATGTTCAAATACTTGTTCAATTATTCAAAATTTACCAACAATTGACTTGAATAAAAGAGTTTTAACCAAAAACCCCAAATTTTGAAAAATCCATTTTTTAAAAACAAATCAAATTGAGTAATTAGACATTATACTAGTTACAAAACATCACATAATGAATTAATCCATCAATTTCACAAGTCAATTTCATCAATTTAAGCCATAAAATTTCAAATCTTTTGCAAATCACAAATTTGATCAAATTAATGCATGGGAATCATGTATATATATCATCTAAGAACAAAAACCCAATGAGCAAATTTGAACAAAAACAACCCAAAAATCAAAAACCCTAAAAATCTTTGGTTTGAAAATAATGAGAAAAATGCATGAAAAATGTAAATAAATTGAAAAATGAAGGGTATTTAGTTCTTACCTACACTTGAGGACAAAAACCCTTGAAGATTTGAGGAGGAAAATGACAAAAAATTTTTTGATTAGATCGATCGAGAGAGAAAAGGACAAAAAGGAAAGAAAAATATTTGAAAAAGTGAAGAATATTTGAGGTGAAAAAGCTTTAATATTTCATTCATTTCAAAATTCGATTGGTCGAGTACCGATTGGGTACCAATTGAACCAACCCAAGACCAATCCTTGAAAAATAAGGGATTTTTGATTGGTCAAAAAAACATGTTCGATCGATCAAAATTCTGGAAAACAGGATTTTTTGAAAAACAGCAAAAGTTTATGCAGAATACACTTAATCCAAATAATTTCAAGAATAAAATGCATAAGAACGAGTTTAACAGTTTTTCAAAAACATTTGTTTTCAACCTAGAATTTCAAAAACAAGATTTTCACACTTTTTACCTCAAATTTTCAACCGATGAACATATTTTGTATCAAAATCATAGAATATATAATATTGGATGGCCAAACCAAATTCACACACCATTTCATGTATTAAGTTTAGCAAAGAATAACTTGTGAAGTGTGTGCAACTAGTAACAGCATGAGATACATGTGAGGTGATATGTAAACAGTAATCAATCACAATTTCTACATTATTCATCACATAAATTTGAAAGTGACTATCTCCTAAAGAGTTACATCACATAACCCCCACATCTCCTAGAAAACAAGCTTGGAATCATGCATTTTTATTATTATTTTGGCCTTGTTGTATACATGCATTTTTTACTTTTTATTTTTAATTTTCTTTTTATTTTAAGCCTACACATTTTTTTCTAATTGTGCATGTACTATACTTTCTCGAGCACAAAATCTTACGATATGCCCTAAGGTGTTCATGATAGGCTAGTAAACAGTAGTGAGATGGTTATTTATGCCTTTCTCTTATGATTTTTTAGTCCTTACAATTAAAAGTATGTGACTTTGAAATCAAGCTCATGTGATCAAAAACTATAGACAACTTACACACAACATGCACTACATAGCTAGAACTAATAAAGTGCAAAACAAATAAGCTCATCCAAGCTAATCAAGGTACACAGACATGTTATGCAAAGATAATATGGTGAACCTTAACTACACATCCATGATATGTAATACAAAACACATCCTTCCACATTCCGCTTTCCATTTTCTTTATTAAAAAAAAAAAAACCTAATATGAAATGCACGAATGTAATGCAATGCAAATCCTAAAAACAAAAGAAAACAAAAAAAAAAAAAAAAAAAAAAATCAAGAAAATGGTCACAAAGGATTTTGAGGTGAAGCACAAGGACCATGTTAGAAAGACTTAATTGGGTTGAGCCTTTTGCATCCATAATCTCTTATATGCAACTTTGGTTTTGGAGTTATTATTTATATTAGAATTGTAAAGATTTATACCCCTTTACACAATTTGATTAACCTAATATTAAGCCAAGTTGATAAATAAGTTCATTAATTAACACTAGATTAAACCAATATGCGTAAAATAAATATAATGCGGAAAATATAAAGAACACAAAGATCTGATGACCTAGGAAAACTAAACTAGTAAAAAACCTGAGGAGGATTTAATTTAGCTATCCTCAAGGTAAAACAGATCCACTATGAAAGAATTGAAGTTTGTACAATAACACCTAAACCACTAACATCCTATTGTTACCTCAAGTAGAAAACTTACTACCACGAACACGTGACAGCTCCGAGTCCACGGACTACTTCTTTTCTTTGATCCACTACAATTACAAGTTCTCCTACTTGTGAATCTTGATCTTCTTGAATGTTCTTTATGCAGCAACTGAAATGATCACCAAGCTCTTGACATCAATCTTGATCTTGATAACCCTAAGTAAGGTTCTTCTTTTTATATGAGAAGTAAAATATAAAACCCTACACGTCAAACGGACTTGGGCTAAGTTGGAAATTCTGCAAAAATTTAAATCTGTACGATTCTCGATCGATCGAATCTAATTTTTATCGATTGAGCCTTGCAGAATTTGTCCAATAATTTTTGCAATCACTCGATTCCAACTTGACAACAAAACATACTTTAAGCAAGCCTAAACCTAGGCTTATGTTTTGATTATGTTTTGATTATGGTTAGTCCCTAAGATCATAGAACCTAGCAAGAATGATGAGTAACTCCAGCATTGGTATAAAGGTTTAAAGCCTTTACCAATTCACCAATAAGTACCATAGGATCTTGTGCTTGAGGCACAAGTACATTTTGCTTATTTGCTCGCTTTGCAACTTGCAACTTGAAACAGTTTGGGCAAGTATGCCTAGCTTTCCCACAAAAATGACAAACCCACAAAGGTCTATCATGCTTCTTGTCCTTGGGGAAGATAGGACTCTTAGGCTTAGACTTTTTAAGATCAATCCTAATCTTTCTAGGAGTAGGAACATCTTCTTTTGGTTTGACAACCTCTATCTTTGATGGTTTAGAAGAAGGAACAAAGCTTGTTGAATGAATTTCAGACACAAAGATGCTATCAACAAAACCTAAACCTAATTTTTCTAAGGGAGAATTCTGAATACTCAACATGTGATCAAGTTTAGAACTAACAGACTTATTTTTTTGTTCTCTGACAACAGACAATTCCAGTTCTAGGTTCTTAATCTTATCAAGCAACATAATATTTTTAGTCTTCACTTTATTAACCAAGTCATTAGCATCAAGAAAATTCAACAACAAGTTTTTCTTTTCATGTTTAAGAGTGGCTATCTTCTTTAGCCCTAAATCCACACCCATTGCATCCTTTGTAGCAACCTTGCATAGCTTGTTATAAGCTTCTTGCAAGTTAGCACACTTAGAGACTTCCCCATCAGAAGGGTTCTCTTCAACCAAATCACTTTCACTAACTACAGCAGTAGCTGTGAAAGCAAGGAAGTTTCCATCTTCATCACTTTCAAACTCATTATCAGAAACTTCACCATCACTAAGGGTTACAGCCATAGTTTTATCCTTTGATCTTAAGAATGTTGGAAATTTGGATTTTACATGACCATACCCTTGACAACCAAAACATTGTTAACCTAGAGAATTACTAGAAGATTGACCTACTTTTTCTTTTGATTTTTCAACATTATTGATTTTAGTTGGTTCTCTTAAAGTTCTTAGGTTCAGCATTGTTTCTACCTCTCACCCTTCTATTGTTATCCCTAAGAAAGTTTCTAAAGTTCCTAAAGTTCTTAGCAAGATATGCAATCTTTGTAGAATAGAGTCCATCATCAAATCCATTATCATCAACATCATCAACTAACTTAAGAGCTATTGATTTGGATTTGTTTGTTTTGGGTAGGTCTAACTTAGAGGACTGAAGAGATCTTACAAGCTCATCAACAAAGATGGAGCTCACATCCTTGATTTTAGTGATGGCGATTACTTTGGGTCTAAAGTCCTTAGTTAAGGATCTAAGAATATTCCTAACAATCTTCGGCTGATCATAAATTACACCCAAATTAAATACAGAATTAACAATGTCATTAAACTTAGCATAGAATTCATCAAAACGTTCATCTTCAAACATCTTAATGCTTTCAAATCTAGTTGTTAACTGCTACAACTTATTTATTTTAATTGTCTTTGTGCCTTCAAGCACAGTTTGGAGAATTTTCCAAGTAGTATGAGCAATCTCAACATTTGAAATTCTCCTAAACTCCTCCATAGAAATAACATTAAAAATAACATTCATGGCTTTGCTATTAAAAGCGGCTGTTTCTTTTTGGGACGTTGACCATTCACTAACAACAGTAGTTGGTTTCTCCCATCCATATTCAATAGAGTTCCATACTCTTCATTTATAGATTTCAGGAAGGCTTTCATCCTAACCTTCCAATAGGCATAATTGTTACCATCAAAGTATGGAGGGATCACAAGAGAGTGACCGTATTCCATGACAACAGGGGTCAAGGATCAACTCTCAAATCAAGAGATCTAACACAAGAGCTAACCTGTTGTGTGGGTTCTTTTTTGGATAGTACCCAGGCCTAAGTAAAAACAAGGATCTTGGGATCTTTACTTGTTGTTTAGTGGACTGAGCTTGGTTCATTGCAGCTAAATGGGGCTGTTTATGAACCAAGTTGTGCGCAAGTCACATAAAGCTTCTCAAGGCAAAAATGTAATTCCTCCAAAGCAATAAAATATCATTATAAGTGTTTTAGTGTCATAAAATGACCCTTTCCTCTTACGAAATAACTAAAATAATTATTCATAATATTCACAATGAGAAAGAGATTGAAATAGAATATTTAAGGCTTATCCTTTATTGTGTGAACATTTAAAAGAGTTCCTTCACTTGGTTCCCTGAGCGTGATGTCGTGGTACCCCAAACGGGATGTTGTGGTTCCCAAGGGTACTAGGCCTATAAGAACCTAGAATGCTGATTCTGTAAGCTATACGATTTTTCTCCATGCTTATTATGCAATGGAGTTTTGTCCTTTCCCTTACCTCTATAAGTCCTACACAAGAACACACTATTCAATACACATATCTTCAAATAATTATTAGTTTCTTAGGTTAGGATATACAGTTTAGTACATATACATATATGTAAATGATTTTTATGAGAATGAATCAACCATGAGGATCCTAGCCCCAATTCTCATAGACTTAGTGCTTTTGCACAAGACTTATGGGATTTGGAACTCAAGTCCAATTAGCTTTATTTGGGCATTGCCTTCCAAGATAGTTAGGTGAGGAGGATTTTGTGGGAGAGAGTGATATCTGATGTGCGCATGTTTTGGCATATGTTTCTTTGGAGTCTAAGTGATATTTTGAATAATCTCAAGGATATAGGAAAAATTTCTCCACCTTAGCTCTCTTATTTTGTTCATTTTCTCTACCCTCTCCCTTGCTAGGCTCTTAAATCTCTAAGAATTATATTTTTGAACCTCTAAACTCTCCCCTCTTTCCTCCATCTGCATTCCCCCCTTTCTACTATGTCTTAGTGTTCCTTTTATAGTGGACATGGTCTGGTAGACCAGGTAAGGACATCCCTAGTTTGCTGGGTAAAACCATGTCATCTGGAACCTGAAAAAGTGCATTGGGCAAAGATTTAGCTTAATTAGGAAATTATAACTCAAAAGGGGGCATTTGGCTTTAGTTACAAATGAAAGATTTCTTCTTGAAAAGTCAAAGGAGTGGGTGGGCTGCTTAATGCAATAGATGGCATCTTTAGTTGAAAGTGATAATTGAGAGGAAATTGTGGGGAGGAGTCATGCACATGGGGGAACTGAGTTTTTCATTGGTTCATGCATTTCAAGCAAATATATGAACTAAGGAAAGCCTTCGGGATCCTCCTTTCACCAAAAATTACTCCCCTACCGACCAAACCACTTTTTCCTTACTATCCACTTGGGATCCCACGGGCTTGGACCATGGGTTATAAAGATAATACCTAGTTTGTTCAATTTTTAATGGCTTTTTTTGCTAGAAATCTAAACATACACCTTGGCTTTCCCATATATCAGCCAAGGTCCTCTTCTTAAGGCTGCAAAAGGACAAGTCAAGGTCCTACGGCCTTGATGTTCTTCTTGTTGCATATCCTCTGGTCTGACCAAGATCCTTGCTACATGTTTTCTCGCCTGACCAAGTCTAGGTCCTCTTCTCTTTTTTTCTTTTTCTTTTTTTATTTCTTTCTTTTTCCGTTTTTTTGGGACTTTGGGCCTTCATGGTCCTTCTTAACTTTATGAATTGGGCCTTCTGTTGTTAAGGCCCATGGTCTTTCCTTACTTTTTATGGAATGAGCTTTCTTTTGAAATTTTGGTCCTTAAGACCTGATTTGATACCACTTGTTAGTTTTTAGACTCCTTAACAAAATATGTTTAAACTAATATTAAGTCAAGTTGATTAACAAATTTGTTAAATAAATCTAGGTTAAACAAATATGAGTAAAACAAATATAATGCGGAAAGTAAAGAATACACAGATCTGATGACCTAGGAAAAGTAAATTGATAAAAAACCTAAGAAGGATTTAACTTAGCTATCCTTAAGGTAAAAACAGATCCACTATGAAAGAATTGAAGTTTGTACAATAAGATTTAGACCACTAACATCCTATTGCTACCTCGTGTAGAAAACTTACTACCACAACCACGTGACAGCTCTGAGTCCACGGACTATTTCTTTCCTTGATCTATAGCAATCACAAGTTCTCTTACTTGTGACTTTGAGACTCCACTCAAAGGTTTTAGATCTTCTTGAAAGTTCTTTATGCAACAATTGAAAAGCATTAAGTTCTTGATATGAATTTTGATCTTGATAACTCTATGTGTATGTTTGAAGGTAAACACCTCTTAGATCTTACAAAAGATTCAACACATATAACTCAACAAAGATTTTTAAAATGTAGCTAGGGTTTTTCCTTTTATACTTGGAGTGAAACACTTAACCCTACACGTCATCTGGGCTTGGGCTAGTTTAGAAATTCTACAGAAAATTCCTGATCTACGATTCTTGATCGATTGAATCTAATTTTCAATCAATTGAGTCTTGCAGAAATTGAATAATAATTTCTTGCAATTACTCGATTCTAAACTTACATTAAACCAAACTTTGAGCAAATCTAAACCTAGACTCAATGTTTTGATCATGGTTTGACAATATATACAAAGTGAAATTCTAATACATTAATTCCTAAAGTCTTAGAACCTAACACTAAGTATGCTAGACCGAAATTTCTTGTTGGGACTGTATGTTCTTATTATAAAATTGTGTTTTAATTATTTTGGCATTTTGGGGTATAGTCATGTATTTTGAATGTATACCTTTAGAGGTTGAGGATTTCTGTAGTTTATTTTCTTTTTAAATGTTTTCTAAAACCCTAATTTACAGTGTGGTGATTTGGCATGTTAATATATGTATATGGAAATATGGTTCGCTGAATATATTTGAATGATTTGTTGATGTTGTACAGCCTAATCTGGGATAAGTCGATAAGAGATCTCACAAATTATACTTAAAATTTTTTATGAATGATGACGACTCTACTCACTTTTAAAATAGAACTTGCCAGAAGCTTGCTCTTAAATCTGGTACTATCATTACAAATATTAGATATAGTATATCCAATATTTTTCTCAAAAAAAAAAGTTATATCCAATATAATAGTAAGCAGTTCTAAATGAACATAAATTATTATTATATCCAAGCCTATGGATTTTGTTTATTATGAGTAGTTTTTTAATTTTTTATAAACTCGATCCAACTAGTTAAGGCTCACTTACCTTATGTCAAACCCTCCTCTATATTTTAGTTTTCTAGGTATGATAAGCATATTGGATTCTCAGTGGGGTGGTATGTGAGAGAAACATAGGACTATATTAATAAATGTTGAATATTAACATTTTTGGGGGCAAATTACAAGTTACCCATTTATGGTTTGGCCAAAATTTATGTTGCTTACTTGTGATTTGAAATTTGATACTTTACCCACTTGAGGTTAGCTAATTAGTTAGAGTTCTATAACCCACTTCTGTTAAAAACATAGTTAAATATGTAATTTTGCTTCATTTTTATGTCTCTCTCCTCCAAAAATACAAAAAATAATAAAAAATACAAGATCAAAAAGCATTCAGCGGAACACTTGCATCATGGGATTTCAAACCACAGGTATATAACTTAATTTTGGTCAAACCTCAGGTGGGTAAAATGTCAAATTTCAAACCACAGGTAGAGAACTTAAATTTCGATCAAATCATGTGTGGGTAAGTTGTAATTTACCATTTTTTGGTGAGTCTTAAAATTATTGTAATTTGTGGATTTTCTTTTAAAAGAATGTGAATATGATATTAAAAGTGTAGTCACTATTGAATATGAAACAATTAAAAAGCTTTCCTTGTTATAAATACACATGTTCCTACTCAACATTATTTTTCACAAGTTAACCATTGACTTCCCAAAGTCTAAGTGTCCAAGGAAAAGCAAAAAGTATTAATAGAGTTGTTGGAGAGAAGATTGAAGCACTGAATAAACTGCACGCCAGCCACCTTGTGAAGGGTGTAACGTGTCCCAAAAGAATGATAGCTCAGGGTTCTTACACATAGTGTATTTTCTTGCTCCAGTCTTATCCACGCTCCCACATGAGTAGTCTTCGCTCACACCAACACAGCATGGCTTCAAAGGATGCTTGAACTTCAAATTTCCTGCATAGGGAAAGTAATGTAGTTACTTATTTTCTGTTGGAAAATTAATCTTCCTTATCTATTCAATTTTTCTGGATTGTCCTTTTTAAGATTTTCTTTACCTTTATTTGAGTTTTAGACCCTAATTGTCCTAGATTTCATCAAATATTAACCAAACAATTAATTAGCTAAATTAATTATGTAGTAGATCTAAATCAATTAAACATCAAACAAGCATAGATCACATGAATAACAAGAATGATGATCCAAGAAAACTTTTGAAACTGTAGTTTCAAAGTAAAAAAATTTAAGAATGATTTAACTTAAACAATCCTCAAGACAACAATTCACTAATAGAATCAACGTTTATACAATAGACTTAACCCTAAATCTATAGCTACCTTATGTAGTACTTATGGGCGTGACCATACATAGTTCTGAATCCACAAACTCTTTTACTATAAAACTTTTGCACAGAGACACTCTAGTTTATGACTCTGAGATCTCCACTCAAACATTTAGATCAGCAACACAAACTCTTCAGTTTGTGACTTTGAGATCTCTACTTAAAGATTTAGATCAGCAATTGTGGTTGACTGAATGTAACAACTTTGCTTTTATAACTGGACTTGTTGTTTGCAGAAAGTCTCCAATTGTAGCTCCAAAAGGGTATGGAAAATCTTCAAATCTGTGTACAGAACACTCATCTCTTGAATATGTAAAAACGTGCTCTAGGCTTTTCATTTAAATATACTTAAGTTTCATCAAAATCCTAGATCCAATGACTGAGAAAGAAAGTGAGATTTCAGATCTACACGAATCTTGATCGGTCGAGAGAAGTGAAACTTATCTACACTTCAATTTTTTTTTATTTCTTGAGTCTTCATCTGTGCGATACTTCATTTGTCTTGTTTCAATATATTTCTACACCAAACCACTAGACAAACTAAGTTCTAAAGGTTAAAATTTATTCATGGTTACCAACCTAAAGATATAGACTTTACAACCTTCATTTATTTTCTTTATTTTTTAGTTTATTTGCTTAAATACAAACATAATTTAATCAATTCTTAGTAAAAGAAAACAATAAAAAGTCAAATATGTTGATGCCAAACAAAATTCTCTTTCTTTTTGGTTGGAGAGAGAGTGAATGAGAGATAAAGTACAACCTGTTCAACTTTTTTTGTGGTTGAAATGTTTCTTTTTCTTACTGGTGAGGGTGTAGATAAACGATAGCGAAAAGTTTTTTTTTTTTTTAAAATGCACCCTTTGATTTATCCATAAAACATGAAACCTTTTTAAAATGTAACACTTAATTATACTCCCTTTGTCTCAGTTTGTTTGTTATCTATTCTATTTTGGGATGTCTCAAAATATTGTCTTGTTTTTAAAAATAAAAATCATTAATTTACTAATATTTTTATTATACCCCTACCTTATTTTCAAAACTATTTGAAAGGAAAACTAACAAATAACTCTTTAAAAAAAAAAAAAAATTGATAAATTTATATAAGGGTAATTTTGTAAATTTATACATTTTTATAAGACAAATTAGACAATAAATGATGTTCTCTTAAAAAGTTAGACTTTTCAAACAGGATAAACAAATTGGGACGGAGGTAGTAGTATTTACTTTATGTGTAAATTGTTTAAACATCCTTTAAAATAAAAGGTGAGTTGCTCATGTGATATCACATGTTCATAGCTATTTGATTATATAAAATTTAAATAATAATGCTCATGTTGATATCTCTGTTAATTGTGCTTACGGTGGAAAACAAAAAAGGAAATTACCTGCACGGTCTTGACTCTTAAATGCAGATCTGAATGCGCTATTGAGATCCAAGATTGTAAACACAGATTTCCTACTCTCTTCATTCAACTTTTGCACTGTCTGTTGAAGTATTTGGTTGTGGAAATTTGAGATCAAGTTCCAAGTTTCACTACAATTTTGATACGAAAAAGAGGCAGCTGACTGAGGCAAACACCCCATGGGCTCAATTGCTGTGACTGCTATTTTTGGTACTCCCAAGCTGCGAATACGCTCTAGATTTATGGCTAGCTGGTTAATGATTGATGAAGTGAAGGCTCGCAGATCCTAATATGAATGTGAAACACTATTCAAAAGACTAGTAATGAGGCTTATTTCTTGCTAACTTTACTTTATTCTCCTTTCTTCTGAACGGATTGTAGGAGTTAAAGAAGGAAAACAAAAATATAAAATTGTCTCTTTCACTTATCTGCTCCATTTTATCATTCTCTGTGTGCTTTAAGAGTTGTGTTGAGAGTAAGCTTAAAGGCCCACCAACTTTAAATGAATATTTTTTTATTTGAGATAATATTTACTTTCTCATGTACATTAAAAATATCAGTTAAATGACCAAGGAAGACCGCCTAACCTATTTCTATTTTACAGACCCTAGAATTGAACCATATTCATAGCTTATTGGGACTGGTAAATTAGTTTAACCTACCAAAAGCCGACATGCATAATTAGCTTAACCACTCACCTTTAGGTCAACATGTTTTGCGACAAAAGCACCGTAGTCATTGCCCGCAAGTGATACAAGAGCAACGGAAGAGTTAAGGTTGCATTTTGAGTACACTTCTTGTTCAACCTGCTGTTGAAAAAAACTGATTTGGGTCGTCATGTTAGGTCCATTGACCAACGTGTCGAACACACCAGTCCCTCCATATGCAAAGTTCATCCCGAATTGCAGTTTTGATTTCTTCACCAATTTTCTCCTTTCGTATGCTATTGGACATCTTATCCCGGAAAATGAAGCTGTACATTATGCAATACAATTAGTGGAGGAAACCCCAAAAAAAAAAAAAAGGGACAATAGGGGCAATTCTTCATGTTTTATTTACGTAACTTAAAATCTTTTTTAATTAATATATACAACTACGATATAAATACTTGTAGTCCCATTTTAAATCAATTTTATTATAGTTCTAATTTCACATCTCCAAACAAAAGCGAAACAACTAAATGTTTTGCTAAGCCTTTTTTATATATTTTTTTTATTTTTTTATTTTATAAAAAATTTCGTTTTGCTTTGTTTCACTGTTGTTGTTGTTCTTGTTGTTGTTGTTATAATTATTATAAGCAAGAAAATGAGATTTAAACCTAAGGCCTTCCAATGAAAAAACCAAACTGCCTGTACATGATAAGGTTCTTGACAAAAGAATCACTAATATACATTGGTAAAGATGGTAAATACGCAAATACAGATTCATACTCCATAAAAAACATTCACTAAATTAAACTGAAAGATTCTTCTAATCTTGAGTTGAGTCTGCTATGGACAATTTTTATATATATTCACCTCATTTGAGTCCCACCATAACACAATATTGCAAAAGCAAGGGTAACTTTTGCCTTGGCTAAAGCTATTGTTTAATCTTTCACTTGATAGATAGGAGATTTTAAAGGAATGCACATCTTGACGAAATAAAATTAGTGTGATATAGTTATGCAATATATTCAAATTAATATTCTATGCATAATACTTTTAATTAATTTGAAATCATCAATCTGACTATTTCTTCAACATTCTTGTTCATGTTAATTGCCTTAGCTGGTATTCTCAGCCAAAGAAAGTATTTTACTATAAATCAATAATATGCTGCAAGTGAATTATTAAATTCCATAGCTGGGAAGATTTCCAGTGAAAAAGCATTTCAACGTCTTTGTACTTACCTTGATAAGGAAAAAGAGAACGCAGAATTCAAAATTCAGGATTAAAAATTGTGCTGGTATATGAGAGAGAGAGAGAGAGAGAGCACCTATGTAATCAGTGAGGACACGACCATCTGAGAACCGACCTTTAGGTTTACCAGGAAAAGTAATCCCATATGGTTCCTTCCATGGATATCTGCTATTTCCAGTATCAACGTACGAATCCCCGAAAACAAAAAGCTTTGTGGAGCCAAACTGATGTCTATTTGATCCTTTGGCTGCTTGAGTTTCTGCAACAAAAGGCAATATAAAACAGTGAACATTAGCAACAAAATAAAGGAATAGGAATTAGAGAAGATATATAAAATAAGCTCTTTAAACCTGTGAATATAATAGAAAATAATAGGAAGAGGAAGTTTGATTTCTTGTCCATTTGAAAGATATTGGAGAAGGCGGACGTTTTGGAGAAGGAAGATATTGTGTCTTTATAGCAACGATTTTTCTTACCATACATGGAAAGTCCATTAGCTAAGCTCGACAAATGACACTAAAATATGAGTCAATGATTATCTAGTTTTAAACTACAAATTTTAGTAAAAATCATATATTATGAATAAATAATTATTTAAAATTCAAAAGGATGTAACCCCAGGAAAAAACTTCTCATTATGGTCAATATCTTTTAACTTCTCATTAACATCTATATCTGCCAAGTTAATTAACTATTCACCCATTAGTTGCTCAATTCATGAGCATTGAAATGCTTTCGGTACTCAATTCAATAGCCAAGAGTTATTGTCAAATGTTTTGAATACATAAACGGTGGAAAGTAGAGATTTTTATAGTAAGGAGAAATAGTATTCTCTCCTCTCATATTCATAATAAACTTCACTATGTATTTAATTATACACACAATTGAGAAGAGAAAACATTAATTAGTATCGGAAGTGCTAAAATTACTCGTAGAAAGTTTAATATAATTAAATTTAAACATGGGATTAGACATGTATATCTACATACGATGTAACAATTTTGAGAGGTGTACAATTCTTTTATTAGTAGATTTTATACTCTAACAACCGTATTACTCCCTCTTCAAACTTTTGTGTTAAATTCTATTGAGATACATTACTATATTTTTATATACTTTACTCTGGGTAAAGAAATTACTATTAAGAATTTTTTATCCTACTATTACAAGTGATGTAGACTTGTTAGGACTTAGGATATTGAGAAGGTCGCTAGACTTATTATATCCTGGAGGAACACAATGTTGTTAGTATAATACACTGGAAATTCATGAAATTGATGATAAATTTTTTATTATGTTATGAGATGTTTTTGAAGCTCGGTAACATTTCAACTTGTTTTCTAATCTTATTGTAAATACAATTTTAGTGAAATATCATTGTCTAAATAATTTTTCTATAAATTATGGGTTTTGATTTAATTATTAATTTATGTTATTAGGAATAATAATAAATTAACATATTATTCACTCAAAACTAGGAAAATGCGCTTAATCAAGTCTTGTAGTGATGTAAGATAATTTTTTTTATTTTCTTTTTTAAATTCAATAATTGGAGCATAATAGATTTGAATCCTAACTATCTTCATAGGAAAAATTCAAATGTGTCAACAAATTAAACTACAAAACATTTGGCATAAAATATGAGTCAATGATTATCTAGTGTTAAACTACAAAACTAGTAAAAATGATGTAGTATTAAATAATTATCCAAAATTCAAAAGGATGTAATTAGGAAAAAAAAAAAACATATGTTAAAATTTGTCGCATTCCCATCCTAGTTTGCATCTTTGAATTTTTATCATTTTAAAAAACTGGTGAACACCGCATACCTCTAGTGCGATGGTCAATTCACAAGTATAAGTGCTTGTGGGGTGTGGAAGGTAAGGGCCGGGGTTCAAGTATCTAGGAGAGAACTTCACACATATATACACTTAGATTAGGCTAGAATAGAAATTCTATCTTGTAAAAAAAAACTAGTGATCCATTCCATACATAATTACGTACTAATTTTTCACTTTTAATTGGTAAGATTAAAGACCATAGGAAGCCAATTAAAACATTTTCATCTTGACAATAAAAAAATAAGTACATTTTCATCTTAATACATAAATTCAGGGATTTAGCTTACCTCTAATACCTTTTTAACTAGAATTTTCTTTTATTTTAATGAGAAACTACCACATCATTCACTAACTAAATAAAAGGTAGAGATTAAAATCCACTACTCACTACAACAAAATGTATTTTTAGTGATGAAAATTAGTGAGGAAATATTTTTGGTCGCTAAAAATACAACTTTAGTGACGAAATGTGAATTTCGTCACTAATAATGAAAAAAAATTATAACATTTAGCAACGAAAAATAAATTCCGTCGCTATTGTGATTTGGAAAATAGGTGCCAGCAGAGGGAAACTTTGGCCCAAGCTTAATTAATCTATAGCGTCAAAATATTTCGTCGCTAAAAGTTAAAAGTTTTAGTGACGAAATATTTCGTCACTGTAGGTATTGTTGTGGATAGTATTAGTGACAAAAATCATTTTGTCACTATAAGGAAGAATTAGCGATGGAAAATAGTCATCACTAAAAATAATAATAGTTTTGCACTTCTATGTTTTTAGCGATGAAATCACAATTCGTCACTAAAAGTATGCTATAGCAACAAAATATGATTTTTGTCTCTAAAAATCTGTACAAAATTTGGGTTCTTTAGTGATGAAATTTACCTTCGTCGCTAAAAACATAAAAGCCTACTACCTTTTGCGATGAAGAGGAAGCATTAGCAATGGACCAATTCGTCGCTAATGACCACTATAAATACCCATAAACTATTTTATTTTCTTCCTATTTTCTCATAAGCCTTCACCTTCGTTCCCAAATAACACCGACGCCAAAAGAACCCAACCCACCTTGATCCCAAAAGAAACCAAGCGACGGTACCGATAACGGTCGCCGATAAGAACCTAAACCGTAGTCGAAAACCATCCGCGATGGTTTCGGACCCAAACCCAATCGTTACGAACCATTCGCAACGCTCTAGCAACCGACACTAATAACCACTTGAGACAGTTCCAAACCCAAACCCAAACCCAATCTGAGCACAAACCCAGCGAACCATTCACAATGATTCGCAGCCAATACCTAAACCGCCGATACGAATCCACCTGAGCACGCTGATTCTAACACCGACTCTGGGCACACCAATTCAAGAGCACGTGGCCACCGATCTGAGCACAAAACAAACAAACGATTCGCAATCGATGCCTATACGAACCATTCGCAATGATTCCTGAAGTTGTCACCGCCGTAGACTTCGAAACACACCCATTCACGACGATAATTGAAGTCGTTAACGCCACCGACTTTGAAACTCACACCATTCGCGACATTTCTTGAAGTCATCACCGTCGTTGATGATTTGGACATCTCAACGATTCGGACTACCCATTCGGACCGAATCGGGTTAGATCCGAGCTTTGGCACCACTACGTTCACCCATTCGAACTCTTGCAACTCCTTCACTGACCGAATCAGGTAAGCCACCTGACTTCTCTGTACAATGCTTTTTATTTTATTTATTTTAATTTTTAAAAGAAAAAATAAAATAAATTCTAGGAACTATGAAAAAGAAAGTTGCTTCAAAAAAGCTTTGCAAATGATTAAAAGCAAATGGAAACAAGTTGCTAGGTCATTTGTTCAATTTTTTCAATCTTTTTGTTCCTTTGTTCTAAAGCTTGTGAGGTTGCTGGGTCTTATATATGAAACTAGTAATATGGGTAAGTTTTATTTATTTATTTTTAATGCTTTGGATTATTCCCTGTAATCTTTTACAAGTTAGTTCATTTTGTATGCGAAAGAGTTTTATATAAGAAGATGTTAAAATGCCATAATGCCAATGTTAAAATTTGACATGTTTTTTGAAACTACAAGGGTTTAAGGCTTTTGTAAATAAAGTCTACTTTTTTATTTGTTTAGAGTAAGTTGGGACTTTTTGGCTTAGTCCTAAACATTGTTGTGTCCATGCTTTTTATGCTATACTCATATTGATATTCATTTTGTACGTTGTAGTTGGAGTATTTGGTGGCTTTGGTAGCAAGGAGTGGGTGGCTATTAGAATAACCAAAACATTTGGTTATGTCTCATACATGGGTTCGAGCCATTTCAGTTCGGAAGAGGCAATGTGGTCTTGTTAGTTTACTTTATAGAAGCACTTCTCTACATAACTGTGTGATTGACCCAATCCCATATATTTATAATTTAAGAATAATGCATTGTTTAATTGATACAAAATTATGTTTTTTTTTATTTATTAGTTTGAGTGTTATTAGAAATTTAATGGTTTTTAGTTGAATGTGATGACAAGGTTAGTGATTGTTTGGGTTGTTGTGGGGGAATAGAAAGAGGCTTAGATCTGTGAAAGTCAAAGACTAAAGTTTATCCAACAAATCACACTTGTACGCTTAGCTTGATCATAGTAAATAAACACTGTTTAAATATCTATAAAACTCTATACTTGTAATGTTTGTGATTGGTTTTATGGTGGGTTGTTGTGTTGGAGCAAGTGGGTGGCTTGCATGGTGTTATTAGGTGGTTTAAATTCATATTGAGAGTATTTTTAATTTCATACAAATGTGAATGGACCTTGTTGATTAGATGTGATGAATAGTACTTTAATTGATTTCAATATTTGTAAAAACCCTATACTTCTAATGCTTGTGATTGGTTTTGTGGTGAGTTATTGTGTTGGAACTAGCGGGTGGCTTGCATGGTGTTATAAGGTGATTTAAATTTATATTGGAAGCGTCTTTAGTTTCTTGCAAATATGAATAGACCTTATTTGATTAGATATGATGAATAGTACTTTAATTGATTTCAATACTTGTAAAAACTCTATACGCTTCATTTTACAGGATCAGTTTGAGCTACAAGGAGATTCCAACTTGGTAACGAAAACATTAAATACAAAATGTGGAAGATTATTGAGTTCCAACTCCAACAAGTTGCATCATGTTTATAAAAAGCTCGTACAATCTCATAGTGCTGACTATGCAAGAAGCCACCTGCCAAAGAATGCCACACTTGAGCAGTGGACTGAACTCATTGATGGGAGATGGACCAATGAGAATTGGCTGGAAAATTATTTATGAGTATATTATTATTATCCAATGTTTACTATATTATGTTGTCAACTAATTAGATTAATACTTAGATGAAGTAAATATATACTATTTTATTCATGATCTAATAAATATCTTGAATGTTGTTTATTAGAAAAAATCAAGAAAGAACTCTGAAAATAGGAAGAATACTTCAGGCAAACATAGATGCGGGACAAAGACACTTGCTATTAGGGTTGATAAGGAGGTGCATGTTTTTTTTAATTTTCTTAAACCTTAGTAGAGTACATGTTGTGATTAATTAAGTATATCTATCTAACACTTGAATGTTAATATTCCAGACAAATAATAATGACAGTCAAATTCCTGAATTGGTGAAAATCTTCAAAGATGTTCCTTTCAATCAAAATACAAATATGTGGATACACCATGAGGATGAAGCGACATACGTATGTGTATCATTCCATCCTTATCATGTTTGTAAAGCTATAACATATATATTATTAATGTTGTGATTTTTTGTTTCTTTCTCTCTTTCAAATGATAGGAAAATATTCTCAAAGTGCAAGAGGATCATTGTTAAGATCCTAATGCAATTTCCCTTGCAAAAGAGGAGATCTCAAACTTGGTTTTTAAGAAGAAGTCCGGTATTGTAAAAGGGTTTGGCATGAGACCTTCCTCTTCTCTAGTAATCACCGCCTCATCTAATTCCTTGGTAGAGTATATCCAACAGCTAGAAAATGAGATAATTGAGCTCAAAGAGGCAAGAATAGGGACCAAAAGGAGTGAGTTATGGACCAAAAGGCACGAGCAAAGCAAGAAGAGGTCCAAAAGAATATTCTTAACTTTTTGGAAAGTAAGGGTTATGATGACGCTCTTACCTATGGGGGTGGTTCAACTTCAAGTTAAAACACTTTTTGGTTAGTACTTTATTTTAGCAATTGACTCACACTACATGGTGTGACTACTTTTTTTGATGCATTATTTGAAACAAATTGTATTATATTACACTTGAAAATCTATATTTGCTTTCTACAACTTATACATTAGGAGTTATGATTTTAATTCATTGGTGTGGCTACTCTTAATGCATTGTTAAAAATGTTTCTTATAACGTAGTTAATGTTTTTACTTTACAATTTTAATGTAGTATTGTTTTTATATTTGTGTAGATTTCTTATTGGTGGCTTTTAGGGGATTTACTTTTGGCATTACTTGAAGGCATATGAGGATATATTCCGTTAGTTCTAATTATATTATGTTACACATTTTGTATTGTTATAAAACATCTTGAGTTATTGTATGTGTAGTAAACAATTATTGTATGAAAGGAGTTTGAATTGGATACTTGTTTTATTTTTTACTTGTGGAATGTATAGATATTTTTTTATAAATGTGTTGTTGAAATAAATGTGTTATTCAAATGTGAGGTTTTAATATTGTAATGACAAGTTACAAGTTAATATCAAAGCCATGAAAAAAATAAAAACAAAAAATAATTTTTAGCGATGAATTTTTTCATCACAAATATAGCAGCAAAAAATTGTTTTAGTGACGAAATATTTCGTCGCTAAATGTAACAATATTTTGTAAGAAACGGTTTTAGTGACGAAAAGTTTTGCCGTTATATGTGTCTGGATTTTCTTAAAAATAGTTTTAGTGACGAACTTTGTCGTCACTATATGTACCCGAACATAGGGTGAGTTTGGTTCAGCTTTTTGAAACTGAACTTTTTGGTTCCTTCTTATCATCACCTAAAAGATTTTGGCTGCCTTTGCTTTGCTTCCACATTAGCTTACAATAGGCCTAAATTCTCCCCTAGGTCAATTCCTTGCATTTTTCTTGGCTACCCTTTTGGTGCCAAGGGTTACAAGTTGTTAAACTTGATCACAAAAAAAATTTCCTTTCAAGGGATGTTTCTTTTCATGAAACTATTTTCCCTTGCATTTCTTTAGCCTATTCACCACACACTTCCATTTCCCTTCCTCACATCTATCCTAATGTGGCTATTCCACATGATCCCATGTTTTCAGAACCTCTTACACCTTCTTTGAATGTTCCATCTTCTGATTCTGGTCTTAATCAAGTGTCTGATCCACTTTTAGAGTCTTCTATTCCTGTTTTATTAGATTCTGTCATATCAGAATCCCTCATACCAGCTCCTAGTTCTTCAAATCCTGTCTTACCAAGTTCTATAGCAGATGATTCTTACCCCTTCCTCAAGGGCCAACTATAGTTCCACCTGATTCTCTTCCTTCCCTAAGAAGGTCATCTAGGCCTACAAAGTCTTCTTCCTACTTGCATGACTAAAAATGCAGCAGGATCATGTCCACTGAGCTTTCCAAGTCCAATCCAATCAACAAGTTAAGTACTTCCTTAGTCACTACCTGATATCCTCTTTCAGATTATATTGACACTTCAAACCTTTCTCCTTCATATGCCAATTTTTGTTCTCTTATTACTTCTATTCCTGAACCAAGATTCTATCATGAGGCTGTTAAGGATCCTAAATGACAAGAAGCCATGAATGCTGAAATTGATGCCTTGGTTTCTAATAATACCTGGACCCTAACTCCTTTGCCTTCCAATAAAAATGCAATTGGATGTAAATGGGTTTATAGGGTAAAATACAAGGCTAATGGTTCTGTGGAGAGATATAAAGCAAGGCTAGTTGCTAAGGGGTTTACTCAGCAAGAAGAATTGGATTTTACTAATACCTTCTCCCTAGTTGTAAAGTTGACCATTGTCAAGACACTTCTTGCCATATTTGCTGTGAAAGGTTGGCATTTGGTCCAATTAGATGTCAATAATGCATTTTTGAATGGTAATCTTCATGAGGAGGTGTACATGCAACTCCCTTAAGGCTTTCACAACAAAGGGGGGAATGTTGTTTGCAAATTAAACAAGTCTTTATATGGGCTTAAACAAGGTTCAAGGCAATGGAATGCAAAGTTCTATTCTGTCATTAAGCATCATTGTTTTAAATAGTCCAAAATTGATTGCTCTTTATTTACAAAGAAGTTCAATGATTCCTTCATAGCTTTGGTGGTTTATGTTGATGATATTCTCATAGCTAGCAACAATGTTTAAGCAATTGAGGAGTTTAAGACGTCTTTAGATTAGCACTTCAAACTTAAAGATATTAGAGGTTCAAGTACTTTCTTGGACATGAGATAGCTAGATTAGACAGGGGTATTACTTTCTGTCAACAAAAGTATACTTTAGAGATCTTAAAGGATGCAAGAATGTCAGCTTGTAAGCCTAGCAAGGTGCCAATGGAGTAAAATTTGAAGTTAAGCAAGTATTAAGGAAAATTGCTAGCTGATCCTAGAGTGTATAGAAGTTTGGTGGGCAGATTGATGCACCTAACTATCACTAGGCTAGACATTGCATATCCTGTTCACAAATTAAGTCAATTCATGTCAAAACCCAGGAAACCTCACCTAGATGCTACATATAAAGTGCTACAATACATCAAGAGTTAACCTAGTCAAGGCATTTTTCTGTCAGCTACATTAAATTTCCATTTGAAGGCTTACATAAATGCTAATTAGGTCTCTTGCATTGACACCAAGAGATCAACCACAAGGTATTACATATTTTTGGGTGATTCTCTCATATCATGGAATTCCAAGATATAGTCTGTTAGGCTCTAAAAGTTTAGAATAATTGGCAAATCATGAACACACAAGAACATACAAGCTGTAGAAAGAAGATTTCAGAATCTGCCTAGTTCTACCGATCAAGAAACAGGCTAGACCAATTAAGAATCATATCTGCATAATTTTAAGTTGGACCAAACTGCAGTTCAAGCCCTTTAAGGATTAGGATTTCAGATCAACTTCTCCCACTATATGAAGGAAACCCTAAGCATGGTTTTATATGGCTTTTTAGAGAAAGAAGAGTGTGTCTCTTTTGTATTTAGGGCTTTGTTCCTAAAAAGATCTCTTATATCTTCTACCGGTGTTATTACTTGAAGAATCTCAAGATCCGGTGTTGTATAAGTTGCTGTCTTCTCTAATCATCAAAGGTACGATGATCTAAAACTTCAAGGGTGGTCTTGGAGTCACAAACAGGAGAGTTTGTGTTGCTAAACCTTTGAGTGGGATCTCAAAGTCATAAACGCAGGTGTTTGTGTTTTGCAAAGGCTAAAGAAAGAAGTAATTTGTGGACTCGGAGCTATCATAGGGTCGTGGTAGTAAGTTTTTTACTTGAGATAACAATAGAATGTTAGTGGTCTAAGTCGCTATTGTGTAAACTTCAATTCTTTCATAGTGGTTTTGCTGTTTTACCTTGAGGATAGCTAGGTTAAATCCTCCCCAGGTTTTTTACCAGTTTGGTTTTCCTAGGTCATCATATCATTGTGTTTTTTATATTTCCACTGCTTTGTATGATATGATTTTTTTGTTTTAACCTAGATCTGAATAATAAACCTAAGTATTCACTTGGTTAATTAATTAGGTTAAACAATCTAGTTTTGCAGAGGTCTAAAAACGCATAAGTGATATCAGTGCGAGTTAGCTCTAGTATTTAGATCTTTTGATCTAAGAGTTGATCTTTGATCCCTGTTGTTATGGATAATTTTAAGTGTCTTACTGTTTTTGATTGTGATGATTTGACTAAAAAGGACATTGTTGTTTTTGTTGATTTTATTGATGCCTGTGAAACTCTCCGTAAAGAATTATTGAAATCTTTGAAAATTGCTAAGAAATTCAAGGAAGAGTTAAAATTGGCTAATCTTGAAAAAGAGGAATTGGTTGTTAGATTAGATTAATCTAATAAAAAGAATGAATTTTTGAGAAATCAAATTTCCTCTCGAGATGAGGAGATGAAAAGCTTGGAACAAGAATTAGTTGAATCTAAGGCTAAAATTGAAAATTTGACTATTACCAAGCCTACTGTTAATAACAGAAATGTTTCTGTTTCTCTTAAGCCTAAAGCTGAAAAAGTTTATATCCCTCCTTTAAAGAGGATTAATAAAGAAAAGGCTTATTTTACTAGGTTAAACAAAGGTAAAAGTTCTAATGTAGACGCTGAAATTTCTAAACCTGTGTCTAAACCTGTTGTTAGAGAGCATAAGAAATCTTTTTTTGTGCCTACCTGTCACCTTTTTGGTGTTGTTGGTCATATTAGACCAAATTGTTCTTCGTTGAGGTAAAAACCAAAATATAAGACTAGATTTGTTGTTAGGAATACTAATGTTCCTAAATTTGTTCATGTTTGTCACTTTTGTGGTGTCTCAGTTCACATTCGTCCTAATTGTCATAAATTGAAATTTAAAAATTCTGTATTTCAATTTAGGATATGTGATGATATTTCTCTTGCCATAAGTCCAAACAAATTGTTTCATATTCTTTTGAAAAATTTAAGTTTGTTGGCTTATGAAAGGAATTTGCAAAATTTCAATCTCTCTTAGATTATTGGTGTAATCCCTTAAATACACTCTGCTTCTCATGGATTTTCACCTACAAAGCTGAAGACTCGTGCTATATGGGTGAGAAAAGATTTGCTAAGGTGGGTGTTGTTTACTTGTCCTTAATTTAATTCTTTCAATTAATTGTGAGCATGTTTTCTTTTAGTTTTTGGTTTTTTATTTTCTTAAGTTGTTTTGTTTAAAAAAAAAATCCAAAAAAATTGAAAAATTTCAAAAAGACAAAAATATTTTATTTTGTGTCTTGTTTTATTTGTTTTGAGGATTACATGAGTTATAGTATCTCTCTTGATTTAGAACATGCTTGACATTGTGGAGAAACTTGAATAGTATGTGTTATATAAGTGCTAGTCTATTTCTGATTTTGTGTATGTACTATTATGTACATGTACTCATGGGTTAATTAAGAAATTGATATTTCTTGTTTGTGTACCCTCTATAGCTTAGTTAAGCATTGTCATACATTGCATTTGCGCTGTTCATTTAGCATAATGTGTGTTTTTTGTATTTGGTCATAAATTTTTTTAAACCAAAAAGATTTTTGTGTTTTGTATTACATATCATGAATTTGTAATCAAGGTTGGCTTATTATCTTTACATAACATGTTTATGTACTTTGTTTAGCTTGGATGGGCTTATTTTGTTGCACTTTACTACTTTTGAGCTTTGTAGTGCATGTTGTGTGGTAGATGTTTATAGTTTTGATCATTTCATCTTAATCTTGAAGTCACATGCTTTTGACTGTTGGACTTGAACTTAATGAGAAATGCATAAATAACCATCTCACCACTGTTTACTAGCCAATCATGAACACCTTAGTGCATATCATATGATTTTGTGCTCAAGAAAGTGTAGCACATGCACAAAAAGAATAAAAGGTGTAACCTCAGTTTAATGATAAAATTGGTGTGTACATTATTGGCCTATAATCAATTCACAATGGAATAAAATTGGTGTGTACATTATCTTGACTATTCTAATAATTTCCAAAGCAAATAAAATTGGTGTGTACATTATAAGGCAAAATAAGAAACTTACATGATTGCAAGCTTGTTTTCTAGGAGATGTGGGAGTTATATGATATAACTTTTTAAATGATAGTCTCTTTCAACTTTATGTGATGAAATTTGTAGAAATTGTGATTGATTATTATCTACATATCACCTCACATATATCTCAAGCTTTTGCTAGTTGCACACACTTCACAAGTTATTCTTTGCTAAGCTTTGTACATAGAATTGTGTGTGAATCTAGTTTGGCCATCCAAGATTATGTTTTCCATAGTGTTTGATGAAAAATATGTTTTTGATGATTAAAAACTTTGTTTTGAAGTTCTGGGTTGAAAACTCATGTTTTTGAAAAACTTTTAATCTCATACTTATGCATTTCATTTGTGAAACACTATGCTTTGAGGAGTTTCTGCATTAAACTGCTATGTTTTTCAAAAATTTGATTTTTCTAGATTTTTGATTGATCAAATCTATCTTTCGACCGATCAAAAAAGCGTTAAAATTTTTGTTTAGGTTCTGCCTGACTCAATTGGTATTCGATCAATGCTCAATTGATCGAAACTAAAAAATTTTAAGTTTTTAAGTTTTTGACAAAAAAAATTTTCATGCATCATTTATGTTTAGGATTCACATGCATTGCATTGTTTTCAGTATCCATCTTGCAGTTTCGCAATCATATCTCTTATTGTTTTCACACATAACATGCATACACTTTGCTAAATTGGGTACTTAACTTGATCTAAAAATTGATTGATTAAGTCTTGGGTGTTTTGTACTTAAAGTATATGCTATATTTTTAAGTGTGAACTGCAGAAAATATTTTTCTTAAGAGATATGATGGATAATCAATCTGCAAATATTTTCTCTACTCATGCAAGGTCACATAGTGTCAAGTTTGCAATTATTGAAAGAGAGAATATTTTTCTTCAAGTGAATCCTCAATTTTTTTAGGTTTGTGTGTTTTTATTTATCCCCACCTCCTATATTTTTCCCCAAAATTTTTTTTCCCAAACCTTGTTTTATTTTTACTATTTTTATAGAGGGAGAAGCTTGTTTTTAAACTTTGTTATTCATAAGGGGAGTTGTCTCTATTTTCTATAGAGTTGAATTGTTATATGTTCCCTTATTCTCTATTTTCTCTTATCCTTTGTTGCGTATGATTTGTGTTTACTCTTTGATTGAGTTGTCTTTGTCAATACGTGACAAAAAGGGGGAGAAATAGATAAAATTTTGAAAAAGTTTGTTTTGTTTAGGGGAAGTTGAAATTGTTTTAGAAAGGGGTAGAAAATAAATTTTTGACGTATCTAACTTAGGGGGAGAGTGAGTTTGCATATTTGTTGTTTTATTGTTTATATGTCTTTTTTTCCACACATGCGGTGATCTATTTTTGATTGTTTTCAGAAAAGACAGGTACATTCTAATCAAGATCTTCTACCTTCTTATTGCAACTTCTAGGCTAGGAGTCATAGATTGCGATTTGTGATGTAATTGGGCATTTTATTGTATTGGGTTGTTGTATTTGAGCATTTCATTTTGTATGAAATTTTTGTCACGAATTGCCAAAGGGGGAGATTGTTAGGTTCTAAAAGTTTAGAACAATTAGCAAATCGTGAACACACAAAAATATACAAGCTGTAGATTGAAGATTTCAGAATCTGCCTGGATCGATCGATCAAGAAACAAGCTCGACCGATCGAGAATCGTATCTACAGAATTTTAAGTTGGCCCAAACAGCAGTTCAAGCCCATTAAGGATTAGGGTTTCAAATCTACTTCTCCCACTATATAAAGGAAATCCTAAGCACATTTTTATATGGATTTTTAGAGAGAGAAGAATGTGCCTCTTTTGTATCTAGGGTTTTGTTCCTAAAAAGCTCTCTCATATCTTCTACCGATATTATTACTTGAAGAATCTCAAGATCCAATGGTGTAGAAGTTGCTGTCTTCTCTAGATCAAAGGTGCTGATGATCCAAACCTTTAAGGGTGGTCTTGGAGTCACAAACAGGAGAGTTTGTGTTGCTAAACCTTTGAGTGGGATTTCAAAGTCACAAACGTGGGTGTTTGTGTTTTGCAAAGACTAAAGAAAGAAGTAGTCCATGGACTCGAAGCTATCATGGGATCATGGTAGTAAGTTTTCTACTCGAGGTAGCAATAAGATGTTAGTGGTCTAAGTCGCTATTGTGTAAACTTCAATTCTTTCATAGTGGTTTTGCTATTTTACTTTGAGGATAGCTAGGTTAAATCCTCCCCATATTTTTTACCAATTTGATTTTCCTAGGTCATCGTATCATTGTGTTCTTTATATTTCCGCTACTTTGCATGATATGATCATTTTGTTTTAACCTAGATCAGAATAATGAACCTAAGTATTCACTTGATTAATTAATTAGGTTAAACAATCTAATTTTACAGGGGTCTAAAAACGTACATAGTCCATAGTGTCTAGGTCTTCTGCTGAAGCAGAGTATAGGGCCATGGTTGTTACTGTTTATGAAATGACTTGGTTATTAGCATTATTAAAGGATATAGAGATTTATCGTTATCAACTTGCTCTATTGTTTTGTGACAATCAAGTTGCTACTTACATTGGAGAAAATCTAGTGTTTCACGAAAGGACCAAGCATATAGAAGGGGACTACCATGTAGTAAGAGATAAGGTGCAAGATAATGTTGTTAGGTTGCTCTTTACTCCTAAAAATTCACAGATGGCTGATTTACTTACAAAAGCTCCTAATAGTCAGCAATTAAGATACTTATTAAGCAAGATGAGTGTGGTTAACATACATAGTTCAACTTCTCATCTTGAGGGGGAATTTCAAAGTTTGGATAAATGCAAAGATAAGAACCAGAAGAAGAAGACAGATGCAAGCTTGAAGTGAAGAATGTTTGAAGGAATTAGCTCAAGCAAAGAGGCAGAGCAATGGAACAGAGTATTAGAAGAATGAACATGAAGCTTGCTAAACGACTAAGATACCTAAGTTCTAGTATACGACTTGTAATTTAGCCTTAAGTTAATTAGAAGATATGTACATGACACGTGTAATATTGGGATTGGTTGGATTGGTTGTATAGTGAGGATCCGTATAATGTGGAGTTAGTTAGAGTTAGTTATTTTTGCTTCCTTGTGTGAGTTTTGGTATATATTCATATTGTACATTTAGTTTTAAATCAATCAATGCAATTATAGAAATTCAATCTTCAATCTTTTTTCTCTAGCTTATCTTCTCTCTTCCTTAGCTTTCTATTTTTCTTATAATGTTTATGGGAATCCTTAACATGATACTATGTAGAACAAGATTTCCTTAAAGCCTTGCCTTCTACATTTCCTTAAATCCTTGCCCACAAAAATGATAATAAGCGTTAATTTCCACTATTAATTTTCTTCTCCATAGTAATTATGATGAAAGTTTTTTTTTTTTTTTTTTCTGCTTCTCTTATCATCATTCTATGCCAAAAAATGTGGATTGTCATTTCAGTCATTTTCCTTACTAGTGTTCTCATCACCCTATTTGTATTGTTGCAATTTCCAGTTCTTATTGAGATGTTTGTTTTAACTTAAGCATCAAATCTTCGACAAGAAATTGAATCGTTAATTGTAAGTTATTCATTGATAATAAGGTGTGTGTGTAATCTGTTCCTTTAAGAATTTTCATATTCCATCCAGAATATTATTATCTTAAAGTTTGAAAAGATAAATGATGAACTTTCATAAAGTGATGCATACTTCATTTTAGAGCTTTTAATATTAAATCAAATAAATCTTGCATCCATTATTAGGGGTGTGCGCGGTTCGGTAGGGGTGGTTTTTTTCCAAATATATTACCGAACCAAAAGAGGTCGGTTTTTCATAATTGGAATTGATGCACACCACCTAAGGTCGATTTTCCGACCAAAAGCGGTGCGGTTTTTGAGATGCGGTTTAGTCGGTTTGGTCAATTTGAAATATTAAAAAAAAATTGTTTTTTTTTTAATAATAAAAAAATTAGGTTTTCAAGCCCAATATCAACATATCAACCTGTTCAAGAAACCTATGCCAAATAATTCATGAAACCTGTGACAACCTAGTCACACATTAAACGGAAGCAAAAACCTATGCTAATTGCCAAACATGTGCCAACCTAGTCACACAAAAGCATATTCTAAAACCTGTGCAAAAATTTTGTTCACATAATGATCTAAATTTTTTCACTTCATTCACCATGCAAAAATATTTTGAAATTGCCTCAATAAGAGTTCAACTCCTAAAATACTATCATGTAGCATATAATATCATTAGTGTTACTGTGTGTGTCAGTGTCAATAATAATAAGCGTTAATGTTTCCACTTAATAACGTATTACAGAACCATTTGTCACTGTCCACAAATGCCAAAAGAAAGATATACAAATTAAATTAGCATTTAGGAAAAATAATGCTAATTGTTTGTATCCCCAATAATAATCCCACTACTAATAACGTGTACATATATAATTATAACATATAGAAAAAGAATGCTAATTCTTGTAAGTCCTTTGTCCAGTAAGTTTGTGCACTATGCATCATTGATCATTCTAGAACTCCTACAAAATACTAAACAAAACAAAATAAACACGAATTAGTAACAATAAAATGTTTATGAACAATAGAATATTTATAATTAACACAAACAAATGATAATAGCAAGTATATTTACATAATACTAAGTTACTAACTACTAACTAACTCTAAGCAGAGAGTAGCACAACATTGATCATCATCCAACACAACAGTGCTTGGATCCTCTTCCATAGGTATTGGGCAAACTAATGCAATTTCTACAATTCCATTCAAAATAAAATGATTCGTAAGCATTGAGAAAATAAATGAACAATTGATATATACAATAAACAAAATGAACATATATTTACCAGTGTCAATCTCAAAACCATCCATATCCTCCACATTATCCATGCACTCCCGAAGCTTTATTGGTCTTTTTTTCTTTGCATCCTTCAACCAATTTTGGGTACAAATAAGGGCTTCAATTGTATTAGGAGATAGTGAACTACAGAACGAATCCAAAACATGCCCCCTCGTACTAAAGCAGACTCAGATTCAATTGTAGAGGCAGGAATAGCCAATACATCACGGGCAATTTGGGAAAGAACTCAATATCTAGAAGAATTCATTTTCCACCACATCAAAATGTCAAAATCTTCCACATCAGGTTCCTCAGAAGATTTCAACAAATACCTATCCAACTTAAATTTACTTTTCACACTGTCTTCGTCTGCCAAGTGTTGCTTAAACCTATTATTATAACTTTTAATACGATCAAACAATAAAGCATTGCCAACACTTGGCCTGGAGTCCCTAGACAATGAAGCACCACTACCACTAGAACTTGAAGCTCCATTTTAACCCACTCTCTCCACATACAACCTCTTCAATGCATCTCGAACCTTAGAGCTCATCTCATCCCCCTTGTCCTTTCCATACCACTCCCTAAACCAAAACTTTACATACTTCAATCTATACCTTAGGTCAAGAACAACAACAACAAAAAGCATCAAACTGATATTATCCATACTTCCCTAATACTCATCATATTTTTTTTTCATCTCTACCACCATACTATTCAAAAGTGGATCCCCATCAACACTACACAACTATTGTAATTGATCTTCAATACTAATTAGCTCATGGAAGTATGTATTAGAAGTGACAAACAAGGACCCAGAAAATCTAAGTGTCGCCTCATAAAATATGTCAAGAAATTTCACAAAGGTCTTGACATTTTTCCAATAAAGATAATTAGGAGGACCAATGGGCTTTTTCCCATTCCCATCCGATTCACAAAAATAAAGTTTGTAATGACCATCCTCCTCTTCCAACCTATCAAATGCTCTCACAAATTTCAAAGTACAATCTAACATGAGATAAGTGGAATTCCACCTTGTTGGCACATCAAGGGACAATAAACATTTGGCTTTGATTTTCTCATTTCCAACACATTCTTGAAACTTCTCTGTTAGGACATATGTAGTTCATCTGTGAACATATGTCACTATTTTATGTAATTGGCTTATCCTTAGATAAAACGCACTTTACTTGTAATTGGGTAGATTTAGGATGAGTTTAACACTTCAAGAAACAGTGGTTCAAGGTTAAGTGTTGAAGCCATCAAAGTCTGTCCAAGAAACAAGCAAGGAAGTGTAAGTTTTTAAATCTCGACACATACCTCGACAGATACATCTATCGAGCTTTAAAGGAGCTGTTTTGCCCGAGCCTCGACAGCTTCTCGACACCTCTCGACACCTCTATCTGTCGAGAATTAAAGAAAACAGATTTCCAGGTCTGTTTCAAGTCTAATCCGTGAGTGTGTCTTTGGGACTTCTTTTCTCCTAACCCTAGACATATAAAAGGATTATTTTAAGGGCCGTCAAGTAAGGAGATCACAAGATACAAGTTGCACATTCATTGAGAACTTGTTGTTCATGCAATTTGTGATCTGACAGACAAAGTTCATGCCCTAGTTCATCCTTGATGATTTGAAGAACTTTGCAGCCAACTCTCTCTCTCTCTAGTTGGTATTTGAAGTCGCGTACTGGGATCCGCGCATCTGGTTAGTCACGTAGTTGGGAGCCGTGCATTGAAATGAGAAACTGTCACTACAGAACAAGTCCAATTGGGTATTGGGGTAAGAGTTCAACTGTAGGTTGGTGAGGTACTTAGGATTCCTTACTTGTAACTGCTTGTTGTGATAATAGTGGAGTTTCGGGAGTGGTGACCTTAAATCACCCGGTGGGGTTTTTGCCGTAAGGGTTTTCCCCATTCGTGAACAAATCACCGTGTCATTTATTTTCCGCTGCATTACTTAGTTTGGTGATTTGTTTGTGATACCACGTGATATTGCATGTTAATTTGATTAATTAAGAACTGGGCTAATTAATTAATCTAAGTTATCACAAGGGGTCAACGCATTTATGGCCTGTCATTCTCAAACCTTGCAGGAGAGGCTGTCACATATTGCACTGCATTCCTAACTTTGGCAATTGATTCATGAATGGACTTCAACCCACTTTGCACTATCAAATTCAAGATATGCTCACAACAATGCATATGCATGAACTCACCACACAATATGCTACTATCTCTTTCTTTTGTTTTCTTCTTCATATAATCAATTGCCACATCATTAGAAATAGCATTGTCTGCAGCGATTGTAAACAACTGGTCTATACCCCACTTCAACAAACATGACTCAACCGCTCTACCTATGGTGTCCCTTTTTTGATTAGCTATAGGACAAAAGTTCAATATTTTCTTTTGGTAAGTCCAATCCCCATCAATGAAGTGTGTGGTGACTACCATGTAGTTCAAGTTTTGTATGGATGTCCAAGTATCCATTGTCACACAAACTCGTTGCCTAACAAAAGCCCCTCTCAAAATATCCACCTCACTAGAATAAATTTTCATACAAGCCCTTGCAATGGTAGTACAATGGGGAATAGGAAACCTTGGCTCAACTATTTCCATAAATTCTTGATAGCCTTGATGCTCCACAAATTTAAAAGGCAATTCATCAATGATGATCATCCTTGCCAACGCCAAACTTATCATCTCTTCACTATAGTTTGCAACCACTAACACATTTGAACCACTTTCCCCTTCTTTCTTGGCTTGGAAAGACAAAGTTTTTTGTTTATCATCACGGGGAAAAAGCCTTTTCTTACACGCCTTCATGTGTTGCAACATGCCTGAAGTACCATTTTTCTTACCATGACATTTATATTGATTTTTACTATACTTGCATTGAGACCTAGGATTTTTGGGATCAGAATCTGCCAACTTAATAAAGTGTTGCCATACTATAGACGGGTTCTTACCACATTGTTTAGGTGATAGTGGGGGAAGTGATGCACCAAGTCCAATTGGTGCTGCAGGTTCAGGTGGATTAGGATTAGCACTACCAGGACTAGGAGGAGGTGGGTTAAGGTCCTTAGGTGCATCAAATCCAGGTGAAGCATCAACATCCATCTAATAAAACAATTTCAAACCAACCAAAAAACAAAGTTTCCACAACAATATCAAATTATAATTTTTCCAGCAAATACAATATCAATAATAACAGACTAACAATCATTAATCATTACTCAACAATTCATGTCACTAATATTAACAATAATTCAGAACTAGAGAATTAGCTTTTATTTTATATTTACATTGAATAAATATGAAATAAAAGTACTAAAAATTTAAAATTATAATATTGAATATAGTGAGTGTTTAGTGATTACCACTTGGTGAAGGATTGAAAGCGTGAACTCTCTCAATCTCGTCTCCCTCAAAAATTAAAATGTTGAAAAAAAAAATGTTAGTGCTTACTATTTAGTAGACTATGACAAACAAGTGCTAAAAAATTGATAAAATTAAAAACTAAACTGACAACTGACAAGCACTAACTATAAGCAACTAAAACAAGAGAGCATTATAAAACTACATGGTACAAATTAACTAAACCGACTAAATAAATAAATTAACTTAAAACTAACTAAATAAATTAAATGCACGGTATAATAAAATAACTAACTAAACTAACTAAATAAATGCGCAGTATAATAAAATAAGTAACTAAACTAACTAAATAAATGCGCAGTATAATAAATGCACTAACTAAACTAACTAAATAAATGCACAATATAAATTAACTAAACTGAGAACTGACCAGTGACCAGCATTACAAATTTATAAGTTACAACTATAATATAAGCAAGACTAGAGTGAAGAGAGCTAGAGGTGAGGGGCTAATAATTGATAAGTGATAACTATGGAAAGGGGCTGACAATGATGCGTGGAGCATGTCCACTGTCTAGCCAAGACTCAAGAGGAAATGGGCTGATGGCTTACCGTGTTTTTCCGTGGGCCCATTGTGAGCTACTGCTGCTACGAGGCATGACTAAGGCCGGCGAGATGGCGAGAGCTAGAGGCGATAGTGGCAAGAGAGAGAGAGAGACTTAAGGGACAGGAGAGAGTTAAGAGTGAATATATACTGACTCTAACTCACTAGGACCCTACATAAAACGGTGCGTTTTGTGTTTTTTTTTTTTTTTTTTTTTTTAATAATAACCCAATACGAGTATACGATGACATTTAGTAAAAAAAATTTAAAATGAACACACCTAAACGACGCCGTATATTTAGATGTGAAGTTGTGAACTGAAAGTCTGAAATTATTTCTCTTCTTTGCCTATGTATTGGTTCAGTTCGGCGCTGATTCAGTGTGTGCTTTGCATCTCCGATGTCCTCACCGCACTGGCGTCGGAGCTCTGTTTGCTTTCTGATCGCCGGCATCGTCTCCATCGGTCGGTGCCAATGGTGGTGCGGAATGATCGGTGCTAGTCAGTTTTGTCAACTCCGGTGATGGTTTGCACACCCCTATCCTTTATACATTTTCACGTACGTTTGTTATTTGTACCAAATCTTGGTATGACATGAGAAGGCAGGGATAAAGCCAGAACTTATAGTTAAGGGGTGATTTTGCTGCTGGTTGTATGCAGTGGTTTAGCCACTGAGGTGTTTTTATTTTTTTATTTTTTATTTTTTAGTGACTTTGATGCATGTTGTTGTGTAAGGTATTTTGTTTGACATTTTTTAAAAGGTCGGGTTGTGTTTTTTTTTTTTTTTGGGTAAAGTTAGTTGATTAGACTTAATTTTTTTTTAACTTCACTATTGGTAATTTTTGTTATTGGGCTAATCTTTTTGGCATTGTATATTTTTTTTTTTTAATTTAAATTTATAGATTTTTCTATGGTCTTTATAAAGAAGAAAATGCTGGAACTACAATTGTTTTACAAATTACTAATATGGTGAGTAATTATTGGTAAGTAAAAAAGTGATGTAAGTGATGGGCTTAGATATAAACCAATAAGAATTTGTCATCCCAATAATTTGTAAAATAATTGTAGAAAGATGTGTGGCTATAAAATCACTCTTAAAATAATTAATAATACTAAAGTGTAATTTTATAGAACAAAATTGCTAAAATTAATACCTAGTATATATTCTAATATTTTTTAAAAACAATTTGGGGGAGGGGGGAAGGAAAAATTTAAAGGCTACCTCCGTCCCTGTGAGAAGGGATGATGGTAGTATTTTGGGGTATGCCATAAATGACGTTGCCACCAATAATCAAGATTTTAACTGTGAATAATCAACTAATTGAAAATTATAATTAATCAACCAAATAATTCTAACATTATTTTAAAGTACTTAAAATCGTATATTGAACCAGAAATTTAAGTAAATATTTTTTCGAGGGAAAATAAATTTAAGTAATTAGTTATGCATGAAGGTGTCACACCCATCACATGACCTTAATTCATTTTGATTATTCCTTTTAAGCCATAGAGTGGAAATTAAATTAAACAATTTGATACTAATTAGAGGTACGTAGTGTGTCCCATTGTGGCATGCATGCATTAATAAGAGCGATGCAGATAGAATAACACTAGTCACTAGTGTTTTTTATTTGTAAACTATTTGGGCAAAGACAAATATTCATACATACATACATACATACATACATACATATATATATATATATATATATATATTTGAAAATGATGGGTTATCGAAATTTCGTAGAATGTAATTGAGATCCCAACAGTGTAGTTAACTAGTAATTTTTAAATTATATAAATAAATAATAAGTTATTTTCATATACTACTAAACTAATAGTAATAAATATGTATACTTAAAAAATATATAACATTTTTTAAAAGAATTTATGTCAGTTTTTAGCATTTTACATCTTATATTTAGAAAATAAAAATACCAAAATATAACAAAGAGAATCTTATTTCTAGAAATTAAAGTAAAATAAAAAATTCACATACATAATAAAAAATTTGTACTAAAATTAATTATTATTTAAAATTATTAAATTATATATTAAATATTGTTGTACATTTCTTATCTATATATATAATAGCAGAATATGAGAGAAAGTTGGTTCCTACAATTAAGGAGGTGCTAACATCTAGGAAAAATGCCTATCTAAAATTCAGACATGTTTAAATTAAAAAGTGATAAATTATGTTGTTCGGCAATGCTACAGCACTGTTTAAAAGCCTCTCTATAAATAAATAAAAAAAATAACCGATAAAAAAACTATGCACACAGAGATAGAAATAGAGAGAGGGAGGCAATGGGGCCTTTGTCCTATCATTAAGCCTCCGTTCAATCTGATAAAAAAAAAATAAAAATAAAAAGCACCATTCAAAAAAATCATTCTAGACTTTGATTAGTTTGGCCCACGGCTTCGAGACACAGATATTGCCGTCCATTGTGTGGGGAAAGAGAGCAGATTTTGTTGGAACCATACACCGAACAACAAGAACAATCCCCTTCACTCCATGTTTCCCCACCACCGTCCGTTCCCCTTCCAAATTCAGACCATTAGATCGCCGGAACCGACATCGACAACAGTACATTTACTTTTAATTGATTTTTTTTTTTTTTTGTTCAGTATGCTTAGATTTGATTCGTTTTTGTTATGGGTTTTTGGATTCTCTATCAAAATGTTTGCTTTTTCAATTTTAGATATTTGCTTTTGTTTTTTTTTTTTTTTTTTTTCAGATTACAGAAATCACTAAAAATATTGATTTTAGTTTGGGTACTTCAGTTTCTAATCTTAATGAAATCTTTGGGATTAAATAAGTATAGAATTAAATGTTGCATTAATACTTATTTTAGGTTTTTCTGCCAAAATATGGTTGAGAGAGAGATACGTTGCAAAAATACAACAAGAACCGAGAAAGAGAATAATAGAGAGAGAGAGAGAGATTCGGTCTGTTTCAATTTCTCTCAAGATTAGAATTCACATAAATGGCTACTTCCTCCCAACGTCTACCGTCCTTTCGGAACTGCTACCGATTAGTTTTTTTCTTTGCTTTTCAATTTATACATTAAATTAGATCAGGTTTTTGTAATTTTCCTGGATTGTTTTTTATTTGACTTTTTGGGTTATATTTCTGATTAAGGTTTCTAAGTTAGATATATATATATATATATATATTTTTGGGGGGCATTTGGTTAAATTAGATTGGGTTTTAATAATTTGGCTGGATTGTTTTTAATTTGACTTTTTGGGTTATATTTATGATTAAGGTGTCTGAGTTATTATTATTGTTATTTATTTTTTTTGTTTTGTTTTGTTTTGGGTATTTGGTTAAATTGATGTGTGGGTATCTATTATGGTGTCCAGTTAAAACTTAGATGAATGGAATGAAAGTCCTTAAGTGAGTTCCAATCTCTTTTGGATACTTTAAAGAACAAAATAGAGCAAAATAGATATATTAGGTTTTTTCCTTTTCTAGGTCTTTTAGAAGAAGCAACGTGGATCTCTGTGGGGGATGCTTTTCAATTTGTTCAATCTATCATTCTTTTGAAGAATCAAGTATTAACTTCAGAACATTAAAAACAAACCAAAGACTATGCTATTAAGTTGCAGGAACTCAATTAACACCGTTATGACATATCATATGGAACTTCTCATCGGTGCTTAGAAAAACACATAATTATTCATGTAGGTAATTGCAATGTTTTAAAATTTTCTGTAGGGAGGTTCTTTTTACAATTCAAAATTGAATTTAAAGCTGTCTGTATATCATTTTTGAAAAATTTCCCCTGCCGAATTGTCTAGGGTTCCTCTTTCACCCTTTTTGAAAAATAGATGGGTTTATTGTTTTTGTTTTTTCCCTTGGATTTTTGTTTTGTTTTTTTTCCATTCTATCCCTGCCAAAAACAATGCTAATTGGTGGGTGTACTATTGTGGAATTGCATTGTGTTTTGGTTTCGGACTCTATCACCACAAGTCAAACTCAAAACCCACACACACGATGCAAAGGGCAAAGAGCAAAGGGCAATGGACAATAAGGCTTGGGTTTTTTTTTTTTTTTTTTTTTTTTTGGTTTTACAAATCTGAGGATTGAATATGAGTTGGGTTTGATTTGGGTTTGTACATATACCTATTTGATAAATGTCTTATAGACATATTATTGGTATGATTTTTTTTTTTTTGGGGGTTTATTGTTGTTCTCTTCAAATTCATGTTCTTTGAATTGTATTAGTAATTGATTGAAGGTAAAAGATAACATTTTTCTTATGTCCAGTTTAATCATTATCAAAGTCATCTAAACTAATGAACATTCTTTGCCCATCGCATTCAGTATATGAGGAACTTAATCTCTCTAATGGACAATATTGGGTTATCAGATTTTTTTAAAACAAATGGTGTCATTGCATATTAAAGGATTATTTATTTTATATGGTTGTATGATTATTTTCTGTCACTTTAAAAAACCTTCTTACCCTTTCACTTTTTGCATAATATACCAAATTTCAACTTGGATGGTTTAAAATCTGAAAGTTCAACGTGTACAGTAATTTATAATTTTTTTCAAATTAAAATTATGGGATTTTTGATTAACTGCTGCATTTTTAAAAAATAAATAAATAGATTAATAACTAACAAATTGTTATACACTTTCCAACAGGTTGTTAGACATTGTTATCAACTTCCTTACAAACTTTTTTGTATTGATTTTGCTTTGCAAAAAAATGTCAGTTTGTTAGAGTTTTCTTTGGTTTAAATGTTTAAAAAATTAAATAAAATTTTTTATAAATTTTTTTTTGATGCTTTTAAATTTACATTTTAGTCTACTTCAAAACTTACATTTTTCTTAAGGGAATTTTAGTTGCGGTTAGTGATGACTCCGTAGATAAAAGTTTCAATATTCAAAATAGATCTCTTTCATATGGTTTGTGATCTCTAGCAATCCCCCCCCCCCCAAGTGACTGTAAGATTTTAGTTGCAATAGTAGTAGACCACCTATAACCATCATGTTCTATTTTATTGAATACTTATATATGAAATAGAGCATAGAATTATTTTTTAGTGTTATTGAAATTGAGTTTGGCTTTAACAAACCCTCAATTTCCTTGCTGTTTATTTCAAGTAAACCTGCCATGTTTTTCCATGGAATTTAGATAATTAGAGTTAATTACCTAGCATGCAACACATGTTTTACAAGTTCTCAATTTTTAGAGCTTCATTTACATTGCCATTTGTCAGTAATTTCGGATTTTCAATGACAATTTTTACTCACGTGCTAATGTAGATTTATCATCTCTGCTCTAGCTAATAAAACTGTTGGTAACTATTCAAGAAAAGCTCCTTGATTGAGTTGATTAAAAAAACCGTTGAACAAAAAAAGTTTAATAAGATTATTTAATATGTACTTTTTGACTCTTAAATCAGATGCTAAATTTTTTTTCCCTTTACCATGTCTAGGATTCTTCTTTCACCCCTATTGAAAAATAGATAGGTTTACTATTTTAATTTGGATACTTTGGTTTCAAATTAACATCTCTACTTTTTTGTTTTGATAGCATTGGGAGTATTGCCCAAGCTCAGAGTGTAGACATATTGACAATTTTTTTTCAATGTGAAATTGGAAGTAGGAACACAAAGAAATAGCAAATATTTTGTTAAAAAACTGTGTTACTTCATATCAATGGATTATTTATTTAATATGGTTGTATGATTATTTCCTGCCATTTTAAAAAGCCTTCTCACCCTTTCACTTTTTGTTGAAATTCAGATTTGCTTAGTTTTCCTTGTCAAGTATGAAACTTAATAATTCATGAATATGCCAAATTTCAACTTGGATGGTTTAAAATCTGAAAGTTTAGACTGTATAGCTATAGGTTTACCCTCTTTCATCAAAAATCAAAATGCCTTTCCCTTCAGAATTGTAACTCCAAGACTCCATCACATAACAGAATCCAAAGTCTCATAATTTAATGCTATACAAAATATCTAAATGCCTGCAAAAAACATTCAGGAAAAGAAAACACATACATCACCGTTCTACACTTCAACCCAGAAGCCAAATTCCATTCTTTTATGTAAAAATCATAAGGCTGGAAAAATAAACACACAACCAAAAACAATTTTTATATGGTGCATACAACATAAACATTAACACATTAGAGAGACATAAACAAACACAAACACATATCATTCAAAAGAAGCATTGCAGAACAAAAATAAAAGTTAACAAGCATAAAACTTTAGCCGTATCCCAGAACTAGAAATAAAATACAAAGAACAACATTGATCATGCACAATCTCAATTCATAGCAAAAAAACAAATCCCACTTCTGGGCAGTCCAAAACCAGAGGAAATGAAAGAAAAGAGTAAACAAACTCTTGGGTCACTGAGAAAATTGTAGAAAGAATTATCAAGTTCAAATTTTTATTTCAACTTTTCCTATAGTTTCTCAGGAACCAAGCAAAAGAGAAAGAGAGAGCGAGCAGAAAAGAAAGTGGGAAAATGTTTAAGCATTTAAAGTAAAACCCTTTTGCATACTTCAAACCATTGAAGCAAACCAGCAATGGGTAAGCACAATAATATCATATAAATAGGAAATAAACCAAAAAAACTTCTCCTTTATTATTTTCTCACCAACCAAACAACAGGGGAAAAAAAGGCAAATAGAGTTCAAGCTAAACCCTGTTTTCTCAAAACCCAAATACGAAACACACAAATTAGATAGATAAACAAAGTGAGAGAGTACAGAAAGGGATAAGGTAGCATCGTCTTGGGTCGGAGGAGATCGTCCATGACAAAATGGGGAAATGGGTCACGTTTCTTTATGCCCATCAGAGCCACTGGGTCACAACGGAGGAGATCGCGCCGCCGTACACGTCGGAGAGATGGGTGTTGTTCACTGGTGACGGTCTTGATGAGGTGAGGGAGCTTGAGAAATTTTTCTGGGTTCGGGTTTGTGCTTTAGGAGAGTGACAGGGCTGAAGGTGAAAGGGGAAATGAGAAAAGTGAAGGTTGATGGGGATGAAACAGGGCTGGCGGGTAACAAAACAGCTTTCCTCTAAGCAAGTGACAGGTATGGGGCCCACAAATAGTGTGAAAAGTATTGAGTGATGGCAAGTGAGTGATGGTGCCAAACGGGTGTATATTTTAAAGTGATGAGCGACGAGTGACGAGTGACGGAAATTGAGTGGCGGAAATTGAGTGAAAAAAAAAACATCCAAACAGCCCCTAAATATCTATAGTTTTTTGCACCAAAATTATAATAAAAAAATTGTGGAATAATTTGTGATACTAAAATTACTCAACTACACGTGAACATATTGTAAAATTATGTTATACATATATGTGTGTGTGTGTATATATATATATATATATATATATATATATGACACCCCACGTCAAAACTGTCTTTGCTCATTCTTTTGTTTCTACAAATTTTTTCTTTTGTATTTCGTATTCTAATTTTATTTAATTTTTTGTTTACTTAATCTTTTTCATTTAGTAATTGAATGTTTCATATTGAGGTTGGGGATTTTTTAGATTGGAATCTTAATGTGCAATTAAAGAAAAATGAAAAAAAAAATGTTTAGATCTTCTTTAAAAAATTTATGGAAGTTACATCTGCAAAAAATTTATATACATTTTATAAAAAACAATTACTAAAAACTGTGCTCACTTAACGTTGATCACAAAAGAATTACAATATTGCCTGAATAGATTTTTTTTTTTTTTTTTTTTTTTTATGAACGAATAGTACTTAATTTATCATGTAGGTTTTTTTTTTTTTTAAATAATAATTTATTATGTAGGTTCAATTAATAAAATTTGTAATTACCTCATATTTCTAAATATATTGTGCAATTATGATATGATGACTACTGTAAATAAAATTAAATTAAATAATATTTTATACTCAAAATCTTTCCCATGGATTACACGGTTTTGCGACTACTATGTAATGACTACTATATAATATATTTAGATGACATCATGTTTTTCTAAACTTCATTTCTCTTTGTGGTGTATTGGCTGCTTTTTAGTTCAGACTCATCAAAGTTTGCAGAAAATTAAATTATGTGTCATTTTGGTTTAATTTATTTTTCGGCTTCTTAAAAATAAGATTTAAAAAAAAAATTATTAGAAGAAAGTGGATGTGAAATTAAGAAAACAAAAAAAGAACAAAATGGACATATTTAAAAGAAAAATTAACAGTGTATTTTTTAAGATCTCATTTTCATAAGTTTTCCGTGCATCGCACAAGTTAGCGACTAGTATATTAAATATTGATATTTGAATGAACTAGGATCTTAATTAGAATAATTAGTGGTACTTATCTCACTTAGGCACCACTATTGTTTGGGAGTGTTCTATTTATGCTTGAGGTCTTTCTTTGTTCCTGCTGGGTCTGGTCGTGCGACTTCATTCCAGCATTTGTTTGGATGTAAGAGATTTACCAACAATACACTGTATAACTATGAGTGATGCTATCAAGACCTTTATAGCTCAATTAGCACTTCTTGTTGTTTCCAACAAACACGTTTAGAATTTAGATCCATTTCCCACAACTATTGAATTATCTAAAAATAAAAATCTATGAGTGATGCTAGGAAACTACAAATTTCAGTAAATAAACCTTACAGACTAACGAATCACCAATCATAAAAAGGTAATTCAGATGTTTATTTATTAGTTGTTGAAATAATACAAATCACATTCACTTTGTAAACATTTTTTAGTAAAAGTAAATTTAGCATTTTCCTATAACCATTTTCGAATGTCGTAAAGGTTCTCTCAAGGCTTGACTTTTGGCTTTGAGTAATAAATTCATTCGTTACAAAAAATAAAAATAAAAAATAAATTCCCTTCAAACAAGATAGGGGAGCTACCTAATAAATAAAAAGAAACAGCAAAAAAGGGACCCTTTTAAGCTCTAGAGGCTAGCAATGAAAAGTATAGTTATTTAATGATCTAATAGTAGAAATTGAAGAAAAAATTGCAAGTAACATGGCCTCAAAGTTTATGCATTTTTAGCAACCTGTCAAATAAATGAACAGAAATGTGTGTTTTGAACTGCTACATAAAAGGAATACAGATAAAATCATATTATGCTAATGACAAGAGATAAGAAAAAAGCTAATTCCTTATCTAAGAAAGTAACCCATAAATCAAATAATGTAGTATCTTGTTACATAGTGTTTAAGATGGAATCATAAAAAAGGTTAGTGCTTAAGCATTAAGGGTCAACGAAAGACATAATTAGGTAAAGAATCCTTGAGTGTGTTCACTTTATATGGCAAATCCGGATATATAGTGGAATTCTATACATGGGAATGGAATGAACCAAGTATGTACGAAGGTGAAAAATATTTTACCTGGAATCTAATTGAGTAATGCAGTGGAAGCTTGGTTTCTGAGAGAGAATATTTCGTTTGTTCGGAATTTGGAATTAGGCCGCCAGAGGCGTGACAGGGTGAGGTCGGATTAGAATTACAAGTGTCCTATTCCCGTTTCCAAACAAGAATATCTGCATGGGGTGGTCGTCTATAATAAGAGTATTAGCATATTAAACAATTTAGGCTTAATGCAATTTTTGTTAGATTGATAGGGAAGAAATCATCTTTAGTCAAATGAGGCAATGACCCAACTGATTGCGTCGAATCCAACCCGATCAATCTGGCCTGCTTTCCAGATCGATTTAGAATGTTTAATTCAAATAATGGCCTAACCATAAGGATCAACAAAATAATCCTGTAACACCAATGCCTATTTGGAGCTAGTTAGAAGCCATTTCTTTTTCTTCATCTCATTTTTATTTTTATTAGAGTGTGAAATTTAGAATGCAAAAAGTATCCTTATATATTTAAGGATTCTTAGTTTTGCTTCTTAAAAATCAGATACGGAAAATACATTCTCGATCATCACAAAATGCATTTCACACAGATTTATAGAAATTCAAATCGTTGATCACCTATAGCTGTTACCCAGTTTCCAAAGTCAAGGTGGAATTTGTCAACGTTCCAGATTAGAAATGGAAAAGATTGTTTGTTGCCCATAGAAACGGATAAGAAACTTTTGGAAAGGTTCCACTCTTTCTGGATTATTGATGTGGCTTTATTATAGTTTATCAGTTTGTCATCTACCAATTTGCTCATAGGGTGAAGTTGTGAACTCTTTCTATATATGTTTTGTGGATATGGTCAAGTATCACTTTGGTCTCCCGATAAAGGAGATTTTTGGCATGGGTAGTTAATGCTTCAACCTCAATTTTATTCTTCCATAAAAAAGAAGGATAGGTTGAAGTCGATGATTCATATGAAGTTGGTGGATGAGAACTTAGGTGTTGCTTAATGAATAAAGGACGATAGGGGTTAATGAGTCGGAGACATGAAAGGGAGAGACTAATATAGTATATATGAGGCTTTGAGTTGTGAAGTTTGAACAGATGTGTGATGCCCCCTACGTGGGAGAAGGTATTCGACATCATGGTGATACATTAAATCTCTCTCACATGGGACTGGTTGAGACAAAGGGAGAGATTGATATGGGATAAGGATTTAAGTTGTTGTGGAGTGTGAAAAGATGTATATTTTTCCCCTTACGTGGGAGAAAGTATTTGGTGCCACAGTGGTATATCAAATCTCTCTCACATGGGAGTGGTGGAGATGAAATGCTGATATGGTAAAAGGATTTGTGTTGTTGTGAAGTGTGAGTAGATGTGTGATTTGCCCCTTACATGAGAGAAGGTATTTTGTGTCATGGTAATATATCAAATCCATTCCATGTGAGAGATTTGATATATACCATGACATAAAATAAAAATTCCCTACATGGTTGGGGGGAGGGAGAAAGAAAAAAGAGGAAACACAATAGGAGAGCGGGGTTCAACATTCAAATTGTATAGGCAATATTGTAAAATGTTTGTAGAATGGTGAACTTACAACTCATCATATTAAAGTTATAAGAAAACAACATGTTTACTTCAAGATAGTGAGCATTGAAAGTTAAAAATAAAAAATTAAATTGCCTTTAGAAGCTACAATCTATCTAAGTAGGAAAAAAAAGCCTAGGGTATCCAGATGACCCATAGGAAATTTTAAAGTTCTCCTAGGAAAACTAGGAGACTCTATAACATCATAATTCATGTTAAGCATGAAATTAGACTAGAAACAATGTAAAATCACCAAAAAAGACAAAATTGGAAAAATTTAAATCCAAGGACTCTAGGAGACATCTAGATTAGACTTCATTTTGAATTTTAAATTGAAAGTAATCATTAAAATAATAATGAGTAATTAAATGTCTAATGAAGGAATTTTTCCAAAAAATAGAGTAGTTCATGATTAAATCGGTGAGTCTTGATCCTTACAAAGGCCACCTTATTTCGTTTGATTCTATTATTGGCTCTGACAATTTCTTCTAGTATTTTTCTACTTCTTGAACTTCTTGCGTAAAGATTTCTGAAGGTCTCTTAGTTCAAGAAACGTTTGTGATATCCATTGTACATGACTTCCATATCACATGAAGACTTCAATATAAGAGAAAGATTGTGCATGTAATCATGTTACCACTTCCCATGCACACTTATTTTTTAAATGCATGTTTGAATGAAAATCACCATTAATACTTTTAGTAGATATTGAAGCAAACTCAACACAATGAAAATGTATATCATACATCAAATATATGTATCATTCCTTTTAAAATATGTGTATCACATATTATGGAAATGATAATACATATATTAAATATATTAGTCACAAACTCGTGCTACCCACAGGAACCGACCTATTTGTGTAGTAGACTACAACAATTTTTATAAAATCCTAACTTGATTATAAAACTATACCATCACATAAATTACTCTAGTATTTTATGTTTAAATTTGATAAAGAAGTCATTGTTTGAACGTGCAATAACTTGCAAAAAATTTGCTAGACGTTTTTAGATATTGCAAAAAACAAAATATCGAAAATTCAGATTGTTTGTTTCTAGGTTAAGTAATACTAAATTATATCATGCAAAGTAGTGAAAAATGAATAACACCACGATATGATGACCTAGGAAAACCGATGAAACAAGTTATTTTAAGGTAAAAACCTAGGGAGGATTTGACCTAACTATCCTCAAGGTAAAGTAAAACCATTATAAGAGACTTGAAGTTTTTACAATCAGATTTAACCTTAAATCTATTGTTACCTTATGTAGTAACTTACTGACACAACCACGTGCAAGTTCTGAATCCAGAGACTCTTGCTTGTGACTTTGAGATCCCACTCAAAGGTTTAGCAACACAAACTCTCTAGTTTGTAACTTCAAGACCACCCTTGAAGGTTTAGATCATCAGCAGTTGTTGATCTTGTTGCAGCAACTTCAGATCTACTGAATCTAATTATATGAGAGTAATTTCATGCAGTGACTTTGATAGAAGAAGGCATAATACCTTTTAAATCTTACAAAAGCACCTCTAAAGTCTCTCAAAAGTCTGAAAAACGTAGCTAAGGTTTCCTTTCTGAAAAACGTAGCAAAGAGCTCTGAAATAGATGTACCCCTTGAAATAGATGTACCCCTTGAAGCTCACCAGCCTAAACTATGTGTGATTCACTAACAATGGACCAAAAATGATGGAAAAAAAAAAAGGGAAGGCATACTGTTCGGGTCTAAGGCCTTCAAGGGGTACATCTATTTCAGAGGTCTTTGCATTTCCCCTGGCACAAATTCCTTGGTGAGCTTTAAGTTCATATCCGAAGACACTTTAGGCTGCACTGCTTCCACAATTTCTGAAAAAATCGAGGGATTAGATGAGGTGAATAATTCAGAGAAATATTTCACAAAACAATCTTCAATCTCCCTTTCCTCCTCCTGCCATACTTCGTTAGAATCAAAAACCCCCTCTATGAAATTTTTCTGGAAGCAAGAAGAGGCCTTGGCATGGAAGAACCTTGTGTTCCTGTCACTCTCTCTAAACCAATTTTTCCTGGATCTCTGTCAACACATAGAGTCCTCCTTTTCTAACCAACAATTCAGCTCCACTCTACTCTCCCTCAAGGCCTTGATTGTACTTGGAGAGGCTACCTGCAATTCCAACTCCTCAAGTTGTCGCTGAAGCTGAGATATCTCTCTGCATACATGCCCGAATTCTGCTATATTTTAATCCTCCAACCTGTGCCTACACCACTCCAAGAAACTGAGAATCGAAAAATCCGACCCACCTACCAGTCCATCATGCCATGCATCCATAACCACCCCTTCGCACCTCTGGTCTTGTAGCCACATAGACTCAAATCTGAAAATCTTATTCACTTTCTTCTTCTTTTTTGTGGTCGAGAGTTGCAAAAGGATAGGGCTGTGATCAAACACCGATGAAGATTGGTGATAGAGTTTAGCTAATGGATATTTCATAGACAATGCCAAAGATGCTAGTGCCCTATCTAGGCATTCCCTTATTTGAGACCTATCCCTTTCTGATAAATCCATGTAAACTTCGGTCCAATAAACTCTACTTCCCTCAGCCCACAGTAATTAATAGCATTCCTGAACCTTTGATGGAAAATCTGGTTTTGGATCTCATATAAAACATACAGTGGAAGCAACAAACATGAATCTATTTCATTCATAATTGATAATATGCATTATGCAAATTTCAGAATTTAAGAACAAGATAGCGTACCTTAGTGTGAAGAAATTCAAAACAAAGATTAGAAATACTTGGGAACACTTTTAATTTTCACTCCAATTCCACTTTACACCTAAGAAGTGTGGTCTCTCAATCAATTTCCAAGGGAGAATAATCAAGTGACTTCGCTCACACATACACACTATTTCACAATGATGTCTCTTTCTTATTATTTTTCTAATAAAAAATTCTATATGTTTCTCCCTTTATAACTAGCTGAGTATCTAATTGGACTGGCCTATTAGACGTTTCCAATTGGGTTTTAGTATGTGGCTTGGAGTGGAATCAAAAAGGGATCAATAAAATACTAGCTCCAATGGGCATTGGGCTTTTCTGTCAACTCTTGACAAGTTCAAAATTATCATTAATTATATATAATATCACTATATAAATATAATTGCACTCTAGGTCCTATTAATAAATTATATCCCAATACTTTATTATACATGCAACTCCTTCATAAAATATTTGCAGTAATACAAAGTCATAAAATATAGACTGCCACTTTGAAAATTACTACATTTTAATCCTTGAGTACCCAGTTTAATCCTTTAAGTTATTCATCATATATTTATAAAATCCAATTTCATAAATATATACTTTAGTAACTCCTTACTAAAGTGGTTAGGCCTAACACTTTGAATAACCAAACCCATTAAACTTATCTCCAGAGAATATTTTATATCTTCGTTAAAAGATTATGAATTCCATCTTGAGAATATATGTTCTATCAACACTTAATGTGGTTGCCCAACATATTAAGGTTTTGACCGTTACTTTAGATTTCACTCTTGATATATCAAAGCAACTTACATTTCATGATCAAGTCCATTATTCTCTCAGGATTAAGAGTTCATGTAAATAAAAGTCGTGAGATTTATTATTTATTTGACAGTCGTTAGGAGAATAATAAATCTCACAGTGGTCTAGTTTAATATGTCTTAACTCTTAAAACATATTAAGACATCAACTAGAAGTCTACACTTCCATGATCAAGATAAATCATCTTAGTTGATATGTTATAGTCTTCGTAGATAAAATGTCCAATTTCATCACCGACTACAAACTACAATTCTGAGTTTACAAAGAACTTGTGATTTATATCTTCTGTGACTTTCACATAAATCACATACTATGCATCTCATGGACTATATGATAATGTCCAAATATTAGTGTTACCAATATTTTAGATAATAATAAAATAACTTTATTTATCATAACATTAAGTCATACATAATGCCATACATAGTATCATATAATAGGATTTAAGAGCACAAATCCTAACAATCTCCCACTTGCCCTAAAGACTATTGTACACTAATCTAACTCTCATTCCCTCCAAATGTGACTCAAAAGTCCGTTGGGGCAAGGTTTTGGTGAAGGAATCTGCTAGATTACTTGCACTACCAATCTTTGCTACTATTACATCTCCTCGAACAACAAAGTCTTGAATAATGTGGTTCTTTCTCTCAATGTGCTTTCCTTTCTTGTGATTCCTTGGATCTTTGGATTGTACCACCTCCACTGTTGTTGCAAAACAATGTGATGGGAACTTGCTCCATTCTCACAACACCTAGATCAGAAAGGAATTTCTTGAGCCAAACAACTTCCTTTGCCGCTTCACAAGTAGCAACATATTCAGCTTCCATGGTGGAGTCCGCAATACAAGATTGCTTAACACTCCTCCAACTTATGGCTCCACCTCCCAAGGTGAAAACACATCTTGAAGTGGATTTTCTGAAATCTAGATCTGATTGAAAATCTGAATCTATATAGCCAATGAGAATCAAATCCTCACACCGGTAAACAAGCATATAATCTCTCGTTCTCCTAAGATACTCGAGAATATGCTTTACAGCTTGCCAATGTTTTGGTCCTAAATTTGATTGATATCAGCTGACCATGCCAACTGAATAACAAATATCTAGTCTAGTACAAAGCATGACATACATGAAACTTCCCACTACAGAAGCATAAATAACTTGTATCATCATATTTTCTTCCTCTTAAATCTTAGGCCTTTGGTCATTAGATAGAGGAACTCCATGTCTAAAAGAAAGCAATCCTTTCTTGGAGTTTTGCATGCTAAACCATTCTAGAACTTTATCTATATATCCAGTTTGTGATAAGCCTAACATCTTATTCTTGCGATTTCGCCAAAGCTTGATCCCTAGAATAAAGTTAGCTTCACTCAAGTCCTTCATTTCAAATTGGCTTGACAACCAAACCTTTACCGATGACATTACCCCTACATCATTTTCAATGAGTAGAATATCATCAACATAAAGTACTAGGAACATTACTACTTTGTCTCGATGTCTTTTGTACACACATGGTTCATTAAGATTTTGTTCAAAACTAAATGAATTGATTGCTTAATCAAATATGATGTTTCATGACCTAGATGCTTGCTTAAGTCCATAAATGGACCCTTTCAACTTGCATACCATATTCTCTTGGTTCTTTACTATGAAACCTTCTGGTTGCATCATATAGATTTCTTCTTCAAGATTGCAATTAAGAAATGCAGTCTTGACATCCATTCTTCAAATCTCATAATCACAAGAAGCAGCAATGGATAAGAGAACTTTGATAGATTTAAGCATTGCTACTGGTGAAAAGATTTCTTCATAATCAATACCTTCTTTTTGTATATACCCTTTCGCCACTAGCCTTACTTTAAAGGTTTCAACCTTTCCATCTATCCTTCTCTTCCTCTTATAAACTCATTTGCAACCAACAGATTTAATGCCGTTAGGCGCCTCTACAAGATCCCAAACTTGATTGGAATACATAGAATTAAATTCAGATTTTATAGCTTGAACCCAATGATGTGCATCTATATCATTCATTACCTCTTCATAAGTGTAGAGATCCGATTCAGCCTTTTTAGGGATAACTTCATAAATTTCTCCCAAACCTATAAATGGTATAGGAGGTTGAACAATTCTCCCACTACAACGAGGCACCTGAGTACTAGACATCTCATGAGTAGTATCTAGTAGAGTATCTAATAAAGCCACATCATCCCCAGTTTCATCCATTGGTTGTTCAACTACAGGTACTTTCATTTCAACCAAGACAACTCTAATTCTAGGAGTAAAAGTATTCATATATTCATTTTCCAAGAATTTGGCATTTGTGCTAACAAACACTTTATTATTCTTATGACTATAGAATAAACCTCCAACAGTTCCTTTTGGATACCCTACAAAGAAACTACTTCTGTTTTAGACTGTAACTTGTCAAACTTTCCTTTTAACACATGTGTTGTACAACCCCAAATATGAAGATGTCTCATACTAGGCTTACGCCCATTCCACAATTCTACAGGTGTTTTAGGAAGAGATTTCGAAGGTACTAAATTCAGAAGATATATTGCGGTACTTAAGGCATATCTCCAAAAGGAAATTGGTAGAGTCAAATAACTAACATGGATCTAACCATATCTAAAAAAGTTTAATTCCTTCTTTCTGCTACACCATTTTGTTATGGAGTTCCAGATACAGTCAACTGGGATATAATCCCATTTTCAGTCAAGTAATCCTTGAAATCTCCAAGAAGGTATTTGCCACTTATGCGTTTACCTAATTGATTCTCAACTTTAGCCCTAAACTCTTTAAGCTTTTCAAAAGTTTCAAACTTTCATTTTATTAGGTACACATAACCAAATCTAGAGTAATCATCAGTGAAAGTAATGAAATACTCATAGCCCCACCTCTTGCTTGGATTGACATAGGACCACATACATCTGAATGTACTAGTTTTAGCAAATCTTGGGCTCTTCTACCTTTTGCATTAAAAGGTCATTTGGTCATTTTACCTTTCAAACTGGAAAACCATTAAAGTCCATAGGCTCTAAGAGTCTATCTTTGATAAGTCTTTGAATTCTATTTGAATTAATATGACCCAAATGCAAGTGCCAAGGATATGCTTCACTAGTAAAAGGAAACTTTCTCTTTAATGGTTTTATCTAAGAGCTACTATCTAATTCAGAATTGTATAATTCATGCTTGTTAGGAGTCAAAATATAAAGACCATCCACAATATTGCCAGAACAAACAAACATGTTATCCTTCTTTATTACAACATTGTCTTTCAGGATAACACAATATCCATGTTTACCTAAGTAAGTTATAGAAATTAAATTCCTACGAATATGAGGTACATACAAACAGTCTTCCAATATTAAAACTCTATGCTTAAAGCATAAATTAAACACTCCAACAGCTACAACTAGAATCCTGCTCTCATCAGCCAAAGTAAGAAATAGTTCTCCCTCATTTAACTTTCTGGTCTCCTGGAACCCCTGCAAAGAATTGTAAATATAATTAGTACAACCTGAATCCACACACTAGAAATTCATGGGATTATATACCAAACATATTTCAAAAAGAAATGAACTTTTCATACCCTTATTATTAGCATCCTTGAATGTTGGACAATTCCTCTTCCAATGTCCTTTCTCACCATAATGGAAACAATTTCCTTTGGTTTTCTTTCCTTTGGTTTTCTTTCTTTTGTTGGCAACTCCTAAGGCAATTTGTTTACCATATTGCTTGGTGAAGTCCTTCTTCTTCTTCTTCTTCTTACCCTTGCCTTTCGACTTAGGTTGAGAAGTAGAAGCTTCACTAACGTTGCCTGCAACACTAGAAGTACCAAGGATGCCTTCCGCCGCTATGAACTCATTCATTAATTCAGACAATGAATAAATCTTTTTGTTTATATTATAGTTAAGTCTGATTCCTTGAATGATTCTAATAGTGACTGGAATATCATATCCACTTGGGATTCTCCATCAATATCGGCACCTAAAACTTCCAATGTATTCAGATTAGAGATCATCCTAAGACAATGCTCCCTCACTGAAGTACCTTCAGCCATTTTAGTATTATAAATCTGCCTCATAGTTTTTTGCCTTGCAGAACTGCCTTGCTCACCAAAAATCTCCTTCAGAGTGAGCATTATGTCCAAAGCAAGTTCTACATAATGCATTTTATGTTGTAGAACATTTGAAATAGATGTTAGGATATAGCATTTAGCCATCTCATTAGATTTCTGCCAACAGTCATATCATTATTTTTCCTCAAGAGGAGCATCTAATGAAGGAAAGCTAGGACATGGTTGAGTAATCACATATTTGTGCTCTTCAGCAATAAGAACAATATCCAAATTTCTTTTCTAGTCAACATAGTTGGATTCAGTCAGTTTGTTTTTGTTAAGAATAGCAACAAGTGGGCTAAATAATGCCATGATTTAAATCTGAAAATAATAAACATAAATATAATAAGCAAACTGGACATTATCAATTTAGTATATAAGTATATAATATGGAACCTTAATAAAACCATAAAATAATATATGCAAATACAACCCAATCCCATATTCAATATCCCTAAACATAAAGTGAACATTAAATACTATGATTGATTGAGAACTATTCTCATTATTAGTGCTATCATGATAACTCTTATCAAACACTAATAATATGTCGTTTTACATTTAGCCACTAAGTAATAATAGTAAAAACTCATCATAAAGGATACTATAATACTTATTCTAGTGTATACCATTGTCTATAATCATATGTAGCTACATTTCATCCCTTTAACAAGCTTATTTTGTAGTACCATGATAAAAACACCCTTCGCATGGAATGCAAAGCTTAAAGCTAAGATAAGGTGTTTATCAAACCACTATAAACAAGGAAATCCAATCTTGTAGGACCATGAAATAAATACTCTCTGCATGGAATGCTAAGCTCGAGGCAAAGACAAAGTATATATTTCACACTACTATGAACCAACAATAGAGGCCGTGAGATGCAATCCTTGTATCTCTTTCCCACTAGATATTTTAAATTAAAGGTTTTTAAGATCAAGAATCATAATAATGCTAGACACTTTGAAAACATAATCCAAATCTCATTAAGAATAAATTTCATAATGCTAGCATTAACAAGATAGCATATGTATATTTGTGCATCTCAATATAAGACAATTGTCATATCATATATATAACACACGGATTCAAGGCATTTACTATATCTTAATAAAATGGTCACCAAGTATTTGCACGTACAAGATGGCTATCATGGCAACAACTTTCAATTAACACTTGATAAGTAATTAAAAGCATGAATAGCCAAGCGGTGCAATCAACATGGTTCATGAATATGGTAGTTACAAAACAATTACTTCAACAATCAATAACTACCACAAATCATTGCAATCCGTACAAAATTCATATATATAATATAACAATCAATGCATCAAGGCAATCTATCAATGCATTAACACTCAATCATATTCATATAGCCAAGCCGTACAATAACAAAACTAACCCATACAATAGTTATTGATATAGAACTATATCTCCTTGGCAATTTCAATTAGAACACGGCAGAATTCTTTAATCATAGACCACTTCGAACAAACCAAGAGAATATGCATCCTTGGTGTGAACCCGATATGATCAAGAAAAAATTTTTCTTTAATTCTAAAATTCAATTACATGCTATACAATCATGATATGAAAACCTAGCTCTGATACCAATTGTTGGAAAGATTGGTTTTGTATCTCATACAAAACACATAGCGGAAGCAACAAACATGGATCTATTTCATTCATGATTGACAACATGCATTATGCAAATTTCAGAATTTAAGAACAAGATAGCGTACCTTGATGTGGAGAAATTCAAAACAAATATTAGAAGCACTTGGGAACACTTTTAATCTTTACTCCAATTCCACTTTACGCCCAAGAAGTGTGGTCTTTCAATCAATTTCCAAGGGAGAATAATCGAGTGGCTTCACTTATACATACACACCATTTCACAATGATGTCTCTTTCTTATTATTTTTCTAATAAAAAATTCTATATGTTTCTCTCTTTATAACTAACTGATTATCTAATTGGGCTGGCCTATTGGTCCTTTCCAATTTGGCTTTAGTGTGTGGCTTGGAGTAGGACCAAAAAAGGATCAATAAGACATTAGCTCCAATGGGTCTTGAGCTTTTTTGTCAACTCTTGACAAATCTAAAATTACTATTAATTATATTTAATATTACTATATAAATATAATTACACTCTAGACCTTATTAATAAATTATATCCCAAGAATTTATTATACATGCAACCCCTTCATTAAATATTCGTAGTAATACAAAATCATAAAATATAGACTGCCACTTTGAAAATTACTACATATTATTCCTTGAGTACCCAATTTAATCCTTTAAGTTATTCATCATATATTTATGAAATCTAATTTCATAAATATATACTTTAGTAACTCCTTACTAAAGTGGTTAGGCCTAACACTTTAAATAACCAAACCCATTAAACTTATCTCAAGGGAATATTTTATATCTTCGTTAAAAGATTATGAATTTCATCTTAAGAATATATATTCTATCAACACTAAATGTGGTTGTCCAACATACTGAGGTTTTGACCGTTACTTTAGATCATACTCTTGATATATCAAAGTAACTTACATTTCATGATCAAGTCCATTATCCTCTCAGGATTAAAAGTTCATGTAAATCGAAGTCGTGAGATATATTATTTATTTGACAGTCTTTAGGAGAATAATAAATCTCACAGCGGTCCAATTCAATATGTCTTAACTCTTAAAACATATCAAGACATCAACTAGAAGTCTACACTTCCATGATCAAGACAAATCATCTTAGTTGATATATTATAGTCTTCGCAGATAAAATGTCCAATTTCATCACCCATTACGAATTACAATTCTGAAGTTACAAAGAACTTAAGATTTATATTTTCTGTGACTTTTCACATAAATCACATACTATGCATCTCATGGACTATCTGATAATGTCCAAATATTCATGTCATCATTATTTTAGATAATAATAAAACAACTCTATTTATCATAACATTAAGTCATACATGATGTCATACATAGCATCATATAATAGGATTTAAGGGCACACATCCTAACAACCTTACCATTTGTTGGTTGGCCCTTTGTCCACCTTTTTCTTTCTTTGAAGCACAAACAATTTCATTAAAGTCTCCTATCACTAACCATGGTAGACCAAACCCATTACAAAGAGAGCTTAGTAATCTCCATTATTCCAATCTTAATGAGGTTTCTGGATTTCCATAGAAGCCCGTTAAATGTCATTCACCCCCAATATTGTCATCCTCCATTTTTGCATCAATATGGGATTGAGAAGAGCTGTTAACCATGACTTTATCCTCTGGGTTCCAAAAAAGAGCTAACCCACTACTGGCACCTTGGCTTGGGACCATAAAACTTTCCTTAAACCCACATCTGTCCCTCACACCAACCACCCACTCCTTATCAAACTTTGTTTCCATTAAGAAAATCAACTTGGGCTTCTTTATCCTAATTGCCTTTTTTAAGGCGTTCACTGTTTGGGGGTTCCCAAGCCCCCAACAGTTCCAGCTTAATAGACTCATTGGGCCCGCGGGGTTGCCCAACAACCTCCACCAATCTTAAATGCATAGCGAATAGCAAACTCAACTTCTTTGTCTCCTCCTCAGTTTTCTGTCTTCTTTCCATATCATGCTTAACACCCCCTGGACAGCCCACCTTCCGTACCTTGTGTTTAAAGCCCACTTCCTCCTCCACTCCCTTTTCTGTATCATCCTGCATGGGCTTAGGGGATCTTCTGGTCCAACTTCCTTTTTTCGGTTCACAACTTGCAATGGGCCCATCAGAAACTAATTTAGCCACTTTTCCTCCTTTATTTATTTTCCTTCGCCCCACCTGCCCCTCTTTAAGATTTGATTTGGGCCCTGACCAGCCCACAACAAAATCTCCAGCTAGCCCACCCGAAATATCTTTTTTCTTGTATATCTTCCTTATTTAAAACTAGCTCCAACTCCCCGCTTATTTCCTTATTTGAACAAACATAATCTTCTACATTCTCCGCACAATTTGACGTCTAAATCTCAATGCTTATTGCCTTATCAATATCCTCAATGATCACCTCAAAATCTAGGAGAGGATTTGATGTTTTTGAAAAACCTCCAACCTGGGAATTTCTTGAAATTGCTCCTGACTACTTTACTGGCACTCCGATGTCTTCCCCTGCCACCACCTCCCTATTTTACAGAAAAAGCTCCCACATATTACCTGCCCTCGGTTTCCTTAATGTTAAGGCACTATCCTTTCTACCACCCCTTTCTAAACAATGCAAAGATAGATCCCTATCAAAACTTTTAACCTCCAGAGTCTGACACCTGGTTGGACTGAGCTAAGGGGCTCTCAACCAAGGACCAAAATGTTGTTTGTCTACCAATAACACTCCCTTACTCTTTAGCCACACCTCGCAATCTTTGTCGTTGTGGGTGAGAATACCACACTAATAGCACAAGTTTGGCAATCGTTCATATTGAAATTCCACCCAGGCCTTGCTAACACCATCATTAATGATTCTACTGCCCCTACAGAGCCATTGGCTCTTTTATATAGTTAGTAGATTTAGTTGCTTTAACAGGGCAAGGGGACAAATATTTTAATACCATTTTTATTTTTTAGGCGCAAGATTTTATCAAAAAGGATTGCTGCAAAGAATCCCACTATAGACCAAATCAACTCTATATTCTCTTTCTATTTTCTACATTTTGACCCATACATATAGACCGAAGAATCACTTTAAAATTCATGATTAACGGGTATAAATATTAGAAATAACTCTCTCTCTCTTAAATGTTGTGACTGATCAAATTACAAGCGTAATAAACGGTAAAAGATAGCAGATAGTAATGCCATAATTATATTAAATAAAATGGTTATGATCACTTAAAACATCAACGGTAATATAATGAGTATAAAGCTGCATACAAATTCGACGTATTACATTTACAGCTATTAACCCATGACATTATATTACAATAAAAGTCATTCTTATCACATTTGCTAAGTTTCTGAAACGGTTAGTAAAATAAAACCGAAACATTAAAAGATATTATATTTTGATTTGAAAAAATATATAATTTTTTAATAAAAATATCCAACAAACTAACTTAAAATTTTTAACTTACCTAGAGCAATTTGCCACCTAAATTTTGTTGTGAAACTTTTGTGAAAGTGTTGTGTTGTGTCAATAGCACTATTCTTCTTTCTATATAAAAATAAACAAATAAATAAAACTATATTCTTAAAATATTTAAGGTAAATTGCAAATTACACTCTTAAAGTTTGAAGGTGTTTGGATATTACACCCTGAAATTTCAGAATTTTGATTTTACCCACTTGAAGTTTAAGGGTGTTTGGATTTTACATCCTAATATTTCAGTATTTAGATTTTACCCCCTAAATTTAGGGATATTTAGATTTTACACTCCTAAAGTTTGGGAGTGTTTAGATTTTACACCCTAAAATTTTAGAATTTTTATTTTACCCCTTGAAGTTTGGGAGTATTTCGATTTTACACCCTAATATTGTTTGGGAGTGTTTGGATTTTATACCCTAAAATTTCAGAATTTTAAGGTGTAAAATTTAAACATCTACAAACTTCAGGAGGTAAAATCCAAATTCTAAAATGTCAAAGTATAAAATCCAAACACTCTCAAACTTCAGGAGATAAAATCCAAATTATGAAATTTTAAGATTTAAAATTCAAACACCTCTAATCTTTAGCAGTGTAATTTGCAATTTACCAATATTTAATTTTGTATGAAAAAAAATGTTTCAAATTTTTGCTAATTTGTTAAAAAATAATAATAACCTTCTCTTTTGAAATTTGGCTTACCTTTGGCATTGGCAATATAATGAAATTGTTTTTTCCCTGTACTATTCTTCTTCATCAGCAAAAAAAAAAAGTGATACAACCAACAGATCTATAACTACATCTATGTTTTATTAAATGTATGATTAGTTACTTGACAAGAATGTAAAATTAGTTATTTAATTCTATTTTTTATGCATTCAATAGAATGGATATACACCACTATTAATTTTTTTTAAAACTTTCTTCCCACTACTCGTGTGTATGTGTTAAAATACGTAGTATTCTCAACAAAAAGAAAAAAGTTGTCATACTGATCTTTGAACTATTAATAATGTTTTTAGACTTATTGTAAAATATAGTTGTATTGTATATTAAATTTTATGGACGTTGTATATAAAGCAAAAAAAAAAATTAGTTATTTTGTTTTTTACTTCCCTGCCTAGGATAAATTCCTAGCTCTACCAATGCTGACCACTCTAAAAAAAATCTTGGAGCCATCATCGAAAATGAACACATATTTATCATATTATTTTATTTTTATGTTTTTACCTATCCATTTTATATATATATATGAGATTAGTTGAATTGAATGCAGTACAATGACATCTTATAAAAACAAACACTTTTAAAAAAAAAATTCTTCAAGTCTTTTTTTTAGATATAATTTTTTCTTGTAATGGATGTCAAAACATACATTAAAATAATTATAAATAAAATAGGCAGAATAGTAAGGTTATGTTTGGTAACCGTTTTTATTTTCTATTTTCAAAAACTTGTTTTTGAGAATATAAATAAAAAATAATTTTATTTTATTTTTGAAATAGAAAACATGTTTGGTTAGTTGAAACTAAAAAAAAAAAAAAATAGTTTTTTGAAGAAAAAAATAGAAAATACTAAAATATGTTGTTACTAGGATTTGAACTCTAATGCTAACTCATTAAATGAGTTTAATTCATTAAATTAAATGCGTATTTCCATTGACTTTTGAAAATTAAAAATTGAAAACAGTCTTTTGCATATTTTCAGTTTCTTTCACAAATTGAATTTTGAGAACAGCTTTTATTTTCTGTTCATTTTGGGTTGCCAAACAAGATTTTTAGTCTCAAAAATAGAAAATTGTTTTTGAAAACAGAAAATAAAGGGAAAAAACAATTACCAAACATACTCTAAATTTTTTACATGCCATTCATTAACATAAAAACAAGAACACACAATGACACAAATACAACATTGGGTAATAATAGATTAGTCGATACACAATATTGCACACAAAGTACACACAAGCATGAAATCTTAACTTCAAGGTCACAAGTTTAGTACAAAATTGTACCTGTGAATACTTTTGTGTAACAAAGTGTGTGAAATAAACACCATTCTACAACATATTACATATGGAATTGAGTTAGGATAGATACAAAATAGCGTTATGCCCTTACTGAGTTTGTTTTTGCAAATAGGCGTTATGTATGTTGAAATAAGTTTTTCCTCTATTCTTCGATTTTGATTCTTTTGAAGAACTTGTGGAAGGATGTTTGTGGTTTGTCTATTGAATGAAACTGTGCATTATATATATATATATATATATATAGAGAGAGAGAGAGAGAGAGAGAGAGAGAGAGAGAGAGAGAGAGAGAGAGAGAGAGAGAGAGAGAGAGACTTGGGTTTCACAAACAAAGCATATAGAACCCTAATTTAATTGAGGTCTAGAATCAGTGGCTAGGCCAAGATTTGACTTCAAGGGGTAAATTTTATAAGTAATACATATATGTTTATGTATATTTGCAAACATATGTAGACACATATATTATGCACGCACAAAACATACCTCTATATATATATATATATATATTTTTATATATATAAAATACATTTTTTCCACTATATATAATACTTATTAATTAAGACTAATATGAACATTAAAATGAAACTAATGCAAACACTAAGCACTATTTTAATGTAAGAAAACCTGTAAAAAAGGTAGCATATATAGAGCAAGTTGCGTTTACATGTATTTTTAATATATATATATATATATATATATATATATATATATAGAAAGTTGTGCATAAAATATGTTGGATTTTGTTACTCTTAAAATGATTAAATTATAAAAAATTTAAGCCATATAATAATTATTTGTGCATTTAAATCTTTATCGTTAACTGATAAAAATACCAAATTATGGAGATTATTTTATAATTATATCTAAATTTTATTACCTACTCATTTCTATGAACAATAATAAATTATTATATTAATAAATTTGAAGCTCTTTATACATTTGAAATGTAATTGTGTTTTTGTTTGTTTTTTTAACTTTTTCCCTTCAATTAAAACTTTTCTTTATTATTTTGATTTTTATCCTTATTTTTATTTTATGAGTTTTGAATCTAAAAAAAAAATTGATTAAATAGGAAGCCGCGCGCCCACCCCAGGTCCGCCCTTGCCTAGAGTACAAAAAATAGCAATCATTAACAAAAGCATAGCTAAAGTTAATATATATATATATATATATATATATATCTCCAATCATTTAAAGCTAATCTTGATTCGGAGGGTAGGAATAGAAAAACGTAAATATTATTCAATTGTATATCAGTAGGCATTTTGAAATCTTTGCAGTTCATGCTTCCTATTTTTGTCTATAGGATAACATTTTGTATTGCATGCCTGATGTCTGCTACTATAATGTCTTTTTTCTGCTACAATTATTTTTATTATTAATTTATTATTTTTTAATTTTCATAATGTTGCATACTTTATATTTAACATATATGAACAATACTTATCTTCTGCTTTTTTTGGTAGTAAGGATCTGATTACCAATTTATCGTCATCAGCCATTTTAATATATTATTCATCACATTATTTGGGTGGGCGGCTTAATCAAAAGGATTTCTTGTGTGTATACGTATAGGTACGCAGTTCTCATTTTTCTGGCAACATTCAACTAGCTTTCTTGTGTTAAAAACCTCTGAACTCAATCTCAGCCCACCAAACACCTCTCCTTTGTCTCATTACCTATCTCTCATTCACAGAAAGGTTGAATGAAGCAAATTTTAATATTAAGTGGGTTTTGAATCCCACATCAAGTCCCATAGCTAATTAAAGAGTTGGCAAATCATCGAAATCAAATTGCAAAGTAAAACTTTGTATCCAACAGTATTTTTTGTCCAAGTTTTTTGTAGAATTTCTATATAATATTTCAAAATTATGTGGCTAAAATTCCTAACTTAAAGATGACTGTATGGTTTGAAACATGAATCAAGGTAATGATTAAAAAAAAATAAAAAAACAGAGAAAAAAAGTTGACTCATTCATGCTTGGCACTGGTATACAAGGACAAAGGTAGATCATTGGATCTATATTAGAAGATTTAATGTCGGCAAATCATTAGCCTTCTATCATAGGTAGACAATATGTTTGTAGTATGACAAGGTGGTGAGATAATTAGTCATTTGATGAAGAAATTGTTCAAGTTATTTGATATGAAAGATTTGGATCTAGTTGCCATGATTTTGAAATTCAGACTATATAAAGAATCATAAAAGAAAAATATTTAAGATTTTAGAGGTTGGACCGGGCCAACGTCAAATTGTAATATGTTATTTAAATTTTTAATGAATTTAATACTTAAATTGTATTTATTTATATTAATTTTTCATTCCTTATCAAGAGAATGTATGTGGCCCAATAGTAGGCTTTGGACATGCTAATTTGCCACTTGAAAGCTAGTTCAAGTCTTGCCTAAACCACATTTTTGCTGCCCCAAAAACTTTTGTAAGAGTTGCCCCCCATGTGTATTTTGTTTTATTCAAATTTGCTTTGCTACTTTTTATCTTTCTATTTTCTTTTTCTTTTTTTTTCTTTTTTGTCTGAATTTCTTCATCTCTCCTCCACCAACATATCATAACAACCCACAACTTTTTTAAGTTTTACTATTAGCTTCCATTATAATTTTACTTCACCTTTTCAATTTGCATTTTCCAATACTCTACTTACTAGCCACCTTCCCAAAATATCTCATCATTCAGTGCAAGTGCAATCTTGCGATAACCCCATAAGAGCATTAGTATTGGAGTTGTTAAAAAACAATCAAAAATATATTTTTAACAACACAAGCAGCAAAATGTCACAACACTCGGGTTACTTTTGCTGAAAAATTAGCAATTTACTACAGTAAGTTTGTACTTATAGAAATTATTGTATTTTGGTGCTAAATTTAAAATCACTTATTTTATTCTCTCTCTATCTCTTCCGACTCTCTCTTCTCTCATTCGTATTGTCCTGTGAAATTGTTTTACCTAAGTATTGTTTGTAAAACATTGGAATTTTCATATTTGGTTGAAAGGTGTAGTTGATAAAATATGATGGTTAAGAACAAGGAGACTTCAAATCCCAAATTGTACAATTGAAAAAGCTCAAATGTGGAGTTCAATGGCCCTAGCCTTTTCTCTCTCTCTCTCTCGGGTGTCTTTGGTTGTGGTTGTAGATCAGTTTTTGGTTGTTGTGGTTGTGGATCGGTTTTTGGTGGCTATTTGGGTGACTATAGATTGGCAGTAGGCTTGAGTTTTGGTGGTTGGGCTGTGGATCGATGGGTTGCGGTGGTTGGTGGTTTTTTGGTTTGGTGAACAATGGTATGCTGGTTGGTGGGTTCTAAAATGGTTTCCGTGGCTGGTTTGTAGTGGTTGAGTTGTGGTGGTGGTTGGCGGTGAGTGTGGGTCTGTGTGTTTACTGCTTTCTAGGTTGCGAAGAGAGAGATGTGACTTTAGAGGAGAAAGAAAGAGATGGAAAGGAACATAGAGAAAGAGAAGAGGAAGAGAGAGAAAGAGAGTGAAAATTTAATAAATAAATGAATAGTTGTGAAAATTAAGAAGTGAGATGTATGATAAGTTGTAAAATTATGAGTTAAAATAGATAAAATAGTTTTTTAAATCACTAAATATGAAGATTATTCTTATGATGTGGAAAACGATATATGATAATAGAGATTGTATCGTCTTTTGCTGTTTGGATGTCAATGCAGTGACATATATTGAAATATAATAAACAACCTTGTGAGATTCTGGAAAGATGGCTATATGTGGTTATGGATTGTTTGACGGGTGATGTTAAAATAAAATTTGTATGTGAATACTCTAAGATAGAGGGGATCCTATTCTCTTGAGACTGAAAATGTTTTATGCTTCTTTAGGAGTATAAAACATTCCATTAAAAATTTTAGTAATTCTATATTTCTATTTCTAAACACTCAAAAATTAATGAAGGGACAAAAAATGTGCCACACCAAATAAACGGGCTTAAGATGCGTCCCATTAGAGTACTTGAATCAATTAACAAGATTTGTGAGCAGAAGGATTTTCTCTGTGGGTTTAGCCATGCAAAATTCCGATCCAGAAAGGTTTGGAGAAATGTTGATTATCCACACAAAGACATTATGTATAAGGACATTACGGCCACAGGAGTATTTATGTTTTGGGTTCCCCCCAGTTTTTTCAGGTGGTGTCACCTGATGATTCTTGAGAACACCAAATGAGAGGAGGGGTTAGGTGACTCTATTTCTTGACGTAGTTTTTAGAGAAAGAGAAACGATGAGAAGAGACGTTCATGTAAGATGGATATAAATAACCTCACACAACTTCAGTTTAACCCAACACAAATTGTTACAAAGGCACTACTTTGGCACTTAGGTTTATGTTAAATTTTATTTGTATTGAATATTTGTTAGTAGCTCCTCATGTCCAGCAATCCTTAAGTCCAATTAGACCACGTACTTCTCATGCCCAGTAATCTTCATAGGCAAATTGTTTGAATTGTTGACTAGTCCAACAAATATGATTGAAGTAGGGTTGTTCAAAAAACTGTCCAACCTGATCCAGCTTGAATAGCTACCGTCAATTTTGACCACTAAAAATTGTTTGCAGAAATTCGGAGTGCTTATTTATTTAATATTTTTTAATTCAATAATTACAATAAGGAAGTTTCGATTCCGGAATCTTTCAACAAATTGTTGACTCTCTCTCTCTCTCTCTCTCTCTCTCTCATCGTCCCTATTAAACACCCTCAACCAAAACTCGATTGTTCTCCTAAAATTGAAGCATTATTGACATTAACATAGAAATCAATTGAAAGCAATTTGAGAAACTTCTCAACTAAAAAAGGTTGAATCAAATGATAGGTTAACACTTGTTTGTTTCGATATTAACATTTTCTAGAAAATGAACCTTTTTTAAAAGGTATCTTTTAGAAAACTCACTCACTTTCACAAGTTTGGTAACAACTTTAAAATGAGTTAGAAAATTATATTTTGACTTTTCTTATTTAACTTGGCCTGAGATTTTAAAAAAAAAAAAATTCTACTAAAATTATATGAAAAAATAGAAAACAACTTTATCTCAAACTAATTAAGCTAAATAAAGGAAGTCAATAAATAATTTTCCTTTATCCCAAATTTTCTGATACTACCAAATACAAGAAACCGCCAAAAAAAAAAATCTATCATTAGTATTAAGAAGACTAATTATTAATCCAAATATGTCTTGTGTACAAGTTTTTAGTGTTTGGGGGGGGTGGGGGGGCGGTTGAAAAAAGTGGGTAATACAAATCTAGTCCATGCATCCTTGGCATTCCCTTACAGCACGGGGCCGAAAGAGAAATTCAAGTATCTCCATCCACGACTGGCTGGTTAACAATATATATCTCCCTCATATTCGTGATTTGTTCTCCTAAAATTGAAGCATTATTGACATTAACATAGAAATCAATTGAAAGCAATTTGAGAAACTTCTCAACTAAAAAAGGTTGAATCAAATGATAGGTTAACACTTGTTTGTTTCGATATTAACATTTTCTAGAAAATGAACCTTTTTTAAAAGGTATCTTTTAGAAAACTCACTCACTTTCACAAGTTTGGTAACAACTTTAAAATGAGTTAGAAAATTATATTTTGACGAAAACAACTTTATCTCAAACTAATTAAGCTAAATAAAGGAAGTCAATAAATAATTTTCCTTTATCCCAAATTTTCTGATACTACCAAATACAAGAAACCGCCAAAAAAAAAAATCTATCATTAGTATTAAGAAGACTAATTATTAATCCAAATATGTCTTGTGTACAAGTTTTTAGTGTTTGGGGGGGTGGGGGGGCGGTTGAAAAAAGTGGGTAAACAAATCTAGTCCATGCATCCTTGGGCATATTTTCAATAAGGTTACAAGCATAACATTTAGGATCAAGGAGATTTTAAATATTTTGGGAGAGAATGGAAAATATTTTGGAATGGTTGTTAACATCATAAAAGTATAAAACCCATTGCTAGATCACCCAGTTTATTCCCTCAATTCTTCTTGATAGACCTGTTAAAGAAAAGGAAAGGAAAATCTTTTACTTTCCTTCTAGGTAGTCTTGCCCCGAATAATAATAATTAATAGTTTAAGTTAAAATATATATATATATATATAGAAAATATTTACTTATTGTTGGAACCCGTATGTCGTTGTTTGGATAAATTACCTTGTAGGTAATTCCATATCCAAGTCAGTCTAGTTTTCCATATACACGAGAAAAATGATTTCTTTGCACTATAGCTCAATGAAATAAAAATTAAAGAAATAAAGAGAAGGGTAGGTAGATAATGTTAGAGGGTATAAATTTTTCATTATTAAAAGCAATGGTTTGATGTTAGAGAGGTGGGATTCCTCATTAGTAGAAGATCTCCGATGGAATGCTCCTAACTCGCATACCATAATCTCTCTCCTGACAACTTTCATTCCCTTATATTCCATTCTACAATTGTTCAAAAGTGATTCCAAGAGCAACAATACGCAATCCAGTGATATATACTACCATGGATGCCACTAGTCGATTAGTTGAGACCATCTTGTTCACCTTGTGTCTGTTCCTAATAGTTGTATTCCTAACCCTTGCTTCCTTCTTCTGCACCCACTTTCGCACCCACAGAAACTCGCCACAAGTAGCTAATGCCGGAAACACTGGCACCAATGAAGTAGGCCTTGATGAATCCACTCTCCACAGCTTCCCAAAGGTTCTCTATGGCCAATCTAAACTCAGAAAGAGCAGCTCAACTTCTACTTGTTGCTCCATATGCTTAATGGAATATAAAGAAACTGACATGCTGCAGTTGATGCCGGATTGTGGCCATCTCTTCCATCTTCATTGCATCAACTCATGGTTAAGGCTGCATCCCACTTGTCCAATATGCCGGAACTTGCCAGTTCCGATTCCGGGCGCTATAGCTCCAGTCAATCAAGTGCCTCTCTTGGCAACACAAGTGTGATTTCAGGCATGCAATATTGGACAATCGGAATATCTTTTGTGAGGGGTTTTTGTAATAAAACATTCAGATCAATGTCAATGGGTGAATGTTTTGCTCTCCCTTGATGATTTCATATACAATATAAGCATTGTTATTGTTTGTTTTACATTTTGATTTTTTATTCTTTTTTGGAAAACACTCGATACCTCCTGGAATTGTGCCATGCTGATGTCGGTGTGTTGTAGAGTTCATAGATATCTTATCTTACAATATATAAAAAGAGTGACTTTGGCTTGATTTTGTTTGTGGTGTAAAGGCAGCTGAAATTACGTTGTTAACTGTTGAAGGCATATATACTGTTTTTTTTTTTTTTTTTTTTTTTTTTTTAAATATATCTGGATAAAAAGACTGCGAGCTGGTATATTACCATTCCTCCATATACATTGCTGATAAAAAGACTGAAAACCACAAAACTCATGAGAAAGGGAATTAATACCATACAGAACAGAAGCTATAGAAGAAGGTGGGGATGATTTTCCTGCAATACAATTTACAATCACAAGGGAATCACCCTCCTGCAGGATAATTTCTTGAATTGCAATGTCATGAGCAAACAACAAACCCTCTACAAAAGCTTTGGTTTCAACCTCCTTAGGACCATAAGGCAGTAACAATTTCTTACTCGTTGCAACGATCATCATGCCTTGACTACCATGAACCAAAACCCCAATCCCAGCCTGGTGTTGAGTCTGAAATATAACTCCATCCTCATTTACTTTGTATACATAATCTGCAGATGGAATCCAAGTTTGATAGCCAACGTCTTTAGCAATAACAGGATTCTCATTGGCTGTTTGATATTCTCGAATGTAATCTATACTCCTTTGTATCACAACTTGATTAGTCTTCACCTTGCCCCAATGCCTCTTATTATTCCGATTTGACCACATTACCCATGCAATTGTCACCACCAAAGTAAGAGTTCCATTATCTATTTCCCTGGAAAAAATTAAAAACCATAACAAGTCCATAAATTCCAAGAAAATAAGGTTGCTGTCAACCACCAAAAAATTGACCAATTCCCAAGTATCCTTCGCACACCTACAGCCCCATAGAACATGACCAGAGGTTTCAAAACCATATCTACATTCTTCAAATGTGTTATCTTCACAATACCACGCTTCTTGAGATTAGAGAGTTGGTAAAATATATTTACAAGCACACCAAGCAAAGTTTTTCACTATACTAGGAATTGTAAGCTCCATATTCTTCTCCAAAAGTTCTTTACATCTCCATCAGAGGATCTGCCACTTGTGTCCTGAGGCATTCCCAAAATTAACAACATATGACGGATCGAATCTATGGGGTTCTAATTACGCTCTTACCATTAAAGATATGTGTAGCTGAAAAATTGTAATAAAAAATTTGTAGATATAACGAGCACACACTACATCTAATTATTGAAATAATGTATTTTTTAGAAAAACAAGAATGTGCTTATATAGGAGGTTCAGGAGTACTTCGGCATTTTTCTAGGTTTGGGGGTGTAAACATACTATTCTATTCCGATCTATACCACAAGATCTTCAACCCCAAATGATAAAGAAAGCTTCAATTACTCTCAAAATAAACATCATCGTGTGTTAAGCTCAACAAGCCAAGATGCAAGGCCCTAGCCTAGTTTTAAGCCCTTTTATTGTTAGATGCCTCAAAGTTAAGTAAAAAATTATCTAAGAAGTCTATTCTCCCTCTAACTTCAAGAGGCTAATCATCTCGAATCGATTAATCTGTCTTTCAATTATCCTAGTTCACAACATTGTCATGTCCAGAAATCAAACATAAGATAGGGATTGCTTCAAGTTAAATTCAAATAAAGTGATTAAGTTGAATTCAAATAATATCGTATAGATGATTAGGGGATTAAGATTTCATTTCATTTCAAATTGATAGTTGAAAGATAGATTAGTCAGTTCAAAGTGACAAGCCTCTTGAACTTAAAAGGGAGAATAGACATTTTGGTTAATTTTCTGTTTAATTCTCATTAATGTCTTCAACGTACATATAGTCAATGATGAAATAACCTCATCATAATCTAATCCTAACAAATAGGATCCAACTCCTATTTAAATTTAAATACAACTTGAAATGAAATGCAATTCTAATCCCCTAATTAGCTACATGATATTATAACCCTTTTTTTTTTTTTTTTTTTAGAATGCATGGTATTATAACTTGAAATTCAACTTAAGAAATTTATTTGAAGTTAACTTTAAATGATCATTATCTTATGTTGCCTAATTTCCATACATTACATAGACATCTCATAGTATCGTATGTCATGCCACTCACTTACCCTAAATCACTCTTCCATTTTCATCTTGTTGAGAATCAATTCTGGTCAGCTCCCTAATTGGCTAGAACCTTCACCAACCCTAAAAGCTTTCAAAGAACTTTGAATATGACGCTACCTTATCATTTCAAAGGATTCGGAAACTCTCACGTACATACTAAAACTCTATCGAAATATTGTTATATATACTTTTTTTTCCTTTGAGACCTAAGTAGAGAGGGTAGATTTTGTAAGTTTCTAGCTAATTGAGATTTTTGGCACTCAGCGGCTAGGAAACTAATCTTTCACTCATATTTTTCAACTTTCAAAATTATATATCTCATTCATTTCCATTAGTTCATCTAAGGTAATTCAAAGCCAATAAACATAGCCTTGCCAAAACCTTTTCCAATCCGTTGATTTAACTGAGAGATCAGTCATCAACTTTATATCTAGTGTTAATGGAGTACGGCAGGAATCTTTACAGGGGTGGCTCCACAATAAAACCAAGATAGTCCTTTGAGAATCCTGGCCGGCTTGAAAAAAAAATTATATATAAATTTCAAAAATTTTATAAATTTTTATTCTTAAAAAAAATTTGCGCCAACCCTAAATTTTTTTGGATCCAACATTGGACAAAATTTAATAACAAACTTGGTTATAGACTAAAACTACAACTCCACTCAATAATTTTTTTATTGGGAGTGAATTTTGACAAATCCATCATTGAAATTTTTTTTTTTTTTTCCTTCTATTCTTCATACTTGTAGGATTTCAAGAATATCAAAGATTAATAACTTTGTCATCAATCAAATTTTTAATTATATCGGATTGGCATGAAATTTGGCATGTGTTTTAAAAACAAAGAATATGAAATTTAATTATTAGAATTTTAAAATATGTAATCATATTAATTTGTTTAGTGCAAGTTGTAACTTTATGCTACAACTAAGTTTGTAGCCAAATTTTGTCCTTAAACTTTGGTCCTCATATTAATATATTAGGTCATTATAATCAAAAAGAAAAATTCCAAGAAATTTTTTGAAAGAGATGTAGATTGCAATATTAATAATAAGATTAAAATAAAACAATTTCAAAATTAAAAAACTCGTAAAAGGAAATTGTTAGACTTTATCTCTTTCACATTTTTTTTCTTTTTCTTTTTAGTTATCAATATATAAAGTTCTTTTTTTATTAGACTTTTTATAATTTAAGTTTCTTAATGAATGCCCTGGGAAAAATTTTTGACACCGCCACTAAATCTTTTCATTGACCATATTTTCTTTCATAATCTTATGTTATTATTATTATTTTTTTTTAAATGTTTGATCTCATATTCTCCATAATCTCATGAGGTTTCTCTTTTTTTATGATGATCTCATATTCTCCATAATCTCGTGAGGTTTCTCTTTTTATATGATGATCTTTTAATGAATTTCAATTGAAATTTTCAAACTCAAAGCAAGAAACAAAACGTAAATATAGAAAGAAAACAAGAAACGTGAATTGGTGACGTTAGGAATGTTCGAGATGAAAACCGCTGGACATGGCATTGAATTTTTTTTAAAAAAAAATTGCAATTATTAATTTTACTGGACGGTTATATATATCTCCGTCAAAAGACAATGCACTTAATTACAGTATATTTGATTCTCCTAAAATAGAAAAATTACAGTATCTCTAAAGGATGTTTATATATATATATATATATATATATATATTTTTTTTTTTTTTTAATTCACCTACAAAAGTAATTCACCTTGCCAACGGGAGCTTGGTTCAGCTGGGTATGGTTCGTTCTCGTTCACTCTGCCTAACACGCTCAGGTTCGATTCCCGTTACTAGCAGGTTTTCGTTAGTTTGGCTGGCGCCCTGCCTGGGGGTGTAATATAACCATAAATCCCCTTATTTTTTTCTTTCATCAAAAATAAATAAATAAATAAATAAGTAATTCATCTTACAAGACACTTTGTTGAAGATTTTGCAAATTTTTTAAGCATACCACTATCTTGTTCATTGCATTAATTTGTATCCTGATTGTGAAAGTGAAAATATTTGTAAAATTTATAGAACCTGTGCCTCTCTTCTTTAAATCCGGATTGCCTGAAGTGTCGTGAGGAAAGTGAGAGACGACCAACTGACTAATCAGAAAAACCAACTTCTTAAAAGGCCAAATCAACGGCCTCTACCAATCCAAAATCATTTTAATTTTGACTGCTAACTAAGCAGCTTACACATTCAAATTTCCGGAAGACCAAAAATTTATGTTTCCAACTGAGTACACATTTGCAACTTTCTCCACATTAAAAAAAATTACACATTTGCAAAGGATATTAAATTTCACTAAGAAATAGAAGAAAATAACACATTCCTAGCACAATAGTAGCTAGAATTGGACTCCGAATAAGTAGGCTGTCATTCACTCTCCCCTTAATATAACATAAACATCTTGCTACCAAGGAAATACAGAAATTCTAAGTAAACTTATTTTTTAAAAAAAAAAGATCTCAATTTCAAAATTCCAAACTTCTAATCTCATCCCAATAGCTAGCTAGTAGAACAAGTGGTCACATCCTAAAGAATCAAATTTAAAGTAATGCTTCTTATGTGTTATACCCCAATGCAAATCATAAATTTCCTAGATCATCCAAGCATGGTAAATACCACCATGCACAATCCAATAGCCCATCCAAATAGGACTTCAGAAGAACTTGTACCGGTCCTTCTAAGCCCCGATGCCGCAGACTTGGAAGTGGGAGCATTAGCTTCTGGAGCATAGCCATAAGGGGATGCCGCTGGGCTTATATCTGGCACTGATGGATTAGATCCATTCCTCGTGCTGGGAGATGATGCGGGCGCTGAAGATCGAGGACTAGGAGAAGGAGAAGGAGAAGGTGATGGCGATGGAGTAAGCGGAGATTTATCGGAGCACGCATGCACCTTCACTGAAACCTTGATCCCAAGAGCACAGTTGTTTGAGAAGTTGCTGATGAAATAGAAGACACCTTTCTGATTCAATGGTACAATTGCCGGACCATTGTTAAAGACCTTATAGGGGTTGCACGCAGTGCACCTCTGGTACTCTTGCCTTGACACTTGAATTACATTGTTAACACCCGTCTCAAAGTCAAAACCTACAAGAGAAACAAAAAAAGAACATCATTGGAATTAGGCATGCAAAGGTGTTTGTGCACAACAATATTATTTCAGTTTTTTATATTTGAGATTTTTTATTTTGATCCTTCAAATTATATTTTATTTTCAACGTGTTGATTTCACTTGTAAACATTACTAATTTGGCAATTAAGCAGAGAAAAGGAGGGAAAGAAAATTAGAAATGACACAATTTTATTATACATAATGGTCAAATTAATCATGAAAATGGATGAAATAATCATTTTGAAAACGAAATTAAATTTGATAAACCAAAATAAAAATAAATAGATACTAAAATGAAAGTAACCAAAAACAATAAACATCAAAAGTGTAAATTAGTTTTAAGTGTGTGAGTTACTGAGAGAGTCGCCGGTTCGGAAGAAATGAGAGGAGGACCAGTTGTTGTAATAGTTTGGGGATGGTGCTATGGACCAGATTGAGTCTCCCACTCGGTATCGCACTGCAGGTGGGCACCCAGGTGGGCAACTTGGGCAAGCAGAGGTGCAACCAAACAATGCAGCCACCACCACCAATACCAACATGCCTGATCGAAACAAAGTGTGTCCACGCCTAGCCATAGCGAGAGAGAGAGAAGGTTTGTGTTTTTCTCAGTGTTTTTTGGTTCTGACGTAGGTTAGAGAGACAAGAGGCAAAGAACAGAGAATGAATAGGTTTAGGGCACAGCAAGAAAAGAGACGTAACGGTCTATTAATATACGAGAAGAAATTTAAGTAGAACGTACGTTGAGAATGAATTGTTATTGCTATAAGACCAAAACGGAAAGATGAAGGTGTCAATTAATTAAAGCATTAAAGTTATCAATTTTTTCATGCTTTTGGCTTTCGCCTCCAGCTCTGGTCAAAGCTCCAAGCCGAGATTTTGTTAAGAAGAGAAAAAAACTCAGGACTCATGACATGAGATGTTTTTTCAAAACCAGCATTTTTTTTTTTAATGCAACAAAAATGTTATGCATTTAGACAATTGATTTTTTTTAATCTTTCATATGTTTGGAATGAATTTTGAATACTCATGAGATGTAAGATGAGATCAAGATAACCGTCGCTATAGTTATACATTTTTTAATGTTTTAGGGTTTTAGGTTCACAATAGATGTTAAAATCAACATTAAACATGATGTATAACACAGTATCGTATACTCTATTTAATGAGCAATTTTTAGGTGACTTAGAGCATGAAGATTTGGAGAATGATATTCCCTCATCTTATATTACCGTGGGGCCACTTATTAAATTCATGATAGAATCCGCTATAATGTAAGATAAGAAAGCACCACTTATCCATGTTCTAAGAGTACCTAAGAATTTTCCTTATTTAACATTCTATTTCTTTCTATGAATAAAAACTTTTGATTAATACTCCTATCCAACCCCACACGTTTTTACCTTTTTTTTTTTATGAACCCCACACGTTTTTACTTATCCCTTAATTAAGAATCATGAAAATATAAATTTATAAATTAAAAGAAAAAAAAAAAGTGAAGTGTCACTTCTCCATTTGAAAAGCTACTTGTCAAGGAACATTTACCCTATGCATACTTTGCACATTTGTCAACTTGTGATTGATTACATTACTTATACATGGAACCAACACTAGTAATTGGTTAAAAAAAAATAATAATTCAATCATCACTTAACACATGCACAAGTTCGGCTCGGGTAATTTACACCACCATACTCAAGTTCATAGAACTAGAGTACAAGCCAAGTATCTTGTTATTTTAGTACACAATACTCAATTTCTGTGAACTCGAGTACCTTCTTAATGTAAACTTCTGCAGCTCAATCTCTTCCTTGATCTCACCTAAAGCACAAGTGACTTAGTCTATCTCGGCAACAAATTTAGTCAATGCCAAAATGTAGCAGATGAAAAAATCATTTTTTTACGAAACAAGTGGAGATCTATGAAACAATCCATTACGTTTTAACAAAAAAAAAAAGTACAATTCTGAAGTGGCCATTAGGTTTAATTTAAATTTTGTTGCTAGTTGAGGCATGTCGAAGGGACCACATCTAGCTTCTGTAATTTAAAGAGACAATTTCCCAAAATCCGGAATGCAGAATTACGGAACAAGCTAAATAACCCATTGTCTCTTCATTTAAATAAATGAAAGATAAATACATTTAAGTATTTAAAATACTATAATAGATTAAAGGTGGGAATGTTAACTCCATCTCTCTTTGCATGCATATAAGTACTTCTCGAATATTTTTATGATGACTACAACACCCAAAAATTTTCAATTCAAAAGGTCTATATTTAATCCACAATAGAATATCTCAAAAGAAAATAACTTCAATTTCAAAATAAAAGCACATGATAGTCCACCTAAACTTCAAAATACCCAAATGATCTAAACTCCACAAGATTGCAACATAAACTAAATTTTATATAACTCCTCACAAAAGCAATCTTTTTAAATTAAAACTCAAAATTCTAACACACAATAAACTACCTCAAAAACAACTAAATACTTTAAATCTTTGTAGTAGTCTATCTACAACAAAACAGTCACATTCTAGCAAATTCGACACTACTAATCTAAATAGCTAATCTAGTGATTGTTGGAACAAGAAGAAGTTTGCTAAAAACTCAAAATATGGTAATTTACTACCATCAAGGGAAAAAAAAAAAAAAAAAGGCAACCGGTTCATATGAAACAAGGAGCAATATTAATAAGGGCGGCTAAAAATAATTCTAAATAAATACAATAAGTCTCAATGTAAAAATTTAGACAAAAACAATCAAAACATGATAGTTGTATGTTCAGAAATAATTGGTCAATTCATATGAATAGTAAGAATATTCACAATGTCCAATGTATTGTTCCTCAAAAGGGTCACATACATGTATTGATACCACAGGTAAGATCACTCAAAATTGATAGTCACAAATAACTCCATAACGTCAAGACACCAAAAATAACCCTAACCCCCAAACCCTAATATCCACCCTAAACCAAATGGTCTAACAAGGATTGAGAGTGAGATTGAGTATGTACCTTCTTATTCAAAATTGAAGATGCAGATCACCAATTGAAGACCATGATATCGTCAACGTTAAGATTGAGAGTGAGAGTACACCAGAGAGGGAGAGGGAGAGGGAGAGGGAGAGCGAGAGGGAGAGTGAGAGTTAGAGTGAGAGTGAGATTGAGTGAGGTTTAGAGTGAGAGGAAATTAGGTGGAAGCGAGATTGAGAGCAAGAGGGAGATTGAGAGCGAGAGGGAAAGTGAAAGCAAGATTGAGAGTGTAAGGGAGAAGGAGATTGTAACTAACAGTGAGTGAGAGGGAGATTGGGAGTGAGACTAAGTGAGAGAGAGATTAAAAACTAAGATTGAGACTAAGACTAAGATTAAAAACTTACATAGTACTTGAGTTCACAGAACTCGAGTATGGTGGAGTAAAATAGCATGGTACCCGAGACAAACTGGAGTTTACGGAGCTTGGGTACTGTGTATGTAAAATAACACAATACTTAAGTCTTCGAAACTCAAGTTTAATCAACAAAGAACTCGAGCTTAGTGACATTAAGTTCAAGGCGACATTTTTAAGGTGCAAAATTCAAACTTAGCCACGCCACGCTAGCAAACTCTGTAGGAACTCGAGTTCTTAGAACTCAAGTATTATTCAAAACTCGATTTCAGTAAGCTCAAGTAATGAAAAAGTGGTAGATTGCAAAATATTTTCGAAACAATGGTAAATTGCAACATAATTTGCAAAAATGTGCTATTTGGCCATTTTCGCCCTTCAACCATAATAAACAAGGTTGTTGGCTTAATTTCTAACATCATAAAGTGGTTAAAGATTTAAATTTTATCAAACTCAAAATAAAATAAAAGTGCATTAATGATCATTTGCTATAAGTTTTTGCTTGATACCAAAGAGAAACAGGAACATTAGTAATCATCATACGCACATAATTTATGCAGGAAACCTAGAAATCATCAACATCTCTAACCCCAACTCTAAAAAGAGGAGAGGTTAGAGAGAGTTTCAAATCAAAACATCCCATGTCTAAACCCAAAGCCAAAATTGTGACTATCCATAATGATTATTTGCCCACAAATTTAAACTAATTTATTGAGTTTTACTTTTCTGTTTACTTGGGTTTGTAGCGATTTGCTCAGATTTTCTCACCTAGTTTGTTGTCATCTACACTAAATTGTTTGTCGAATGTAAGTAGTTTTATGTACTGTTTTATATCTTTTGTTTGGGTGTTGAGAATTTTTTTTCTTTTTGTAACTTGTCGTGGTTGTGTTGAGATTCACTTCTTGTAGTTTGCTAAGGAAGAATAGTATTGTCTTTATTTCTTTAGTCTGGATGTTGAGAAAATGATTGAGAAATTAAATACTTGGTATTTTTTTTCAACTTGTTGCAGATGTGTTGTGATATAGAGAGAGGTATTCTAAAATGTTTTTTTTCCCAACATAATATGCATAGACAAAGGAAACTATTGGTATAGTATAATGAAAATTTTGTACTAGTTTTTTCTTTTCAAGTTAGAAATTGTTGCATGCACCAGTAAATGCACCAATAAAGTTGAGAGGGTAAAACTTTTCCCAACTTTTTCATATCTTGAGTTTAAATTATAATTCATTATTTTTTCTATAACTTCCATTTATCTAGTTTGGTTGTAAACAAAACTATTTGTTTATGCAATATACTTTTTCCTTTGATCAGGTTATATTAATTTGACGGATGTTTCAAATAATGTACCCAATGTGTTTTGGGGATAATGATAAAAGAGAAGATTATGAGAATGTAATTTTGGTTGAATGTAATGAAATCAAACTTGGAATGCAAGTGAGCTCTGCAGAGGAAGCATACAACCTATACAATGAATATGCTTTAAAGAAGGGGTTTCGTATTCAAATATGGAATAAATGAGAGGTTGATGGAATTCTTAAGCAACGAGAATATGTGAGTTCTAAACAAGAATATAAATAGTTTGAAGATCTTTTTATAGAAAAACAAAAAAAAAAAGTTTAAACATTTAGAGACAAGAACTGGTTGTTGAGCTAGAATCCAATTTGATATGAAGGATGATGTTTTCAATGTTGCTCTTTATAATGATATACATAATCAGGGATTTGCTACTCCAAAAGAAATGTATAATTTGAGATCAAGAAGAAAGATGATAAGTACACATGGGAGTATAATTAGCGCAATGGTTAGTTCAGGAATTAAAGCAACACAATCATACCGCTATTTATCAAAGGAAGTTGGTGGTGCAATAACGTTGGGTTTTCTATACTAGATTCTCACAATTTCTTGTACACTAAAAGCAAAGAAATCATTGAGGCTGGAGATGGGCAAAATGTGTACAATTTTTTCAAAGAAAAGCAAAATGGAGATCTTATGTTTTTTTCTTTAGTACAAGTAATCCAAGAAAATAGATGGCAAATTTCTTTTGGAAAGATGGTAGATCAAAATTAGATTATGATTTTTTTAGATATTTTATTTTTTATACCACTTATCAAGCCAATAAGTACAGCCTAATTTATGCACCATTATGAAAATCAATCATCATTAGAGCAATGCTTTATTTGGTTATGCCTATTTAATAGATTAAATAATTAAATCATTTATTTGGTTGTTTCAGACTTTTTTTGAAACAATGGGAGGTCGACAACCAAAATCTGTTTTTACATATCAAGACCAAGCAATGGCAAATGCTATTAATGTGGTTTTCCCTTAATCTTGTCACCAACTTTGTTTGTGGCATATTATAAATAATGCTCGTCAATGCATTGGTGGGCTTATTAAAATCATGATTTCTATGAGATATTTGATAAATGCTTACTTGGGAGTATAGTTAAAATGGAGTTTGAGTCAACTTGGAGTGATATGATCCAAAAACATAATCTAAAAGAAAATTCATGGCTTAATAGGTTATATCAGGTTTGAGAAAAGTGGTGTCTAGCTTTCAGTGTAGATTTCTTTTCAACAAACATGAAGTCCACCCAATGGAGTAAGAGTACAAATAGTGTTTTTTATCAATTCTTGAAAATATCTATCCTGCTTTTTGAAGTTATGAAATTGTATGAGGCAAAGGCAACACAAATGCAACGAGGAGAAGTAAATGAAGATTTTTGTTGCAAGAATGGTGCACCCCTAAAGGTTAGTAGATATGGGGGTATCTTGAGTCATCCGGCTAGTGTATATAATCTTGTTTTGTTTAAAATTCTTGAAGAAGCGTTTAACTTGGGTTTGGGATTAAATTGTGTTGAAACGAACCATCATGACAATAGTTTTTCCTATTCACTAACTAAGGGTGTGGGTAAAAGATTGAATATTGTCCAATTTAATCCAGTTGAGTTGAATGTTGGTTGTGATTGCAAGTTATTTGATAAATTGGGTTTGTTGAGTTCCCATGCTTTAAGGACACTTTCATGTGAATAATGTGAACAAGATATGTGAAAAATAAAAACTAAGTAGATGTACAAAAGATGCAAAGAAGAGGTTACGTTACTTTGTTGATTCATGCCAATTAAATGAGACCTAATAGTTGGCAGCAACACAAAGAAGTGGCTCATCCACCCTTATTTGATGGTATGGGAAGACATAAGAAATATCATAGAATGGAGAGTTTTCTGCCATTGGGGGACCTCAGAAAAGCTCTCTTTGAGTTGAAAATACATTGTTGAGGGTTTTGGGACCCAAACAACTACTTTTATATTAAATTAGGGTGCTTAGGGTTTCCTCTAATTTGCAACCCACATATGCAGGGTCAACCTTGTGTATGTGAAGTCAAAGCTTCATATGTAGGCCCAACCCCACATACGCACAGCACTTTACAAAAACTCATTCTCCCCTATTTTAAGCAAGGTTTTCTCCACTCCAAGGCGTCCCTTGGGTTCCTATGACCTAAAGGATCATTTAAGACGTATTTCAAGCACAAGATTTCAAGCATCAAAGAAGCAATATTGTATGGAAACTTATAATTAACCACATATCTTGTAAATTAAGTACTAGTCTCAATTAAAAGCATAAATGTAAAAAGATATTCTTAAGTAATGCCTTTGCCTCTAACTAAATTCAAATGTTTGCTAAAACAAATTTTTAAAAAAAGCAATAAAAGTTACAAAAAGAAAGAAAGAAATATGTGTGTTGTATGCCTATGTGTCTTGACTGCAGGTAATCAATAGTGTCTCCTCTTCCTTGGTTGGTAGCTAGGAGTTGCCTTTGAATCCTCCTCATCACAACTATCATCATCATCATCACCACCACCACCACTGCCCAAGTAGGCCACCCCTCTAGGATTGTACAAGCTCCTTGAATAGTTGGTCACCTCCAGCTTGAGATTCCTAGCCAATCATACCAACTCCTTATGCTCTTGGATGGTGGGCCGCAATTCAAAGAAAGAAGGGTTAATGACCCGAAAAAGGGAGAGACGGCAAGAAGAAAAAAGGAACAAAGGGAAAGAAGAACTCACAACTCGGGTGTTTGGAGGAAAAGTGTAGCCCATAACATTGGGACTATGGAGCATGGTGCGCTCCTGAGCAAAGCCATCAAGACCGTAAGCATAAACCGTCCAAGGGAGATGTGGAGGATCAATTTGCTCACTGGTAGTAGGCTCCTTCTGCTATAGTTTTCAACCATTAGAAGCCATGACAAACAAGGTAAAGGAAAAGGAAAAGAAGAAAAAGAGATTGTACATATACTTGAATAGTAAGGGAATGAATGAGACGGGTGATACTGAATTCCTCATAATCCAACCATCAAGGAGCTGTGCGGTGTAAGGAATGCCACTCCTCCATAAGTTGTACTCAGCATCAATCATGGAGTGTGGAGCAATCATGAACTCCGGAGTATCCATCGGAATCTGTAGGTCATCTCTACCCACTAGTTAACACTGCACCCTCTCTACCAAGTAGAGTGCCCTTAAGCCCGTCCTTTGAAAGGACGGGTAATCTCCAAAGTAATGATGGCAATAGCTTCCAAATTCAGAGAAGTAGGAAAGGGCCGGCCAACCCATGGAATCCAGTTGACCTATAATGATACAAGGATGGAAAAAGAATATCCTAAGGGAAATGCATGAAGAAGCATGAAAATTGGAACTCTTAAACTTACCTCATCCAAAGTTAACCCAGCAAGGTGGCCTCACTCAAGGTAATTCCCTCAAATTTAGATTGGTTCCCAAAGTTATGAGGCCATACCTAACAATCCACTGCTGAAAAAGACGCATAAGCCACAAGTTAGATGCAAGATGGTACAATTTGTAAAATGGTACAATTTGCAAGATGACAACTTGCAAGATGATACAGTTTGCAAGACTATAAGCTACAAATGAAAATACAAGAGATGGAAAAAGAACTAACCTTAAGCAGCTTCCAAGGCCCTACAAGCTGCCTCAAGGTTCCCTGGCTAAAAGTGTTGAGGATAGAGTAAAAAAAGGCAAGACATGCCTACCCTCAGTTGGCCTTCCGTGCACCTGCAAAGCCTTGAAAGAGAGTCGACCACCTTAAGGACAACGTTTGCCCATCATTAGTGAAGAGATAAGCTCCTAAAAAATGTAAAAGAAAAGCCCTAGCCATCCAGACCTGCTTCTCCCTAGTCCTTTGTTATAGAAGCATGTAATCCGACACCAAGTCCAAGTAATGGATGGTTTCAGTGGGGTACTTCCTCCCCAACATGTCAAGACCCAACTAGATGCCTGACACGCCGCCAAAATTAATGATGGCCCCTTCAAAGCTAAGGCTAGTCATTCAGTAGAAGTCATAAAGAGTCACTGTCATCTCCTGCTCAGTAGTATGGAAGGTATAAGTAGTATCCCACCACCTTTCAATGAGGCATTGCACCGAAGTAGCACTTGCGGACTTTTTCGACAGAAGGCTAAGGATAGGCTCGAAGCCTACTTCCCGAATGTAGGCCCTGGTTTTGGAAACAAGGAGGTTGTACCACTCCACATCCTTGTTGGTGCTTCCCCTACCAATAGAAAAGGATGAGGACTGCAAAATAAGAAGATAACATTAGATTCTTGATTCAAGTGAAAATGGTGAAAATGATGAAAAATAATGTTTTCGATGCAAGAATAAAGATAAAAAGAAGGATGCATTGATGTTTAGGTGCAAATTGACAAAAAAGGGTGTTAGGATTGCATATAGAAGTGAAAAAGTTGAAAAAGAAGTGAAAATGGGTAGAGTAAGGCCTCTGCCAGGCGTTTCACATACACAAGTCAAGGCCCACATACGCAGACAGGACCTTATGTACGTAAGCCAGAACCCACGTACACAAAGCTTCAAGAAAGATCTGCGTACACAAGAACAGACCTACGTACATATAAGTCCAAGCTACGTACGCAGACTTGAGCCCACACACGCAAAAGCACAGACAGAAAGTGTCCTTCAACATTTTCAAGCATATATCATCCAAAATCAATCCTAAACATTTTCCTACCCCTCCTAATGTGTAAAGTTTTCATCTAAACTCATCCCACAATAAAACCCAAGCATTTACATGGCCAAAAACACATCAAAACGAAAGATCAAAGAAAAACTTGAAAATAAGGAAAGTTTGAAAAACTTACAGATTCGGCCATAGGGATGTGATTTTTTGGCCAGTGTGTCAATGAAGGAGACTCTGTCAATCTCACTGCACCACTCCAAGGGGTGAAAAGAAATGCATTGGAGGAAAGGACATAGGAATTCTTCTTCGCCTTGGGTGCCATTGAAGGAGATGAAGAGAGTCTAGAGAGAAAATGAGTGAATGAGAGAGTTTTGAGAGAATGGGAAAATCAGATGATGTGAGGAAAAGAGAGAAGAGGGAAGTTTTTGTAGAGAAAAAAAAAGGAAGTTGAAGAGTTATGAAGAATGTGAAGTGATAAGGGACATGAAAAGAATGAAGAATAAAAAAAAAAACGGTTGGTAACCATTGGGAAAAATGAAGAGGGAAGAACACACCTGATGACTAAACTACGTACAGTTTCGACCTCTCCACTAGACTACGTGTAGTTTAGTCATGAACAATAAAAAAAAAATCAAAAAAATAAAACATCTCAAGATTGCTCCGATTGGGCACAAGGCCACCATGGACCCCCAAGTGAGCAATAAAGGAAGCAAAGGACTTTTCCCTCAATGACATGTACATCCCAAAACAATTTCTAACAGATCACATAAATTCAAGAACACTATCCCCAGTAAGGAAGCAAAAGATTCTTTTCTAGTGGATTAAGCATATCTAGAACCTCATCTCCACAGAGGAGGCAGAAGATTCTTTCTCGATGGACTCAAGCATATTTAAACAATCCCTAGTGAGGAAGCAAAAGATTCTTCTCTAGTGGATTGAGTACACCTAAAGTATCCCCAGTGAGGAAGTAGAAGATTCTTCTTCAAAGTCCTCAGCATACCATAAAGGAAGCAAAAGATTATTCCCCACTAGATCACACATCTTCAAAAGTTACACTACTCCTCAGCAGATTTCTCATCCCTAAGTAAGTCATGAAAGACGCAGAAGATTCCTCCCCACACATACCTACTCCTAAGCGAGTTTTCACTGCCCTTAGTGGATCCAACAATCAAGACTACTCATGCACATATCCTCCGAGAATTAAATATGCAGGCACGATAGAAGAAGGTAGTGACAAAGATAGAGAAAAAGACAAAGGTCAACCCAAAGCAAGAGCCTCACCAAAAAAGATAGAGAAAGAAATGAAGAAAATAAGCAGAGCAAGACACCCAAAGAAGTTTGAGGTAAGAGCCCTGAATAGACACCACAAAGACTATGTCCTTTTGTTTTTTGTTAGGTTAGCTTGAAGAGCACCCCCTTTTTTTTGTTTTTTTTTTAAGTGACTCTAAGATAGCAAGTCACTCACCATTTGCTTGCAAGTGGCAAAATAGGTTCTAGGATAATGAACCTGTCATTGCTCATTTCCTGAGCAACAAATATGGGACTTCGGACAATATGAATCCCTCGCAGCTCTTTGGAGTTGCACCCTGCAACTCACGAATCAAAAAAGGGGCATCTGTAAATACCGCATTTTGTGCCCTTTACAACTCGGGCCCCCGTTCCCCAATAATACTCAAATTCTAAGACCCAAGGACAGTTTAAAGCTCAATCAGATATTAAATTGACTTAAGGAGTGTTAAAATGGAAAATATAACTTTTTAAATAAGTAATAATCTACTTTTTGGAAATAAAATGATTAAAGTGGCCTTCAACCCACATGCGTGGGCAGCAACCTACATACGTGACCCACAGCATACGTATGCAGGCATATTCCTGTGTACACAACTAGGATTTTAAAGACATACAAAAGACAAATTTCTGCAATAATGGTTGTGGTTTGGAATGAACCACATATCGTCTAGAAGCCGTTCCAAACCCCTTTTTTCAACCATATAAAGTCTTAGATGATATATTTTCAAAAGATATACAGAGATCTCATGAGAAAAATACAAGATTCACTAGAATATAGTAAATCAAAAGGGAGTTATTCACAAAACACCCTCAAGTCAATTTTGTTTGATTGAGACCTTTTTTGGTCCCAATCCTATTAGTTTAACGTTGCTAATCACATTTTTATTGATTTGTGATAGATTTGATTAAAGGGAATGGTGAAAATCAGTTTATAAAGCTTTTCATTTGAGGTATTGAGTCTAACTTTTTATTTTCATTCCTTTCTCTTTTCTATCTTTCTTTTCAGTTTTCATCTTATTTTTTTGCTTTATTTATGCTTATATATGTTTGTTTAGGTTAGTTTTATAGTTTTCTTTATATCCTAAGCATGTTTGGTTATTAAAATTAGGGTTTTCATTTGTGCTCTATTTTTCTACGTTGCTATTTCTGGGTTAGGATTTCGAGCAAAACTGCACACACATGCCTTATGCATGCGTACATGGGCCTCCTCCTGCATACATAGGTGCTTGGCCTACGTACGCAACCTTCGGTATACGTACACAGGTAGCTGCCAAGAAACCCTAGTCTAGTCTTCTACTTCTATCTCATTTTATTTTTCTTATCTCACATGTTCCTGTTTAAGTTTCTTTTTATGTATATGTATCTAATGCCTCTATTTCACATGTTTTATTGTTATTTATGTTTGATATGCTAGATTAGGGTTTCATATTTTGCTTCTTAGTTTGATACAATGAACATGCATTCACATGCCCATGCATGATGCCATAGGTGCTGAGTTGTTGCAAGGTGAATAAAAATAAGTCATACATCCACATGAACATGCATATGTTTTGTTATGTTTTGATGAACGTGTACATGTGTTGTTGTGTAGCATTTTGTGTTTAATTGATAAATGATATACTTGCTGCCATGGTTAAGTTGCTGCGTTATAAATGACATGATAGGGTTTCACATGTTAGATGAATGCTAGGTTTGTATATGTGTGGTTTGGTTTCATATGCTTTATGAATGGATATGTATGTGTTTGGGATGATGATGTCATGTTGTATGCTTAGATATATGTGAGTGTGTGTGTGTGAGTTTAGGACATAAGTGTTGAACATGATTTTATCAAGTTTAAGATGTAAGACACAATAATGGGAGGCCAACCTTTGGTTTGAGCGGTCTTAGGCGCCTAACACCTTCCCAAGAACATACCTGAACACCGAACTTATATCTTTGGTAGTAAGATCAATGGTCCTTCCTCGAAAGAACACTATATTCATGGTTCCTAGGCCATTGCAAAACTAGGTGGCGATTCCTCCGTTATGTCCACACCGAGGACGAACAGATGATGTCTTAAATAATTTAACTAGTAATTTTTAAATTATATTAATAAATAAAAAGTTCTTTTCATAAACTAATAAACTAATAGTAATAAATATGTGTACTTAAAAAATATATAACATTTTTTAAAAGAATTTATGTAAGTTTTTAGCATTTTACATCTTATATTTAGAAAATAAAATTACCAAAATATAACAAAGAGGATCTTATTTCTAGAAATATAAAATTACAATTCCACATATGTAATAATAAATTTGAACTAAAATTAATTATTATTTAATATTTTAAAATTATATATTAAATATTGTTGTAGATTTCTTATATATTAAATATTGATATTTGGATGGACTAGGATCTTAATTAGAATAATCAGAGGCACTTATCTCACTTCGGAACCACTACTATTTAGGAGTGTTCCATTTATGCTTGAGGTCTTTCTTTGTTCTTGCTAGGTCTGGTCCTGCGACTTTATTCCAGCATTTGTTTGGACATAAGAGATTTACCAACAATACATAGTATAACTATGGGTGCTGTTGCCAAAACCCTTATAGTTCAACTAGCACTTCCTGTTATTTCCAACAAACACATCTAGAATTTAGATCCTCTTCCCACAACTATCGAATTATTTAAAAAAAAAAAAAAAAAACTATGGGTGATACTAGGAAACTACAAATTTCACTAAATAAATTTTACAGACTAATGAATCACCAATCAAAGAAAGGTAATTCATATGTTTATTTATTAGTTGTTGCAATAGCACAAATCACATTCACTTTGTAAAACTTTTGTAGTAAAAGTAAATTTAGTATTTTCCTATAATCATTGTTGGATGTCATAAAGGTTCTCAAGGCTTACCACCACTCCCTCTTGATGCGGTGGTCACTCTACAAATATAAATTCTTGTGAGGTGTGAGAGGCAAGAACCGAGGTTCAAGTCTTCAGGAGGAAGGTTCACACACATATACACTTAAATTAGGCTAAAGTAGAAATTCTATCTTGTATAAAAAATAAAAATAAATAAAAAGGTTCTCAAGGCTTGCCTTTTGGTTTTGAGTAATAAATTCATTCATCACAAAAAACAAAAAAATAAAAAATAAAAATCCCTTCAAACAAGATAAGGTAGCTACCTAATAAATAAAAAGAAACAGAAAAAATAAAATAAAATAAAAAAAATAAAGGACCCTTTTAAGCTCTAGAGGCTAGCAACAAACAATATATTTATTTAATAATATAATAGTAGAAATTGAAGAAAAAATTGCAAGTAACATGACCTCAAAATTTATGCAATTTTAGCAACCTCTCAGATAAATGAACAGAAATGTGTGTTTTGAACTGCTACAGAAAAGAAATATAGATAAAATAATATTATGCTAATGATAAGAGATAAGAAAAAAGCTAATTCCATATCTAAGAAAGTATCCCGTAAATCAAATAATGTAGTATCTTGTTACATAGTGTTTAAGATGGAATCAGAAAAAAGTTTAGTGCTTCAGCATAAAGGGTCAACGAAAGACATAATTAAGTGAAGAATCCTTAAGTATGTTCACTTTATGTAGCCATTTCTTTTTCTTCGTCTCAATTATTTTTTAAATTGAAATTTAGAATGCAAAATGTATCCTTATATTTTAAGGATTCTCACTTTTGCTTCATAAAAATGAGAAATGGAAAATACATTCTCGATCATCACAAAATGCATTTCACACAGATTTATAGAAGCCCAAATCGTTGATCACCTAGCTTTTACCCATTTTTCAAAGTTGAGGTGGAATTTGTCAATGTTCCAGATTAGAAATAGAAAAGGTTGTTTGTTGCCCATAGAAACGGATAAGAAACTTTTGGAAAGGTTCCACTCTTTCTGGATTATTGATGTGGCTTTATTATAGTTTATCAGTTTGACATCTACCAATTTGCCCACTAGGGTGAAGCTGTGAACTCTTTCTATATATGTTTTGTGGATATGGTTAAGTACCACTTTGGTCTCCCAATAAAGGAGATTTTTGGCATCGGCAGTTATTACTTCATCCTCAATTTTATTCTCCATAAAAAAAAAGGGTAGATTGAAGTCCGTGGTGCAAATGAGGTTGGTGGGTGAGAGTTTAGGTGTTGTTTAATGAACAAAGGAGGATAGGGGTTGATGAGTGGGAGACATGGAAGGGAAAGACTAATATAGTACGAGGGTTTGAGTTGTGAAGTATGAACAGATGTGTGATTTGCCCCCTACATGGGAGAAGGTATTCGGCATCATAGTGATATATTAAATCTCTCTCACATGGGAGTGGTTGAGATAAAGGGAGAGACTGACATGGGATAAGGGTTTTAGTTGTTGTGAAGTGTGAAAAGATGTGTAGTTTGCCCCTTACGTGGGAGAAAGTATATGGTGTCACAGTGGTATACCAAATCTCTCTCACATGGGAGTGGTGGAGATGAAAGGAAGAGGCTGATATGGTAAAAGGGTTTGTGTTGTAGTGAAGTGTGAGTAGATGGGTGGTTTGCCCTTTACGTGAGAGAATGTATTTTGTGTCATTGTGATATATTGAATCCACTCCCATGTGAAAGATTTAATATAAACCATGACATAAAATAAAAATTTTTTGCCTGTTTAAATAAAATTTATTGCTGAAAACTAAAAACACTGTAACAAAATAATTTTTAAATGTGTGAATAGTATCGTGAGGCCCATTTTTAATTTTTTTTCTGAATAAAGTGCTTGTAAGTCTCATAAACAGTGTGTAACCTTAACTTTCTCTCCCACATAGTGTAATCACGTGCATGAACAGCACCGGTTATTATTCATAAGTGTTGAAGAAAAAAAAAAGGGAACAAACGCGCAAATGTGGATGTAGAAACGTGGATCCAAACAATCACTAAGAGAGCAGGGTTCAACATTAAAATTTTATGGGCAATATTGTAAAATGTTCGTAGAATGGTGAACATACAACTCATCAAATGAAAGTTATAAGGAAACAACAAGTTTACTTCAGGACAGTGAGCATTGAATCTACATGGAGTATTCTTACATCCACCAGAATGTATAAAATAATACTTTCTAAAGTTTTATTAATGAAAAAATTAAATTGCTTCTAGAGGTTACAATGCATCTAAATAGAAAAAGAAAGCCTAGGGTTGCCAGATGATCCATAGGAAACCTTAAAGTTCTCCTAGGAAAATTAGGAGACTCTAAAACATCATAATTCATGTTAAGCATGAAATTAGACTAGAAACAATGAAAAGTCACCAAAAAATACAAAATTGAAAAATTTAAATCCAAGGACTCTAGGAGACATCTAGACTAGACTTTATTTTGAATTTTAAATTGAAAGTAATCATTAAAATAAAAATTACCATAAATAACAATAATGACTAATTAAATGCCTAATGAAGGAATTTGCCCAAAAAACAAAGTTGTTCATGATTGTAAGGCGATGAGTTTTGATCCTTACAAAAGTCATCTTATTTAGTATGATTCCATTGTTGGCTCTGAAAATTTCTACTAGTATTTTGCTACTTGAATTTCTTGTGTATAGATTTCCGACGGTCTCTCAGCTCAAGAAAAGTTTGTGATATCTATTGTATATCACTTGCATATCATATAAAGACTTTAATATAAGAGGAAGATTGTGCATGTAATCATATTACCACTTCCCATGCACCCTTATTTTTTAAATGCATGTTTGAATGAAAATCACCCATTAATACCTTTAGTAGATATTGAAGCAAACTCAACGCAATAAAAATGTATATCATACATCAAATATATGTATCATCCCTTTTATAATATGTGTATCACATATTATGGAAATGATAATACATATATTAAGTACATGGGATAATTCCCATATAGTTGATATGTTCAATATCTGCCGAGCAAAGCATCTGCATGTTCTTGAACAACCTTCCAAGCCATGATCACATGCCGTTCCTCTGTCAGGGTCGCACCTATAGCACACCGAATTATGTATACTCCATCAACCACAGTAGGACACATGTAGACATGGCCTGACCTATTGATTGAGTCCAACAGCTTCTGGTTTAGCTTATTTACACGTTCCAAATCTAAGGCCTTCTCATCATTCAAGTAAACTTTTTTAACATTTGGCTTAGGCAAAACCCTAAAGCAGACCAAAGCAAATTTTCTAGGGGCCACAACCTCAAACCTATTATCAAGCCTAACAAGTTCTTCAAAAAGCTTGGCCATCTTAACATGGCTTCTTAAAAAGAACCTGAGATTCGCCACGCCATAGCTTCTGAGCACAAGCCACAATTTCATGGCTCGGAATCTTCGACTCAAAGTTATTTGCCAGTCTTTGTAGTCCACCACTTGCTTTGAATCAGTGGCCTTATTTCTCAAATACGCAGGATTTGTTGAGAGTGATTTTATCAAGGTGCCTGGATCCTTCACCCAAAGGCAGCAACAATCCAAAGTAGTAAAGAACCACTTATGTGCATTCAAAGTGAATGAATTTGCACCCTCAATGCCATCAATGAAATGCCGAAACTCTGGGCAAATGCAAGCACTTCCAGCATATGCGGCATCAACATGGACCCATATGCTATATTCTTTCGCTACTTCGCATAATGGCCCTATTGGATCAATGGCATTTGTTGAAGTTGTCCCAACTGTGGCACAAAGAAAGAATGGGACTAGTCCAGCTTGAACATCTGCTTGAACTACATCACGTAGAGACTTTGGGCATAACCCAAAAGAGGTTGACTTTGTTGTCTTGACAGCTCGGAAGTTCATTGGGTTGATTCCAGAAATTTTGGCTGCCTTTTGTATTGCACTATGCGTTTGGTCAGACCCATAAACCACCAACTTTTCCATCTTCTCTCTTCCAACTTGGCTTAGCATTTGATCCCTCGCTGCAGTTAGTGTACACAAAATGGCCTCACAAGTAGTCCCTTGCAATACACCTCCACCATTGCCAGAAAAGAGGAAAGACTTTGGTAGTTTAAGCATTTCACCAAGCCAATCCATGACAATACACTCTAGTTCAGTTGCAGCAGGTGATGACATCCAATTGAATCCCACAACATTAAAGCCAGTGCTAAGCATTTCTCCAAGAAAACCAGCAATGCTACCACTTGAAGGGAAGTAGGCAAAGTAGTTAGGACTCTGCCAGTGTGTGATCCCAGGTATAATATATTTCTGCACATCTTGGAGGATGGTTTCAATGGATTCAGGGGAGTAAGGGGCGGATTCTGGTAAGAGCTTTCGAAGATAATTTGGCTCAACTTGGCTTAGGACTTGATATCTCTCTATGTTTTCATAATAATCTGCAATGAAGTCTATGATCATGTGGCCTTGCCTCCTAAATTCCTTTGGGTCTAAAGGGTTAGTGACGAAGTAGGAATTGTTTTCATGATCATTATCGAAAGTGAGGCTGCCCATGATCAAGATACGGAATTTAAATGTTTTGGTGGTTTGATAGAGGAGAGAATGGGTATGGAAGAATCAGAAGGTGATGTGCTGATTGAATGATAAATAATGAATGAAGATAGATGTCTTATATAGCAAAATGAGTATCATGCAGATTGAATGAAAATTATATTAATGAATGAGGATAGGTTTCTTATATAGCAAAAAATTGAGTAACATGCAGGTCTCTAGACCTATCAGTTTAATATTTGATCCTGGCCTTTCTCCAGATCATCAATGGACAATTCCCCTTTATATAACCCATTTTTTGTCTTTTTCCCATTCTTTAATGTAAATCATTAGCACAAGAAAAGTTTAATATTTGATACGTGAGCCATTGAGATAAACATGTGTTCATAATATTTGCTTTAAATGTCAACACGTGATGTGTACTGTGTGGGGTCATAATTAAATGAAAACATGTTGGGATTTGTGTGGATGAAAAAGTATGTGAAAATGTGTGTAAAGTTGTATAAAATGTGAGTTTAAAATAGCCTACTAAATAGACCCTTAGCATTTCTAATAATATTCCAAACAAATCTTTAAATTTTTATAGTGACGCCAAAAATTTTGTTTTGGGGGGTCATCAAAAAAATTAAATTAAAAATTTTAATAAAAAGAGAACTTGAATATATTGAGTTATCAACAAAAAACATACATGAATTTTTACAATTTTCTTATACAAGTTTTCAAATTTTGAATTGTTACTCAACAGTTTATTATGAGTATTTATTGCCAATATGGGTAGCTATAACCATTTTATTTTGTTAAGTTTTTCTAAATTTTTATTTTTATGCAGATATTATTATATATTTTTCATTGTTCTTATAAAAAAAATTGAGAGAGAATAAAAATATTTTAAATTAAATGACTAAACTTCCCTCATTAGCTCTAGATTAATTATTGATGCACACAACAACACTCATTCATACATATAATAATTCACTACTTGTTTACTTAACTAATCAAATGCTTGAATAATCACTAACTTTGCAATTTTTTTCATGAATTTTCCTCACTTTATGACAAAAAGTTATTATAACATGATAACTATACACACTCATGTAACAAATTAGCTTTATTTCCTAATAATTAAATTATATAAATTTATATTATATTTATACTGTACACACAAACATCCACATACACATCATTATTCACACAAAAAATGAGATTGTAATAGAGAGTGAGTGAGAGGGAGATTGAGATCGAGATTGAGACTGAGTGAGAGAGAGATTAAAAACTGAGACATAGACTGAGATTAAAAACTTACATAGTACTCAAGTTCACAAAACTCAAGCACGGTGGACTAAAATAGCATTATACCTGAGCCAAACTCTAGTTTATGAAGCTCGAGTACTGTGTATGTAAAATAACACAATACTCAAGTCTTCAAAACTCGAGTTTAATCAACAAAGAACTCAAGCTTAGTGACATCAAGTTCAAGGTGATATTTTCAAAGTGCAAAATTCCAGTTTGACCACTGCCACGCTGGCAAACTCAGTAGGAACTCAAGTCCTTAAAACTTGAGGATTGTTCAAAACTCGATTTCAATAAGCTTGAGTATTAAAAAGTGGTAAATTGTTAAATATTTTCAAAACAGTGGTAGATTGCAATATAATTTGCAAAAACGTGCTATTTGGTCATTTTTACCCTTTAACCATAATAAACAAGGTTGTTGGCTTAATTTCTAACATCATAAAGTGGTTAAAGATTTAAATTTTATCAAACTCAAAATAAAATAAAAGTCCATTAATGATCATTTGCTATAAGTTTTTGCTTAATACCAAAGAGAACGAGAACATTAGTAATCTTCATACGAACATAATTTATGCAAGAAACCTAGAAATCATCAACATCTCTAACCCCAACTCTAAAAAGAGAAGAGCTTAGAGAGAGTTTCAAATTCGAACAACCCATGTCTAAACACAAAGACAAAATTGTGACTATCCATAATGATTATTTGCCCTAAAATTTAAACTAATTTATTGAGTTTTACTTTTCTATTTACCTGGGTTTGTAGTGATTTGCCAAGATTTTCTCACCTAGTTTGTTGTCATCTACACCAAATTTTTTGTTGAATGTAAGTGGTTTTATATATTTTGTTTGGGTGTTAAGAAAACAACTGATAAAGTAAATAAATTTTTTTTCTTTCTGTAACTTACTATAGTTGTGTTAAGGTTCACGTACTTGTAGTTTGCTAAGGAAAAATGGTATTTTCTTTATTTCTTTTGTCTGGATGTTTTGACAAATTAAATACTTGGTTTTTTTTTTCCAACTTGTTGCAGATGTATTGTGATATAGAGAGAGGTATTCTAAAATATTTTTTTTCCAACGTAATAAGCATAGACAAAGGAAACTTTTGGTATAGTATAATGAAAAATTTTAGTATTAATTTTTTCTTTTCAATTTAGAAATTGTTGCACGCACTTGTAAAGTTGAGAGGGTAAAACTTTTTCCAACTTTTTCATATTTTGAGTTTAAATTATACTTCATTATTTTTTCTGTAACTTCAATTTACCTAGTTTGGTTGTAAACGAAACTATTTGTTTATGCAACATACTTTTTTCTTTGATCAAGTTATATTAATTTGATGGATGTTTCGAATGATGTACCCAATGTGTTTGTGCATAATGATAAAAGAGAACATTATGAGAATGTAATTTTGGTTGAATGTAATGAAATCAAACTTGGAATGCAAGTGAGCTCTGAAGACGAAGCATACAACCTATACAGCGAATATGCTTTAAAGAAAGGGTTTAGTATTCAAAAATTGAATAAATGAGAGGTTGAAGGCATTCTTAAGCAACAAGAATATGTGTGTTCTAAACAAAAATATAAATAATTTGAAGATCCTTCCATAGAAAAACTAAAAAAAAAAGTTTAATCATTTGGAGACAAGAACAAGCTATGCTAGAATCCAATTTGATATAAAAGATGATGTTTTTAGTGTTGTTCTTTTTGATGATATACATAATCGGGAATTTGCTACTCTAGAAGAAATGTGTAATTTGAGATCTGGAAGAAATGTGATAAGTACACATGGGAGTATAATTAGCACAATGGTTAGTGCAGGAATTAAAGCAACATAATCATACCGCTATTTATCAAAGGAACTCGGTGGTGCCAATATCGTTGGGTTTCTATACTAGATTGTCAGAATTTCTTGTACACTAAAAGAAAAGAAATCATTGAAGCTGGAGATGGGCAAAATGTGTACAATTTTTTCAAAGAAAAGAGGAGTGAAGATCCTATGTTTTTCTCTTCAGTACAATTAATCCAAGAAAATAAAATGGCAAATTTCTTTTGGAAATATGGTAGATCAAAATTAGATTATAATTTTTTTGGATATATTATTTTTTATACCACTTATCAAACCAATAGGTACAACCTAATTTATGCACCATTATGGGAATCAATCATCATTGGAGCAATGTTTTATTTGGTTGTGACTATTTAATAAATGAAATAACTAAATCATTCATTTGGTTGTTTCAAACTTTTTTGGCAACAATGGGAAGTCAACAACCATAATCCATTTTTACAGATCAGGACCAAGTAATGACAAATGCTATTAAGATGGTTTTCCCTGCATCTCATTACCAACTTTGTTTGTGGCATATTAGAAATAACGCTCGTCAACGCACTGGTGGGCTTATTAAAATCATGATTTCTATGAGAGATTTAATAAATGCTTACTTGAGTGTATAGTTGAAGTAGAGTTTGAGTCAACTTGGAGTGATATGATAGAGAAACATAATCTAAAATAAAATTCATGGCTTAATAGGTTATATCAGGTTTGAGAAAAGTGGTGTCTAACTTTCAGTGTAGATTTCTTTTCAACAAATTTGAAGTCTACCCAATGGAGTGAGAGTATAAATAGTGTTTTTCATCAAATCTTGAAAACATCCAATGGTACTTTTTGAAGTTATGAAATTTTATAAGAAAAAGGCAACACAAATGCAACAAGATGAAGTAAATGAAGATTTTTGTTGCAAGAATGGTACACCCCCAAAGGTTAGTAGATATGGAGATACCATAAGTCATGCAGCTAGTGTTTATACTCTTGTTTTGTTTAAAATGCTTGAAAAAGAGTTTAACTTGGGTTTGGGATTAAATTTTGTTGAAACGAACCATCATGAAAATAGTTTTTCCTATTCACTAACTAAGAGTGTGGGTAAAAGATTGAATATTGTCCAATTTAATCCAGTTGAGTTGAATGTTGGTTGTCATTGAAAATTATTTGATAAATTGGGTTGTTGAGTTCCCATGTTTTAAGGATACTTTCATGCGAATAATGTGAACAAGGTACCTAAAAAATAAATATTAAGTAGATGGACAAAAGATGCAAAGAAGGGGTTGCGTTACGTTGTTGATTCATGTCAATTAAATGAGAAATCTACATGTACATTTCACATGAGTGACTTAATTCATATAATGATTAATATTTGTGAGAATGCTTCATTGGTAGAAAGTGAGACCAATATGGTTAGAGAAACATTTAGAGACTTATTGTGTCAAGTTGAAAGGAATGTGGCATCCAAAAATATAGTAGAAGATGTTGGTAACGAATATGCTCAAAAAAATCTCATAAATCGTGATGGTGAGCAACCTTGCTTAGTTGGTGATAACCCAATCCTTAATTTACAATGTGTGAGAAAGAAAGGGGTAAGGAATAAACGAATAAAAACTCAAATGGAGAAAAAAATAGGAAAAAATTAAAAGGTGTAACTACTTCACAAGCTCAACAATATACTTTTATGACGCATGGTAAATTTCAAAATCTATTATTTTTAATATCTTTTTCTTTATTTTTCTTGTTAAGTTTTTTTTTTTTTTAATATGTCCTTTATTGTGACAATTTTTGAAATTCAAGAGATGCTCTACCATTCTTTTCATTTGAGTTATATTCCAACTTTAGCTATACAAGAATGGTTTAGAAAAGTATCTTGATGCCACACTTGATTCAGGTAATTTTTATAAGTTTAGGTTATTATTTTGTTTTTAAATTTCTTTGATATATATATATATATATATATATTTTGAACTTTATGTCATTTTACATGTAGGACTCACAAGGAGTATGAACTATGAAGCAAATTGGATAGCTTTTTGGACTTTTTTGTGGAATATATTGCACATTTTGGTCATACTGCACTTTTTGTGGACAACTTTTTGTGCCTTTTTTTCCATAAGAAATCTAAAAATTTAGGCAATTACTTGTAGAATGTATTACATGGCTCTTTGGACATATTTTTGGATAGTTTGTAGGAGCTTTTGGATAGTTTTCATAACTAACTTATGAAGTTACTCAAACATTAGCTTCTAGTCAAACAAAATTATATGTGCAAGGGAAATCATGCTTAGATGCAGTGGATATTAATTAAACATTTAGTGGCCAATTATTTGCTAGTTCTAGAGTTGGGCTTTTGATTAACTTGAATTCAAACAAAATGAGGTGTATGATGAAGCAAGTAGTTTATGGAATCTTGATTTGCCACAATTAATGTTGATATTGTATCATACTATTGATTTGTTGCCAATGAATGATCTATTACCAATGAAAAGAAGGTTTGTTTATTGATCATATTTGGTGTTTTAGGTTTTGTAATAGCATATTATAAGGGATTTTCTTGATTCACAATTTTGCTTTCTTCTATATTCTTAATGTTACATATATTTTCACCATAACATAATTAGGTTAATGGCTAGATTATTCAAATGCAATAATATTCCAATATACAATTTGTCTCATGGAGAAAAATAAAAGGTCTCTTGGCAAAGTAGTGAACTTTGCACAGAATTTTCAACCTATACATCCAAATGATTAAACACAACAAATGACCTTCTAAACTAGAACAAAATTGTGTAAAGCAGATATATAATTCAATTCGGTCAATTTTATTTTGCCTCTTGCTTTATTTTTTCTGTACAGAAATAGTTAAGAGGAGATAATCCTCAACACAACCAAATCCAACAAAATAGGCACAACTCCGATTTGAACTAAATAACAACTAATCCAATACAATTTGAATTTAAAAGAAACCCTAATCCTAATTTTTAGTTGTTGCTATAACTTTATTCAAATCTTTAATTGCAATTTGCATCATCTAATCATCATTTATTTAAACTTCAAATGAAATCAACTCAAAATCTTTAGCCTTTTAAGTTGTAACGTGGCTTGGACTTTTACTACTGTTTGAATTTCGCTAGTATCTGAATTGATGCTGTGATTTCTTGCAAACATAATAGTATAAGCTCCTGTTGAGAGAAATATCTTAAAAAAATATGGAATTGTATATAAAGTTATAAATCAATTCATTTTCCAACTCTTAACAATCCATACCCAATTTACATTTTCCAGCAACTATCATCCCAGTAATTAATAACCACAAATATAAATGTCCAAAACGTGAAAGTGTCTATAAATCATTTCATGTACTAATAATTAAACATAAACTAATTCATGTTTAAAAAAATTAACCCAATTCATGTTTTAGGGAATAGTTTATGTTGAAGCCATCTTAAAATTTTGGCTTGTTCGAACATTTCCTAATAAAAGTCATACCACAATAGATATTGAAAACATTCCACAATAGAAAGAAGCAAGTTGGAACCATATTACACACAAAAATAAAAGAAGAAAAGAAAGGGAAAAAAAAAACTGAACTTTGGATAAATGCTTTTATATATGTTCAACTTATACACCCAAAAATAATAATAATCATTTAGTTTGATAATATCAAAACACAAAATATTAGGTCCATCACATGCGATATAATATTAATATTTCAAAATTCATAAGTTCAAGCCCTTCCTTAAAAAGGGGGAAAAAGAGTAAAAGCCAACATAGAAATTTTCTTTTTTAAAGATATTAGGGGAAAAAAAGGAGCTTGACCTAAGTATTGTAGGAATCTTTGTCTTCTAGTTTTTTCTCCTAATAAAAGCATCAAATATGAATATTGAAGCTGTAAAAGGCAAATCCGAATAGAAAGGCAAGAAAAATCTCGTAAAAATACCCAGAGAGATCATTGAGGTAGATGCGTTACAAACAATTCCAACTCGAACTCCATTCGGTGATTGAGGAATTTGGAGTGAGGTGGAAACTAATTGTGGTATAGAGAAGCTTGAGAGAGAGAGAGAAAGAGTGAACAAAGAAAGTTTTGAGGGGAATAGTTGATTTGAAGGGAGAAAGTTTGAAATTTAAAATGAGGAGTGAAAAGGGGCAGATGTGAAAAATTTTGATGGGTAGAAATGTAATCTTATGGTTTTTGTGATGAAATACTGATGTGTTAATTTTACACACATGTCACTCAATTATTGGTTTTTGGTATGACTTTTGTGGTATTTTTTGAAACCAACTACTTTCTCCATTTGAAGAGCTACTCTTCAAGAGACATTCACTTTGCACACATTTTGTCACAATTTGCACATTTATCAACTTGTGATTGGATTACATCACTTATACATGGAATTAACATTAGTACTTGGTAAAAAAACAATTCAATCATCACTTAACACATGCACAAGTTATTGTAATGTGTGTGGTAAAGTGTGTGTCCATAGACTTGCTGTTTGAAGAGGTCTTAGGTTTAACTCATGGGAAGGATATCTTTTTTTATTTAAACAACTCAATAGTCAGTGTAGGAGAGAGGATTTTGTTGGATTATAGATTGACCCCAGTTAATTTATTTAATTACCCAAGTTGATTAATTAGGTCAAATGACATGCAATATCATGAAAGCACCAACAAATCACAATTCTAATTTAGAGTGTAGAAAATAAATTTGACACAATGATTTGTTGATTAATGGGGAAAACTTTCACAAGACAAAAACCTCACCAAATAATTTTCAGGTCATCACTCCCAAGAATTCATTAATCAAAATCAAGTGATTACAAGTACAAGAAATTTTAACCTCTTGGCCTGTCTTAAAGTACCTACTTACAGTAGAATCCTTACATCAATCCCTAATTGGACTTAATTTTGTAGAAAATTCTTCTCTTTGCACGGATCCTAGTATGTGACTAACTCCCAACAACTTTAAGTTTATTTTTGGATGTTAAGTTCTTTACTACACACTTGTAGAAGAAAAAGCAACTTGGTCACAAAACCTTAAGGCACATAAGAATGCAATAGCTTCACAAGAAGTGTTAGATTCTCTATATAAATCTCTATATTTAATAATTGCTATAAAATAATCTTTTTATATCATCTAGTTGGTTAGAGAGTGAAACCCTAGAAAGCCACATCATCATGGGTTGAAAATCAAATTTGGAAATTTTGGATCTGAGAAACTTGATAGATTGAGAAGTATTGAGATGTATCGAGCCTTATTTATTCTCCATAGCAACTTGAATCGAGTTATGTGTCAAGTAGATAGATTTCAGCTTTTTCAAACTTGTTTCTTTATGCAATCTTCATGTCTTTAATAGTACCACCTGTAAAGTTTATCAAACATACTTCATGATATTCTTGAATCCATTTAAAACTACTCAAATACAAGTAAAGTGCATTTTGTTAAAGGATATGTCAACTACATAAAAATATGACCCTAACATATTTGAACATTGAATGTAATGAAAGCACCAAAAGGTGCCAACCAATTGAGGTACAAGGCTCTTGGCGGTATGATATTTGTTAAAATCTTAACATTGGCGTATTCCATGCCACATATCTATGTATTTTGATGCTATTATTTTCAATATATTTTGTGCATTTGTGACTTACAATGTATTTGGTTGAGAGGTCAGAATGTTGGAATTAAAGCTACTACTTTGGGAATCTTAGTTATGTGAGTTTGGGAAGTTAGGCGAGTCTCTTAAGTGAGATGTAGCTTTTGGAAAATAGTTACCAACAATCTCGCTAGAACCCCGATCAAGTGAGATTGCAAAATTAAGACGTTTTAATTACACTCCCTCTTTGCAGTACCCATCCGAATAATCCTCTCATATTGTCATGACCCAAACTCGAAAGGGGTCCAAGGCATGAGAAAACTATCAACCAATGCACCTATAAATTTTGTTGACAACCAAAGCATTCCTACCAACATCAAGAAATTTTCATAACAATTTCTTTAAAAGTGCTCCCAAAATAAGTCAGGGCTCTATGAATAATTACAATGACCATTGACCACAAAAGAATGGAAGTCTAAATAATTAGATACAAAAGAATTAGTCAAGTCTTCTCTAGGTTGTACAACACCTAAGGCTTACCACCTCAGAAGTCCAGTTTCCATTAGTAGTTAGCCCAACTACTGCTAGCCATAAAAACCTGTCTCAATAGAATCGTTGTCAACTCTGAAAAGTTTGTGAAATTATGAAATGAGACAAAGCGCAGTAGGTAGCATAATTAATGAGGGTGGGGAATGCAAGTTTCATAATAAAGAATAGTTTATAAAACATGCATAATTGAGAATTCCATTTAATTTCTACAAAATTAATTTCATTAACAGCATGACAAGAATGATAGAAACAATGTAGCACCAAGCTTCCCAAAATAACTATAAAAATACATGTTATTTACTGTGAGACATAAAAATATCCAATACTATTCAGAACCAGAAACCTCACCCAAGGCCACATGACAATGTCATCACACAAACAGCGTCATCACATCAAAAGCTCAGAGATTAATGTATTCAAAATACATAGTTCACTTTCAAGTAGTTTCATAAAATATTCAAATAACCAAATATCCACATATTCTCAAAGTCCTCAAAACCATTTGTTGTCAACAATATTTTGTATAAATTTTCCAAATAATACAAGTTAAGATAAAACATCTTAGTATTCCCAAATAATACTATGAATCCATAAGGTCATCATTAAGGATTAAATCAAATATGCTCATATTTTTCATGTCAGCAATTCATGCATTTCCCCATATGTAATACCAAATATGATGTCTTGTTCATAAATAATCACATACATTTATGTTACAACATAACGCTTTTTAGGAAAATATATTTTTCAAAAACAATTTCTCATAATGTGTTTAACCCAAAAACAATGCTTTATGCAATATGATTATCTTCAAAAATCTCATTAAGAACCTACTTACCTTGCAACCTACAAAAAGTATAGTTTCCAAAGTTCCAAAAGATGTTAGTTAGAACCTAAACGATACCAAGCAAACCTATCACAATAAGCATAAAGCTTGAAATAGTCAAGCTATGACATATAAATTTAGTAATTAGGCAAACATCAAATTTTGAACATCACAAGTAATATGTTCCACTTCCAAGTTCCTCAAAAATTTAATATACAAGACATAAGCTCCAACGTATAAACTTAAGCCGTTCAAGGTCTTCTCCCTAATACTAAAATTTCAATATTTTATAAGTAGCTTCCATAAGATTTACACAATATCATCAGAGACCCATGAAACCAAAATCACAATATCCTCCAAGACAAGCAATTTAAAACTTCAACTAATTTCAAATAAACCCAATAGAAATGGAAAAATTAGATTTATCAACTATCACATGTCAGAACCCAAAACCCCTAAATTTCCACCATAACAAACCTTAGATAGCTACCATTTGCCCACTCATCAATTTCGTCCACCAAATTAAAATCCATGTACATAATCACATAATTATCACTTCCAATGCTTAGATTAAAAGCACGTCTAGAAAAAAGTGAAAACTCACAAAGTAATAAGAGTTTCACCTTAAAAAGGAGAGATGAAGAACCTTCGCATTTTCCTTGGAGTTTTTCCATTAAACCTTGTCGGAAAAGATGGTGGAGGTGGAGGTGGCGGTGAGATGAGCATCGGTGAGAGAGAGAGAGAGAGAGATTTTGTAAGAATGAGTGGTGGGGAACAAGTGGGGTAGGTGGGGCACATGTAGGTCTAAAAAAAAATTGAACCTCTATTTTTCTTTTCCTTTTTCTTTTTTTTGGCTTGCGGCGTTACACATATAGCATTCTAACACTGAGATACAAAACCTAATTTTCATACTGAAGAGTGAGAAAGCTACCCATTTTCTTTAAGAGAAAATCTCATTGTAGTCTCTTCCTTCATCCTTTCAAATTGTCAAATCTTTAGAGAGAAGAACCAAATGTTACATACTTTGATACTTGTTTGATCTTGGTTGAAGCTTGGTGCTGGGAATCATTGGAACAATCTCTAAATCTTTAAGAGGCCTTGGATTGGAGCTAAGGTGATTTGGTCTTGCAGTTAATGGCTCAACTTGCAGAACTAATAGCTAGTAAGGAGAAAAGATTGGTGCAATTGGTTGCAAGCAAGAGTGGTGAGCTCGAATATATACATACATACATACATATATATATATATATATATATAGCTGGAAGGGGTTTTTTTTTTTTTTTTTTATAAGAAACTTGGATATATTTTTCATTAGACCGAAACATGATACAAATTTGTTACATCTTTGAGCACTTGGTCAGCTATAATGGGCGCAGTGTCTTCCACCCAAATTTCACTATCCGAAATAGATTTGGCCAACTTAGCCATCAAATGAGCTGCTGCATTCCCAGCCCTGCCTACATGAGAAGCAGTCCACGCCTTAAAGCAGCTCAGACTTAGCAGAGAACTCTCAACTACCTTCTGAATAGGCCATGGGCGTCTCAGGATTCTGCAAAGCCTTATTAACAACTTGGGCATCACCTTCAATAATGATTTTAACTTGGGCATCAGCTGGAAGGGTTTTTAAGTATGATGTATTGCAACTAATCTTACTAGTGATATTGGTTTGGTGCTATAGGCATTGGAGATTTTTTTTTGCCCGATTTTGATTTTTTCTGCCCTATTTTGATTTTTTCTCACCATAAACACTTTGCAATGTTTGGGTGTTTGGGATTTGCAAATGTGTTTGTGTATCCATGCATATATCAATGACTAACCAAATTACCATTGGGTAAAAGTTAGTAATTAGTTTAAAATTGATATAAGCTGCAATTTGGGGTATAAACCGGCAAATTTTCAATATGGAAAGAACTTTACTTTATTTTTCTATCATATCTTATAGTTTGAATTAAAAAGCAAAAAAAACGACTTGAAAAAATATAGTAAAAAGGAGTAGGAGAATGTGCGACTCATGTAGGTTGTTAGTGTGTGTTATATACCTAAGTTGTACATGGTAATTTTAATCACTACAAATCTTTAGTAATTTCAAATCCAAAATTCAAATTCTTAGAAATCTAACCAAATTAGAACTCTTAACTTATTTCACCAAAAATAAAAATGTGTCAAATCATCATTGACGATTAATTCTTAACTTATTTCACCAAAAATAAAATTGTGTCAAACCATCGTTATCGATTAATTTTTCTAAATGACTCAAGTCTTCCATCTTATTAAAAATTACTAATCTTGTACGTGGTATTCGATCTCCCATGCAGCAACACCAACATGGCTCTCTCTCTCTCTCTCTCTCTCTCTCTCTCTCTCAAAATACCAAAATCAAAATTAGAAATTGTATTTCAACTTTCCTTCACCATTCATTGTCTTATCCATGGTGCTGTTAAATTATACACTTTAACCGTGATAAACAAGGTTAAACAAGATCAGCAGTAATCTTCTTTCAAACATAATTTATGTAGGAAATCTAGAAATCATCAACATCTCTAACCCCAACCCAAAAAGAGGAGTGGTTAGAGAAAGCTTCAGATCAGAACAACCGATGTTTAACCCCAAAGCCAAAATTATGACTACCCATAATGATAATTTGCCCAAAAATTTAATCTAACAAAAAAGTCATAATAAATCAGTACTTATTCAAGATGATAAAAAACAAAAAACAAAAAAAAACCAACAAACAAATTTACATGTTATTCCAACACAGAAAACCTCCACAAGCATTGCTTTCCCAACTATTAACATTAACAAAATCATTCCCCAGACCCATAGGCATATTCATTGGCTCCATCAGAGATGTTCTTGGCATTCTAAACTCTTCAATTCTGGCCCCCACTTTCCTTCGCACCTCTTGCAAAGCCTTCATATATTGCTCCATCTCCTCCAACCCCATATTCTCATCAAATGGCTCATCCCACCAGAACCCAACATTGTTGTTCTTCATCTTCTTATTCATCTCCTCGATCTCCGCTAAGTGCATCTTTTCCTTTTCCAACTCCTTCTGAAGCTGATCATATTGCCTGTTGAACTCATCCACAGGCACAAGTTCTTGGGACGAGGATGATGAGTCTGACATGGTCTTCCCAGCGAGGTAGCGTTCAAGGATGGTTTCAACATTAGGGTGGCCAAAGCTGTACATGTTCTTCTTTTGAGAGAACACAAATACAGCAACTTCAGCACCACACAAAACACAAAGCTCGCTCGCTTTCTTGAACAGCCCAGTACGGCGTTTTGAGAAGGTTACTTGTTGCTTGCCTCGGTCGTCTAATTCCTTGATTTCTATCCTTTGTCGCCCTATGCTTTTCTTGCCTTTAGTCATGACCTTTTTCTCTAGAACCATGGCTGCTAGTACTATAACTGAACAAATATAGTCAAACAAAAACACCAAGAAGAAGAAGGAGGATATGGTATATAACAAATACGAAAGTGGGATTATATTTATAATTGGATACTCCTTTGTTTAAGGACCAAGTACCTATAATTTTGCTTATAGTAATAGAGGATCCTTGACTTTCTACACATATTTTCTTCTTTCTATCTAAGAGACTAAAGAGACTGAAAAATATAGTAAAACAAAAAAACCAAGAATAAGTAAGACATTCTCAAACACACACACACACACACACACACACAAAAAAGGTATAAAACAAATATGAATGTGGGATTATTTTTTATAATGGGATATTCCTTCGTTTAAGGACCAAATTCCTATAATTTTGGTTGTAGACTATCCTTGATTTTCTAGATATGTTTTATTCTTTCGCACGAAGATAAACAATTATCATAGTTAGAGTAGTTTTTTTGAGAGGGCATAATTAGAGTAGTTGACGATCGATTTTTGAAATTGTCAAAATTTTCTTAATATTCATTCCTTTTTTGATTTTTTTTTTTTTTTCCCCAATAATTTTCTGACCATATAGCTGTGTTGGTTTGGGACGGTGTGGTGCTGCTGCGGAGTGTGGACTGTCCCAGAGTGACACTGGGCTCTAGTGTGCTAACGTTGGGCCGAGCCTGTTAATCATTAGCTTGTGGTACTCTATTCTTTTCCTGCAGGGACAGATTTCGTTAACCTTTTTTTTTTTTTTCTTTGAAAACAGAATTCGTTAACCTAGGCCTAATTAAATAAAGTTTTGTAAATAACACGTCTTTTAATGAAATAAAATTAATATTATAGTTTTATATTTTGGTATTATTATATCCCAGTTCAATGTGAGTTCAAGGTAATTTCAAACAATTTCTAACTTCAACTCAAAAAAGGAATCGAAAGGGGAAAAAAAAAAAAAAAGCAATTTCAAACATATATTGTCTACCTACCTAATAGCTTTCCGAAGATTGTTACGCTTTTTCCTATAAAAATTTTTAAAAAATGTTATGCAGTTATGCTTATTATATATATTTTGCTTCATTAAAATGCATATCATTGTATAGTGTCATTTACATTGGATAAAATGAGTAAAATATATAACCCGTAGGTCAGAATTTTTCTTTGTCCTGTGTTTCTTTTTGTTTATTTATATTTTTTCTAACCCCAACTACCACCCTCCCGTCAAAAAAAAATAAATAAAAAAATCTTAAATAGGATCAGACATGACGAATGTACCCCCAGCGGCCTCACCATCATTAGGAGCAGGTCACGTTTTGGGACAAGAAAGGAAGGACAATTAGCAAATATAAAAGCCACGAAACGATAGAAAAATTTATGAAATTCAAAACCCAACAAATACTATTGTTTACTTTGTGGAATTAAACCTAGCCTAAGATTATCATCGGCGTGTCATTTGTGAGCAGTGGCATTATAATAATATGCTGCTATTGTTTTAGCCCCAAGGACTTTGTGCACGAAGGGGTGTTAATTAAACTACAAGATTCTTGATAATTATTAATAAACTTAAATTATACAAAATCTAATAGAAAGAGAATTTGAATAATCAGAAAAAAAATGAAAATATATGAAATTTTACAATTTTCTTCTATAAACAAAATTAAAAGCAAAGAGAGATTGATGAGAAATTTAATGAGAATTGAGAATGTTGAGATGAGAGTAAAAAAGTTTTTTAAAAAAATCCAAAATAATGATAGAGAAGAAAAATGGAGAAAGTGAGAAAAATAACGAATGAAATATGATGCAACTGCAAGCCAAGTAACTAAAGAGTAGAGCTCTTGGCATCACCAAGGAGAGAACTCATGGCCACAATGTCTCTCTTAGTATCATTTTTTAGGAAAATAAAATTATGGATTATTTAATTATTTTTATTGAATGGGTTGAATGAGTTACGAAATGATTAGGAATTTTTATTTTTCGCTTTTTAATGAGCTTTTGTTGAATATTTTGTTCATTTTTTTGACATTGTTGTTGTTTTTTTTAATATTGTTGATTTTTAGGCTACTTTGACGTCATTTGGGCTCATTTTTATTGTTACTTGAACTTTTATTTATGTTTTTGTTTAAGGGATTGAGGATTATTTTTAGAGGGCCAAAATTATTTTTGTATATAATGCTAGAGACAACAAAATGTCACAACAATTCCTACATTAGCATACAAAATTTTTTAAACTAGAGGTTAAACAAAAGCCTATGTGTGAGCTGGCATGCAAAATTTGGATCTATTATTAAATTGTTGTGACATTTTATTGTGTCTTTAGCATTACTCTTATTATTATTGAATTCAAATATTTCAGATTATCAAATTCGGTTAATATTTTTTTATGGTAAACAAAACATGCTAATTTAAGTATAATTATGTAATAATATTTTTTTGGCAAATATAATTTTTTTTTTTTTTTAGCAAGATCACCCTGACTTGTACGTGCAGCCGCCCCTGCTCGTGAGCCCCATGGGAAAATCGATTTCATAATGATTTTCTTTCTAGTTTGTACAGACTGAAGCCCTGACTTCCACAAGCTTCCTCCTAACTCGGAAAAATCTCAACTCCCATAATACATACATACGTGTCAGGTAAAATGCATAAAATATTTATTATAAGTCATTATTTAAAAAAAAAAAAAACAGAAATATGCATTTTAAATGTGTGAGTAAATAAAACTTATAGACCAGAATATATCAAATTTCAAATTTGTTTCTATTAATCAAAGCTAATTTATCATACTATCTCCTTAAAGAAAGATTCACCCTTCACATTCTTTTCTTCTTATGGTTTAAGGGTTTATACGGGTTCTTAACAATTCCAAATTCTTTTTGTAACAACAGTTGACATGATTTTTTTTTTTTTGGTCAAATTTATAATTTTAAAGCAAGTTGCATGTCTAGTGTCTTGTTACTCATTTGACATCTCTTAGTATTTCTAACAAAGATATTTATATTCAAATCCACCCACTCCTAACTGTAGACACAAAATATATATATATATATATATATATATATATATCAAACTGCACAAATATTATAAGGAATTACTATAACCCATTTTTCCTATTATAAGAAATCACATGACAAGGGAAAAACAAAAACAAAAAAAATAAACTTTATATTTAAAAGAATTATGAAAGTTATCAATCCAAGTATGGGAAGAGATCAATGCAATCATAATGAAATTTTGGGCTTTATGTTGGGTTAGCTGAAAAAAAAAATGATTTTTTTTTAATTTTTATTTCCAGTATTTAGTGGGACCTACTAAATAAACAAGAAGAAACCAATAAAACTTCCTAGTGCCTGATAAAATCAAACTTAAAGTAATTCGACATTATAAGCCTAAATGTAACATAGATGCTTTTTTTTTTCTTTGTTAACAAATGTAACATAAATGTTAAAATCACTATAAACTCTTAAAAAAAATCAACCAGATTTCCATATAGTATAATTGAATTCTGCCAAAAGGAGAAGAACAAATCCGCATGACAAAGCTAATAATCAACAACAATTATGCATGCTCAAGAAAAGTGGATGTGCATCCTCTTAAAAAAAAGAGTAAAGTGACTGTAGGACCCACCAATGAATTATGACCGTTGCAACATGCAACGATAACCTCATTTTCTTCCACTACATACCCTTTTTATTGCCTACGTGTCTTCTCGCTGATTTTTTAGCCTCAAACCCCACCAAACGTTTTCGAATTTTAAATGCCACCACAACTTTCTAGCCGTTTAACCTGGAAAAGTCTCTCTCTCTCTCTCTCTCTCTCTCTACTTTTTTGCTCTCACTCGTATATCAGATAAGAAAACCCATTTTGAACTTTGAATATCCCTTTGCCAGATCAGACTCTGGTAGCTAAAATTTGGGGAAAATGAAGACAATTATGAAGGGGAAATTACTGAAGAAGCTCAAATCGATTCGACCCATTGGGTACCTGAAACAAGATCGAGTTCTCCAAGTAAATGCATCAGATGGGTACGCTGACTTTCTCCCCAAGAGTCCGAGTAACGGATCTCAGACCGAGTTGATTTGCGAAGAAACAGAGCAGAAGCAGAGCATAGAGACAGGTGTGGCAGTGGAAGAGCCTGACATTATCGATGTTGAGGAGCTTATGCGAGACCTTGAAGATGAAGAAGATGTGGATTTTGATGACGAAATCAACAACAAGGAGAACATCGGACCACCATTGGAAGCAAAAGAGACAGTTGCATATGAGAAACCAAACCCGGAATTTGGGGAAAACAGAGCTTTGGAAGAATCGGAAATTGGAAATGGTAATTGTCGACAAATACCTTTATCGGAGATTGACATCTCGTCGTTCCGAAGGCCAGACTTGAACTCCGGCACACTCTTTGATCCGAACCTACTCGCCGCCTTTGAGCTAGCTGTGAAAGAGCATATTCGAATGAGTGAAGCAGAGAGAAGATCCAGAATTGAGCAAGAGAATCTTGAAAAATTTGCAGAAGAAAAAGAAAAAGAAGAAGGAGAAGAGCCTCCATCGAAAACACGTCGAGTTGAGGAAGAGAACCCTCTATTAGAGTTCGACGAGAAATGCCCACCAGGAGGAAAAGACTCAGTAATTTTCTACACAACCACACTCCATGGAATAAGAAAGACATTCGAAGATTGCAATAGTATCCGCTTTCTTTTGGAGAGTTTTCGGGTGGTATTTTACGAGAAAGACGTGTCGATGCATATGGAATTTAAGGAAGAGTTGTGGAGGATTTTGGACAGTAAAGCAGCTCCTCCAAGGCTTTTTATTAAGGGGAGATATATAGGCGGAGCAGAAGAGGTTTTGGTGTTACACGAGCAAGGGAAGTTTCGGCCACTCTTCCATGGAATTCCAATTGATCGATCCAATGGTGCATGTGAAGGGTGTGCTGGAGTTCGTTTTGTGCTTTGTTCCAAGTGCAATGGCAGCCACAGGATTGTTTCCACAGAGGGAGAGTCGAATGTGTGTCCAGAGTGTAATGAGAATGGGTTGATTGTATGCCCAATTTGCTGCTGAAGAAGCTACAAGACTCTGATCACTTTGTGCATCTCTCTTAGTATATTGAATCCCTGTTTATTTTGTTTTTTCTTCTTTTCTGTTGGGGTGCTCTTGTGATGAATATTCTTTCTATTCTTATTCTTATGTGATGCTTTGATAGTAGAGGAACAATTCTTTGGCTAATACATGTATCAAATTTTACTTTGTAAAATTCAAATAGATTAAATTAATCATGCTTTTGGGAGCTTTCTATGCTTCCATCTTGTTTTAATAAATGCATCATCTATGAAAAGTGTTGGTGCATTTTAATATTAATTGATAAATAAATTGAAATATTTATTTTTATACTACTTTTTTATATTGTTTTTTGTGGTAATTGAAAATGTGTAGGAAGAAATAAGGGAGCAATGAAAAGGAAGTAGATGATGTTTTCCAAGGAGACCCACAAAAAACCATCCTCCTAATATGAGAGAAAAATGTGGAGAGAGAATGTTTTGTACATTAAATTTATTATTTTTTCCCTTATAATCATAATAAATTTATCATAATACCATTTCTCTATTTTATAACTATCTTTTTACAAAATAAAAGTTAATAATAGTGTTTACAACTTTGTAAGGAAAATTGATGAGGTTTTGATGATGTCATTGATGGATCATTGGAAGTGGGCAAATTGTGGTGTAAAAACGACACAATTTTGTATGGGATAATGGCAAAATATAATAGGGGGGGATAAAGGGGAATAGTGACACATCATTTAATCATTGAGGGTGTAAATAGTACTTTTCAAAATTTGATGGATTCATTCTCAAAAAAAAAAAAATTGATAGATTAATTTAAAGGCGACTTGAAATTTAGAATGTTGTAAAATGCATTTTAGCCAAACACGTACATCCATGTCAATGTTTAGATTTTTTATATATATCATAAGCCTGTGTAGTTTTCCTCTCATCCTAAAGCTTATCACTTTTAATTTGTCAAATTTTTATTTTCAATAGAATTTTTTTTATCGAACATACTATTTGACTTAAGTCGTATCTCATTTTCATAATACTCTTCAATTTTATGAATGGCATTCCCCTCTTCAATTTCTAACAACAGTTTTTTTTTTTTTTTTAATTTCATTCTAATATATGAATAATGTTTGGGATGATAATATGATGATTCATATTTTTACCCTTAACTCCTTTAAAAAAAAAATTTCTCCTTTAATCATCTCTTCACTATCATCTGTCGTTGCCCTTCTTTCTGTTCTTTTAGTTGGCACTATAAGGTCCAAAACACAAACATGTTTTTTCACTCTAAATTATAGACTACACTAAAGGTTTGTTTAATATTCGTTTATTTTGCTGAAACTGACAAATTTTTACTGAAAGTAAGATAGATAAAAGTAAAAACTAGTTGAAATAATACAGTAGAACTCATGAATAGTACCAAAAATAATCTGAATAGTAAAATAAACTGGCTTAGGAGTCTTTAGTGGATTTTTCTTTTTTTTCAAATATGAGTTCCATGTTTCAAACTATACTTATCTTTTGAAAAGACGATATAAATATATATATATATACATTTTTTTTCTTTTTTAATTTTCCATATTAGCATGACCAACTCTAGAATACAACATATATTTGTATTTTGAAGAGAAGGAATTAGGCTTGACTTTTCTCTGTAATAAGAGACTTTTTGACAAGGCTGATTCCAAAAATAATTTTTCTTAAATAATATTAATTAAAAAATACCCTTTTATTGGTATAGTAAGTTTAAAGTCACAACAAATTTCATAATAGTTGAAGTGATCATTTGTTATTGGTATAAAATAAAAGTAATGTAGTAGTAGTAGTCTCAATAATAAATAATATACTAATCATAATCTAACATTGTGAAGTTTATTGTATTTGTAGCATTGTTGTTTTAAGTATAATTCTCAACCCCCACATACTTGGTTTTGCAAATTTTTTGATCCAATCAAGAAAAACAGGAAAAAGATAAGCAGAGAGAGAGAGAGAGAATGCAGTGATTGTGAAGGGGATAAGAGAAGCAGGAGCAGAGAGAGAAAATGCAACTGTAGCGGAGGAGGGACAACTGATAGGAAAGCAAAAACAAAAGGACGGAAGAAAATAAAAGTTCGGTAAAAAAGGGCGTCAAAAGTAAATTGAGAAAGAAATAAGTTACTTTATTTAGTATAAATTGAATATTCTACTTCCGTTTCTCAAAAAAAAAAGAAAAAAAAAAGAAGACATATTTGAAAAGTTTGAGGCCCGATTTTAAAAAAATAAAATTTAAATCTTAAGAAATCATTTGATATCATGAGCTGAAAGATGACAAGGTATAGGTTAACAAAATATTTATATTTAGGGTAAACAGAGTTTCTTACTAAAAAATGTTTGATTTATTTTGACTAAAATTTATTGTTGGTTGTTAAAGTTTATGCTTTACACGTTATTTTCAAAAAAAAAAAAAAGTTTATGCTTTACACGTTGGGCATTTTTAGTCCTTAATATTTCAAATGAGCAACTATATTCCCTAAAATTTAATAAATTAGTTTTATTGGTCATTGTTCCGCTAATTTTCTTGTATATGTGATCAATGGAACAATAAGGTTGCATGTTTTTAAGGGTAGTGCTATAACCACAAATATCACCTATATTCATATCTCTCTCACTTGCACAAACCCTACCTCAATCTTTACTAAAATGTAATTAAGTGCATATTTTGAAGACAAACTTTAACTACAAAATATTGCTATATATTTTGAAAATCTAACCATTGAATTGCATGTTCTTTACGTTTATAATACACATGTCAAATTTGGTGTTAATCGGATATTGTTTACTATATGATCTATAAGTTTATATTTTATGCGTAATTTTAGAATACAAAAACTTGTAATTTAAATAATTTATTGATGACAAAACTATTGATTTTTAATTTTCTAAAAATTTTGCAAGTATACAGAATATAAGAAAAATGTGTTATTCAACGGTGAATTTGACAAAATTTACCTTCAATAAAAATATATTGAATAAAGATATAGTTTAAAATTACAACAAATTTTGTAACTAAACTTTGTCCTATTTTAAAAATCCATAGCAATTTCCTACATTTAAAGTTTTAATGGGGTGACATGAATCTTTTAATAAGAAAACTACAAAATCATATTTACTAGCTAGCCCTAAGTAAGTATAATCTAAAAACATGGATATGATTCATGGAGCCAGGAGGAGACCACCAAAACTTGGAATTCGTGGGATATTAGGAACTTCAAGTTCCAATGTTACGAAGCCCATGAATTTTGATGCTGGTATTGTATTTGTCAAGCTTAAGGAGATGAGAGGTCACTGAGGCGGCACATTCTCGTTCTTCTTCTACTACTTTTTTTTTTTTTTTAATTATTATTTTTTTAAATCCAGTAGAAACAGTATGAGTTGTTAATAGTTGGGAAATTGGAGTGACCACCAACTATGTTTTATTTTATTTTATTATTATACTCACTTCTCCACTAATTTAGAATAAGATATTCATTTCTCTTAAAATATAAACCATGTACATTCATTCATCTTGAAAAAAATCTTAAAAAGTTTAATTTTGTTTTTGAAGAAGATAAAATTAATGTAGGCAGACTCGTTTAACCGAACCTACCATAGGCGACGGTGCTGGGATAGTGGATGATCAAAGTCAAAGAAAAGGACAACGGATCATGTCCAAAGAAGACAGATTCTCCCTAATGGACGGATGAGAAAGTAGACGGATACAAAGTAGATGAGTGACAAAGCCACGTGGCATCCATATGACTTAAGTGGTCTTCAAGAAATTTCAAATGGAAATGTCTTGTGCCCTACAGTTAACTCTAATCAACAAAAACTCTATATGGAAGGAATCTTGTAAAATGCGTGTATTTATGAGGATCTTCCCTATAAAAAATATCTTCTTCACCAAGAAACAAAAGTTGGTTCTACGCTGTTATAAAAACTAAAAGTCCTCAGAAATCAAGGTATGCATAATTTACCCAGCACTGACACTCTAAAGTTGTGAAAGTTCTCTAACTTAACCATCAGAGGATATTTGGCTAGTACCACACTGGTACTCTCTATAGGATCTTTTTTTTTTTTGTTGCGCAAGTCTCATCTAAGAGTGCATGGGGACCATGTAACTTACTGACGATTTTCGGCATCATCAGTTGGCGTCGTCTGTGAGAAGTCAAAGCAAGCCATACTCCCACTTTCCAGACAAAGAGTTGTATGGTACTTACTCGCTCAATGGTGACCACCAACAATAATCAAGGGGATGAACGACATACCACCGCGCTAGAGAGACAGGTTCAAACCCTCGCCGCGGCTGTAAAGTGCTTCACCAAGCAAAACCACGACCTAGAAGAGCAGCTACGCCAAAAAAATGCAGGGCTTAATACTCATGAGAAGTACTAAGAAGGTACCAGCACTGAGTGAAGGAATCAAGCAAGGTCGGAAGGCAGTAACGCCCCAAGCAGACCAGAGCGACAAGACACAAGCTGTCTGTCCACCACGGATATAGCTCTGCCATGCCTGCTTACAGAGATGTGAATGATGAAAGAACGGATGGATTTTATGATGAATGCCCTGAGAGGATAGGTATCAAATGACCTCGATGAGCAGGTCCATCGAACGGACTCACCCTTCACTGCATCCATCACTACATTCTCATTGCCAATTAAGTTCCGTATGCCACAAGTAGAGACCTATAATAGGTTAAGAGATCCTTTAGACCATTTGGAATCGTTCAAAACCTTCATGCACTTGCAAGGCGTGGCGGATGAGATCACGTGCCGAGCCTTTCCTACCATGTTGAAGGGCCCTGTAAGGGTATGGTTCAGCAAGTTGACGCCAAACTCCATCATTACCTTTAAGAAGTTAAGCGCCCAGTTTGCCATGCACTTTATCGGGGGGCACAGGTACAAAAAGTCCACTGCATGCCTAATGAACATCAAGCAACAAAAGGATGAGACATTGAGATTTTACATCACTCGCTTTAACAAAGGGACCCTCTCGATTGATGAAGCTGACGACAAGATACTCGTGGCTGCATTCACCAATGGATTACTGAAGGGAAAGTTCTTGTTTTCCCTATACAAAAACTATTTGAAAACCATGTCGGATGTGTTTTATAGGGCTACTAAGTACGAAAGCTGCGTTGCTTGCCCGAGAAGAAAAGTCCAAGAAGAGGGAAAGACTAGAAGAAGCATGACAGGGCGAAAGACAATAAGAATTGGAGACAGACGGGAGAATAAGTGCTCCAACCCCCCACTGGAAGGTTCAGGAGTTTCACCCTGCTAAATGCCCCAATTAATCAGGTTCTAATGCAAATCAAAGATGAAGGAGCTTTGAAATTTCCTGGCAAGTTGAAGGGAGACCCCAACATGAAGTCCAGAGACAAGTATTGTCACTCCCACCGTGTTCACGATTATGATACATCTGATGGTTATGACTTGAAGTAGCAGATAGAAACCCTTATCAGACAAGGAAAGTTGCAAAGGTTCGTCAGCAAGAAAAGAACGGACCAATCATAAATGCAAGCCACCTGGAAGGAAAATGAGCGTTCTAGGCCACCCCTAGGAGACATAAGGATGCTTGTATGAGGTATCACAACCACTAGTTCAACAAGGAAGGCACACAAGACCTACCTCAGGATGGTTCAAAATGTCCAGCTGACGAGCTTAGTGCCAAAAATGGCATGCATCGACAACCTTGTAATTGGGTTCATAGAGGAGGATGCTCGATGTCTCCACCACCCACACGACAATGCTCTTGTAGTTAGTATACATATTGGGGACTACAACACTCACCAGGTGCTTGTGAAACAATGGAAGCTCAGCTGATATACTCTACTACCCAGTGTTCCAACAGATAAGAATTGAGAGAGATTGGCTGTTTCCAACTAACACACCACTCGTTGAATTCAGAGGAACAAGAGTGTACCCCCTCGGTGCGGTCACTTTGCCCGTAACATTCAGAGATTACCCTCAACAAATAACCAAGGATGTCACATACCTAGTTATGGACTATTCATCCGCAGACGAATGGAGATCCCGACGGGAATCTGATATCTTTCCCTAAGGGTCTCGAAGTGTTTCATTTTGACGGTGGAGTTAAAGTCATTTACCGTCCATAAAGGGAGAAGGATAAACTTCCTAAGGTCGTCAGGACCTATGACGGACTAAATGGGAGGATCAACGAAGTATACATCTTCACTATTTGAGTCCCCATTTGAACCACCCTCCGATTCAGCCACGTCCACGTCCTTATCCTCTTCTTCAAAAAGAGAATTAGCAGACAATACCCTTTCATCATAAATGGTGCCTGGGTCATCGTGACCTAATAAATATACTTCATCGTAGCCCGCTCTTTCGCGGACACACGATTGATCACTCGACGCCTTACTAGATATTTATCACCTACACGTGACGTATAAACCCCTAAGACTCTACAGACATAGGTGACGAGTATGCAATATTTAAAGTAAATAACATAGAGTTTAGGAGAAACATACTTACAGTTAAATGTTGCAAAGGAAGGAAACAGAGAAAGCATGATAGACAAGCGCACTAGGCAATGGAGAAGACGCAGTTGAAAGCAAGTAGACGGTAGCTCTCTAGCACAGGAAATTTGTTGTGGAAAGTAAAAAATGAAAGGGAGAAGCAGCATATATATAGAGGGAATGACACGAAAGACGAAGGAACACTTCGGTCCGAGTAATTAACCATTAAAAATGTGCCATGTGCCCCTACTGCATTAATGGCTCTAAGCTAGCCTGTCAATCAAAATGCATTTCCCAAGAGTTGAGTTAGATCGTCACTCCACGGGTCCATTCGGAAAATAAGGCAACAACCCTATAGAGTAAGGGGGCAATCGAAAGGGATAAAATTAATGTAGACAGACTTGTTCAATCGAACTTGCCATGGGCGACGGTGCTGAGATAGTGGATGATCAAAGTGAAAGAAGAGGACGACGGATTGTGTCCAAGGAGGACGGACTCCCCCTGATGGATGGATGAGAAAGTAGACAGATACAAAGTAGACGGGTGGCAAAGCCACATGGCATCCACATGGCTTAAGCTGTCTTTAAGAAACTTCAAATGGAAATGACTTGTGCCCCACGGTTAACCCTAATCAACAAAATATTTATATGGAAGGGATCCTGTAAAATGCACATATTTATGAGGATCTTCCTTACAAGGAAATATCTTTTTCACCAATAAACAAAAGTCAGTTCTACGCTACTATAAAAATCAAAAGCCCTTTGAAATCAAGGTATGCATAGTTTACCCAGTTTTGGCACTCTAGAGTTGTGAAAGTTCTCTAACTTAACTTTCAGAGGGTATTTGACCGAAACTACACCGGTACTCTCTGTAGAATCTTTTTTTTTTTTGTTGCGCAAGTCTTGTCTAACAGTGCGTAAGGATTGTGTAGCTTACTAACGATTTTCGGCATCATCAATTAATAAATACTGTATTTCCTATTAGAGGCAATGTTGCTGATTTTTTAAGTGGATGGTAAAATAGAAAATAGAAAATATTTAATTTAATTATCATTTAAGGAAGATTATTGTAAATAATTTGTATTTTAGAGAAACTAAGTGTCTTATTTGAAACTAGAGAAAAAAAAATAAGTGTGATAAAGAAAAGAGAAGTACTAAGTTCACTTTCACAATATTTTCACAACAAATTTTAAGTAGTAAATTGTTACTTATTCTAATTTAAAACTCACTATTAAAATAACTATTTTGCCCATTAGTAACAGTAAGCAACAACTTGTTACTTAAAACATTTTTATAAAGAAAAACCTTAGTTTATAATAGATAATAAACTAAAGAATAAAAAAAAATACCTATAAAAAAAAAAACATTCTTTTCATGATTATGCTTTAATTTGACTTCATTATTTCTTTTTTTGGAGAAAAATTAGACTTAATTATCTAAAAATAAAAAAGAGTCATAAATATAGAGTATTTAAATGCAATGCAAAAAAACAAGAGCGATATACGGGAAGGGCAACAAATGATTTCCCTTTCCATCAACAGAAACACACTCAAATGAGTAATCGACTGCAAAGCAGCATCATCATCAACATTCCTCGAACCTTCACCACCGTTCGCAAACACAAACACCCCTTCTTTGCTCCCACTCCCAGGTCCCTCCTCTCTCTCTCTTCTCTCTCTCTTCACTCCCAAATCAAAGCTTCACACTGTCATAATTCATATACTTATTTATCATTATTATACATATCTACATTTCCTTCACACTCATACTCATTGCATTTACGTACATCTCTGTGTGTATAAGCACTTTCATTTTTTCTCTTGGCTAGGGTTTGGTTCAATAGTTTACCAATCGGCATGGAAGGAAATGATATCTCCATCTCCATGGTTGCTTCTGAGATGGTAGTCGGTGACCGTGAGCTTCTCGACAAGAAAATCGCTGCAATTCGAAGCACCGGTCATCAAAAACTACAGGTCTTTTTGGCTTTCATTATGTTAAATTCTTAATAATTCAAAACCAAACAATGTTCAGTTCTTAATGTTAAAATTGAATAATTCTAACCAAACATTTAAAAAATTAAAAATAAAAAAAAAATTCCAATTTTATTAATTATTTTAGTTTTTGACAAACGAGAGTGTCCAGACCTCTTCGAGTATCTGTCTATTCTCTCGAGTACATGAAGTCCCTCGTCCAACACGCACTAGGTTATTACAGGAAAGAATCCCTTGAGATGGCCATAATGGGGGCAAGAGATTTTGAACCCAGGAATCACTAAACCAACTCCTTGGGGGGTTTTTGACATATTATTAGTATTGGTAATTACATTTCTTGAGTATAATTTGGATGTTGAGGGGTATATTAGATTCTCTTAACGAAATGCTATGTTATGGTGATTATATTATGTATTAAAACTTGTTCTAGAATTCATTCCATCGAGCTGAAATAAAGGGGCTCATGGTACTTTAATTACCACTGAAAAATAGCATTTCACATTTGTTTGTTTATTGGATATGAAATGTGATTTATGTGACGAGAGGCGTCTATGGATTGTGGTAATTTGTTGCTTCTATAAGCACATGTCCGTGCGTTCAATTACTGCATTGTGTTATTGGTAATCAGAGCTCATGTTTAGAAATCGTGTTGTTTATTTTCATTGTTGAAGTTTATGTTCTTATTAGGTAAAAAGAAGAATTGGGCTTGAGATAATATAAATTTATTTTTATTGATTTGAAAACAAATGGGAGAGAGGATCAATCAATTCTGCATTTCTTTTGAATAAGTTTTTGGAGTGGATATTCATAGTTTACTCTTTAACCCACATTGTCTTCTTTTATTTTCAATATCAGGTAATTGCAGATTTTGATCGCACATTAACAAGGTATTCGATCAATGGCCAACATGGGTCAAGTAAGTCTTTACAGCAATTACTTTGTTATGTAATTATTTTCTTTCTTATGACTCTGTTTGTAGGATTAGCTTTCAGTTTTCTCTGATAACATGTGTAGGCAGTCATGGGCTTTTGAGACAGGAGAATCCAGAATTTGATGCCAAGAGGCAGCAATTATATGAATATTATCATCCATTAGAGTTTTCCCCAACAATTCCAATCGAAGAGAAAACAAGGCTCATGGAGGAGTGGTACATGAAATCAACGACTTTAATCTATTATACCCATTATTGCAGCTTTTAAGCATCTAAATGAGACAATTTAGTTATTCCCCAACATTCCATTGAGCCCTTGCTTTAATGGCACTTCCTTGTCTCATAAGTGTGGGTGGAGGATTAGGTCATGGGTACAAAGCCCATTTGGTACCAATAAGAAAATTATCCATCTAAATGTTTATGTTTGTTGGACTATACAGTATGTTAATTATGGCCTATGAATATAACTGTTGATTCCATTGGTGCAGGTGGGGGAAAACTCATGCACTTCTTATTGAGGGAGGCCTTACATATGACGCAATAAAGCAATCCGTTGCTAATGCCTCAATTGCTTTTAGGGAGGGTGTTGCTGAACTTTTTGAATTTTTGGAGGTAAGTCTAATCTCAACCAAGGTATTTTCTTTTTCCCCAGACTCTAATCTGGGACTTGTATGATTGTGACACAAAGTATTCCAAGCTATCCAATGAAATTGGTCTTTTGATTTTGGGTCTGTTTTGTGTAGTACTAGCTAGTGTAACTAATCGCTTTATGTTGGTTACTGGTTATCTGAGACATTCTGCCTATTTTTAATATTTTACTCTGTCTATTTCTAATTTGCAGGAAAGAGACATTCCTGTTCTTATATTTTCCGCAGGGCTTGCTGATATTATAGAAGAGGTTAGTTTAACAAAATTTTTCCTTACAGTGGTTCATATTCCAAACATGTCACCTTTATTCATTAAGTTTAGGCCTGACTTGCACTCTTTTTAAGCGTCGATGCCTTTTTTCTCACTGTTCTAGGTCCTGAGGCAGAAACTTCATAGATCTTTCAAAAATGTTAAAATTGTTTCAAACAGAATGGTATTTGACAGTGACGGTCGCCTTGTCTCTTTTAAAGGTATCCTTTGGTTCTTCTAACCCTTGAAGAAACTTATTTTAATAATAGGAGTGAGTTCCACTTCATATTCATGTGTTTCCTGTAATCTACATAAAGTTGCACATCTGAAGCTTTCAATTGATCTATAATGGCCTGATTATATTACTTTCTGAGTTTCTGTCCATGGAGTTTGCCATGCCAGCTTAGAAAATCTGGCACACATTCTTTGGGTTTCATGAACTCCTTTCTGAAACAGTGGAAATGAGTTCTTTTGAGACATTTGTGTCTATTTGATAAAACTAACACACAAGAAAGTCGTTTAGTGAAATTGACATGATTTTTTTTCAAGTTCATATTTAATAGATGACAAGTTTTTTGGGTATCAATTGAATGATCCTTGATTAGTGCCAGTTTATAACAGAATGTTAATATCATACCTATGTTAGTATTTCCGTTATATACTTATTGTTGAAACATCTTTAAGCAAATAATGTATAATAACTTAATCATTTCTGGTTACTTTTGTCATAGGGTTTTTATATTAGACCTATAGAGAAAGGGTTTTTATATTGGATCTGTTTTTATTTATTCTTGTAAATATTTACAGGGAAGACTATTCATAGCTTCAATAAAAATGAGCATGCTCTTGATATGGCTGCTCCTTTACATGACCGATTGGGTGATATTGATGGGTCAACTGATGACAATGCCTCGGTGAAGAGGAGGACCAATGTGCTGCTTCTTGGTGATCACATTGGAGACTTGGGAATGTCTGATGGTTTGAACTATGATACTCGAATATCAGTGGGTTTTCTGTAAGTTTTCTAAACTTTCCCAACACCCACTATTCTTATTATTTCACTTACATAAAAAATTTATTATATTAGTATATCACTTGAATAAATTGCACATCTATCCCTGTTCTCTAGCCATCGTTAAACGTATAAGTCTTCCTTTGTCTAAATTCTATGAAGTTATCACTACATGTACTTATATCCTCATGTAATGTAAAGTGCTTGTGAGATGCTATCATATTTCCTTTTTTTTTTTTTTTCTTTTTTTGGTCATTGGAGAGTATATTTTGCAACATTTATGAAGAGTTCTAGGAAAATTAATTTTGGGTTAACATCAGTCGCTGTAAAAGCATATAGAATGCATATTTAGTTCCTCCACTGTGCAATACTCTTAGATAACAATTAAACACTTCAAATTTCTCAAATCCTGGTACTAGAAAATAGATCCTTTTTTTTTTTACTGTTTCTGCACTTTGTCTAATATATCTATTTCTGTAAACTACATGTTTGTTTCCAAATCCTTTTTGCTGATTTTGTTCTTTTCATGTTAGAGTTCTTTTGGTTTTCCTGATTAGGATTTTTTTTAAAGGATGGAGACTGTAGCATAGCAACATATCCAACAAATTTCTTGTTCAGAAATGTTTTTGAGCAGTTCAAGAAACTAGGATGGGTTTTTTTTTTTATGGGTAAAGGCTCCAAAAAGGGTTTCATTCTTTGTTTGGATAGCAACATGGTGGATGATTCTTACTTGTGATAATCTAATCAAGAGAGGTTCAAATTTAGTTGGTTGGTTCAGTGGGGAGATGGTGTATCATCTATTGATACATTGTGATCTTGCTTATGCCTTGTGGAGCTTTGTCTACGGAGTTTTTGGGATTAAATGGGTGTTACCTAAGTGGGTAGTTGATTTCTTGTTTGCATGCAGAAATTGGTTTGGGAAGCTCTTATTGGATATTTGGTATGTTGTCCCTCTATGTTTGATGTGGATATTGTGGAGGGAACGAAAAAGACAAGCTTTTGAAGACCCAGAAAGATCAATTTCTCAGTTGGAATCATTGATGATTAGATCTATATATGATTGGTCTTGTGTGTGGGTGGGGTCTTACCTAGCAATTCCCTTGTAGATTTCAAAGAATCATTTTTTTTTGTGCACTGTTTTTTAGGGTACATTGTGTTCATTATTGCGCATATAGTAGTCTATTCTCTGAATAAAATATCATTACTTATTCAAAAACAGAAACTAGGAAGATAGAATGAGCTAGGGCTTGCTCTCACTGGCATTGGATAAAGGTAACTGCTCTAGCTAACATCACGCAACTCCTTGTTAAAATATAATCAAAAGAGAGTGAGATTTGGGTTCAGCTTTGAAGCCCATCATTGACTCTAAATTGGAAGAATGACCTCACCTATAGTTGCTTAGTTCATAAGGGCCAAATACCAACAAGACAAGTGTGTATTCCCACCATACCATTCAAAAGGAAATAAAAAAGAAAACAAGGTGTCAATTTTAATGTCCTTATTTTAAGGTAAGAATAGAAGCAGGTAGCCTGCCTGATGTAAAATAGATTGAGGTAGGAGGTGCGTACACGCTGTTGAAACCAGAAGAGGGTGCAATTGATCAACTGCCTGCAGCTAAATGGAAAGATAAGAGCTGTGCATTCCAAACTGCCAAGCTCCACCTGAAGTTGTAATTACAATTACTTGCAAGTTAAACGTACTTAGACTTCTAGCCTCTTATTCTTTGCACGAATTTGAGTTGTTCAACTGAGGGTGCCTTTTCAAAGCTATTAATTTTATTTTTCAATTGTGTATACATTGATTACATTGCTGCTGAAAGATGGTTTATAAGATCATATGAATTGTTATTGATCTGTTTCTGTGAAACAAACACTTTGTTAAGATCGTAGGGGAATAGTTTACAATTAGCAGGTTATCAAGCTAGGCAGTGCTAAGTGTGGACGTAGAAGATGTCTTCTTTGTAATTGTGGAAGAGAAATAGGGATTAGTTTTGATTAATGGGAAAAAGATGCTTAAAAAGTGACTGCCTTTGTTATCAATATCAGATTACCACTAAATTATAGATGCTTGGTTATATTACCAAGAGGGACTGGTTAAGGTGAGTTTTTCTTGTTATAAATACTTTGAGATGGGCACTCTATTTGTGTCACCTTTGGGCATGACTAGTAACCAATCCCCCCTCTCCCCCATCCCCCACACCCTCCAAAAAAGAGTAAAAACCATGCCATAAAATTTGTCATGATTGGCAAGTTGGAATCTGTGTGTGGAGTGCAATAGCTGCTGAAAGAAAGGGATGAGTTATTTGGTTCTGCGGGAAGCTATGGTCATTTTCAGTTGCAGATTTGAGTGATCACTTGTTTTAGTTAAAGCTTTAAAGCACCGCTAATGTTTTATCCTTGTAACTATGCATAAAAAATAATACTGAGGACAAGCAATCTATTTGTTGGTTTTGAATCATGATATTGAGGCTTCTTTTACTTGTGCATCTGCATTGCTTATTATTAATTCTGTAATCACATACTCTTTTAGTTACTGAACCCTATAAAACGGTGTTTCAGGAATGACCATATTGAGAAATCTCTTAGTAGCTACAGCAAAGCCTTTGATGTTGTTTACCTGGTGAGTTGAATTCCTTTTCTTTTTTTAATTGGTAAATAATTTATTGCATGCACCAGTGGACCTAGTGAGTTGAATGCCTTGTAACAACACATATTTGGTTTGTCTATTTCCTCCTTTTTTGGTGTGCCTCAAGAATAGTCTTGTTAATCGGTATTCTTCTCCTGGACTGCTGTCACAACCTTAGGCAATGATTTTATCTGACTAAATTAATCAATCAAAAAATCTGATGAAAAATCTTGTAAAGCTATCTAGATGAATCTGTGGATTTGGCAACATTTATTTTGTTAGAATGACTTTATCTTTGGGTAATTGATGTAGGACCAGATTTGTGATAAGATAGAGAGAAAAATAACCTAAAACATAAGGGTTTTCCTAAGAACCTAACTGAAGAGAGTGATGTTGGATTAATTGGGGAATATGTCTAACATGTACTTGTGGTGAATTAAGGTTTAGGAGGATATTTCCGGACCACTGGTAAGGGCTTGATTTCTGGATCTTGGGTTTTGAGTTGTAAAAGAAAGGGTTAGGGCTTGAGATTGGCTAGGGGTTGTTGAGTTTTATTTATTTATTTATTATTTATTTATGGCTTTTTGATAGAGAAAGTGAGGTTTTATGGATTTTGATAGGTAAGAGATAGGGCTGGACTTAGGGTTTTGAAGAAGGAAAGAAAGAAATTTATAGTGTTATGTGCTGAATGAACAAAATAGAAGTGTTATAAATGCCCTACCGGACCACTGGTTAAACTGTGTTTCAAAATAAAATCTGGAATGGTTGGAGTTACATACCGGATAAGCAACGATACGGTCTCAAACTGTGAAAAACCACAGAAACTTTACACGTGTATTGCTTTGAACCACAGATAAGACAAGACGAAATGGAAATATAAGAGAATCTTAAGCCCCAGACTTACTTGTTTGTGTCATTCTGTGCATTACTATTAGAAAAGTTACATTTTTGTTTATTATTTTATTTTGTCAGTCAATACCAATGAACACTACAATAGCTATTCTTATTTTGATGGATTCAAGCCTAACTACGATAGCTATTTAAATAAGCAGAAAAGTACTACTTGCCACTAAGAGCTACTAGGAGATGTGTCAAACCTGAAAACCTTAAGTATGATATTCTTATTTTATGTTTTTTTTTTTCTTCTTATTTATTAAACTATAATGTTACTTCAAGAATTTACTTTTCAGTGTAGTTACATTATTAGTTGTTAAATCTTATATATATTTGAATGGATTATCTACATGCCTCTATAATTTATATATAATTATATAACATATTAGAATTGCATGAATGATGTGTTTAGTTTTTTTATTTGTTCTAAATTTCTGTCATATAAATGATTTTTTTATAGTTATTTTTATAAATATAAAATATTTTGTTATTATTAATTAATGTATGGTTGAACTAATGAACCAATCCTTTAGCCAGGTCAACCTCTGGTTCGATTCTGATAACTATGCAAAATAGTACCTGTGAACACTAACACAAGAAAGAGAAGAGGGGAAGAGAGAAGAAAAAACGAGAAAAGAACACACAAAGGTGCTTAAAAACACCAATAATTAATCAATTCCATCTATCTTTTGAGTATATTGAGGACTATCCTTTAAGAATATTGAGCATAAATATATGTAAGAACTCTTTCTTGCACTAGTAGTATTAGAAATTTTAATTTGAATTCTACTAAGAATTTTAACTAACTAGTCTATTACATGAACTACATGTGTTTTTAAACATTTTTTTTTTTTATTTTATAAATTTGAAAAGTATAAGAAGCTATAAGAGCTTCATATTTATACTCTTTTAATATTCTAAAGCCAGAAACATACATTTAGTTATATGAATTTGGGGAATATGGGGGAATCTGTTTTAAATTTTAAATGTACCTAAATTTTAGGTGTTTGAAATTTATTATTTCCCTTATTTGATCCTATGATTTGAAGTTTTTGAAATTTATTGTGATTAATGTGTGACGGCATTTTGGACAATTTAAAAATGGACACCAAAAATATATGTTCTATTGATAATAATTTAGATAAAAAGACTAACTTGGACTTAAATGAAGTAAAATCTTAGATACTTATGATCTAGAAAATTTTAGACTCAACTAAACTATCAAAATTCTTCTTAAAAAAAAAAAGACTAAACTATCAAAATACCTTTTATTCAAGGGATTGAAGAAATTATAGGTTTTTTTTGCCTTCAATACAAAATTGAGAATATTGTGTTAAACGGAAACTTCTTTTTTCTTTTTGTTTTGTTTTTTGTTTTTCTTAATACGAACAAAAACCTAAATTAACAATTGGGGACACTTCTTTGTGTGTGCACTATCCAAGACTTTTTTCTTCAAGTCAAAATAAAGAGGCCTATGTGGCCAATTTGATGAAGTTTCCAAATGGTGTTCTTTTCTGGAATCTAAATTTTAGAAGATACAGTGAAGATTGGGAATTGGAGTTTTTTTATAGTTTAATGTATGGAATTTATGGAGCTTCTTTGAGAGGAGTTGGGTACGATAAGATGTGTTGGAAACCTGCTATGGGAAGAGGTTTTGCTGTTCGTTCTTATTACTAGGTCCTGACAAAAAGTTTTGATTAGTCTTTCCCTTGGAAGACTGTTTGGAAGTCTTAGGTCCCTTCTAGAGTTGCTTTTTTTTGTTTGGACAACAGTTTTGGGGAATATTTTGACTATTGATAATCTTAGGAAGATTTTGATTTTAGATTGGTGTTGTAGGTGTAAAAGAAATGGGGAATCAGTAGACCACCTCCTTATCCATTGCCCTATTGTTTTTGATTTGTGGTCCATGGTGTTTACTTTGGTTGGCATGCACTGGTTTATGCCGAAAACAGTGGTGGAGCTATTGGCTTGTTGGCAAGGAAAGTTGGGTGGCATTGGAATTCTGCTATTTGGATGGTTGTGCCCCATTGTTTAATGTGGTGCATTTGGCGGGAGAGGAATGACCAGCATTTTGAGGATTTAGAGGGATCAGTTTTAGATCTTAAACTCTTCTAGATTGGGTTACAGTGTTCTTTTTCTTCAATCCATGTTTCATGGACTTTTGTACATTATGCACTTGATTTTTTTTTTACTTGATGTATATTTCCTATATTACTCAAGTGACACCCTTCTTCTTTTTAATATATTTTTATTACTTATAAAAAATCTTCTATGGCCACATCAAAGTTCCAAACTCTACGAAATTCATAAACCAATTTAAAATAAAAAATAAAAAAATTAACACCTATTGCATCTACTTATAACCAGAAGCTACTTGGTCTACAAGCTATCTCGGGCTCAAATTAAAACCATTAATAGAACAAGTGTGGCCTTATTACAAAACATGAAATTCCAATTAGTTACATCCCGTAGATCTGTCCCGTTCCATATTTTATTAGATTCCTAAAATATCCTTGTTGTCTAAAATTGAATAGACTGGAACTTATAAATCTGAAACATCCTTGATAAAGCTTCTTCCTTGTCCTCGTTGCCACAGTAATCTTCTTGACCATGCGAGATCCCAAGTATCGAAGCATTTAGTATGCAGGTTCTACATTAATGGAACTTCTGATCACAAAAACATGTGAGAGTCAACTCTCTATGATGTAAAGTTAAGACTGTTTTGGTTACAAGAGATCTCTACACAAGCACAAAAATTAGTATTACTACGCCTGCGTGGATGTTGGGGTAGTCTAGCTAGATTTTGCCAAAGATATCGTATCCTTAATAAGGATTATATTGCTAATACTGCTTTTGTATTACTTGCAGAATGATGCACCCATGTGGGGAGTAGTCAAGCTTGTCTCTCAGCTATGTTCAGGTGGAGTTGATTAAATGCCACCTTACCTCTCAACTTCGTTTATTTGAAGGTGATGTATTACCATATACGAATTCATTGGAGGAAGCCTTCATGCATACGTATATAGAACAAGCTAGGCTAAAATGGCATTTGCAATGATATTATTTAATGTTCTTCTGATGAATAATTTTCATAATTTATGGGCCTTTATTTCTTTACTAGAATGGTATTGGTGGTGGATTTACACCTACATAAATATTTCTTTTATCTGATTTTGATCCTAGAAAGGTACAACATCTACATTCAAAGCTATTGCATTTTTGTGATCCTATTTTTGGGCTTGGGTTTCACTTCCATGATAATTTCGTGCCTTCAGGTTAGGAAATTTGGATTTGTGCATGTCAGCTACTGATCTAGGATGCTCCATGCATGCCCTTATGCCTGCAATGTTGCCTTTATCATTTTATAAGATCAGTACTGATGCTAGGGTTCAGAATGGCTGTGACACCTGATGGAGCTAAATTTTTAGGGTGGAGGATGATCAAAAGAGCTATGGAGATTGTCACTATATTACATGGGCACTATACCATTACTGTGATAAAAGATGGGTAGTTTTGTTAGGTCGGCATGAATTGTGTTTATAGTTGGAAGATGAATCATTTGCCCTAGAATTTATTAGCCAAACCATGTTTTTTTGAGTAGGTATAAAAAATTACCTGATTCAATTTAACTAGGCCCCTTCAGAATTACTGGACTCCCACGAAAAGCCTTTTGGGTTAGCTTGCTAGTGATGGTCCATAATTTATGTAAAACTAGATGCTCAGGTTCTTCTCTTCAGCTTCTTCAACATGCAGCACCTTGATCAAACTTCAATTTTTCATCAAATTCATTAACATGTGGCATCTTTAACTATAATTACTTTATATGTCTGTGCTGGTGCTGGCATATTGATCTTTCTGCAAAACCAAGCTATCTTAACCAACTTGTTTTGTCATCTTGGGGTCACAGAAACATAGACCTTCGCGGTGGCTTGAATTCGTTGTATGACAGATACATGAAAATTACCGTAGTCCTGCCATGTTATAGGCATGTTTAGGTCCTTGCAAAAGCACGGCTTGTCTGATTAGTTATATGATTAAATAATCACTTATGGACTGATTGGATTGAGTCCAAATCTTCGGTACCATTTTTTGTTCCACTCTATGCTTATAAATAAAAAATTGGCACATGTTGACCTACTTAATTAAATTCGAATTTTTTGCATTATCTTATTCCACCTCCTAAGAGAAAAAAAGAAAAAAAAATAGAAAGGTCATGTTAACAAGTGCCTCTAGAGCAATTGTTAATAAACCATTTTAAGAAATTTTTTGTACCACTTTTATGATAAATAAAAAAAGTTGTCAAAACATTATAAAAACCTTATTTCAAGACCCCAAAACATGAGTTTTGCTATTAGGTAGGCATTTCTAAGGCTTATAACCATTATAAAAACCTTATAACAATGACCTGGATTCTTCCTTTTTGAACTAATTATGATATATGGTTGACAAAATACTATACTTTTTTTGTGAATAATACATGGATTAAAAGCATAGGAAAATCCCCAGCCATCAACTTCGGGGTTTTTCATCTAAAAGAGCTTTTGCATCTCAGAAAAGCAGAAGGTTGAATGGAATTATTCTGTGCGCTACTTTTAGATTTTGGGATATTGAAGATCATTTTTTTTTGGTTTGGCAATGCTGAAGTCTACCCAACTGTTGAGGAATTTTCGACCATCTTGGGCTAGTGACCCTCATGCTTCTGTTATTTACCCTCCATGTCACCAAAAGTATGCTCCTACTTTGTCAAGTGGCCCTCCCATGCAAACCGTAACGTCTTCATTTAAAAGTTAATAGGTGAACATGAGGAGGGCCCATGATCGCAGAGGATGTTCATGAAATCCGTCAAAAGAATACCGCCTTAGATTTTTGTTTGATTGGAAAATTTATTCTATGTACAAGCGAGCTTGGTTTTGCGGATACTCACATTAGAACTCATTGATGCTCTTAACAAGGGTGTGACTTAATTGCCACGATTCTTGCAAAGACTTTCCAAGGTTTGGATGCTTTGTCCAAGGAGACTCGTTTCATGGTAGTCCATTATTGCTCTTTATCTGTTTGATTGATTATCTGTCTTTGCTTCTAATACCTACCATGTCTGAATATGGCTCGAAGCATTACAAGAGCCAAAAAATCATTGATGTTGGTTGTAAGATAGAGGACAAATGGACTTACTTCTTGTGCCAAAGGACAAATCACAACATCCGTTGGGAGTTTACTTGGTGGAGATGTGAATTTCCCATGTTTAGATCACCAGGATGGTACCATATCTTTTGGTGGGATTGAGAATAACTTCTTTTTACTAGTATGACAGACTCGAGACAATTTGGACTGGAACATGTGCTGATTCTAGGACACACCAATTCTCTTGTGGCTACTGATGTGACTTCAACAGTGAAGGCTAAAGTAGAACCCGGACTATTGGATGCTTATAGAGCGGATAGGACTTTTGCTAGAGTTGGACTCATTGGATGACAGAGGAGTTTGTATGTTAGTTGAAGGACAAACTTATAAGAGAGAAAAGACTTTGAAGCAAGAGTGGACAAAATTTTTGAAGGACATTATTCCAAAGAATGAGAAGAAAATGACAAGGGCATGAAGGACTTGAACAAGACTTTTTCTTTTGCCATGAATATTTGCATTTTAAAATTTTGTAATAAAACTTTCACTTAGGCATTGAACTAAGTGAGATTCTCAATTTTGTTATCTCTAGATCCTTTGAAGAATTAAGTAGCTCATTTTGGCTTTTCTTCCTTCCTCTTGTGACTTTTTTTTTTTGCGGGTGATTGGGCCAAGGATAGCTGTTTGTGTACTCCATGAAGAAGGATCAGGTCATCTTGTAGTTTAAGTGTAATTGTCAATTTTTTCATAGGTCGCCATTTCAGATTTTCAACCTAGCGGACGCTCTCACACTCAATCGTTTTCTCTTCTTTTGCATAGGCTGCCCTTGCAGGTTTTCAATCTATCACTTTTTGTATTATAATTTATTATTATTTTTTTTTGTAACCTAATTTTTGTCTAAGTCACCATTTCGAATTTTTAGCCTAGAGAGACTTTTTCTTTCTTTTTTTGTTTTTGTTTTTTTTTTTAAATTTTATTTAATTTTAACTTTTACGTATGATACTTCTTCATTAGATCCATTTTGTACCCTAAATTTTTATTTTTATTTTTTAAAATTTTATTTTATTTTTACTTTTGGTCTCACTCTTTTGTTGAATTTCGTCATAATTCTTCTTTCATAACCTTGAGTGGGTTAGATGGATGGGTGGAGGACAATGTTTTTAACTAACCCACCATTGGCAGGTTGGGAAATTCCAATTCGCCGCCAACTCACTAATCTATGAATCCATCGGTCAACTATTTCAATTAAATTAGATAATTTTTTGCTCCCACAAATAAGAAAAGAAAAGGAAAATTTTATTCTTTTTTTTTTTTCAAAAATAATTACAAATACTACATTATTTTTTATAAGAATGATTGAAAACTTCATCACGCTAAAAATAAAATCATCTTCGAATCTGAAATTAGATGTATACATAAAGTAAGAATAATAACAAAATTTTAGAGAAAGCGGCTGGAGGTTATTAAGGAAGAGAAATGTGAAAAAAAAAAAAAAAGAGTAGGAGATGAGAGAAATGAAGTAGGTGAATATGTGACAAAGAGTTTTGCAACATGACAAACTATGTGTATATATATATCAATGGGCGGGTCAGGTTGTGGTCGGTTAGATATATCTTAACTTGCTATTCAACCCGACCTGCTAAATTATATATCTAACCCACCCAACCCAACCCAACCCACCTCAATTAATGGACCTATAAGGAGTAAGTCAGGTTGGTTCAGATCGAACAGGTTGGCAAGTTAGGTGTTTTTTTTTTTTTTTTTTGGTAAAGCCCTAGTACCATAGCTATGAACTAATTTTCTTGTATAGGTCACACACACGTGGTTTTGCCCCTTGGGAGTATGCCCCAACTAAATGGACCGTAAGCAAAGGGTTGGGAGTCACCACTTGGTTTAAGTCCAAATTCCAAATTGGGCCCTTTGATCCCCTTACAAAAGTCTACTCACTAGACATTAGGTCTAAAGTTAGTATGGGAATGGAAAGGTGTTAAGTGTCTAAACTTGCTTGGCTTGTGGGCCGACCTCCATTATGTGTTGATAGACCATATTTCATTAAAGACATTATTAAAAGATTCCTAATCCAAATCCTTAACACACATAATGCATTAAATAAAAAAAAAAAACACACAAAACGTGGCAAACACTACATCACAACAACACATAAGGAAACACATTAAAACAATCAAACAAATATTTTTAAACATGGAAAGTTGAAAATTAGATTAAACACACAACGAAAGATATCGAATTAATCCTAACATGGACAAATTAACTAAGGAAGATATGGAAACCAAATGATTTACTTAAATCAGGGTCAAACGGAACCATAAAAAATGTGAGAAATAATTAATTAAATCAAAACAAGTTTTTATGCCTAATTTGGATTTAGGGTGCGTACGCATATTCAATCATTCATACACAAGGTCGAAATCCTAGCATGCAGTCTTTATAATGCATTCGCATTCTAACACAGAAACTAGAAAATATCACATTTTAGATCGAACAAAGAGCCGAACACAAGAACTAAAGAAACACATGAGAAAACCTAAAAATTAAATATGATAAACTATAGGCGCAAGCACCTGCAATAGGGAATATGCCTCGACCGAGTGGACCATTGGAGGGTGGATAAAATGGAGTCGCCACCTAGATTAGGTCTAGGAAACATGAATATAACGCCCTTCTATGAATGACTGATTCTACCCGAGCACGTGTTTAAAGTTAGCTATAGGGATGAGAAGGTGTTAGGCACCCAACCCCACTCGACCAATGAATCAACCTTCACTCATTGTGTTCCACATCCTAATTCTATCAAATAATCTTCTAATAGGCATCCTACACACACACACACACACACACACACAAAGTTTATCCTAAACATGCATCTAGCACACAATTCTAGCATACATCTAAGCATAGTATATGTACTACCATTCATCTAAGCATGCATAGCATCTCATCAAGGTAGCATCTATCATCATATTATTTAAGGGCAGTAGGCATAATACCATATACATATACCATCTTCCATCATCACCAACAAGCATATTCACCATGTTCATCAATTAAACAAACAAGTTCATCATGTTAAAAATGCATGTTCCTACTTATAAGTATGTCTTACCTTACCTCACTACATCATCACCACAACACCTATAAATCAATGCATGATCACACAGTTATGCATGTTCATATTGTTCATCCAAGGCATAAATCCTAATCTCCAATCTATCACTCCAAGCACGTGAAACATGATATATTACTAACCCTTGACCTAATCAGGCATAAATTGACCTACATAGACCCTAAAGCATACATTATAACTAACTAAAATAGAAAAGAAAAGAAAGTAGACAAATATGGGTTTCTAGGTTAAACATGTGTGCGTATGTTGAAGCATGCATATGCATGTTCATGAAGGTGCCTACGCCTCCCCACCCAGAAATACCAAGCAAGCAACACAAAAGAAAATACATCTATTCTATACCTAGCATGATTTTAATCAAGAGGAAATAAACCTAAGCTATGTAAAAGATAGTCAAAGCGATAAAATAGGAAACCAAAAAAATAAAATAAAAAGAAAGAGAGTAGGTTTAGATCCTCACCTCAAACACAAGAACTCTTGGAGCTTGATTTTGACCATTTCCCACTATCAAATTTATTTAATTTAAAAAAAAAAAAAAAAAAAAAAAAAAAAAAAAACCCCAGTGGGTTAGTAAGTTTTACTAAAAGGATTAGACTTGAAATAGGTCTGTTAGGGGAAAAAAAAAATTCCTTCCGAAAAATGAGATTTGTGTTAGGTTGGAGGCCTAAACTGAAACTCGACAATGGGCTTGAAGCATAGACCAAAGGCTATCAGTGAAGATTTGGAGAATTCTCCTTATTTTATGCCTTAACCCTTGGTTGGGACTAACAAGGATTAAGGGATGGCCCAAAAAAATTTCCTACAGCAGAAACGTCAACACAACAGAAAAGCATGCTACAATAAAGAAATAGCCTAGTACTAAAATATTCCAGTGGTAAAATATTCTAGAAGTAAAATGAGACGGAACAGAATAAATCTCTAGTCGTTAATTATTTCATAGATTAAGGAGGGTGTCTATATCTCCAAAATCATCATCCATAGGTTCCAGCGAGAAGAAGTCCTCTAATACAAGAGCATGAGGCAAAAACTCTATAGTAATAATTATATTATAACCTTTGTTAGGTTCTAAGACCTTAGGGACTAATATATTAGAATTTCAATGTGTATTGAGTTGGCAAACCATGATCAAAACATAGAGTCTAGGTTTAGGCTTGCTCAAAGTATGTTTTATTGTAAAGTTGGAATCGAGTGACTGCAGAACTTGTTGAACTAAATCTACAGGTCTCGATCGATAGAAAATTAGACTCAATTGATCGAATCTCGTGCAGATTGTTTTTCCTGTAGAATTTTTAACTTATTCCAAGCTCGTTTGACGTGTACGGTTTTATGTTTTATGTCTCATATAAAAAGAAAAAGCCTAGCTACGGTTTAAAGGCTTTTGATATGCTGTGTGTTTATATCTCTTGTGAGATCTAGAGGTGATTACTTTCATGCACACTTAGGGTTATCAAGATTAAGATTGATGTCAAAAACTTGGTGATTGTTTCAATTGCTACACAAAGAACATTCAAGAAGATCAAGATTCACAAGTAGGAGAACTTGTGGTTGCAGTGGATTAAAAAAAGTAGTCTGTGGACTCGAAACTGTCATGTGGAATTGTTATATGGTCGTGGTAGTAAGTTTTCTACTCGAGGTAGTAATAGAATATTAATGATCTAAGTCTTATTATACAAATTTCAATTCTTTCATAGTGGATCTGTTTTACCTTGAGGATAGTTAAGTTAAATCATCTCCATGTTTTTTAACAGTGTGGTTTTCCTGGGTTATCAGATCTTTGTGTTCTTTATATTTTTCGCATTATATTTTTTTTGCACATATTGGTTTAACCTAGTGTTAATTAACAAACTTGTTAATAAACTTGGCTTAATAATTAGGTTAATTAGATTGTGTTAAGGGGTCTAAATCTTAACAAATGGTATCAGAGCGGTTTAGCTCTAGTGTTTAGATCATTCAATCTAAAAGTTGATCCTTGACCCTTACTGTCATGGAACATCGTCACTCTCTTGTGATCCCATCATACTTTGATGAGAACAATTATGCCTACTGGAAAGTAAGGATGAAAACATTCCTGAAATCTATTGATGAAAGAGTTTGGAATTTCGTTGAATACGGATAGGAGAAACCGACTACTCCTGTGGGCAAGTGGTTAACTTCTCAAAAAGAAGCAGTCGTTTTTAATAGTAAAGCCATGAATGCTATTTTTAATTCTGTTTCTATGGAGGAATTTAAGAGAATCTTTAATGTTGAGGTTGCATAGAATATTTTTCAGACTGTGTATGAAGGCACAAAGACAGTTAAGATCAATAAATTGCAATAGTTAACTACTAGATTTGAAAGTATTAGAATGTCTAATGATGAATGCTTTGATGAATTTTATCCTAAACTGAATGATATTGTTAACTCTGCTTATAATTTGGGTGAAATTTATGATCAACCTAAAATTGTTAGGAAGATTCTCAGATGCTTGATTGAGGACTTTAGACCCAGAGTGACTGCCATCATCAAAAGCAAGGATGTGGACTCTATCCCTGTTGATGAGCTTGTAGGATCTTTCCAGTCTTATGAGCTAGACCTACCCAAGACAAACAAATCTAAATCAATGGCTCTTAAGCCAGTTGATAATATTGATGTGAATGAATTTGATGATGAACTCTCTTCTACAGAGATTGCCTATCTTGCCAAGAACTTTAGAAATTTTCTTAGGAATAATAACAGAAGGGCAAGAGGGAAAAACAATGTTGAACCTGAAAACTTTAAGAGGAATGAACCATCTAAGTTCAATAATAATGATGATAAATCAAAAGAGAAAGTTGGTCAAACCTCTAGTAACTCTCTAAGCCAACAATGTTTTGGTTGTCAAGGATATGGTCATGTGAAATTAGAATATTCTACATTCTTGAGATCAAAGCGTAATGTTATGGCTATAACCCTTAATGATGATGAAATTTCTAATCATGAGTCTGTTAGTGATGAAGATAGAAACTTCATTGCTTTCACAGCTACTACTTTAGTCGATGAAAGTGTTGTGATTGAAAAGAACCCTTTTGATGGAGAACTCTCTGAATATGCTGTTTTGCAAGAAGCTTACAATAAGCTATGCAAAGTTACTGCAAAAGATGCAATGAATGTTGATAAAGGTTTAAAGAAAATTGCTTGTCTTGAATTTGATAAGAAAGATTTATTGTTGAAATTACTTGATGCTAGTACTTAGATTGATAAAGTGAAGATTGAGAACATAATGTTGTTTGATAAGATTAAGAATTTGGAACTAGAATTATCTGTTACTAAAGAACACACTAATAGGTTTGCTACTTCTAAACTGGATCACATGTTGAGTGTTCAAAAGTCTTCCTCAGACAAAACTGGTTTAGGTTTTGTAAAAAGCATCTTGATGTTTGAAACTCATTCCACAAATTTTATTCCTTCTTATGAGCCTCCCAAGAGTGAGTGTGTCAAACTAGTAGAAGTTACACCACCTTCTAGGAAGATTAGAGTTGATCTTAAAGAGATCAAACCTAAGAATCCTAACCTCCCTAAGGACAAATTGCATGATAGACCTGTTTAGGTTTGTCATTTTTGTGGAAAGACTAGACATATTCGTCCAAATTGTTTCAAGTTACAAGTTGCAAAGCGAGCAAATAAGCCAAAAGTACTTGTACCTCAAACACAAGATTCTATGGTACTTATTGGTGAATTGGTAAAGGCTTTGAACCTTTATACCAATCCTGGAGTTGCTCAGAATTATCTTAAGAATAATAACTCCAATGCTAAAGTTGCATCTAAAAAGTTTTGGATGCAAAAGGCTCAATCTAATCGAGTCCTTCTGACATGGTCCTTGTACTTCATCTCTTTATTGCTTGTGACCATTTTCTTTTGCTATTTTGTTTTCCTTTAGGCCTTTTGGACATTTATGCATTTCATGATAGGTTGTTGTTCTTTTTCAAAGATAAAAATAAATAAATAAAAAAAGGAAAAAGAAAAAAGGAAAAATGTGTTTTGCTTTATATATCTTGGTTTTTGTAATTAAGGTTGGCCATAATATGTTTACATAACATGCTTGTGTACATTGTTTAGCCCAGATGAGCTTAATTTTGATGCACTTTGTTAGTTTTGGCTATGTAGTGCATGTTGTGCGAGAATTGTTTATACTTTTTGTTCATATGATCTTAATTTTGAAGTCACATGCTTTTGATTGTAAGGAGTAAAAAATCCTAAGAGAAAGACATAAATAACTATCTCACCACTGTTTACTGGCCAATCATGAACGCCTTAATGCATATCATAAGATTGTGTGCTCGAGAAAGTATAGCACATGCACAAAAAGAATATAAAGTGTAGCCTCGGATTAATAATAAAATTGGTATGTACATTATCTGGCTTAAATATCAATTTATCAATGCAATAAAATTGGTGTGTACATTATGAGGCAAATACAAGAAAATTTCATGATTGCAAACTTGTTTTTTAAGAGATGTGAGAGTTATATGATGTAATTCGTTAGGTGATTGTCACATTCAAACTTATGTAATAAATTATGTAGAAAATGTGATTGATTACTATCTACTTATCACCTCACATGTATCTCATGCTTTTGCTAGTTGCACACACTACAAAAGTTATTCTTTGCTAAACTTAGTATATGATAGTATGAGTGAATGTGTTTTGGTCATCCAAGATTATATGTTTCTTGATGTCAATGCAAAATGTGTTTGATGTTTGAGTTTTGGGGACAAATTTTGTAAAAACCTTGTTTGTGAAAGATCTGGGTTAAATTCAAATGTTTTTCAAAAACTTTTTATCTCATACTCATGCATTTCACTAATGAAACTTTGTGCTTTAAAGAGTTTTTGCATAAAACTGCACTGTTTTTCAAAAATGTGAATTTTCAAAATTTTTGATCGGTTGAAAATGTGATAAAAACTTTGGTTTGAATCTGCCTGGCTCGATTGGTACTCGATTGATGCTCAATCAATCGAATGTGTTCTTTGATTGATCGAAGCTTATTTTCGACCGATCAAATTTCGGTCAGAAGGTGTTTTAAAAAGGTCTTTCCTCACGTGTTCTTCATACTTTTTAAAACTTTTCAAACACTTTCTCACTATGCCTCTTCGGCCGATCCAATTTAAGCCATTTTGTCGTTTCCTTCCTCAAATTTCTCAAGGGTTTTTGTCTTCAAGTATATGTAAGTCTCTTTTATCCTTTATTTTTCAATAAAATCACATTTTTCATGCATTCTCATGTTTTTTTTTTTTTTTTTAATTTTGAACCATGCATTTTTTGGGTTTTTTTTTTTTTTTTTTTTATTTTAGGGTAGTTTTTAATCAATATTAATCAATGGGTTTTTGTTCTTAGATGTTGTAATCATGTTTCTCATGCATTAATATGATTAATTTGGTGATTTGAGATAAATTGAAATTTCTAGGGCTTGAAACTTTGTGGAATTAGGGATTTTGTTTAATTGGGCTAAAATTGATGATATTGACTTGTGTTTTTTATTGATTATGACATTATATGATGTTTTCTAACTAATGTAATGTTTAATTGATCATTTTGGTTTAATTTTTGAAAAAGGGTTTTTCAAAATTTGGGGTTTTTAGTCTAAAACTCTATCTTCAAGTCAATTGATGGTTTGTGATATAAAATTGGACAAATTTTAATGCATTAGAGCATGCATCATAGGTGCATTTATCACATGCATTATATAGATTGTTATTTATTAAATTTTTTTACACTAACCTTGTCTAATGCAGTCTCCCTTTTTGTTTCTTTTTGTTTCTGTTTTCCTTTTGTCTACTCTTTAGCATCATGATTAGGAAAACTGGAACCCATAGGAAAACCTCCACCACTTCTACTCCTGTTTTTTAGAGTAATAGGTTCAAGACTGAGAAAAACCACGAAACCTATGAGAAGTTAAACATTTTTAGGTCGGTTTGGGTTGAGCGTAAGGTCATACTAGATGAGTTAGATCTGGAGATACGTAGGAACTTTGAGCGTAGGGGCTGGTTACCACTCTTAGAAGTTGAGCATCCTCCTCTGGCTACTTTGATTAGAAAGTTCTATTCGAACCTCTTTGTCCACTCTGATGCTTCCAACACTCGATATGTGGGGAGTTGGTAAGAGGTGAGGAATATGTCATTACACCCCAAATAGTGGCCTTTGCTCTTGGTGTACTTTTGGTACAGCAGCCCGTGTACCCATAGACTGAAACCCCTCATCTTGATGACATCATGTCTTTCATCACCGGTACCACCATTAGTTGGGGCACTGATCCTCGTGTCACTTCTCATGAGCTTACTGAGCTCAATTACTTGTTTTTTTTTATTTAATTTCATTCCATTTGGCCTATCTCTCATCTTCACACCATTCCCATTGAGAGATGTGCATTTTTGTATGCCCTAGTTACCGATGCTCCTATGAGTTTTCCTACTCTTTTTATCCAATCTCTTATTAAGGTTCATAGGAGTAGTTCAAAATCTCATGGTCTGTTCTTTCCGATTTTTATTCGTAGAATTCTTTTATATTTAGGTTTAGAGGAATTTCCTGCATTTGAGCTCGTGCATATTATAGCTCTTATAAGTGCCACCTTTCTTAAGCAAAGAGTAGCTCAGTTGAAACCTAACTCTAAGCGTCCTAGAGTTGAGTCTTCTACAGGTGCACCTTAGCCTTCATCTGGCGACCCCACTACTGAGGAGTTTGTGGATCCTATATCTATTGTTGATCCTCCTGCTTCTTCTCCGAGTGACTTATCCTTACGGAGTATGCTAGATACTATCATGACCATTCAGGCAGCACATGGTCAACTTCTCTTAGATGTGCTCACGGAGCTTCAAGCTTTGCGTGCGGATTTGGATGGTACTCGACGGTCTTCTCCACCATCTCCTTTTGATGATGAGTCCTGATTGCCCTTTGGCAATTCGTCACAAAAAGGAGGAGTACATATGGCATGTAGATAGGGGGTTTCTTATTTTTAGATTGTATCTAGGAGCTTCATGATGTATATTTTATTTTTTGGCTCATGATACATGTTTTGGTGATGCTGTCTTTTACTATTGATGAGTTGTATAGACACTATGCTTTATGCTTTATTTCTTTTATTATTTCTTGTTTCACATGTGCAACATTGATTATTGGTTTATATTATGAGATTATTCATGGTATATGTCTTTTAGTTTATCTTTTGTGAAATCAAGAATTTCTTTCAGTTTACTTGTATTTTCCATACATACGTTTATGTGTTTGTTGAAGTGTTTCAGGAATATATAGGTTAATTCAGTCATGGCTATTGTCTACATTGGCATCTGATACATAGTAATTAGGTTGAACCATGTTTAGGACATTTTATTTTGTAATGAGCTATTTTGTAACTTTGAGCATTTCATGTTTGTGATGTGTTTTGTCACGGATTGCTAAAGGGGGAGATTGTTAGATTCTAACACCTTAGGGACTAATGTATTAAAACTTCAATGTGTATCGAGTTGGCAAACCATGATCAAAACATAGAGTCTAGGTTTAGACTTGCTCAAAGTATGTTTTATTGTAAAGTTAGAATCGAGTGACTGCAAAACTTGTTGAACTAAATCTGCAGGTCTCGATCGATCGAACCTCGTGCAGATTGTTTTTCCTGCAGAATTTCCTACTCAGCCTCAGCCCGTTTAATGTATATGGTTTTATGTTTTATGTCTCATATAAAAAGAAAAACCCTAGCTACATTTTAAAGGCTTTTGATATGCTGTGTGTTTGAATCTCTTGTGAGATCTAAAGGTGATTATCTACATACGCACTTAGGGTTATCAAGATCGAGATTGGTGTCAAAAGCTTGGTGATAGTTTCAATTGCTGCATAAAGAACATTTAAGAAGATAAAGATTCACAAGTATGAAAACTTGTGGTTGCAGTGGATCATAGAAAGAAGTAGTCCGTAGATTCGGAGTTGTCACGTGATCGTAGTAGTAAGTTTTCTACTCAAGATAGCAATAAGATGTTAGTGGTCTAAGTCTTATTGTATAAACTTCAATTCTTTCATAGTGGATCTGTTTTACCTAAGGATAGCTAGGTTAAATCCTCCTTAAGTTTTTTATCAATGTGGTTTTCGTAGTTTATCAAATCTTTGTGTTCTTTATATTTTCCGCATTATATTTGTTTTGCACATATTGGTTTAACCTAGTGTTAATTAACAAACTTGTTAATCAACTTGACTTAATAATTAGGTTTATCAACCTTCAATAGTGAATGAATAAACAAACACTATTGTAAAGTTGGAATTGGGTGACTGCAGAACTTGTTGGACTAAATCTACAAGTCTCGATCGATCAAAAATTAGACTCGATCAATCGATCGATCTTCGTGCAGATTGTCTTTTCTGTGGAATTTCTAACTCAGCTCAAGCCCGTTTTACGTGCAAGGTTTTATGTTTTATGTCTTATATAAAAAGAAAAACCCTAGTTACGTTTTAAAGGCTTTCGATATGCTGTGTGTTTGAATTTCTTGTGAGATCTAGAGGTGATTACCTACATGCACACTTAGGGTTATCAAGATCGAGATTGATGTCAAGAGCTTGGTGATCGTTTCAATTGCTGCACAAAGAACATTCAAAAAAATCAAGATTCAAAAGTAGGAGAACTTGTGGTTGTAGTGGATCAAAAAAAGAAGTAGTCCGTAGACTCGGAACTATCATGTGGTCGTGGTAGCAAGTTTTCTACTCGAGGTAACAATAGGATGTTAGTGGTCTAAGTGTTATTGTATAAACTTCAATTCTTTCATAGTGGATTTGTTTTACCTTAAGAATAGCTAGGTTATATCATCTCCATGTTTTTTACTGGTGTGGTTTTCTTGGGTCATCAGATCTTTGTGTTCTTTATATTTTCCTCATTATATTTGTTTTGCACATATTGGTTTAACCTAGTGTGAGATGAAGGGAGAGAGAGAGAGAGATCTAGCTAGCGTAGCAAGATCATTATTATGCCTGCATATGCTCATGGATATAGTATATGTAGTGAGTAGTGCGGACCATTTTGATATATATATATATATATATATAGAGAGAGAGAGAGAGAGAGAGAGAGGAGAGGGAGAAGAGAAAAGAGTATTTAGTAAAGCTACTGGGACTTTCTGTTGGGAATGAATGAGAGCTTATAAATAAAGGTGTGAGGGGTATTTGTGAACTAGAGACTGAAGAGCTTAGTTTCTAAGTTCAAAACTAAGAACTTAGAAACTCAGAACCTTAGTAAAAGCTTGAAGAAAATTAGAGAAAGGGAAAATAGAGAAGTTTATGAGAGAGTTCTTCTCTCTTGGTGTGTGTTGAGATGTTGGTGGAGAGCCCTATCTATAGTTGAGTTTAAGGGGGTTTCTAGAAAATAATTTCTGCCAAAATCAGTCTCAATCTTCAGAAAATCCTTAGAAAATCATCCTAAGATTTGGCCAAGAGTGGTAAGCTTAGGTTTAGAATGTTCTTGCTGTTTTGGGTAATAGCAGCTGTTGTTTTTACTTAGCATTAAATGTTGATTGTCTTAGCCAATGGGACTAGAGCATGTTTTAGGCTAATGATCTTGGTTATCTGTTGCTAGTGTTAGACCTTCCTAGGGAAGATTGTGTCACCCCAAGCCAGGTGTCAATCTTGGAGTCCTCTGCTGGAGATCTCCTTGGTGCCCTCCAAACCATATTTCCCTAAGTTTTCCCATATGGGTTCATGTGCTTGGTTCATGAACTAAAAAATATACATTTTTGTCATGGTAATGAGTTGTTTTACAAATTATTCCAGAAGCTTCCATGGTTTGTTCATGGCTGCTCCTAATTCCTTGGCCAATTATATTGGAGAAGAAGGAGAGAATGGCTGGTTGCATCTTCACAGTCTTGTGTCTTGTCAACACAGCTTTATGTCACATCAGTAATCATGAAAATCAACTTGCCAAGGAAGGGTGTAAGCTCAACTGGACATCTGTTTCCTTCTAATTTGATTTGACAAGCTGAAAATGATGGTGATGGGCCCCAACTATCAACATAGTTGTGCTAAAACTTGATTAGTGACTAGTCTAACCACTTTAGTTACCCAAGTGAACTTTGGTTGTTGAGATTAGCACATGGCTTGGCTTTCTCGACTGGGCCTTGTTGTTGGACTTTTTGGGCTTGTCTATCCCTACAAAATGAATAGTTTTATCATGGGTAATATACATGGACTTTTATTGTTAAAGTTTTTTATGGAAAAATAAGTATAGTTTCCAAAAATTTTGTAGAGGAAGTAGTTTTAAAAGATGAGTAATATATCATAAGTAGCTTATGCTTCCCATGAGTTGGGGATTTTAGTATATGAAAATATGTTTTTGCCAAGGAATGGTTTGGACTTTGATCATAATGCATTTGTTTTTTCCAAATGATATTTGGTCTTTAAGCATAATGTAATTGTTTTTGCCAATTGATATTTGAGCTTTAATAGAATAATTGTTTGCCCAATAATTTTGGGCTTTTTTTTTTAATAAAATAGTATTTGGGCTTTCTGTAAATAGTTGCTAAAATATTATTGGGCTTTTGTAAATAGTTGTCAAAATAGTATTTGGGTTTTTATAAATAGTTGCCAAAATATTATTTGGGTTTTTTGTAAATAGTTGCCAAGATAGTATTTGGGCTTTTATAAATAGTTTGAGATTTTGTAAAAATATTGCCATGTAGTAACGGACTTAGTAAGAGTGTCATGTAGCAACGAGCTTTAAAGGTGTCATATAGCAACGAACTTAGTAAATAGTTGCCAAATAGTATTTAAGCTTTTTGTAATGGGTAATACATGGGATATAATGGGTAATATTTGTGAGAGGACCAAAGATAATGTATGGGGCTTATATGGGAAATATTTGTGGGAGCCCAAGTTGGGTAATAATATGGGAAAATATTTGGGTAATAAACTTTTTTTAGCTAGGGTTTTGGATGGAAGCATAAAATGAGTATATTTAGGAGCACACCACGGTTTCAAAGCCTTTTGGAGGGTTTTGGATGTTCCTAAGAGTCTAGGAGGTGACCCAACCCAAAGATTGAAGTTTTGCAACCCTATAAAAGGAAATATAAGGTCCCAGAAGTGAGTGTGCATACGCAGCCTCAATGCTGCCTACACAAACTCACAAAGAACCTTAAACATTGACTGCATTGATGCCTCGACTTCAAATGGTCATAAATCAATCATTTTAAATTTGAATTCGGAAAATTTTGAGTTCAAATTGAAAACCGAGATGTCAAATTTCCAATACAAAGATCTTCTTTCAAAAACTATATGTGGTAAAAAAGTAATCATTAAAACAGTGGAAAATTTTCATATTTCAACATTGTTTTCAAAGTGATTCTAGGCACTTTTTAATTGTGATTTCCTCTGAACTATTGAGAATACTTAACTTTGACTCACATATGTTAAGCCCATCATTAGAGTCAAAAGCTAGAGATTATTAACATGTATAAAATGGGGTGTCTACAATAGCTCTTAGTACTTTCATTTCAAGCATGTAGAATTGGTAGAATCTGTTAGAATGTGTGCCCTTTAAATCCTATTGATTTTGTATGATATTATGTTATGATTAATAAAATTGTTTTATTATTATCTAAAATAATGGTAACATGAATATTTAAACATTATCATATAGTCCATGAGATGCATAGTATGTGATTTAGTTACAGAAGATATAAAATCACAAGTTCTTTATAAACTCAAAATTTTAGTTCATAGTTAGTGATGAAATTAGGCATTTCATCTACGAAGACTATAACATATCAACTAAGATGATTTGTTTTGATCATGAAAGTGGAGACTTCTAGTTGATATGTTGATATAATTTAAGAGTTAAGACATTTAGAATTGGACTGCTATGAAATTTATTATTCTCCTAACGACTGTCAAATAAATAATAAATCTCATGACTTCTATTTTCATCAACTCTTAATCCTGAGAGAATAATGAACCTGATCATGAAGTGTAGGTTACTTTGATATATCAGGGGTGAGATCTAAAGTCATGATCAAAACCACAGTATGTTGAGCAGTCGCATTTAATGTTGATGGAACATATATTCTCAAGATGAAATTCATAATCTCTTAACAGAGATATAAAATATTCTCTTGAGATAAATTTAATGGGTTTGGTTATTCAGAGTGTTAGGCCTAACCACTTTAGCAAGAAGTTACTATAATATATATTTATAAAATTGGATTTCATAAATATATGATAAATAACTTAAAGGATTAAACCGGGTACTCAAGGATTAAGATGTAGTAATCTTCAAAGTGGTAGTCAACATTCATGACTTTGTATTACTACGAATATTTTAATGAAGAGATTGAATACAATAAAGTCTTGAGATATAATTTATTAATAAGGCCTAAAGAGCAATTATATTTAGATAGTGGTATTAAATATAATGAATGGTAATTTTGGGCTTGTAAAGAGTTGACAGAAAGGTCCAAAACCCATTGGAGCTAGTGTCTTATTTGTCCATTTTGATCCCACTCCGAGCCACATACTAAAGCTTAATTGGAATGGCGCAAAAGGCTAGCCCAATTAAATAATCAATTATATATATATAAAGAGAGAAACATATAAAATTTTGTGATGAATGAATGGTAATTCATGAAATGGTGTGTATGTAAGTGTAAGCCACTCTCTTATTCTCAATTTAACACATATATGTAGACTGATTAAGAGACCACACTTGTTGGGCGGAAGTGGAATTGAAGTGAAGATTAAAAGTGTTCCTAAATACTTCTAATCTTTGGTTTTGAATTTCACTATACCAAGGTACGTTTTGTTGTTCTTAAATTCTAAAACTTAAATGGTACATGTTATCAATTGTGAATGAAGTAAATCCATTAATTTTCCGCTAAGTATGTTTTGTATGAGATACAAACTATGTTTTTCCAATAGAATCTATTTTGTAGCCATTCAGCTCCTGAAATATCTTCCTCCATGACAAATAAAGGTGAATGAACTTCAAATCTATGGTAGGACTACAACCATGCAATAGACTAACATATAAGGAGTCACTTTTGTGGATTTACAAATTGAAATACAGTATTCCTATAATTCGTAGAGGTTAGGTGCTAATCTTTGGAAAGGGAATATGGGAAGTTTGATACCCTTGGAATCACTTAATTCAATACGGAAAAACTTGATTGAAATTGACTCAACAAAAGTCGACTTAACGGAATTGGAAAAGGGAATTGAAAAGGACAAAGCTAAATAATATCTTGAAAGGAAAATTTCAAGGTTCATTTGGTTAGAAGGATAGAAAAGTAGAAAAATAGAAAATGTGGTAGGGATTAAAAAAAAAGGAGGATAGATGAGATTTAGTTTTTTGTCATTTGTGTTTGGTTGGCAGAATGAAAAAGTAGAGAGACGGAAACTCATTTGTTTTGTTGAGCATAAAAATAAGAGGATGGAAATTGAAGTTGGAATAAATTTACAATTATGTCCCTATTAAATAAATAAATAAAAGTAACACATTTTTTATTAAAATTTGTGTATGAACACTTCAATTTTTATTTTTTATTCAATAATGAGCACAAGCCAAAGGAAGATGAGTACAAAAAGAAAAAAAAAATTGAATGAGAAGTACAAGAAAAAACTAAAACTAAAGAACAAGAAAAAATGTGTAAAGAAAAAATATGAAATAGATTGTATAATAAAGAGACGCAATCGAAGGAAAAAGAAAAAAGATAGAGGAAGAATCGAAATGAACCCATGTGCAACATACACAAGGGTATTTTGGTTTTCTCATTTTCATGAGCCTTTTCCTTTCAATTTTCTCCCAATTTTTGGGAGAAAACAGCCGTGCCCCACCAATTTTTTCACCTCTTCTCCCTTCAACCAAATACCCCTTAACTTTTCTCTCCACCATTTTTCATCCTCCCTAAAATCTCCCCAACCAAATGAATCCTAAATGAGGGATAAAGACTTGGCCTCATTCCTATGATCTTCAAAGGAGAATTTCATCTCCACAAGTCTTCGTAATTGGCATTGGAACATACTTCTTCTTAATCTTGGACTTCCCCTTAGCTTTAGGTTCATGTTTTTGCTTGGTTTTGAAAATCTTTTGGGTGCTCTTGACTTAATCTATGTTTGATAATTCAATTGAGATCATCAATGGTGGATTCCAGAATGTGTCAGGCATACTTCTTCTTAGACATGGCAAAACAGGCAAGTTGGGCTGGGTTCGGGTCAGGTTGATCGGGTTGCAGGTTGGGGTAGGTTGGGTTGACCCATATTTTTCACATGAATTTTTTTATTTATAAAGAAAAAATCATGTATTTGCTATTTGAAAAGTCATACAATAAATTACTTGATGTAGAGTGCATTACTTTGAATTCACCACTTATATCAAGAATGAACTCAGTTAAACTTATTAATACTTATTCAATAATTTTAAAATTATACAAATCCGAACATTGCTCTCTAAATAAAATTACACAAAGATAAATAAAAAAAATACACAAGTTTTATTTCTGCACAATATCAATATCCCAAAATATAAAACAAAATTACAAATGACTTATTGGATGGATAACTCATTTGACAAAAACAAAAACATATAAGAAATTTACAATCTTAAAAATTAATTTTATAATTTATTATCAATTTGAGATATACATTAAAGTTTGATTGTATACTTAAATATACATGGTTTCTTTTATGAATATCATATCATTATTAAACAACACATACTTTAGGAAATATCATAATTTATTTGAGAATGCCATTTATTTTGGACATAAATTGTTAAAAAATAGGTCTAAGTATTCATTATTTATGCTAATTTGATACTTTGGCTTCACAATTTTTACACTTGTAAATGTTTCTTACACATGTTTACAATTTTAAATTTATGTTTTTAACTCTACTGTAACCAGATTATCTTGGCATGTACTTTGCTATTTAATATCTAAAAATCTTTACTCATTATAGAATGCTCAACCATTTATCTTTCAATTAATTTGCATGCAGTTATGTAAATGTCTCAATAGTTTCTTTAAAGCTTATAACAAACAATTAAACTAATATTGTCTTAATTTTATTAATTTTTTTTACCAAAAAAAAAAAGTTTTAAAAAATGGTTCGGGTTAGGTCAGGTTGGGATGACCAGCAAAAACATGGGTCGGGTCCCGAGTCAACCCGTTTTTATTCGGGTCAAAAAAATCGGGTTTAGGTCAGGTATTTTTCAGGTCGGGTCGGGTCAGAAAATTCTAATCCGTTTTGCCATGTCTACTTCTCCTTCCCGATATGCTTCGTCCCTAATTATGGGTAATTTCATCTCTTAAGAGTTCTCCCTCATAGGTTCCATTGGTGAGTTCTATAACCCAATTCTTCAAATCATTTGTGGCCAAAATAACTTGTGGTAGATCCTTGCCATCATCCTCCCAAATGTAATAAATGGTATCTCTAAACAAAGTTTTCATGATATGAGGAACCATGTAAGAGACCCAATCTTCTTCTGGCTAAACTATTATCTTTTTCTGTTTGTCCACTTCTAGCTTGAAATCATAAAAGAATTCAATTCCAGGAAGTTTCTTCATAGTTTTGAGATCATACGGAGGTTTGGAGAATCTGTAGTGTCTATCAACCTTTCCTTCCTTAGAAAATTTCCCATTAAGAGTGGGAGTGTTAGGCTTTATAAATTTGGGCTCAAAGGAGTACCCTTGTCTTAGCTTTGGCTCGAGCCATCTTCTTTAAATCTTATTTAAGAAGGTCATCACTAGTGGGCTCATATCCTAACCCAAATGGTAGTACAAAAGTTGGATAATTTGGAAATGAGAGCACTCTTTGGTTATTTTTCCCTAGACCCATCCCATGAAAATAACACATACCCTTCGCCATGGTGACTACATTGGTGACACTACATGGATCAAAGCCCATAGCAAAACATTTTTGCAAAACATTCTTTCAAACCCTAGATCTCTTATTCAACCATAAAAAATTTTATCAGTTGAACTAACTAAAACTCACGCATTATCGCACATTCAATTGAAAGTAATGTATTATTACAAGTAGACTTGACTTTTTAGAAAATCACATGTTAACAAAAAAAAAAAAAACTATTTTATGAAGTCTTATGACCCTAACTAAAAGACATTACTTAAACAATTAGCAACTTAAATAAAAAATGATCATACTTCTAAAAGTAAAAATTCTTAAAGAATCCCTATTTTTTTTAAAAATAATATTTTAAGAATAAATCAATTTACTAATTAAATTATTTATTTCAAAATTTTATAATCAATTAATTGTATTTGAGTCAAGCCCTTATTAGAGTATCGATGGCCTACAAATTGATGAGAAAAATTAAGATAGTGATTATGGATTTGATTTTCCTTATTCTCATTGAAGTACGAGCTAATGATATGTTGGAAAAATTGGTTTTGTATCTCATACAAAACACACAGCGGAAGCAACAAATAACAATCTATTTCATTCATGATTGACAACATGCACTATGTAAATTTCAGAATTTAAGAACAAGATAGCGTACCTTGGTGTGGAGAAATTCAAAACAAAGATTAGAAGCACTTGGGAACACTTTTAATCTTCACTCCAATTCTACTTTACGCTCAAAAAGTGTGGTTTCTCAATCAGTTTTCAATGGAGAATGAAAGTGTGTCTCACACTCTTTCTTTTTCTTTTTCTATACACTTCTTAAAAAAATTATGTATGTTTCTCCCTTTATAACTAACTGATTATCTAATTGGGTTGGCCTATTGAGCCTTTCCAATTGGGCTTTAGTGTGTAGCTTGGAGTGAGACCAAAATGACCTAATAAGACACTGGCTGCAATGGGCCTTGGACCAATAAGACACTAGCTCTAATGGGCTTTGGGCCTTGGAGTGAGACCAAAAGGGACCGACATGCACTTGTCAAGAGTTGACGGAAAAATCCAAAATTACCATTAATTATATTTAATACCAGTATATAAATATAATTGCACTCTAGGTTTTATTAATAAATTTTATCCCAAGACTTTATTATACATGCAACCCCTTCATAAAATATTCGTAGTAATACAAAATCATAAATATAAACTGCCACTTTGAAAATTATTACATCTTAATCCTTAAGTACTCGGTTTAATCCTTTAAAATTATTCATTATATATTTATGAAATCCAATTTCATAAATATATATACTTTAGTAATTTCTTACCAAAGTGGTTAGGCCTAACACTCTGAATAACCAAACCCATTAAACTTATCTCAAGAGAATATTTTATATCTTCGTTAAAAAATTATGGATTCCATCTTGAGAATATATGTTCCATCAACACTAAATGTGGCTGCCCAACATACTGATATTTTGACCGTTACTTTAGATCTCACTCCTGATATATCAAAGCAACTTACACCTCATGATCAAGTCCATTATTCTCTCAGGATTAAAAATTCATGCAAATAGAAGTCATAAGATTTATTATTTATTTGACAGTCGTTAGGAGAATAGTAAATCTCACAGCGATCCAGTTCAATATATCTTAATTCTTAAAACATATCAACATATCAACTAAAAGTCTCCACTTCCATGATCAAGACAAATCATTTTAGTTGATACGTTATAGTCTTTGCAGATAAAATGTCCAATTTCATCACCGACTACGAACTATAAATTCTGAGTTTATAAAGAACTTGTAATATATATCTTCTGTGACTAAATCACATAAATCATATACTATGCATCTCATGGACTATATGATAATGTCCAAATATTCATGTTACCATTATTTTAGATAAAAATAAAATAACTTTATTAAACACAACATTAAGTCATACATAGTATTATACAATAGGATTTAAGGGCACACATCCTAACATGACATGGCCTCTACCCCTTTTTATATCTCTTTAGTTTTAATCTCGCATAATCATCCTGTGAAACTTGACAAAGTAGACAAACCATTTTCTACTTGCTTTGACGAAAAGATTGAAGAATACACGGGAAAGAAAGAAGGAAAGTACGAAAATGTGCGTTTAGGATGTATTATTAGTGGTTTTGTTGATTCCAAGAATGGGATGCATCCACGCAACTCAATGCGTAAGAAGGTTAGAGCCATTGAATTATCATGCCGTGAGGAACTTTGGGAGTATGCCAAAGAAATAATGCAATGGAATTATGGAGAATGTATAATTCGACAATACAGAAGGCATTTCAAAGAGCAGTGAGATATTGTTCATATACAAAATAAAATAGCTTTTTTTTTTTTAGAGAGTTTTGATCTATGGCGTCCGCTCCTGATGATAACTCCTTATTATCATACCAAGACACCAATAAGGTTTTGGTGTACACGGTAGTTGAACTCCAGATCTCTTATTCAACCATAAAAAACTTTACCAATTAAACTAACTGGAAGCTTTCTCTAATTGTTATATGGTAAAATTTCTGATCTCTCCCTCTCTCTCTCTCTCCCTCTCTCTATTTAATTCTTGGTTTGATGATAATTAGGTTTTCACTTAATTTAGCATTTACAATTGATTGTGAATATTTTGGTATACTTACTATGTAAAGTATTTTTCTTCGAAACTTTTCAAATATTTCAATGATGGTTAGTGCTGTTTTGTAAATAATAAGTTCTCGTGTAATTCTATAGAAAAAATGTGAATGAATTTGTTATTAAGGAATGAAATAATAACATTATATCACAATTAGAGCTGAAGAGCTTAGTCCTGCTGATTACATATATGGCGTTAAAATGACTTGCATGGTAGAAAATTTTATTAATACACGTAATTTCTTGATGACTACGGCTATTTCATAGGCATGCCTAACTGCGCCACAAATACACTACACTTTTACATTTCATTGCTTTCCTTTTGTGAATTAGACATCTTTTTTTTGTATATAAAATATTTTTTCACCTACTTTTTTACAAGAGTCACAATTGTTTATGTTCTTTAATATCCACTTTATTTTCTTACTTGTGTTTCAGAGTTTTAGCGTGCTATGATCAAATCTAATTGGAGGAATCTCAGCATTGGTGTAATTGTGTAAGACTTAACTTGCTATATGAAAAAAAATATTTGCTGTCACTTTTTAAAAAAATTGTATTGTCTTAAGTTTTTTAATAATTTTATTCATGGATATTGTATTATTTGATTTTATATTTTTTTGCATTTAAGTATTGAAAGATATAATAACTATTGTATTATTTGAATTTTTAATAATTTTGCTCATTGATAAGTGATGTCACGTGCGAGTTGAATTTTATTTTAAACTAACTTGTAACTTAATACATATACATGGTAACATTTTAAAATGTTCTATCAAATGCAAAATATAATCTCTACATAATTAAATATTCTCAATATTATATATAATTAACTCTTAAAAAAGCCTTTTAAGATTATTATTGGATAAAAAATGTAAATTTTTTTTTGCTTTTTTATTTTATTTCATGAAAGAAATATGTTACTTCTTAACTTATTTATGTTATTGTGTTGCAATAAATTTATTTCATGCGTGCCTTTTTCAAATAAGATATTAACAACTACTTTTTAGAACATAGTATATTTTGTCATTCAAATTTTTATTTGCACTAATAATAAGTTTTTGTAAGAAAATCTAGGTTTAAAATAGATTGGAAGCAATTTCAAATGAGATCTAAATAGAATGATCTAGAAGTAGTTTTAGACGGGCTTAAAATATTTTTAAGTAGTTAGAAGTATTACACATTCAAAGTTTTACAAATGAGATGGATGACACTTAGTACAAAATAAAACCCATTTAAATATAGGGACACTTAGCATCAAATTACTCGTGCACCATATTGCTAGTATCTTAGGTTGGATATCACGTAGCTCTAACTCTGTCTATATAGTTGTAGTTTATTAGTATTACTATTTCGTTTTTTTTTTTTTTTTTTGAAAATATGCATTTTATTTTGCTTGTTATTTTATTTTATTTTGGTTTTCGGAGTGCTATGGTTTGACCTTTGTTGTAGTAGTATTTTTGTTTACTTATATCATGTCTACTTTACAGACTTTGGTTTTTGTGTTATGTTCTAGAGTCAGTATTACAAATTATGCTTTTGATAGTTATATTATAATTTAATGAAAATTTTATTCTTGGTGTGGAAATGGAAAAAAAATAAAATAAAATAAGAGTCCAATTTTAGAGGCTAATGATTTTTCCTTTTAAATTATATTCTTAAAATTTGATTTTTTTCCATAAATTATTGCTTATGTGAATTATAATTATAATTTAAGTTTTTAACTATAGTTTTAGAAAAATTCTATTCTTGAATTACTACTCAATTATATTTGCTATGAAATTATTTTATTTAAAAAGAAATAATTCTTTTTTCAAAGGAGTTGTCTAATTGTTTTAAAATAAATTAATATTTTAAAACTAAAAATTCAATTTCCTATATAATATAATAATAATAATAAGAAGAAGAAGAAGAAGAAGAAGAAGAAGAAGAAGAAGAAGAAGAATTTGTATTGAAAGTAGTGTCACCTTTAATATAAAACTAATAAACCCCTCAATTATTCCAGTGAGTAATAAATACGTTTACTAAAATTAAGAAATTGAGTTGACACATAGGGTGTGTTTGTTTGGAGGTGAAATAAGGTGGATGGAAAAGTTTAAAGAGAAAATGGGAAGGAACACTTTTTGAAATGTGTTTGGTTGGGTGGAGTGGAAGGAAAATAAATGGTAGGACCTAGGTATTTTCTTTTCGGACCCACCATAAAGTTTTCTTCCCAAAATGGAAAGAAAACTGAAGGAAAATTTTGGACATCATCTTTGGACAAAAATGCCAATGTGAAGTTGCACATGAGCTTGTCCACGCTGCTCTTCCTTTTTTTTCTTTTTTTCTTTTTCTTTCCTCCTAGACATTGCCTTTTTTTTTTTTTTTTTTGATTTACTTGGCAGGCTTCCTATATGTATAGTGCTCATATTTTTGTTTTTTCCTTTTCTGTCGCTTTCTTTTTGTTTTTTTTTTTTTTTAGATGTGATTTTTTTTCTAGACATGATTTTTATTTTTTTAATAGATTTAGGTGATTGATTATTTTTTGGTTGTTTATCCCTTTTTTGGTTTTAATTGATCATCATTTTTTAACAAGTGTATATATGTAAATTTATACAAACTCATTTTTTTCATCATTTCACTTTTCCACTCCCAACCCAAGAAGGGAAATTATAATCTTTTTTATCCTCCCATTTTTGCATCCTCCCACCATTTTCTATCCTTCTACTTTTCTACCCCTCCAACCAAATAGACCCATAGCGCAAAATTAGAATTTGATAAAGATCCAATTTAGGATCAAATTGGATTTTCTCTCAGCTTTGGTGTGTGTGCGTATATATACACACATTAGTGTATAACCCATATATATGTGTGATACAATTAAAAAAAAAAATCACAATTAAACACATATGAGTTCAAATTATACCTAGTGTAAGAGTTACACTTGTTATAAGCCATAGATATATACATGACTTTTACTCTCTCTCTCTCTCTCTCTCTCTTTCTCGGACATACACGAGTTTACTATTTTTTTATTGGTTTTTTTATGGTTTATTTATATTAGATTTTTCATCTTTTGCACAACATGAACTTACCTAGAACAACCAAAAAAAAAAAAAAAATCTTAGATAGGACATGTGGCGCAAAAATGATATTATAATTTGTTTTAAATTAACATCGTCCAGTTAAACACAGTATCTTATATTATTTGTTTTCTAATTCCAAATATGTTCAATTAATTAATCTTTACCAATTTTGCAAGGAATCAATAAATGCTTTGTCTCTGGATTAAATTAATTATGTGCATGAAATCTTACAATAAAGTATTTTTTGAACCAGCAGTATTATGACACGTCATTTTTAATCTAAATTGGACCAAAATTAGATCAATTAGAATTTAGATTTTATAATCACCTATGGTCATTAGTTCATGAAAGTACACATTGCCATTAAAACTTGTTTTCTTGATATCTTTTAATCTAGTAGTCCAATTGAGACTTTTGAACTGTTGTTTTTATCGTTATGACCTCAATATTTGTTTGTTGAAAAGTATTTAGAGATTAAACAACTAGAGTTATAGTCTTGCCTTGGATGCATGAAGTGGTGATGAGATGCGATGCAATGTGAGTTAGGTTAAATGAGAGTTGTAAATTGTGATGTCCACACTATTGCATGGTGTAAGAGCCGTAGTTATTGCACCGAATCTCAATTCTTTATAATGATATAATGTATGAATCTCCCTCAAGTACAGCACAATTAATCCCCACCTATAGTGCAAAAATGAATGGCAATTGTCAAAATTTCATTCTTTTGAATAATTTGAGAAAGTCTCTTTTAATCATACATATATATCTTTCTACATTTAACAGTTATTTTATTTAATAACTCTTATTAACCAAAACACTAGAATCTAAAAAAAAAAAAAAAAACTAATTATCTAATTGGGTTAGCTTTTTGGACCAGTCCAATTGGGCTTTAGTGTGTGGCTTGAAGTGAGACCAAAAGGAACAAATAAAACCCTAGCTCTAATGGGTTTCGGGCTTATTTGTCAACTCTTGACAAGTTCAAAGTTACCATTAATTATATTTAATACCACTATATAAATATAATTGCACTCTAGACCTTATTAATAAATTATATCTCAAGACTTTATTAAACATTTAACCCCTTCATGAAAATAATAATAGTAATACAAAGTCATAATATATAACTATCACTTTGAAGATTACTACGTCTTGATCCCTGAGTACCTAGTTTAATCCTTTAAGTTATTCAAATATATATTTATGAAATCCAATTTCATAAAATATAAACTTTAGTAACTGATAATGCCTTAAAATGTATACTTGTTATATATGTATGTGGGCATTATCTCCTTATTACTATGCTTAATTTTTATAATTAAACAATGATTTGCATTAACCCCTATTATTTATCTTTAAATAATTTATTGAATAAGATGCCATTCATTGTGTGTAATGTTCTACTTTCAGAAAATCATGTGAGAAATATGAGTTTACAGAAATTTGCGAGAGAATGGAGGTTAATCTAGAATTAAAATGGAGCTAAAGGACCATACTTAAATGTCTAAGGAGGTGCAGCTGGAGTGCTTGAATCATCTACCATGACTGGAAGCTTCAAATAAGGAAAGAAATCAAAGAGGCAGAATTTGAAAAGGAAAAATCTGATTTGAGCACTGATCAGTATTTTGGACGTATCTCTCTCCTCCAAAATCCAATTGATACAAAGCCAGCCAGGTTAAAACCATGACTTAAGTATCTACAACTTTTCAGTTTTGAGTTTTACGAAATTCTCAATTTTTGAGGGTCGAAATTAACTCACAAGTTACTACTGTAATCTTGGACTGAAATTAAAATAGTAAAAGTTTTATTTTCTTTAGACACTTAAACGTTAGGGTTTTGGAAGGGAGGATGGTAGAACGAATTATGGCAGAGAAAACCTTGTATTTTTTTTTCTCTAATAGCAGCCTAAACTCTTTGCTAGGGCTAGGAGTTATGTTTTTTCTATACGGTATGAATATTTAATGCGATTCTTTCTAGGATTTTATCAACAACGTATTTGATTGTTCAATTAGATTTTTTTTTTTTTATGTATTAATTCTTCCATGCTTTCAATAAGTTCAATCATGTTTTTCTTATTATTTAAATGAATTTCTAATAGTTTCAAATAGAAATCAGATTTTAAAGTAAATGAGTTTTTCTGAAAAATTTTCTAACCGCATTATTAATCTAGACTATCATGCGTTCTTGAATTGTCTCAGTTCAACTAAATCATAAGTATTTAATTGTATAACAATAAATAATGAAATATATAAGTTCTTATATCACAAAGAATTTCATATTGATATAGGAAAACACCCCGATGCTCTAGTATTTATATCATTGATTTAAATCAGTTTTTATTATTTCTTGTTAACAATCACCAAGCAAAAGTATTTTTCTTCTTCACCCAAATTTTTATTTAATTGTATTGTCTTTGAATTTATCTTGGTCCTTGTGGTTCGACCTTGATACTCTGAGAATTATATTGCTACGATCTCCTACACTTAGAAGTGAGCAAGCAGTATCCCCTGTACTAAAGTGGTTAGACCTAACATTCTAAATAACCAAACTCATTAAATTTATCTCAATGGAATATTTTATATCTCTATAACGAGATTATGAATTTCATCTTGAGAATATGTGTTCCTTCAACAATACGTGTAGTTGCCCAACATATTGAAGTCTTGACTGCTAAATTAGATCTCTTTCCTAATATATCAAAGCAACTTACATTTCATGATCGGGTTTACACTACAAAAAAACTGTTCTATTGCGGCGGACCTATTGCGGCAGGTGCAAAAAACGCCGCTATAAGTCGCCTATTGTGGCGCTTTTTTGGCCCGCCGCAATAAATCAGAACTATTGCGGCGGGCCATTGACCCGCCGCAATAATTCTAGTATATTGCGGCGCACTATTGCGGCGGGCCAGTGACCCGCCATAATAGACCTGCTATAGCAGCCTTTGGCTTAGATATAGCGGCGGATCAATGACCCGCCGCAATAGACCCTGAAATTCCAACGGGCCTATTGCGGCGGGTGCACAAACCGCCGCTATATGTCGCCTATTGCGGCGCATTTTTGGCCCGCCGCTATAGATGAGATCTATTGCGGCGTTTTTTGTGACCGCCGCTATAGGTAAGGTTTTTGTATAAAATCAAGTTTTTGTAGTTTACAATAACGCATAAAAGATGAGTTTAAAGATCAAATTGTAAATTACACTCGATTGGCGTGAAAATTGGCATGCATGTTAAGAACATATAGAACATGTAATCCAACGGTTGAATTTTCAAAATATGAATTCAATAATAAGTTATTAGTTGGTGTAATATTTTTTAGAATTACATCAAATGTAACTTGAACTTAACCCTATATTTCTTAATTCAATGTGAATTTTGATAAATCTACCGTTAGATTACATTATTTTCATATATTTTTCATACTTAAAAAATTTCAAGGTAATAAAAAATTAATAACCATATCATCAATCAATTGTTTAAATTCAAATTTTTGTAGTTTAAAGTAACGCATAAAAGATGTGTTTAAATATCAAATGGTAAATTATATCCGATTGGCATGAAAATTGGCATGCATGTTAAGAACATATAGAAAATATGATTCAACGGTTGGATTTTCAAAATATCAATTCAACAATAAGTTATTGGTTGGTGTAATATTTTTTAGAGTTACATCAAGTGTAACTTGAACCCAACCTTATATTTCTTAATTTAATGTGAATTTTGACAAATCTACCGTTAGATGACATTATCTTCATATATTTTTTATAATAAAAAAATTCCAAGGTGATCAAAGATTAATAGTAATGTCATCAATCAATTGTTTAAATTCAAGTTTTTGTAGTTTATCGTAACACATAAAAGAAAAGTTTTAAGATCAAATGGCAAATTGCATCTGATTGGCATGAAAATTAGCATGCATATTAAGAAAATATAGAAAATGTGATCCATCAGTTGGATTTTCAAAATATGAATTCAACAATAAGTTATTGGTTGGTGTAACATATTTTAGAATTACATCAAATGTATCTTGAATCCAACCTTATATTTCTTAATTCAATGTGAATTTTGACAAATCTACCGTTAGATTACGTTATCTTCGTATATTTTTCACGCTTAAAAAATTTCAAGGTGATCAAAGATTGATAGCCATATCATCAATCAATTGTTTAAATTCAAGTTTTTGTAGTTTATTGTAACACATAAAAGATGAGTTTTAAGATCAAATGGCAAATTGCATCTGATTGGCATGAAAATTGGCATGCATGTTAAGAAAATATAGAAAATGTGATCCATCGGTTGGATTTTCAAAATATGAATTCAACAATAAGTTACTGGTTGGTGTAACATATTTTAGAGTTACATCAAGTGTAACTTGAACCCAACCTTATATTTTTTAATTCAATGTGAATTTTGACAAATCTACCGTTAGATTACATTATTTTCATATATTTTTCATGCTTAAAAAATTTCAAGGTGACCAAAGATTAATAGCCATGTCATCAATCAATTGTTTAAATTCAAGTTTTTGCAATTTATAGTAACGCATAAAAGATGAGTTGAATGATCAAATAGCAAATTACATCTGATTGGCATGAAAATTAGCATGCATGTTAAGAAAATTCTTGAAAATGTGATCCAACGGTTGGATTTTCAAAATATGAATTCAACAATAAGTTATTGGCTGGTGTAATATTTTTTAGAGTTCATCAAGTGTAACTTGAACCCAACCTTATATTTCTTAATTTAATGTGAATTTTGACAAATCTACCGTTAGATTACATTATTTTCATATACTTTTCATGCTTAAAAAATTTTAAGGTGATCAAAGATTAATAGCCATGTCATCAATCAATTGTTTAAATTCAAGTTTTTGTAGTTTATTGTAACACATAAAAGATAAGTTTTAAGATCAAATAGCAAATTGCATTTGATTGGCATGAAAATTGTTATGCATGTTAAGAAAATATAGAAAATGTGATCCATCGGTTGGATTTTCAAAATATGAATTCAACAATAAGTTATTGGCTGGTGTAATATTTTTTAGAGTTACATCAAGTGTAACTTGAACCCAACCTTATATTTCTTGATTTAATGTGAATTTTGACAAATCTACCGTTAGATTACATTATTTTCATATACTTTTCATGCTTAAAAAATTTCAAGGTGATCAAAGATTAATAGCTATGTCATCAATCAATTGTTTAAATTCAAGTTTTTGTAGTTTATAGTAACACATAAAAGACGAGTTTAAAGATGAAATGGCAAATTACATCTGATTGGAATGAAAATTAGCATGCATGTTAAGAACATAGAGAAAATGTGATCCAACGGTCAGATTTTTAAAATATGAATTCAACAATAAGTTATTGGTGTAGTGTAACATTTTTTAGAGTTACATTAAGTGTAAGTTGAATCCAACCCTATATTTCTTAATTCAATGTGAATTTTGACAAATCTACCGTTAGATTACATTATGTTTATATATTTTTCATGCTTAAAAAATTTCAAGGTGATCAAAGATTAATAGTCATGTCATGCTTAAAAAATTTCAAGGTGATCAAAGATTAATAGTCATGTCATCAATCAATTGTTTAAATTCAAATTTTTGTAGTTTAAAGTAACGCATAAAAGATGTGTTTAAAGATCAAATAGTAAATTACATCCGATTGGCATGAAAATTGGCATACATGTTAAGAACATAGAGAAAATGTGATCCAACGGTTGGATTTTTAAAATATGAATTCAACAATAAGTTATTGGTGTAGTGTAACATTTTTTAGAGTTATATCAAGTGTAACTTGAACCCAAATTTATATTTCTTAATTCAATGTGAATTTTGGCAAATCTACCGTTAGATTGCATTATCTTCATAAATTTTTCATGCTTAAAAAATTTTAAGGTGATCAAAGATTAATAGCCATGTCTTCAATCAATTGTTTAAATTCAAATTTTTTTAGTTTAAAGTAATGCATAAAAGATGTGTTTAAAGATCAAATGGTAAATTACATCCGATTGGCATGAAAATTGGCATGCATATTAAGAACATAGAGAAAATGTGATCTAACGGTTGGATTTCCTCGCACATCAATCACAATTCAAATTCTTCATCACTCAAATCTAATCCTTATTTTTTAGTGTAGTGTGTTATAATCCAAATTATTCATCAAATGCATCTAATCCTTTTTTCTTTTTCTTTTTTGTATATGTATAGTGTATTATAAAAAAAGTAGCAACTTTCTAATTATTTTAGTTACTGCACTACATGTAAAAAGAATATATTTATATAAAATAAAAATAAAAAATGACTTTCATTGGGAGGATATACATACGAGGAGGAATTGCTAATAAATTTGTTATCTATTTTTTTTTTCAAATATATTTTGTTTTAATTTTTTTTTGGATATAAATCAAAATTTTGGATTAAAAAAAAAAGCTAATAGCAACATGATTTTCATGGTAATACTCTTGGTATTGAGTTTTTCTCAAAAATATTTCTTGAAGTTTATATTTACACATTTTGTTTTGATATGGTGAAATTCGGTGCCTTCTACCTCACTTTCAAAGACAAAAATTCAATTATTATGTAAGTTTATCTACTTTATTTTTTAATGTTTACCAATTTGGATTGTTCATAATTCTTAACTATTACATTGAGATTACCACTTAAATATGCTTTCAATTATTTTTTTTTAAATTATTGAATTAAACGTTTTTCATTTAAATATGCACTTGAGCTTTAATTATGCAAACTCCCTTTATATTTTTTTAGGCATCTCCTTTTATATTAGTTGCATAGCTATCTACCATATTCCATTCAATTAATTTTGGACTTATATATTATTTTATTTATTTATAAAAAAAAATCATTGGTGAATTTATTTATAAAAACTTAATCTTACATAATATGCATTCATTATATAACTTAAAGTAAAATGTTACTTTGTTTAAAAAAAAAAATAGAGTAAAATATTACTTTATTTTTATTATCAATTTTATTTTATTTTAAATAACTTTTTTTATTTTCATTCATTTGAAAAAACCCTAATTTGTACATTAGATATTAAATATTAATTTGTACAAATTATATAAAGAAAGCTCTAGGCATCCCAGCGGCAAGGAAATGTGCATTCCCACCAGTTAGCCAAGGTTCGACCCATAGTAAAAACCTTTTTTATTTTTTCTCCTTATTACCAAAACTACGTCGTTTTCTATTCTTATTACCAAAACTACGTCGTTTTGGGTTTGCTTTATAACCTTACTAACCCTATTTTTTAGCATTTGTCTCTCACTTCAGCAGCAGCCGTTCTCCCCTTTCCCTCTTTCTCTTCCTCACCATCGTAATCAAACGCTGTACATTACTCCCACATCGGCACAGCAGATCGTGGTCCACCGATCCAACGGCAATGGTGGTGACTCAGCGACTGTCTCCGCCGTAGAGAGCTACAATCGGGATATGAGAAAGTTACAAGAACTCTTCTCTAAGTTGAACCCTATGGCTGAAGAGTTTGTGCCTCCTTCGCTGGTTTGTGCAAAGTAACAATAGAAATGGATTTGTTAATGGCAACACTGGCAGAAGGGTATGATAATATGATTTATATGTATATTTTATTTTGATTTTCTTTTTTACCCTTTTGTTTGGTGGCTGAGAAATTGAATGAAAGCGACAGAAAAATTATAACTTCGGTGAAAATTTTGGTTTTTGAAGGGTTTATGAATTATGATTTTGGGTTTTAGTTTATTTAAATTTTGCCTTTCTTTAAGCTTATAAATAGGGATTTATGTGTGGCTGTTTCTTGGTGGGTGTTTGTGTTAGAAGAAGAATTTTAATCAAGGGAAATGGAGAATGAATGCCAGGACAAGTTTGGCTCAGCGTGAAGAGTCAATTACAAGAATTGTGTATGTGTCTGACATTGATCAACAGGTATATAAAATCAAAACGTTCTTGGTTGCTATTTTTCGTTCTCTTCCTATTGTGTGTGTCAAATTGCTTTGTTAAGTGGGTCCCCCATCCTATTGGATGGTTACTATAGAATCCAATTGGCCATTGATTACAAACAGTGAAAGAATAGAAGCCAATTTGAGTTTCATGAACAAAATTATTTGTGAATGTAATTATTATTGAGAATTTGTTAGCAAAGTACTTAGTTTGATTACCCTGAAATGAAAATTATTCTAAAAGCATTAGAATACATGAGTTATCTTTTGATTTTTTTGCTTAAGTATTGTCTAACAGTCAATTCCTGTTGTTTATTTTAAATTCCTTATAATTTAGAGGTGAATATGCATGTATAGCTAAGCAACATATGAATCAATATAATTAAAAACTAGCTTATAATCTGGCATGCATACTCATTGATTCATTTAAAAACATTCAAAAATAGATTCATATTAAAGTTTATACCTAAGTTGAATCTTGTTTATGGTGATTTTTATATTTTTGTCAACTCTTAAAAAGGTTTTGTAAAGATATTATTTGATAGTATATGCAATTTTTTTTTTTTTATGTATACATTATTCAAATAAGATATGGACAACTAATTTTTAGGACATGGTACACTTGGTATACTTTTTCATTGAAATTCATATATGACCTAATATTGCAATTAAAAAATTTTGGATTTTTGATAAAATTTTTACTTTAATATATTAATATTATATAATATATAATGTAAAGACCTACCCGTTGTTTTATAGCCTTCTATGGCTTATAGTCTTCAAGTTTTAAAATATATATATATATATATATATATATATAAATGATGGTGGAGGCAGCATATGGTCCGCACTTTTGAACCATAGTTACAGTCACATGTGAGACAAAGATTTAAAAGCATATAAAGTATGTTGAATAATATATTTTACTTGCTTGATAATTGGAGAACTAATATATATATATATATATATATATATATATAAAAGAGGAAAATGATAATTGTCCACATTTGAAAATAAATAAAACAAGTTTATGTTTCAATCAGGAAAAAAAAAAAAAAGAATTGAAACACAAGATTGATTACTTTTTGACATAAGTGAAATCAAGAGTTGAATATACGTTTGTGATCTACAATGCCAAAAGAATTTTTTTTTTTCTTTAAATAAAAAATGATATTTCAACATCGAAATGGTTCATGCAATTATGCAAGTTGTAATTGATGTAATGTAGGTTCCAATTTGACAAATACATGCTTCGCTAAAAAATGTTAAAATAAACATATATGAAAAATAAAAACACTCTACCACAAAGGGTTGTATAAAATAGACATGTTCTATTTTGTGGCAAACTTTTATTGTTGTCTTTTTTTAAAAAAAAAAACCCTTTTAAAAATGTTGCTCTGTGAAGTTCCATTAGCTTTATGAATAAATATCCCATATTCTTAGCTCTACCTAAGCTTAATATTAACACTTCCAAACAGTCTTTTTTTATTTTTTATTATTATTTTTTTATTTCTAGCTTTGGCAGTTTTATTGTTTCTTCTTCGTGTGATTGCTTACAATGTTTCTTTTTTCCCTCATTTATTCATTTTTTTTAATTTTTTTTTTAATTTTTTTTTACACCAAGCAGCCATCAAATTCTTTAAAGATAAAAGTACACTCATAGATTCAAGGTTTTTCATTGGTGTCCAACTTTATCTCGAGCTTTGCATGATTGGTAACTTGAATTTGTTGAGATATTTTTTGCCACGTTAGCAAAAATGCCCACTTAAAATGCTGACACGTACACAATTTATCTTTAAAAAAAATCGTACGGTGCGTTTGTTGAGGCGCAGGTTCATCAAATGCGTTCCTATATGTTAATAAATACATGCCGCTTCTTACCAAACCTAAAGGCAAGCCGCTTATCCACCAAAAAAAAAAAAAACACAAACGCAAACCCTAAAACATAAAACCCATATTTTCCGATTGAAATTTCTCTCACCCTGACTTCCTCTTCTTCTCTTCAACTCCATAGACAGCAGCTCAACATACCGTGTTCCAGGCCAACAAGCATACGAAAAAAGAAAGTCCGAAAGGAAGTGAAAAAAGGAAAAAAAGCTGAGAAATTTTGTTCGTCCTCTGTAACAAGCAGCGATTCGGGAGTTGATTTAGAAGGTAGGCATGTTTTTTCCCCTCTTTTTGTTTTCTATTCAGTTACCGTTTCTAGGGTTTTGAAAATCACTGTGGGGTGTAGATTTATTGATGATTTTACTAAATCTGAAATCGATTACGGGCTGAAGAACATGGATTTATCTGTTGCCCAAAAAAAAGTTTTGTCATTTGATTTATGGTTTTTTAAATTAATTTTTCGTTCAAATATTTCCTTCTTTTTATATTTTCGTTACCCATGTCTCTTCTCTACCATTGTTATTAATGTTTTTGCAGTTTGTATTTGAAGTTCTTCGTTTGTGGTTGCTCTGATTTTAAAAAATTAAACTCTGAAACACAGAGAATAAGGGTGTATTGTATATTAAAAAGCCTTTCTACCTCCACTGATGCCGATCTGCTACCTTTTTTCTTGATTTCTGATTTAGTTTTTCAATTCCTTGAGTTTGGTTTGCTCGATTGTTGTGTTGATTAATTTTTTTTTTTTTGTTCAATTCGATGTGTTCGTTTTTGTTGTTATTGTGTTCCTTTTTTGTTTTAGGCCCTTTTGTTGTTGTTTTTCCTGCTGTGAATGTGTTGTTCATTCTATTGTGCATGTTCAATTTTCGGTTTTTTTGGTTAGTTCTATTGTGTTTCTATGGTGAGATTTTAGCGTTGTTGTAATTGGTTTTATACATTTACATTATTGCATCAGTCTTGATGCTTGAGTTTAAATTGGTGAATGGTCGATGCTTAGTTTAAATTACTGTCAGTTTTGGGGCCATCAAAGCTGTTGGTCAACATTCTGAATTCATGGATATATTTATGGAATTTATTAATTTGGTTATAACAGCAAATGTTCTTTTGGTGTTACATTATATATGTTAAATGAAATTCCATTAAAATTTGATATGTTGTGTTTGAAATTGCAATTTATTACTGTCGTTTTTTTCCCCTCCCAAATGTAAGACTAATTCTTCTTATTAAATAAGAAGTGTTGTTCTTAAAGTTATTGATTGAATTTAGTTTTCGCTTGGCAGATTTTTGTGTAGATTGAATCCTGTCTCTGCTCTTCAACAACAGACTCTTCAGAAGGTAGGCATTCTTCCCCATTTTTATTTCCTATTCAATTGCCGTTTCTAGAGTTCTCTAAAAAATGGGTTTAGCGGAAGGCAAGCATTTTTCTTCGCCCGTTTCCCCTTATTGCTAATTTCTTTTTACAATTACTTGAGTTCTGTTTTGTCCGATTGTAGCATTGCTTAAATTTAGTTTTAGCTTGCTAGATTTTTATTTAGATTGATTTTTTTTTTTCATTTTAAAATCTGAATGCTTGGAATATACAATAATATTATTTAAGCCCTAAAATTATATTTTCCATCTACAAACACCAAAAGCAAGTATTACCCCAAGTTGTAATTGTAAAAAAATATACTGTTGTACTACAATTTAAGTTTTTATTCTTGGATTTTATTTTGTTCATTTTCTTTTTTGATATTTAATTTAATTTTGTTGTGTTGGTTGATTTTTTAGATGTTTTACTTCGTAATAGTAAGGGATGTGTAACTGTTAATTACAATTTTAAATCAGTTCGGAATATTTCGTTTTTAGTCCTTAGCATAAAGTGGTTTATGTCTAGAATGGAGAGAGTTATAGAACAATCATAAGGATTGATGCAGGGTGGATCAACACAGTGCGTGCACTCATCAATTGGTGTTAGTTTTTGAGTTTTAATTGAAAATTTAGCTTTGCAACTCAAACTACAAAACAAAAAAAAAATTTAAAACACACATTTAAAAATTAATTATTTCATTCATAATTTTATATAGCAAAACATGACAATATCCAATAAATTTTTTTCCCAATTTTCTGCGGTTATACCTGTTGGTAATATTTCTCCTGCATTGCCTGTGTTTGCTCCACCACATTCCTCTTCTTCTTCTCTACTTATGATTGTGACTGTTGATCAAAACCAATTTTAAAGCAAAACCTTAATAAGAAAACAAATCTCTCATATTTCTTTAAATGGTGTTTAGTGCAAACCCTTAATATAGTTGATCAAACTTTAAAGTTTAAAGGATGCAATTGCGTGAATAATTATGTTGGTCAGCCATCTACAAACACTAAAAGCAAGCATTACCCCAAGTTGTAACTGTAAAAAAAAAAAACTATTGCGTTACAATTTAAGTTTGTATTCTTAAATTTTATTTTGTTTATTTCCTTTCTTGATATTTAATTTAATTTTGTTGTGTTGGTTGATTTTTTTTATGTTTTACTTTGTAATAGTAAGGGCTGTATATCTGCTGATTACAATTTCAAGTCAGTTCAGAATATTTAGTTTGTGGTCCTTAGCATTGAGTGTTTTATGTATAAAACGGAGAGAGTCATAGAATAATCGTAACGATTGATGCAGGGCGGATCAACACAGTCCGTGCACTCACCATTTGGTGTTAGTTTTCAAGTTTTACTTGAAAATTTAGCTTTGCACCTCAATGAACTGCTCAAATATATTTTTAAATTGCCGGTTGGTTATCTTTTAAACTTAATAATTAAATTATAATTTTTGGGTTTTTTGTTCTCTCTCTTACCTGTTTTGTTATTTGTCAGGGGGAGTGAGATTGTGGAATTTTGAATATTTGTTGAAGGTTGTTTTTTAGATATTTTCTTTGGTCTTTTATTCCATTTTTTCCCTACCCTTTGATCTGATTTTTGTTGTTAACACTATTCTGTTTGTGTTAAAACCAAAAAAACAGATTTGTTCTAAATAAAATTTCCTTTTTTCGTTTTTCCCCTGCCTTTTGATCTGATTTTTTGTTGTTCATGCTGTTTTTGTGTTTTATTAATATTGAAATGGTTTAAAACCAAACGGTAGACCCTTTGGTAGAACAATATTTAAACCATGTGTTATAATTGTTTTATGGGTATTTTGGTTGGACTGTTTTCAAAGGTTTGTGGGTTATATTTTGGTTTGCATTTGGGTTAGAATTGGTTTTGTTTGCATATTTGAAATTAATGTTTTTTATTTCCTCATCTCCATTAGAATTTAGTAGTTGCAATGGAGATTTGGTTTAAAATAAAATTACAAGTTGTTTTGATATTTCCTTTTGGCCATAACTTGATTTTAGTGCTGAAATCATGGCCATTGTAGAAACTTGAATTCTGTGCATTAGCTTTATGTTCATTATTTACTCTAAGAATGGCATTGTGTTTTGCTATTGGCTGAATTGTTGCATTAAATTATATTATATATCCTGTTATTAACTGTTTTTTAAAGCATTTTACTACTTGACACCAGTAACATCTATATTATAGTCGGATACTGTTTTTTCTATCATTGAATATATTTAATGCAATACTATTATCAATTTAGGTTCAGGTTTGGGTATTTTGGTTGAATTGTTTTTAAGCTAGGTTTGGGGTTAGATTTTATTTATATTAAGGCATTTGGGTTAGAATTGGTTTTGTTTTGTATTGGCATAGGAATCAAGAAAAATTGAGTTTTAAATTCGCATCTTCTTTTTGTGAATGAGTTTTATTTTAAAGTATATTTGAAGTTTATGTTTTGTATTTCTATTGTCCCATAGGTTCAGTGGATCAGGTTTTACTTCAAAACTCTTAACACTATTTGATCATGATTGCAATTATATTAAATTAAAGGCTAATTTGATAGGCTCCAAGTAATTGTGAAACGGCATGTCTGTTTTATTTCAAAGTAATTTTTTTGTTCTCCTATACTTGAAACTCTCAAAATGAAGCACCTTTAGGATGCCAGTTACCATGCCAAAGTACAGTTCCTACTCCATTACCTATAGAATGGCTAAACGGAGGTTTAACCATCTCTTTAAGCTTTAGTATCTTTCTGCAATCCCATGAGCAAATTGGGTATGTGGACATACCAAAAGCTTTTGCCTTTTAAAAGATTGGTGTGTACCCTTGCAACCCACAAGGAACCTGCCTGTATAAAGAGATTCGATCTGTGCTTAGTAACATCAACCTTATTCCAATCCTAGAGATTTTTAAGCCCCCCACAAGGAACCTGCCTGTTTAAAGAGATTCCATCCATGCTTAGTAACATCAAGCTTATTCCAATCCTTGAGATTTTTAAGCCCCAATCCTCCTCTTGATTTAGAATAGCAAACCACATCCTGTGCAGCTATGCCTGCCTCTAGAGACCATAGAATCAGCACCCATTGACAAAAATCTGTTGAAGCACCTCTCTATCTCTTTGATCACTTTAACTGGAAGAATGATGATATTAGTCCAGTAAACTTGAATACCATAGAGCACAGATAGTATGAGTTGTAACCCCCTGCAAAAGAAAGTGTTCTGTCACACCAGGAATTTAAAGGCGTGCAGTCACTACTAGACAGTTTTCTAGATATCAAATGCAAGCCTAAATATCTAAGTGGCAGTTGGCCTCCAACATACTTCAAGAAAGATAATATCTGGGCCATTGTACCTACACTCTTGCTGGTGTGTGTTTGAAGACATGAAAGAATTTTGAATTCATCTAACGCATTTTCTATGATGCTAATAGAGCCTAGGTGAGCACTATGTATATATAAAAGACGAAGCCTTCTCCTGCAATTTAGGCCGGGCTGCCACATAGGAAAAAAAGTCCATCTAAAAATCTACCACTCTTAAATTAAAAAGCAAAACATTATACTGTTTCAGCGACACTAAAACACCATTTGATACTCTCTCATTATAAAAAGAAAACTAACCGGCTGAAACTTAAAATTAGTTCAAAAGGCTTAATACGATGAAACTTAAAAGCCGGTTGTTTATTCTCTTTATTTTGATGCTTTGGTCTGAAATTATCATCTCTTTTTTATTTTATTTTTATAAGAATCATCTCTATTCTTTTGTTTTGGAAACATTAGGAATATCACCCTTGATTAATGCTTTCAAATCTGAAAGTTTAGAGTGTAGAATTTTAAAAACACACAATTATTCATATAGGCAATTGCAATGTTTTAAAATTTTAGAATACTACCAATACAGCCCATTTTTTTTTAAAAAATTGCTTTTAAAAATTTATGGATTAAACAGGCTTTAGATTTGGTTCTTTTGGTTGGATTGTTTTTCATTTGGGTAAGATCTTTGGGTTATATGTGGCTTTGATTAAGGTATTTGCATTATGATGGTTGTGTATGAAATAAAACACATAGGAATGGAATTAAAGTCAATGTCGTGACTAGCACAAGAAGCAGGTACGCTCTGCACCACTTAGCAGTGGCGCATCCCAAGTGGAAACTACATCACCTCTCTTTGACTCACTAAACACACCCTTCATCAAAGCCCCGCTGACTACAATGCTTAATAGAGAACATTTTTAGCTAAAGTCCAGTATTTCTTCTTTTCTTGGTTTGGATGGAATCAGATTTTTTTGGTTTGTCTAAGTTTAAGATAACCTGGTTTTTTTTTTTTTTTTAAAAAGAAGGAATTATAGACTCTTTTAGACAAAGATACATATATTTATTGAAGTTGGTACGATCTCCAATAATAGTTGTGACTCTTATTTTGGTAGTTAACTTGGGTCTGTTTTCAATTGACGAGTAGAACATTAACAAATTTGTTATTTGTTCTTTATGAGATGCATACATGTTAATTGTGATTTTTATGTTGCAAAAGCCATTAAGAGTAGGAAAGAATCCTTAAAATTGCTTCAAATATTGCTGCATTTGGATGATTTAAAAGTTATATAGGCATGGCTTTATGCATAAACTTGTGATGTTTTATTGTTGCTTTTGCGTGTTTGAGCTTTTGACATCTGATTTTTGGAGTGAATGATCTATGGGATTTTTCTCCTCAGTCTATGTGTGTTTAATTGTAATATATGTGTTCCAGTTTTGGTATTATTCAATTCTAACATATGGGTGTTGCATTGTATTAATCTTATAGGACTTAACACTAATTATCTTGCATACTATTTGATTTTTTGGTACATGTTAGTCTATTGCTTAAATATTTTCGTATTTTCAGCTTCTATTGAGAGATGTTGTCTTTAGGAAATGTCTTTGAAATTCCTATCCACAATCTATCTTTTTCTGAGTTAGATATTTTTTTAAAGATGATACTTATTCCTAAATCAGTTTATGATTCTTGATATGCAGATTATTTACAAATAGAATGTGTTTTTAATATTAATATATATATATATATATATATATTATTCCAAATGCTTGCTCAACATTGAATTTACGTTTTAAATTAATTTAGTCTTGGTCCCATGAGCATTCAACATTACAGGAATTTTTTTTGCTTATACCCAAAATTTTGTACATGCATGTGTTTGCTGCACCCATACCCAATTAGTGACAAATATATTGAATGATTTATGATAACAATAATCCTTTGAAGTTTATAGGGTGCAACATAGTGCACGATTCTCTAATTTATGTTGATGTTACTTTGTTAGGTCTTAATTTATGTTGATGTATTTATGTCATTCCCGTGCATTTGCACGGGTCTAAAAGCTAGTTATGTTAGTGGAGCTAAACTATTACAGGTTTTTTCCAACAAGTTTATGAATCATTTATTAATACCAAACAGAAGCTCACCAGGGAAAAAAAAAAAAAAAAAAAAGACCTATAGCGGCGGTCAAAAACCGCCGCTAAAGGTGTACATTTTATGTTTAAACTGAAGCTCTATAGCGGCGCTTACTGACCGCCGCTATAGGTTCAAACATATAGCGGCGTTTCCACCCGCCGCTATAAGTTAACTTTCTCCACTTTCATTGATTACCTATAACGGCGCTTATTGACCGCCGCTATTCGTGTCCACCTTCAGCGGCGGGCATTACCCGCCGCTAAAGCTCAACCTATAGCGGCGGTTTGTGACCGCCGCTAAAGGTACTACCTTCAGCGGCGAGTATGACCCGCCGCTAAAAGTGCAATTGGCACGAATTCTAAGCTCTTATAGTGGCGCTTGTTTCCCGCCGCAATAACCCTTTCCCCGCCGCTAAAAGGTATATCTATAGCGGCGTTTTTGGTCACCGCCGCAATATACCTACAGCGGCACTGGAGCACTGGCGGTTTCGCCCGCCGCAATAGCACCCGCCGCTAAAGGTTACATGTACCTTTAGCAGCGCTTTTTTGGGCTTTAGCGGCGCTTCTGGCCCGCCGCAATAGCCTTTTTTTTTTTGTAGTGTTACTATTCTCTCAAGATTAAGAGTTTATGTAAATAAAAATCGTGAGATTTATTATTTATTTGACAATCGTTAATAGAATAATAAATGTCACAGCAGTTCAGTTTAATATTTCTTATACACTTAAAACATATTAACTAGAAGTCTCCACCTCTATGATCAAGAAAAATCATTTGAATTGACATGTTATAGGTTTCGTAAATAAAATGTCAAATTTTATCACCGACTATAAACTAAGATTTTGAATTTACAAAGAACATGTAATTTACATCTTTTATGACTAAATCACATACTATGCATCTCAATGACTATATGATAATGTCCATATATCAATGTTACCATTATTTTAGATAATAAAACAACTTTATTACAAATAGCATAATGTCATACATAGCATTATACAATAGGATTTTAGGGCACTAATCCTAATAATCTCCCACTTACCCTTAAAGACTATTGTGCACTAATCTAACTCTCATTCCCTCTAGATGTGACTCAAAGGTCTTCTAGGGCCAGGCTTTGGTAAAGGGATTTGCCATATTATTTGCACTATCAATCTTTTCTACTAACACATCTCCTCGAGCCATGATGTCTCCAATAATATGATACTTTCTTTCTATGTGCTTTCCTTTCTTGTGATTTCTTGGCTCCTTAGATTGTGCAACTGCTCCACTATTATCACAGAACAATGTGATAAGAACTTACTCCATTCTCATAACACCAAGATCATAAATGAATTTCTTGAGCTAAATAACCTCTTTTGCTACTTCACAAGCGACAACATATTCAGCTTCCATGGTGAAGTTAGCAATACAAGATTGCTTAACACTCCTCCAACTAATGACTCCACCTCCCAAGGTAAACACATAACTTGAAGTGGACTTTCTGAAATCAAGATTTGATTGAAAAATAGAATCTGTGTAACTAATAAGTATCAAATCCTCACAATGGTAAACAAGCATATAGTCCCTCGGTCTCCTTATATTCTTGAGAATATGCTTTACAGTCTCCCAATGTTTTGATCCTAGATTTGATTGATATTAGCTAAACATGCCAACTAAATAACAGATTTGGTCTAGTACATAGCATGACGTACATGAGACTTCCAATTGCTGAAGCATAGGGAATTTGTCTCATCATCTTTTCCTCTTCAAGAGTCTTTGGCCTTAGGTCATTAGATAGAGGAATTCTATGTCTGAAAGAAAGTAATTATTTCTTGGAGTTTTGCACGCTAAACCTTTGCCAAATCTCATAATCATAATGAGCAATAGTAGATAAAAAAATTCTAATAGATTTAAGCATAGCTGTTGATGAAAAAGTTTCTTCATAATCAATATCTTCCTTCATGTATACCTTTTTGCTACTAGTATTGCCTTAAAGGTTTCAACATTTCCATATATTCCTCTCTTCCTCTTGTAAACCCATTTGCAACCAACAAGTTTAATGCCATTAGGCTCTTTTACAATATCTAAAACTTGATTGTAATTCATAAAATCCAATTTAGATTTCATAGTTTTGACCTAATGATGTGCATCTATATCTTTCATTGCCTTTTCTTAAGTGTAAGGATCAGATTCAGACCCTTTTGAGAGAGCTTCAAAAGTTTCTCCCAGCAGTGTAAGTCTTATAGGTGGCCAAATATTCTTCTCACTACGACGAGGCTTTTGTGTACTAGTCATCTCATGAGCAGTATCTTGTGGTGTATCTAATGCAACCACATCATTCCTAGTTTCATCCTTTGATTGTTCAATTATAAGTTCAGTCATTTCAACTAAGACAACTCTACTTTTAGGAGTAAAATTATTCATCTAGTTACTTTCCAAAAATTTGGCATTTGTACTAACAAACATTTTTACGTGCTACGATTAATAAAATGGTATAGGAACATCATTCCAGAAAAAAGCTACTCCCACATTTCTTTCACATATATCTCAAGCATTGCCCTTTTTATTTCTGATTTTTTTAATAAATATAATTCCATGAAAAAGCTGACAATGAGGGTTAAGTTCAGGCATCCTTGGATAAAAAACAAATGGCTCATACTGCTCTGTAGGATGTGTAATGTATGAGGTTATTTATTGAATACACACACAAGCAGAAAAAATATGGTTGACACTATATCAAAGGTTCAACTTCAAACCTTCCAATTTCCAATAAGGATTTAGACTTTGTACAATTAGTTCAAGGAAATACAATCAACTGAAAGAGAAATTAGCATTGCGAATAAACACTCATTTACATATATATAATCCCTATTTGCTTTCATTTCCTCCCTTCAGAATTAGAGGTGAAGGTACTAGCAACGCAAAAATTAAAAAGAGATGCAGTTTTAATACCTGACCCATTAACCTCAACAACCACAAAATAACAAGTGAAAAACGTGGTTAGTATGGAGTGAGTAGCAATGTCTGCCATTTATAGAGCTCTACAATGGTCACCTATGCAAGTGCCAGTCCAATTCCCTGTACATCACCTCTTGTTTCTACCACTGGAGATTCAACCGTTGGCTGCAAGAACCGGGTATAGTGGAACTCAACTTGTAGCCTGTGATGAAGAGGTGCTGATTTGATCAACCCCTTCTTGATATCAGCCTCTAATTCTCTTATGGGAATTGCAGCCAAGAAGCTCTTAATGTACTCCTTGCATGATTCCTTCCCTCTACACACAATCTTGTCTTCTCTCACACTGTCTTCTGAATCATTAGACTGGAGTACCATAGTCCCCTCCGGGAAAGTTTCCTTGCAGCTAGGTTGCTCCTTAACACTGGCAGGTTTTCCATCTGATTCTTTACTCTCATTAGGTAATTGAACAATTATTGTGTCTTTATCAAATTTCAGTACATATGCCTGGTTGCACCCTTCATAAAGCCTCTCCCCCAGAGTGTCGATGATATAATAAGCATTCTGCTCAACCTTTAGGACAAAGAAGTGGTCATTCCAACAGACAATGTAGACCAAAGGGTCACCATTGCTAGGGCAATTTGATGCAGCAAGGCTGATCTCATCCCATATGCTGTCAATGGACATGGCACCATGAAGGAAATCAAAACCCCCCTCTTCCAGTCCATCTGGATGGAAGAATCCTATAAAGGACTTTTCTGGAACTACAGAAAGAGGACAAATGTTAGCTTGGAGAATAGTCTCGAGATCAAAGTGTTTGTCAGGGAATTGCTCTATGAAGACCTTGTTCTCACAAAGATTTCTCCATTCTAACGATCCATCTCTAATCAGGCTGTCAAATTCAGACTTGATTGGCATCTCATCTCGGTTGGAATGCAACCAATCAGCAATGACTGCAACCAGAGCTGTACATGCACTCTCCCCAGCAGCCCGTTCACTCCTTTGATCAATTGAAGCAAAAAAGACTTGAGTTTGGAGCTTCAATTGTCTGTCACGGCTGGTTACTTCCTTACTCTCCCAACTACCTACAGCAAATTTGTCATCACCAAATTCAGATATTGATGATCCATCAGTACTGAAACCGTCTTCAGTCTTTTGCCACTGCCATGAAAAAAAATGGCATTAGTTGGATTTTAAAATTCATATAATTTATTTTAAGAGAAGGGCGACACAGAGGGGAAGGATTGGGGAGAGACAACGACTACTCATACTACAACCGCTGCTGCTGAAACAAAGAGTGAAGCAAAGGGTTTGATACCTACCCCAAAACTGGAATCATCAGAAGAGCTAAGCTGCCTACGATCATGATCAATATCATCCCCACCCTCTTCACCATAATGCTTTTTCAGAAGAGGCTCCCCTTTGGCTTTAGTAGACCTGAAGCTCAGTTTTCTCTTCCTCCAAGAAAGGATATTGCGTTTTGAACTTGACCTCAGGGTCTGTTCAGAGGTTAATGCATGTGCAGTCTCAATATCATAGCATCCCACAGTCAATTTACGGTTGCTGTAATAGATCAAGCATTCATCTTGACCATTGTTCATCATATTGAAGGATACTATTCCTCCAGCACAGTTTGCTGAGGCCAAAGTTTCATAACTGAATGGCTGCCTATTGCTGCAATCATCCTTAATCTCCTCTGATTGCCCCTCAGCATCACCATCATCATGTGAATCTGTGTCAATGGGATAATTGTACTCAGCATCCGCACTTCTTTCAGAGCACCTGCCATCACTGCCCTCTTCTTCACGGCTAGCCTTCCTTACTCTTCCTGGTGAAACATAATCAGTAAAGTGTTTCACTTTTCTCAGTCCAGCTTTAAGGGCAGAGAACTCGTCTTTCTCACTTGAGTGGGCTTCTGCATAACAAGGTGACAGTGGGAGGCACACTATTGATCTCTGCACTGCATCTGATGGTTCTTGAGCACTTATCAATTCCAAAAAACTGAGAGATAACTGCATTATAGATGAACTTGGGATGAGACAAACAAGTTTCCCAGATGCAAAGGGACATTTAAAAGAGAGATGAATGATAACAGAAAATCACATAGAAATCCCAAGTAAAAAATAATACAAGGCACTTACAGAGAGTGACAGACTACGTTCACTAGTTCCAATAGGAACTTTGACAGAAAGATTGATTTGAATCTCCTTTCCATCAGCTGAAGAAGCATATTCTGCTAAGTTTAATGATGCAGTTCCAACAACGGGAACCCTGTTCTTGGACTCCACATTCACACCCTAAATTTAGATAAAATGAATTAAAACACTGATATCAATAACAAACCAATTATCAATAAGACAAAATAAGGGCAAAATGCACTTGCCGACTTAACTATGATGCACAATGCAATTGCATTGTCTCTCCTAAACTTCAAAACCAAGCAATATCTTCCGATTTATTAGTAATACATTTAATAGAAAATTCATATTTCTGTCTAACACATTTTTCAAAATATTTTGACTTTTTCATTAAATTTGATAGAAAACGTAATAGTGGGGGTCAAAGTGCTTATTATCATAAACCAAGAGGGACATTGATTGATTTTGATGCTTAGGGAAATGTTACAGCTGCACCATAGTTAGAGAGGGGGAGAGGGAATGCAATTAACCCACAAAAGAATGAACCTTCAGAAGCAAAATAAAACATTGAACCCCACCTCCCACAGAGCAGACCATATCTGTTCTAATTATAAGACTGAATATTTATTTTTTGAGAGATAGAATGTGAAAATTTAGATTATACAGAACCTCTTTCTCCATTATACTAACTGAGAATGGGTAATTATCCAGGAACAATGAACTATACCATAATTAGTCAGTGACTTTCCTGATAAGGAATTGAATATTAAAATTATTTTTTACCCTTTTGTCCATATCCATTTATCAAAAATTCATTAGAAATTCTTGTTCTCTGATCATATTATTAAAAATAAACAATAATTTTGGGGAACTATACTGGAAGGGAAAGCAAAGAAAAATATTATTGTTGACAATAGAAAAAGTAAAGAGTTAATATCAATCTCTTTAATTAGCATCTTTTTTTACCCTTTATTTATATATATTATTTTGGAGAGTGTTGCTGGGGGAGGTGGGTTTGACATTTTCTTCCCAGAAAAAACAATGTTGTGAATTACAAAATTCGAGAATCCATTCAGAATATCTAGACAAAAATCAAAGGCATTCATTAATGACTATTGGCACACCTCAACAGCCTTAGATTGCAAATAAGACATTCTAAGTTTGAATCCCCAGAATCCAGAAATGAGACATATCACTTGGAAAGAGTAAAGAGACACAGAACAAAATAAAATAAAATATTTAGAATCACAAGAACCCATATCGACCCTTACCAAAACCCATAACAAGAAAATTTGCAAAGACCAAGGCACCACAGCTATCAAACATGAATTTAACTAACAGAATTTATATCCCAAGAAAAAAAGAAGCAAACAAACCCAGAATTCTGTATGCCATCAAGAGTCAACCCTTCAGAAAAACAAAAAAAGTAAACAATATTATGACTTAAATCCAAACTCATCCAAATTCCAAAGCCTAAGAAGAATTGTTACATTAAAAAAAATTACTAAAACCAAATTAAAAAAACCAAGAAAGAAAGAAAGAAGAATTATAATCAAAGATGAGAAACTCACATTGAACACTGTAAATGAGACCTCCCATGGATTAAAGACACCCTCCTTATAATAGGAGAAACTACACGCACTCTGAAACCCCTCGTTCCATTCCACCACCCCATCATCTCCTACACCTACTTTTTTTGTTAAATTTCTCTTCACAGAGCGCCTTAGTGAGCCCAAAGCTATAGCCTTCTGACCTTTCCACTTAATCTCACACCCCAACATATTCTCATCCTCAGATTGTGCTAATCTTAAACCTTCCAGCCGTCGAATAACAATTATTACTTCGAATTTCTTCGAGTGGAATGGTGGCCATGAAGGCCACCACATGAGCTTCACCACCATTGAGTTTGTAAAGGACCAAAATTTAAGGAATTTGAAGAAGTGGGTGTTGGGAGTTTTTGGTGCAGATAATAACAAGGATTTTATTGTAAGAGAGTTGGAGACATTTTGAGAAAATGAGTGTTGTAGAAACAGAAACACAAATAATTAAAGATTCTGAGACGGTTTGAATTTGGAAATGAAGGAAGGATTAAAAGGTGGGGAGTTATTTTGAGAGAGAGGTAATGACAACTGGAATTTGAAAGTTGAAGGAAGATTCAAGGAGTAAATAAAGGAAGAGAAAGTAGCTACATATATTTATAACTGGAATATGCTAAACATTGCTTTTGCTAACTATAAGTAAAACAATTTTGAATTCAGCAAAAAAAGTAAAACAATTTTGAGAGAGAGAGAGAGAGAGAAGCCGGCTTGGCTGTAAAATGAAATCTACCTAAGAACCAACGTCTCTGTTTCATAGTTCCAACTAGAAAGTAGTTTGGCACGTGTGTGATGTGTCCTCCTTCACTTGTTAATTATTACTATCTTTCAATGTCAACCCTGTCACAAACTCACATCACAATGCTTCATTTCTCTCTCTCTCTCTCTTGCTGGATTCTGGTTGTTTGTACTTTGGACTTTCACTGACCATTCAAGTTTGTTTTCCCAAAATGTATTCCTTATTCTTAGATGAAAATCTTTTTTTTTTTTTCTATTTTAATCAATTATATCTGTAAATATCCACTTCTAATTATTTACTCTACACTCTGTTTTATTAAAATATTGTTTTTATTTAATTCTTTTTACTATTTCTTGCACTTTTCAAAATATTAACCTGTATTGTTGGAAATAGATTGTATTGGAATAATTATTCCTATTAATATGTTTAGTTGGAAAATAGAAATTAAACCACAAATTTATATATTTGTAAACATAATACTTTTACAATTACTATTATTTTTATTATCCACATAGAGATTGTTTGTACTTTTAGAAATTTGATAATTTCAATAGATAATAAATATATTAAGAAATATCTATTACATCACTTTTTTGCTAATATTAAATAACTATTACATACAATAAAAATCCAATCAAAGATCAAAACATATTAAATAGGATAAGCATTTCATTATAGAATCTATTACGGCATACAAAACATTTTAAAAAAAATAAAAATTACAGCTTGCGATACATGTCTTCATTTTTTTTTTCTTTTTTTTATTACCAAAAGTGTTATGGAGTAAACCGTTCTTATCGTAGCATGATGCTATTTTAAAGGATGTTTAAAAAAAGTCAATGTGGGATTTTTAGAGGGTTGGTTCCCTAAATTGGTCTCTTATTCTATTTTAAGAAACCAAAGTGAATAACGGTTACTCTTTTTGTATACCTAAAATCTTGAATGCCCTTGTACAGTGTCTGTTCAAAGTACTGAATGAATATTTTGGAATACTGGTCTCCAATATTTTGGAATACAATTTATTTTCATTTTTTTAATGTAGGGTGATTAAACCTCAAAACTAAACCCAATAAAAAAAACTGGCAGATATTACTGCACCAGAAAGGTCAGAACTCACAAGCCCTGTCTACAGAAATTTGTATATATCATAAACATTTTGTGACTGGTGTTAAGGAATAAAGATAACATATAAATTGCGAATTTCAAGTAAAAGCCTAAAAGTTTTAGCAAAATAAAACTTTATCTTCAGAAATTGACTGGAATTAAAGAGAGAATTTTGGTGAACAAAATGATATCAGATTTTAAAAATAAAAATTAAAAAAAAAAAAGATTTCTCTTGATTGTTTTATCAAAATCTTATCCTTGGATAGCTGGATTTCATGTGAGAATCAATTTAGTTTGAACAATTAATTCTTTAGACATTACCCTTCAATCTATGATACTACTATTTTTGTAAATTAATTTCCTTAGGTGGCACCATCCTTTGTTTTTTCTTTCAATTTTCTACTTTATTGGGTTTGATAAACAACCTGTTAGTATACATATGAATAACAGAGTTGAAATTCTATCTTGTATTAAAAAATAAAAATAAAAAAAAAAACCTCATGGTTGCTTAATGTTTCATAATATTCATGAAATACTGAGTTCAAAACTGTTTACAAGCATTTTAGGGCCACCCTTAAAGGGTTTCTTTCTGTAATAACCTAGTGTGTGGAGAACGGGTGGACTATATACACATAAAAAAAGACAATTAGATACTCAAAAAGATTTAAAAACTCTCATTTGTCAAAAAATAATAATAAAAGCTGTCCTCTTTTTTTTTTTTTTTTTTTTTAACTTAATCTTACTTTGAAAATTAAAAAATTAAAAAGTAAAAGTCATCCTTTTTTTAAAACTTAATCTTTCATTTTAGCTCACGCAAACCATCTTTTGTCCCGTATGTGGAGAACAAGTGGATTGCATACATCTAAAAAAAATAATCAAATAACTAAATACTCAAAAAAATTCGAATATCCTGGTTTGTCAAAAAAATAAATAAATAAAGTCCTCCTCTTTTTCTTTTAACATAATCTTTCTTCAAAAAAAAAAAAGTCGTACCCTTTTTCTTCAACTTCATCTTTCTTCTGAGGTCACTCTTTTTGTCTTTTGCCCTATAAGTAAACAGTCTCACCAAATTTCTATTACCGAAAGTTTTATTAAAATTCAAAAGAATTTTCCCCATGTATTTAAATCATATTAAACAATAAATTTTTTTCATTCGTTATGTCACAATTTGTTCACACCAAGTTAACACCCTCCGTTTTATTTATTTATTAAACTTCTTTCCCATATAAACAGTCTTTTGCCTTACGTACATTGAAATTGAAATACGGTAGTACACTAATTAGAATTCTGTCATTAAACTTTTATAATAAAAAAATTACAAAAATCTTCATTATTTATATTATATTATTTTGATAATTAATCAAATATTTTTCCATGATCAATCGGTCTTACACTTTACATTTTATACTTGCTTTATTTTTTTATAAGGATGCTCTCATCGTAAGAGTCAAGTCAATGCACGAAAGAGAGGCCGACGGTCCCTCCGAACCCGTCGACTTCATAACAACAGAAGAAGATAGAAAATAGCAGTGCCATATGGCTAATAGCCCCATGACATCCGATGACACATCTCCATGAAACTAATGGGAGGTCTTTAGACGAGGCAAGAAGCCGACGAGAATAAAGAAGCTGATAGGTCCAGCATGGCCTAGCTTGACCTCCAAGAATATCTATATAAGAAAATGTCTTGCACCTTACGATTAATCCTATTCAAGGGAACATTTATAAGGAAAAGATCTCACAAGATATATGTATTAATGAGGACCTTTCCTACAAAGAAAGACCCTCTCCACCAAAAGACAAATGTCAGCTCTACGCTATTATAAAAATCCCAAAACCCTCACAAATCAAGGTACGCACAATTTACCTCAGTTCTGACACTTTAGAGTTATAAAAGCTTTCTACCTTAATTATCGGAGGGTATTTGGCCGGTACCACACCAGTACCACACCGGTACTCTCTGTAAGTTATTCTTCTTTGTTTCGCAGGTTTTGCTTAGAGCACGTGAGGACTGTGCAACTTATGGACGATTTTTTGGTATCATCAGTTAGCGTCGTCTATGAGAAAAACATGTAGCAACAACTTCATTGTAGTAGAAGCTTTACTACCACTTCCCGAACAAAAAGTTGTATGGTACTCACACGCTCGATAGCTACCACCAACAACTAAGGAGACGAACCATGCACTACCGCCTTTGAAAGATAGGTACAGACTCTCGTCGCAGCCGTGGAACACCTCACCAAGCAAAACCACGACTTGGAGGAACAACTGTGCCAAAGGAGCGTAGAACCCAACAATCATAAGGACGAGCAAGAAGGTACCAGCGTTGAGAGAAGGGACCAAAAAGTACCTAAAGGCAGTAACGAGCTAAGCAGACAAGAATGGCAAGATACCAGCCGACCATCCATAGCAGATACGGCTTCACCATACATGGTTGCCGAGATACAGATGATGAAAGAACGAATGGATTTCATGATGAATGCCCTCAGAGGACAAGTATCAAGCGACCTCAATGAGCTGGTCCATCAAACAGACTCACTCTTTACTACACCCATTACTTCTTTCCCCCTTCAGCCGAAATTTCTCATGCCGCAGATAGAAGCCTACAATGGGTCTAAGGATCCCTTAGACCACTTGGAGTCATTCAAAATCCTCATGCATTTGCAAGGTGTGGCGGACGAGATCATATGCCAAGCTTTCCCAACCATGCTAAAGGGGCCGACAAGGGTATGATTCAGTAGGTTAACGCCAAACTCCATCAGTACCTTCAAGGAGTTGAGCGCGCAATTTGTCTTGCACTTCATTAAGGGGCACAGGTACAAGAATTCCATTACATGCCTGATGAGCATCAAGCAACGGGAGGATGAGACGCTAAGGTCTTACATAACCTGTTTCAACAAAGAAGTCCTATCAATTGATGAAGTTGACGACAAGATACTTCTTGCTGCATTCACCAATGGATAAAGGAAGGAGAAGTTTTGTTTTCCTTATACAAAAATGACCCAAAAACCATGTCGGATGTCCTCTATTGAGCTACTAAGTATATGAACACAAAAGAAGTGCTACTAGCCTAAAAGGAAAAGCCCAAGAAGAGGGAAAGGTAAGAAGATGCACGGCAGGACAGGGGGTGGAAGATAACAAGAACTAGAGACCAACGGGAGGATAGGCGCTTCAAACCCCCCACTAGAAGGTTCACAAGCTTCATCCTGCTAACTGCCCCGATTGATCAGGTCCTAATGTAAATCAAGGACGATACGACTTTGACATGGCCTGGCAAATTGAAAGGAGATCCTAGTAAGAGGTTCAAAGATAAGTATTGCCACTTTCATCATGATCACGGTCACAACACATCTAAATGCTACGACTTAAAACAACAAATAGAAGCCCTTATCAGACAGGGAAAACTACAATGGTTCGTCAGCAAAGAAAGGACAGACCTACCACAAGAGTAGGCTGCCCATAGGGAAAACGAGAGTCCTAGGCCACCCTTAAGGGACATAAGGATGATCATAGGGAGTACCACAGCTTTCGTTTTGTCTAGGAAGACACGCAAGACCTACCTTAGGATGGTTCAGAATGTCCAGCTAACGGGTTTCGTCTTAAAGATGGCATGGATTGACAACCCCGTAATTAGGTTCACAGAGGAAGATGCACAACGCCTCCACCACCCACACGATGATGCATTCATTATTAGCATATGGGTAGGGGACTACAACACTCACCGGGTCCTAATTGACAATGGAAGCTCCACTTGTAAGGAATTTCCACGAATTCCTAAACCTGTGAGAAACAAAAATATAGAGAAAACACACGCCAAAGAAAATAATCACACGCACCAGACAGTATTTACGTGGTTCGGCAATTTGCCTACGTCCACGGAGTTGCAGAGATTTCACTATTATCAGGGAAAATTACAAGTTGCGGCTACAAACTGTTTTTCTCCTCACAAAACCGACTGCTCACCGAAAAACCCTAAAAACAATGTATTTCTTCCACAAATTGGATTCACAATGGGCCAAAAAAAAAAATTTCCCGGGGGCATCACCCCCGGACCCCCAGGAGGCTTGTCCATGAGCGCTCCGGCTTGGGCCTATCGGCCCAAGCCTCCGCTCCATGGACTAAGCCTCAGAAAATCTCCCATTAAAAACCACGCAACATTATTTAAGTCGGGTCGAGTCATCCACTGGATCATATATATAAAACTAGGCTCCACAAAGCCCAACACCACTGATATCCTCTATGACCCGATGTTCTAGCATATGAGGATTGAAAGGGAACGGCTAGTGCCGACCAACGCATCGCTTGTTGGGTTCGAAGGAACGAGAGTATACCCCATGGTGTAATTACATTGCCCGTTACCATTGGTAATTACCCACAACAAATCACTAAAGACATTACATTCCTCCTCGTTGACTATTCGTCTACTTACAACATCATAGTGGGTCAACCTACCCTCAATTCATAGAAAGCCAAAACTTTGACTTATCATTTAATGATCAAGTTCCCCACTGAGTACGGAGTAAGAGAAGTTCACAGGAACCAGGTAGCAGCACATGAGTGCTATATAGCAATGTTGGAGATGGACGACCACTTATAGACCATGACCATAGAAGAACAACGAACAGTTACAGAGCCCGTTGAAGGATCAGAGGAGATACTCCTTAATAACTCTAGGCCTAAGAAAACGACTAGAATCAGCACCCTCGCCAGCCCACCAGTCCATAAAGCGCTCACGACATTCCTAAGAGAAAACTAGGATGTCTTTGCTTGGAGCCACAAAGACATGCCCAGGATCAACCCTTCAGTCATGGTGCACAGGTTGAATGTATTATCCTTTTTTCCCCCCATCCGTTAGAAGAAGTGAGTATTCACCTAGGAGCAAGACAAGGCTATAGCGAAAAAAGTCCACAAATTGCAAGATGCAGAATTCATCATAGAGGTGTACTACCCCGATTGGCTAACCAATGTAGTGATAGTCAAGAAAGCTAATGGAAAATGGAGAATGTGTGTAGACTTCACAAACTTAAACAAGGTATGCCCCAAGGATAGCTACCACCTCCCACGAGTTGACATCCTGAAATATTCGATAGTAAGGCACCAGTTATTAAGCTTCATGGATGCATTTTCTAGTTATAACCAGATCAAATTAGATGAAGCTAATCAGGAGAAAACTTCGTTCATTACCAGCCAAGGCCTCTTCTGCTACAAAGTAATGCCATTCGATCTCAAGAACGCAAGCGCAACGTATCAGAGGCTCATGAACAAAATGTTTGCCCATCAAATTGGAAGAAATGTCCAAGTTTACGTGGATGAAATGCTAGTAAAAAGCCGAAAGCAAGATGAACATTTAGACGACCTCAAGGAGACCTTTGATACCCTCCGCTCTTACAACATGAAGCTCAATCTGAGCAAATATGCATTTGAGGTGACGGCTGAAAAATTCTTAAGGTTCATAGTGTCTTAGAGAGGTATCGAAGTCAACCCAGACAAGATCCGGGCCATAATGGAGATGGCGCCACCAAGAAACATAAAAGAAGTACAAAGCCTCGACGACAAGGTAGCCGTGTTAAACAGGTTTGTGTCAAGGGCAACAGACAAGTGCCTACCTTTCTTTTGCACGCTGAAGAAGTCCTTCAAGTAGACGGTTGAATTTCAACAAGCTTTTGATGATCAAGTCCCTCCAAACCTAAGGAAGAACTATTTCTCAATCTGGCTGACTCCTCGGTTGCCATTAGTGTGGCCTTAGTCCGAAAAGAAGACATAGTACAGGGGCCCGTATACTACACTAGTTGAGCACTCCGAGGCACAGAGGAGAGGTACCCACTGATGGAGAGGCTCGCCTTCACTTTAGTTACCGCAACTCGCAAACTCAAGCCATACTTCCAGACCCACACTATGGTCGTTCTGACAGACAAGCCGCTAGGATGAGCAATGACTAATTCTGAAGCTGTAGGACGAATGGCACTATAGGCAATTGAATTGAGCGAATTCGACATACAATATTGCCCGCGTACTACCTTAAAAGGATAGGCAGTCACTGACTTCATTACAGAGTTCACCAATATGGAGGGCCAGGGGGAAGTAGAGCATTCTCAATGGAGTGTCCATACGGACAAATCTTTTAACAGGCAGGCTAGTGGAGCAAGTATAGTGCTACATTCCCTAGAAGGGGACAAGATCGAATGCATGGTTCGTCTTGACTTTCCTATAACCAAAAATCAAGCAAAGTACGAGGCTTTAGTGGCAAGAATGGATCTCACCAAAACAGCAATGGCCACAAGTGTGGTTGTGTATTGTGACTCTCAGATGGTCACAAGTCAGGTGAACGGTGACTATGAATACAAAGGGGAAAGGATGAAGGGATAACTGGAGCAGGTAAGGAAACAGATGGGCAACCTTAGGCCAAGTTTGTTCAAATCCCAAGGGAAGAGAAAGAGCAAACTGACCATCTTGCCAAAACTGCATCAACCACACACATGCTCTTCCCTAGTAAGGTACTTTTTTTTGTTCAGCTTTCACCTTTGATAGATGGCAGCGAAGTGCAGGCAATAGACTCGGGAAGCAACTGGACCACACCGATAATCTCATTTTTGAAAGACGGTACACAAACTAACAATAAGAAAGCCGCAAAAAAGCTGAAGGTTCAGGTGGCATGATTCGTCCTGATAAATAATGTCTTGTAGAAAAAAGGTTTCTCCCGCCCGTTCCTAAAATCCCTAAGCCCTGAGGAAGCAAATTATGTTATGAGAGAAGTCCATGAAGGGATTCACAAGAACCATTCAAGGTCGCGATCGCTAGTGCACAAGTTGATTTGGGGGGGATACTATTAGCTTACCATGCAGAAGGATGTCTAAGCCTATGTCAAAGCCTGCGACAAATGTCAAAGGTTCAGCAACATCATTAGACAGCTAGCAGAAGCGCTCACTCTAATGGGGGTTAAACATCATGGGCCCAGTCCCAATATCGATAAGACAACTAAAATTCCTAGTGGTCAGCATAGATTACTTTACCAAATGGGTGGAAACTGAAGCGTTGGCCACTATCACAGAGAAGAACATACAAAGTTTCATCTGGAGAAACATCATCTGTAGGTACGGGATCCCTAGAGTCTTGGTCTTAAATAACAGGAAGTAGTTCGACAAGGACTAGTTCAGGAATTTTTGCCCACAACTGAGGATCAAGAATCACTTCTCCTCACCCGCCCATCCTTAGACCAACAGACAAGTTGAGGTCACAAACCGATCCTTGCTTAAAGTAATCAAGACTCAGCTTGAGGGGCAAAAACTATATAGCCAGAAGAGTTGCCAAATGTGCTATAGTCATATAAAACGACGGCCAGAACACCTACCGAGAGAGACGCCGTTTCGACTAGCATACGGGAGCAAAGTCGTTATCCCTACCGAGATCGGACTCACAAGCTACAAATTATGTCATGAGAGAAGTCCATGAAGGGATTCACGGGAACCATTCAAGGTTGCAATCACTAGTGCACAAGCTGATTCGGGGGGGATACTATTAGCTTACCATGCAGAAGGATGTCTAAGCCTATGTCAAAGCCTGCGACAAGTGTCAAAGGTTCAACAACATCATTAGACAGCTAGCAAAAGAGCTCACTCTAATGAGGGTTAGACATCATGGGCCTAGTCCCAATATCGATAAGACAACTAAAGTTCCTAGTGGTCAGCATAGATTACTTAACCAAATGGGTGGAAACTGAAGCCTTGGCTAATATCACAGAGAAGAACATACAAAGCTTCATCTGGAGAAACATCATATGTAGGTACGGGATCCCTAGAGTCTTGGTCTCAGATAACAGGAAGCAGTTTGACAAGGACTAGTTCAGGAATTTTTGCTCACAACTAGGGATCAAGAATCACTTGTCCTCACCTACCCATCCTTAGACCAACGGACAAGTTGAGGTCACAAACCGATCCTTGCTTAAAGTAATCAAGACTCGGCTTGAGGGGCAAAAAATATATGGACAGAAGAGTTGCCAAGTATGCTATAGTCATATAGAACGACGGCCATAACACCTACCGAGAGAGACGCCGTTTCGACTAGCATACGGGAGCAAAGTCATTATCCCTACCTAGATCGGACTCACAAGCTACAAAATGGAGAACCATGATGAAAGTAGGCACGACGAAGCCATTCGCCTACAGCTTGACCTAGTAGACGAGATTAGATCAACAGCTGAACAATAGTTAGCACGATACTAGGATCTCATGGCTAAGCACTACAACACCAAAGTCAGATATAGAGATTTCCAAGTTAGAGACCTTGAGGAAGGTGACGGCCGCCACAAGAAATCCCTCCGAAGGAAAGCTAGGACCTAATTGGGAAGGACTCTACAGAATCATGTCATGGCAAAGGAAGGGCACCTACCAACTAGAGATGCTAGACGGACAAAAGTTGCCCCATCCATGGAACACCGAGCATCTAAAAAGATACTACCAGTAGACGACAGCACGAACAACACCACTCCTCATTTCCAGTTTACTTTTATTTATCTAATTTTTACCATCTATAGTACTTTCTAAGCCCAAAAGGCAACTTTTTATTCTTTTCAAAAGCAATTTTTTACTTATGAGGAGTTATTAGATATGATATGTGTATGTATATGTCTATACAAAACTATGTCTATGATTAAGTCCATAAGTGGACGACCTCATCCCAAGGAATGCCATTAAATTATTAAGTCTATAAGTGGACGAGTTCATTCCAAGGGATGCCATTAAATTATTAAGTCCATAAGTAGATGGGTTTATTCGAAGGGATGCCATAAATTATTATGTCCGTAAGTGGACGGGTTCATCCCAAAGGATGCCATTCAATTATTCAGTCCATAAGTGGACAGATTCATCCCAAGAGATGCCTTCAAATTATCAAGTCCTTAAGTGGATGGGATCATTACTAAGTTTATAAGTGGACGGGCTCATCTCAAGGGATGCCTTCAAATTATCAAGTCCTTAAGTGGATGAGTTCATTACTAAGTCCATAAGAGGACAGGTTCATCCCCATGATACCTTAAGTAGATGGACTCATCCTAAGGATACCTTGAAATCACTAAATTCAAGTGGATAGGTACGTACAAGTGGACGAGTTCATCCCAAGGAGACGAGTATATCCAAGTAGACAGGTAAATCCAAGCAGACGGTTCGTCACCAAGTCCTCAAGGGGATGGGTGCGCCCTAACATGTATGCTAAGGCAGACAGATAAACACATTAGGAACCAACAAGCATAACTAAATCCTCGAGGGAACTAAAAGCGACGTATGTAATAACAAAATATTAAACAAAGGCCTATAAATGGGGACAATGTTTACAATAAAGCCCAAAAACAAGAGGGCACTTACTATTGTTTGAAAATAATACCAGGTACATAAAAGTCAAAAAATAAAAGACGAAGTAGAAGGAGCATCCAAAGTAGACGAGTTTTTAGCATGTTTGGTAGGAGGGTCTTCAGCAGACGGGATCGAGGGAGCGACAGCGCCACCAGGAACAGGTTGGGCGATAATCACACCTTCATCTTTATGAACCTGCCCCTCTATATGAGCAAAATCATCGGACTCTCCATAGACGGTATCACCACCCGCAGGAGTTGGCGACACTGGGTCATCCATGGAGATCTTGGACAAGTCAAGGTCTAAGTAGACGGACCCAACTTGCTTCAGGAAGTCGTTAAACCCATCATCGTAGTAGACAGCACATGCATCAATAAAGGACTAAGAAGCCCTGAACTCTGCCACGACATCGGCCTTAGCCTCCTTCATCTACTCACGAAGGGTCGTCAGCTTCGTCACCAAACCTGCCTTAGCTTTCTACGCTTCCTCCTTCAGCTTCTTAGTGACAACCGTTAGCTCCTCATTGAGGGTGCAGATGGCGTCCTTGTACTAATTCCGCTCCTTGTTCTCAATCTCTTAATGCTTCCTGTACAGACAAATCACCCCCCCTTGGGCGACGCACCTATCTTGAAGCATCTTCATGCGCACTAACGCCTGAAACCAAAACAATTGTCACCAAAAGAATAAATAAAAGAGTGAAACAAAGTCTGAGGAAAGAAGCATACCCTAGACAAATCGAAGAGACCCAACGACCCTAAGTCCTCAGTCACCTGCTCAGCACAATGATTCAGATCCGTCTCTTTAATGATTGATTCAACCATCTCGACGACATGATCCTTATGCGTAAGCAGACGACAAACAACTCCTTAAGCAATGGGACCCTTCACCGTCATCAACCCTTTACCGACTCCATGGCTTGGTTTAGGAGGCGACGGCTGCTTTGGCTGCTTATTAACAACAGGAGTACCCGGTCACTATATTGGATAATCAAATAAGAAGTGTTACCTCAACAACATTTTCACAATATTTTTACAACTAATTTAGTTGCTATTGATTCAAATTTAAACTTCCCAATAAGATTACATTTTTACCCTAATAATAACAACCAATAACAACTTGCCACTTTAGATTTGTTATGAAAATATTGTAAAAATGTTGTGAACATAACATTTCTCCCAGTAAGATATAGTATGAACAAGTTTCTTGCCTCCTAGGGTTTATAAATCCATATTTGACTATACCAACAAAAAAGATGTATTATTGAATGATCAAGTTTTATTTTTCTCTCCTTAAAAAAAAAAAAAAAAAACCTTTCATTAAAAAAAAAAAAAAAAAGAATTTATTTCTATAATTCAAGATTCAATACAGTTAAAGAGTTGATACTTGTTAGATTAAAAGATTGATTAATGGCCAAGTTAAGCTATCAGAGTTGACCATATTCCTATCTTACCTGTATACTTGTTGAAAATATTCACTGTTATTGCATCCCACTAATCTTGGGATTTTGATTTTTTATATCTTACCCATTCGTAGGATTTTGAATATTCAATTGATTGCACAATGTTCCACTCTTATCTTTTCTTAACAGAAGTATGAATTCAATTTTACAGTTCAGCGTGATCCTAACTTTGTGCATAAGAAAAGTCTTAGGAATCAAACTTGACTCATCAACTTTGTTATTTTTAATTTTATTTAATTAATACTTAATTATATACAGTATATCATAATTCTTTTTTTTTTTTTTATGAAACTTATATCAGAATTCAGAACCCTCAACCTTATTATAGATTAATGGGCCTAAATATCGCTCTAGAGGCTCTTGCTTTGTCTGTTTGAGTTCCATCAGAGAGAAAAGTTGAATTTGTCTCACTGAGTTTGGGTCGATAAAAATAATGTCTAAATAAAAATGAGAAGTTTAGAACACCATAGTCCATGGCTTGAAAGTTTTTGCCAAAGCAGTAGCAGGACTTTTTGCAGCAGCAGCAGCAGCATTCTTAACGTGTCTTTTAAAGCTTTATAGCATTCTTGTCTTCTTTATGAATAGAATTAGGGCTCAAATTTACCTCCCCATGGCCCATAGCAGTTGAACTATAAATGTATATAATACTAGCCTCCAAGCACGTGTTTTGGGCATGCTCAGAGGCTCTTCTTGTTTCTTGAGTAAAAGTTAATAATTTGCATATATTATAATTTGAAAATATTTTTTTTTTCAAACAAATAAAAAAGATAAACTTTAGGGGATAAAAAGATGAAGGTAAAGGGAAAAAAACTCTAAATTTTAGGAGTTATCTTTTTGAATTCAAAATGAAATTTATTATTTGATATTTATAACACTATTTCTAAAAAAAGTTACTTTTCATCAATAAGGGTATTTTTGAACCAAATAAAAATTCAGTTGAAAGAATGGAATCCTTTTATATAAAGTATAGATAAAAAAAAAATAGTATATTACATATTTGGTCCCCAACTTATTCGTTGTTTGTTAATTTAGTTAATTACATTTCAAATGTGTTAATCTGATTCCTAACATTTTGGAATTGTGTCAAAGTGGTCCCTATGGTTAAGTGATGATAAAGAATGCTGACTATTTAAGCTGCTTCTGAAATTTTTTCCAAATAGTTTTTTAATTGAATCTAATGGACGTATACAATGTCAAAATAGCCCAATACTCCGCTTAAGTAGTTCACTAACAGCATTGACATCCAATTTGTATAATTTTTCTATTTTGACTTTTTAAGAACATAATTTTTCCTACTTTAAAAATCTACTTTTGCAATACACCTACGTCACACTCTCTATTTAGAAATTCATTCCATTAAAATATTCTCTTTTTTTTTTTTTTTTTCCTTTCCCATGTTCGCTCCCCAAATGCCACACCCTGCGAGACCTAGACAAGACCCAAATGAAACCAAATTCAAATTGGAACCTAAACCATACCCAAATGGACTCAACCCACCATCACTCCACCGCCACCACGCACACCACCTCAACCCACCATCACTCCACCACCACCACGCACACCACCTCAATAATCGAAGTCACACCAAAGTCAAACCCACTCTCGCCTCCCAAACCCAAAACCAAACTCACTCAAACCAATTCTTTCACCACCTCCTTTACTAAACCAAACCCTAGAACTGAAATCCACCAAATCATTTCTAAGATACTAAAACAAAAGAAAAGTAAAACTTGTTGTTCATAACTAAATTAGACAATTGATTTTTCTTTCCTTGAGAAACAAACACACAAACACATTATGGAGAATAAGTTAACCGATGCCCTAAAAACATTTGTTTATAAGCTATTTTAAAAAAGTGCAATTGATTTTTTTAACAGATTTTTTTTTATTTCCCTTAAAATTTATATCAAAACCTTTAAAGACTAGCACGTTAACAAACACCATAATGATACCCGGGACTCCTAATAATATTCCATTTTAACCAACACAAAACATGTGGCCCAATGATTACCCACAGCCGCACAGGACATGCTAACCTGCCTAAAGAATGCAGGTCCAGGTTTTGAAACCATGGATGCACCCAATACACGCTGCATTATGTACTATAAAGCAAATGACCTACTTTGCATAGTCATAAATTAACAAGCACTCTACTTTTAAAATTGAATGGTACTAGAGACACAATTTTTGACATAATTTTGTGTCACGTGACAAGTTATGATTAATAAGAATATGTTAATAGGTCATGTAGAAACAAACCCTTACCAATCACAACTCACTATATGACGAGTTATGATACAAAATTGTACCAACAATTGTGTCTCTAACCTAATTCTTAAAAATTGGAAGCTCGTGACACAATAAATATATATTCATAAATCGAGAGAGATAGTATCTCCAAAGCTTTTAAAACTGCATAGCACATTGTGCCATTAAGCAAAATCTGGCATATTGTGCCTCCAATGACATCATATCTCGCCAAATGTTTGAGACTCTTTCCAATTAAGTGACAGCATGCATTTTCTGACTCTTTCCTGTTAAATTCACTCCATCTTTGTTTTTTCTTTAGGAAAAAATGATAGAGAACAAGTGAAAGATTCTATCTAAATGTGAACATAATAATATCTAGATCCGCTGAGACATCGATCAATTGACAATGCCTTACGTGATAGTTTGTTTTATTCTTTTATCTTTTATTATGAAAAACATTTTTTTTAATTAATTTAAATTTGGAGAGTTTGAGGCCCCCTATCATTTGTAACTTTCAATATTAATTTACTCATAAAATAAACCAAATTATATGTCTTAGCACCGCCCCAGCTGATGCTATTTTTTTTTTTTTTTCCTGAATCATTATGCTTATCACTTGCTTGGTAGAACAATGACCATAAAGATACTAAGGTTTTCTTATTCTAAAATAGAATTACATAGGATATGATACTTTGTTTAAATGTTAATTAAAAATTAAAATCGGTTTATCTTCTTTCCCTTTTTGGCTAGAAAGTCGGTTCATCTTTTACATATTTTATTTATTTTTTTGGGTTGAACAAATCAAACTTATACATCCTTAGATTGACCTTGCTTCATACAATTTTCTGTTCACTTTAACTTCTTTTGATTGAACTTCATGATACAGAACATGGAAAGATGTAACTCTCTGGGATCACTATACCTAAATGTGGTAGTTTAATTGTAATATTGTTCACCTATAACGCTTAGGAAACCTAGGTTAAATGACATGTTGTTTTCAATTTTATTTTTATTTTTAATTTTAGAAAAAAGGATAATTACGGCTGGAAGTTAGGGATTTTTATTCCGTTTGTCATATAAAAACATGGTTTTCTTTTTAACTTTTATAATTGTTCTATTTTTCTCAAAATAATTTTTTATATTCGGATATGTAAACTAATATTTATTATTTAAATTATTTAAAATTAATTTAATTTAATATGCTTCATAAATTTAATAAAAATTAGTTTAATAAATACGAATTAATAAATGGTTTCTCACTTTTGTTTGCATTGTTAATGTCTAAAATAAAAATGGAGATTTAATATGAAACATAATATAAATTTTAAACATTTTTATGTAACTTTATCTAACATGTATATATATTATATTTTTTAGGTTTATATTTTTTATATATATTGAACTTAATCATTGCTGCAATTTTTTTCCCTAGAACCACCTTATTATTTACACCTCTTAGACATTAATTCTGATTAATATTGATCTTACATTCCAAGAAATTTTTTTTCACAAACAATTCATCCCCAAGTCCTTTATTATAGGTCACAAGAAACTTTCACAATAATTTCATAACACTTATAAATTTATTTATCATCTCACATATGGATCAATAAAAAAAAATTAAACTATAGATTATGGTGATCCCAAGCATGTGATGATTGACAAACTAAGTAAAATTGTGAATTTTTATTAGAATTTCAAAACATTTTCGTAACAGTTTGAAAACAAATCTTAAGTGATAAATTGTTATTAATTATAATTTGACCTCACTACTAAAAAATTTTTTTTTTTTTGTTTAACAATAACAACTTTCTGCTTAAAATTTATTGTAAAAATATTGTGAAAATATTATTGACAACTTAAAATAACATTTTTCTTTTTATTATGATTAGTTTATTCCTTTTTTGTTCTTTAATGAAAAAAAAAAAAAAAAAGAGGGGGTGGGTGGGTGGACGGAGGGCTATAAATTTTTAAGGGCTTTCGGTTTTTGTCTGTAGAAGAACCAGAAGTAGAAGTAGAAGGAGTTGGGAAGTGTAACTATGTCACTTCTGATCAAGACTGACATCTTTATCACCACACACGTTCACAGCGTTCAATCAAATAATCATTTTTTCTTTTTTCTTTTTTCCGTATAAAAAGTGCTCCCACTGTCATATGACTCACATCTTCTTCACAGCCACATGGGGGCCACATTTATGATTTCTAGTCACCGAACAGCGTAATCGGAATTCGGACCCAACATTATTTTTCTAAAATTGAAAAATCAAAATAACCTGACATTTTAAGTAGGTGCGAAACACAACCTATATGTCAAACAAAATAATAAGAGAATAGAGTAAAACAAAAAATGTTTTTTTTTTTTTAAGTATAAAGCTAAATGCCCAATAATATTAGTTTAGAATTTTTTTTTAAATATATAAAAAAAGCAGTTAACTTTTTTGATGCATTTTTTTATTTTTCATAAAATTAATATCAAAACTTTTATAAAACACTTTATTATCAAATGCCTTAAAAAGATCAGTTATTATGAATTTTTTATATAATAATAAAAAAGTAGATCCAGATCATACAGGAGTACTGTCTATAGTATAGAATTTGCGTTTATCCAAATCACTTGACATTAATTAATAATGGTAAGACATAGATTCTTAAAAACAAAGGACAGGACGTGTACCATGATTTTTGGGTCAAATTTGGACATGTATTAGTGAGTTCATACTTAGAGCATTGTCATATGTAAAATATTATGCATTTTACCTTTCAAAATACTATTTTATATTTTCACTTAATACTATATCATACATCTCATTCTTTATTTTAAAATTCATCCCATTAAAATAATCTATTTTCTAGACACATTAATGATAGTAACACTAGCAATAACCCGCTGCCAAACACGACGCTGCCACCACCTCTAACCAAAACCTCACCACCACAATGCGACCCACCTTGACACAACATCGAGACCCACTCCACTGTCGATCTGCTTCAGAGAGAGAGAGAGAGAGAGAGAGAGAGAGAGAGAGAGAGAGAGAGAGAGAGAGAGAGAGAGAGAGAGAGAGAGAGAGAGAGAGAGATTTTGCTTCAAAAGAGCAAAAAATATAAATCTTAATAGAACATGTAAAAAAAAAAAATTTTACATTTTGTATTCCTAGATGTGGGGTGATTTTGTGTGTTTTTGTATATTTTGGAATGTATTTTTGCATTTTACTGGGTTTTACATTCCCAGAAGAAATGCTCTAACACATCTTACATTCCTTCATAATAAATCTTGAAAACGAACCCTTAGTTCAAGAGGCAGTAAGGATCCTACCCGAATAATCTTCTCTAATCAGCTTTTGTCCTCGACAATATAGGAGTACTTTTCAATTGATAGGCATTGTTTGAGCCCACCTTCATATCTAAAATTATTTTCCCCTCTTTCGTTCTCTATATTGGAGTCTTTGAACTTCCTTAGCTGTTGGGATTTTTGTTATGTATACATGGATTTTAACAAAAAATGCTATATCTACAACATTTTTACAACAAATCATAGATGACAAGTTATTATTGGTTGTTATTATTGGAACAAAAGAGTAATCTTAGTGGTAGGTTCAAATTTGAACCAACAACAACTAACCACCTATGATTTGTTGTAAAAATATTATAAAAATGTTGTAGACATAGCAGTTCTCAATTTTAATTGTTTGGCATACAATCTAGCCAATTGAGTCACTCTTTGTAGTGGGATGACCCATAGACATCTCTTCCCTTCCTGCTTGAATATCTTCCCCAAGTTCTAAAGATGGCTTTGGTCCCTCCCCTTCTTTTTTTTGTTTATTATAATCCATTTATAAAATAAAAAAATAAAAACCTGTAGACGACTAAATTTCAAGTTTGGCAAAAAAATCAAACAAATGAAATAGTTTCACAAATATGAATTTGTATTGATGAATGAGCAGTACAATTTTATGTGATTACAAAAGAGTGATCTTCTGATTTTATCTCATTAAAAGATTTGCTGATTGGAATTGTAAGAATGTGATTTTGATTCGAACACCAAATATCCTTCAACTTGTTTAAGGAATGGATCGAAAATCTTTGAAATAGAATTACAAAAAATTTTTGGCTATGAGCTTGTTAAAAATCCTTTGCTCTTCACGTTCTTCGTGTGTTCTTTGTCTTTGAAGATTTGTGGTGGAAGTTCTTCAAGGCTTTAAAGGCTTGAATCTATAGAGCTTCACCAATTTGTAGTTTCTTGAAGTTTTTGATGTATTTTGAGCTTGATTCCAATGAACTTTGAGATCTAGGAAGATGATTTAGATGATTTCTCTTTGAGTGTTCTTCGTATTCGAAGGTTGAAGTTCTAAAGGCTTTAGGGCTGATTCCAGCAGAGTTTCGGTACTTCTGAATCTTCTAGATGCTGCTTGTGGGGATGTCTTCCTTGGATGCTTTTTGTGTGGATGTCTTCCTTGGATGTTTGCTGTGATTGGCTCTTGCATGCTTTTATGCTTTTGTTTCCGTGACTTGGCAAATTTATATTGGTCTTTGAATAATGACAATAAAACCCACTAGTAGTGCATGGCACTTCATAATTTGCAATGCTTTGTGAACTTGCTAGTATGATGGCAATAGGTTAAGAATTTTCCCTCTTTACAAACCTAACATTTGCAAAATGAGAAGTTAGTGCACCTGATGAAAGATATTTTTTGGGGGGGGGGGGGGGGGGGGGGGGGGGGGAAGGGGGGGATGACAAACTAACACACAATAACATGTTAAGACCCCAAAGTTAACGATGGATCCATGTGTAAAATGATAATCAGATATACTTATATATGTCTTATATATAAATAAAAATTTGAGAAAATTAGAAGATTTAATGGGAGGAATCTTATCCCATTGTATTATGTCTTTGCTTACTTCTACCTTTTGCATTTGGATGTTTGAAGGAGCAGAGATGACCTTAAGCTTCCCTGTGAGTGATGAAGAGCATAAAGAAGAAGCAAAGGAATAAATTCAGACCTAAAAAGTTTTTTTAACTACTATTCTATAGCACTATTATTCTACACTTAGATATATTATTTCAAAATTACTTGTTGGTATATAAATTTATAAAATGACTTGAATTTAGGTCAAAATAAAATTAATTTTGTTCCATAAACTATGGATCAGATCTCAATTTCATTCGGTATCATATTCAAGTTCAACTTGGTACTTATTTCTCAAAAAATAAAAAATAAAAAAAAAAGATCAACTTTGTAATTGTGAATATTGGACCTGATGATAAGCCCTATCCCAAATGTACCCAGAAAAAAAAATTCTCCGAAAGCCTAAAGATATGGGCCCCTCTTTTCTTTTTAAAGAATATTGGCACGTCGTCGTAGGTGACAATAATAGCATTATGAAAAATGTATTGTCATTTGTCAACTATTCAACTTTTTTTTTTTTTTTGAGGGGGAAAAGTAGAGTCAACTATTCAACTTGAACTTTTAGGATTCACTAAAAAAATAATAATAATTTTAGTCTTTTTTTTCTGAAATTTTTTTTTAAAAAATAAAAAAAACGTTACATATGCTTAATGTATTAGTCAACCAACTCAAAAAAATAAATAAATAAATAAATCCTTCCTCATCTTAGTTACTTTTGAGATAATTAATTATATTAAAAAGAAGCATTCAAGATCAATAGATCATAAAACTGTAAAACTTGACATGAGAAAGGTTTATAATAGGATTGAATGAGTCTTTTTGCAAATAATAATAACAATAAAAGTTAGATTTTCATGATAAATGGACTTCTCTATTATGCATGTGTTAAAATTAGAGGTGTCCACAGGTTGGTCGAACTCGAATTTGGCATCAAAGTGACAACCGGCCTAAAAATGGTGATTCTGAAAACTACAAACCTATTGCTTACCACGACTAGACGGGTCACCAACTACTATGTAATGGAGATCCAACAATCGAAATAAGTCAAAACTAATAAGTCTTGATCTAATGGCACCAACAAGAAATCTCACCAGATCTGGCAAAGATCTAACCAAAATCTAACTAAGATCTCTTGTGAAATCTTGCTTAGATATCCTCAAAACTCTTAGACAAAGCGTGAGTAGTAACTCATGGCAACACTAGCGAAGCACCAGCAGGGACGGAGGCATTAATTGACCAGGGGGACCTAAATATATTAGTATATATATATATGCATTAATTTTAACAATTTTGTTCTATAAAATAACATTTTGCCCCTCTTAACAATATCATTGATTTTTTTTAGAGTAACATTACAGTTACAAACTTATCTACAACATTTTTATAAACTGTTGATGTACAAATTCTTATTAATTCAAATCTAAGCTTATCATTTGCATCACTTTTTTACTTACCAATAATCACTCACTATATCAGCAATATACTTCTAGCTCTTTCCTCATTTTAAAGGCCATTAAAAAAATTTTATAGATCTAAAATCTAAAACAACATGGACTAGCCCAAAAACATTTGTGCAACAACAAAAATCACTAATAGCAAAGTTATAAAAAAAAAAAAAATTAAGTCCAATTAACCAATTTTACTCAAACAAACAACTGGCCCTTTAAAAACTTTAAACAGAATAATTCTGTCTTTAACCAGCAAACGCATACATCAAAAAAAAAAAAAAAAACCTCAGCAGCTAAGAAGCCGCCGAGCTAGAGGTCATTGTTGCCCTCCTTAACTCAAAATCCTGGCTCCGTCCCTGAGCACCAGCATACTTGAAACGTCACATATATAGGTAAAAGTCATTGGTTCTTCAAGCAAGAAACCCACCACTGGAACTGATATTGCTGGTTTTGATAGTGGGGAAGAAACATTGTCATCCTATTCAACTCCTTGATCCAATGGTTTTTTGTTCGAGTATCACCATGTCGAATGGATTTATCGGGTCTAGGTCTGGTTGGAAACTTCTACTTAGAAGAATGAGGTACTCCATTTTAATTATTTTTATTTTTTTTTCTATGTGAAAAAGGTCAAGAAGCATCGATGGAGAATAGTTTTCTGTTTTGCCAAAAAAAAATGCCAAGAAATTTAAGATATTCCGATCAAATATAAAGTAGCTTGGGGCATAAGAAAAATGGAGAGAGGACCTTATTATTCTTTAGTTAAACACAAGACTTAAGACTTAAGAACAAATAAGGAAAATATATATGGAGCTTAAGTTGATCAAGCAACATGAGAAATATCTAGGACACCCATCACTTAAAGGAAAATCACAGAAGCAAACATTTTTAGAGATTAAATAGAGTTTTTATAAAGATTCAAGGCTAGAAAGTGAGGTTTTGGTCTAAAGTTGGTAGAGAGAAACTCATCAAAGTGGTGGCAAAAGCGATTCCTACGGATGTGATGAGTGTTTTCAATAGAGTTAAATGCCTTGATTAGCATATTCTGATATGGACAAAGACAAGATGAGAAAATTACTCATTAGGTGAAATGGGACCGTTTGTATGACTCAATAAAGCTTGGGGGTATTGGCTTCCAAGACTTACAAGCTTTCAACCTTTGCCATTTAACTAAACAAGATGGAGACTTATGTACAAACATGATTCTCCAAAGTTTTAGAAGCTAATTAAGTACCATAAAAATGCTTCATATATTTGTAGTATTTTGAACGTGAGGAAACAAATCCATGAGAAAGCAACAATGACAATGATTCTGAAATCAAGTTGTGGAAAAGTAGTAGTAGAAAACTGATTTATTAGAGTTTATATGTTTGCCATTTGAAGTAAATGATATTTAGGAGATAATAATGTTCAGTTATGGTGAAGAGTGGGTATAATATGTGGCAAAAAGATGTGGATGAACTCAGTGGAAGGCATTGTGATCGACGAAAAAATCTATTAAAATATTAATAAATAAATAAAATAAGAGAACGAACGTTGAGATATTCTTTGATTCCAGAAAAAATCTATTAAAATATTAATAAATAAATAAAATAAGAGTACGTACGTTGAGATATTCTTTGATTCCAAGATTAAATTACGACGATCAACAATTCAAAAGACCAAATTGGAACCTAACTTATAAAACGAGGAACAAAAATCATAGTTTGACCATTGAATTGGTTATTTATTTATTGGACCATTCAATGTGATAGCGATAGGTATCATCGAGCTAAATATCATTAGCAATAAGTTTCTGAAAATTGGTGCACAAAGCCACAGATTCCTTAATTGATTACACGTCTTATATTGGTAATTGGTGTCATAATATGATTTTCATCAGCATCGATGTGCTCTATTATTCCCACCATCTTTCTATAAAGCTAGTAATGATGCTAAAGCTTGTGCGGCTTCGAATTAGGACTAACAAATTAAAAAATTGGAACCAACTTACCAACCCACCCACACACACACACACACACGCACACGCACACGCATATCTAGCCTCCAAAGTTGTCACATTCTGCCAAAGTTGCAATATTTTAACTCTTAAAGAGTTCAACTATGAACAGAAAAATATGAGCAGACTATTTTGCATGATTATGCCTATTACCAACCAACCCCACCAAGCATCAAATTTTGGTGGTTCATGTTTCTTCCTTCCCTCTTCCTTTCATCTATAAAATATTTGATATTTCTTTAATCTTTTTCTCTTTTTTTTTTTTAAAAAACATTTCTTTAATATTTTTAGGTGATAATCAGATACTTATTTTTCTCAATTGCGTTGTTGAATTTGTGCATCTTATTAATCCTAGATGGTGAGTATTTGGAACATATTATACGCTATATTTCTGTTTTTCAGCTTTTATGTACTATTTTTTTTTTAAAAAAAAAAAAATTATTTTTTCACTTTTTTTTAAGTTCAAATAAACTTTATCACACTTTCAACAAAAAGCTAAATAAATTGTTCTCGAACAAATCTGCCTATAACCATATACTTAGTCGGGTACAGTAATCATGGAACCTATGAACTTTGACAAAATGAAGGGTCCTGAGTCTCTCAATTGTGAAATGTACTAGGAAAAGAAATTGATAACGATAGAAAGCAGAATTTCCAACGGACATGACTAAGTAATGGTACCTTGATGATGACTCTAAAGGAAAAATGTTAAGTCCTAGGAACCTTTCTCCAACATGCACTAGTGGATATAACATGCGCTGTATGGGTTCATAAAAGATTGGTGGTAAATAAAACAAGGACAAGTAATATACCGACAAAGTTTTAGCTTTAAACCAATTTAGAGGAATTTCCTCTAATTTATTATGTGATGTATAAGGCAATTTATGTACATTTTTTTAAAAAGTTACATGGCTCATCAAAAAAGTCATAGAACTAAAACTATACATAAATAGTCTCTTCAATAGTCACATAGTAAGTGGGACAAAAATAGATTTAAATTACAAAAGGGTTCTCAAAAATTTTATAAAAAATTTAAAAAAACAAAAAGAAAAGAAGAAAATAACATAGGCCCTATTAATTCAGCTCTGCTTTCATTTTGCAACAAACCCAACCCAATCACTAGGCCCAACCTGTCAATTAGGTATCGAATCACCAGATAGCAAAGTTCTTGAATACCCATTGACATCCTTTACTCTGACCAGGCATAAAGGTCAAATGCCAAAGACAGCTCATTTCTCCTGGAAATTCTAACTACAATTTCCATTTCTTTTTTGATAATTAGATTCCCAGTTTCCCACTACCATTTCTTCTTTCTCAAGCTTCCTACAAACAAGATTATCATATCCATTATTATATCACTTTACCCACGTCTATTAAAACCTAGGGAGACTTTACTCTTAAGGTGGGATGCCTAGAAGTCAACAGAATTTTTCTCAAAGTTTAATTAATTAAAAGTCAACCTACTTCTAGGAAGGTTTATCTTTATACAACCAGTAAAAATATTGTTATCCATCTCACCTTGAAATTGAAGGCATAGATCACTACAACCTGCTATTCCGTCCAGCGGAGACCATGCATTTCACTTGTTCCATGTAAGCGTAGTACGAAAATGTGAATTTTCTATTCGACACTGCAACTAATCACAGCTCTCTCATGTATGTCTATGCAGGTCAAACTATGGTGGCATAGATAAAGCAATTGACCAAATAACCCCAGGTTGTGCCTAATCATAACTAGCCATGGGGGTATTATACCTTCTACAAGGTCAAACAAGAATATAACAACTAAGCGTAAATGTGACTCTATTCCCTAATTTGTCCATATCAATCCAATGTTGGTGGAATGAATTCAATTATAGAATATGACTAAAGAGGCACTACTTAAAAGGAGCTGGAATGCTTGCTTGGGAATTCATTTCGACCTTTCCTAAAGTTCTTTTTTTTTTTTAAGATAGATAACCTTTCCTAAAGATTTAATATCTACATGCTAGAAACATGTTCTATACAGACTAAGAAGGCCGCTAGTGCTTGTTAATCAATCACTACTGAATCCACCTAGACAGAGTAACATAAATTTCTAGAAATCAACAAGCACACTGGAGGAGAATTTTGCTCGACTTGTAAATAATTATATGATAAGCAATATACATTGGAAAATCAAGTACCATGAAGGATAACAAGAGTTCGTATTAATGCATGGGCAGGGCACCAATTATACAATGCAAAATGACACATTGCAAAAAGGAAGAAAACCAATTCACATATGAAATTGTAATTTAGGCCAATTAAGTGTATAACATCTATAATTCAGAAACAGCAGGAAATATATTAGTGTGTGCTAACATAGTTTTAACAAAACTATATCCCTAATATATTAGCATCTACCAGTAAAACAAATTGGAGACACATGACTAACTTTTGATTTGAAAATTGCTCCTGTTAACTAGCTTAAGCCGACTTGCTTTCATTAATGAAGATGCCGACTGATTTGAACCAACGCATGAGATTCCGGTGGTCCTTCACATAAAGCCATGCTTGAAGGAAAGGAAAGAGACTCTCATTCACTCCTCGCTCATCTATGTAACTATGAAGTGCATCCCTCATACTTTCATCAAGATCTCTGTCAATTGACAAACAATTTGAGCCAAATATAGGTTAACCAACATTGCATAACACAATCAAATTTTAATTCAACAGAAAGTAAGAATTAAAAAGAAGATATTACATCTGCTCAATGGGACGTAAAAACAAACCATTTTATAGGGCCATTGAGTACAATTGGATGAAATAGAAAATGCATGGGGAAATTGTTTCGACAAAATATTATCCCATAAAATTTAAAAAGACCACAGTAGATTTCACTTTTAGATTTACATATTCACAAGGACGGGTATAGAAGAGTGGAAATGAATACAGGATAGAGCTATTGATAAAAGACGAATATGTCGAGCAATTTTTTAAAAAACAAGGATATAATATGATGGTGATACACTAATAAGAATCCTATCATTGTTTGTTTAATTGTTAACTGGTCCATATTTATACCATGTGATTGTTAATTATATCATTTTTGACGATTTCACTCACAACTATATTAATTCTACACTGTATAGGTCATATCCCAGTTCTTAAAGATCATCCAATATTAATCTTTTGGATAGGTAAAAAACTCTAGCACCTGTATTGACATTATCAAATAAAAGAGTATCAAACGAATAAAATATGTTTAAAAAGTTACAGAGTTCAGATACCAGACACATCTGTGAAACATCATATACATATCAGGAAGTGTGCGAAAAGTCCAACTATTGTCCAATAAGTATACAAGAAGGGTATGGATCCCTTCTAGGAATATACATGCAACATGACAGACAAGAGTTTCTCGCAGTTAGAAAAGAAGCCTTCAGAACACATACTTCATAAAGTCATTAGATATTTACACTATAAACATTTTCTGACAAATTACTGCCAAATACAGATTTTAAGATGAAAAAAGTCAGCAATTGTTCCATTAGGGAAGCTTTATATTCATTATCAACAATGTTGAGAAGCAAACAAAACGAATGTTCAAAATATATATTGAGACAAAACAAATGAATTAAATTCAAAGGTGTGACTAATATAATGCATTTTGGCAAAGAGATGCTAAGTAAACATCATATGGTGGCCAATTCAATAGTAGAATTTCATTATTAACAATTATTTCAAATTCCAATGCTTGAGACCAAATATGTATTCATAAGGAGCTTATTTACTTTGTCTGTCGACCATTTTTTTCTTTTCCACTTTTTCAACTAATATTTTTAGACACTTTCCTCTTGTAGGTTTAATGAGACTTTTTGGACTGTACCCTTTGTGTAGATCTCATGTACAAGAGATGTACACCCTTTATGCCTCTTTGAAAGAAAATCCCAACATGAGAACTAATGTATTCTTAAGATGCATCTCAACTATGTCAAAACCAAATGAAATATTCAAAATAATGGGAGCCTATTTCCATTGTTTTTGACAAATTTTGGATTTTGTTCTAAACAGAATATCAATCTTATTTAAAAAGCTAATAATATTTTGATGTTATGGAGCTATGGCTGAAATGGGCACCATCTCTTCTTGTATGAACAAGGTAAAGGATGAATCTGTGGGTTCAAACTTATTGAATACATGTGTAATTTGTCACCCAAAAAACATGATCCTCCCTCTATCCTAATTTAAATACTTATGATTTATTTTTTTTGGACATCCCAAAATACATACACATTGACATTTCTTCAATTTCCTATTTTACCCTTACTTCAGGTTATGAACTCTAGCTCAGAAAACACTTCCTCCTGCCATGTTTATGGGATGAAGGTGAGGTCGTGGGTTCAAGATCCACTTGGTAAAGTCGTATAATTTTACTGAAGTTATTGACATTTTAGGAAGATTACTACATTTTAACCTTTTCTGATAATAACTATGAAAGATGGTTAAAGTCAAAACAATCCAAGGAAAATGTTAAGATAATTCCCCTATTTCATCACCAATGAGTTATAGCTGCTCAAGTGACACTTCCTTCTCTCATAATATAAAATGGAACCCATAAGACCCATTGGATGGGTGTGTAACTTACAATTAAAAAAAAAAAAAATGGTTCTACATAATGGGACTAACTGCGATCAAAACAACTCTTGCTGCCAATTTTTGTACACACTTAGCAGAACATTACTTGTGCGTGTATCTATCCATGGATTCCCCTGCAAGTCTTGCAATCACATTTCTCTTGTCAATGATTTTCCACCATGTTGTTCAAAACTTAAATATCTCAACAATTAGCATGTTCCTTCAATTGATCCTAACAAGAAATCTTGACTCCATTTACGATCTTCTTTAAAGTTCAATCCTTTTAAAAGATAAACTAGACTTACCCAACACAAAAACCAACCAGTCTCAACTTCCTCCAAAACAGATCCATCAAGACACAGTCTCATATCCTAGGACCTCAAACGTTACAGTAGCTATTGCTGTATCTTAATTTTTTCGCAAAAAACAAAGACCTAATTAGATGAATACACAACTGGAAAGAAGAGAAGACCTCATCAAATGGACACCCTAATAAACTAAGGCAATAATCTATTGAGTTGTATGCAGTCCATCTAAACAGTGGTAACATGGCTGCTTTAGAGAACTTTCCATATGTATAGTTAAAATCAACTGAATTCCCACACCAGGTATGGGAAAATGATTCACTATTCTCCAATAACAGAGCTTTGACTCAAAATCACATCTTTACAAAACATTTCCTAATTCTCAAATCACTTCTCAAAAACATTTCCTACATACTTAAAAACCAACTACTCATTGGTTTGGCATCAACTTATTTGGCCTTTTACTAACTGTTTCTTTTTCTACAAGCAGGCTAAACTATACTTGTACTTGTAATTGTTTATTTACTCATTACATGTGTCATTTCAAGTTTTCAACCAAAACCCAACAACGAATTACTACCAAACAAAATAAACCAATGATAACAATCACATTTAAATGCAAAACAACCAAATCAAAGGCAGAATTTTATTCCAACTCACTCGAAAACTGGCCCGGTGTACTGAGACGGAACGACGAGAATGCCAGAACTCTCAGCCTTAGGCCGCATTGAAACGGAGTGAATCCCCAATGCATCCGGATACAATCCACAGAGGAAGTGCAGAGAATCCTGCTGCCCGGGTTTCGACACGTTGACATGAAGAAACAACTGATTGATGCTATCATCATCCTCATTGTCATTACCATTACCAGCAGGGATTATGTTAGCTAATCGCATAACGGAAATGTTGATTTCTTCCTTGTCGTTGAAAGTCCTTTTGAGGACTGGACCATTGCCATCTAAGGCGCCTGCCAAGATTGTGAATGAAGCCGGAGGGCTCACCTTCTGTATTATTCAATTGATTAATTCATAGCAGTCCCTTATTATAAGAGCTTACATAAAAAAAAAGAATCTACATTATTTTTTTTATAGATACATTAAAATTCTATGGCTTAATGATTGATCTTCATCATCAGACGGGTTCAAACCCAAATCTCATATTTGACTACAAGAACAAAAACCCACTAAAAATATAGAGGTTTTAGAGAAAAGGGTTTTAGGAATAGGCCGTTTCGTTAATAATATGAAAAACCCTTCTTCTAAAACCCTTCTGAGTGTGTGTGGGTGTGTGTGTGTGTGTGAGAGAGAGAGAGAGAGAGGTAATTACAGGGGGAGGAACCATTTTGGAGACTTCGAGATAGTGGTCTTTGAGGGAGCGGAGGAGCATGGAGTTGACGGCGGAGGAGACGGTGGTGTTGGTGGAAGAATGGCGGCGGCAAGCTATGCTGAGACATGGCTGTCGATGTGCAAGTGAGGTTGCGGCTGCCAATGTTCTCCTCCACATTTTCTGCCTTTAGTGTTTCTTTGTGATGCAGCAGGCACAATATTTGCAGATTTCCAGACTTGGAGTTTCGTATAGATGCCTTGGGGCTGTACCGTAGAGTAGATAGATACTATTTTTTTTTTTTTTTACTAATACACGTTTTTTTGTTTTATTTTTATTAGCATTTGAAAATTATGGGCATTCAAATCCAAGTCACAATTCACAATTCCAAATTTTTTTATTTTTGAGAATCCGGACCCAGAGGCCAGGCAAATAACATAAAACTCAAAACAGATTACAAGGAGTCACGAGATACAAGGGGAGCTATATCATCAGGAGGGGATTCAATCCAAACATGTAGCTCATTGCCATAAACAAACTTCTTGGCAAGAAAATGAGCAACAGAGTTGCCTAACATTTTACATGGGAGAAAATACAAGAGCGAAAATCCATCGCAGTTGCCAAAATGTCGCTAATCACATGAGCATATTCTGGGTTAGCTGTGTCACCTACTAGTATGGCCTTTATAATGACCTCAGCATCACCCTCAACAGAAACTTCAAAAATACTAAGCTCCTTTGCGAAGAAAATAGCCCGCCTACATGCCAAAGCTTCAATCACCGCTGGCGAAGAGGGAAGTTGGACTCTTTCTGACATGGCACCAATAACATTTCCTTCATGGTCATGCACAACAGCACCCAAACCAACAGCACCGATCTTGGAGAAAGTGGCCCCGTCAAAATTGACCTTGTACAGTGGAAAGCTTGGAGGGGTCCAACGAGCAAGGCTCATCGGCATCAAAGGGAGGTGAACTTTACTCCCATTAACCGTCTGGAATTCAAGAAGTAGCTCCTCTGCCTTCCTTCGGATCTAATTAACCTCAATGGAAGCCTCACCAACCCGAGCTGAGTTTCTTCTAAACCAGATAAGCCAGAAGATCATTGCCATAAGATTGATATCTAGCCTGTCCCTCATCCTCAGAACCATTTCCCACAAGTCAGCAAACACCGCAAACTTATACCTAAGTAACTTTGTAACCACCTCATTCGTCTCCCAAATCAAAATAAGAAAAGCACAACTCCATAAGGCATGCACCACATCTTCACATTCAGAAGTGCAGCTAGCACAAAGGACTGAACCAACAACGTACGTCGCCAAAGGTTGCAAAGGGTAGGGAGAGAGTTATGCAATGCCTGCCAGATCAGATGATTAATTTATGGGGAACTTTTAAGTCCCAAATGCTATTCCACATCAAATGAGTCCAGTCCTGACTTGAGCAGGAAGGCAACACCTTACGGTTGGAGGTTGCAAGCAGCTTATAAGCACTACGCGTTGAAAATACACCTTGAGGAGTTGGGAACCAAACTTGTTTGTCAGGGCACAGCTTGGTAGCTTAATGGAATCTCGAGAAGAAGGCTTGCTTCTTGGGGAATGAATTCCTGCAAAACCAAATCAGCTTTCCACGAATGGGACTTAGCATGTATCAAGTCACTAACTCTAGCACTTTGAGGGAGATTTAATATAGGAGAAACTATTTTAGGGGACGAAAGCTTAGGCAGCCACCTATCATTCCTTATCTGAATATTCTTCCAATCCCCAACTCTCCAAACTAAACCCAAATCGATAACATGTCGCGCTTGACAAAGACTTTTCCAAGCATAGGACCCTTTATTTGTTGAATCATAGTCCATAATGGAACAATGAGGAAAAAACTTGGCCTTGAAAATCGTATGAAATAGAGAATTATGTTGGGTATTATGGCGCCAAACCTGCTTGGCTAGGAGGGAGTCATTGAACATACTCAATTCTCGGAAACCCATACCACCTTCATTCTTAGGGAGACAAAGCTTCTCCCAGCTAACCCAATGGATCTTCCTTTGCTCGCCCCTATAGCCCCACCAGAACTTCCTAATTAAGGTTTCAATCTCCTTAATGAGACCCTTGGGCAACTTAAAGTAAGACATTGTATAAGTTAGGATTGCTTGAATCACAGCCTTAATAAGTACTTCCCTCCCGACTTAAGACAACAGCTTTTCCTTTCATCCCTTTAGTTTCTTCCAGATTTTTTCTTTTATATTACTAAAGGACTTTTTCTTATGCCTACCCACAAGGGACCGCAGCCCAAGGTACTGGTCATATGTTTGGATTGCAGGGACCCCCAAAAGTGCTTGAATATCTTGTTTGGACTGAGTAGAGGTGTTTGAGCTAAAAATAATATTTGTCTTTACCCTATTTATGATCTGCCCAGAGGCCTGTTCATAGAGGTGCAGGATTGACTGAACTTTTACGCAATTTGAGGTCGTAGCTCGACAAAAAACTAAGCTGTCATCAACAAAGAGTAAATGGGACACACGTGGCTCGGCTGCACACAAAGACACACCCCTAATATCCCCATCTGATTCGGCCTTCTTGAGAAGGGCATGGAAGCCCTCAGTAACTAGTAAGAACAGATATAGGGAGAGGGAGTCTCCTTGTTGAAGACCCCTTCCCGGAGTGATCAGTCCATGAGGTTGGCCATTAAGCATTATTGAATATGTCACAGAACGGATACACATGGAAATGAGATGAATGAAATTTTGGCTAAAACCCATCTTTACCATAATTTGCTCCAAAAAATTCCATTCAACCCGGTTGTAGGCTTTGCTCATGTTGAGCTTTAGAGCCATGAACCCTAATTGACCCGTTCTTTTTTATTTCAGGTAGTGGAGTAGCTCATGTGCAATAAGGACATTGTCAGTGATGATCCTTTCCGACATAAAAGCACTCTGAGTTTCTGAAATAATCTGGGGAAGAAGAGGTTTCAAACGATTTGCAAGAACCTTAGCAATGAGTTTGTACAGGACATTACTAAGGCTAATTGGACAGAAGTCAGTAACCCGACTAGCGCTCTTTACTTTAGGAATAAGAGTTAAAAACGTATGATTAAGAGGGCCAAGGAGGACACCTGAGTTAAGAACTAAGAGCACTGCATTCGAAACCTTGGCGCCCACCGTATCCCAGAATTTCTTAAAGAACAACGGAGGTAAGCCATTGGGGCCTGGAGCAGTATTTGCTTCCATCTACTGAAGGGCAACCCTTACTTCACTTTCTTCAAAAGGTCTATCCAAATCTTCGTTCATGGTTGAGCTGACTCTTGGTTCAACCCCACACAAAACCGGATCTAGAGACAGGGGATTTGAGGAGGTAAACAAACCCGTGTAGTAATTAACAATCAAGTCACCAACTCTGTCCTCATTTTCTGTCCAGACACCTACATCATTCTCTAAGCCTGGTATATAGTTTCTCTTATTTCTTTCTGAAGACCAGCAATGAAAATATTTAGTATTTTGATCACTATACTTCAGCCGGTCTGACTTTGCTCGTTGGTTCCACATACATTCCTCCAGCTTCATCAAATTTGCAACCTTCCCCCATCATAGACAAAGCCTCAGCTTTTACCAACTGCTTTCTTTTCTAAGCCAGTAACCTGTAGACATTTCCAAAGACCTCCTTATTCCAAGTGCTCAAAAGAGATTGACAGTTACTGACCTTCAACAAGACGTTCACCATTGGACCATCAGATAAGCCCATATCCCAGGCAGATTGAACTACGGGCTTACAACGCTCGTCTTTTAGCCACATGGCCTCAAACCTGAAAGGTTTGTTAGGCCTAAAGAAACGCCTTTGGACATCATCAGAACATAACCAGATCGGATAGTGATCAGAAGATGAACCCGACAAATGATGCAACCGAGCTGTTGGGAATTTGAGCAACCAATCAGCGGAGGCCATCACCCGGTCCAACCTAACCCAAATAACTGGACCATCATAACGCCTGTTACACCAAGTGAACTGTAAACCCGAGAAGCCCAAATCCTTTAACCTACAAACGTCTAAACAATCTCTAAAGCATTGCATTTGACTTTCAGGCCGAACAGACCTCCAGACTTCTCCTTAATTCTCATAATCTCGTTGAAATCTCTGATACAAACCCATGGCATACTCAATTGGGACCCGAGGTGACGTAGGACAGTCCAAGAGACTTCCTAGTTAGCAACTTTAGGGGAACCATAGAACCCCGTAAAGCGCCAGGCGTCATTGACTCTTGGATTCACCACTGCATCGATATGGCAAGCAGAAAAAGTACATATGTGGAGGTCAAGCTCATTCGACCAAAACAGAGCAAGCCCACCACTGAGCTTTCTCTGAGGAACGATGAAAAGATTATCAAACCCCAGATGACATCGAATTCGTTCCAAATAAGCTTTCTTCATTTTAGTCTCCATCAGAAAAACTACCTTGGGAGCTTTTGCTTTCACCAAATCGGAAAGCTCTCAAACTCATCGTGAGTTCCCAAGTCCACGGCAGTTCTAACTCAAGCAATTCATGATGGTTGGCGGGGCTGGGAACCAACCACCACCATGGAGTTGACATTACCGAGGACGACATGTCCCTCCTCACGGAGAACGCCTCTTCTTTTAGGGAGTGGAATATCTGAGACATGTGGTAGGGGCCGTTTTCGTGAGGGTTCTGGGGCAAGAGCTGTTTAAGGAGGGGATTGGGACTCTTTTTTATTTCGGACTTTGATCCTAGATACTCTGGGCTTATATTCACTCTCCTGCCCAATACCATTTGTAATATCTTGCAAGGGAGACCTGATGGTTGGGTTTGGAAGGCCCGAAGGGGGGGTTGGGGGATAATTTTCTGGCGGCCCAGCATAAACTGATTTTCCTTCAGTGAGCTTCTGAGGTGGGCCACTATTTTCCAAATTACGCACTTCTGGTAAGGGTAGGCCCGAGCCCACTACAACACTCACAGGAAAACAACTTTTAGTGCCCAAACTCGTCAACCCATAATTCCCACCATTTTCATTCCTCAACTCACACGTGACATCATCAAACTTACTAAGCTCTCGATCAATGTCATCCAGTTTGATCTGAAAAGGATCGCTACTCCCACACTGCAGCGAGACCTTCACTTTTTCCTTAGGCTCATTTCCCATTGTCTTCCCCCCTGCTGTTGCGCCGAGATTTATGGGACTGTTGCTGACTGTTTGCACTCCCTTTAGTGAAACGTCACTGAGCTTATTTGACTTGCTTGGAGACCCCTCACAACCCACTAAGTCCACACAGTCATGACTAGGTCCAGATTTTAGGGGGAGATCATCCTCATTAATGACAAGATCATGAAGGTCCATTACCGAGTCAGGCTCAGACATCGAGGAATGGTGGAGGGACGAAACTGCAGCAACAAGTCCACCACCCGATTTTGCCAAACCCCCTAGCCTAGAAGTGTCAACGTTATCAAAGAAACCCGGAACGGAGATAACGGGTTTGTTAAAGGCTCTATATGGAGGAGCACGCAAAGAACTACTGAACTGTTGTTGGTTAGCTGAGAGAGTTCCCTTGCTTTTTATCCACAGTACACAGTCATTATCATTGTGATCTAAACAACCACACCAATAACAAATATTAGGGAGACATTCATATTTAAATCTTACCCATGTTTCTTCTCCGTTTTCTAGAGTAATTCGGCCACGACACAAAGGGAGGGAGATATCCAGCACAACCTTTACTCGCATAAAACTTCCGCCTTCCTCGTAAGCACCATCAATTGAGTGACACACCTTGCCCACAAATTCACAAATCGACTCAGAAACTGATTTATTCATGAATCTGATAGATATGTCATGAACTTGTACCTAGAACGAAGTCTCGTTGAAAGGAATCTCCTGGATTGACCCATCACCCTCGTATTTCTTCAAAACAACTAAGTGCTTATCAAAGCACCATGGTTCACTCTGAAGAACACGATCAACATCATCCTCGTTGTGGAAGACAAATAAGACCGTGTGGTTTTCAAGATTGTGAATATTTAATCCACTAGTAGATCGCCATAGCTACCTGAAATTCGTACCCACTGCCTCCATATTTGAGGCACGTTTTGTTAAGAACTTAGTTACAAGGATAAAATCAGAGGAATGTGATTGATTTTTTAGCGAAAAGTTGGACCCTTCTCTATCATGGAGAAAGAGATTTTCCAGTTTATTGTTAAGTCCTCCATTAGAAGTAGTAAACAAGAAGGAAAGGGGCTGAGTCACTAAAGACCCTAAAAGAAAAAGAAAACAAACCCACTAGCTCCAAGAGACAAACTTGTTGGCTCTAGAGAAACAGACCACCTCCGAGAAGAGGGACAAAACTATTCTACTGCCTAAGAGAAGGTTGAGAGAACTCAGCCTTTCTTAGCGAACAGACAAACCTAGATTGACTACTATTCCACAATTCACAAATTAATATATATAACCATAAGAGGGGGAAGATACACCATATATATTAAGTTAAACAGTATAATACGTAATGTAGTGTAAATAAACTAAAAGTAAAAGTAATTAAAATTTTAACAAAATATAGCTTTGATAACACATGAAAACACTTAGATAATGGTAGTTACAATACTTGAAAATGACAATAGTAGTCACAAGGGGTGGAACTAGAGGAGGAAAGGTTACCAGCTTGGATAGCAATTTGAAAACTAAAAAGGATTTGAAAAATTAGAAAAAATTTTTATGCCCTTTTATGAAAGGGACATCCCCTTTATAGACAAAATAAAATACTATTTAGACAATGAATAGTAAATAGTCAAATTGAATTTTTTACTATTCATCACAAGCCAGCTGGATTCTCCTCATGTGCTTTCTAGAGGGAATTTATTCTCCGTGAGAAGTAGCCAAAGCAGGAACCATACCTCCAACAGGGAATCAAAACAATTTTAACTTTAGCAGGGAATCTAAAGCTTTAATGCAGTACCTTCAACAAAGAATCAGAACAACTTTGGCAACTTTAGTAGGGAATATGAAGTTTTGGTGCAGTTTTAATAGGAGCATTATTTTGGTAGTTTTAGCTACTTGTGTCAACAGTGTTAATTTTCCCCTAAATATGGTGTGGAGGCTTCATCATGGCCAAATAACTCTTGATTGTAGGGGTAATAAGTATTAGTATTAGCAACGGAGGCTTATGAGGATGCCTCTGAGTTTTGGCCTTCTTCTTCCTCTTCTGAGTTAGCATTTGTAGCAGCTTCTTCTTCATCCTTCCACCGCTGTTTTAGTAGGGCAATTATGGCTGTGTTGCTGAGATCATCAAAAGCAGACTTCTTCTTTTTGGCCTTAGCATAAGGCTTAGCAGACTTAGTAGTGGATGTGGTAGCAGGTGTATTTGCCATGGGTTAAGGCACAGTTGTTTTCACAAGGGGCTAGACAAGGACTTGGGCTTTATCATGGATGGTATTAACAGCACGGAATTCCCGAGTTACATTATCAATAACATCTTGAGTGTGAGAAAACTTATCCCACCATTTAACAGACCATTGCCTAGTAAGAACATCTCCTTCCTTTACATACATCCATTTCAAGATCCAAGGGACCTTATAATTTTTAACAAAGTGAAGTGTCACAGGAAACTTAGCACCATGTGGATCTATCTTGTAAACACTTGAAAAATATTTGAAGGAGCCAGTCAAAGGTCCTAGAAATATATCAATAATAAGGCCAAATTATGCCCACTAGCGGGAGCACCAAAGGGGAAGGTGGGAACTGAAATTTCTGTCAAATTAACAAACTAGAAATGAGTCATATTTTCATCTTGGTGTAGGATGAATTTGAAACAAGCATGGATATAGTCATGGTAAGAATAAAGGGTTGTCCAGCCAAGTAGAGGCTTTGTAGAAGCAGGATTGAGTCCCCATTTTTCTTCAGTGATAATATCAAGTAAGATAACACTATGGTAGATAATTTTGGATGTATCAACTTTATCAGATATAGGTTTGATAAATATTGACTTTTTATGGAACAATATAGCAGAATTATATCTTAAATCTTTACCAATGTGTTCAAGAATCCAGTGGAAGTTTCGAGGAAATTAACTTGTAGCAAGTTTAAGGGGATCTGTGATCATGGCCCTAATGGGCTCAATAGAAAAAAGCATCTGGCGATATTGTTTTGAAATATATCGAGAAGCATTGGGGTTTCTGGAGAAGGTGGTTTTAACAGGTTGGTTAATAGGAACAATAGCATATGGGTCATAAGAGGATGCTAACACAGAAGAGTAGTTTTGATTAGAGATAGTACCTAAGGTAGTTAAGCGGGTTAACAATTTCAACAAAGGAAGCAGGTTCTTATTTAACAAGTGGTTTGGGAGCATCTATAGCAGGGTGTTTGTCTTTCAACCTTCTACTTGCATTATGGCACTACAAGAATTCACAGGTAACGAAATCAAGGATAGCATTTTAAGAGCCTTTAATATATTCAATATCAAAATAAAAAACACTTAAAATAGCTTGCTATCTGGCAAAAATATGTTTTGAAGTAATATTTTCAACATCCTTTTCTATAACATATTTAGCACTTTTGCAATCAATTCGTAATAAAAATTTTTGATTTAGCAAATCACTTTGAAATTTAGAAATACATAATACTACGGATTAAATTTCTTTTTAATAGTACTATAATTTATTTGTGCATTATTCGACTCCTGAATGGAAACGAACAATTTGTTCAAATGAGCTTGGTGAAACACATTGTTTCAGAATACCTCCATAGCCAATGTCAAAGGCATCAATTTCAACAATTTTGAAGACATTAACAGTAGGGATACCAAGACAAGGCAGGGTTTTAACATGAGACTTGATTTGTTTGATAAGAAAAGTATGAGTATTAGTCCAAGGTGGAGGATTATTCTGTAAACAATCAAATAGAAGCTTACATTGCTTTCTCAAGTCCTTATAGAAGTTAGTAATGTAGTTTAGGGACCCAAGGAATCTTTGTAGTTGAGTTTTATCAATAATGACATTGGGAAACTTATCAACATACTGAATGGCTCTGTCGATGGGACAAATTTGTCCTTCAGAAATGTCATAGCCAAGGAAATGAACTGTTGTTTGAAATAGATTGATTTTCTTAGCAGAGACAACAAGACCATTGTGTTTGATGGTATCAAGGAACAAATATGGATGTTTCCAGTGCTCATCAAGGGATTTGGAATCAAGGAAGTCAATACCGTCCCGGTGGCTGCACCGGTTTGGCCAGTGGTACGATATATTTCGGATACCGGTCAATACCGGTGTACCGTTTCGGGTTTACCGCTATTTTTTAGTATTTTATACCATATAAAAAGTTATAATGATTTTTTTATAAATATTTAGTTATATTGATTATTTTTATTGGTATGTTTAATGTTTTATATAATAATATTTTATAGATAATTTAATATTCTAATATAAACCACATTATTATATATTATATTATTATTATTATTAATTAATTGTAGTGTACCAGAACAAAACTAATGTACTCCACTTATTATAATAAAAAATAAAGAAAAACTATTATATGTAAAATGTTGTATAGCTGTACAACACTTATTCTTTCTTTTTGGTAAACCAAACAGCTGTACAGCTATACTCCACTCCTTCTTCTTTCATTTTGGTAAAGTTCTTCTTTCTTTTTGGTAAACTCATTGTCCGGTGGAGAGCAGTGTTGAGCAGCGTACAACACTTTGGTCAAAGTGAACTACTTCAGAGCAAATAAACGACAGAGCAAGAGAGAAAGAGCAGTGTTGAGTAGTTATCAACCGATGTAGAGCAAATAAACGACAAAGTGGCAAGAGAGAAAGAGGTGTACCAGTGTCACCGCCGAGGAGTGGCGTTACAGACTCCCAGCAAGAACACTGGCGGCATGGTTAACTGGCCATGGCAAGCGAGACGCTACCAGTGCTGCCGCCGAGGAGTGTTTGTTTGTTTGATTTTTTTTTTTTTTCTTTTGAGTTTATATATGTTGTAAATTTGGAATTTATATATGTTCACCGGTTACTTTTTGCATTTTTCTTTCATTTTTCTCCTTCATTCTGCTTACTGCTGGGTTTTCTTAACTTACTCAGAGTCTGAGATTTGCATTTCGTGTTTCGGCCGGTATCCATTTTCCAGCCGAAACAACCGAATTTCGCCGGTACGGCCGGTATGCAGCCGGTATGACCGGTATTTTTTTCGGTACGAAACAGGGGGTGTACCTGTACCGGTGCACTGGCCGGTACGGTATGTACCGGCCGTACCGGCCGGTACGGTACGGTATCACCCACACTGTTTGGAATAGACAAGAACATCATCAATGTAAACAATGGTAAAATGACTAAAGGAATTGAAGACATCATTCATAATATTTTGGAATTCACTAGGGGCATTCTTAAGACCAAAAGGCATAACATTCCATTCGTAATGTCCAAAAGGGGCAGTGAAAGCAATCTTGTACTTATCAGCTTCACTGATTTGGACTTGCCAGAATCCAGACTTCATATCAAATTTAGATAATATGACAGCATCACTTAACCTCTACACTAGATCATTCTTATTAGGTATAGGATATCTAATCCATTCTAATACTTTGTTCATGAGCTTGTAATTAATAACTAGGCGAGGAGTCCCTCTTTCAATTTAAGCATTTTTTTTTAACATAGAAAGCAACACAAGACCAGGGGGACTTACTATTCCTAATCAGTTTTTTATCAAGCAAATCATGAATTTTTTTTTTTACAAAATTCAACAGTTTCAGCATTCATTTGGATGGCCCGAGCCTTAGTAGGAATTTTTTTCATTGAAATCGCTAACATAGGGTAAATTAACAATATGTCTTTTCCTATGCCAAAAGGCATTATTGATATCAGAGCAAACATCATTGACCAATATTTTATGAAAGCTATCAATTTTGGAATGTAATAATTTATTGGAGAGTTGTTTAGCAATCTTCTTATATCTAACTTCTTGCTTAAAGCAAATTTAGATGTTTGGTTTTAGCATGAATCAAGTTTAAAGAAGCATCAGTATCAATTTTCAAATCTTGAGGCAAATTTAAATTTGACCTTTTGCCCAAAATGGTCAGTAGTGATACCATTATGTTCAGAAAGAAAAGGATATATAGAATTTATGAAGGGAATACCAAGAATCACTTTGTCTATCACGTTTTTAACAAGAACCGAAGGAATTTTATAGCAAACATTGTCATGGCATACATGAGTATTATTTAATTCATATTTGATTTTCATTTGAGTACCATTAGCATAAAACAGTTTCTCAGTGGATTTTTCATAATACTTAGAAGGAATTATTCATTCTTGAATACAATTCATATTAACACCAGAGTCAATTATAGCAATAACATTGAATTCATATTTATGGCAGACAACAATTTTAACTTTGGAAAACCATTTTGGAGGGATCAATTTGTTAATAAGACTAAGTCTATTATCAATAAGAGTGGTATTAGAAAGAGGAGGTTGTTGGCTTGAGTCATCTTTGTCTCTTTGCTCATCTAGCTCACTATCAGATAGTTCATTATCAAGTTGTTTATCAATTTTCAAAAGTAACATTTCTTGTTTTAAGTTAAAGCTATCATTTTTAACATTTTTAAGATCATTTCTTAGCTCAAATGATTTCTTTTTTAATAATAGTAATTTCATGTTGTAAATCATTACAGTTGTTTCTTTGGACTTCTTTTTATTAAATCTCTCCAAAGTTTCATCAAGATTTATCTTTGATTTCATTTTTTTTTGTTATTTTCATCCAGAACCAGAGTCTTCTTGAGCTTTTTAAGATATTCTTCTTTTAGCTTAGAATTATCAATTTGGCTTATCAAATTTATTCGCAAATTTTCTTGTTCTTCTCCTTTGGTTAAAACATTAATTGTTTTGCAGCCTTTGGAGAGAACATTAATAGTATTACAGCAAGAATCTCCGCAACCAATTTTAATATTAGGGGAATCAAAAGTTTCACTAGTAGAATGATAGCCAAAATCAGATGAGGAAAGAAAATCTTCTTTTATATCTTTTATATTAATCAGATGAAGTAGTAGATCTTGATTCAAGGATCCAAAACAAATCTTCTTTATCATCATCATTAATATCTAACATATTACGCTTATTCTTCAATTTACCAGGTTTTTGTTTGCAATCTTTACTTAAGTGGCCAAATTTTCCACAATTGAAACAGTTTCCTTTACCAGATTTCTGCTTATCATGTTTTTTATAGTCATTTTTCTTTTTATCATGAAAACTATTAGGTTTAGTAAAACTTCTTTTATATCTTTTATATTTATAGTCTTTATGGGTCTTATCATGTTTTTTATTCCCTTTTTGCCTGGAAGAGGCAATGGGAGGTAAACCATATTGTTCACAGAAATTTCTCATTTTATATTTAGCCTTTTTACTATTTTTTAACTATTGTTTTAACATTTTTTGGTCATTACACATGTTAATACCAAGTTTTTTAATAGTGCTAAAAATATCACCGTATGTTAAGTCATCATAATTAATAGAATCATTTTTATCAGTTAATTCTTTTTTACCTTATGAGCAAAGAGAGGAGGCAGACCAGCAATAAACTTCTCTTTCCAGTAAGGTTTTAAGCAGTCTTTCCGAAGCATAACTCTGGAGATGAAAACATCTTGGTACCATTTGTAATAGACATGGTAGGACATCGCAAATTGTTTAAATAATCACTGATTCGAGAAGAAATATTAGAAGGAGTACCAACAAATTGTTTAATAATAGTATAAAATCAAGGTATTGACTCCATCAGAAATACCTCAACCAATACTTTCATCAAAGGTGGGTATAACTTCATCATCTTTTTTAACAATTTTCTAATAGATCCTCTAGATTCTTCAATGAGATATTTTTCCCACCAACCACGAAGCGTTCCAGAAAAACCAGTAGTGAGGAGATGAACGATCTTAACATGGTCAATATTATGATTGGTAATGTAAGCATTAGCAACCATAGACATGTGACTCATTTTATTAATAATCTCTTGTTCAAATAAACCATCAATATTCCATTCATACAATTTATCAACAGAAATAGAAAACTGGGTTTGGAAAAATCTTTCTTTAAACTGCATATCAGGAGAAGTAGGTTTGGGATACCAATTTTTTGTAAAAGACATGGGATCGAGTTTTCTGACAAATCTTTTAATTTCAGGTAATTTGAAAACAGATTTATCAGAAGTAGAGGATGAGGAGTCAGAATCTGATTCTCTGGAAAAAACAATCTCTTCCTTTTTTCTTGAAATAGCACGAGCAGTACTAGTAGAAGTATTCTACTCAGTTTTTATTTATTTTTAAATCAAGAAGCATTTGGTCAACCTTTTCAATGGTTTTAGCCTGGGCAGTCTTAAGGCTCAAGTTTTTCCTTTGAATAGGTAAATCAATTAAAGGTTTTTCAGTTTTTGAAGAAGTAGGTTTTTCCATTTTTTCATCAATGCGGTCAAGTTGTTGGCCAATAATATGTAAGGAATTATTAACAAAATTGTTTTGTTCAATAATCATTTTTGTTTCAGTGGAAATAGGGGCGTTAGCATCAATTATTTCAGTGATTTTGAGAGGTGAGACCTTTATCTCAATCCCTTTACAATTAATGATAAATGTGTCAAAGGGTGGATAACTAGACCGAATAATGGTTTTATCTTCTCTAACAAAACTTGATTTTTTTTTACCATATTTGAACTGTTTTTTGAAATAATTTTTGGAACATAGTAGTTTTCAATGAAATCAAAAAACAAAATATGTTTTTGCAGTTGGTGCATCTTTTCTTTTCATTTCCTTTTAACACGATCTTTTTCATTCTACTCAAAAGTAGCATGATGAGATTTTCTTTTTTCTTTGTTTTTTGTGGATTTAAACTCATTAAACAAAGCTACCATATCAATAACAAAATCTTTGTTTAAAACCCTTAATTGGCTATGAATAATAAGGGTTTGAAAATCGGGGGCAGTAGAGTCAGCAATAGGGATTTGAAAATCAGAAGCAGTTGGAGACCCAGATTCGGTCTCTTCTTCTTCTTCAATAGCATGTTTGCTATGTGTAGAAGGAGGTTTTGTTTTTGTGGAGTAAAAAACAGTGCTAACTTGGGAGTTGTTACTTGAAACTCCTTTTAGCTTTAAATCGGGTTTTTCAAAAAAAAAATTTATAGAATTTCATTGAGATCTTGGTCTCTTTTTGAAATATCTTCAGATCTAGCAAATGAATGTCTTCCTTCGTTGATCATCAGAGGTTTGTCACTATTAAAACTTATTTTAACAATTCCATCAAGATATTGTTGGATGTAATCAAGATTTAATTCATCAAAAACAGGTTTAGCAAGTGGATTTTCTTGTTCGAACAACCATTCTTTGGGAAGATTAATATCTTGCCATTGAATCATTTTTGGGACTTGAATCTTAGCATCAGGGGTGGAACATTGGATTAAAACACTTTTACCAACAGGGTCTTTTATCCTAGCATGAGGGTTAAGTTGAGTACCCAGAAGTCTGTAATAAATATGATAAATGAGAGCAAAAAGCTTGCTGCCCTGATCCATATCATAACCAGATGTTAAAATATTTAGAGATAAAGCCTTAATAATATTAGGGTCATCCAAAGCAAGAGAAATATCAAGATAACAATTAAAATAAACAGGGCCATCATGCAAAAAAGTAATAATCATGCCAAGTATACTGTCATAAAACTTTTTAAATCTAGCATCTCTTAAACACATGAGAACAGAAACATTAATGCCTTTTTTCTAGTAAGAGGTTTAATAGCAACTTGAACAAGGCCAATATGTAAAAAACTAAATTTTTTAGCAAGGAAATCATTAATATTTCTTTTAAAAAACATGCAACATTTTTCATGAGTTTTTGAAATAGGATATATTTGTTCAACAGTTCTAACTCTGTATTGAGAACAAAAAGTATTTTCAGTCCAACTAGTCCTATAGATGGACTTAGTTTCAACTTTAGGAATATTCAATTTCTGGAAATCAGGGAGATCAATTTCTTCAACAGTGCGATCATCTTCATTTATAATATCAGGAGGGATACTAGTCTTGGAGCTAACAGAGGAATTGTATCTAAATAATCTAGCCATTCTATCCTAGGTTTAACACTCAATTATCATATTTTTTCTATCACCATTGCATTTCGTAACATATACCCTAATCAACCCTATACCTCTCACACCCTAACACTCTCTTAGTAAATGGGCCTTACTGTTAGGTCCTGGGACTTCACTTTACAACTAAGGTGGTGCCAACGATGGTAAAAGGAACACGACAAGGGAGTATAAAAAGTGTGGATGGAACAAGACAGGATTATCAAGAACAAAACACCACTATCACTAGCCAGAAAAGAATGGCTCTGATACCATAAAAGGGGGGGGGAAATTAATGAATGCTTTAAAGGAACTAATTTATGAAATATTCTTAGAAATTTTTTTATAGAAAAAAGAAAAAGAATTAATGATTTTTTTAGAACTTTTTATATTTCTCATTAAAGTAGTATTAAAATTTTTCTAAATTGGTCAATTAACAATTTTTTTTTTATATAAGATAGAGTTTCTACTCTAGCTTAATTTAAGTGTATATGTATGTAAAGCTCCCTCTTGGAGACTTGAACCCCGGCCCCTACCCTTGAACCAAATAAATGTTTATAATAGAAGTCTAGCTAGAATATTAAAATTTTAAACTTATTCATTTAATGGAAAAGTTAACAAATGCATAATGTCATTGGTTTAGAATATATTTTTAGACCACTACGCTCTCTTGATGCAATGGTCACTCCATAAGTATAAGTTTTTGTAGGGTGGGGGCAAGGATCAGAGTTCAAGTCTTCAGAAGGGAGCTTCACACACATATATACTTAGATTAAGGTGTGAAAAGAAAAAGGTACATAGTTTTTTACGGCTTTTTATATTTTTTATAAAAGTGGTGTCAAAACTTTCCTGAAATATTCTATCTTTTACTTAAGGAAAAAAAAAAAAAAAAAAAGCTTTCCTAAAATGGGGCCAGGGACATTTTTGTGACAAGAGCCGAAAATGCGAAAACGGCCCAAATCTCCCCTTGGGTTCTTTAGAAGTGTATATTGTGGAGAATCAAGCCCAAAATTCCAAATGTATAATGAACAAAAGGCTAATGGTGCTTTGACAAGAGATAATCAAATTGCTAATAACAAAAGTGCAGAAAAAGTATAAAAATATAACAGGGAGCTTCACACATATATACTTACATTAGGATGTGAAACACACATATATGCTTAGATTAGGGTGTGAAAAGAAAAAGGTTCATAGTTTTTTTTCGGCTTTTTATATTTCTTATAAAAGTGGTATCAAAACTTTCCTAAAATATTCTATCTTTTACTTAAGAAAAAAAAAAACTTTCCTAAAATGGTGTCGGGGACGTTTTTGCAACAAGAGCTGAAAATGCGAAAACGGTCCAAATCTCCCCTTGGATTTTTTAGAAGTGTATATTGTGGAGAATCAAGGCCAAAATTCCAAATGTATAATGAATAAAAGGCTAATGGTGCTTTGACAAGAGATAATCAAATTGCTAATAACAAAAGTGCAGAAAAAGCATAAAAATATAATAGGTCTTAAATTTCGACTAACAGTTAGTGAGAAGAGAAAATTAAGAGAGGTTGTGAGGAAGAAAGGGAAAGTTCCCTTGTACCCATATTTCCACCCCTATGCTTCAGAATTGTGAAAATATTAGCTGGCTGAATAAGCTTAACAAAAGTGCAGAAAAAGCATAAAAACATAATAGGTCTGAAACTTCGACCCACAATCAGCGAGAAGAGGAAATTGAGGGAAGTTGTAAGAAAGAGAGAAAAGGTTCCCTGTACCCATATTTCCAGCCCTATGCTTCAAAATTGCGAGAATGTTAGATGGCTAAATGGGCTTAACAATAGTGCAGAAAAAGCATAAAAGCATAACAAGTCTAAAACTTCAACCCATAGCCAACGAGAAGAGGAAATTGAGAGAGGTTGTGAGGAAGAGAGGGAAGGTTCCCTTATACCCGTATTTCCACCCCTAAGGTTCAGAATTGTGAGAATATTTCCTGGCTCAGTGGATTTTTGCTCTCAAGTTTCAGTTCTATGGGGAAAACATGGCTGGTTTTGTTTTGAACTGAAGAAGAGAGTTTTATATAGAATTTAGGGTGTTGCTAATGACTGATTTTTGGGCAGAGAGGGAGGCTTTGGACCTCCTGAGTGCTATTTTCATGATTTGGTGTAGTTTGTATTTTGCTTAGGAAATGAGTTGGTTGCTTTTTACATAATTTTGGAAATAAAGGGGGTTTGCTCTAATTGGTTGCCTTTGGTCAAACATTTTAGACCATTGGGAGGCTTACCTAAGTGAGGGCTAGCAAATGGAGTTGGCCAATAGGAACCAACTATATATAAAGACAAAAATGTCTAGCAGAAACTTTACGCCATAGTCAGCCAAAGCATGAAAACTCTTTTGGGGTGGAAATTTCGGGTACAAGACCTCATTCATGAGCCAGAGGTGCTACCAGTGTTCCTTGCCCACTTGGAAGCACGCATAGGCTGGACTCATAAAAAATGCCCGAAAGGAATTAACCCAACCCTCCAAACCACATTCCTCAATTTCCCCCATAAGTTGCGTGGGCTTGGGCAATGCTTAAAAGAATAAAATATAATACATGAATTGAGCCCACGATAAAGTCGGGTTTAGTTGAATCAGGCCTGTAGAAAATGTGTCGCGAAAATGGGTATCAATGAATGTTATATTAAAAAATGCCCTAAGGTACCTGTTAACTGAACCCTCTATTTAATTCTATTTCAAGCATGATGCCAACTTGAGCTTATTACAAAACAAGATTAAATATTCAAGTTTAGTTCATTTTCCTGTTAAACAAACTCGGGTTTGTTCATGAGTTACTTAATTAACTTATTCTTTTACTATATACATTAAAGCCATGGCTAATTTCTTTTCTTGCACAAATCTAAAATTTTTTGCTATGATTGGATTGTTAATATTATCAATAAATTACAAATAAAATTTTAATATCATTTTAGCTTATTTAAAAACTAATACAATCCAAGCTTAAGTTTTTTTTTTTTTTTTTTTTGAAAATAAGCTTAAGTTTTTATAAGTATATCTTAGACAAGTATTCCAATTAAAAAAATTATTATGTATATTCAAATCAAATCTCATGTTTAACCGATAAAAGAAAAGTCTCATGTTTAAGATTTTTTTTAATAAGAAATATTATTATTTGATAAGAATTTTTTTTTTATGAGAATGTTCAAGATCTTATTCACGAATACATTATTACATTTGAGCTTGGCTCATTAAATAATCGAGTCTAAACTTGGATAAGTTTGGCTTGTTTGTTAAACAAACATAAACAAATAATTTCCTGAATGAAGTTTGAGATATTCCTAAACATGTTAGTTCATTTACATCCCTAACTAGTTAGAATCTTTATTTATTTATTTTTAAAGAAAATGAAGCTCCCTAGTCACACTTTTTTTTTTAATTATTCAATTATACAACAAATTGGAATAAGTATTTGAACTATGTTTCTTTTTATAAAGATTATCAAGCATTTCAAGAGCTACAAAACTCTTGGCCAACCCATTCATCTAATACTTAAATAAATATATGTACTTTAAATTTCTTATTTGGTTTATTTTGGATTTTAATTTAGTTTAAATAAATTTATTAGTTTTATATTTTGATATTTTAAGACTTAATTTTGAGGAAATTAAAATATTAAGTTCAATTGTGTAAGTTGTTATCATCTATTAAATATTGACTCTAAATAGTTGAATGAAAATTTAATTTTTTTATTAGGCTTAATAAAATAATTTCAATTCCAACCCAACCCAATCTCAACCAGTTGGATTGATTTTCAATATTATTGTAGATTAGGGTTTCAGATTTCTTAATCTTATAACAATGGGTTGAGTTGCAAAATAATCAAAACCCATTGCAACCCGACTAATGCAAACCCATAACCATATGTCAACCTCAAATGGAAATTTTTAGAGATTTTTTTTTTTAGAATCAAGAAGTTAGGATTTTAATACATCATGATGGAAACATTTTTAGATAAAGGCGAACATTCCTTTATCTTTATTTTGGAATGAAATGGAATGGAAAGGAATGAAAAGAATAATTTTCGAATATTCTTCTCTTCCCTTGTTTGGAAGTTTTAATGGAGGGAATGGAAAGTCCATTCCCTTATTTGGGAGTTTAAGTGGGAGGGAATGGAATGAGTAGCAGGGAACACTCATTCCTTTCTATTCCCTTAAAACCTCAAATTTTCATTCTCCCCGAAATTGGGAGGAATGGGAGGGAATGGAATTAGCTTTAATGAATTTTTTACTAAAACTCTCAAAATACCCCTATATATTCAACATTTTATTTTAAAATAAGGATCTAATAATAATATTGTTATAAAATGATTCCATTCCATTCCCTCCATGTTACTCCCAAACTAGATTACTTGCATTCCATTCATTTTCATTCCTTTCCATTCCTTTATTTTAAAACATCCAATCAAGGTTACTTCATTCCATTCCATTCCATTCTTTTCCATTCTTTTCTATTCCTTTGTCTTACTTAAATACATTCTATTCCATTCTATTCCATTTCAATCCTTTCTATTCCCTTATGATCATTCTATTCTATTCCATTCACTTCCCTTATGAACTCCCAAACGGACCCTAAGGTAAGAAAAAGTGGAGTTCAAACCACACAGACAAGACATCACAAATAATTTCAATTCAAGGTATCACTTCAACCTTAATAAATTGAGATTTTAACACAACATAATTAAAACATTGTGAGATTAAACCAAAAAAGCTTTCAACAATATAAAATATTTTAAATGTCATAAAAAAAGTAAAAAATTGCTATATTTTAAACTTTATAGTTTAATTAGCTCAACTGGTAAAGTTTCTAGTAGTTGAATAAGAGATCTGAGATTCAATCCCCGCTTACATTAAAAACTGATTGGTGTCTTAGACTAATAATGCTATTATTATCATGAATGGATGTCATAGGTTGAAACTCTCTAAAAAAAATAAATAAATAAATAATAATAATAATAATAATAATAATAATAATAATAATAATAATAATAATAATAATAAATATACCTTATAGTTTAAGATGTAACAAATTTACATTATAGTATAATTTTAAAAATAAAAGTAATATATAATTATATATATATATATATGTAGGGACGCAATTTTGCACCTAAGCTCAAAATAGGAAATGAATATGCCCAAAAAGTCTAATATAATGAATTTGTAGAGAGTGGGTTAGAAATCTAAGTTCTAATTAGTTTAGATAACAACAATAGTGAGCTAGATCACAATATGATACAGATGAGATAATTTGTGAACCAAAAATTGTTCTCGGACTCAAGCCGAGGAGGTTGGTTCTTATATTTTTCTTTCTAAATGACAAATTACAGATATTGTTCTTATGTTTACTGTGTTTTCTTTCTTCCTCTCTCGATCCCCCTATTCTGAGGCTTTCTTACTCCTTTTATACTCCCCTTTCTCTTCTCTCTACCCTCCATGTATGGATCAGATTGCCGAGCTGGATACTTGTCCCATCAGCACCTTTCTAAAGCTTTTGAAGATAGCTGTAAGGCTGAACACTGTTAGTTAGGCATCACTTCCTCATTAATGCGGTCAAAAAATTAGTTGCAAAGCATTCAATGTGGTGGCAGCAACTTTCCCTTTAGATAATTCACAGCATTTTCTTGTCATATACTCTTATCATGTACATCCTTACAAACAAGATCTCCTAGAAAGTTGCTTTTGGGTGACAGACCACCCCTCCCAACCTCAGTTTTACTCCACCAAGGAAGTATTCCTCCTTGAACCACCTTCTTGGATGATCTTAGTCAGACTTTATTTTTTTACTTTCCAACTCGAATCCTTGAGTAGATATTTTCCCGTCCTCGGACTTCTGAATGTCCTCGAATTGAGCTTCTAGCCCAACAGATACACTCCTAGGCCCATTACTCCTACAAAATATATATATATATATATATATATATATATATTAACCCTATATTTTAAGGATGTGTATAATTTTAAAAATAACAAATTAAATTTTATAGGTGATAAATCTGAAAGGGGTAAAAAAAAAAGAAGATTTTTTTTTTTTTTTTATGAGAGAAAAAGAAGAAATTAAACCAATAGGGTAGTATATATATGTGCACGTTACGACGTTAACTCAGAGAGTGAGGAGCTTGAAGTCAAAGTAGAAGTTTAAAGTTCAAAGTTCAAAGTTCGATCCATAAACCACGAATTGAAACACACCAAGCCCTCAGACCTCACTGTCCAAATTGGCCTCTGCTGAACTTCATTCCTTGTCTGTACGAATTTTTTTTTAAGGTTAGACAAACAAAAACTAAGACGAATAGCACTTTTTTTTTTTCTTTTTTTAAGTTACCTTGAGAATTCTGTGTTATTTGTTATGTTTTCGAGCTCCTTATCTTACTAATATTCTTTTAATTCTTAAGGGTATTTGATTGTTTGAGTGTTTTTCTGCCATGAAAGAAAATAATCAAATACAAAATGTTGTTGATAACTTTTTTTTTTTTTTTTTTCTAAATTTAAGTAATCCATGCCTCCAAATGATTAACTGAATAGGGTTGTTGTCTTTATCAGCAGCTGAACTAATATCATGAAGTGGGTTCCTTATAATTGTGTCAAAAAAATTGAATTCAAGCGTGTTTATCATTATTAGTATTTGCCTTGTGTTTGAGTGGTATGTAGCTGCCTCATACATGGGGAAGTCCTCAGCATTGCAGACTTTTGAGTCTTATTGATTGGGCCAAGAGTCCTTGTAGCTCAACTAGCACCTCCTGATGTTTCCAACGGAGACATCCGGGTTCAAATTTTCCCCTACCCCATCTATCAAAAATTAAAATAAAAAAAAGGTCCTACTAATCAGTAAATTTAGGGTTTTGTAATATGTGTGCATATATATAAACAATAAAAGGATAAAAGATTCAAAATTTGATGGGGAAGCAATGAGAAAGTGGTAGCTTTATCTGTCTTATCGCTGCCTCCTTCATTGTGCATAGTGAATAGTGTATGTCTTTTTGTGTGTATTGTATAGAAACTATAACTTCTGCCATGACTTGTGATTTTTCTCCCATTGCATCATTGTTATTCAAGTCCGTTGTGTTTTTTGGTTGCCCTAACAGGAGAATGAAAAGGCAAGCATCTTATGCCGATTCCCATGTCAATCCATATGTTGCTTCTCATATGCCGCACATGGCTGCACAAACAATGCAGCCAAATGCTGCATTGAATAACTTTCCAGGAAATCTAAACCCTCTCTCTACTGAGGAAGAGTATCGATATAAGTCTTCAAAAGTAGAGGGGCAATGGCAGCGGGAGAGAGATGCACCAAATGTTGTGAATCAAACATCATCTCATTCATTCATTGAAGGCAAGTACTGTTCTTAAACTTTTCATATCCCTTGAAACCGTTAGAATAACATTTTTATTATGGAACATTGATACTTTGCTGATGTCCTTTATATAGATCCACACAGGCTTACTTTCTTTTTCCTTTTTCTTTTTCATCTTTGCTATATCTATATTTGGGCTATATTTGTGTTCAGGGCATATTAGATACATAACATATTCGCGAGCACTACTATTACTGTGTATAGGAGTCAGAAAAAACTTAAGGATTTCCATGTAGATAATATGTCAGGCTTTGGGAAAAGGGGGTTACCAATGCAAAGTATATTGATACGATCAAGAACATGCATGCCAGAGGAGTAGCTATTATGAAGACACTTGATTATATTTGGCTTATCTTGAGATGTTGAATTGGCTAGGCTTAGGCATTCTCAAAATGACAATTCAAGGTGTATGTGTGTTTGCCAACAATATAATGTCAACATGACACTAGAGCAGGGCTAACTCTGGGAATGAAATCATGGTATTGAGATATTTTTTCTCATGTTGGTATTTTATATGTCAATGCTTTTCCCTGCACAAAAAATTCCAGATGAGTTTTACGCTGAGAATGATACATCCTAGTATGTAATTTTGAAAGAAGAGCTGGATCATAGAACTAATAGATCCCTCACAATTATATTTCTTTCATAGAGTGGCAAAATACCTTGCCATAATTAACATCAAAGCAGGGTTTTAGTGTGGCAGCAATATATGGGAAAAATTTTTAAAAAAATGAATAAGAAGAGGGCTATTGAAAAAATCAGCCATCTGAACTGATTGGCAGTTTTTTTGGGCACTGGTGGGTGCCTGTTTTGAATCCTAAAAAAAAAAAAGTTTTCATTTCAGTGTTGGTATTGGAATTTTCCTCACCAAAACTGACTGAAAGTCTGAAACCTACCGGAAAAAATATGCATGTGTGTGTTCATACTTCATAGTGCAATAGTAAGGATGAAGATGATGAACATGGTTGCCAATGTGGGCTGCATGAAATTCAATCAGAAGAAGCCACCTCAACTGCCAAAGTCAAAGCTTCTTCAAGACACTTCCTATTGAGTCAAGACACTTCAAGCACATTCTTCTGTGTTGCACCCCTATCTTTTAGGATGTATCTAAAAAATAAAAAATATAATACTTCTGTGTGCTAAAAGATGGATGTAATAAACCCTATTCCTGGTTCATAAAATATTACAATCTGATAATATTTTAGTGGGTTCTGGTAATCAAAATTATCATTGCAAAGTGTTATACATTCTTATTTGCTGAAAAATGGATTAGAAGATTTCTGTTTGAGCATAGGGCTTATTCCAACATCGACAACACTATGGCACTGGTGAATTAATGTTATTTATTGAGCCTGAAATGCATGCAAGAGTAACTGGTGAAGTGGTGTTAATTGTGTTAGTAAGATGCATTCACTAAGCAGAGTTTATGTACATTTGCTACCAGTGTAGACATGCATGGTAGCAGTACAACCTTATTTCATCCTCTTATGAACAGTTTATTCTAAGTATTTGGTCACTATGTGCAAAGTTTGGCTGTGATGATCATTCTTTAAACCATTGATCAAATTGGATTCATGAAGGGAAGAGTGGGAAACCGGAAACATGTTAAAAACAAACAACTTTTCTTTTTTCCTTTTAGTTTCGTAATAACAATATAGTAAATCGAAGATTAAAGCCCTTCTTGGTTGTGTTTTCAGATTTAGTATTTAGAAATTGCTTCAGTGAACAGAAAGTAAATTTGTGTAATAAGATGTTTCGTGTTCTCAGAAAAACCATTTTGAGTTATAGTTCTCAATAAGGGGAAACAAATAACGTCCAAAACACCTAACCAAACATATAGCCCTTTTTTTTTTCCCTGTTTTCGAATATAGAAAATTGTTCATCGAAAACAGTTCCTATTGCTCAAAATGGGAACTCCATTTATAAATTTATATATATGTGCAGGCCGAGGGGACAGTGGAACAAGATCTTACTACCAGGATCAGATCCCAGACCAGAAACGAGGTTCAGATAACCAATCAAATGAAGAACCTAGAAGCCTGCCTCATGAACAAGACATGGAAATTGGCTATGAGGACAAACCATCATCACTGACTTTTGAAGGTCTTGAAAAAAAATTCCTTGATGAAATCATTAATTTAGCAAAGGAACAGAATGATGCTGAAGCTGTTGAAAATGAAAGGCACAGGGAGGTCAGTAGATTATGATATATATGCTGCATCTATATCTGCAAGAGTGGGGAAATAATGTAACATTGCTGATTCGTACTCATGATAAAAGTGAAATTCATGAGATGATCAGTAAAATACTTATTAGACAAATATTATAAACTTCTCTCATTTTGGGGCTTTTTATGTCTTTGTGGGGTGTGTAGGACCTGAGTTTCAAAAAGCTTAATGGTGATACTGTTTTTAAAACCTGAAGTTAACATGTGTGTGTGTGTGTGTGTGTGTGTGTGTGTGTGTGTGTGAGACTTGTTTTTAAGCATAGAATTATTAGAATACTTGGTATGGACTACGTTTTGGAAATAGCTATTGCTTTATTTTTTGGGGGAAAAAATGTTCACAGAAGAGTGATTTATGCACTAGTAAGAAATAGTGAGTCAAAAAACAAAACAAAACAAAATGAAATGAAAAAAATAAATAAATAAATAAATTGTCAATTAAGGAAGTAACTAAAATTATGACTTTGGATGGAATAGAATGACAGAAAGGAATAAATGTGTCCAATCCCAACTGATCTATCGAAAATCCCTAGCTAATCCCAAAAAATTTGGGGCTAAGGGTTAGTGGAGGTTGTTCACGGGAAAAAAATAAAATAAATCAAATTTTCATTTTTTTCTAGCATTTGCAGAACTTGATATTGTATGAACAGATCTTTTAACTGCCCATCATCCAAATGTGTTTATTGCCCCTATTTACTCAGTTTTTAAGCAGCACTGTTACTCCTTTCAAGAGCAGACATGATGAGCAGCATTCACATATTAGTGCTACTCGTGCACATTATGGTGCTTCAATTACAATATAATCCTTTTATTTGTGCCTTACCTTGAAAACATTTTCTCTGGTGCAAATATTTGACGCTTTAATTTGTTTTGCTGCTTCAGAAAATAATTGAGTTAAATACCAAGTATCAGGAAAAAATATTAGCACTTCACTCTCAACAAGCTGCTCAAAGAGAAGAATTCCTCCGCAAGGAATCACAGGCACGGTTAAATCAGTATCAGCAAGCTGGAATGAATCACTATCCGAATACTGGTATTCGGGATACTCATGAGACTCCAGAAGAATTCCTCCACAAGGAATCACAGGCACGGTCAAATCAGTCTCAGCAAGCTGGATTAAATCACTATCCAAATGCAGGTATGCGCGATACTCATGGGACTCCAGTTGCAGCTGCTGCTGAAGCACATCAAGCTTATGCTGCTAGTCAGTTTGAGTCCTATAGAGAACGACAGCACATGCTGGGGAGTGGGAGAACTCAGGGTACTGAGAGGGTTCCATACCCTAGGGGCCGTATTTACAACAATGCTGCCCGCCATTGCTAATGACATAGCATTAGTCCCTTTATGAACTTAGATCAGTATACTATTTCTTTTATTTTCTGGCAATGATTTAGGAAGCACCAATATATATATGCTTCAAGAACTGGCTGTAAGTACTGATGCCTACTGTTGTACACTTACATATCATCTTTCTTTGGGTGTATTCTCTCTGCCTGTTGTGGTGGTGCTGGATTGTTGATTCAAAATTCAAATTGCTTGAAATACCTTAGCAATAATATGAGGTCAGGTCTTAGTGTGATGGTAAGTGTCTTTCATCAAAACCGGTAATAAGTGTCTTTCATTAAAATCATAGGTTCAAATCTGGAAATTAACCTCTCTGACAAAAAGTGGGATCTTTGTGCACTAGGTGCAACCTTATCAACAGTTTCTGATCATTTTCACTGTCAGATTCTAATAAATCTTAAGATGATCTTACTCATTCCTAAGGATTGAAGCTTGTACCATGTTGTGATTTACTTTAAGGCCATAATTGCAACGGCATGTGACTACATAAGATGTTTAGCAGATACCAAGAGCTAATAAATGTTTCTTGTCTCTCTTTATCCTGTAAATAACTGAACAATGCTAGGGAATTAGCCTCACAACTTACTTTAACAGTCATTTTTAAGTGCTTTCACCTTCAAGCACCAATTAATTGTTTAATACAACGAAAGGATTAGTGTAGTGTCCAACATTCTCCCACCTAATAAAATACTGCCATTTGTTGAATGGCTTAATCATATCATTGTAAAAAATATCCACCTAATAAAATTTCGTCATGTGTTTAGATGATTTAGTCATACCATTAAATAAGGAAAAATTAAATAAATTTTTTTTTATTAAAAAAACACTTTTTGCCAGAAAGAGAAATTCTCTTGAGAACAACTTACTATGGCATGGAGGAATTTTCAGTCTGTTACGTCCCAAAATGGTTAGAATAAAAACATCAAATTGCATTTCACTTGGTCTAATTAAAAGGGTGGGACAGAAATTTGTAATGGCAAAGCTTCGTAGAGCTTTGAAATTGTAGATTGGATTAAATATCTAATATTGTTGCTAACTTTCTCATCATTTGCTCTAATCATGCATGCTTCAATCATTTTAAATACTTGAAAAGGGACTCACTTTTAAAAGATGTTCCTACTGTTTTTAGGCTGCTCAGACAATCCATTGTGTCCATAGATGTAATTTAGAAAGAGTAATTCTCCAATGTTCAGTACCTTTTAAGTTATTAAAAATACTATGAGATATTAGTTGAATTATAAAGTTCTTTATATTTTATTTGTTAAGGTATAGTTTTTTAAAACCTTAGCTTTTTTTTTTCACTATAACTGCAACCAACTTTCAAATTTCAATAAATTAGTAGGTTAGTTTTTAGGAAATAAATAAATAATTCCCTATATCCAAACTTATGAAAGACAATAGAAATAGGTAGAGATGACAATTTTGCCTTACCTCTCTCTGCTTCGTCCCATACAAGTTTTCCCTGCCCCATAAAGGTGGTGGGGCAAAAATGGGACAAGATTTTAACCCCACACCACAGGGGCGGGGCAGGGCGGGAATGGGTTTAAACTTTTTAAACCCAACCCACCCTGCCCCGTTCCATCCCTACCTTGCTCAATATTGATAAGGATTAAATTGTAAATTTTTCATACTCTAAAATCCTACTATTTAAACAAACATATCTTTAGCTTATTTTATTTTACTTAACAAGGCTTTCTGCTTCTTTTTTTACTAACAAGGTTGGACATAAGGTACTAATTTTAACATTTTCTTTGTCTTCATTATAAACAAATTTATATACTATTGAATCATTAATTTTATATTATGAGATTTTTGTTTTTGTTGTATATTGTCTTGTTAAACACTTTAATAATATTTATTCAATTTTTGCTAAAAATTACTTTAATTTGATGGGATAAATTTATTTGTAATTTTAGGGTGTGTTCGGTTGGAGGAGTGGAAAAGTGGGAGGATGGAAAATTATGAGAGGATGGAAAAGTGGGAAGATGGAAAATATTTAGTTTTCCTTCTTGTGTGTCCGGTTGGAAGGATGGAAAAGTGGGAGGGTGAAAAAGTGAGAGGGTATAAATTGACTATTATACCCTTATTAACAGTAACATTGAAATAAAATTAAAAAAAAAGGGGGGGGGGGTTCAACGTTAATGTTGAAGTGAAAAAAAAAAAAAAAAAGAGTTCAATGTTAATGTTGAAAAAAAAAAAAAAAAGAAAAAAAAAAAGAAAAAGAAAAAGAAAAGAAAAGAAAGAAAGAAAGAAGAGGAAGGTTCAAACGTAACTGATCAGTAACGTTTGTCTTCTTGAAACGTTACTGATCAGTAACGTTTGAAGAGGATTCAAAGAGGATTCAAAAAAAAAAAAAAAAAAAAAGAAGAAGAAGGTTACTGATCAATAACGTTAGGAAAAAAAAAAAAAAAAAGGAAAAGAAAAAAACGTTACTGATCAGTGGGATGGGGGCATTTTAGTAAATGCCCCCATCCCCTCATTTTCTCTCCTAACTTTTCCTCCCAATTTGGGAGGAAAAGTTTTGGTGGGCTCGGGAGGAAAATTTTCCTCCTAGTTTTCCATCCTTCCTGGTTTTCTCTCCAAACGAACAGTGGAAAATGTCTGTTTTCCTTCTTTAATTTTCCATTCTCCCTATTTTCTCTCCAAACGGACACACCCTTAAGTATATTTTTATTAATGAAACAGGTTTTATTAAAAACAATTTTACTAGTTGTGGGCAAATTAACAAGGAGTAGAGTTTTATAGGGTGGAGTGAGACTTCGCCGGGCCCTAAGGGAAGGGATGGGGCAAGAAAATTTTCTCTGTCGTGTAGGGCGAGGCAGAGATGGGATAAAGACCAAATAATGTGGAGTGGGAGTAAAGACCCCATCCTTTGGACCCGCCTCGCCCCATTGCCATCCCTAGAAATAGGTATATTTCAAATATATAAGAACTAGATGAGAAGTTTGGCTTGCATGTGCTCTACTCTAGGTCATCATTAATTCATTATCAACAAGTATGTTAACTTTCAATCAGAGTGGCCTAAATATGTTGTACAAATCAGTGAACGGATAAAATATATTATTACCGCTCTCCATCTGGCTCTAAATTCTAGCTTGTTTTTGGTCCATCCTTCCTGCCATTCTAACTCATCTTGGCCATTCCAACTTATGTTTATATTTCGGCCTGATTAACCTTTTTTTTTTTTTTTTATTTGAGAGAGGCCTAATTAACCTAATTGTTAAGTGTTTTTGTAATTTCATATTTCTGAATTTTTTTTTTTCTGAGCAATTTTATAGATATTAATGACGATGGTGTGCTTCATTTCTTTTTAAACATTGACAATGGCACTTGAAGAATTTTATTATTTGATTTTAAAAACGAAATGCTACATATTATCTATATATTGATATATTTAAATACGCATATTGTAAAAAAAGATTGTAATTATAAATACAATCTAATATTTATTAAAAAAAATCATATATATATATATATATATTAAATATTAAAAAATAGATGTTATAAAAAGATTATTTAATTAATATTTCAATTTTAATTTCATTTGAAAATATAAGAACTATATTTGGTCTTAATGCTATACATGAATCAATTATTGTAGAGAACACACCCAATATCATATGTTGATAATATGTTTGTGTATGCAAGTAGTGAACGCTAAACTTTTGTTTACATAAACCCACCATTATTGGTTGATTGTAAAGTTGTGTATGAGAATAGGTGTTTCCATAACATTCTTCACACTTGAATAGAAATGTTATTAATATTATTAAGGTTGGTTTCAGAGTTTGAAAATAACTTATTCAATTAAAACTAAAATTTTTTAAATTTTTTTACTGAAAATACTGTAGATAAAATTAAAAGGTAGTTAAAATAATACAGTAAGATCTATGAATTGTACCAAAAAAATGCAATAAAACCTATAAATAGTAACAAAAATAAATTAAATAATAACAAAAATAAACTAAATAATAAAAAAATATAAAAAAAAAGAAGATTTTTTAAGCCAATTCCAAAAGCATCCTCATCACATCACTTGTTCTCGTAAAGGTGGCACTGAGTGCTTGAATATTGATATCAAAATTTTCATCCTCATAAACATGATTTAATGTATCGCATATAATTTTTTTTTTTTTTCCCTTACATCCTTCTACCAAAAATTAAAAAACCCAAACATTCTCTCTATAGTTGAATTGAGCACATCTTCCTTCAAATATAATCCACTTTCCCTGCCACGAAGAGCATTTTAGAACGATCATTCCGTTTGTGCAGTTCCCTTTTAAAGTACAAGCTGTTATATAACTCCCATTATACTTAAAGACATGTACATAGTAACCAAAATTATTTTCTGCCTACTAACAAAAAATCCTTGCAGGCTTCCAGCAGAGATTATTAACACAAAGGCTTCACGTTTCAAGCCGGAATACATTTTTCAAACTAAAAAAGCGCAGAAAATTCTTAACTTTCTTAATCGAGAGCAACTTTCTTTCCTTAAACAGATTCATGCCCTTTTCTTTTTATGTTACAAAATAACAGTACACATAACACCATCACTGGCACAGTTGCCCAACCTCAAATTCTATGAACGACTACTACTAGTACAGCACAAATGTTCTTTAGATTTGCTACAGACTGATACAAAATTGTCAAAACTTATGACCGCACTGCAACCATGGAAGACACGAAAAAAATGTAAAGGAGAATGAGAATCATTGGATTTTGATCCCTACCAGGCTTCATTCACCTTTGTCAGCACCAATCAATTCCAGGTGACCAACAGATACAGCAATCTCCCGCTATTGATATCTAACCATTATAATTATTTATCCATCAATTGCAACTGTCGCCTCCAACAACGATCCCAATTTGTCCGAAATGGTTGATATAATATTGGTATATTTACTTTCTCCGTGTCTTGCTGCGACTAACTCTGACAATTTTTCGATTAGCCTTATCACCGCCACCAGCACCCACTGAGAAGCTCCCTCCTAAACTATTTGAAGCCTGAAATGGAGATTGGTTCTGTGGGGTGGCTGAATTCTGTGGGGCTCCAAACTGAAAGAGATTTCCTCCTGATGGAGTTGACCCAAACGCAAAGCTAGACTGAGGAGGTGTGACTGTAGCTTGGCCAATTACTGGAATGGTGGGCATGGAAGCTTGAAAGGTATCCTCTGCCATGCTGTCTTCCATATTCATTTGATCATTATTTCCCGAGGAAAATGGATTAATTGTGAAGGGGTTAGGGCTAACAAACACAGGCTGTGATGTGGGAGTAGCCATGGCCGAAGTAAATGAGAACATGGGACCAGATGATGCAGCAATGGATGATCCAAATGCAACAGGTGTGCTGCTAGGAGCAGCAGCAGAAGCTGTAGATGCCGCAAATGGAAACCCAGTTGAGGAAGATGCACCAGATGCCGCAAAGGGAAATCCAGTTGAGGATTTTGTAGAAACAGCAACAGAAGATGTAGATGCTGCTAAAGAAAACCCTGATGAGGGCAATGAAGTGGCAGGAACAGAAGTTGTAGATGATAATGGGAACGAAAACCCAGTTGAGGGTGATGTTGTAGCAGCAACAGAAGCAGTAGATGCTGCAACGGACAACCCAATTGATGAAGATGAAGAGTTGAATGTTGAACTTGAACCAAATGTTGGAGACTTTGAGGACTGCCAAGAATTAAACAAGCTTGAAGTAGTACTACCTATGGCATTATTAGAGTTGGCATCTGCTGAAGAAGTGGCAAGTCCAAAAGCAGCTCCCGAATTAAAAGGCTTAGCAGCAGGAGATGACACAGCGAATGATGAACTCCCAGAAGAGAGAGCTGTATTTCCAGCCAATTCAAATGATGGGGATGGTGCAGATGAACTGAATTGAATGGGAATGCTGTTGGTAAAAGCTGCAACCCCAGTTCCAGCAGGGGATGCCTGTGCACTAAGCGCAGATCCACTACCAGCATTGAAAAGGGTAGAACCCTGAGACTGACTATTAGCAGCAGAAGACGTGGCTGCAGCACTAAATCCAAAAATGCTACTTCCTGTACTTGCATTTGTAGCAGATGCACCAGCAAAAAGATTGCCGCTGAGATTGCCAAAGCTTGACTCAGGCCTTGTCTTGGCAGCTTCTGATTCTATTCCAGAAGTAGCCGCTACTGGTGCTTCCACAACTGTAGATCCAAATTTAAAAATAGGTGCTGATGCAGCAGAGGTAGAGAGACTGGTGCTGCTGGTAATGGAGGTGGCAAAGGCACTGGTGGTTGTAGTGCTGCTGCCGCTGCTGCCAGTGGAAGTAAGAGTAAAGGTAGAGCTATTTGATGAATTTTGAATGGGAACATTATTAAAAAGAAGAGGTGGAATGGTTGAAGGGAAAGATGGGCTTGAAGAAAGAGACCCATTATTAAAGAAAGAATTATTGGCAGTGGCATTGACACCAAAACTTGCAGTAGGTGTTGATGTTGATGCAGTAGATGAAAATGCAGTTTCTGGTGTCCTAAAAGTGAATCCAGCATTTGAATTGTTCTTATTATCAGCTTTTTCCAATTCAGGTACTTTAGGCATAGAATCAGTTGCTCCAGCCACAAAAGTTGAAAAGCTGCAGATAAAAAGCATACAAATTTAAGAAAAAAATTCACAAAGATCAATTACTCAACAAAAGATGACTAGGTCTAAATCAAAGAAACCAAACATAACATTTTGAACATTAGGCTTTAACTTAAAAGTGAAATAAATAAAACGCCCTTAGACTGCCTAGACTTTGATGCTGTTGCAATAACACCCCACTATTTTTTCACCAATTTAGTGCAAAGACTTTGGTATTGTAGCAAATAGACCTCTTCTGTCCATACGCGAAGGGTAGTAGTGCATTTTGCCCAAGTGAAATTGATGAATGTACATAAAAAGACCTCACAATACAAAAGCATGTTGCAGAACAGTTGAAGTATATCAGGATAATTAATGTATATCAATTATCAGTGGACAGAGGAACAAAAGGTAAATAATGCGTCTTGTATGCCATAAGTTCCAAAAAATAGTATAATTCCATCATAGAAATGCAGACTTCACAAATTCAAAAGAAAGTCATAGCACTGATGACGTGATCATGACTATCAATACATATTCATTATCACAGAAGAAAAACAAAAAGACCATTTAACGCATTTTATATCCCTTCAATTCCAAAGGACATTACAACTCAACTTCTCTTAAAAATTATTGCTCCACATACAAACAGGTGTCTGCTACAACTCCATCTCCATATAATCTAAACAATAAATATTACAACTTTTTTTCCCTGAATTGGTTAGTTAGACATGCACTCAGGTTCTAAAACACATAACTTGAGTTGAGCGCATTGACAAACCACTCCCATTTTTTAATTATCAAACATACAATTGTCTGTTTTTTTGATAGGTAAGAAAAAAAAAATTATTGAGAAAAGACAACTTCATTAAAAGGATGAAGTAGCCAAAAAAATATGTACAAACAACAAAGGAAAAAAATTTTAATTCCACGGCCATTCCATTCTATAGCCTGTGTCCTGTTCTATAACTGCTGCATCTTTTTGTTTCTTTTTTTGTGCAAATACAGACTTACTACTGAACTCAAGAATTGAACATGGATTTGACAGGTTCTATTTCCAGATTCAGAGCCATATCTCACTTGCTCAATCGTTCAAGAACCATAGGGAAATTATCACCTTAATTTCCCTGCTATTCAAAGTTATGGTAGAATTCTTAACTATCCCTGGGGAGGCAAACGTGTGATATGTTCAACATTACTTATTATATCCACGCTACAGATGTTATGTACTAAAATGGGTCAAAGCTAGACCTAGATCTCAAAAGTCCTTGCATATACAAATTAACTAAAATTTCAACTTGTTCCCCTCAGACGGTGGAAGAACTATAATTTACATTTGTGTATCATTTTTCATCGTTGTATTAAGAGTATCCCTCCACTACTGTTCCAATATGCTCCTTTAATAGAACCCCCTTTTTATCCAAAACAAACATACAGAATCACTCAAATATAAGACAGCATCAATATATTTCAAACAAAATAACCACTCCTTCAGTAAATTCCTATATATTTGGTAACAATAATTATACACTAACCTGCTAGAGCTCTCTAGTTTTAGGTCCGAACTAACACCAAATTTATGTCCTGCAGATTCACTACCTAAAGATGAGGAGGCCAATGTAAACTGTGGCATCTTTTTATCAGCACTTGAAGCAGTAACAAAGCTAGCAACTGTAGAAGCAGTATTTGGTTCCTTTGGTGAAGCAACTTTATCTCCAATGCTATATATAGGAGGTGCAACATTTGATTGCTTTGGTGATTCAGATTTATCATATTTTACAGATGACTGTATCGATATCATTGCAGGAGGGACAGCCTCGCTGGTAGAGTTGGCCTTTGGAAAGGCAAAGCCAATGCTCTTTTCAGCAACCACAGGCCCATCAGAAGTTACATCAGTTTTTTGGATCAATGCAGAACTTTCTGGGGGCTTAAATCCTGATAGAGATGGAGGCTTCTCCTGTGTTACCACTTCGGCAAAATTGGTCTTCCTCTCCGCCACAACAACATCATCCTTTTCTCTCTCTTCAACCAATGAAGTGGGAGCTGCCCCATTAGAATAGTCATCATCCAGCTCCAAAAAATCCTAAAGAAGAGATCCATAGAATAAAATTTATTTGATGATTTTTTAAGTGGAATATAAAACACCTCTTTGGAGAGTGTAAGCTCACCTATAAAATTTTATAATTTTATGCATTACATAATCATGACCATAAATAAAAATAAGCAGCAATTAATATCAAATAGGATGGAAGAAGAAGCAAGTTGACCAAGGCATTTATCAATCGCTTCTGACACAGACTAACATAGACATGAGAAAATAAACACATACCTCTTGTGCAGTCATACGAAAAGTTCGCCGCTTTTGTGGAGGATAGTTGAATGAATTAATCACCGCAGAATCTGCAAATTTAATGCTGGGTATGGTGTCCTTGTTTGGAGCTTTAGAATCTACACCATTCACTACAGAAACTGATATGTCACTAGAAGAAACAAGCTTCAATGGGCCATTTTCTTCAACTTTGTTTTGCTTCTGCTGAGTAATTTCCACAGCATCAGGTAACAAGGTATCAAGCGAACTATCCAACTTGTTATTCTCTGATATATTCTCCAGAAGTTTTGGTGATTCTACAGTCTCCAGGCTTCTAAGAGCCTTTCCACGTAACATAGATGGTGACAATTTAGAGGGTGAGCTATCCCTCACAGATGCTAGCTTGAACTCAGATGATTTCTCTTTTGGTGAAACCAGCTTTTCAAGTTGCTGCAATATTTTTGAAGCCATCTCACTAGACTTGGAGGAAACAAGGGAAAAACTTGTACCCGGCATGCTGTTATCTCCATTCTCTGTTGACTTCTTCATCAAATGGTCCTTAGATTCACCCAGTAAAGGTGGCTTTTGTGTCAAAAAGGAAGGGCGTTGAGAAGAACTAGGACTGGCTCCAGTTCCAGTGATAGGAAGGGGACTACCAGAAACTGGGACACTCAAGCCTCTCGAAGAGAGAAGACTAGGCTTTTGACGAATTCTACGTATAGGACCAACAGATCCTATATCATTATCTAAGACTGAACTTCTGCGTTTTAAAGCCTGCAAAAGAAAGAAACATAATCAATAATTTAATCAGGGTGGTGAATGAAATCATAGAGGATAGCATCTGATGGTCTGCAGAATTTATACCCCTTGTTTAGATCCAGAAACTTTACTCTGCTCCCATGCAGCCTGAGATGATGATGATGATGGCCCATCATAAGCAACAATGGGCCCAACACCCTAGAAAATGATCAAATGATATAAGAACTTACTTTTTTCTTTCTTTCTTTTTCTTTTTCTGAGAAAAAATTATATAATAACTTAACTCTAGGAAAAACAATGATATTCTAACAGACGCTATTTTCACTAGTAGGAATACCTTGATGGTAGAGGTTGGGTTAACTCTGGAATATGGCGTCCGAGCCATGCTATATATTGCAGATTTTCCTCGCGATCTAGGTGTCATAAAACCATTTTCAGGATACCCAGCATGACCAGAGGACCGCAAAACAAGTGGCATAATGGGTGACTTTTGCAGAAAAGGCCCACTGCTTATCACGGTTGAATCTTCCCTCAAAGCTTGACTACGAATACCTAGCATTGATGGGGATACTTTTGAAGGCTTAGAACCCATGTAAGCTTTTGCAAGCTCTGCAGGTGAAGCAACATCCTCATCCAGGACCTGAAGACATTTTTTAACCATTACATGTGAAAGAAGTGCGTGCAATATGTAAATTTTATTACATGATAAGAGCATCATGCACAACCACCCAAAAGCATTTTAAATTATGTAAACCATAAACAGAATACGAGCTATTTTTATTACACTTGAGTTAATGACAGGAGTTGAAATGAGGTGGCTCCCAATCCCATTTTCTAAAGCTTGTGCTTTTGAAAGTTCCTCCCTTCCGACATTAGACCCTACTGGCTCCAATGGAATCACTTCAGACTTTTTCTCTTCATCCCCGATATTGATATCAAGAGTTCTTGCATGCAACAAGGCTGTCAAACGATCAATCTCAGATCTGCAGAGTAGTTGAATTTTGTTCAGCATCAAAGGAAGTCATGACTCAAAATAAAACAGAAAGAAAAACAAAAGCATCAGCATGATGTCAAACAAATATTAACTGCCACAGATATATATATATATATATATATATCTGTGGCAGAGACTGGTTCAGTTGGAACAGTAGAACCTGAAGTCATTACTGCTACTTCATTCAGATAAACAAACATGGAGACAAGTGTGATCCAAATTAGCAAAAAGTAAAAACAACCTCTGATGACATCCCATGCTTACTGAATTTCAAAGTTCTCACAGAAGGAAAAATAACAAAAGGGGGTAAAAATTCCGCATCAAAGATGGCATCAGACTTAAATGGGCATCAAAGAAACATTAACTGCCACAGATCTAATTATGACAGAGACTGGTTTAATTGAAACATCAGAATCTGAAGTCATTTCTGCTACTGCATGTGGACAAACAAAAATGGAGACAAGTGCAAACCAAATTGACAATACAACTCCTGATAACATTCCATGCTTATGGAACTTCAAAGTTCTCACAAAGGGAAAAATAACAAAAATGGGTAATAGAATTCAGATCAAAGATGGCATCAGACTTGGACAAGGCAACAAAAACATTCAAAAATTTTAATCTCTCATTTTTTTTGCTAGAAAATGCATAGATAGAATGCATAAAGTATACAAAAAATAATGAGATATAAAGTACTCATGGTGCAAGGTTCCATAAATTAAAAAACAGGAAGTATTCTCAGTAAGAGGTTGATGAGTGATGACATTTTAATGTTACAAAGACTACCTGGTAAAGGTCTTCTGCTTTAAAATTTGCTCAAGCTCCGTCAAGCCACCTTTGTCCGAACTACTACTTGAGTTGTCAACTCGATCGATGGCTCCTTGTTGCACTCCAGGAGAATCCTTTGCAGGCAAATTTGCAACAACACAAACAAAAAATATGAATAAAAAAGCAGCACACCATATCAATGGAATCATTCTGATAATATTTTATTCTTAATTAATCAATCCATCAGCTAGATACATACAGAAAATGAGATACAACATATAATAATTCCATAGAACATGTTCAAACAACCTAAAGGATATGAGATGTGTAGTGTCTACACATTGTTCCATTTACAAATAGAGCTCACAGAATCAATTTGAAACAGAAGTACAGAAACCAGTCAACATTGAGGTAAACCATTAGATAATTCACCAAGAGACTAATAAAAATTAATTTTACCACAAGCTGCTCGCGTGTATTAAAAAAAATAAAGGAAACAGAAGAAAGAGCTTCCCTATCAGAATTTAGAAAGCATTTAAATTCTACCACCTAACACATGTATTAACAGAAGGCTTGTGAGTGAGGTACCCTTACACATGCCACGATTTTTTTTAAATATGAAATCTCTATTGGAAAAGAAACGTATACTAAACAAAGAGACAAGTACTACATGCTACACCAGCTAAGACAATAAACAGTGTGATCATTTGCCCACAATAGCAGAACTTCTAACATTGCTGCTAACCATTGGATCTATGCCAGAACTAGTCAAAAAGAAACTCAGCTGTATCCATTCAATTTATCAATAGACACTTAGCATCTTACATATTTCTCTTTAGTTTGGAAACAGTAACATCTAAACAATCTTATATTTCTACCTATTATATAGCTCAAGTTTCTTCTTCCAGATCAAGCTTTTTTACCTGCAGGAAAGTTGACTATAACAATATTCAGAATTGTGCCCTCTTTCTGAAAACATTTAAGCACGCTACTTCATGCTAAAATTTCTTTGTTCACTAAATCTACCCTCTATTTTAGCCCCTCACAAGTTCATTACATCGGATGCATACAAGCCTGTTTGTAAAAGCAATGATTCAGTTACAGGATTAAGTCTTCTGGTCTTAGTGAAACATAAATGGACCTCGCTCAGAAAATAAAATTTCATAGCCAAAACCCCATTCTACTTTCTAAGGCATTCCACAATGATGAGGACAGTTCACACTTGAATGCCCACTGGACCTATGCGCAACAAGATGGGAAGTAACTCTTCTACCACATAATGCCTTAAAATACTATAAAGACAGAATTTGATCCTAGGCCTATGGTGCAGTGCCTAGACAGACTTCGCCAACTAGATTAACTAGCACTTTAGCCATGTAGCTTAATTGATAAAATTAAAATAAAATAATTTTACGTCGAAATAATATTAAGAAAATTAAAAATACCATTTATGTGACAAGTGACAAGAACAGAAACCTGTACACATGCAAGAAGTAACATAAAAAAGCATTACAACTTACAATGTCAACTGCTTCATGGTACTTATCCCTTGCTTCCGGGTTCTTATCATTTAATTCCTGGTTTCCTTCTGGTCATATATTAAAATTTATATCATATGAGCTCGTGATTATCAAAACTAATTCAAATTTCATCACAAAAAAGGTAAAGCAAAACAACTCATATGGTAACCGCAAAATTAAGCTTATGAAAAGCTATTGTAAAAGACAGAAGAAAACTGACAATAGCTAGTCCTTATAAGCTTAAAGTCTCCATGAAAAATTCAAATATATGTTCATCTTGTGAGAGAGAAAAATCTAGCAATATGCAGCATGCAAAATTACAAATCCTATTAAAATAATTAATAACAAAAATTATAGGAAACAGTGAGAGATTTATTTCACATAAACAAGGTTTTCCTCTAGAATCTGCCCCAACCCATTATGTGGTGATTCGTAAAATCGTCTATGTGCGTATTCAACGACATGGGTCATTAAATTATTTAAACAAGTACAGGTAAATGGGTATTTGGAGGTAAACACTGTTCTTTGGCAAATATACATATAACATAAATTTCCACTAATACATTGCATAATTGCATCACAAAAATTGACTTCAAACGAACCAATTGAAAAATTAAATCATTTCCAACTTCCATAATTTCAAGTTCTTCCAACTCAATACCACACATATTGCCATAAGTTCACTATTCAGAAAGCCAAATTTAAGCAATTCCATTACTTCTAAATGCAAGTTTGTTCCAAATCCACAAATTTTTGGTTCACAAACAAAACCCTAACAAAACGTAAATTGCAGAATTTTACCCTAGAAGTGGCTCCAATAAAAATTAAGCTACTTCCACACCTAAATCTCGAGTCTCGCAAAATATCAAACCCTAACTAAACGTTCCGTAATGAAAAAAAAAAAAAAAAAAAAAAGACACTATCTCCACAAAGCAATACGCGCAGGATTGGTTTTCGCATGCAAAATATCAAGAACACGAACCTGAATTTGACGGCTGCGGCGGCGTAGGAGGAGGTGCGAGGCGTTTGCTGAAGAACGAGGAGAACAATCGGTGGGCGCTAGAGGCGATGAGGCGCTGAGCCGGATCGACGAGGCGGGAGAGCCAGCCGTTGTTGTTGGTGGCCACGGCGGCGGCGAGGCTGGGGGTTCTGATAGCGGTTCGAGGGCGATCGTACGGCGTCGTTTGGGTGGCTCGTCGGAACGGACGCTTCCGAAACTTGCCGCCGGTGCCAAATCCTCCTTCCGATGAAACGGCGGCGTAGGGCTTCTTTTCCCGCGCCGTCTCCATGAGAGAGAGAGAGAGAGAGAGAGAGAGAGAGGGAGCGCTTAGGGTTTCAAAATTTTGAAGAACAGAGGTTGAGAAGAGAGAGAAACTGAACAAAGTGCAAATTAGGGTTTTTAATGGACAGAGAGAGAAAGAAAAAAAAAATGAAAGATACTCTAAAAGAAAGAGAGAGAGAGAGAGAGAGAGAGAGAGAGTATATGAGAGTTACTCGATTAAATTATTTCGAAAATAAAAACTCTATACATATATATATTTCTATTTTTGCGGCTATTGTATTTTTTTTTTTTTATGGTTAGGACAAGGCTAATGTGACACGTTCTGTTTTTTGAAATACAGTTCTTTTATAACCATACACTTTGTTTAGAATTGATAATATGTGTGTAAGTGTGATTGGTAAAATATTATTTTCACATTAATTGTAATTTTTTTTTCATTATTTTTAGTCACACAAGAAACATGTTAGGGTTGTATGAAAAAATTGCGATAGAATCATGAATCGATGGTTTTGATTTAAACATGATGATTGGTAAACCATTACTTTTAAGTGAGTCGTTATGATTCATAACGACACTTATTATTGTAGGAAAAATTTGTGATACAAGATTGATGGTTTTTAATTTTTTATTTGAATGTGTGATGATTTGGGTTTTTTTTTTTTTTTTTTTTGTTATTAATGTGATTATTTATGTATAGACAGGTTGGTTGGTAATTCTATGTATTGTTATTTATGAAAGGTAATTATTGTATTCATTTTTTTTTTTTTTGGGGATAAGAAGGTAATTATTGTATTCATAAATTTATTTGGGGATATTGGGTGGACTTTTATCTAAAATGACATATGTTGTCCTTAGAAAATAAAAGTGACACACGCAAATGGCCCAAAAAGTAGGATAGGCTGCTGAGTGTCTGATGCCATATAGGCTCCAAAAAGGTAAAAGAAGGGCGCCCAGAAAGTGACAAGTACACAAGCTGAATTGAAGCAGAAGCAGTGGAGAAATAAACAAAACTAGAGAGTGCTCATAAAATCAGGACATCCCACTTCCACAGTGTCAGTGCATCCCCCCATTCTCAATTTGTCAGACTAGATAACATCTAGCCACAAGTTTTTAAAGGCATCTTCCTAACATTACTACGATGGCATGTGATACAAATTTGTCATAATTTTAATGTGAAAAATTGTGAATAGTAAAAAAAAAATTAATGGATTCATACAAACATAATAAATAATCAATCACAATATATTACATAAAATTGTTGAAATTGTTTTAGTATTAGAATTAGTCAATTGTTAGAGTTATCAAGTATTTCATACGCACGAAGAATGTGAGGTAACTAGAGAACTTATCTAAACTCTACACTTGTTTCACTAATTCAGTTTTATAATAATTGTTTGACTCCTTTTTATTACTTAAAAAAAAAAGTTTTTATGTTCTTTTTTTAATAGGGAATCTTAGTATATAAGAAGGAATAAGATCGCTTAACTTAGTCATTTGCTGGATTAACAAGCTTATTAATCAAGCAAGTTTGTTGGATGAGTACATTCGCAATTTACGAGTTGTCCCATATTAAGGGAACGTGTATAGATTCTTACCATAACTAAAATAACTCCTCTTGATGCCAACTTTAGGACTCCATTCAAAATATGTCCCAAATTTAGAGGATAATTAGTTTTATTAAAAAGAAAAATATAGGTGGGTGTGCGCATTGTCTCTAACATGTACAATATATTGTCAACATTAGTCACTTAATCTCCCACATAATCAAACACCAAACAATCCCTTTCTTTCTCTCTAACACCAAAATCAAATTAGATTTACGCTTTTAAAGTAAAACTCAATTCTTAAGAAAATCATAAATTTTCATATCTTTTAGTTGAATTTTACACTTGAACTATGAAATTTGATTCTTCATATGAAATTAGTCTTAGTTTGATTAGTACTAATTAATTATGTATTTTTTTTAAATAAAATTAAGTATTGTGCAGGTTGAGATTATTGGGTAAATTTATTATTAAGTGATCATTTTATTATTCTATTTTGAAACTACACTTTTTCAAAGTGCATAGTAGATGAAGTTAATTTTTTTTGGAAATAATATCACCATTTGTGTTGCATTAGTCCATACAGCCATCTGGTTGAACTTAATAAGGGAACCTAATATAAAAAAACCTAATTTTAACATTTGTTTAGCTATTCCAATATGGTCATAATGCACAAATCCTCTCTAACCCAAATTTTGAATGGTATTGGTTTGGGTAGGGCTATCTAGTAAGTTAGGTGACCCTACCAAACCGACCGAATCCATTTTGGGTATTACCCATTTTCACGCTTAAGACTTGAAGACTGAAACATATCCATTCTCTCTCTCTCTCTCTCTCTCTCTCTCTCTCACACACACACAAACAAATCCCTAACCCTAGCCTCTGTCTTATCGGTAGGTGGGACCCAATATGAGAAAGTTTAATACTCTATGCATGTGTGGGACAGGATATTATACAAACCTAGGGGAATAAGTAGGTGCTCAAAAAGCATATAGGAGACAGCTTATGGGAGCACCAAATTAGCACTTGTGATGATAAGCGGGTTAACTTTACCAATTATGAGAAAATAGAAGAAAGGGAAAAATTCTAAAAACCAACACATTTTTTTGGGCTAGAAAAATGTTGCAGCTTTTTTCATTTTTATTTCTTCTTAATTTTAAATTCAGTTTCTATAAATTTTTAAAATCTTACCCTTTTTTTAAAAGAATGGTTTTACTTTTACACATCTTATTATTTAAACAAAAATACAACAATAATAGAGCCTTAGTCCTAAATTTTCTAGGGTTGACTATGAATTCTCAAGGTTCGGGCACATGTATTCTTATCCTCCACTAATAGTAGCAACTTGGTTTATGTTGCTATATTATGAACAAAAAAAAAAAACTAATAAGGAAAAAACTATACCTAGTGCATATTTTTGCCTCCATTCCTTAAAAATAGGTTGCAATTGTGGATCCAAAACCCCCTAAATGCATGTATATACCAACAAAAAAAGAACATATTGTTGCACTTTCAAGAATGTCCCAATGTTTCGACCATAATTAATTTGAATACAGGAAAAAGGCAACACTAAAAATATCATACAAGTTTTTTCCTTTGCATAGTATGATGCAATACAATTGAAGGGTTGATTGCCGTTTCCAAACTCACACTATATGAAACCTGAATAAATCCAACAATTATATTCTAAAAAAGCCTTGCTGTTTCTTAGATGAGCACCGAGGCTCCTACTTTACAATCTTTGATCCCTCAAAAGGTTAAAGCAAAGAAGAAAGAATCAAGAATCTACTTGCTGCCTCTGAGACTACAGTCCTAGAGCCTCTCTAAATTTAACGCTAAAACTATTTTATAGACCCTTCTTACCAGCACCTATAGGGTCTCCTTTTCGCATCATTGCCACAAACTCATTGTAATCTATTGCTCCGTCCTTCAAAATTGATAGAAACAAATAATAATAGGCATCACACATGAAAGGAACGAGCAAATTGCTGAAAAGTGGGTTTCTTCTCCTTGGCAGGACTTGCACCTAATACCCGATCTAATTCCACCTACCTTTTTACCACTTGGTGTCAAGACTCTTGGGCTGGCTAAATGAAACTTACTACTCTACACTATTTGAATGGAAAGAACAATATGCAGTGCTAGTCATGTCAATGTGATCTAGAACCTAATATTTAGGCCCTTTTGCATCAAATGCAGCCATCAACCATTGCATCAAAATGGTCTTTAGGAAAAAATCTAAATAGTTGCAAAAATTGTATCATCTTATTATTTAGGAAGATCAACAAAAAAATAAAAATAAAAATAAATAAAAATCGATATCTCAACCCCCCCTCCCTGCTCCAAATGCCTAATAACCATAGTATGATAGTTTTATCTCTTTAAATTGCACTAAACTTTCATTAAAAAAAAAAAACCATTAGTTAAATCCAACTTAAAATGAATTTCAAGTTCTTTTGGATGGACATATAGCTTGACCAAAGTGCTACCCTAATCAAGTTTTACTGAGTTGTTAAGGTCTAAAAAGCAAGTAGAGAAGAAGGGTTGGCTTCTGAGGGAAGGCCATAAAGATTTTTCTTTCAATTTTTTACCATAGTACTATTGAGAAGATATGATAAAAGAAAACACTCACATTGTCTTGATCAACTTCTAGGATCAAATCTTCCAGGCGAACATCTTCTATGCCAAACTCCTCACAAGCTTTTTGAATCTCATCGATAGTAACAAAACCACTTCCATCCTTATTGAAGTAGGAAAAAGCTACAAATAGATGATCCTCTTTCTCAATTTTGTTCAGATGCAATGTTGCAGCAATGAATTCTCCATAATCAATGGTTCCAATGTTATCAATATCTGCCTGTAATTTAGTAGAACATCAGATTTAAAATATAATTCAATAATACAACATTATTTCATAGTCGTATGGCAACTAACGAAATTCTCAAAAACATTATAACCCTTTTAAATATTCTTGCCTATAGCACATTCAATTTCCCAAGTGAGCTCTCTCAGAATGCAGTTCTAGGCACTCCATTTTTTTGGGATATAATAGAATGCATTGATGTTCTCAAAAATCAAAATAATTTGGAGAATATAAAATTTATACCGCTTGAAGTAATAGCACGCATCCCAATCATCCATTAAGGAGGGATTATTGTTTAATTTTCATTTTCAAAACATTATCCATCATGTTGTTAGTGATATGAAGAAGAAAACACCTTCCTTTATTTTTTTTACCCCTAACACGTTGAAAGCGCCTTTATTCCCCAAAAACAAAAAATAAATAATAGAAGAAAAGAAACGAAATAATGAGAACTTTCGTGTCTTGTATTTAACTTTTTTTAACTCGATAACAACAAGATCCCTTTTGTTGTAAGTGGAGGATCCCTTTCCTTATTTTGAGCCGTGACTCTAGTTGGTCTTTGTTTCTATTAAATGTGTTATGTTAGCTAAGTTTTTCAGGTTCTGTGTGCAATTGCTCTGACAAACAATTAAATTACAAAAATCTTGATTGCAATCCTTTTATAATCTTCTATCCTAATTAATATCTCACTAATATTACAAATGTTCTAGGAGAGTCAACATGGAATGACTGAATAAACTCATGAGTCCCTTAGTTGAAAGTAACACATACTAAAAGCTATTAGCTTTAAAGATATGTTAAACTGACATGTTGTTATTAACTTATACGCCTATATAATGCATACTACCATGGAGTAATAGCTAAAATTTTATTTTGTAGGAAAGAAAGAGAAAAGTTATATAGTGTGTTATTTTTTCTCTCTTCCTCTCATTTTTCTATGTATACATGTATTAGTCCTCTGTAGAGGCTTCATATTCAAAAACCTTTTTTTCACAACTTATAATGTATATCAATTGCAAGAAACTGATTGAAGTGTTTAGCAAAAAACTTGGACCAAAATTCACGCTAATTCTTACTACATGCATCAGATCATGAATTTCAGACTCCTTAAGATTAGCTCCTACTCTTTTCAAACCAGCCTCGAGCTCTTCATAAGTGAATTGACCACTATTGTCCATGTGTATCATTTTGAACATTTCTTGTAGGCCAGCTATCTCTTCTTTAGATAAGTTCTCTGCAATGACCTGCCGAAAAAAAAAAAAAAAAAGTGTGAGAAAATGACTAGTCATTCTATCTAATAGAAATCCAAAAAATTGTTTCAACCTAAATCTGAATACACAAATTATGTAGTAACTCTATCTATTGAGCTTTTCAGTAATTTTATATTCAAATGTAATCAGCCTTCACATCAAGGCACTAGAGCCATTTTCTTGAGCTTGTTCATAGTAGAAAACTACTTCAAGCGACTTAAAACTGCAGAAACAAGAGGCTTGTCAAGAACAACTCCATCAATTTGCACCCAAGGATAGCCTACAGGAATTTAAACTATTTATTAGCTAGGAAATCAAAAATCCTCTATGTGTAAACTAATATAAGTATTATAGGATTTATATCTATTTATAATGACGATTGTTCAAGAGGAATAGTAGAAGCAGAAGACATGGTCATTTTGAACAAGTTTGAAGTTTAAAAAGAGAAAAATAGAAAAATAAGGACAAGATTCTTTGTTGTATATGAAATTTCCATTGACATTATGGATAATATAGCAAACTCGAGCTGAATGAATTCAATAGCATTACAAGGTTTCAGCAATCTAATGGTCCAAAACACAACCAACAAGACCATAAAACTGCTTTGGTAGTAGTTCTCAACAAACCTTTGAAAGACAAATTTCTTTCATCATTTGGAATACAAAAGCCAACATTACTATTACATTGAAGATACTCTCATATTTCCTTCAATCTAATTTATGTATGCATGCATTAGGGTTCATAAAGTCACAAGAAAAACCTTAAAAGGAAAATATTATAAAATCTTATAATGATTACAATAGAAATAGATTCTACTCAACCCCATTCCCTAATCACATAATTCCCACATATTGGAATTAATTGATCAAAAAACAAAACAATGGAGGACTCACACAAAACATCATGCATAGTTGGTCGCCTCCTAGGATCTCGAACAAGCATTTTCCTCAGTCTTCACTAAATCTGTTGCACTTTCGAATATACTAGGCCAAGGTTCAGAAGTGAAGTCAAGATCACCATGTAGGACTTGTTCAAATATCCCTTGCTCAGATTCTACATAATTATTACATGAATGAAAAGAAAAAATGGGGAAAAAGGAAAACAATAAGCAAAATTTGGAACATATTTAGACAAATACAGACAAGAAAGTAATGAAATTTCAAGAACTAGTAGATTCCAAACTTCTTACCAGCCCAAAAAGAAGGCACTTCACTTAGTAGAATGTATAGAATCACTCCAGCACTCCAAACATCTACTTCTAGACCATAAAACTTTCCTAGAACTTATTTGTACCTTCAATACCATCTAGAAGCTTACACATAGATACCACATCTCTATCATCATGTATGAGCCTCAAGTCTTGCTTCAAGTTGCCCTAGGAGATAAATAATGAAAATTAGACAATTCATCAATTCCCAATTCCTCACATATACCTTCCATTTCAAAATAACTAAGCCTATCAGGATCCTCATACACTATTTCAACTTTCCCACCAAAGTATTCTAAAGCTGGGTTCCACAGAAAAGTACCCCCATAATGAACCTTGAATTTCACTTCCTCATCATCCACATGTAACAATAAATTACCATTTTACATGTAGACAATTAAAGAATTGTAAAAAATAGACACATAAAGAATAAACACTTGTATGTTTTTGTTTTGCCTTTGGGAGGCAACACACACATCAAAGGGATCACATTTTTTGCTTTGCTTTTGTTTCTGTTTTACTAATAAGCATATGCAAACATTAAAATTAAAACCCAACAGATTCGTGTGGTCCACAATGATCCACAGTGAGACACAATGACCATGATAGACAAAATGCTCATAAACAAACACAAATCCAAACCACGGGTGGTCACATTTTTCATAAACATCAACAAACACAACCAATATTATTAGTAAATTACATATAACATTGACTGATTACTCAAAAAATTATAAAACCCAAACAAGCCCAAATAAAAAATAGTTCGAAAACCCAAACAGTGACTGATTTATTACCTGGATTTAAGTCCCTTGAACAACCTGTTGCTCGTCTCGGTTTATTCATGCAACATGATTTTAATATCAGATGCAGATGGGGATTTTCGTGATTCTAGGGTTAGTGAGGAAATATTTCAAAAGGTTGTGTTTTGATCCGTGTTATATTGTGATTTGTATTAAAAATGTGTTTTCATAACATCTAGGGGTGAGGTGGGTAACAAAGAGCAAACGGATTGAAACTTAGGTAAGCAAAGTGTTAAGTTTTAAACTACAAGTAGGCAAAGTGAAAATAGGTCAAACCACATGTGGGTTTACTATAATTTCCCCAAAAAAATAATAAAGTTCACATAACCATCTAAATCAACAAAGAGTTCACATCTCATAATTCTCACATAAAAATAATGTCTTTTAAACTGCACATATGATATCTTACCATAGCAATCAAATCTTAGTCTCAAAATTTGGTCGTTAGTCGAGGGATATTTAAAAGAAATGGAATAGTTTAATAGTCCAAAATTAAAGTTATCAGAACCATAGAAAAAGAAATAAAAGTTTAATAGTCCAAAATTAAAGTTATGAAAACCATAGAAAAAGAAATAAAAGTTATTACACTGTCTTACCCATCCAATCTATGCCAAATACAAGATTAAGGGTTCGTTTAAATACTACTTATTTTGCTAAAAACTGAAAACTGAAAACAATAAAAAAATAATAAAAAAGTTATTGTTCATACTACGGATACTGTTCATTAGCCTAAATGCACTATTCATGTCCCATGAACAATGCAATAGGCGCTGGTTTAAAAAAAAAAAAAAATTGCAGACGCAGGGGGAGAGACGTGCAAACCAAATGCTCACTAAATGGCTCAAAACCATACATTCGAAAATGCGTAAGGCACACTTTCTACTATATAGGATTCGAGCTACTCAATTTAGTATTTGGGAAAGATTGTAAGAGCATCACCAATGGATGATGGATATCCCAAATGTGAGCCTCTTTCCCATTTAGTCCCATTTAGGCCTAAATTACTTGCTCCAATAGAAGTTGTAAACTACAACTATTGTAATGAAAAATACAATTGTGCTACAGTGGATTTCTAAATGTAGAACTGCACTATAGCTCAAATTGTAAAAAATTTTAATATATTTTATTCATGCATATATTCTTTTCTCTCTGTTTCTCTCTCCATCTTCCATCTGTTCTCTCTCCGTTGTTCTGGCCTCTCTAGATCGGCGTGGTGGGTTTCTAGATCGGCAAGATTGGCGGTGGTGGGTCTCCGCATTTTTCCTTCTCCGACAACTCTCTCTCTCTCTCTCTCTCTCTCTCTCTCTCTTTCATTTTTCCTTCTCCGCGTGGGTCAACAAAATAAACTTCCTGCAAACTTCCCAATGGCGAATCCGCTTCCTTCAAGCTTCAACAAAATCGAGCTACCTAACGGCGAATTGAGCAATCCGATTTTCATAAATTTTTGTTGTGTTTGTGGGTGAAGATTGTGTGGCTTCGCAGTGGTTAGCAATGAAGATCACAGTGGGTTAGCATTGGGTCGCGTAGGTTGTGTGGGTCAAGTGGGTTGTGTGGGTTTGGTGATGCAACGACATGGGTTTGCTGGTGATGGCTCCAATGGGTTGTTGTGTTTAACAGTGGGTTGCTGTGTTTTTTTTTTTTTTTTTTGGTGTTGACGGTAGATTATGGGTTGCCGGTGGTGGAGGTGTGTTAGGTGTCTGTAGTGCAGCGGTGGTGGTGATTGAACAGAAAGAAAGAGAGAGAAAGAATAAATAATGTGTTATATTGTGAATGATAGTGATTGTGGGATATATTATTTTATTGTGTTGAAATATTATTTAATGAGTAGAATAGGAAAATAAAAGTTGGGATGGTAGAAGTATTGTAAAATTATATTGTATAATTCATAAAGTGGCTTTTTGGATGATAAAATAGGATAGAATTGGGATAAACCAATGCTGATGCTCTAAAGCAGGATAATATTGTACTTTTCAAAATTTTCTTTAATTTTAATAGCTTTAATTTGGACTAATAAACCATTTTGAGCAGCAATAAACTTCACTTAACAGAGAAATAATTGGAGACAACTATAAAGTTCTCCCACTAGAAGGAAGGAAGCTTTGAAGTTTAAAGTGAAAAATTTTAGACAAAGCAAATAACATTTTATCTAAAATGAAAAGGTTGTGGCTGTTTTATGGGTTTGTGGGGATGTGACTGTTGTGAGAGTCACATTTTATAGAGTTAAAATGATCAAGGCTATGTATGAGTCATGGTCTATGACTCATATATAGCCTTGAATGGCGGAGTCAAGAATTTATCTTTGGAGGGGTCATCTATAAAAATTAGTAATGTACAATACTTCATAACTCAATGTATGCTACAAACAACAATTAAATACATGTTTTTTTTTTTTTGGAAGTGCTAAATACATGTAAATATAGTAGTATATAAGAAATATATTTTAATCAAACTAATCAAGTACATTTATAAATTATAATGTCATACGGTATATAATATATTGATTATTATAATAACAAACAATATCTTATAAGGAATACAAAAAAAAAGAAACCAAATGAAAAGTAAAGTAAAGAAATCAAAAGAAAGCAAATGAAAAGTAAAGTAACACTGGAATACTGTACATGGTGAAAGAACTGAAAAGAAAAAAAAAATTGGATTGTATTCTATTTTATAATATTTTTACAAAATGTTAATGTGGTTAACCTTTTATTGGTTTTCATTTAGACCCACCATTAATATCACATTTTCATTTACTATAACCGCTTACTATATTAGCAGTTTGTAATATTTTTGTAAAATAGCTTGTATTTCTAGCATTATTCTTCTATTTAAATGAAAGTTATGTTTATTTTTAGACTTTCTTAAATATATATAAGGATTAGTAAGAGAGTGTCATATTTTGTAGGCATTTTAAGTCAAGTTGGAGACATATTTTTATCAGGTTGTCCCAAAGTTTTGTTCTTGTCAAACGTAAAGTCTAAGGATATTTTTGAATCACATAAAAAACCAGTCCAAAGAGGTGAATCCTCTGATAAATAGTCCAAAGAGGGAAATCTTCTATTTTTTGATAATTTTCATCTATTATATAAAAATATTTTTTTATTTATTTTTCAAACAAATAAAAATGATAAACTTTAGAGATAAATAGTAACTGCAATTTCTTTTATAAATGTGAAAGGAAAAAAAATTCTAAATTTTAGGAATTCCTTTTTGAATTTAAAATGGAATTTGTTATTTAATATTTATGACTTCATTTTTAAATGAATTCACCCTTCATTAATGGAAGTATTTTTGAACTGCATAAAAATCTTTTTATTTTTTTAGAAGGACATAAAAGTCCAGTTGAAAAAGGAGAATCCTTTTATATATATTATAGATGTATATTATCAGGTATGGGGGCCAAAATGATAAGGTTCTTTTAAAATTTTTTAGATTATTTAGGACAATTCCAAAAAAAAAAAATCACTTATTTAAAAAAAAAAAATTTTGGGGGGGGGGGGGGGGGGGAGAGGAGGCCCCCCTTGGTCCTTGTGATGGTTCGCCTGTTCATAATCATGCAGTTTTTGCACACACAGACACATGCCAAAAGCATTTTGAAGACTTTGTTTTTTTTTTTTGAATAACATGTTGAAAGTTGTTGGTCATCGGTGTAAGTAGCTGTCCAACTAATTTTCAAAACACATGAATGAAAGGCATGAATTAACCCTAAAAGGCTATAACATGGATGGGTAATATATTTTGTCTATTACTTAAATGGATAGTGCAATTGCAGAAAGTTTATAAGTACAAAATTTACATGAGCTATTTTAATATTTTGTGATATTTCTAGTAAAATTAAAACAAAAATTAATGGAAAATATGATAATAATCTAGTGATACAAAATTTAAATAGAATATTTCTTGCGCTTTTTAAAAAATTCATAATTATTTATAGCCATGATTAAATGAAGTATATAATTTAATCAAAATATATCTAAAGACAAAGACTCTAGATATGTTAAATTATTCCTAGTACTGTATTTTGAATATTAAATTATTCCAAGTCCTGTATTTTGATATGTTATCAAATCATTACTTTTGCAACATAGCACATTAGGAATAGCATTTGTTCTTCTCCAAAAAAAAAAAAGTATCTATTTAATAATTCATAAAATCAATGTGTATGTCATTTCTTTTAATATCAAGTTGTTATTCTAAGCCAAAGACTTTGTAGTTGAATTAGCATCTCTTCATGTACAAAGTGCTTGGAGGTCTAGGAGGAAAGAGCTTAAGCTGCTGGGTTAGCAACATGTTGTAATTATTTTTTTTTAAAAAAAAGTAGTTATTCTAATGATTCATACATTTGTTTAGCAAAAATAAAAACATGTCTAGCTGTGCTTTGTGTTTCTTTAAACCTAATCAAATTAACGTGCCTGAGGACTTTATTAAATGAGTTTCACTTCAAAGAATTAAAATAATTAAACCTTAAGATTTTGTATTTTGAGCTTTAAGCTCGCCGATCCCAATCCAAGCAAAAATAATGGAAGTTCAACATGATTGTCAAATATCTCTCAAGTAAAGCATATGTGAGATTTAAGTCAAACAGTAATCTAGATTTAAGTCTGTGTGCTATGTGCAATGATGTGTAGTAATTTTATTGATTAATTTTTGTATTATGGCTTGAGGAGAAAAATATTATGAATGAAAAATTTGTTTGGTAGGGCTACCCTACCTTTCACATTGTCCTTATCTTTTTTTTTTTTTTTAAATGATAATTAAGGCATCTCTTTTATTAGTATATATAACTAACACAAGAACTTAGGTTTAAATGGCTTTAAAGGGTTTCCTTCTCGGAACCTTTTTTTTTTTTCTTGGAAATTCTTAGATGACTTTGGATGGTGATGAAATGTCATGAACATCTACTTGTATTAAATTGGCAAAATTATAATATCGATTCTTAAAATTTATCTTATGAGTGCAATTGGTTCTTCAGATTTCAAATGAGCATTATTAGTCTCTCAAATTTAAAGAATGAGCATTGTTATACCTTTTGTTAATTACTGTTAATGTTATTGTGTTGGTGACTAACGCAATGATGACATAACATCCTTTCACTGTTGTGGCATTTCTTTTAATCAAAATATTACAAAATTGAAGAGAAATCTCTACCCCTCTCTCTTACCCGCCTCTCATTTCCTACAACTTGTTCTTCTCTACCATAATGACAGCATTTCCAACCCGACCTCTACCACTGTCACTTAAGCTGGAATTTTTCTCTACAACTGAGAGAGAGAAGAGCAACATGACTTTCTGGTCTTGTTATGTGTCACCAAAATATATATAAATAGTAAATTAAAATTTTAAATTAAAAAAATTTGACCCTCTTAAAAAAATGAACAAAACTTGGTAAACTTTTCAATGTGACTGAGTTTGAATGGCTCGCGTGGAAAAGATGAGACCCAGATGAGGAAATCTGTTTCTTTGGAATTGAATCGTGTTGTACCAAATGATTAACAATTCGAATGCTGGAAAAGTTAGAGAATTTCGTGGTTTTTAATGTGAAAGAGCAAAACATGGAGAACCCATAAGAAAATAAAAATATTAATAATAATGTGTTGAAGATGTTGAAGACAATGAGACTTCTTGTAGATCACAGATCAAAAACGACAGAAGTAAAATAAAGGGCTGTAGTTCACAAACTAAAACGACAGAAGAGAAGAAAGACAAAAGGGGCAAAACGGCAAAGGCAAGAAACAGAAGAAAGAAGGATTAATGAAACGGAGAGTTTTGGTTTGTATAAGACACACGAGACACACGTGCGGGAAGTTCCATTTTCTGTTATGGGTTACAGCTGTCATTTGGTTGTTGGTTGTTAGTTGAATTTTCGTTATTCCTCCTTGCTTCGCGGATTGTACAGAGCTGAAGCTCTCTTGTTGTATATAAGTAGTTTTAGGTGTTAATTTTATCAGTTAGTTAATACTGTAATTTTCTTTAGTGAATGAAAATTTAGTTCTAATCTTCATTCTCTGTTTTCTTCTTCATTCTCTGTTTTTCTACATGGTATCAGAGCAGATTTTCCTGCATTTTCTCCCTTACCAAACAGAAATTTAGGTTCTTTTCTCTTCATTTTCTTGGTTTCCATGGCTTCAAACTCATCAAACATGCCATTTCCTTCGACTGCACCAACTGGAAATGCAACTACAGGAGATGAATCTACCAATAACCCTTTCTTTTTACCAGCAAATGAGAATCCAGGATTGATTCTAACATCTCAGCCTCTCACTGGTCTTGAGAACTACATGACCTGGGCAAGATCCGTGTTTCTGGCTTTGAGTTCCAAAAACAAATTTGGATTTGTTAATGGATCAATTTCTGAACCAAATCCAACCTCACCTTTGTTCAATTCGTGAAATAGATGCAACACCATAATCCTTTCATGGCTGACCAATTCACTCAGTGCTGATCTGAAAGCTAGTGTGATGTACATCAATTCGGCAAAGGATCTATGGATTGATCTCAAGAACAGGTTATCTCAAGACAATACTCCAAGATTATTTGAGCTTCAAAAGGAAATTTCACATTTGGTTCAAGGATCACTCTCAGTGAGCTCCTATTTCACCAAATTCAAGACTCTATGGGATGAGTTTGTGAATAATCAACCTTTCACAACTTGCAATTGTCCTTGCATTTGTGGCTCTAAGACATCTCAGCTTGATGCACAACAAAAGGAGCATTTTTTCCGGTTCTTAATGGGCTTGAATGATTGCTATGGAAATTTGATTGGGCAAATTTTGCTCATTGAACCTTTTCCTCCTCTTAGTAAAGTGTGCTCATTGGTGTTGCAAGAAGAGAAAAGAAGGAATATAGGTAACACAGTTAATATGGTTCAACAATTGGTGGATCCGGTTGCTATGTATGTGGCTGGTAACAAACCTTTTCAAGGTAATGCTAGGATCAATGGAGCTTGATGAAGCGAAGAAAATCAGTAGGCTGGATGCTTCGGGTTCGATAGGGCCAACGATTGCCTTGGTAGCCTGAAAAAGAAAGAGAAGTGATCAAAGGTGACCGGGGTCGCCGGCCAATAACCCTCCGATGACAAAGTCAGTTTTTCTCCCAAGTATTTTCAAGTTCCAATTTTTTAGGAATGATTTTTTTTCGTACCTTTTCTTGGTCTGAACCAACGTTTATATAATGTCTTAAGAGCGATTATCGGATTTGTAACCTCCCCTTGATTTGAGGAGGTTCGTTTTTCGAATATAACATTCTCAACCGTTTAAGAGTTACCCTTTTTATGCGTAACGGTCACTGGAGGTTACTCGTACAATGAGGAGATGTTTCAGACTTTCATAAATTTCTAAGTGTTCACGTGTCGTCCATAACTTCTCGTCCTAAGGTCTTCGAGGCAGCTTACCCCGTTTTGAGCACGCCAAGACAGCTTACCTCGTCTTGAGCACGCCAAGACAGCTTACCTCGTCTTGAGCACGCCGAGACAGTTTACCTCGTCTTGAGCATGCTGAGACGTTTACCTCGTCTTGAGCATGCTGAGGCAGTTTACCTCGTCTTGAGCACGCTGAGACAGTTTACCTCGTCTTGAGCACGCTGAGACAGTTTACCTCGTCTTGAGCACGCTGCCCGTTCTGGACGATCTCCATGGACAATTGGAGTTGTATTTTATCATACCACATCAGTTGCCCCCTTGTCCATGGGTCGTCTAGGCCTTATATTTACTAATGCCGTTGTCTGGACAGGTGTACCTATGCCAGCTGTCGTAGGTGCCACGTGTCATGATTTAATTGGAGACCAATCATGTCAGCTCGTTTTTCGAGGGACGTGCCATTTGTCGTTTTCTGGCTGGCCGCGTCGTTTCGTGTACTGGGGTCAATGCCTATAAATAGTGCAATTCCTCCGCTACCCTCCTCATTTTCTCAAATTTTCTTCTTCGAACTCCCTCGTCTTAGATCCTCGTCTAGAAGCTTCTTACGTCCATAGTCTTCTCGTCTAGATCCAGGTATTTTCCTCAATCCTCGTCCTTAGATTTTAAGCTTCTTCATTAAAAATATCCGAGTTAGTAATTTCCTCGTCTAGCGATAGTACAGTCAAAGCCATAGACGAGTACTAAGATCCTAGTAGCTTTAGTGGCTCTAGCGATAGTTCTAGTAGTAATAGTAGTAGCGATGGGAACACTACAGACGAGTACACGTCTGGTGTTCCGGGGGTTCCTCCCGAGGTGTTTAGAGAACAACATAGGACGAGGGTCAAGTCTGGTTCTAGGGCTGGCACAAGTGCTCCCTCGTCTTCTGCTCAAGACGAGGAGGAGGAGGAGGTCGTTTATACTTGTGCTATAGGGGTTGGTTCTAAGACAGACGAGAGAAAACTAGAGCTTCTCATGGCTAGATACCAAATCCCTGATAATTTAAACCCTAGGATACCTGTCCGTGGGGAATGGTGTTGCCAACCCCGTTTTGGCGTGGGTATTTATGAGGCTTACCTTCTAGGAGGTTTGAGGTTGCCTCTAAATGCCTTCGCTAGGGAGTTACTCACTAGGTTAGGTATAGGTATTTGCCAACTTAACCCCAATGCATGGCGTCTAATAGTAGCTATGCAAGTTTTGTGGAGGGAGGTGTTTGAGGGGAACCGTCCTCTTTCCGTGGACGAGTTCCTCTATTGCTATAAACCCTCCGAAATTAACCAGTCCCTTGGCTTTTATCAATTTACAGCCAGAGGGACAGATTGTAGATTAATTAAGTCACTAGTTACGTCAAACAGAAACTGGAAGACGGAGTTTTTCTTTGTCTCTGGTTGCTGGGCTGGTCGTCCTAGTGAAATAGCCCAAGATCCATTTCCTCCCTATACAGGAGACATAGGGAACCTTCGTCCTGAAGGTATGCATTTTTCGTAATGTCTATTGCACTCGTCCTTGCTAATGGTCGTCTAACATTTTTTGTGTGCTTTGTTTTGAAGGTGTCAGACGACCTCACTTGGATAGGCTCCAATTCGAACGAGTCCAAAAAGCTCGTCTCTACAGCGACAGGACTTTCCATTTTTTGGTTACCCTTAGGCGTCTTGCCACCTGGGGTCTAGGTCCTGACCCTTCGGACGAAGCGATCGCTCACGAAGTTACTGTGAGAAGACGTAAGTCGTCCTTACCCTCGTCCTTTATTCTCTCTCTCTCCTTCTTTTTTTTTTTTTTTACTGACGTCTTTATTTGTAGGAATGGCTACAATGAAACAAAATAAAGGCAAGGACGCTGTGGACGAGGAGACTAGGCCAAAGGTGAAGTCCATCCCTCGTCCAGCTTCTGGTGAGAAGAGGAAGAGCCTCTCTCTAGGTGTGGACTTGGGTAACCTCCCAAGTAGGCGCAAGGAGAAGAGAGTCAAGCACAAGTCGTCCAAGTCTCAAGACGTCCAAGCTAAGGATCAACGTGGCCTCGTCCCTCCTAGCCCTTCAATCCAAGTTTTGGACGTTGAAAAAGAGCTTTCTCCACCCATCCCGTCTACAGTTCTAACCTCACCTCAAACTTCCCTCCAAGTTCCTCATAATCTTCTTGAGGACGAGAACTTGGCTTGGGAAAAGTTTGAGAAGGCTGTGACGGACGAGGACATAACGGCATGCTACAACATGTCGTTGAAGGATTTTGAGCGCTCCGGCGTTCATGACCTTTTCAAGGTATGTAAATTTTTATGTTTGTCTCGTCTTGTAGTTATTTTATGCGCGCATTCTAATGAAGCTTTGTGCTATGCAGGCAATGTCCAAGTTCATTGCAGCGTCTAGGCAGGCAACTGAACTGGACAAGACGAGGGTGCTGTTGGAGAAAAGCTTCCAGAAAGGGAGGGACGAGTCCAAGAGGTGGGCAGAGGTGGCGGCTAAGTCCAAGGACGAGGCGGAGGACTTGAGGAAACGCGTTGCTGCGCTGGAGGATGAAGTCCATCGAAAAGATGATCGTCTTTCCTTCCTTCAAAGGAGGCATGACGAGTTTGAAGCCATTGTAGAGAAAGCTAAAGGAGACGCCGTCGCTGAGTTCAAGGCGTCCAAAGAATTTACTGATTCAATGGACGCCAACTACGCGGCTGGCTTCGAAGACTTTAGGATGGACGCCTCGGAAAAATTCCCAGAAATGGACTTCAGCTCTATCAAGCTCAACCTTGGTGGGGCGTCCACAAGCTCCCTCGTCCAGACTAGCTCAGAAGACATCAATGTGGAGGATGACGCTACCACCCTGCCACCTCAAGACGAGCCAAATGCCAACCCCCCATCCGTCTAAGATTTTTGTTATTTTTGATGTAATTTAATCCTTTTCTTTTTTATTGAAATGTATTGGAATACAATTATCTCGTCTAAAGTGTTATAGACGAGTTTTTTAACAATTGCCTTTAGGGTTTAATTTGTGTAAGGGTTTTTGGACGATGGACGTCTACCCTTTTACTTTAATTCAATGAATATTTATCTTCATCCATATTTTGTTAATGTATGGACGTGCTTCCCTTTATTTTTATTATGATTGAAATTTGTAAATTTCTTAAGTATTGAAGGGTCGTCCTTATACTTTTCTTATGGACAATGTTATTAGCTCATCCATGTCTTTCTATAGACAAAGTGATGACAGCCTTGTCAGACGCTTCCTTCGTCCATAGGCATGGCCCACTTTCCTCGTCTATAGGCTTGACTTTCATCTCGTCCATGTGCTTGGCTTTGGCCTTTTGTCAAGGACGTTTTCTAGCCCTTGACTCGTCCTAGAGCACCTGTGTCTTGGACAGATACTCGTCCATGGACTTAACTTTTTGTGCCTTAGCTTAATTTACACTTTATCCTCGTTTTGAGGAAAGCTCTGCGAACGTTACATCCCTGCGTCCAAGGATTTTTCATTCGTTTTAAGATTTTGCCCCCCTCGTTGGTTTTACCATGGGAGTTAGATTTTGGGCATAAAATACACTTAAAATCCAAACCATATTATATAAGCATTGTTCACAAACATAGCACCTGCTTGGAAGCTAGTGCATTATGAAAATACTTAAAATACACAACCTTGTCTTTAACAAACTTGTCTGTAGACGATGCAAATGTTTAAGAACTAATGCACCTTTATTCTTAGTACACACCATAGCAGTAGTAAGAACAATAGTAGATATTAAACATAGTAGTAGGGTCGTCCATGATAGAAACCTCGTCTTTGATTAACCTCGTCCAAGCTCATTGATAGTACCTTCTCAGGTGCTCCACGTTTCAAGGGTGCTCCAACTTTCGTCCGTCCAAAACTTCTAAGTAATACGACCCTTGCCTTTTGCAGTTGACTACCCTGTATAGTCCTTCCCAATTGGGTCCCAATTTTCCATGAGCTTGGTTCCTAGTTGCCAAGGATACTCTCTTGAGAACGAGGTCCCCTATGCTGAAGCGCCTGGGTTTCACAATGGCATCATGCTGTCTGGCCATGAGGTTCTTGTACCTTGCTGTCCTTTGCTCCGCATCCATCCTTACCTCATCAATAAGGTCAAGGTCAAGACGAAGCAATTCTTCATTTTCCTTCTCTTGATACTTCATCACTCGATGGTTAGTTATATGAACTTCTGCTGGTATGACCGCTTCACTTCCATAAGCTAACTTGAAGGGAGTTTCCCCTGTCGGGGTTCTCACAGTAGTTCTGTAGGCCCAAAGAACGCCTAGTAACTCGTCTGGCCATATCCCCTTTGCCCCCTCTAGCCGAGTCTTGATGATTTTCAGCAAGGATCGGTTTGCTACCTCTGCTTGTCCATTTGCCTGCGGGTGGGAGGGTGAGGAGTAATGATTTCTGATTCCAAAATGCTCACAGAAGTCCCTGAACGGTGCGTTGTCAAATTGTCGTCCATTGTCCGATACTAGCACCCTCGGTACTCCGAACCTACACAGAATATTCTTCCAAACAAAATTCTTGACGTTTTGCTGTGTAATTTTTGCAAGAGGTTCAGCCTCCACCCACTTGGTAAAATAGTCAATCCTTACGACCAAAAACTTCATTTGTCTGGTTCCCGGAGGGAAAGGACCGAGGATATCAAGTCCCCATTGCGCAAAGGGCCAGGGGGCCATCATCGGGGTCTGGTACTCCGACAGTTGCCTAGGGATGTTGCTGTAGCGCTGACATTGGTCACATACCTTGACATAAGCCTTAGCGTCTGCCTGAACCGTGGGCCAGTAGTAGCCGGCGCAAATGACCTTATGGACGAGGGACCTTGCCCCCGAGTGATTTCCACATGCTCCTTCATGAACTTCCCTCAGAACATAATTTGCTTCGTCTGGAGCTAGGCACCTCAGGTAGGGTTGAGATAAGCCTCGCTTGTAAAGTACTTCATTTATAAGGACGTACTTGGCAGCCCTAACTCTAAGTTTCCTAGCTTCGTTCTTGTCTTCTGGAAGCTTCCCGTCTTGTAGATAGAGTATAATTGGACTCATCCAATTTTCTTCTCCTCCAATTTGCTGTATTTCCGGGAGGTCTATGCTCGGCATGTATTGGACTTGGCCATACTCGTCCATGACTCCACCTGCTGACGCTGCCCGCGCCAGCGCATCTGCTTCCATGTTTTCTTCCCTCGGGAGTTGAACAAAACTCACTTCTAAAAACTTTTGCACAAGCCTCCTCACTTTGCTGAGGTATTTCTTCATTCGTTCTTCCTTGGCATCACACATTCCATTTACCTGGTTGATGACTAGCTGAGAATCTCCTCTGACTATTATTGACTCTGCTCCTAAGGACTTGGCCAATTCCAACCCTTTGAGAAGTGCTTCGTATTCAGCTTCATTGTTGGTTGTTTGGTACTGTAGGCGGGCTGCATACTCCAACTTATCACCCTCGGGGGACTGAAGTATGACTCCAATCCCTCCTGCATACATCGTAGATGATCCATCCACGTTGATAATCCACCTTCTTGTTCGTTCGTCCTTGACCAGCTCGTCTTGGCTTGGAGTAAACTCCGCAATGAAGTCCGCCAGCGCCTGCGCCTTAACTGCATTTCTTGGTTGATACTTGACATCAAATTCACTAAGTTCCACCGCCCATTGGACTAGCCGTCTTGCAGCTTCCAATTTGCTCATTGCTTTCTTCAGGGGATGATCCGTCAAGACGATGATGATGTGAGCTTGGAAGTAATGTCTCAGTTTCCTTGAAGCCGTAACCAAGGCAAAGGCTAACTTTTCCATCATCGGATACCGTCCCTCCGCTCCTCTAAGTGCCCGACTAGTATAGTATACCGGTTTCTGCACTCGTTCTTCTTCCCTGACCAGTGCAGAACTTACGGCATGCGGGGATACCGCCAAATATAAATACAGCTCTTCGCCTGGTACGGATGGACTCAGCAACAGTGCCTTTGTGAGGTAAGTTTTCAAATCTTGGAAAGCCCTTTGACACTCGTCCGTCCATTCGAACGCTTTCCTGAGGACTTTAAAGAACGGTAAACACTTATCAGTAGCTTTCGACACAAATCTGTTGAGGGCGGCAACTCGTCCAGTCAGGGACTGTACTTCCTTGATGTTTTTCGGCGGTTCCATGTTGAGTATTGCTTGGATCTTATCTGGATTTGCCTCTATGCCTCTATGTGAAACCATGAAACCCAAAAACTTCCCTGATGATACCCCAAAGGCACACTTATTTGGATTAAGTTTCATGTTGTACCGTCGTAGTGTATCGAAGGTCTCCTGAAGGTCGTCCAAGTGTCTTCCCTCGTCCAAAATTTTCACCAGCATATCATCAACATAGACCTCTACATTTCTACCAATTTGAGGACGAAACATTTGGTTCACCAACCTCTGGTAAGTTGCCCCTGCGTTCTTGAGACCGAAAGGCATTACCTTGTAGCAAAACAAGCCTTGGCTAGTGACAAATGAAGTCTTCTCTTGGTCAGCCTCGTCCATCTTTATTTGGTTGTAGCCTGAAAAGGCGTCCATGAAGCTTAGCAACCTGTGACCAGCCGTCAAATCTACCAGCTGATCGATGCGTGGGAGCGGATAACTGTCCTTCGGGCAAGCTTTGTTTAAGTCAGTAAAGTCTACACACATTCGCCACTTACCATTGGCCTTCTTTACCATGACTACATTCGCCAACCAGTCCGGGTAGTACACTTCCCTAATGAACTCCACTGCGATCAACTTCTGTACTTCTTCTTTGATAGCGTTGTCTCGCTCAGGAGCAAATACCCTCTTCTTCTGACATATTGGTTTGGACGAGGGACTTACATTCAGACGATGGGTAATAACACTTGGATCAATCCCAGACATGTCTTCATGATTCCATGCGAAAACATTAAGGCTTCTCTTCAAAAACTGGACCAGCGCATTTTTCGCCTCTTCCTCCATGCTTGCCCCTATCCTAGTAAACTTCTCAGCTTTACTATCGTCTAAGGGAACATCTTCTAACACCTCAACAGGCTCCGCTGTGATTCTTCCAGCGCCCTTATCTATGCTCATCGTCTGTAGATGCTCGTCCATAGCCAACATAGCTAGGTAGCATTCCCTAGCAGCTAACTGATCTCCTTGTACTTGACCCACGCCGTGTTCAGTTGGGAACTTGACGGACAAATGGTAGGTAGATGTTACTGCCTTCCAGCCATTCAAAGTAGGTCTTCCGATAATAGCGTTGTATGATGATGAACAATCAACTACGAGGAAGTTTACCTCTCTGGTTATTTGCTGTGGGTATGTTCCAATCACTACGGGCAGTGTGACGGTGCCCACTGGTTGTACTTTCATTCCCCCAAATCCTACCAAGGGAGAATTTACCGGGCGAAGCTGGTCTCGTCCTAGCCTCATTTGCTGGAACGCAGGGTAATAAAGAATGTCCGCCGAGCTTCCATTATCTATCAATACCCTTCTGGTCGTATAGTCGGCAATGAGTAAAGTAATGACGATCGCATCATCGTGGGGGTGATGAACTCTTCCAGCATCCTCGTCCGTGAACGTGATGGCTTGTTCGTCAGCTTCCCTCGTCCGTGGAGATCGCACTGACAGCTGGACGTTCTGAACCACCTTCAAGTACGTCTTTCTGGATTTGGATGACTGCGCTGCTGAGGTTCCTCCTATGATTACCCTTATTTCTCCTAGGGGAGGTCGTGAAGACTCTTCCCCTTTGGACTTCAGCTTCTCGTCCTTGTGGTCTCGTCCAAGGAAATTTTTCAACTTTCCCCGCCTGATGAGGTTCTCTACCTGCTGTTTGAGATCAAAACACTCGTCCGTGTCATGCCCATGGTCCCTGTGAAAGCGACAATACTTATTCCTATTGCGCTTGTTAGGATCTCCCTTCATTTTTTCTGGCCATTTCAAGGACGGTTCGTCTTTGATTTGCATAAGGATCTGCTCTAGCGGAGTATTCAAGGGGGTGTACTGCTGACTTCTTGAGGATGAACTTGCCTTTTTACCTTCCCTATCCCTTTTATCACCTACTTGAGCCTTCTTTGGACGAGGAGCTTGGTCTGAATGTCGTTGGTGACCAGCCTCCGAACGTTCTGACCTTTTCCTCTTCTTGGCTATTATTGCGTCCTCAGCGTTCATGAAATTCTGGGCTGAATGGACGAGTTCTGCCATAGTCTAAGGTTCTTGCTCGTACAACTTATGAATGAACAAATCAGAATTGACTCCATTATGGAAAGCGGCCAACAGCAACTTATCGTCCATTTCATCCACCGTCAAGGCTTCCTTGTTGAAACGGGTAATGAAGGATCTTAGACTCTCGTTATCCCCTTACTCAATTGTTAACAAACTGGAAGAAGAACGCTTGTGGCGTTGTCCTCCAATGAAGTTATTAACGAACATTTTACTTAACTCTTCGAACGATCCAACAGAGTTCGGGGGTATTTTGCTGAACCACACCCTCGCTGGCCCCTTCAGCGTAGTAGGGAACGCTCTGCACATAATCTCATCTGGAACTCCCTGAAGGTGCATGGTTGTCTTAAAGGTTGCAATGTGGTCACATGGATCACGGTTTCCATCGTATGAATCCAAGGAAGGCATCTTGAATTTAGGGGGTAGGGGATGACTGTTGATGGAAGCCGTAAATGGGGAATCCGTTCGGTGAACCAAGTCTTCCACGGGATTCGCCCGCCTCATATTCTCCTTCATTTCTTCCATGGCTTTTCTCATCTGGTCCATTTCTTTCTCCAAATGTGGCACCCTTCTTGAAGCAGTACCCCTTGTTTGATCCTCGGACTCAGCATTTTCCCCTTTACCTTCCTGACCCTGAGGTCGTCCTTCCGTATGTCCTTCACAGTGCTGCCTCCTCATGTTGATCTCCCGATTCAACTCCTAGTTTTGGCGGGTCAATTCCGCCATAGCAGCAGCCATGGACTGCATTTGTTGAAGGGACGACAGCTGCGCGGCAGGCGCTGACTGGTGACCGCGGTAGGGATTACTAGAGGCATCCCTACTTTCCTGGTGGCCTGGGCTGGTAGCCCTTGATCTTGTCCGAACCATTCAGCCTTTTGTCTAGGAACAAAGAATGATCAAAAGAACGAAACAAAAACGAAATTTGTTTTCTTCAGTAGATTTTTTTTTTTTTGCGATTTCCCACAGACAGCGCCAACTGATGAAGCGAAGAAAATCAGTAGGCTGGATGCTTCGGGTTCGATAGGGCCAACGATTGCCTTGGTAGCCTGAAAAAGAAAGAGAAGTGATCAAAGGTGACCGGGGTCGCCGGCCAATAACCCTCCGATGACAAAGTCAGTTTTTCTCCCAAGTATTTTCAAGTTCCAATTTTTTAGGAATGATTTTTTTTCGTACCTTTTCTTGGTCTGAACCAACGTTTATATAATGTCTTAAGAGCGGTTATCGGATTTGTAACCTCCCCTTGATTTGAGGAGGTTCGTTTTTCGAATATAACATTCTCAACCGTTTAGGAGTTACCCTTTTTATGCGTAACGGTCACTGGAGGTTACTCGTACAATGAGGAGATGTTTCAGACTTTCATAAATTTCTAAGTGTTCACGTGTCGTCCATAACTTCTCGTCCTAAGGTCTTCGAGGCAGCTTACCCCGTCTTGAGCACGCCAAGACAGCTTACCTCGTCTTGAGCACGCCAAGACAGCTTACCTCGTCTTGAGCACGCCGAGACAGTTTACCTCGTCTTGAGCATGCTGAGACGTTTACCTCGTCTTGAGCATGCTGAGGCAGTTTACCTTGTCTTGAGCACGCTGAGACAGTTTACCTCGTCTTGAGCACGCTGCCCGTTCTGGACGATCTCCATGGACAATTGGAGTTGTATTTTATCATACCACATCAGTTAAAAGTGGTAATTTCAAGAAGGAAGGACCAGTTTGTACTTATTGTGGTTTCACTAGTCATATAGCAGATAAGTGCTATAAACTTCATGGATACCCTCCAGGTTATAAACCTAAAAATGGACATAAAGCTATGGCTAACCAAATCACAGGGAATCTTGGTTTTAATGGCCCTCCCAATGTTCAATCTTGTGATCTTAATCAGTCCAATGTTGGATTTCAAGCTTCTGCTGGTGTTTCCCAATCTGGTTGTGGGGGTTTTCCTGGTGGTTTTGGCTTTCAAGCTAGTCAACAAGCCATTCAGCCTTAATGTCCTATTTCTCAAGTTCAGTGTGAACAACTCCTTCATTTTCTGAAGGCTCATTCTGCTTCCAGTTCTGGTTTTGGCACTTAAAATGGCATTAGTAATCAGTCTGCATCACAGGTTGCTTCAGTAATGGCACCTGTTCTTCCTTTTGCAGCAAATAATTCATCCCCCACAGCTGTTTCTACTTCATCATCCTCTTCTAACTTCTCAGGTAATCCTTCTTGGATTGTTCCCACCTTATCTCATTCTATTTTTTCAGCTCAAGTCATAGATAGACACTGTTTCCAATCTGATTCTTGGATTCTTGATACTAGTGCCACTGATCACATGGTACATTCAGTATCTCAGTTAACTACAATCAATTCCATTGTTCATTCTTATGTTTACTTGCCAAATGGAGAAAAGGCTGAAGTAACACACATTGGCACTGTGCAAATTTCTGCCACACTCACACTCACAGATGTTTTATGTGTTCCATCCTTTAGTTTTAATCTCATTTCAGTCAGCAAACTCACTAAACACAATCTTTGTTGTCTTGTGTTTCTTGGTGATTGGTGTTTTATCCAGGACCTTGCTCAATGGAGCATGATTGGTCTGGGTAAACAAAGCAATGGTTTGTACTTGCTTCAGCCTTCTGCTTCCTCATCAAGATCAGTTGCTGCTCTTGCCACTAATGTCAGCCACATTTCTGCTTTAGATTTGTGGCATTCAAGATTAGGTCATATATCTTTGTCAAAGCTTCAATTGTTGAAGCCCTTTGTAAACATTGATATTCCAAATAAAGTTACCTGCTATGATATATGTCATTTTTCTAGACAGAAAAGACTTTCCTTTCCTTCTAGTTCTCATGTAACCACCAAACCTTTTGAATTGATCCACTGTGACCTATGAGGTCCCTTTTCTGTTAGTACTTTGAATGGTTACAACTATTTCTTGACTATTGTGGATGATTTTACTAAGTGCACATGGGTGTATTTACTTAAGCATAAATCTGAAACTAAAATCTTGTTTCCTAAATTTGCTTCTATGGTCCTAACTCAGTTCAATTGCAAAATCAAAACCATTAGAAGTGACAATGGAACTGAGTTTTTCTTGAAAGAGTTTTTCCATTCCAATGGCATTTTGCATCAACTTTCATGTGTTGATATTCCTCAACAAAATGGCATTGCTGAAAGAAAGCATCAGCACATCCTCAATGTTGCAAGGGCTTTATTGTTTCAATCCCATGTTCCTTTATGTTTTTGGGGTGACTGCATCTTAACTGCTGTCCACCTCATTAACAGGATACCCTCAAAACAGTTGGGCAATAAAAATCCTTATGAAAAGCTTTTCCACTCTTCACCAAATTATAATCACTTGAAAACCTTTGGCTGCTTATGTTTCATTTCCACTTTAGCACACAATAGGCACAAATTTGCACCTAGGGCCAGAAAGTGTGTGTTTCTTGGCTATCCTCATGGCATTAAAGGTTACAAAGTCCTTGATCTTCAGTCTAATTCAGTCTACATTTCTAGAGACATCATCTTTTATGAAACATTGTTTCCTTATGCTGAATGTTCACAGCCTTCTATTTCCTACTTGAATGAATTTGTGTTTCCTCATACTACCTTGGATTCCAATGATTCGATTCCTATTTCTTCCTTTCCTCTTTCTACTTCTAGTTCTTCTTCACTGTCTGTTGATTCAGTTTCTGCAGAACCTACCACTGCATTACCTATTTCTGCAAAACATACTTCTGCAGAACTTGTTTCTGTTCCTACTTCTAATTGTGATCCAATTTCTGTTCCTACTTCTCTTTGTGATCCACTCCCTTGCCATACCAATTCTCTTGCACCACTTAGGAGGTCTAACAGAACTCATAAACCTCCTTCTTACCTATCTGACTACTCTTGCTCCTTTGCTAATGCCAAGCCCAGTTCTGGTATGCCTTATGCCCTCTCAGATCATGTGAGTTATTCCCATCTTGGTACCACTTTTCATTCCTTTGTCATGGATGTTTCTTCTGCTCCTTCAGAACCAGTCTCCTTCCATCAAGCAGTCCAATTCCCTGAATGGATGGCTGCCATGGACAAGGAACTTGAGGCATTGGAGATTAACAACACTTGGACCTTAACCCCTTTGCCTTTTGGTAAATCTGCCATAGGTTGCAAATGGGTTTATAGGGTCAAATATTTACCTGATGGTACTATTGAGAGATATAAAGCAAGGCTTGTTGCAAAGGGGTTTACTCAAAAGCATGGACTAGATTATTCAGAAACTTTTTCCCTAGTTGCTAAGTCTGTTTCAATTCGAATTGTGTTGTCCTTAGCTGCTGTGAAAGGGTGGTTTCTCCACCAAATGGATGTAAATAATGCCTTTCTCCATGGAGAGTTGTTTGAGGATGTTTACATGTCTTTACCACTTGGTTTTCACAGTAAGGGGGAGCATAATTTAGTTTGCAAACTCAACAAGAGTCTCTATGGTCTCAAACAAGCATCCAGACAATGGTTTGAGAAATTTTCTTCAACAATCGTGCAGATGGGATTTGTGCAATCTAAATCAGATTACTCTCTATTTACTCACACACAAGGAGTTTCTTTTACAGTGTTATTAGTGTATGTTGATGATATACTTTTAACAGGGAACAATGTTGCTTGTGTTAATAACTTGAAGAGAGTTTTGGATGCTAAATTTGGTTTAAAGGATCTTGGTTCACTAAGATAATTTCTTGGTTTAGAAGTAGCTAGGACTAAAGAAGGAATCAGCCTCAATCAAAGAAAGTATGCCTTGGAGATACTCAAAGACACTGGTTTTATTGGAAGCAAACCAGTCAAGTTTCCTATGGAACAAAACTTAAAGTTGTCAAAATATGAAGGGAAGTTATTGGAAGAACCAGGGCAGTACAGAAGACTAATTGGGAGACTTCTATATCTCACCTTAACAAGACCAGATTTGACTTATGCAGTGCATAGGTTAAGTCAATTTGTCTCACAACCAAGAGAACCACACTTGCAAGCAGCTCATAGGGTGCTTCAATTTATAAAAGGTTCACCTGGTAAAGGCATTTTCTTTCCTAGCAATACAGAGTTGCACATCAAATCCTTTTGTGATGTAGATTGGGCTGGCTGCCCAGATACAAGAAGATCTCTCACAGGTTATAAAGTGTACTTGGGGGACTCCTTGATTTCTTGGAGATCAAAGAAGCAGGGAGTTGTTTCCAGGTCTTCTGCTGAAGCAGAGTACCGAGCCATGGCAAGTGTAGCTTGTGAAATCACTTGGGTATTGCAACTGTTAAAGGATTTGAAGATTGAACATACAAGGCCAGCTATGTTATTCTGTGACAACCAAGCTGCATTATATATTGCAGCAAATCCGGTTTTTCATGAGAGGACCAAGCACATTGAGGTGGATTGCCACTTAGTGAGAGACAAAATCTTGGAAGGAATGATCAAGACCTTTCATGTAGCTACAAATTCTCAAGTGGCAGATATTTTTACCAAGGCATTGGGATTTTCATCTTTTGTAAAGTTGTCAAATAAATTAGGATTGAAAGATATTTTTCAACCTCAGTGTTTGAAGGAAAAGCTGAAACAATTGCAGATGGATTCATCAGCCCAAGTCTCAGAGCCTGCTTCTCTGGACTTGAGGGGGAGTGTTGAAGATGTTGAAGACAATGAGACTTCTTGTAGATCACAGATCAAAAACGATAGAAGTAAAATAAAGGGCTGTAGTTCACAAACTAAAATGACAGAAGAGAAGAAAGACAAAAGGGGCAAAACGGCAAAGGCAAGAAACAGAAGAAAGAAGGATTAATGAAACGAAGAGTTTTGGTTTGTATAAGACACACGAGACACACGTGCGGGAAGTTCCATTTTCTGTTATGGGTTACAGCTGTCATTTGGTTGTTGGTTGTTAGTTGAATTTCCGTTATTCCTCCTTGCTTCGCGGATTGTACAGAGTTGAAGCTCTCTTGTTGTATATAAGTAGTTTTAGGTGTTAATTTTATCAGTTAGTTAATACTGTAATTTTCTTTAGTGAATGAAAGTTTAGTTCCAATCTTCATTCTCTGTTTTCTTCTTCATTCTCTGTTTTTCTACATAATGAAATTGTGTTTTGATGAAATGGGTGTGCGTAAAGCATGTTTGGCACATGTGTTTAAACACATGTTTTCAGCTTTTAAACAACATTACAAATGAGAAATCGATTTGGTTTATATCACTAGGAAGAGCTTCTATTCGCTTACATTTTTCTCAAAAAAAAAAAAAAAGGAAAAGCTTCTATTTCGCGAGATCATCTCAACAAGAAGTGAGAGAAAAATGTGAAAAGACCGGGTCTTTATAGCTGAAATTAGTGAGAAAGAATAGGCAGGACAGTATTAATTTTGTAATATTTTAATATAAAAAATGTCACATAAGTTAAAAAAATAACACATCACTTTTTTGTTAGCCACATAAACAATAACAATAAAAACAATTAACAAAATGACTAGCCTTACTCATTTTTGAAACTTGAAGGCCAACAGTGCTCATTTGAAACTTAAGGGACCAATTACGCTTGTGGGGCAAACTTGAGGGGCCAATAGTATAGTTTCGCTTATTAAGTTTGAAAAAAATTTCTAAAATAAAGGGTAATAGTGGTATTTTCAATTCATTGATGATTTTAGATTAGGCTTGAATATGAATTTCAAAATGTTAGCAAAATTTTTTATTTTTATGAACCTAAAAGATAGTCTTAATTGTTCAAATCCAAAGTTAAATGACTATAATGACACTTCACACTTGTATCAAAGTCTAAAAGAATAAAAGTTACAAAAACTTAAATAAATAAATAAATAAACCATTCTTTCTATTTAAATGATTATGACCTTATCACATACATTGATTAGTGTTTTTTACTTTATATTATCAAATGATAGATGAAAATTTAAGAGCCTTATAATTCAGTTAGTTAGTACCTCATAACATTTCTAATTGAGACATTTAAGTTCAAAACTCTCTAACCCCAACTATTGAATTATATATATATATATATATATATATTAATTGAATGTGAATTTTGACAAATCCACCGTTAGATTACATTATCTTTACATATTCTTTGTGCTTGCAAAATTTCAAGTTGATCAAAGATTAATAATCATGTCATCAACCAATTGTTTAAATTCAAGTTTTTGTAGTTTAAAATAATGCATAAAAGATGAGTTAACAAATTGAATGATAAATAACATACAATTGATATGAAAATTGACAATAATGTTAAGAACATATAGAACATGTAATTCAATAGTTTGATTTTCAAAATACGAATTATATAACAAGTTATTGGATAGTACATTATTTAGAGTTATACCATGTGTAATCCTGAACCCAACCCATATATATATATATATATATATATATATATATTAAGAGCGAAATTAGAACCCTTCAAATTCTAAGATTGTATGGATTGGGGTGTTGCTTTGGATTGAGATACTGCTTGAACACATATTGAGTCCCATTTTAGACATATATTATGTTGATTAGAATTGCATAAATAATTGCAATGAGTTCTAATTATAACTAGTCATTAATTAATTCTAGTTTCATGTGCTTTTTGATATTATTTTTGTTCAAAATAAATACTAACTATTCAAAATATGAAAGTTCTAAAAGTGTTGTAGTTATTGTAGGAGGCAAAATTTGTTAAGCCAATTACAAAATGTCACATAAAAAATTTAGTGATAAATTTCTAGTTTATGTGTCATTAATTAATTAAATTAAATGATGACATGTGTCATCCAAGATGACATGACTTTGGCAAATTAAATTTGCCACGTGTTGTTTGGCCTATAAAATAGATATAAATTTCCTATACATAATTGATGGATAATTATCTTTATTAAAATAAATAAATAAATAAAATAAAGATAATTATCTACAAGTAAAAAATTATAGTAGAACTTTTGGTTGATTATTATCTTTACCAAAATAGAATATTTATCACAATAGATAAATAGAGATAATTATTTACAAGCAAAATTGGGGCTAATAGAAACTAATACTTATCTTCAAGGAGATCAATCTAAAGTGAGACTTCTCTTTTGAAACCATTATAAATAGAGGATACTTTTTGGAGGAATTTTTCAAGATGCCAAAGTTTTAGAGAAATTCTGCCTCAAGAATGCCCAAAGGACATTCAAAGAAATTCATTTAAATTATTTTTCCAAGATTTAAAGTTTGATTGGAATCAAGCCAAGATCTTCCATAAACTTCAAAAAGTTCTAAATCATTGAAGTTCAATGGATCAAGCCTCTAAAGTCCTGAAAAATTTCAACCCAAAATCCTTTAAATTCAAAGAATCTTTGAAGAACTTGAAGAACATTTGAAGGACTTGAAGAACATTTGAAGAACTTGAAGAATATTTGAAGAACTTGAAGAACAACAAATCTTTAACAAGCTCAAAGCGAGAGATTCGTTGTGAAGCTTGTTCGATCAAATTTCTGATCAAAGTGAAGAAGATTTCGTGTTCGAGTAAAGATTACAAAAACAAATAGATCAAAGGATTATTCTACTCATTATTTAATTAATACAAATTTACATTTGTGAAGCACTTTCAATTGTTTGGTTTTCAAACTTGAGAAATTTTGTGTTTACACTTATGTTATAAGTTATAACTTTGGATAAAACACTGTAAATGAAGTTAGTTATCTTTAAAATAGTGTTTTTAGTTGAACTATTTTACATTTTTACTTTTTTTTTAAAAAATTTATTCCGATTTATCTTTTAACATTCTCTAAAAATATTCATCTTTTAACCGTTTAGTACGATAATTTGAACTAAATTAATATGGCTAATTTATTTATTTTTATTTCTTTTAATTCAATAATTACAAACTAATAGGGGGATTTAAAAATACTTGAAAGTGTCAAGGAATTGAGTTATAACTGTATAAGAGTCTTGGTGAATGAAATAATGAAGAGTAGACATTAAAAAACAAAACTCTAATTATATGGATATAAATAAAATAGGCAAGAATAATGGTTTTTATTTTTTATTTTTGACATATTGAGTATTGAAATATCTATACTATTATTTAAGGGGCTTCTCCTGTTCGGATTTCATATTTTGAATGCCTAAAGTACCCTCATCATATCTAGTTACAAGTTTTCAACTAATGAAGATAAATATGTAAATTAAAATTCCTACACTTTAAAACCCACAAACTCACGTACGTTTTGCAATTTCTATCTCACTTTCTATCTCTCATTTTTTTTAGAGTGAAGATATTTAGTTTAGCTCTACATCCTCCTTTCTTTTTCTTCAGATTAAAGACATTTATTATCAGAGGTTCCAACAAATTTTCAGGTTCTATCTTTTGCAAGTTCCTCTTTGTTTTCTTTTCTTTGTTGCTGATTGTTTGCCTTTTGCCTTTTGTTTTATAGGATTAATTATGCCATGTACGAAGAGCGTGACGCCCCCAAGACATGGAGCACCCAAGAGAGGCGTATAGGTAAGTTTGTGATTCTTCAAAACTTCTTTTTGTGTTTGGTAAAGTTGATGTACTGCGTAAAAGTTTATGTTTAGACTTTAAAATGTGGAGAATTGCTTTAATGGATTGTGTTGTTTCTTTTTTCAACGAAGATTGTGTTGCTTGGTTTCCCAATTTTAATCATGCACAAACTCTTTGACCACTATTATCTTTAATAACATGCATGCCTGCTACTTGGTTTGGTGTTTGTTTTTTAGGAATTTATGGTACACTATTTAATTTGTTTCTCAATTTAAAATTAACACAAACTCTTTTTTCTTTTTAATAGGAATTTACACTACTTTTTTACTTTTGAGGGTATTACACGCTTTTTTGAGAAGGAACAACTTGAAACATTCTTACTACACATTATAAGCTACTTTGTTTCCCAAAATCCTTAAAAAAAAAAAAAATTAACTTCTCATTCAAAATGTATCAGTTGCTCCAAAATCAAATCAGTACAAAAGAAAAAAGAAAACCCTTGACGCATAAAAAAAAAATTGTTATTCTTACCACCCATTTATATTCAAATGATTGATTCTTATATGTATTTGTTATCTATTAAAATTCAAATACTTCAATTATTTTTATAAAAATAAATAAAAGTAAATGTTACCACAATTCTTATCTCAATTCATACAATTATCACAACAATTATCTTTTGAACAATAAAAAAACACTCTACTGAAAATTCATCCACTCTCTTCAAAAAAAAAAAAAAAAAAAAAAAAAAAAAAAAAAAAAAAAGAAGAAGAAGAAGAAGAAAGAAGAAAGAAAATTCACCCACTCTTTCATCCACGTACAATTTTAGGAGTCTAACAGTTACAATTTAACTCTCCATTATCATCAAACAGTTAGGAGTCTAGCAATTACAATTTTATTTGACTTTGTCCATTCTTATCCTCATGTCCCATCTTTTAAGCAAATTCAAATTCAAAAAAAAAAAAAAAAAAAAAAAACAGTTTTTGATACGTTAAGAGCGTTAGAGGTCTGGTATCAAACGAAAAAAATAAAAGATTGGTATCTTTCCTTATGTATTCTATTATTGACATTTTAGTTTTTATATGTTGTGATTTTCATAGGTTGTGATTTATTTATTTGTTTCAATTTGCTGGTGTGTAGGTGGGAATTTATCGGCAAAAATTGATACAATTGTTGGTGTATCTCATTTATATCCTAGGCATCTCTCTCTCTCTCTCTCTCTCTCTCTCTCTCTCTCTCTCTCTCTCATGTTCCTTTTAAATTTTTAGTTTCTTTTACTGCCTTATTGCGGCCAAGTCTTTTTTTTTCTTTTTAGATTTTAGAATTTCTAATATAATTCTATTACCAAATTATGGCATGTTGATTTTGTATGTTGGTTTTGTGCATATTGTAGAAGATTTGCACGGATAAGGTCTTCTGGTAATGGATCAATGTCTTTGCACTCAGTTAAATAAGTATGAACAATTCAAGTGGATTGATATTCATGTCTATATCTATACCTTATTCTTTGAGTTTTTTTTTTCTTTTTCTTTTTTTTTTGAATTTCTTATACAATTTTGTTAGCAAATTGTGGCTCCAAAAAATCAAGATGCCCATGAACATTTTTTTTTTGTTGTAAATTTCAAATTTTCAAAAGAAATTTAACAAATCTTTTACACACCCACATTTTCCTTTGTGCTACTTTGTTATACTATTATCAACAAGAAAGAAACTTAATTCTGAGTTCCTTGATTAGGCCCGTAAACAAGGGATTAAAGCTGCCAAATATAACACACTTGCAAATTTGCGATACAATTTTTCCTCTTTTTTTGACATCATATTATTTTTGCTTTTTTTTAAATAACAAATGAGGTATTTTTATTGATCTATAGCAACATTACAATAGCAACATTGCAAATGCATGTATAATAAATGTAGTAATTCTAAAGTATAATAAATGATCTAAATTAATTTTTATCCAAAAAATAGAAGCGTCTCTAAATATGCGCATGAGTGTGTGCTCAGAGGCTAATATGATTTAATTGTTGTACACTTCTAACAAAAAAATCTTCAAAGAAAAAAAAAAAAAAAAAAACCAGAAAGGGAACATTCTGGCATATGCTTCATTGCTTTGTACTGTCAATTGTTAAAGACGGGAAAAAAAAAAAAAAATTTATAAAGGGGCCACGTACGTAGTCCAAGCACACATTTGACATTCCCACACTTTCCAGCTAAGCTTAAAAAGAGAAGAAACTCGCTTCGCCAAGCCTAGTCTCACAGGAAAACAAAACTCTTTTCCTTCCATACTTTCCTGAAAAAACACCAAACGAAGAAATCAAAAACCCACTTTAAACCCCCCCCAACACGACACCGTTTCACCTCGCTCAAGAAATCTCTCTCTCTCTCCGTGAACCCTAACCCTAAAACCAGAACAAAACAAATCAAAAAAAAAATCCACGAATGGATGATAGCAAACGAAAGTCCGACCCGAATACCCGATTCTACGACCCGTACCAAGGGATCCAAGTTCCGATCCCGGTTCGAAACGTCTACCAACTCCCCACCGCCCCTCAATACCTCTTCGACGAGGAAGCTCACCGGAGCCGCCGCAATCTCAGCGACAGCCTCACCTTCTACACCGGCTGCGGCTACCTCGTCGGGGCTGTGGGCGGCGGAGCTTCCGGCCTCGTCGCCGGAGTCAAATCGTTCGAGCCCGGCGACACCGCGAAGCTCCGGGTTAGTCGGGTGCTCAACTCTTCCGGCCACGCGGGTCGGGCGTGGGGGAACCGGCTGGGGATCATCGGGCTCATTTACGCCGGCATGGAGAGCGGGGCCATGGCGCTGAGGGACGTCGACGATGTGTGGAATAGCGTGGCGGCCGGGCTCGGCACCGGCGCCGTGTATAGGGCGGCGCGTGGAGTGAGGTCGGCCGCGGTGGCGGGTGCCTTCGGTGGAGTTTTGGTCGGAGCTGCCGTGACCGCGAAGCAGGCGTTGAAGCGATATGTGCCCATTTGAAAAAAGATGGGAACGCTTGATGATGGTTATGTAAGTCTTATATTTTGATCAAAATTTTAATATAATGTGATAATGTCTTTGGGGTTATCAAAGATTTGAAATTTTGATAGTTGACAAGCAAAATATTGTGGACTTTGATTGGATTAATGAATAGTTTAGAGGCATGGGAGAGTGACCATGCCATGGTGGTGGTGGTAGTGTTTTGTTATTATTATTATTATGATTTTTAATATAATTTTGTGAAAATTGTTGGGTTATGAATAAATTGGGATGAATGATGGACTTAGGTATAAAGTGGGTAATGATTAGACTAAAGAATAGTTTTTGTGTGTTTTATGTCAATGGAATAGTAATTTGGCTAATGATTTTGTGAATTTATTATGTATTAGATGTTATAGTTTGTGATTGGCCACAGTATTGTGGTGTTTGATTGGAGTAATGAATAGTTGAGAGGTGTGGGAACGGGCCTGTGTAGTGTGTTTTACATGGATGGAATGGTTGTGGGTTGGTAATTTAGATAATGACGTCGGAATTTGTTGCAGGCAGCTTTTCTTATATGTTTTATGTGTCCAAGATTTGAAATTTTGATAATTTATGAATGGACTGAAAGTGAATAGTTTTTGTGTTTTTATGTGAATGGATTTGTTAATCGTTGGTCATTTGGTTGATGATGTGTGAATATTTTGTGGGTAGCTTTTGTTTTATGTTTCGTACCTCAAAGATTGGAATATTTTGTGGGTGGATATGATTCATTTATTAATTTGAGACGTGGGAGAGAGACTGGCTTTGTTGAAATTTTTTTGTTTGTTATACATTTACTTAATTTGTATATTGTTGGGTAATTAGTAAGAATCAGTATGAATTATGGACTTCAATATAATGTGGAAGGTGAATGATTGTGTGTTTTATCATTTATGTGAATGGCATGAGTTGGTAATTTGGCTAATGATGTGCGATCCTTTTGTGGGTAACTTGTTATATATGTTTTTGTACTTCATTGATGGGGAAATTTGATGGTTTATGGTATGCGAAAATTTTATATAATCTGATTTGATTAATAAATAGTTGACACTTGAGGCCAGTGAGTTCTAGCTCGAACAATACCTCCTCCTCCCCCCCTCCCAAAAAAAGAAGAAAATGGGTGGAGTTTAAGGTTGTGGGTTTAAAAGTCATTGGCTGTGTGTGAAAACTTACCAGTAATTATAAAAATAATAATTGAGGCATGGGAGAAGGCCATGATTTAATGGTATACTTTGTTGATGTTTTGGTCTAAGTTTTTGATAATGTAATTTGTTGAATTGAAGGGTTATGAAAAAAACTTGGGTATAATGTGGAGAGTAAATAATTTGGATTGTTTTGTGTGAATGGAATGGTTATGGGTTGGTAATTTGGCTAATGATTTGTAAATTTTTCATGGGTGTTGTGTTATTCATACCTTTTGTTGTACTTCGTTGTACTTAAAGATAAAAATGTTTGATAGTTTATGTTTTGTGACAATTTTTGGAATTCCATTGGTTAATGAATGGTTGAGACATGGGAGAGAGACATGCTCTGGTGCTATTTGTGTTGTGTTATCATTTTTTTGTTGTTGTTGAATGCAATCTTTTGAATTGTTGGGTAATGAATAAGAATTGGGATGAATGGTGGACTTTGGTACAACGTGGAAGTGAATAATGTTGTGTATAATGTGATATTGAATGGTTATGGATTGGTAATATGGTGAATGGTGTGTGAATTTGCAAGGGCTAGTAGGTTATTGGTAGCTTGTGTTATTTTGTATGTGCCTTTGCTTAAATATGATGACCTGGTTGTGTGGGACAAGATGTTGAGACTAATTTACTTAGCAACCCATTTACATTATTAGAGGGGTTTGTTATGTGTGTGTTGTTCATTTGTTGTTTGATCAGTCAAATTGTTGTCTTGTTACTGAAATGGCGAGGCATTTAATTGATGTTAAGATTATCATCTGTTTCGAAGTTTAGTTGTTCCTTGCATCATTGAAACAGAAGTATATGCAAAGCGGTCCCTCATTGCATTATGTAGTGCCTATGACTTCAAAGAAATGCCAGAAACTTTGAGGATCAAGAAAGAACTATTCTAGAACTAAAGATGTTTTTTCTTACATCTCTTTTTGTTTGGCTGCCTTCTTTGGGTTTTTATTGCTTTCCTCTCTTTTAGATTTCATTGATCATTGTACTCTACACCATGATTGATGGTGTCTCTAGCATATGACCTGTAAACATTTTTTTTTTCTTTCAATAAATTAAGTTATTTATCACAAAAAAGTTGTTTAGTTGTTCCTCAATTCTACTTAAATTCTTGTTCTCTTTGAAGAGAGAAAAGGAGGGGGGAAGAGAATGTTTCTTTGATTCCTTTAAAAATGGTAGCATAACAGACACATTAATCTGACCCAAAAAAAGATGTAATTCATGCTCTAAGGCTCGAAATAAATAGGAGAATAGTTCAAAAGAGGGATATGTGTACCTCATTTCTTTTTAATTTGTGCAGTAGTCAGATGAAGGGTAATTAGAATGGATATGGATTTTGCTCTTACTTTCAAATGAATATCAGGTTTGTGTGAGTTGAGTGTTCTGTTTTTTATTTTAGGTTCTTGACACGAGGTGTCATTCGCAGTATATTTGCAGGTTTGTGTTGTTCTTCGATGTGTATCAACCATTATTTGAGCTTCATTGAGGGTAATCTGATTTTAAAAAAGGTTACTGGTTACTGCTTGAGCTTTAGTGAAGTTCATCTTAAGAAAGCTGGGTGGTTATTGCTGAAGTGTGTGCATGATGTATACAATGTTTTGTGAGTCTTTCTTGTTTGCCTTATGAGAGAAATACCCTTTGGCAATCGCTTCGTTTTCTTATGTAGATTCTCAGTGTGTGATCTTGACTGATTGGGATTGATACGGACTAGGACGTTACATGGTATTGAAAAAATGCATCTTGAATTTTAGAGGATTAACAGCATTATACGGGTTAAGATCTTACTTATTAGGATTTATATTTTTTGAAATAAATGATCCAATTCAAGTGATTTACTTATTTGTGTTGGCAGTATGTTAATAATCATCCAGTGACCGATGTAAAATGTTGATATTGGTGAGGCCCTTATCTTTCATTGTGAAATGCATTTCTTCTATTGCTAGTCAATATATTCATATAGAGGTCGACCGCAAGTTTTTCGATAGTCACCAGCATAGACTCTTTATTGGTAATTACCATACAATCCCATTTAACCTTGAGACACGACATTTTCTTTAAAGTCAGAATGGTTTTGGGATGAATGGATTGTATATTTTCTTTTTAAAGATCCAAAAAATCCTTAAAAAGAGTTAAGTTGTGATAGTTGCTATTTGAATTTTTGTAAGAGACTCATCACTAATCCCCGAAGCATGAACATTTATAATACGACCATGGTCAAGCATGTCTTCACTTCAGCTTCTTATGTTGCATATTCTAACTTAAAATTTACTTGCTTTTCATAATGGGTAAAAGTCAAAGTCCAAGAGGGTAAAAGATTCGAATGCCACATTCCCCACTTATTATAACTACTATTGAAAATTTTATTTAAAGGCAAAAAAATCCTAATTAAATGCAACTATATAGTTGTATTGGCCAATAAATCATGCAGGCGAATTTTCCCTTTAAAAAACACATAGGTGCATTTAATTGTTTTTGGAAAAAATATCACTGTTTGTACTATATTGGTCCATAGAATCATATTGTTGAACTTAAAGAACCTAATGTATAAAACCAAAAGACTTGTATCTAAGTTTAACCATTCCATTCCAGTACATTATATAAATCTCTCTCTTGGTAGGAGTCCCTTCCCTCTCTCGATGGTGAGAGCTATCTTCCTCCCTTAGGGCTCTTTCTTTAGGCAGCGCCACCAACCATAGACGGTGGTCAACCCTCAACCAACTAGAATGGAACAAACAATATTAAATAGCCTCAAAAATCTACAACTCACTAAGGAAGAAGAAGAAGAAGACATTCAGATTACAAACCAAAGTAGACCAGAAATCTTAGAGGAATGTGCGTTAAGCCTCTTTGGTAAGTTACAAGCCAATAGGCAACAAAATCAATGTGCTTTGAAGAGCACACTAAGATCAGCCTAGAAGATGGGCTCAGACTTGAGAATCATTGAGGTTGGTAACGGCACCCTCCAATTCAAATTTAGCTCTCAGTATCAGATGGAATGGGGTGAAAAAAATGGCCCTTGGAATTTCGATAATAACCTACTACTCCTTCGGCGATGGAATAAAGGACTGACGGCAGCAAACATGGAGTTTACACACTCCCATTTTTGGGTCCAAATATGGGGATTGCCTTTTGAGCATATGTCAGAAGAAACTAGGAAAGACATTGGAAGCAGGCTCGGAAGGTATGTGGAGACTGATAAAAGGTTATGGCATTCTGACCAAGCTAAATTTATGAGAGTTCGAGTGGAGCTAATGGTGGACAAGCCTTTGCGAAGAGGTGGGTACATAACAAGTCCAGAAGGTGCAAGACTCTGGGTCACCTTCAAATATGAGAGGCTCCCTATAATATGTTTTCATTGTGGAAGGATTGGTCATGACGTTAGACATTGCGCAGGACCAGTGGATTCATAGAATATAGAACCCCAGTATGGTGATTGGCTTAGGGCCAACGGAACATATAAAGGAAGTAATGAAAGAAGCAAACTCCGAAATGATTGTAGCAACAACTCGAATGGGGTGGTAGGAACGGAACGGTCACAATCGTCGACGGAGGAGACAAGGGAAACGTTGGTGAAGTCAGTGAAGGTGGTCGCACAGATGGTGCAGACCACGAGATGGAAAAAGCAAAGAATTGGGTGGCTTAAGGTGATTTGGACAAGTGAAGAAATTAGGCGGATAGACAGATGCCTAGATGGGACAGTTTTGAGGAAGCTGGACCTAACCCGCAGACGGGGAGTAGTACTAGTGACCCACGGAAGATGCTAACATATGGGTTAGCAAAAAAAAAAAAAGGAAAAAGTTATTGGAGATGCAGGTTCAGTAATGGGCCAACAAAAGCAAAGAAGAAAGGAAAGGGGGGAGGTGACAAGCCCAATCAAGCCCAAGACCGACCTTCATGATGTAGGCATCATTGGACATCTGGACTTGGGCCCAGGCAACGATAGGCAGAAGAGAGGTGAAGGAAGGCTGAAGAAATTGGCTAGGGAGCAAGGCCAACGGGGTGAAACTTCTATAATGGACCAAGAGGGTGAAGTGAGGACTAAACGAATGGGCAAAATAGAAATATTGGTGGAAGAGGAGAATAGGGTGACTAAGAAGGTCTGTGGGGGCAGAGGAAGCACCCAAGAAGAATGAGAATTTTATGAATGGATCGGTGGTGGCTACTAGGCAGCACTGTCGGGGGCCATAAGTACCTTTGTTTGGAACTGCTGGGGGCTTAGGAACCCCTGGACAGTGAATGTGTTGCGGGAATATGTGCGACGCTTAGATCCCAAAATCATTTTCTTATTAGAGATGAAGATGAAAATTGCGAGGTTAAAGAGAGTGAAGGCTAAAATTGATTATGCGAATGGCTTCTATGTTCAGAGGGAAGGAAAAGGAGGAGGGTTAGCATTATTTTGGAGGAAGGAGGTAGACCTGGAAATTAAAAGTTACTTGCAGCACAATATAGATGCTGTAGTAACGGAAGCAGGATTAGGCTTTAGGTGGAGATTGACTGGGTTCTATGGGCATCCAAAGACATATTGAAGAAAGGAATCATGGAATTTTCTTGTCACTCTAAACAATCAATTTAGCTCCCATGGTTATGCTTGGGTGACTTCAATGAGATCCTTTTAGGAGAGGAAAAATTGGGGGGCCTTCCACGACCTCAATAGCAAATGGAAAGCTTTTGGTGTGCAGTTAATAGATGTGGCTTCAAAGATATGGGATATAGTGGGCAAACCTTCACATGGTGCAACCAACAAGAGGGCGAGAGTAGAATCTATCTAAGACTTGACTGAGCTTTTGTAACGATGGATTGGCTTAATCACTTCCAAAGAGTCAAAGTTCATCATTTAACGGACACATCGTCCGATCACTGCCGACTTTTACTCTCAAAATCAGATGTAGTTAGTTTACACAGAGAAGCATAGATTTCACTTTGAGGCAATGTGGACAAGAAGAGTTGATTGTGGGGGTGTAATTGAAGAGGCATGGGGTGGGAGCCTAGTGTCACAAAATCCAGCAAGCACTGCCGATGGGCTTAAGTGTTGTGCGACAACCTTGACAAGCTGGAGTAGTGAGGTGTATGGCCACATCCCCAAAAAGATTCAGCTAAAGAAGAAGCTTCTAACTGAATTAACCATAAGACAAGGATGGGCAGAATGTAAGGGAAATAAATGAGCTTAGAAAGGAGATTAATGAGCTACTAGATGGAGAAGAAACCTGGTGGTCACAAAGATCGCGTGTTTAGTAGTTGAGTGAAGGGAATCGCAATACTAGATACTTTCACTTTTGTGCCTTTGAGCGATCTAAAATGAATACAATCACTGGACTATGGAATGAGAATGTGCAATGGTGTGAGGATAGGAGTAGTATTGCAGTTGCAGCAATATCCTACTTTGAGGAAATATACACTTCAATGCTTCCTAGCCGAATTGAAGGGGTGACCCACCTTATCCCAGCCAAGGTAACTGTAGAGATAAATGAAAGCCTCATCAAAGAATTCACAGTGGAGAAAATTCAAACAGCTTTCCTTCAGATGCATCCAACAAAAGCGCCCGGACTAGATAGTATGTCAGCTATTTTCTATAAAAAATATTGTAAAATTGTTGGGGTTGATGTAACAAACATGGTGCTAAATGTGCTTAACTTTAACATGTCTATAGTTGATATCAATAAAACCAACATAGCCCTTGTGCCAAAAGTTAAACACCCAACCAGAATGAAGGAATTTCGACCTATTAGTCTGAGTAATGTTGTATACAAGCTTATATAAAAAACACTTGCTAATCGACTTAAATCTATTCTACCCCAAATAATATCAAAAAATCAGAGTGCTTTATCAGAAAGGCTAATAATTGATAATGTTCTTGTAGCCTTTGAACTAATGCATTATTTAGATCACAAAAAGGAGGAGAAGGAGAGCTTTATGGCGGTCAAGCTAGACATGAGCAAAGTGTATGATAGGGTTGAGTGGAATTTTGTGGAAAGGGTTATGAAAAGATTGGGTTTCCATGAAAAGTGGATTGGATGGATTATGAAATGCGTAATCATTGTTTCGAACTCTATTTTGATAAATGGGGAAGCACATGGCAACATTGTGCCATCAAGAGGGCTCTGACAAGGCGATCCACTCTCATCCTATCTCTTCTTGCTATGTACTAAGGCTTTCTCCGCTCTTATTGCTGATGCTAACAATTCTCATGAGCTCAACGGAATCTCCAAATGCAGGGGCTACCCCAAAGTCACTCATTTGTTCTTTGTAAACGACAACCTCCTTTTTTGTAAGACAAAAATACAAGAGGGTCACAAACTAGTAGAGCTTCTGCAGCGATATGAGGTAGCATTAGGGTAGAAAATTAATGCAAATAAGTCCTCGATATTCTTTAGCCAAAACACTCTGTATGAAACAAGGTGTGAAATGCTGGACATTTTGGGGCTGATGCAAGATATATGGCATGGCAAGTATCTTGGCTTACCATTAGTATTTGGAAAATCCAAGAATTAAGTTTTTGCAGGAATAAAAGAGAAAGTACACAAAAAGCTCTCTGTGTGGAAGGAAAAGATGCTTTCCATGGGTGGTAAGGAAATTCTAATTAAGGCGGTTGCACAAGCGGTCTCAACATATACGATAAGCTGTTTTCAATTACCTAAGGGGTTATGTGAGGAGTTGGAGGGGATGATGAGAAACTTTTGGTGGGGTCAAAAAGAGAAGGAAGCAAAAATGGCTTGGGTAGGGTGGAAGAAAATGTGTAAATCAAAAGTTGAAGGTGGTATGGGGTTTCACAATCTCATACTCTTAATTTAGCTATGTTAGCAAAGCAATCAGTGAGACTACTCACAAACTCATCAACTCTGGTTGCCTGAATTTATAAAGTTAAGTACTACCCAAGTTGTGATATTATAGGAGCAAAGCTAGGGAGCAACCCCTCGTATGCTTGGCGTAGCATTTACAATAGCTTGGAAGTCATAAGACACGGCACCAGATGGAAAGTTGGAAATGGAAAACTAATACATATATAGGAGGATAAATGGCTCCCCACCCCAACCACTCAGAAGGTATGTTCCCTTCAGCATGACTTTGATGACTTCCCCATGGTTTCCACCCTAATTGATGTGGACACGAAGAGATGGAGAGCAGGTTTGATTAGAGCCTTATTCTTACCCTTTGAGGCTAAAACTATCCTCAGTATTCCGCTGAGCTATAGCCTCCCAGATGACAGTATTGTGTGGATTGGCAACAAGTGAGGAGTTTTTTTTCAGTTAAAAGTGCTTACTATGTGATGCTCCCTCTAGTGGAAAAGACTGAGGTTGGTGAGAGTTCATCTGGAGATTTCAGAACTCCTTTGTGGAAAAAAATGTGGCAGCTCAAGATTCCACCAAAAGTCAGAATTTTTTCTTGGAGAGCATGTATGAATGGCCTCCCAACCATGCTGAACTTGGGAAGAAGGGGAGTTAATACTGATGCTTTATGCCCTTTGCGTGGAAAAGAAGTGGAAAGCACCATATATGCATTGCTTTTGTGTGTAAAGGTTAGAGAGGTCTGGTGGAACTAGCAAACCTATTTAGTGAATATAATGGTTGAAAACCATGACTTGGTGGATGTTGCTTTGCATATTCTCCAAGCCGGCACGCCTAATGACTTGGAGGTGTTCTTCATAATTGCTTAGTCAATATGGTATAGCAGAAATCAAGCAGTCCATGAAGGAAACTGCTTACCATCCTCACAAATTTAGGGGTATGCCCAGAGGCTTTTGGGTGATTATAATGGGGCCATGATTGCTTGTTCCTTAAAGCAACAGGCTCCTAATATGGAATGGGCAGCACCCCCTCTTGGAGTGTGCAAAATTAACATTGATGGAGCAACGTCAAAGAGTGGCTTGTTGTTTAGCATGGGAGTAATGTTAGAGATTGCAGAGGTGTTGTAGTTACAGCAAGAGGAAAGCTATTACCTGGCATTTACACCGTAGAAGTAACTGACGCTTTTGTTATTGAGGAAGGGATAAAACTAGCATGTGAATTGCAACTGCCTAGAATAATACTTGAGTCTGATTCAGCTATAGCTGTCCAAGCGTTACATTCCAGATCCTTTGGAGTTGAATTTGGTATTATCCTACAAGGAGCTCTCACCATGCTGTCTTCCTTTAGGAGCACTGTTTTCAAAACCGAACCGAACTGGGAGGTCGGACCGTGAAAACTGGTTTTTTAAGCATAAAGAACCGTATTTTTAGTTAATTCCGTGAACCCCTAATATTGGGGTTGGACTGCATGAACCAGTCAAGAACCGTGCAATCCAATCCCTTAGCAATTTTTTTTAATTTTTTATTTTATAAAAACAATTTAACATAGTTTTATTCTACTTAATTAAATTATCCATCTCTTACAAGGAATAAAAAAAAATTATAATTAAAATCCTTCAAAGATATTTAACTTTACTTCAAAAATTAATCATAAATTTTAATGTTTTCATAGTTATTATTTTATTTTATTAACTTTCTTATTTAATTATTAAATATATACTTGAAAATCATTAAATTTTCCTCACATATATAGATATATTAGTTAATTTTGCTAGTTTTATAAATTTAATATCTATTGTGGGGGGTAAAGGCGTCAAAACACCATATGGGCTTGAGGCCTAGTCCGAGGACGCGAGTCCCACTAAAGGGGTCGTGTGTAGGGAGCAGGGTCACCTAACACTGGGTTCCAAGGGCAGCCGACCAGACTGCCAGTCTTAGAGTATGATGGGGAGAGAACCTGGTGGCAAAACGCCCTGGTAAGGGCCCCTGAGGCTCAGTGAGCCATCTTACCTCCCAAACGTGATGCCGAGGTGGGAGACAAGGGAGATGTGCATTGCATACCGTTCCTGCCACTTCATTAAATGCCTTCCACCTACCCACCTGGCCGCATTAATGGGGAAATGACCTCTGAAAGGACGGGGAAGCGTTTTTGGGAACCAGAGACAGGGAGTATAAGAGGAAAGGGGGGAAACACTGGAAGGGGCCGGACTCTTTTTCTTAGCAGAAAGAAAGGAAGAAGAAGGCTCGCTCTCTCCCTCTCCCTTGGAGAACAGGACGTCAACTTGCCCAGTCGCTCCTCAGCATGGATCTGAGGAGGTAATCAGACCACTTCACTAGCCAGTCAACTCCCTGTAGTGTACTTGGACCTTACATAGCATCCCTCCATAGCGTCAGGAGGTCTAGGCTTGGAACCTATTCTCTACAAATTCTATTGTAAGGGCCACTTGGGCCGGCCCAGTCACCCACTTGGGCCCAAGGCCACTTTGTGACCCTACATCTATATTTAGGCTTTAATTAATTATTAAATTAATTATGACATCATCACAGTTCGACTCCGGTTCAACCTCGGTTCGACCTCAAAAACTTTGAACTTCTCCTTTTTACGGTTCAATGAACGGTCCGGGTTTTAAAACTTTGGCTGGAGTGTGAAACATCTGGAAAAGGACTACAACAAAGCGACGCACGATATAGCCCAGATTACCAAGAGCACAAAGACATCTCAAACGTGGATTGGATATTCTCCACCTATAATACAGAATATATTGCTTATTGATCGGTCTAAATGTTAATCCTAGGTAGTTAATATGTAGTTTGTGACATTTCTCTCTGTTGTAATTCAATTTCGTGATTAATGAAAACCAATCAAGGTTCAGTTTAAAAAAAAAAAAAAAAAAAAGGTTAACCATTCCAATACAGTAATGATTCACAAATTTCTACACCAAAATTTGAATGATATTGGTTTAGGGTTTATTGGACACTCGATTGGGTGGATTGGGGTTTTGTTGTGGTGACAGCTTAAATAGCACCTGTGATGATGTGGGTTAACTTTACATTCTCAACCAATTACGAGAGAATGGAAGAAAAGGAAAAAAAAAAAAATGTAAATGGCAACATATTATTACTATGTTTGGGCTGGACAATATTTGCAGATTTTTTCCCCTTTTTTTTTTTCATTTTTTAATTTTAATCTTAAATTTGGTTGCTATAACCTCTTAAAATCTCACCTTCTTTTTTTTTTTTTTTTTAAGTATTGTTTTACTTTTACGCATCTTATCACTTAGGATCTGTCCATTTGGGTGAAAAATAGGGAAGATGAAAAATAGAGAGGATGGAAAATAGAGAAAGGAAAATAGAGTGAAAAATGCTATTTTTCATTATTCGTTTGGGGAAGGAAAATAGGAAGGAAAGAAAACCCGAAAGAAAGTTTTCTCTCCAGGCCTATATTTTTTTCCTTCCCAAATCGGGAGGAAAATTTGGGGAGAAAAATGCTATAATAACACTTTTACAAAAATGCCATTTTTCCACTTATTTTTTTTTTACATTCTCTTCTCTCTCTCTCTTTATTTTATTTTATTTTTTTACGTGACCTGATCTATTCAACGTTTTTCTTTTCAACATGAGCATCCTTTGCCCAATTAAATTTATATGTACACTGTTATATTTTTACATTATAATAATATAAATTTATATATATGATGTGATAAATTTTATATTATGTAATGAGTTCAAATAAATCTATTTCTTAGATATTATGTAACAAAGATATAATAGTCAATTTATATAAATTATATTTTCTATCATTCCTTTTTTCCCTCCAACCAAACAAAAGAGTTTTCCATCCTCTCACTTTTCCACCATTTCAACCGAACACATAAAAGGAAAAACTAAATATTTTTTATCTTCCTACTTTTCCATCCTCTCACAAATTTCTATTTTTCCACTTTTCTGTTCTTCTAACCAAACATACCCTTAAACATAAATACAACAATAACAATAACATAAGCCTTAGTCCCAAAATTTATAGGGTTGACTATTTCTCAACAAATTAATCCGGGTTGGGCACATGCATTCTTATCCCCCACCAGTAATAGCAACTTGGTTGTTGTTGCTGTATTATGAACCCAAAAAAATAAATAATAATAATAATAAAAACTATAACTAACACATATTTTTGCCTCCATTACTTTTTTTTTTTTGACAGGTAAGAAACGCCTCCATTACTAAAAAACAGGTTGCAATTAATGTGAGATAGTGGATCCAAAACCCCCCAGATGCACGTATAATTTACCAACAAAGAGAACACATTGTTGCACTTCCAAGAATGTCCGAATGTTTCTGCCATAACCAATTTGAATACAGGAAAAGGGTAACGCTAAAACCATACAAGTTTTTCGTTTGCATAGTATGATGCAATACAATCGAAGGGCTGATTGCTGTTTCCAAATTCACTGAAATCTGAATAAATCCAACAATTATACTCTAAAAAGCCTTGCTGCTTCTTAGATGAGCACCAAGACTCCTACTATACAATGTTTGATCCCTCAAAAGGTTAAAACAAAGAAGAAAGAATCAAGAATCTACCTGTTGCCTTTGCGATTGCAGTCCTAGAGCCTCTCTAAATCCGATGCTGAAACTATTTTCTAGACCCTTCTTACCAACACCTACAGGGTTTCCTTTTCGCATCATCGCCACAAACTCATTGTAGTCTATTGTTCCATCCTGCAAATATGATAGAAATAAATGATTATAGGAATCACACACGAAGGAATGAGCAAATTGCTGAATAGTGGATTTCTTCTCCTTGGCAGGACTTGCACCTAATACCTGACCTAAATCCACCTACCATTTTACCACTTGGTGTCAAGACTCATGGGCGGGCTGAATGAAACTTACTTCTCTACACTATGTGAATGGAAAGAACAATATGCAGTGCCAGTCACGTCAATGTGCACTGGAACCTAATATTTAGGCTCTTTTGTATTAAATGCAGCCATCAACCATTGCACAGAAATGGCCTTCAGGCAAAAAACTACATAGTTGCAAAATTGTATCATCTTATTATTTAGGAAGATCAACAATAAAAATCCATATCTCAACCTCCCCCCCCCCCTTCCCTGCGCCAAATGCCTAATCACCATGGTATGATAGTTTTAGCTTTCTAAATTGTACTTAATTTTCATCAGAAAAAACCGTTGGTCAAATCCAGCTTAAAGTGAATTTCAAGTTCTCTTGGATGGACATATAGCTTGACCAAAGTGCTACCCTAATCAGGTTTTACTGAGTTGTCAAGGTCTTAGAAGCAAGTAGTGAAGAAGGTTGGGTTCTGGCGGAAGGCCAATAAGATTGTTCTTTCAATCCTTTACCATAGTACTATTGAGAAGATATAATAAAAGAAAACACTCACGTTGTCCTGATCAACTTCTTGGATCAAATCTTCCAGGCGAACATCTTCTATGCCAAACTCCTCACAAGCTTTTTGAATCTCATCAGCAGTAATAAAACCACTTCCATCCTTATCGAAGTAGGAAAAAGCTGCAAATAGATGATCCTCTCTCTCAATTTTGTTCAGATGCAATGTTGCAGCAATAAATTCTCCATAATCAATGGTTCCACTGTTATCAATATCTGCCTGCAATTTAGTAAAACATCAGATTTAAAATAAAATTCATCAATACAACATTATTTCATAGTCTTATGGCAGCTATGAAATTCTCTGAAAAATTGTAGCCCTTTTATGTATTCTTGCCTATAGCACATACAGTTTCCCAAGTGAGCCTCTCTCAGAAAGCAGTTCTAGTCACTCCATTTTTTTATGATATAATAGAATGCATTGATGTTCTCATATATCAAAATAATTCAGAGAATAGAAAATCTGTACCGCTCGAAGTAATAGCATGCATCCCAATCATCCATGTGGCTAACAAATCTTATATTTATAACATAACATTAAGGAGGGATTATAGTTTGATTTTCATTTTCACAACATTGTCCATCATGTTGTTAGCGATATGAAGAAGAAATCACCTATCTCCCCTTTACCCCTAGTACGCTGAAAACTCCTTTAGTCCCCAAAAACAAAAAAAATAAATAGTAGAAGAAAAGAAACGAAATAATGAGAACTTCCATATCTTGTCTTTAACTTTTATTAACTCAATGATAACAACAAGATCCCTTTTGTTGTCAGTGGAGGATCCCTTTCTTGTTTTTGAGCCTTGACTCTAGTTGGTCTTTGTTTCTGTTATATGTGTTATGTTAGCTGAGTTTTTCAGGTTTTGATGGTGCAGGTCCTGTTTTCTGGTGTTCTGCAGCTCAGCTGCTTCTTTGTATCTCTGTTGTTGTAATTAATGAAATTTCACATCCATTAAAAATAGAACATAAAAATTGGAACAAGTTTACAATTGCTGTATAGGCATGGTTTCTCATTTTCCTATACTCATTGATTGTTACGAACCTAGAGGTTCCTAATGGGAATGGGTATGAATTGTAGGGGGATTGATGGAAATTGTAGAGAAATTCACTTAAATCGAAGTAGTCACCCTCCATAGAGAGAGAAAGAGAGATGCACTAATACACTATTGGTTTATTCTTCAATTGATCTCTAATGTTGAATTACAATCATGTATTTATAGGAGACTAGCTCTAATGTCATTGGCATACATGGCTCAAGAAAATTGGCTAGTTAATTCAACATGTGCTCTATGAATTAAGCCATATGTTAAATTAGCTACATGTGCTCAAATCCTAACTAACTCATCCTAATCCTAACCTCAACTAACTAGCTAACTACCTAATTAAAGGGATTACAACAATTATTTCATATTCCTAACATTAACAATTCTTTATGGCTAGAAGCTATAAATTCATAACCTCCTCTCTAAACCTCTACCAGCATGGGCCCTCTAATTAAGACTCCAAATTCCAAATCTATATCATGGAGTGGTTGGCTAGCCAAACAATATAAAATTGTTTTGTGTGCAATTGCTTTGGCAAACAATTAAATTACAAAAATATTGATTGCTATTTGCTATCCTTTTATAGTCTTCTATCCCAATTAATATCTCACCAATTTTACAAATGTTCTAGGAGAGTCAATATCGAATGATTGAACAAGCTCATGAGTCCCTTAGTTGAAAGTAACACATACTAAAAGTTAGTAGCTTTAAAGATCTGTTAAATTGACATGCTGTTATTAACTCCTGCACCTATATAATACATACTACCATGGAGTAATAGCTAAGATTTTATTTTGTAGGAAAGAAAGGAAAGTTATATAGTTTGTTATTTTTTGTTCCACTGGCTTTCAAATTTTCAATAGGTTAAAGTTTAAATTTGGGACTCTCTGTCTCTGTCGCTCTCTCTCTGCCCCCCCACCCCCCACCTTTCTTTTTCTCTCTCCCTCTTATTTTTCTTTTTATACATGTATTAGTCTTCTGCTCAAGTTTGATATTCAGAAACCTTTTTTTCCCAAGTAATAGCGTATATCAATTGCAAGAAACTGATTGACGTGTTTATCAAAAGACTTGGACCAAAATTCACACTAATACTTACTGCATGCATCAGATCATAAATTTCAGACTCCTTAAGATTAGCTCCTACTCTTTTCAAACCAGCCTTTAGTTCTTCATAAGTGATTTGACCACTATTGTCCGTGTCTATCATTTTGAACATTTCTTTTAGGCCAGCTATCTCTTCTTCAGATAAGCTCTCTGCAATGACCTGAAAAAAAAAAAAAAGAGTGAGAAATGGACTAGTCATTCTATCTAATAGAAATCAATAGTTACAACCTGAATCTGAATACACAAATAATGTAGCAACTGTATCTATTGAGCTTTTCAGTGATTTTATATTCAAATGTAATCAGCCTTCAGATCCAGACACTTACTTTAAGAGCCATTTTCTTGAGCTTGTTCATAGCAGAAAACTGCTTCAAGCGACTTAAAACTGCAGAATCAAGAGGCTTGTCTGGAGCAACTCCATCAATTTGCACCCAGGGATGACCTGACAGGAATATAAACTTTTTATTAGCCAGGAAAAGAAAATCCCATGTGAAACCTAATATAAAGATATAGGATTTATATACATTAATAATGACAATTATTCAAGACAAACAGCAGAAGCAAAAGACCTGGTCATTCTGAACAAGTCTGAAATTCAAAAAGGGAAAAATAGAAAAATAAGGACAAGATTCTTTGTTGGATATGAAATTTCCATTGACAGCTGTGGATAATATGGCAAACTTGGGCTGAATGAATTCAATGGCATTTCAAGGTTTCAGCAATTTAATGATCCAAAACACAACCAACATTACTTCTTTCATCATTTGAAATACAAAAGCCAACATTACTATTAAATTGAAGATACTCTCATATTTCCTCCAATCTAATCTATGTATGCATGCATCAGGGCTCATAAAGTCACAAGAAAAACCTTAAAAGGAAAATTTTATAAAATGTTATATGTATAACAATAGAAATAGATTCTACTCAACCCCATTCCCTAATCACATAATTCCCACATCTGAATTAATTGATCAAAAAACAAAACAAAACAATAGAGGACTCACACAAAACGTCATGCGCAGTTGGTCGTCTCCTAGGATCTCGAACAAGCATTTTCCTCACTAAATCTTTTGCACTTTCGGATATACTAGGCCAAGGTTCAGAAGTGAAGTCAAGATCACCATGCAGGACCTGTTCGAATATCCCTTGCTCGGATTCTACATAATCATTACATGGATTAAAAGAAAAAATGGGGAAAAAGGAAAACAATAAGCAAAATTTGGAACTTATTTAGACAAATACAGGCAAGGAAGTAATGAAATTTCAAGAACTGGTAGATTCCAAACTTCTTACCAGCCCAAAAGGGAGGCACTCCACTTAATAGAATGTATAGAATCACTCCAGCACTCCAAACATCTGCTTCTGGACCATAAAGCTTTCGTAGAACTTCTGGTGCAACATAATATGGGCTGCCAACCACATCAGAAAATCTTTCGCCTGGACGGAGAAACCATTGATTTTTTAGAAATTAGAAAATCAAACCTACTGCTTCTAGTTCTATTTAGTGTCAAAGAAGCAGAGTGGTGGAACCATGAAGTCAAAATGCAGCTGCCCACAACTTACATAAAAAATGGGTTGATTACATGTTTATGCCCGAAAGTAAAGCAGTATCATTGCATCATATTTTAATGCACCTTAATCTAAAATAAAGTATTGTTACAATTTTTGAATTCCATCTTAGAATCTGCTTTTTGGGGGATAAATGCTTAACTCAAAAAGGAAACTAAATCTAGAATGTAAAATCCTTCCTTAAAAGTTACAATGGCTTTTGAGTGGAATTTGTGGTGTGCATTTGTGTTAGAACCCCTTCCCCTCTCATGTGTGTGTGTGTGAGTGAGTGTTTGTTAGTTTCTCAGGAAAAAAAAAAAAAGTTTCCTTCAATTCCATCTAGAATGACCAATCTTTACCTTAAGCTGATATTTAAAAACTTGATAGTAGGGGGAAAAAAGAGAAGAATATAGAAATATTGTAACTGATAGAAGCATAGATGTATGCTCAATTCTCTTAACATAGAAATTTACCCTAACTGTACAAGTGGACAGCTCACAAGGATTGTTTTTGAGTTAACCAAACTACAAACAAAAACAAAGAATGAAGGGTGGAGGGGAGGGGGGGGGGGGGGTGTTATAGTGCGCCGGGATGTAATTACTTGAAATAGCAGACATTCAAATATATAGTTCAGCAAATTAGTGATTAAACAAAGCATCATCAGAGTCAGAAATGGTAGTCTTTTATATTTTTTTTAAGTCTCAGTTGATAGTCTCAATTCTCAGAAGACAGAACTAGGAGAATGGGAATTTCAATGGTTTGACAGTCATCCCAGTCTGCTAATTAATCAATGAGAAATGGAAAATTCATAGCACTCAGATATAAGTACAACAAAAACCACTTGAAAATTGTCTACTTAAAGCTCAATAAGATTCAAATCAGACCTATGTATGGTGTTAGAGAATCAATTTTATTTGGAAGTTTGAAGCTAATAATTGACAATTTAGAAATATTGTTGCAAACCAAAGAACTGAGATGGAAGAACATTAAGAATAACAGTGTACAGATGATCATTATAATCCTCAGAGACTGAGATCAGTAGCCAGCTATTTCAGGCTGACAAGCGGTGTTATATTTCTATGGACCAGGGTAGGTTTCTTGAACTGGCAACAAGTCACCACGTCTGCTCTTCTCCTTCCACAACCGAAGAAGCTGGCTCTGCCAACACAATATTAGGGCCATTGCTTTCATTCTATGCTGACCTGGGCCCAGGGGTAGCTAGATGGCTCGGTAGAGAGAAACAAAACTAGATTAATAGCTAAAGGATTCCTTTATAAGTTATTTAAAAATTTCCTTTATTTAGGGACGTATGATCGTTATTCTTATCAGTACTTTCTGTGAACATGGATTACATCACTAATAAGTTCATAATTTTATTTAAGAAGATTAACATCTGATTGTACCTAAAGTTTAAACTGTGACTAAGTCCTAAACAAAAATTCAAACTAAAACCATACATTGCATAAAAAGGACCAATTATCAGATTGAAGGGATTTGCTAAGATAGGTTTGAACAAGTATTGGTGACTCAAAATAATTTGCAGACATCAAATGCAGCCCACTCTATATAGAAGATTAGAACTTCAGGCAGAGCAATCTATACAGAAAGCTTGTAGTACACCTTGTTACATAATACAGCATTATCACATCATCAATTTGTGAAATCTTACCAAAACAACAATTTCAGAATGACATCAGCATAGCAATTCAAATAATTTTCAGAAGTACAAGCAACCATAAGAAAATACCTGGTTTGAAGAATATAGATAGGCCAAAGTCGATAGTTTTGAGAAGTGAATCCTCTTGGTTATTGACGAAGAGAAAATTCTCAGGCTTAAGGTCTCGATGCATCACTCCAAGCGAATGACAAGCTTCCACAACCCCAACTATAGTCCTAGTAAGCTCAGCTGCCTTTCTTTCTGTGTAATGCCCACGCTTAATGATCCTATCAAAAAGCTCACCACCTGCACATATCTCCATCACAACATGAACTGCCATTGGATCTTCATAAGCTTCCTTGATAGATATAACATTAGGATGTCCCTTCAAATGGTGCATGATCTGAATTTCCCTTCTCACATCCTCCACATCCTCGTGTGTTATCAACTTCCTCTTTGCAATAGTTTTGCACGCATACTCTTTCCCTGTAGCCTTCTCCACACATAGATATGTGGTCCCAAATTGGCCTTGTCCTAGTTTCTTCCCCAGAGTGAAAAATTCCTTAAAATTACCAGTCCTTGTTTGTAAAACTTGGGTACGGAGCCCTGCACTAGACACCCTCTTCAAGTGAGGCTGTTTCTTGGCTTTTGTGACTTGTGCTGGTTCTGGTTTAGTTTCCGGTTTTGGTATTGTAATTTGTTCTGGGGGTTTGCTTTGGACAGGCATAGGTGATTCAGGTTCACTAGTTGTACCCTCATTGACAGTTTCTCCATTAGTATGAGTAGAAACTGAGTCTTCAGGCATTCGGGTCCGCCACATTGCAGCAGAAACTGATTGGAAGAAACTATTTTTAGTAATGCTAGGTCCAACACAAGTATTTCCCATTGAGCCCTGCACCAATTTCTTTCTAAAACTTCCTCTACTTTCAACACCAAGATCCAATCTTTCTTAATATGTTAGCACAAAACATAGTAGATCTGATCTTCACAAGCTGAGCAATAAATTCAAGTCAACCCCTCATCTACCTATTTTGCTCTAACCTTGACAGAAATAACAAAATCAAAACTTCAACTATAGCAAATCATATGAACTATGAATAGATACCAAAAAAGAGAAACAAACACAAAACAACAGATAGAAGAAGTGCTCACCAAATCCAACAGCTGCTGATTCCTGTCAATACAGAGAAGACAATAATTGCACCAAGATAGTCCAAAAGTGAGATTAGTTGAACAAAATAAAATCAAATAAGGATACCCAAAAGCAGTCAAAGCCTCCCTTGATCAAGCATAAAATCAAGTAAAAGTAGCATGGTGGAAAGAAGAAAAACCCCTTTAGATTATTGGATCAAAGAGCCAGTCATCAATAAAAACAAACTGAGGAAAAGTCTACAAAAATAAAATAAAATAATAGTAATCAAAATTGAAGAATTCCAACAAGAATCAGCACTACCCAAGAGAGTAAAAAACTAATCAAATAAAAGGGTTGGTGGAAAAGTAGAGAAATGGAACTCTGCTTTCAACAGGTCTCCTTGAAATAAGTATTGGAGAAGAAAGAGAGCAAAAAAGAGACAGACTTTCTGGTTTTCTGGTGTGGGTGTTACTGTGTGTGCAAGTCTTTTGGATTTGTTTCTATCCACTTTGGTAGTTTGGTTACGAGGTAGTATTATATTTCAATTTTCGAACCTGTTGTTTTTGGTGTGAAAACTTCAACTTGGGCAGTAAAGGGCGTATGCATTCGGTCGGGTAATATTACAACTGAGGCTTTTCAGTTGGTGGTTGTACTCTTGCATTAATGGGAGACTCTTGCATTAATGGGAGAGTTTTTTTTTTTTTTAATTTTAAAATTACTTTTTTTTGCTAGGATATTTAGGGTAAAAATATCTAGTTACGGGTAATGGATTATCACATTCACTCTATTAAATAAATCTAAATATTTAGTTAAAATTATGATTTTTTTTTTCCCACGAATAAATAAAGAAATTGTGAGTGGAAAAACTAAGGGCTGCCAAAGTAAAGGCCACCGAGTTGGACTCTTTGAATTCAATGAATATTGAGGTATAATAAATTTTACAATTTTAATTGATATGTCAAGTGTATATATAAAGGGTTATGTTAAGAAGTATTTTTAAAGTGTATAAAAAAACAAAAGCATTTTTAGGGCAATAGTTAATAATTCATTTTAAGAAAGTTTTGAGAGAAATGAAAAAAAAATTATCAAAACATTATATATTAATAGGCAAAACTTAGAGAAAATTCAATTAGATACTATAATTGAAGTCTAATTTTGTATCATGTGTCCTAAATTATTTATTTTTTGAGAGAGTTTTATTTCTTAATTTGAGTCAAATGTGAGACCATATCATAAATATCCATTTAAGTGAGTTATTGCGTACAAAACCAAAGAGTTTAGAATTAATGAACATAAAAAAAATAAAAAATTTACAATTTACATTTTCTACCTAATAGTATTCTTACAAGATTTTTTTAAAGAGTTAAAAAAAATAAGAATGACTATTAATAATATTTAAATTATATATGTAAGAATTATACTATACATCTTAATATATATCTTTTAAGTATATCCATGTATATCTATGAAGTTACAAGCTAGCCATATATATATATATATAATAATAGGTAAAACTAAGAAAAAATCTAATTAGATTTCAAATTGGAATTAAATTAGAGTCTAATTTAACGCTATGCGTCCCATCTAATCTAAGTTTTTAAATTTTTGTGCCAAGTGAGTTAATTCAATATAAAAATTGGATTTCAATTAGAGTTTAATTTTGTACTATGTGTTCCATCTAATCTAAGTTTTTTAATTTTTGTGTTAAATGAGTTAATTTGGTGTAAAAAATGAAGAGTCCAATTTAAGCAAATCATAAAAAATAATTTTTAAATGATTTTATATTTATGAGTATTTTTTTTGCATAACTAAAAACAATTCAATTTTATAAGTCATATATATATATATATATATATATATTAATAGCCAAAGTTAAGAGAAAATCCAATTAAATTCTAAATTGGAGTCTAATTTTATGCCACGTGTCTCATCTAATTTTTATATTTATGTGTCAAGTGAATTATTATGTGCAAAAATTAAAGATTTTAAATTCAATTAGATTCTAAATTGAATTTTAATTGTAGTTCAATTTTGCACATGTGTTCCATCTAATTTTTTTAATTTTTGTGGTAAGTAAATTATTGAATGCAAAAACAGAAGAGTCTAGATTTAATTAGATTCTAAATTATATATATATATATATATATATATATATAATTGTGATTATTTTTAAATGTATCCGTGCATATGTATGGGATTACACGCTAGTTATAAATAATGGATAATAAAGAGATGTTAAGGATGAGTTCAATTGATAATTAATAATAACATATCAACTTAGTAATTATGAAATTTATTATAAAAATGTTATGTGTGTAGCACTATTTTTAACAATTTACCCATTGTGCTAATCTCTTTTACAATTTTTTTTTGGTAGAAATGATAATAGACTTTTCATTTAGTATTACACTATATACAACTAGAAATAGGAAAAATGGCATTCTTTGAACTAAACAATAGCTTCCCCGTTCTCTTTTGCAGGATTTAGCAACAGCTAATGCTATACTTTTTTTTTTTTTTTTTTTTTTTTTTTTTTTTTTTTTTTTTTCTGGGTAAATTCCAGAAAACACCCCTAAGGTTTGGGGAAATACCACTCAAGTCCTCACCCTTTCAAAATTGACCACTTTGGTCCTTAAAAAACAAAAACACCCTTACACTGTTATTATTCCATTTCCTCCGTTTTTTTTCTCAATCCTGTCATCTCTCTCTGTTTCCTCTCTTCTTCCTCATGCCTCTCCTTCTCCCTCTCATCCTTTCTCTCTCTCTCTCTCTAAGCCGATCCACTCTCCTCCCTTTCAAGCCTTTGTTTCTCTCGTCCATGCCTCTTTTCTTCATAGTGGTTCGTGGGTTTGGCGGCTGTGAGTTGTGGTTTGGGTGGTTTTTACGGTGGTGGTGGTAGGCTCTGATGTGGTTGGTTTGTTTTGGATTTGTGGGTTTTTTTTTCTTTGGGTCTTGTGGCCGGCAGTGGTGGGTGGTGGGATCTGATGTTTGTGTGGCTAGTTTTGGGTTTTGGGTTTTTTTTTTCTTTGGGTCTTGTGGCCAGCGGTGGTGGTGGGATCTAATGTTTGTGTGGTTCGTTTTGGGTTTTGTTTTGTTTTTCTTTGGGTCTTATGGCCGGCGGTGGTGGTGGGATTTGTGTTTATGTGGTTTGTTTTGGGTTTTGGATTTTTTTTTCTTTGGGTCTTGTGGTCGGCGGTGGTGGTAGGATATGATATTTGTGTGGTTTGTTTTGGGTTTTGGATTTTTTTTTCTTTGGGTCTTGTGGCCGGCGGTGGTGGTGGGATATGATATTTGTGTGGGTTGTTTTGGGTTTTGGGGTTTTTTTTTTCTTTGGGTTTTGTGGCCGGCGGTGGTTTTCAGTGGTGGTGGTGGTTTCCAGTATGGGGTGGAATTGAGGGGTAACGGTTTTAAGAGAGTTAGGACTAATATGTCTTTTAGGACTTAATTGGTCAATTTTGAAATGTGTTGGACGTGAGTGGTATTTCCCCAAACCTCAGGGTAGTTTTCTGGAATTTACCCTTTTTTTTTTTGAGAATATTAAGAGTTTGTTTGGATACTGCTTATTTTGCTGAAAATTAAAAACTTATTGCTGAAAACGCTGTAGCAAAATATTTTTTAAATAGTAAAACACTGTTCACAGTGTGCCGTGGGTCTACATTTTTCTTCATTTGTTTGCAACAGTTCCATGGGTCCCCCGCCTAAAACGCGTGAACAATGCCTAACGCTGCAAAATGCGTTACCCAAACGCACACCAAGTGTCTGTTTGGCTAGCTTATCTTTTGCCAACTTATTTTACTATTTATTTTATTTTTGTTATTATTCATAAGTTCCATTACACTTTTTGGTACTATTCAGTATTTTTAATTTACTGATTAAGGAAATTTTTATATTTAGCAAGATATATGAGCAAAACGTGAAGCCATATCTGTTTGCACTATCCATAAATATTTTTAGAGGTGTCCTCTTTCCACTTGATCCGTTGAAATTCCTTGGTACTTAATTAATTTGTTTTTATGCAACTAGATACATATATTGTGTTGTAAATTTTTGCATGGGAGAGAGTATAGGACATGATTTGACTACAAACAAGTTAGTCTCTGATGCTTATGAGAAATGTCCTTCGCCCAAAAAGGTCTGTATCCAATCACTCTGGTGGTTTTGACAAGGGTTTCCCTGTTGTTTACAAATGGGTTGGATTAAAGGCCTCTTGTATTTTGGCTTATTGAGCGCTTGGATCATAAGGAGAGAAGTTCCAATGGCGACCTTATACTAGACTTAATCCTCTAACACTCGAGTACCTAAACAATTCTTAACACTCCTGCTCAACATGGCAATTATCGTGGTTTATTTATTTAAAAGAGAGGCAGTAAATTCAAAAATGTTATCTTTTTTCTTTCTCTCCAACACTTAGCACATGTGATCGAATATCAAGTAAAAGTGTAAAAAAAACTTTTATTAGACATTAATCATAACATATTATATTGACAGTTGTAAAAAATTTTGTGCCCTTTCAAATATTGTTTTTTAGGGTTGAAAAAGGAAACCTTGAAGGGTCATATTGGGTCAATTTAGACCACCCTCCACCCAATCCCCACCCAAAAAAAGAAAAAGAAAAAGAAAAAGAAAAAGAAAAGCTAACCCACCAAATTTGATATCCACATTTGAGTTAACCCTAAATTGATTAGTCAAACTATAATTAATGAAGGCTCATTGTAATTGCCAGGGCCAGCCGAAGGCCCTTTAAAAAAAAAAAAAAAAGGTGCGAGGAAAAAATATTACTACTAATACTCTTTGTTTGAATGGTTCAAAAGGTGACAATAAAAACACATTTCACAATTTAAAATCCTAAATCTCTCCCTCTCTGCTACGGTTGTACCCAAATTCTACTTTGAATTAAGAAACCCTTAGAGTCCGTTCGGTTGGAAGAATGGAATAGTAGAAGGATGAAAAATTGTGAGAGGATGAAAAATATTTAGTTTTCCCTCTTGTGTGTTTGGTTGGAGGGGTAAAAAAGTAAGAGGATGAAAAACTCTTTTGTTCAGTTGGAGAGAAAAATAGAATGATGGAAAATATAACTTATATAAATTGACTATTATACCCTTGTGACATAATATGTAAGAAATGAATTTATTTGTACTCATTACATAATATAAAAGAACGTTCAGGTCACGTTGAAAAAAAAAAAAGAAAAGAAGAGAGAAGAGAAAGTTCAGGTAACGTTGAAAAAAAAAAAAGAATGTTGAAGATCAGGTCACGTTGGGAGAAAAAAAAAAAGACAAGAGAATGTTTCAGGTCACGATGAAAAAAAAAAAAAGAGAGAGGGTATAATAATCAATTTATATAAATTACATTTTTTATCCTTCAATTTTCCTCTCAAATCAAACAAAAGAGTTTTTCACCCTCCCACTTTTCCACCCCTCCAAACCGAATACACAAGAGGAAAAACTAAATATTTTCCATCTTTTCACTTTTTCATTCTTCTACAATTGTCCATCCTCTCACTTTTTTACTCTTTTAACCGAACAGACCTTTAAATCTTAGTTTATAATAATAATATATAACAAAAGGCCAAGTTTGATCTTGAAATAAATCCCAAATTCAAATTATGTTAAAACCAATTAATAAATATCTGAAGTGACTTCCACACCTAAACACATCCCTTTTCTTAGGGCTTAGCTAGGGGATATATATATATTTTTTAATAAAAAAAATTATCATGTTAATAGATGCTTTTAAGACAATTATTAATAAATTATTTTAAAAAAATTTTTATACTATTTTTATAAAAAATTGAAAAAATAATAAAAATATTGAAGTAATTTTTTTTTTTCTTTTTTTTTTTTTTATAAAAACTTTTCTGAAGTAATTCACTAGCTATAAAAATAGTACCAGTAGTAGGGAGTAGTAGGGTAAATTAGACCTTGTATTTTGACTGTGTAGGTGGAAAACTTAACTTGAGCCACGAGCCCACTAATTATGGCTTGTTGAGCTTGCAAAGCATGTTTGTTCACATTGTTTAATGTTATCAATTATCTTCAAATCTTTGATTCTAAAAAATAAATAAAATACCATAAAAAAAAAAAAAAAAAGCTTATAATCTTTTATAATAAAAAATTGCTATCAATTATCACGCGGCTTTGGATAACGTGTAATCAAAATCAGCCGAACCGTGTTTTTTTTTTTTTTTTTTTGTTTTTAGCTCCTAGGACTATGCAAATAAATGTTGTTGTCACAATGACACCGCAATTCGTGCCGCAATTCGCCGGCCATTTTTGGTTTGTATGATTTGGGCAAAATAGTGGAATCGTTTGACTTTTATGTGTAATTTAAAAATTTGTCTTTTAACAATTGCGATTTCGTGTATGTGCCTTGTGTGAGAATTCCTACCAAAAGAGAGAGAGAGAGAGAGAGAGAGAGAGAGAGAGAGAGGAGTGGAGATGGGGTTAAGAAGATGGCTATCTTATTTAATCTACTCGGAGTTGCATGTGAGCGTTGTCTGCAATGATGGTGAAAGCTTGAAAGTAAATAATAAGCAATAGCATTGCTACTAAGATTGATTTTGAAAATGACTCATATGAGGTAGGAGAATTTTAGGCATTCTGATATTAATGTTTGTACAATAGCATAATATTCATTTTTGTTTTGAATCCTTTGATATATAATTTATCTAATATGCATTATTTTTGAGGAATACAAATCTTCTGTACTACATTTTATGTTCTATTTTATATTCTACCAATCACAATTTGTTATGTGTTTATTTTTTCCATTTTAAAATTTGGCAATTTATAAGGAAGGCTAAACAAATACATGATAAATTGTGATTGGTGAAATATAAAGTGGAACACAAAAAATGGTATAGAGGATTTGTATTCATTTTTGAGTAGTTGGGAATCTTGGGATTTAGAAACTTATAGGTGAATCTCTTTTCTATTTTCTTTTTATGGGAAGGTGAACCTTTTTTTTTTTTTGGTAAACAATTATTGGTGAATAAAGGGTAAAACTTAAATACAGTTTTTTAGGTACAATGTGTTAGGCTTTTTAATTAATTTCAAGCATATGGTAGATTGACCAATGGAATATAAATAATGTTATCTTTTTTGAAACAATTAAATTCAATACAACCATGCATTTGAAGATAATTGAAAAACCTAATATTTTGCATCTAAAGAATTGTATTTAAATTTTAGGCTAAAATGTAAAACACACCATTTAAGTTTCATTAGAATTTGAAATAGATAGCAATTGGAAAACAAAGTTTCTTTGTGGAATGAAAGGTAGTGCTACTGCTCTGACCTCTCTTACATGGTAGAATTAGTGGTCCCTTCTTAAGGAGGAGTTGTTAATTACCTCGAAATAACAAGTGTATTCCTTGGTTTGTTGGGTTTTTTTTTTTTTATAATTTTTTTTTCGAGGGTTTTGGGAAATATTAATCAGGTGAGAAATCCAAGTAACTAATGGATGACTTTGCACAATCATGGAATCATCTTACCCTCTTGGATAGAGAAGGGTTGTGCTGTTATCTTACTAACAAGGAATGTGTCAACGATTTCGCAATTGCAGCAAAGTTCCTTACAAGGACAACTATCAATGTGGATGCCATAGCTAGAACTTTTACCCCGTTGTGGAGAGCTAGGAATGGTTTTAAGATGAAAAACATTGGCGATCACAAAATTCTATTTACTTCTGATAACAAAGAGGATGTCAACAAGATTCTGAATAGTGAGCCATAGAGTTTTGACAAACATTTGGTCGTAATGAATCATTACGAAAATGAAAGGCCTTTACAAGACATCAAGTTTGATAGAACTACTTTCTGGGTGTAGATCCATGGGTTACCAATCAAGTATATGACTATTGAAGCAGTTGAAAAAATTTGTGGGACTGTGGGAGAGGTGATTCGACAATCAAAACCAAGGGTTTTCGACAGTGGCAATTGCCTACGGATTTAGGTCTCCATTGATTTATCCTTACCTTTGTGTCGTGGACGGCTTATCTCCCTAAGCAATGATAAACAAATATGGTTGACTTTCAAATATGAAAGATCGCCAAACATTTGTTATTGGTGTGGTCGACTTATTCATGATGACAGGGATTGAGATCTATGGATTAATAACAAATGTACCTTATGGACTGAGTAGAGGGAATTTAGACCAAATCTATGTTCATCGCCATTTGTAGTCTCAAGGAAGTAGTGTATAACTGTGCCTGGATTTTACACTACAAAGAAGAAGATAACCATTGGTTCTGGTGAAGCCATGACAGAGGGAGACATGGTTCACCAACACCCTTCAAAGAGGACCACTGCACCGGAACAAGAGTCAAACACCATAGGCCATTACACAAACCCTGGGATATCCTCATCAATGCATAGCGTAATAAGTGGAGTAACTACATTAGGTAAATCAACCCTTGGAGTAATAGATCAACCTAATCCCATGGTTATTGAGGAATTAAACTCTCCAAGCATGATTTATGGAGTAACCAGCCCATCAAAAATGGTCCCACAATCCTTGGATCCAAAAAATTTCGTGGTTAATGTGGCTTTTACTTCTCCATGTGCATTTGATTCAGCGATTAGGGCATTGATGAAGGATTGATTTTTTACAACAATGTAGGGCCGACCCATGCAAACTCTTGTGACATACGTGACCTCCTATGTGAACCGAATTCAACACATCAAAATGTGTCACATGAGAACCATACCTCTCCTAGGGTTTCCAATCCAAAGGAAACATTGAGCATCCTGCCGTCTTGGACCTGTAGGAGCAGACCTATCCGTAGCAATCCTTCAACGCCTGTAGTAGTTGTTCCAAGGAAGAAACGAGATCATGCAGATTTAGTGGACCATTTAGAGTTGCCTTCAAAGCGTTTCCAAGCTTCTAAGGATGGCAATATTGCATCTTTTGTATTGGTGGAGGCTGATCACCAGCCCCGCTAGCACCAATGAGTTGCCTAGCATGAAACTGTCGTGAGCTTGGGAACTTACATATAAGGAGAGAGCTTGTTAATATTGTATGGGCTAAAGATCCCTATGTTGTGTTTTTGGCCGAAACAATGATAGATGAAGCAAGGCTAGAGTTTGTACAATGAATAATCGAATTTGAACGTCGATGGGTGGTCCCAAGAGAAGGTCTAGGAGGTGGTCTAGTTCTCTTTTGGAGGTCATTGATAGATTTGACTGTGGAGGGATCGAATAAATATTACATTGATGCAATTATTGATAAGGGTACAGCTAGTGAATGGAGACTAACATAATTCTATGGTGAACTCAAGACGGCAAGAAGGATTGAAGGGTGGAACAAGTTAAGGAATCTCAATTCAAAACCACATATTCTGTGGTTATGTTTTGGAGATTTTAATGAAATAATCAGACAAGAAGAAAAACTAGGGAGTGTAACACGGCCTTAAATCAAATGCAGTTTTTCAAAGATATCATTGATGAGTGCAAATTTATGGATTTGGGATTTTTAGGTCCAAAATACACTTGGAGTAGATAGTTCAAAAATGGCAACTTAATTTGGGAGAGATTGTATAGAAGCTTGGCCATGAACAGTTGGTTTTTAAAATTCCTAGGATTGAGGGTGCATCATTTACGTTGTGATTCATCGGATTATTGTCTACTTCATATAATCTTCACGGGTTTGGACATTCCACCAAGGAAAAATTATTTTGGTTTGAGGAGATGTGGTTATTTAATGTAGATTGTGAGGTGAGGAGGTTGTTTATGCGACTTGGAATAGTATTGGTGGAATGGGGGTGGAGGGAAATATTCTAGCCAAAGTTGACAAACGTGGAAGAGATTTGAAATGGTTGAATAAGAATGTATTCAGGAATGTATGAAAGGAGTTGGACCGTCTTAAAAAATTGCTTCTTAGAGCTGAGAGGGTAGCCATGATCAGTGGCAATAATGCTTGGGTTAGACAATTGAGGCGGAGATTGATGTACTGCTAAATAGAAAAGCAACTATGTGGGCCCGTCAAGATTGCTACAAGCTAGGCAGGGAGATAGAAATACCAAATATTTTCACAGTTGTGTTACACGAAGATATCATAGAAATTTGATAGAAGGGATTAAAGATGTTGATGGTATTTGGAGAGTTCAACCTAAGGTTGTTTCTTCAATATTGGTAGACAATAACAAATCACTTTTTTCATCAAGGGACCAGATTGTGGCTACAAATGTCTTGGGGTGTTCGCCAACTTTAATTACGAAGGAGATGAATGACTCTCTTTGCTGTGAATTTGATGAGAATGATGTTGTTACGTTTACGACAAATGGCCCTACTCATAGCACTAGGTCCGGATAGTATGCATCCACTTTTTTACTAGCACTTTTGAGGTACTGTGAAACAGGATGTTACATCTTTGATTTTAACATGGCTGAATTCAAGTATTCTATTAACACCCTTGAATCATACTTTTATCACCCTGATTCCAAAATTAAATTCACCTGAACATGTACACCAATTTCGTCCCATAAGTCTTTATAATGTGTTGTATAAGATTTATTCAAAGATCCTAGCAAATAGATTGAAAAAATTGCTACCCTCTATTATTACAAAGCACTAGTCAGCTTTCACTAAGGATATATTAATTTCTGATAACATCCTTATGGCTTTTGAAACCTTACATTGCTTGCAAAAATAAAATCATGGTTCTTATGGTATTATGGCACTAAAACTGGATATGAGAAAGGCTTATGACAGGGTAGAGTGAGATTTGCTTGAAGAACTAATGAGAAAAATGGGCTTTAATGAGAGGTGGATCAATCTTATGATGGGTTGTGTGAGAATAATGACCTACTCAGTTTTGGTAAATGGAGAGCCATGTGGTATGATCAACCCAACAAGAGAGATTAAGCAAGGGGACCCACTTTCTCCCTTCCTGTTCTTACTTTGTATGGAAGGGGTGAATGGAATGATTAAGCAAGCTGAGAAAAATGTAAATATCCATAGTTTCTCTCTATGTAGGAGGGGCCCAAAACTAACAAATTTGCTCTTTGAAGATGATAGTCTTCTATTTTGTAAGGCAACTATGGAGGAGTGTGAGAAGGTGTTGGAGATTCTAGATATGTATGAAGCAGTCTTAGGATAAAAAGTAAATAAGGCCAAAACAACACTAATTTTCAGCAAAGCCACTAATGGTGAAGACACAACATCAAAATAACTTTGGGTGTTCCAGAAATCAGGAAGTGTGAGAAGTACCTGGGTCTTCCTTCCTTTGTGGGAAGAGGGAAAAAAGCTAGCTTCAGTTATATCAAGGAGAGGGTGTGGATGAAATTACAAGGATAGGAAGGGAAATTACTCTTTCAAGTAGGAAGAGAGGTTTTAATTAAATTAGTCAAACAAGCTATCCCTACCTATACTATGGGTTGCTTCAAACTCCTTATAGGATTGTGAAATGAAATTGAGGCTCTAATCAAGAAATTTTGGTTAGGACAAAGGGGAGACCAAAGAAAAATCCATTGAGATAAATGAGAGGAGATGACTAAATCAAAGACAATTGAAGGAATGGGTATTAGAGAGCTTGCCTTGTACCATGATTCTCTCTTAGCAAAATAGGCTTGGTGCCTGTTGCACAATAAAACATCTTTGTTTTACAAAGTCTTCAAAGCCCGATTTTTCCTAAACACCTCTATTATGGAAGCTAGTGATTTGAGGATGGGTTCGTATGCTTGAAAAAACATTCTTAAAGGGAGAGAGGTTTTTCAAAGAGGAGCAAAATGTCGGGTTGGAAATGGAAAAAAAAAGGTGTATGGCAGCTGTAAACACAAATTTTTTTCAATTGCAGAAAATCAAACAATGGAAAAGAAATATGGTTTGTAAATATAAATTTGTATTGATGAATAATGAGTACAATCTCTATTTCAATTCTTTTACAAAAGAATACCCTCTGATTCTATCTTCATTGAACTTGACTCAAACAAGAAATCTTTTTGAGTTTAGTTGGAAGATGGATTGAATAGTCTTCGCAACAAATCTCTAGTTTTGAGCTTATTAGAGATTTTTTGTTCTTCAAATCTTCAAATGTGAAGGCTTTTTAGGTTGAAGTTCTTTGGGGCTTTAGAGGCTTGATCCATCGAGTTTCAAGGATTGAGGTTTGTTGAAGTTTATGGAGGCTTTTCAGCTTAATTCCAATAGAACTCCAAAGAACTTATTTGAATCTTTTTCATGTGTTCTTGAGGCAGAATTTCTCCAGAACTTTAACGTCTTCGAAAAATTTTCTGGAAAATGAGAGAAGATGTCCTCTATTTATAGTTGTTTTAGATGATAGGCTCCACTTTGAATTGATATGTTTCAAAATATGTAATAGACTCTTGATTGGCCCAAATTTTTCTTAGAGATAATTATCTCTATTAATTTATTTTGATAAATATCACATTTTGATAAAGATAACAATCAACAAAGATAAATAATTATCTATATTTATTTTAATAAAGATAATTATCCATCAATTTGAATAGAAAATTTATCTTTATTTTATTTTATTTTATTTTAATAAAAATAATTATCAATAAACTTTGAATAGTAGATTTATTTTTATCTTGTGGGTCAAGTGACACATGGCAAATTTCAATATGCCAATGTAATATCAATTTGGATGACACATGTCATCATTTGATTTAATTAATTTAATGATATATTAATCTAGAATTTGTCACTAAATTTTTGATGTGGCATTTTGTAATTGGTTTGACAAATTTTTGTCTCCTATAGCAGTATCATTGGCTTCCTAAAAAACACCCTCCTTACTTGCTCATATGTCCCATTGAGGATTTTGACGACATGACTATGGACACCTTGATTGATCCAAATACAAGAGAGTGGATAGTCGAGATGGTTGATGGATTATTTACTTTGGAGGACGCTGAGATTATAAAGAAGATTCCTCTAGGCAAAGTTGCATTCGAAGACACCATTTTTTGGCCACTTTCAAGCAATGGATTATATAGTTGCAAGTCGGGCTATAGGTTCCTAAAATAAGAAGTAGAGACAACCCTTGAACCATAGGTTCAACAAGCTAGAGAGAAGCAAATGTGGAAAGGAATATGGACCATGCGTGTACCACAAAAGATGAAGACCCTGGTGTGGCGGGCATGTCGTAATGCGCTGCCAACGAAGGAAGCTCTAGCTGAAGAACCATCATCCTTGATCCTTAATGTGAACGGTGCCATGCTATTGCAGAGGACCCACTTCATGCGCTTTGGAAATGATTAGAGCTTGATATTGTGTGAGCTAATTCGGAGCTGTGGGACTTTCGAAGTGAAGTTCAGTGTAAAATAGAGTAAAGAGAGAGAGAGGAAAGAAATTGAAGAAACTGAAATTGCTATTTAGCTTGAATGAAAAAAATTGATTACAAATAATTATCAACTATGGTTTATATACATAGAAACAGGAGCTAATAGTTTCCCTCCAAAAATAACAAACTAACTAATCTCTAATACAACAAATCATATATTGACATTTGGCATCTCCACTACTTGACAGCTATCCTTAACTTCCTTCATCTCCTTTCTTTGACACGTGGACTCCCTTTGATCCTTTCTTGCTAGTTTCTTCTTCACTTTGCTTGTCCCGCCGTGCTTTCCTTCTTCAATTGTAATACTCCCCCTCAAGTCCTAAACTGGAAGATCATGGACTTGAAGTAGAGCTTTAGTTTGCAAATGCTTTGGCATGAAAATATCTTTTAAACCCAACTTCTGTGTCAATCTTGTTATAGAATTTAAGCCTAAAGCTTTGGTGAACACATCAGCCACTTGAGCATTTGAATTCACATGAAAGGTCTTAATCATACCTTCCAAAATTTTGTCTCAAACCAAAAGGCAATCCACTTCAATATGTTTGGTCCCCTCATGGAAGACTGGATTAGTAGCTATGTATAACACTGCCTAATTGTCACAGAAAAGCATAGCTGGTTTAGGATGTTCAATTTTCAAATCCTTGAGCACCCAAGTAATCTTACATGCTACACTAGCCATTTCCATATATTCAACTTTTACTGATGATCCTGAAACAACTCCTTGTTTCTTTGATCTCTATGCTATTAAAGACTTTCCTAAATAGACTGCATAGCCTGTCAGTGACCTCCTTGTATTAGGGCATCCAACTCAGTCTGCATCACAGAAGGATTTAATGTGCAAATCAGAAGTGCTTGAGAAGAAGAGTCTCTTTCCTGGTGATCCTTTGATGTACTGAAGGATTCTGTGAGCTGCAAGCAGATAAGGCTCCCTTTGCTTTGGCTTAACCTATGCATAACATAGGTAATCTTAGGCGGTGTCAAGGTTAAATATAGTAATCTCCTAATTTACCTTGTGTATTGCCCAGGGTCTGCCAGTAACTTTCCTTCATATTTTGAAAGCCTTAGGTTCTGCTCCATAGGAAATCTAACTGGTTTTGATTCAAGGAAACTAGTATCTTTCAAATTGCAAGGGCATACTTCCTTTGTGTCAAGCTTACACCTGCATTAGTCCTTGCTACTTCAAGGCCTAAAAAGTACCTTAAAGAACCAAGGTTTTCCAACCCAAACCTATCATTAAGTAACTTCTTCAAATTGTCAACACAAGTAGGATTGTTTCCAGTGAGCAAAATGTCATCAGCATAGACCAAAAGCACTGTAAAAGAAGTCCTTTGAGTGTGAGTAAACAATAAGTAATCACATTTTGATTGAACAAATCCTATTTGAAGAATAGTTTTGGAAAATTTGTCAAACCATTGTCTTGATGCCTGTTTGAGACCATAAAGACTCTTGTTTAATTTGCATACAATGTTCTCCCCCTTGCTATGAAAACCAGGTGGTAGGCACATGTATACATCTTTATTCAAATCACCATTCAAGAAAGCATTATTAACGTCCGTTTGATGAAGAAACCACCATTTCATAGCAGCCAAAGTGAGCACAATCTTGGCTGACACAGACTTAGCCACTAGTGAAAAAGTTTCAGAGTAGTCCAAACCAAATTTTTGTGTGAAACCTTTAGCAACTAACCGAGCTTTATACCTTTCAATAGAGCCATTAGGGAGATATTTAAACCTATAAACCCATTTACACCTTATAGGGCACTTACCAGGAGGTAAAGGAACCAAACTCCAAGTGTTAGTAATCTCTAAAGCCTCTATTTCCTTATCCATGGCAGCCCTCCATTCAGGATATCGAATTGACTGGAGGAAAGAGGTAGGTTCTGAAGGAGTGGAATTTACTGAAATGATAAAGGAATGAAAGGTAGGGCCAAGGTGAGAATTCAAATAAGCTGAAAAATCATATGGCATACCAGAATGTGGCTTTGTGCTAACGGACTTGCAAGAATACTGAGAAAGATAAGAAGGAGGTTTATGTGATCTAGTGGATCTTCTAAGGATGGGGGTAGAAGCAAAAGGCAAGGAAAGAGGTGAGGCAGTAGGGAAAATAGGATCAGAAGGCAAGGAAGGAGGAGCAATTGAAGGTGAAAGACTAGTAGTGGCTTCAAGATCTACAACATAAATAGGGTCTGCAACAAAATCTACAGCAGGCAAAGATCAATATCCACTAGATTTGGAAGGAGTAGAATCAATTGAAATATGTGGAGTAGAAGTAGAAAAGGAAGAAGGACTTACAATGTCAATAGAGGGAGAAGAATCTGAAGTAAAATGTGGAAAAATGAAGTCATCTAGATAGGACTTGGAAGGTTGAGAGGAAAGAGCATAAGGGAAAATATGCTCATAGAAAATAATGTTTTTGGAGATGTGAACAGAATTAGAGGTGAGGTTTGAAACCTTATAGCCCTTGATGCCTTGGGGATAGCCTAAGAACACACATTTCCTAGATCTAGGTGTAAACTTGTCTCTATTATGAGGTAAAGTGGAAATGAAACACAAACAACCAAAACATTTTAGATGATTATAAGGTGGTGGAGAGTTAAAAAGAAGCTCATTTGGACTTTTGTTACCTAAGGACTTGGAAGGAAGTCTATTAATCAAGTAAACAGTAGTTAAAATGCAATCTCCCTAAAAACATAAAGGGATTTGTGATTAAAACCTTAAAGCCTTTGCAACATTGAGAATATGTTGATGCTTCCTCTCAACAACATCATATTGTTGAGGGGTATCAACACAAGTCAATTGAGATGCCATAAGTTTGAAAGAAATCCTTAAGGTAAAACTCAGTTCCATTATCACTTCTAATAGTTTTAATTTTGCAATTGAACTGAGTAGACTGTGGAAGATAAACTTGTGTTTCAGATTTATGTTTAAGCAAATATACCCAAGTACATCTAGTAAAATCATCCTCAATTGTTAAAAAGAATTTAAAACCATCAATAGTACTAGTAGCAAATGGACCCCAAAGATCACAATAAATCAAATCAAAAGGATTATTGGATACATGATTGCTAGCAGTAAAAAGAAGTTTCTTTTGTTTTGAAAAATGACAAATGTCACAACAAGAAGTAGTTTTATTGATATCAACATCATGAACAAGTTGCTTCAACAATTGAAGTTTGGAATGAGAAGGGTGTCTTAATCTACTATGCCATAAAGCTGATGAAGAAACAAAATTAACAGCAGTAGCAAGAGCAGACGCAGAAGATTTACAACCTAAATCTTGCAGTAGAAATAGGCCATTGTGTGCTTTACCCAGACTAATTGTGCTCCATTGAGCAAGGTCTTGAATAAAACAACAATCACCAAGAAAAATGAGGCAGTAACAAAGTGATTTAGTGAGTTTGCTAACTGAAATCAAATTGAATATAAAAGAGGGCACACACAGAACATCAATGAGAATCAATGTAGAAGAAATATGCACTGTGCCTATGTGTGTGACTAAGGCTTACTCCCCAATTGGCAGATAGACAAAAGTATGGACAATTGAAGTAATTAAAGTCAATTGAGCAATAGAATGAACCATATGATTTGTTGCCCCAATATCAATGATCCAAGTATTGGATTTGTAAGCTTGCCTATCAACAACTTAAGCAAGAAAAATAGAGTGAGAAAGGTTAGGTGGAATCCAAGAAGAATTACCTGAAAAGTTTGATGAATAAGAAGGAGAGGATGATGTGGAAGGTAAAGGATGTGGAATAGAAGAATAAGAAGCCATAACAAAAGCTACTTGGTGAGCAGTCTAAGCATCATTGCCTAATCCAGCAGCCATATAATTCTTCAGAAAATTCAGAATTTGCTCACATTGAGCCTGTGACAGTGGTACCTGTGGACTAGCTTGCACATAAGAACCTCCACCAGAGTGACCAACATGGTTCTATAAAGCTAAATCTGATTGAATACAAGCACCAGAAGGTTGGACACTAGCACTTTGCAAGACTCCACCAGGCAGAAAACCAGAATACACATTTGGCGAAATGATATCCAATCTACAATTCCTTGAGGTCTGCATTAAAGCAACTTGATTTGCCATAGCCTTGTTACCTCCTTTTGGTTTGTAACCAGGAGGGTAATTATGGAGCTTATAGCATTTATCTGCTATATGTCCAGTGAAGCCACAATAAGTGCATACCGGCCTATCTTTCTTGCCATTACCCCTTTTACCACCGTTTTTTTGTCCTTGATGACCAAGAAAGCCTTTGCTATTATTCACATACATAACAATAGCATCTCTTGAGTGAATCATGTTAAAACTTTGACCAATATTTCTCATCTTCTCTTCTTGCAAAATCAAAGAACACTCTTTGCTAAGAGAAGGAAAAGGTTCAATAAACAAAATCTGACTTATAACATGACCATAACCATCATTCAGTCCCATTAAAAATCTAAAAACATTCTCCTTATGCTGAGCATCAAGTTGAGAAGACTTAGAACCACAAATACAAATTGTGAAGGGCTGGTAATTACATTATTCATCCTACATAGTCTTAAATTTTGTGAAATAAGAACTCACTGAAAGTGATCCCTGTTCAAGATATGAAATCTCCTTTCCAGGCTTAAACAACCTTGGAGTGTTACCCTGAGGTAACTTGTCCTTGAGATCAATCCACAGATCTCTAGCATTGTTGATGTACATAACACTGTCCTTCAAATCTAGACTGAGTGAATTAGTTAACTAAGAAAGCACTATAGTGTTGCATCTACTCCAAGAATTGTACAATGGAGAAGATGAATTAGGCTCAGCAATTTATCCATCCATAAAACAAAACTTGTTTTTTGAACTCAAGGCCAAAAACATAGATCGTGCCTAACTTATGTAATTTTCAGGACCAGTGAGAGGTTGTGAAGTAAGCATAAGACCTAGATTTTCATTTGTAGGAAGAAAGAAAGGATTATTCACAAATTTATCTGCCATTGTTGCACTTGAAGAAGGTACTAAGTGCACAATTTGAGAATGAGTATTAGTTGTGGAATCAGAAGTCATGGATGAGAAAGAAATGAGAAAACGAAAGAAAATCTCAGAAAACTCGCTTTGATACCATGTAAAACAGAGTAAAGAGAGAGAGAGAGGAAAGAAATTGAAGAAACTGAAATTGTTATTCAGATTGAATGAAAAAAAATTGATTACAAATAATTATAAACTATGGTTTATATACACAAAATTAGGAGTAAATAATTTCCCTCCAAAAATAACTAACTAACTAATCTCTTACACAACAATCATATATTGACATTTGGCATCTCCACTACTTGACAGCTATCCTCAACTTCCTTCATCTTCTTTCTCTGACACGTGGATTCCCTTTGATTGTTTCCTGCTAATTTCTTTTTTACTTTGCTTCTCCCATTGAGCTTTCCTTCTTCAATTGTAACATTCAGTTCTTGAAGAAGCTCCTATCGTGGATCATTTTGCGAGGAAAAACTTAGAGCCCTTTGTAGTAATGGCGTGGACAATCTGGACTCAATGAAACAAGGTTCAGCTTCAACAGGCAACAACTACACTCCATTAGGTAGCTCAAGTCTCCAAAGCTTACCCTACCAATTTCCAAGCAAGCCATATAACCCCAACAACTCAAGCATCTTAAAGCAATCGCACCGTATTTCGTTGGCTGCCACCATCTCCGGAGTTTGTTAAAATAAACTTTGACAGAATGATTTTCAATAATTAGAATAAGTCTGGAATGGGTGTGATCATCAGGAATGAGAGGGGATTGATACTGGCTTTGTGCTCAAAGAAACTAAATCATGTATATTCGGCCATTGAGATAGAGGCATTGGCTGCTGCAATGGCTCTATCACTAGCCATGGAGATAGGTATTAACAGTGCTGTCCTCGAGGGAGACTCCTTGGTTTTGATAAAAGCACTAAAGGAAGATGTGTGCTCTTTGGCTCCCTTTGGTGTGTTGGTTAAGGCTGTGAGGGATATGTCCCTTTTTTGATCATTTGCTTTACTCTTACACTAAGAGAGAAAGAAACTTTGTTGCTCATAGTCTGGTTAGATATGTCATTGGCATTCTAGATTTTTTAGTGTGGATGGAGGATGTTCCACCACAAGTTCTTCTTTTTTTTTTTTTTTTCAAATTGATTTAGATTGGTATTTAATAATAAAGTACCGTTTTTTTCCCCTAAAAAAAAGTTTCATTAGAATTTATTTTAGCTTTCTAACTTTGTTTTTGTTTATTTCAGTTCTCTAAGTTTTAATTTCTGTAAATTTTCGTTAACAATAAAGCTTCTCCGTCAAGTTCTGTTGATAATTTTGGAAAATGCTTTTTCAATATTAATTGGATATTTTTTAGTATAAAAAAGTTGAAGAAAATAAATTAAAAATTTGGGCAATTAACCACAACATATAATGGAAGTTGATGGAGAGATCATAAATTTTTTTTTTTTTTGCCAAATGAGGGGGTCAGACCTTTTTGAGTATCTGATTATTTTTTTGGATGTATGTGGTTCCCCGTCCCATATGCACCAAGTTATTACAGGTGGTGATAGTAAATCTGCACCTGTGGGTACCTGCCTTACATAAGAAATGGGGTGAGGATGGGGGTTAACATTTTCCCCAGTACCCATAGGGATGGCAATGGGGCGGGGTGGGGCAGAAGGATGGGGTATTCGTCCCTGCTCAGCATGGTTTTGTCTTGCCCCATTCTCGCCCCACCCCGCATTACGAAGAAAAATTTCTTATCCCATCCCTGCCCCTTGGGGCCCCGCGAAGCCCCGCCCTACCCCATAAAACTCTACTTTTTGTTAATTTGCCCTACAACTAGTACAATTTTTTTAATGAAACCTATTTCCTTAATAAAAATATACTTGAAATTACAACTAAATTTATCTCATCAAATCAAATCAATTTTTAGAAAAAATTGAAAAATATATCCAAGTGTTTAATAAGACAATCACAAAAAAAAAACAAAAAAAAAAATCCTAGTATAACACATAACAAAATAAAAGCAGGGAATCACATTGAGTAAAATAAAATAAGCTAATATTGATTTATTTGTTTAAATAGTAGCGTTTTAGGGTATGAAAAATTTATAATTATAACCCTTCAGCAACATGGGGCGGGGCGGGGCGGGGTAGGGATGGGGAGGGACGGGGCGGGGTGGGTCTAAAAAGTCTAAACCCATTCCCGCCCCCCTATGGTGCGGGGCTAAAATCTTGCCCCATCCTTGCCCTACCACCTATGCGGGGTGGGAAAAACCGGCGCAAGGCGAAGCGGGGAAGGGCGGGTTAACCGGGGCAGAACAAAATTACCATCCCTACGTACCCACCCCATTTATATTTATATAATTAAAAAAAAAAATTAATAAGTTTTATTTTATAAGACATATGTATGTGTTTTTAGCCTTCTAACTTTACATTTATGATATTTTTTTAATATTGTATTATTGAATTTATACTTTTATGTTTTAATATTTACGTTTGTTTATATCTTTTAATTGTTTTGTGTTGCTATGTTTTAATTGTTTTTGTACTTCTTATTACTTGAATTATTGTATTGTTATGCTTTGGGAATGTTTTGTAATGTTAGAACTTTTTTTAATAAATACTTTATGAGTTTTAATTTAATGCATTCAAAATAAACTTTTAATAAATCATATATATAAAAAATTTGGGTGTGGTGGGATGGGTGCCTGTTGGAGCTTGCAGGACCTGCTAGAATGGGGCGGCGAAATAAAACCTTCCCCAAAAAGAAAGTGGGGCGGGGTAGGGGAATAGGAAACCCACCCCATACCTGCCTTTTTGCCATTTCTAATTACAAGAAAGAGTCTCATTGGGGTGGCCTCAAGATACTAGCAAAGAGTTTCAAACTCAAGATCTCATGGATGTCATGAGGTCTTAGGAACTACTAGGCCAGCCCTTGATGTTATGGAGAGATCATAATTGAAAAAATTTAAAATGTAGAGGACTAAAATGAATGAAAACAAAGTTAGATAACTGAAAATGATTTTTGATGAAACAGGGAGAGTGAATATTGCATTTTAGCCTAATTTTATATATTAAAGAAAATGAAGATATGATTGGATACTCCTAGTATGTCTTAGGTGTCCATGAGCTAGTTTCAAATCAATCGACATTAGTATTTATCAAGTTCTTAACTCCACACCACCCAACCCAAGTACACCCTCTCTCAAGCATATGGAAGCCACCTACCTTAACAAAACGAAATTTCTTTGAGGATACTTTGCCCATGACAAATTATATTCTTGTTAATACATAATAACACCTTTTTATATATATATATATATATATATATATATTAGATAATAATAATTTTTGTCACATTGACTTGCACATCGCTCACCATAAATTCTAATATGATAGATCCTCACATTGTTGGGAAGAGCTTGAGACTAATCCCACATATTTCTTAATTTATTTGTTTAGTTCTATTGTTCTTTCTGGTAGGACAACCTTAGGCTATATCTAGCTGTTCAATCTATAAAGCCAACCATTAAAAACACAGCTAATTGTTTTAAGAGGGACGTGCCAGTAAGTAACTCGTATAAATGTCCTTTAGGTACACCCACATAAATCCCACTACCTGCCCACCTTCCATGCAGTATTATTACAAAAAGTCCCAACCAATATTGTTGGGTAACTTCCAAATAAATTAAGAAATATTTCTTTAGGTCATATAAGGTAAGGAAAGAAATGTGGCAAATGGTTGGTCTGGACGTTATTAATCCAGCATGTCCTTGTCACAAATTAAATATTTTGCAGAGTTGTCATTTTTTTGTTTTTGTAACATCCAAAAAAATATCATTCAGTTAGAGATGTTAAAAATGTTACAACTTTTGATGATGGGTTATTTCAGAAGTACAAAATTCTTATGGGTGAGAGAAAGATTGAAAGGGTTGGGGTTCAAATTTTCAAGAGTAAGTTTCATATATGTATACAAGCCAGTATATGTTCTTGACCTCCCAAAATTTTGAAAAAAAAAAAAAAAATCTTTTTGATATATATGTTTTAAAAATTTTAAGACTGAACCCCAAAAATTTGAGCTGATTCAATAACCTCTCAGAAATTTTTTTTACTGGTGTTAAAGAGGCAATTTTCTGGACAGCCAACCGGCAAGCTAAAAGCCCACAAATTCAGTCCAAGGCACCTTTTTTGCAGCCCACAACCCGTGGGCACAAACCCCTGCAGTTGGGCCCAAAAAATTAGTCCCCAAAGGTCACCGATTTTTTTTATTAAAAGTAATGAATTTCCAACCCAGGACCCATTCAAATTGGGCCATTACTTAAAGCCTTAAATTCGATCCAACGTGTGTGTTCAAAGCAAACACATTCGCCATTGAAAAGAAACACACAACCTGTGGGCCTAACCCATGAAACTTATCAAGTGGACACCTGGCATTAAAGCCCAAGAGGTCAAGCCATCAGCATGTGTGGCGTGGATACCTACATAAGTCTATCAAAGGCAGCCCCAAAACTATCTGAAGAACCCACAAAAAAAATTTAATGTCAAAGCAGTAAAGCCATGTATAGAACCACTGGCTGAAATTGACCTTGCTTAGGCCCACAACAAATCAACATATGGAGAAGGTGGGCTGTGTATTCTACCTTTCTATTTTAATTTCGCATAAGCCCACTAGGACGATTACACTCTACGGTTAAACCCAAGAGTTGTTAAGTGATATAGCTGCCTTCACAATCTTTAAACCAATCCACATTCCAATATCAAAATTCCTCTTTAGGCAAAGAATATATATATATATATATATATATAAATTAACTTTCAAACCTATAATTTAAGGGTTGTAACAAATTAATCCCCTAAATTTTAAAAAGTTACAAGACTTATAGTTTCAAAAGTAAAAAAAGACTGAAATAAGAGATTTAAAAAAAAAAAAAACAAATTAAACTGCAAAGAAGTGTGTGTGAGAGATTTAATTTGTTACATTCTTAAACTATATATATATATATATATATATATATATATATATATATAAAAGAAAAAGAGAAAAAAAAATACCAACTAAAATTTTTTTGTTGATAATTAATTTGATAGTTATAACAATGAGAAAAAAAGAATCCGAGCCTTAAAGAACATATTGTGTTATCAAGTTACAAAACTATTGGGGAGGCACTACAAAATTGTGGATGAGATTGAGCATGTGAACTAGTGTAAGAACTAGAAACTCTAACCAGTCAAAATCCAGAAATTCCAACCTTTTTCTGATGGATCTTTGAAGATGAACAACCTCCGTCTCTGCTTTCTGTGCCCTAGTAATTTCTGCTTCTGAAACACGAGTCATATGTTGGGGAAGTTCCTCGCTCTCTCCAAGTCCAGCTCGCCAGTTAAAACAACATTCTCTCCACGAACAACATACAGACCCAACTGCATGTCAAAATAAAGATCACCAACAATAATTCTCTCATACGCACCTTCCATAACAACATTGGCGAACTGATCAAAACCAATCAATTTTCGATCATCTCGGAGTTGTAGAACAACCTTCTTGTCAAGATACCTGGCAAAAGAAGTAGGGAGGTAGATAACTTCTAGGCTTGCCCAAGACATTGATTAGTTTAACGAATTATCTGGAAACTAAACAAACCCAAACTCTGGTTTCTCTCTTATATATATACTTCCCACCAAACCCTATTTAACAGCCTAATAAGAAAAAAAAAAAAAAAAAAAAGTTAAATAATTCTTAGGTGTAGTTTTACGAATAGGGCTGGTCTCTTTTGTCTGGTGTTTATGTAGGGTTTGTTATTGACGACTGGGATACAGCTAAAGAAAGAGAGGGCAGTTGATTTAATGTTGTAATAGCTAGAAAGTCGTGTGTGAAGTAATTGATAATTTTTATATATTACACCCCATTACAAAATATTTATATATTCCCATGCATCGTGTGGGTCTGCAGCTAGTCTTATATATAATAATAGGTGAAATTGAGAGAAATTAAAATTAGAACTCCAAATTAGAATTTCAATTTTGTGTCATGTGTCCTAAATTATTTATTCTTCAAGAGTTTTTATTTATTTTTATACATATAGAAATTTCACTTTAACCTAATCTAAGTGTATATGTGTGTGAAGCTCCTTCCTAGAGACTTGAACCCCGACCTTTGCCCCTCACACCCCACAAGCTCTTATACTTGTGGAGTGACCAATGCACTAAGGGTGTGCGGTGCTTTAGGAGTCTTATTTTTTAATTTTAGAATCAAATGTGGGACTACATCATAAATATTCATTCAAGTGAGTTATTAAACACAAAAACCAAATAGTCTAAAATAAATAAATCGTAAAAAAAAAAGTGTTACACAATAATTAAAAAAATGGACAATTTATATTTTAAACCTAATAAAATCTTTACAAATTTTTTTTAAAGAGTTAACAAAATATAAAAATGACTATCAATCAACGTTATGGATTCCGTTCCGTTTCGGCCGGAATGGCTGGAAAATCTCATATTGGCAAGCAAACTGGAATGGCAAGCCCCTCCATTCCACCTCGAACAAGATTCCGGCCTGTTCCGGTGTGTTTTGGGAGATCCGGGCTGTTTCGGTTAATTTCGGCCGAAATACAAGATTCGGCCGATGTGGATTTGTTGCAGAAAAAGACAAAAAGTTAAAACTTGGATCCTCTAATCGGACCAAAATAGATCCACCATTCCTTTCCTAACACGCGATGTATTCTTTTGCTTCATGAGTTGTAGCAGAATAGCAGTAGCAAAACTAAAGCAATATTATGGTTCATGCTTAACAGATCTCCATCCGAGAGAGAGAGAGAGAGAGAGAGAGAGAGAGAGAGTAAAAAGACAAGCTGCGTTTGTGAGTAAAAACACATAAAAAGAAAGATGAAAAAGCTAAGATTGTGTGTCTGACTCAATGTGTAAATAAAGATGAAGATTGTAGAGAAAGATGTGATGAAAGACAGAAATGAACACGTGTGGGCTGAGAAAAAACAAGACCAAAAAGTAAAATATAGCCTGTGAGGAAAAAAGAATAATAAAATATAATAAAATGTTGGAAATAGAGAGGGTTTGTGCAGTGTGCCTAGCCTTGGTTTGTCAGTTTGTTGCATTAAAAGAATTAATTAGTATTTTAATTAAAATAATAGTAGTTTAATTGATTTGATTAGATTAATTTTAAAATAACAAGTTTTATAAATATAACTCTTATGTTTTTAAAAGTAATAGGTTATGAATATATATATATATATATACACACATATAAAAGTAATTTGTTTTTAAAAGCAATAGTTTTATATATTTTGGAATCCAAAATGCTTTGAAATGGTATACTGATATTGACCAGTACCGAAATATTTCATTCCACTGGACAAATCGAAACGGGTTTCGAAACAGTATTCATAACATTGCTATCAATAGTATTTAAATTATATATATAGGAATTATATTATGCATCTTATTGTATATTTTTAAGTGTATTAATGCATATACATGGGGTTACAAGTTAGTCTATATATATAATAATAGGGAAAGCTGAGAGAAAATCCAATTAGATTTCAAATTGAAATTCAATTAAAATCTAATTTTGCACCACGTGTCCCATTTAATTTTGTTGGAGACATTTTTATGTAATTGGCATATCCTTTGACAAAACGTACTTTACTTGTATTTGGGTATATTTAAGTAGGTTCAAGATGATCATTACAAGTGATTAAATTGAAGACATGAAGATTACTCAAAGACTACTCAAGAAAAGTGCAAACTGCAGGTCTCGATACCTCCTCGACAAAATCTCGATCTGTCGAGATTCATTAAAGCTCGACAGATGTCTCAATCGATCGAGCTTACGGGAGTCAGATTATAGCCAGCAACGTTTTTACTCTAAAAGGCTAAATTGTTTATGGGTTTGTATAATTCATATTGGATTAGAAAAGCCCAAGGTTTGTGTAAACCTATTTGGAATAGGAGAGCCCATTAAGCTCGTATTTAAAGGAGGTGGAAAAAGAAAAACCTAACCCTAGAAGGCTTCATAAGGTTTTCTTTTTGAAATCCTAACTTCCTCCTACAGAAGAAAGAGTTCTTGCTGCGTTTCTTGTACGCCGTTAGGTTTTGTAACCAAGCAAAGTCTCTTGCACCAACAATGAAGATCTTATTAGTGTTTCTATGTGAAGCTACTGCAAATCAACTACAACAATCAAAGGGTTGCTGTGGAGTTAGTCACGTACTAGGATTCGTGCAAATGAGTAAGCCGCGTACTGGGATCCGCGCATCAAATTGGTTAGTCACATACTTGGAGCCGTGCATCAAAAGGAGAAACTATCACTACAGAACAAGTCCAATTGGGTATTGGGGTAAGGGTTCAACTGTAGGTTGGTAAGGTACTCGGATTCCTTGCTTGTAATTACTTGTTGTGATAATAGTGGAGTTTTGGGAGTGGTGACCTTAAATCACCCGGTGGGGTTTTTGCCGTTAGGTTTTTCCCATTCGTAAACAAATCACCGTGTCCTTTATTTTCCGCTGCATACTTTAGTTATTGGTGATTTGTTTGTGCTGCCACGTGAATTTGAATGTTAATTTGATTAATTAATAACTCGGCTAATTAATCAACTTAATTAATCATAAGGGGTCAACACGTTTGTGGTTTGTCAAATTTAAGTTTTTAAAATTTTGTGCCAAGTGAATTAATTCAAAGTAAAAATTAAATTTCAAATAAAGTTTAATTTTGTGACGTGTCTCATCTAATCTAAATTTTTAATTTTTGCACCAAATGAGTTAATTTGGTGTAAAAAAATGAGGAGTCCAATATAAGTAAACCATAAAAAACATAAATTTTGAATGATACTATATTTATGAACCTTTTTTTAGAACTAAAAACAATTCAAGATTATAAGTCATCTACATATATTTATGCCCTTTGGTCTCAAAAATGCTCCCAGTGAATTTCAAAATATTATGAATGACATCTTCAATTCCTTCAGCCATTTCACCATTGTTTACATTGATGATGTCCTGATTTTCTCCAATTCTATTGATGAACACTGGAAACATTTGCACTTGTTTCTAGAAACCATAAAAAAAAATGGACTTGTTGTCTTTGCTAAGAAAATTAAATTGTTCCAAACTAAGGTAGGGTTCCTTGGTTATGATATTGCTGAAGGACAAATTTGTCCTATTGATAGAGCTATCCAATTTGCTGAAAAATTTCCTGATGAGATTATGAACAAAACCCAACTCCAAAGATTTCTTGGTTCATTAAACTATGTTGCTGATTTTTACAAGAATTTGAGGAAACAATGTAAACCAATTTTTGATTGGTTACAAAGTAATCCTCTTCCTTGGTCTGATGTTCATACTTCTCTTATTAAGCAAATCAAATCTCATGTTAAAACTTTGCCTTCTCTTGGTATCCCAACTGTCAATGCTTTCAAAATTGTTGAAACTGATGCCTCTGACATTGGTTATGGAGGTATTCTGAAACAAAGGATTCCACCAAGAAATTGTTCGCTTCTATTTTGGAGTCTGGAATGCTGCACAACTAAATTACAGTACTTTAAAGAAAGAGATTTTATCTATAGTACTATGTATTTCAAAGTTTCAAAGTGATTTGTTAAACCAAAAGTTTTTATTAAGAATTGATTGTAAAAGTGCTAAGTATGTCATTGAAAAAGATGTTGCGAATATTGCTTCAAAACTTATTTTTGCCAGATGGCAAGCTATTTTAAGTGTTTTTGACTTCTCTATTGAATACATTAAAGGTTCTCAAAACACTATTCCTGATTTCCTTACTCATGAATTTCTACAGTGCCACAATGGCAAGTAGAAGATCCAAAGACAAACACTCTGCTGAAACACCGAAGCAAATTGTTAAAACGGAACCTTCTTCTCCTTTAGAAATTGTTAATCGCTTTACCCCTTTAGGAATTATTCCTAAGCCGAATTACTCCTCTGTTTTAGCCTCAACTTATGACCCATATGCTTTGACCTTTGTCAACCAACCTGTGAAATCTGTTATTCCCCGAAACCCCAATGCTTCCTAATCGATCAAAAAACAATATCTCCAAAACCTGTTTTTTATTGAACCAAACCGCTCAACAATTAAAGATCCCCTACAGATTGCCAAAAGTTACTTCCTTCTAAGGTTTCACTGGATACCTGAACATATTGATAAAAAGTTGCAGTACTATTCTGATATATTGCAAAGAGAAAAATCCATCATTATTAATGCTATTCATGATAAAGCAAATTCCTCCAAAATTATTTACCACAGTGTTTATTTGGTAAATGTCATCCCTGAAAGAAAAATGGGGCCCCTCTCCTGCCTTTACAAGGGTATTGCCAAACTCTTTTATTCCATATTCCTATTATGATTACATTACTGCTTGGTCCAGATTTATGCTTTACCAAAATGATGCAATGTCCTATTCATGGTATGTTAATTTTGACAAATCATTCAATGAAAATGCTAAATTGCCTCTTTGGTTCAACCGATGGTGGAATCAATTTGGCCCTGTTGTTGATATATTTCCTGGACCATTGATGGGTTCCTACAAATTTTTTGCAAATGCCCTCAAAACTAATGCTCATAATGCCACATTTCCTGATTTGCTCCACTTTGTCAAACATTTTAAAGTTCCTTGGATTTTAAAATGACAATAAGACAGAGAAGGCGATGTTTTTACCCACTACTGGTAAGTTAAATGGTGGGACAAATTCGCTTATGTCCAAAAAGTTATTGATAATGTTACCAGGGAAATTACTCCAAACCTTTGCTCAAACAACATTCTCCACTACAAATAGCCCTTGAAGCTAGTGCACCCTCTGCTTCATCTACTACAAGGACTTCTGCCCTTGATAATCTGAGCAAAGACGACTTGTATGCCCTCCTAAAACAGAAGATCAAGGAAGAAGAACTTGCTACCAATAGAGATTCAGATGAAGAAGGCTCTGTTGTAGAAATTCCTTATTACCCCTATAATCAAGACTAGTTTAGGCATGATAAGGAAGACACTCCTGACCTAGGAGCAATTTGATGTTCTCATTATTTGTCTAGCCTGCACAACGGCTAATGCTTGTTGATAATTGATACTGCTTTCATTATTTGTCTAGCATGCACAAAGGCCCTAAATGATGCCCTCCTGATTGGTACTCTCCTTATTTGTCTATCCTGCACAAAGGCCAATGCTGAGTCACTACTGATCCTTTATTTGTCTAGCCTGCACAAAGGCCAATGCTATTCACCCAAGGTCAAAGATGTTGCTGCTGTTTTACCCACTGCTGCTTTTTATGCTTTTGGCATAACATGCCAAACTACTTTCGGCACAAAACCCAACCTGATAAGGCCGGTTTTTTTGATAAAGCTTCCAAATTTTGCACTCTTGATGTCTATTATGGACCCTGATATGAATAGTGAAAAAAGTCACTATTCACCAGTGTGGGTGATACCATACCGTACCAGCCGGTACGGCCGGTATATACCGTGCCGGCTAGTGCATCGATATGGTACACCCTTGTTTCGTACAGGAAAAAATACTGGCCGTACCGGCCGCATATCGCCTATACTGGTGAAATCTGGTTGTTTCAGCCGGTAAATGGATACCAGGCCGAAACACAAAATGTTTCTTTTGTAAGGAAAGAAAACAGAGAAGAAGGAGAAAAGGAAGAACAAAACTCTTATTTGCTTCTCATAAGAAAACAATGGTGAAGCACAAAATCGACAGAGCTCTTAATCAAAATACAAACTCAAATCACAATTTTAAAACTAATAAAATTAGAAAAAAAAAAGAAAAAGAAAAAAGAGAGAGAGCAAAGCTGACCCATCTGAGCCTCGGTGGGGAGGAGGACCTGTGGTGATGGGAGGGGAAAAAAGGTTGTCCTCTAGCCCTTGTTATCTGCTGACGATGTGAGAGAGAGAAAGAAAGAGAGAGAGTTTCTTCAATGCTTAGGAGTAGATGAAGTGCTAGAGAAGAAAAGAAAAAAGAAAATTGAAGAGAGTTCAGAGGAACTGCTAGAGAAGACAAGAAGAAAAAAAAAGTGAAAAGACTAGAGAGCTCCAGACGTGAAGATAGAGATAAGGGAAAGGTGTGGAGGAGAAAAAAGAGGAAAAAAAAAAAAAGAAGAAGAAAAGAAAAGTGTGGATGAAAAAAAAAAGATAAAGGAAAATATAAAATAAAGAATAAGAAATTAAAATTGAGAAATGTTACTATAATATTTTCACAATAAATCTTAAGTAGTTGGTTGTTACTAACTAATATTGATAAAAGAAATATTTAAGTGATGTGTTCAAACTAAAATCAGTAATAACTTACCAAATATGATTTATTGTGAAAATATTGTAAAATGTTAAGAACGTAACACTTCTCATTAAAATTAAATTAACTAAAGAAGATTGAAAAAGAAATTTTAAAAAATTGCTTTGTATTTCTTTTTGAAGTTTCCTAAGCTCTCCACGTTGACTACTGACACTAGCATTGGAAATATTGAAAGCTATTAATTTTTGAATAGAAGATGAGTTGATTCCATTACTTCTTTTCAGCTTTGGCAGCCCAATGTGATGTGACAGAAATTACTTCTTTTTAGCTTTGGCAACCCAATGTGATGTGACATAATTAACGTGTATTGCCGGATTGGCTTTGTATTGCAACAAATTTATATTTAGAACAATGCTAATATTAAAACATTTTAAACAATTTTGCCATAATTTGTCGTGTGAGGAGTTATGAGTGATGAAAATGTGAACCCACATACACCCACAATTTTTTTCACCTCTTCCAACTTATCATATAATGAGTTGTGGCAAAAGTTGTGTGAAATATTATAATACTAATATTGCTATAATATTTAAAGTTTTCTTTTTTTGGAAATAGATATACTTATACTTATAATTATAAATTATTAAATAATCATTTTAATTTTTAAATTATTAGATGATTTAAATATTTTATTTTATTTGAAGTAAGTGTCTTCTTATTATTATATATTTATATGTTGATAACTCCACCAAAAAATATAAAAAGTTGCCAAAGTGATATATTGAGTTATTAGAAATATAACTTTGTATATTGTATAAAATAGTAAAAAAAATAGCGATAAATCCGAAACGGTACACTTGTATTGATCGGAATCCGAAATATATCGTACCGCTGGCCAAACCGGTACAACCTCAGGTACGATTTTGACTTCCTTGCTATTCACTGTCACTATTCACTACTTTATTTACCTATATAAGGGGGGTTGTCCCTTATTGCAAATCAGAACTTCTTTTAGAACTTCCTTCTAGGATTTTCTTCTACTAAGAATTCTCCCTTTACTTCATAATTCTTCTATTGTAATATTTCTCTAAAGCTTGCGACTATTTCTAGTTCTCAAGCCCTGCTGCTTACCCTGTTGACTATTGTAATCCTGTAATTGCTACTATTACTACTGCTGTAAGTGTTTTGAATTATTTTCAATACACAACTGTTTTCAATATTTTGATTTATTTTGCTATCACTGCTTGGCTGGTTCTACCGCCTTACTTTCAATTACATTTACTTTGAATTATTGCTATATCTGTTGTGCTTCTGCCTCCTGCGCCGCGCATTCCCCTCCCTTATATATATATTCAAAAGGGGGGTAAGTTACAAATAAGGGGGAATGCCGACTGGGGCCATATGATTACAAGAATAAAGGCCGACTAAGGCCATCTAGTTACAATTGTGAAAACCGGCTAAGGTGTTACAAGTGTAAAAGGTTGCCATCTAATTACAAGGACTAAGTTGTAAAGAGGAGGCAAAGCTAAGAGGTACTTTGGAGCTCTTCCTAAAATTAGACCTCTGAGGTGTATTGGACCTGCTGCAGAATGGAGTCCTGGCTGTCTTTTATAGCCAAAGGGAGCTTTGGAGTCTTCTGCAAATTGCTGGAATTTCGGAAGGGTGAAACACTTTCACTTGGGTGAAAACCTTTTCCACCGAAAGCTATCCATTTCTTCTAGAGTTTAGTGCTGAGCATTGTTTATGAATAGTAGCTGTTACTGTTCATGAATAGTGTCTTGTCTTTCATCCATATCAGGCTTCTTTTGTCCGGAATTGTTCATCAATAGTTACTGGTACTGTAGATGAATAGTAGCCTGTTTGGATTTCTGCTGAGTGCGCGTACTGTTCATAGCAGTGACTGGTGCTGTTTTGAATAGTAACCGAATTGGAATCTTATCTTGAGTAGTGACTGGTGCTAATCAGAATAACTTAATCAATATCATAAGCTTCAGATGGGCATCCATCATAAGGATCCCATGGTGGACCATCATTGTGATCATGCGCATGATAAATGACGTATCGGTTTCATAATCCATAGTATATTAATGGTTCATAGTCTGGTTCCATTGTAATGAATTGACTGGGACTAGTATAACTAATCCTGTGGAGATCTAGGATTGCAGTGGAGTAAGGCTTGGTAGTAAACACAGAAATTCTTCCTGTATTGCCTATATGATGGTAGTCTTTCATTAATTCTTGGACCATATTGAGTATTTCATAAGTGAAGTAATTCCTCTAGCAATCGGCAAGCGCACATGGATTATCATAGGATAAGTAGGAATTTCCTTCATATCATGGACCTTGGTGAGTGTACCTATTAATGAGTACTAGGTGTGTGGAAGGGCGGACAGTCATCCAGTTGTTTCTGTCCCATTATGGATTGTGCTCCAGCATCTAATAGAAACAAAAGGACTTTTGATTTGAGGAAATTGGCTGATCTAATTATGGCTAGATAACTGGATCATTCTTATAAAGCCATATTAAAAAATTTTTGATAGCCAAGTGGGATCTCTTTCAGTATCATCAGGCTTAACCATATAGTTGATGAGAAGTCCTGGGAAAGGATGCCTTTGTTCATATACTCTGAGACTGCTCCCAAAGTAATCTTCCCATTTTGCCTGGACAAAGATATCATCTATGTCATTTGAATTATCTCCGTAAACTGGGAAAGTGGTAGTAACCAGTACTTTGAAATGTTCAAACCATTTGTCGGATGATTCAAACATTGCCTTGGATCCTAAAATACTGGTTTGTATCTCAGGAAGCAAGTTGGCAATAACACTTCTTAAGGTAGCCTGAATCTTAAGACTGAGCTTAGCATAATCAGTGCCTATAATAGTCTTTCCATGGAATGGATATCCTCTTTGCCAGAAAGTTGACTAGTGATGGATTCTTTTCTTTCTTTAAGGTTTACTAGGTGGATTTCTAGAGCTTTGAGGGGTTTTTTGGAAAAGTTTGCCGCGGTTCAGGGTGAAGGCCATTTGAAGGTTAACAAGGATAAATTTAATGGAGGGAGGTAAATTTGTATAAGCTTCGTTATTGAATTGCAATGTCCTGGATAAAACTTCTTGCAAAACAATAGTCATATCATCACTGGAATATGTCACTTCTGCCGGGACAAATTCCTAAAGGGATGTTGACCCTCTTTGGTTTCCCATAGAGGATGCACCTTCATGCATTACAAAAGATTGTCCTGTTGGGAGCCTTTTTCCTTGAGGATAGCCCCTTGCTGGTGCTTTCCCCTTGTTCCCCTTCTTTGCCGAAGAAGTCATTTTCCACATGCTAGTGGTATTAAATATTATCTGCTCCTTATCCTACCAAGAGATATTTGGACAAGTCAAGGTTTTAAAATAAATGTTTATAAACCTCTTATTGTTGGAAATGAATGATGGTGAGAAGCAAATATTTTTATGATAAATGCATGATGGTATTTGGGACTAAACGGGGCCAAAGGGATCATCAACTAAGATGGTGGTAGATGCAAGAGATTCAAGGTTCTTTGCTTGAATGTCATTAGATGAATTTGTTGGTACATATGGATCAAGGTTCTGGGCTTGATTAGTACCATAGGGTGTGGTTGGTGGAAGGATTTTGGTACTGATAGTGTTAAGGTTTTTGGAGACTGAAACTTTCTGGAGTGTGCTAACTTCACAGGGTTTAGGGCTCTTAAGGAACTTAAACTTTACAGGCTGACCAAAAGGATGGGTAGTGATACCTTCACTATCGGTGATGAAAGGATACAACAGACACATGAACAGGTTTCCTAAGATAACTCTATCTGTCATATTCTTGACAAGGACAAATGGGGTTTTGAAATATATGTTATCCTGACAAACATGGGCTTTTGGTATTTTGAATTCAATCTGCATTTGTCCGCTACTTGCGGATGTTAATCTTTCCTTAGTCTTCTTGAAATACTTGGAGGGAATGAATCCTTCTTGGATGCAATTGAGATCAGCTCCTGAGTCTATCAAAGCTACAACCTCAAATTCAAAATCTTTACTGATGACAATCCTGACTTTGGAATGCCATTTTTGGAAGTTAATCCTACTGATGGTTTCTAAGAACTTCTCACTGGATGGTTCTTGGACCATGTTTGCTGTAGGGTTAACTGATTCATCAACTTCTTCATCAGATGGGTTTTGAAATGAGGGACCTTCCTCATTGCCTTGATGAGAATTATTTTCCAATTGTTGAATTCTTTGGTTTAGGAGATTATGATCAACCCTAAGAATGGTTAGTTCTTGCTTAAGGGTTCTAATCTCTGACTTTGTCTCCTTAGCTTCCTTTTGAAGGTCGTTGATCGTAACTTCCTTCTTTGAGCTGGTGAACCTATTGTAGATCTTTACTAAGTTTACTTTAGGCTGCTGGATCCTTAGTTCAGGTTTACTGGTTTTCTTTACTAAGGTTGCATGGAATTGGGTAAGCTTCTGAGCTACGATGACTGGGTCTTCTATTGCTTCTATAAGGTCTAGAAGAAGCTCTTCTTGCTTGCTAAGGACATTGATAGTCTTGTTCCTACAACAACTATCTTTACATGGTATGGGTGCATCCGGGCCACTAGAGGTGCTAAAGAAATCTCCAAAAGGTTCGGAGGATGACTGGTACAGCTGTTGGATCTCTTGGTCACTAGAACTACTGGATGACTCACGATCTGAGTGGTCAAGTTCTAATAGCTTGAAGATCTCATTCTTACTGGTTTGGTCATTAACAAGGGTGTTGATAAGGGATTTGGCCTTAGCTCTACACACTTTTCTGAAATGACATCTATTTCCACAATTGAAGCATTTTCCTGATGCTTGTGGAATGGGTTTTCCTGTTCTCTTGGATTTCCTTTCTTATAGAAATCATCAGTCTTGTACTTCTGTTTTCTATAATACTTGGCTGCTGTCTTCTTCCTATGGGTTTTCTCAGAGGATTCCTTTCCTCTATATTTAGATTTCCTTTTGGCTTTATTCTTGTTGACTTGGCTTTGGATTTTTAGATCTCTGCACATCTTCATTCCTTCACTTCGGATGGTGCTAGAGATATCTCCATAGGTTAGGTTATCATAATTTATGACACCTAAGGGGCTATTGAGGGTTTCTTTGACTTTCTGGCCAAAGAGTGTGGGTAAGCCATTGATAAACTTCTCCTTCCAAAATGGAGAGTTACAATCGCTTTTATGCATGACTCGGGTAGTAAGAACATCTTCATACCACCTGTAGTCTCTTAAGGTTTTACATCTAAGGTTACTTAACTATTCGTAAATCCTAGATGTGATATTGCTAGGTTTTCCTACGAAGTGTTTCATGATCGTATAGAGTAAGGAATTGACTCCATCTGGAATTCCTTTCTCGATGCTATCAAAGATGGGGGTTCCTTCCTTATCTTTTTGGATTGCATGCTTGATGTCTTCCTTAGACGCTTTTGTTAGGCAGTTTTTCCACCATTGCAAAAGTTTTCCTAGAAATCCTAAGGCTATGAGCTCTATGACTTCTGGGTGGGGACATCCTTCGTCCAGTTAGTTATTGGCTACCATGGTCATGTGCTGGATCTTGTTTAGGATTTCTTGTTCTAATTAACCATCAATATTCCATTCATAGAGTTTACCAGAGAATACTGAGAATTGGTTGCTAACATTCCTTTCCTTGTACTGGAGGACAGGAGGTGTTGGTCTGGGATACCAATTCTTGGTTAAGCTGGTTGGATTTACTTTGGGGTGGTAAAGCCGTTTTACCTGTAAATCCTAAAATTGGTTTTCTAATTATTCTATCACCTTATCAAACTGACTAGAACTACTAGAGGCTGTGTGAATGTCTAAAACCTTAAGCTGCGGGGCTTTTCTAGGTGAAGGGATAACTGGTTTCTGCTTCGCTAGCTCCTTAAGCTTTTGGGTAACAATCTCTAAGGATGTCGGGCTTCTAGAGGTTGTTTCTAAGACATTCAGCTGGGGATTCTTGCGAGTTGAGATTGGTGAAGAGGTGACTAGTTCCTTCTTCACTAGTTCTTCTAGCTTTTAGGTGACTATTTCTAAGGCTGTTTTATCCTTAGGTCTAAGGCTTGTATGCCTGGATGTGGGTAGCTTGACTAGAGGCTTTTCTAGGGTTTGGATGGGTTTACTAGGGTTTCCTAGTTGGAGGATAACCTTGTTTTTGATCCTATCTTCTATCCTATCAAGCTGTTTTCCTATAACGTCTAAACACTGGTTAGTGTAGTTGCTTTGCTCTATCACTTTCTTGATTGGTTTCTCCTCACTAGTAGGAACCTTGAAAGGTAAGGCAACTATATCACTTCCTCTGTGTTTAAAGGTTATAGCTTCTAAGGGTGGGTGGCTGGACCGGACAACTTCCTTAGTTTCTTTGGTCCAACTTGTCTTGGTGATGACCTAAGACTGTTTGTGCCATTCAAAATGGTTTTCAAAGTATTCAAAGAAAGGGACATTGCTGGATATCTCTTTCGTGAATGCTTTCCATCATTCCAAAACTTCTTTCTTTTGCTCTCTGGTGTGGTTGGCTCTATAGGCTTCTCTTTTGAGTATGTTTTCCTCTGAATCAAATTCAATACCTAAGGCTACAAGATCAGAAGTGAATTCTCCTCTAATAACCATGAGCTGGTGATCTATTGGAGGATACTGGGGTTCTTGCTAAAATGGTTGTTCCATGTCAGTCCCAAATGGGGATGGAGAGGATTGTTCTCGGTTGTCTTCTTTCTAGTCGACAACTGAGTCCTGTTTGGCTGTGTAGCGGGGTGTGCTAATCTGGGATCTGGTCTTGACTCCTTGGAGTTCTTGGCCTAGATCTCTTCTAGACTTTGGGAATGGTGCCAAAGGTCTGGTGGAGCTACACTGGGATGCAGGTCTATCTCTTAAAAGGATAGGTGTCTGCCTAATAGGTTGGTGTAGATCTGTTGGGGTTCTAAACCTTGATTCTTCTAAGGGTGTTCTACACTCATAGTCCAAAGGGGTACTAAGCCTAGTTCTGTCATAACTTAATCTAACTGTGCCATCGGCTAGTTGTTAGACAAAGTCTAGATCTGGATTTTGAGCTAGGTTTTGGATCTGTAGAGGATGATTCTCATTCTCTAGAGTCTAGCATGTAGGAAAAGTGACTTCTGGCCACTTCAAGGTTCTGGGTACCTAAATCTTGGCTCTAGGTTAGTGGTTTGGATAAGAGTGGTTTCTCCCAACTTCTTTTTGTCAAGTGCTTGGACATTTAGATTTGTTCTCATGCACTTATAGTAAACTTTGTATATCAAGGCCATCTGGCTAGGTCCTTGTGTCATGAGAGTTTCATGGGTCTTGATATTGAGGGTGAGGGCTTTGATAACATTTTCATCATAAATATGGACAATAAAATCAGGGAAACAGTTGAAATGAACTGGTCAGTTGCTAAGACTGGTTTCTATGGTTCCTAAGAGGCTGTCATTAAACCTAATATGACGAGTATCTCTGAGGGTCATAAGGATTGAGTTGTTCAACCCTTTTCTAATGAGAGGTTTAACTTTGACCTGGACTAAACCTATGTGTAGGAAGTTATGTCCTTGCTTCCTATGGGCTATTATGGTGGATGGGGTTAACAAGCAGCACGTCCCGTACTCCTTGTTTGTACCATAAACTTGTTTTATAGTCTTGACATGGTAATCTATTTTGAAAGCCTTTTTCAAAGACCATGAGGACTTATAGATTTGGTTGGTGGGTACCTTAGGGATATTTCAATCTCCTATGTCTAGATCTCGATCTAATAACTCTAATGACTCAGAAATGGTAATTCTAGCTTCTGGTGGAATTTTAGGAAGGGATGATGGTTGGGAACACCTAGAACTGGTAGAAGAGTAACTTCTAAACAACCTATTCATAGTTCTAGATTAAAAGCTTAAATCAACAATAACAACCTAGTCACCTTTATCTTCAAACTTCTGGATCTAACCTTAGATCTAAAATAGGGTATACAACAAGACAATCGCCTTCTCTAATGCAAACTCAAGCCACAATCTTCCAAAATGGGGACCATCCTAAAAAGCTTGACACATGGCTTACACGGGCTGACCAAACCAAAACCAGGAAGATACCGGGACTTACTGGGTTAACCGCACAGATCTGGTCTTGCGTGTCTCAATAGTACACATCTATAACAAACTTTGGGGCAAAACACATAAAAAGAAGAAGAAGATAATTGGGATGCAAAGGTTAATCTGAACAAAAAATCATAGAATAATAAACAGATAGGTTAAGAAGGAGGCTCAGCCTACCAAGAGTATAGAGTTAAAGAATGGAGACAGAAGATGATGATGAAATAATAACAGATAAAGAAATAGATGAATAGGAATGGAAGAGTTATCATAAAATAGATATAAAATAGAATATGGGGAATGAGAGATGTATCCATAAAATAATTAAAATAGTGATAATGCTCAAAATAACTTGGATAATTATGGGGGGTTACACCGCCGCCAACTTGATTGAGAATGAAATGTAACTTACAACTTTGACCGGGCCAAACTTGGTTCTGATACCAAAAGGGGGTAAGTTACCAACAAGGGGGAAGGCCGACTGGGGCCATATGATTACAAAAATAAAGGCCGACTGAGGTCATCTGGTTACAATTGTGAAAACTGGCTAGGGTGTTACAAGTGTAAAAGGTTGCCATCTAATTATAAGGACTGGGTTGTAAAGAGGAGGCAAAGTTGAGAAGTATTTTGGAGCTCTTCCTAAAATTAGACCCCTGAGGTGTATTGGACCTCCTTCAGAATGAAGTCCTAGCTGCCTTATATAGTCAAAAGGAGCCTTGGAGTCTTCTAAGGATTGTTGGAATTGACAATCCTAGGGGCCCCGAACTTTCACTTGGGTGAAAACCTTTTCCACCGAAAGTTATCATCACTTCTGGAGTATTGTGCTAAATACTGTTCATGAATAGTAACCGTTACTGTTGATTAGTGTCTTGTCTTTCGTCCATATCAGGCTTCTTTTGTCCAGATTGTTCATCAATAGTGACTGGTATTGTAGATGGATAGTAGCCTGTCTGGAATTCTCCTGAGTGCGGTTACTGTTCATAGTAGTGACTGGTGCTGTTTTGAATAGTAGCCGGGTTGGAATCTTACTTTGGTGCTTAATTTGAGTAGTCTAATCACTATCCAAATTGTAACCATCATATGGATCCTAGGAATCCTGGTAAGGGTCAATTGGATTGCGGTAAATTGAAGCTTCAGAAGAGATAGGAGAGACTTTTTCTTCTGACTCTAGTTGCTCTGACCAGAGAAGCAATTGTTGGGAAGGTCTTTTAATTCTTTGCTAGATTTTTTGGCAACTTGGACAGAGTCTAGACTAGACTGAGATCTTGTTCTGTGAGCAATAGGTTGCGGAAGAGGGAAATCCTTATAGATCTGGCTGATGATTTGATCAAACCTAAGGCTGTCCCACCATTTTATGGAAAATTCTCTGTCCAAAAGATTGGTATTAATTTTATAATCCCATTTATTAATCCAATGGATCCTTTACCTGGTCTTCAAGAGCAGAATTACTGGAAACTGGGAATGATGACTTGAAGTTTTGTATCTTGAGTCAAAGTATCTTAGGGCATCTTGTAAGGGTTCTGGGAAGATTTGTGGGATTGATCCAAACATTTCCCACCACTTGAGAAACCATGAGGGAATCTGCCCATAGAAGTCTTTGCTGAACATAAAAAACCATGAATGATCATAGCTCTCATTTTGATAAAAGAGGACTTTCTCAAAGGCATTCATATAATTGTAATAACTATAATGGAGTTCTGCACCTGTGAGAGATTTAAAATTCTTGAGGGTTTTTAACAGGGAGGGGTGTTGTCCCCAATCTTTGCAACTAATGAAACCTGTGATGATGAACTTGTGATAGAGGACCACTGAGGGGTCCCTTTTGTTCAGGATGTTTTCTATTTGAGCAGAATTTTCCTGGATGAGGATGCTCTTATAAAACTTGATATTTTTCTCTGGGTGTTTTGGTAAGAAATGCCATCCTTGTGGCAAAACTTCCATGGCTAGGGAAAGGGGATCTGTTATATAAAACGGGTGTGGTTCTATATAAGAGATATGCTGGAAAAAAGATTTCTTAACATAAGAAGATTTTCCTTTCTTGGTTGGGCAGAAAGAAGGCTTTTGGGTTTGGATGGGGCCAAAAGGTTCTTCTACAATGTAGGGGTTGATGGCCTTAGGTGCTGGGGTGAATAAGATTGAGCTGTAACTGAGTTGACCATAATGCGGCCTTTCATAATTTGGTTTAGGGATTGTAGAAACCAAATAACGATTGGCAATGGTTAAAGGAGAGGCTGATGAATGCTGGCTAGGGTTCTTTGTCTGACTAGGGGAGAATGGTACTAATTGGCTGGGGGTGATTGGTATAGTTTGCCAGGGTTTCTTTGTCTGACTGGTACCACTAGGGGTCTATTGTTTAGGCAATTTTGGGGGTTGGGGTTGTATAGGTTTCTTCTCGGACATCCTGGTTGTAACTCTACAAAAATTCACGGGTTAGAAAATCAGGAATGTTGTTCTGGCTTCCTTCAATGAATTCTAAATTAAAGTAAAAAACTGAAAGGATGGCTTGCCATCGTGCAAAAATTTGTTTTGATGCAATATTTTGAACATCTTTTACTAAAACATGTTTTACAGATTTATAATCGATCCTTATTAAAAACTTTTGATTCAAAAGATCACTTTGAAATTTTGAAATGCATAGTACTATAGATAATATTTCTTTTTTAATAGTACTATAATTAAGCTGAGTGGGAGTCCATATTCCTGAATGAAAACAGACTATCTGCTCAAGGGAATTGGGACTGGCACACTGGAGGAGAATGCCACCATAACCTATGTTAGAGGCATCTATCTGAACAATCTTGACGGAATTGACTGAGGGGATTCCTCAACAAGGGAGTGTCTTGACATATTTTTTGACTTCCTTGACAACTGCTGTGTGATTAGGAGTCCAAGGAGGTGGATTGGTGCGAAGTCTATCAAAGATGGGTTTGCATTGCTGTTTGAGATTTTGATAGAAATCTAAAATGTAATTGAGAGATCCTAGAAATCTCTGAAACTGGGTTTTATCTAGGATTTCATCTGGAAACTTATCCACAAACTAAATAGCTCTATCTATGGGTTTGATAACTCCATGATGAATGTCAAAACCTAAGAATCGAACTTTGGTTTGGAAGAGCTTGATCTTTGGGGCTTAACAACAAGACCATTGAGCTTGATGGTATGGAGAAATGCTCTTAGATGTTTCTGATGTTGTTCTAAGGATTCTTAAAAGATGAGAACATCATCTATATACACAATGGCATGATTGGAGAATGGGTTGAAAAGCTCATTCCTGATATTTTGGAATTTAGATGGTGAATTTTTTAGACCAAAGGGCATCACATTCCATTCGTAATGTCCAAAGGGTGTGGTAAAGGCTGTCTTATACCTATCAGACTCTCTGATTTGTATCTGCCAAAAACCACTCTTCAAGTCAAACTTACTGAAAACCACTGCTTTATTAAGCCTATTGACTAAGTCTTTTTTGTTGGGAATTGGGTACCTTACCCATTCTAAGACTTTGTTAAGGGCCTTGTGATTGATAACTAATCTAGGAACACCTCTTTTTATCTCAGCGTTTTTCTGGACATAAAAGGCTGAGCAAGACCAAGGTGATCTAGACTTCCTGATGATTCCTTTCTTAAGGAGATCCTCTATTTCAGCTCTGCAAATATCCATGAGTTCTTGCTTCATTTGGATAGGTCGGGCTTTAGTAGGGATGTTCTTTTCTTCAAAACCTTTGACATAAGGGAGAGCTACCTCGTGTCTCTTTCTATGCCAAAAAGCTGTGGCTAGATCAGAGCAGACTTCCTGCTTAAGTTTTTTCTCAAACATTCTGATCTTTTCTTGGATGCTTTTACAAGTTAGTTGTTCCTCAACTCTCTTTTATTTTAACTCATCCTGTAAGTGCTTGAGATGTTGGATCTTGGCACTAATCAAATTCAGGGCTTTAGAAACATAAACTTCTTGGAGGGTGCTTATGTCTCTAGGTTCGGAGCCCCTAAGAAAATCAAATTTGACTTGCTGGCCAAAAGGATAGGTAGTGAGACCTTCACTATCTATTGTGAAAGGGTATAATATACACAGAAAAGGGTTTCCTTAGATGACCTTATCTGTCATATTTTTGATGAGGACAAATGTTGTCTTGAAACATATGTTGTCTTGGCAAACATGGGCTTTTGGGAGTTTGAATTCAATCTGCATTTTTCTGCCACTTGCGGATTTCAATTTCTCCTTAGTTTTCTTGAAATACTTGGAGGGAATGATTCCTTCTTGGATGTAGTTAAGATCAGCTCCTGAATCTATTAAGGCTACGACCTCGAATTCAAAATCTTTACTGATGACAATCCTGACTTTGGAATGCCATTTTTGGAAGTTAATCCTACTGATGGTATCTAAGAACTTCTCATTGGATGGTCTTGAATCATATTTGCTGTAGGGTTAACTGTTTCATCGACTTTTTCATTAGAAGGGTTCTGAAATGAGGGATCTTCCTCATTGTCTTGATGAGAAGTATTTTCCAATTGTTGAACTCTTTGGTTAAGGAGATTGTGATCAACCCTAAGAATGGTTAGTTCTTGCTTAAGGGTTCTAAAATCTGATTTTGTCTCCTTGGCTTCTTTTTGAAGGTTGTTGACCGTAACTTCCTTCTTTGAACTGGTGAACCTATTGTAGATCTTTTTTAAGTCTACTTTAGGCTGTTGGATCCTTAGTTCAAGTTTACTAGTTTCCTTAACTAAGGTTGCATGGAATTGGGTAAGCTTTTGAGCTTTGATGACTGGGTCTTCTATTGCTTCTATAAAGTATAGAAGAAGCTCTTCTTGCTTACTAAGGACATTGATAGTTTTGTTCCTACAACAACTATCTTTGCATGGTATGGGTGCATCTGGGCCACTAGAGGTGCTAAAGAAAGCTCTAGAGGGTTCAGAGGGTGACTAGTACAACTGTTGGATCTCTTGGTCACTAGAACTATTGGATGACTCACTATCTGAGTGGTCAAGTTCTAATAACTTAAAGATCTCATTTTTTCTAGTTTGGTCAGTGACAAGGGTGTTGATAAGGGATTTGGCCTTAACTCTAAACTCTTTCCTGAAATGACATCTTTTTCCACAATTGAAGCATTTTCCTGATGCTTGTGGAATAGGTTTTTCCTTTTGACGGTTTCTGTATTTTTTTCTTTCTATAGGCTTTGGATGCTATTCTTAACCTTGGGGTCTTACTATCACGATTTTTGAGTCTTTTCATTTTCAGCCTTTCCCATTTGGCTTCTAGAGTTTCAATCTCCTTTTCATTGTTAGAGGAAGCTCTTCTAGAACTTCTAGAGGCTGTGTGGATGTCTAAAACCTTAAGCTGAAAGGTTTTTCTAGGAGAAGGGATAACTGGTTTCTGCTTCGCTAGCTCCTCAAGCTTCTGGGTGATAATCTCTAAGGCTGGTTCCTTCTTCACTAGTTCTTCTAGCTTCTAGGTAACTATTTCTAAGGCTGTGTTATCCTTAGGTTTAAGGCTTGTGTGCCTAACTATGGGTAGTTTAACTAGAGGTTTTTCTTGGGTTTGGATAGGTTTACTAGGGTTTCTTGGTTGGAGGATAACCTTGTTTTTGATCCTATCTTCTATCCTATCAAGCTACTTTCCTATGTCGTCTAAACACTGGTTAGTGTAGTTGCTTTGCTCTATCACTTTCTTGATTGGTTTCTCCTCACTGGTATGAACCTTGAAAGGTGAGGCAACTATATCACTTCCTCTATGTTTAAAGGTTATAGATCCTAAGGGTGGGTGGCTAGACCGGAAAACTTCCTTAGTTTCTTTGGTCCAACTTGTCTTGGTGATGACATAAGACTGTTTGTGCCATTCAAAATGGTTTTCAAAGTATTCAAAGAAAGGGACATTGCTGGATATCTCTTTCGTGAATGCTTTCCATCCTTCCAAAACTTCTTTCTTTTGCTCTTTGGTGTGGTTGGCTCTATAGACTTCTCTTTTGAGTCTATTTTCTTCAGAATCAAATTCAATACCTAAGGCTACTAGATCAGGAGTGAATTCTCTTTTAATAACCATGAGCTCGTGATCTATTGAAGGATACTGGGGTTCTTGTTGACATGGTTGTTCCATATTAGTCCCAGATGGGGATGGAGGGGATTGTTCTCGATTGTCTTCTTCCTGATTGACAACTGAGTCTTGTCTGGCTGTGTAGCAAGGTGTGCTAACCTGGGATCTAGTTTGAACTTGTTGGAGTTCTTGGCCTAGATCTCTTCTAGACTTTGGGAATGGTGCTAAAGGTCTGGTTGAGCTACACTGGGATGCAGGTCTATCTCTTAGAAGGATAGGTGGCTGCCTGATGGGTTGGTGTAGATCTTTTGGGGATCTAAACCTTGACTCATTTAGAGGTGTTCTATACTCATAATCCAAACGGGTACTATGCCTAGATCTGTCAAAACTTAATCTAATCGTGCCATCAGCTAGTTGTTGGACAAAGTCTAAATCTGGATTCTGAGTTGGGTTTTGGATTTGTAGAGGATGATTCTCATTCTCTAGAGTCCAGCTTGTGGGAAAAGTGACCTCGACCCATTTCAAGGTTCTTGGGACCTAAATCTTAGCTCTAGGGTCAGTGGTTTGGATAAGGATTGTTTCACCCAACTTTTTGTCAAGTGCTTGGACATTTAGATTTGTTCTCATGCATTTATAATAAACTATGTATATCAAGGCTATCTAGCTAGTTCCCTGCGTCATGAGGGTTCAATGGGTCTTAATATTGAGGGTGAGGGCTTTGATGACATTTTCTTCATGAATATGGACAGTGAAATCAGGGAAACAATTGAAATGAACTGGTCTGCTGCTAAGACTGGTTTCTATTGTTCCTAAGAGGCTGTCATTAAACCTGATATGACGAGTATCTCTGAGGGCCATAAGGATTGAGTTGTTCAACCCCTTTCTGATGAGAGGTTTAACTCCGACATGGACTAAACCTATTTGTAGGAAGTTATTTCCTTACTTCCTATGGGCTACTACGGTGGATGGGGCTAACAAGTAGCACGTCTTGTACTCCTTGTTTATACCATAAACCTGTTCTATAGTCTTGACATGGTAATCTGTCTTGAAAGTCTTTTTCCAAGACCATGAGGACTTATAGATTTGGTTGGTGGGAATCTTAGGGATATTCCAATCTCCTATGTCTAGATCTAGATTTGATAACTCTAATGACTTAAAATTGACAATTCCAGCTTCTTGTGGAATTTCAGGAAAGGATGATGGTTGGGAGCACCTAGAACTGGTAGAAGTGTAACTTCTAAACAACCTATTCATAGTTCAGGATTAAAAGCTTAAATCAACAATCACAACATAATCACCTTTATTCTCAAACTTCTGGATCTAACCTTAGATATGAAACAGGGTAAACAAACAAGACAATTGCCTTTTCTAGTACACACTCAAGCCACAATCTTCCAAAATGGGGACCACCCTAAAACGCCTGACACACGGCTCACACGGGCTAACCAAACCAAAACTAGGAAGATACCGGGACTTGTTGGATTAACCGCACAGATCTGGTCTTACGCGTCTCAACAGTATACATCTGCAACAAACTTTGGGGCTAAAAAAAGAAACAAGAAGAAGCAGTTAACTGGGATGCAAAGGTTAATCTGAACAAATAATCACAAAATAATAAATAGATAGGTTAAGAAGAAGGCTCAGCCTACCATTCAAGAGTCAAAATATGGAGAGAGAAGATGATGATGAAATAGTAACAGATAAAGAAATAAATGAATGAGAATGGAAGAGTTATCATAAAATAGATGTAGAACAAAATATGGGTAATGGGAGATTTATCCATGAAAATAATTAAAACACTGATAATGCTCAAAATAACTGAATAACTATGGGGGGTTACATCGCCACCAACTTGATTGAGAATAAAATGTAACTTACAACTTCGACCGGGCCAAAATTAGCTCTGATACCAAAAGAGAGGTAAGTTACAAACAAGGGGGAAGGCCGACTGGGGCCATATGATTACAAGAATAAAGGCCGACTGAGGCCATCTGGTTACAATTGTGAAAACTGGTAGGGTGTTACAAGTGTAAAAGGTTGCCATCTAATTACAAGGACTGGGTTGTAAAGAGGAGGCAAAGTTGAGAGGTACTTTGGAGCTCTTCCTAAAATTAGACATCTGAGGTGTATTGGACCCGTTGTAGAATGGAGTCCTGACTGCCTTATATAGCCAAAGGGAGCTTTGGAGTCTTCTGAAAATTGTTGGAATTTCGGAAGGGTGAAACACTTTCACTTGGGTGAAAACCTTTTCCACTGAAAGCTATCCATTTTTTTATGGATATATATATATATATATATATATGAGAAAAAATTCAATTAGATTTCAAATTGGAATTCAATTGGAGTCTAATTTTGCTCCATGAGTCTTATCTAATCAAAATTTTTAAATTTTTGTGCCAAGTTAGTTAGTTCAGTGTAAAAATTGGATTTCGATTAGAATTTAATTTTACAGCATGTGTCCCATTTAATTGAATTTTTTTTGGTCAAATGATTTAATTTCGTGTCTGTTTGGCTAACTTATTTTTTGCCAACTTATTTTACTATTCACCTTATTTTTGCTATTATTCATGGGTCTCATTGCACTTTTTGGTACTATTTATGAGTCTCATTGTACTATTTCAACTAACTTTTATCTTTATCTACAGTACTTTCAGTAAAAGGTTTTTAGTTTCAGTAAAATAAGCGGATCTCAAACAGACCCTTAGAGTAGAAAACGAGGAAGAGAGAGTTCGAATGATTTTATATTTATGAGTTTTTTTTAATAACTAAAAACAATTCAAATTTATAAGTCATCTCTCTCTCTCTCTCTCTCTCTCTCTCTATATATATATATATATATATATATTTAACTTAGAGAAAATCCAATTAGATTCTACAATTGAATTCCAATTTCACGGCAGGTGTCCTAAATTATTTATTTTTAGAGAGAGTTTTATTTTGTAATTTTAGAATCAAATGTAGATCATATCATAAATATCCATTCGAGTGAGTTATTGTGTACAAAAATCAAAAAGTCTAGAAGTAATGAAAAAAAAATATTAAAAAAAAATGAGTTTAAAAAAATATAAGAATGACTATCAATAATATTTAAATTATATACGTAAAAATTCTACTATGCATCTTAATGTACATCTTTTAAGTATATTCATGTATATGCATGGAGTTACAAGCTAGTCAATATATATATATATATATATATATATATATATAATAGGTAAAGCAAAGAGAAACTCTAATTGCAATTCTAAATTAGAATCCTAATTTTGTGCCATGTGTCAAGATTAATGTGGTTCCATTTGTCTAAATTTAAGTGGATTAGTTGTAATTTCGGTGTGCTACTTTTTTTTTTTTTTTCACACCTACGTATTTCAAGATTTATCTTCCATTCTCCAATAATAACCTTCATATATAGCTCCCCTGCTGTCCAATGAATGTTATGAATTTTGATAAGAATCTCTTGATATCAATGATGCATGTATTTGGGTATTTTTGTATCTTACATAAGAAGAGATTTTCTATAGATTCGGATTGTACTCACAATTTTAATAGTCCTGGTTTATGCTTCCTAAGGTTTGACTACTTTTTTCTTTTATTTGCCTATACTTTCGTTCGCTTTTGTGAATAATTGTTATTGTTTAATTATAATTTTTTTTTGTTTTTCTATCATTGATGTTGCATGCTTCTTTTCTGTTTCATTATAAGTTGTAAGGTAATTCAGAATTTTAATGGTCCTGGTTTATGGTCTGCAAAACGAATTCCAACTATTCTTAAGGTTTGATTACTCCTTTCTTTTATCTACCTACTGTTTTCGTCCTTTTTGTGAACAATTTTTATTCTTTAATTATAAAAGTTTTTTTATTTGCCTATGATTAATGTTACATGTTTATTTCCTATTTCATGTTTCATATAAGTTTTTTTGTTTGTCTATGTTAATCAGGTTTCCCTTGATTGCGTAATAATATATGCTGTAAACAGCTGATTGTCTTGACAAAGATCATTTATGTTTTTACAGTTTATGTCCTTATTTGTTGTGCTTTATTCCCCCACAGGAGATTGTCATAATATTGGAAACTTTGTTCCCAATGAATTGAGTCTATTGAACAATTGATTTCCTTACCAAAGGCATAGTCATTAGACAGAACATAATTTTTAATTTTAAGATAAGCCAGGAGTATTTTGTAAATATTGAAAAGAAGACAAATCAAATATGAAATTTCAAAGTATAGTCATTAGACGGAATATAATTTATAAGTTTAAGATAAGCCAGGAGTATTTTGTAACTCAATGGATAGCATCATTTCCTAAATTAGTTGAATCATAGTTCAAATCTCTCATAATTTTTGTAACAATTCAATTATTTTTTAAAAAAATTGTAGAAAAGATTTTTGTTCAGAAAGATTATTTTCTTAGTGCATGAAAGCCCCGATTAAATAAATAAATAAATTATTTTAATTCATTAATATCTTGGTCTAATGATAAAAAAATAATCATTATAAAGTAAATATTATATATTCCAATCATATTGTTTTTAAATAGTTAATTAATAAAAAGGTAACAGTAACTTAATTTGTTATATTTGCTGAAAACCTTAAATCAAGTGGGTAACTAAACAACGTTTTTCAGTTTATTTATTTCTTTATTTTTATTTTCTATTTTATGTTGGACTATAGCATTACAAATCAAGTAATAACTCCACCATTTTTTCCGTAGTTATATTTTAAGTTAGACCATGACATGGTTACATAGTAGTTAATTAGGTTTGCCACGTTGCATTGTAAAAAGTTAGATTTCTTATTTTCTTTCATTTCATTTTTGTCACTTTGAACAGAAACTAACAAGGTTATACTGACTTATACATGACAAGAATTATATCATATCAATTAATAATTCATCTCACATTGAATAGTAACCTCACAAATCTTTGATAATTTTTTTCCCAAACTATAAACTATGACAAGAGTCAAATTCAATGGAAGGTTTCACCATATCACATGATAATAACTCGCATTTATTTTCTTTTTCATTTTTTGTCACTTTAAACATATAATAATAAGATTACACATAAATATCCATGACTAAACTCATAATGACTAGATATGTACTAATTAAAATTGAATACATTATATGTTGAGTGATTTAAATGAATCACATTTCTTGTCACTTTTTAATAATTTACCAATATTTGAATATAAATTTGAAAAAAGTAGTGACCAAATTCTAAATCTATCTTTATAGTTGTTTTTGGATTCTTCTCATTGTACAGTTCAATAAGTAATAATTAATAAGTTTGATTAATTTTCTTCTCTATGTTATGACTTTTTCCCCTTCCTTCTAAGCAATTCAATTCCTTTATGTTTTACATTGATTTTTGTTTTTGTTGATTCATTGAATTGGTTTGTGTTATATTCTTGGTATCCGAATCATTGCCCACTTTCTAATACTGTGAATCGTTAGCGGACTAAAATAGCAGTTCAATGAACCTAATTAACCACTAATATTAACTGTAAAGTATTAATATTAACGGATAGAAACAATGAAATTCATTAAGAACCAATTGCAATACAAAATTCTATACGAATTGAACCATTCCACCATCAAATTCATGTATAATCATTTCAAAATTCTTAAACATGTGATTATGATGTATTGTTATTTAATATCATACTATGAACCTTAAAAAATGATTTTATTATAAATAATAGATTAAATGTTATAATACTATTTCAAGCAAAACAACAATATGAAAACTTTAAAAAACCTTCCTAATGACATATGGGTTGAAATCTTTTCGAAAGTGGGCAAAGATTCGGCAACACTCTTAGGAAACATTAAGTTAAGGTAAAAAAACTATTTCTTCAATTTGTATCTACTTATTCATTTCCCTCTATACAAATAATTCAGTATAATATTTTAATTTTTTTCCTTTGTCTTAATTAGTTGCAAATGCTTCAAGAAGTTAACAGAAAAGAAATTAGTCCTCTAACAAATTGAGTTGACTCCGTATGTTAATTATCCAGCACTACTACATGACAAAGAAAAAAGCTTAATACTTTCATGTTATGAAGTAGAAAATCCTTATGCACTACTGATAGTGGGAAGCTACCAATATTAATATTTTTTGAATAAAGAAGTCGTTATAGGAAAAAAAATTATTGAAAAAACTCTTCCATGTGGCAATTATATTGCACCTTATATTTATGAAATCATGCTTCATTGTGAGTCAAATAATGAAGGCATTGATAACCCTTTGGAAATTTTAAATGATGAACATGGGAAGCATTGGCTTGTCAAATGCTGAAAAATGCTTCGACTACTTACTGCAGGAATCGACATGTATAAAATTTCAAACATTCAAGTATGCTACAAAATTGGAATGGGACATTAGAACTGAGATGAACCTTATCCTTACGGTTATGAAGGATTTGTAGTGACGTGCAAAAAATGCTCAATCGACCTTGAAATGTTTAAGTTGGTGCATAGGCTTCTTTAAGTCTCTTTTATTGTATTTTTTTTACTCTGATTATAGTATCACTTAAATAATAAGATGTAATATTCTGTTCCATTGTTAATTGTTTGTTAAGCTTTGCAAAAGTTTTACAATTATGATTTCCTTAATGGTTTGCCAAAATCAATGATTATAGATTGTGGAAAATTCAAAGGATAATCAACCTTATTTTTGTGATTATCAAAAATTTGTAGTTAAATGCAATATATATTTTTAATGTTTTATCTAATTCTATCCTCTTTGTGATAAACCCAAAATGACAAAAAAGAAATTGTCCAATAGTATCACTACAATTAACCATTTCTCGTGCGGTTATCAATAGTATTTAAATTATATATATAAGAATTATACTATGCATCTTAATGTGTATTTTCAGTACATCCATGCAATTGTAAAAAAATTACATAATGCAAAGTTTTATTAATCAAAATTTTCTAGTTAATAATATAAATTTAGACTTAACTAAACCTTTTAAATATGAATAAATCTACCTAATAATATCCTTACAACGTTTTTTAAAGACTTAACAAAATATAAGAATGACTATTTATCAATAGTATTTACATTATATATATAAGAATTATACTATGCATCTTAATGTGTATTTTTTAAGTATATCCATGCAATTGTAAAAAAAAATTACATAATGCTAAGTTTTGTTAATGAAATTTTCTGGTTAATAATATGAATTTAGACTTAACTAAGCCTTTTAAACATGAATAAACTTGTGATTAATAATAATAAAAAAAAAGCAAAACTAATAGTATCACTTAAATAATAAAATGTAATATTTTCTTTTTCATTGTTTTATTAAATGATATCCATTCCTGTTTAATATTTAAACATGAATAAACTCATTATTAATAAATAAATAAAAACAAAACTAATAGTATCACTTACATAATAAAATGCAATTTTTTTTCATTGTTTTATTAAATTATATCCATTTCCGTGTGGTAGCACGGGTTACATACTAGTATATAAGAATAGGTGAAGCTGAGAGAAACTCAAATTAGAACTCTAAATTAGAGTTTCAATTTTGTGTCATGTGTCTAGATTTATGTGGGGATCATAATATAATTATCTTACCAGATGTTCAATTAAAATCTAAAATTGAAGTCCAATTTTGATCGATCTACCTAAACTTATGTGAGGACCACACCATAAATATCATATTCAAATCATGCACAAAATTAATTGTCTTGGAAGAGCATATATAACAGCTTTGCTTGACAGATTTTGAAGTTTACACTTAACATAACACGAACACACTCTTTCTCTAGGCTTTTCCCCTTCTGAACTGAATGACTCTTCATAGCTCTAATTCTTCTTGCCCGTTCAGTTGCCTCTACTCCTAAAACATCAAAGAGCCCATCAGATGATCGGAGGTCTATTCTTTCTCTCAACTGGAAGGGAAAAGGTTTTGAGTTTAGGTTCTACTAAAAAAGGCTCCATTTAGAGGAACATGACAGTCTGCAATTCTTAATTGGGGATTGGGAACAAGCAGTCCAATTATCATGGGAGAAGAATTATAGAATTCGTAAGGTGTGTGTTCTAGGTTTTTTTTTTTTCTCCTTTAGAAAATTTAAGATATTCTTTCAATTTTGATTTGTGCTAGAGATTTTGTTTTTGAATGAGTTCTTGATGCCGATTTAATATGTTCCATTTTACTTTTTGCCATATGCTTGTCTGTTTTAGTTTTTCTGTTAAATAACAATAAAAGTTTCCTTCAAATGATTATCATTTGTTCTATAAATTTTTTTAAAAAATGATGACCATGTAATTTAGATAGTAATCTGTTCCACAAAAGCAAAAACGCTTTGGCTGGCCATATTTATGTCAGGTTAGTCACCCTATTGTTTACCACATGATTGAAAGTATTGCTGCATTTCTTACAACATTCAACCCAATAGTTTAGTATGCAAGATTGAGTGACATAGAGCACTAAATACTACAAGCAGACCCTAACTCAAAGTCCATCTATTTGCTTTTTCCTTACACGCATGTGTAGTCAGCATCATCAATTTTGCTTCCATAGAACTCTAATATCATAAATTGCATCAGTTGCAGAATACATCAAGAATAGACACATACAAATGTTTGTTTTTGTCGCACACATGATTCATCAATTCCATCAATTTACTCCACAAAATCAGTTTTTGTAATTCATGGCTCACCTGCATACTATTATCTAAATTGGTAGAGATGCTAGCAGAGTTGGAAAAGAGGAATTCTCCAAGGCAAGCAAATAAGTAAACTAAAGATCTTAAACTTTAGAAAATAGATACAGTTTAGGAAGCGGATTAATGTCTCTATAATACATTCTAGTAGTACTACTTTAATTGACTAATGTAACGTGTTTGTTTAGCTAGAATTTATTGGTCTTGGCCAATTTTAGTAAGACTTAATAAGTGAAACTTCTAAATCAGCTTGCATATAACATAATCTTCTCAAAAAAAAAAAAAAGAAAAAAAGAAAAAAAATTGAATGAAGCTTTCATATAGCATAATTACTTCGCACTTTATATTTACTAGCATTTAACCCGCGCAATGCGCAAGAAACATTTTACACATTTAAAATACCAACAATTTGACATAAATATACAATAAATACAACAGTTTATATGTTTATTAAAGACTTTGTTTTAATAATGCCAATCAATTTAAAAGGCAAAAATGACAATTATAGGATATAGAGTTAGGTTTAATAACATTGTCAAAAGTCCAAAATTCCCCATAGCAGAAAATAAAGTCTAAGAACTCATTAACCCAAAAAACATTTAGTGAGCTAAGCCATATTCCATCCCTGATGAACAATAAGTGCCAGCTCTGTTTCACTTGGATGAATTGGGCCATCATCATTCACCTGTAAAAACTATAGCACAATAGCACTTGGAAAAAAAAAATTGATGACAAATACATATCTTCTCACATGCATTATTTTTTTATTTTGTCCATCTTGAACATGCCAACTACACAAGTATACATAATAAGAACAAAATGGATTCTTTGGTGTGCTAAATGGATGATTGTTGTCCACGTTTAAATGTAACCTCTGAAATGATAGAAGCTAATACAACCTTTTGAGCTCCACGTTTCAAAAATTGTTTTCTTTAGTAGAAGTGCACTTCTATTCATAATCCACTCAAACTGGTTTTGCTAATCTATAACAATCACAAAAACTAAGGAGAATGTATTCAATATTAATATAAGGTAAAATTCCAATGTATAAATATAAAGAAACAATATTTTAATATCTATTGGAAGAAACACTCTAAATTAAATCTATGAAAAGTTGAAAACCACAAAAGAACCTAAAACAAAATTGGAAAAGAAAAATAAATTCATATTTTTTCTCTGCCAAGTTACACTTTGCTCAATCTTTTGTAGCTTGAATTCTAAGAATACATCTTATAATCCTAGCCACCAAATCTCCTCCATGGAAGTTTCAAGCGTGTAATGGACATAAACACTATAGCGTCAAGAAAATTTTTACTAAACTGATGTCCAAAGTTAAAACACATACATGCTGGAGGAATTGCATCTAAAATCTCATCTTTAACAAATTTAAACATATCAAGTAGTTTGGATATTTTCTGTTTTCTTAACTTTTTACATCAGAGAACAAAGGTAAAATTTCTTCTTTTCACCAAGTATAGACATTTCCTTCACTTAAGATAGAGTATTATTTCTGGTTTAATTTCTTGGTTCTTTTTTTTTTAGGTAGGGAAAAAAAACTTAGCGTATGACCGATTCAACATAGTTCTCCAAATTTACCTAAGACACTATACACACACCATGTCTTCTATTCTTTAGTTTATTTCTTTCTTTTTGAACCTTTCCCACAAAAAATTAAAAATTTAGAATGCATAGTAGAAAGAAGAACACATATCCATTTCTGAACAAACAACATTAAAAAGAAATTTCGCAGGTGGTACAAACTACTTTCGATTCTTCCCAAATAGCACTTAAATTAACATTTTTAGAAATTGGGTTTTATTAAATAATCCAGAATATGTAAATGAAAAAAAAATTCAAAACTCATTCAATAATTAATTATTTTTATTCATATACCAAAGCAACAATACCTGAATCATCTTCTAAAATATATGCCTTTTTCCTACTCTTCATGAGCAAAATTCCAGCAACACAAAATAACTACCAGAAATAATAATCTCAGACCATAACATCAATAGAAAGAGGGTAAACCCATAACTATACAGTCTAAACTTTCAGATTTTAAACCATCGAAGTTGAAATTTGGCATATTCATGAATTATTAAGTTTCATACTTGACAGGGAAAACTCAGCAAATCTAAATTCCAACAAAAAATGAAAGGGTAAGAAGGTTTTTAAAAATAGCAGGAAATAATCATACAACCATATTAAATAAATAATCCCTTGATATGAAGTAACACAGTTTTTTAACAAAATCTTTGCTATTTCTTTGTTTGTTCCTACTTCCAATTTCACTTTGAAAAAAAAATTTCAATAAGTCTACACTTAGCTTGGGCAATACTCCCAATGCTATCAAAACAAAAAAGTAGAGATGTTAATTTGAGACCAAAGTATCCAAATTAAAACATTAAACCTATCTATTTTTCAATAGGGGTGAAAGAAGAATCCTAGACATGGTAAAGGGAAAAAAAATTTAGCATTTGATTTAAGAGTCAAAAAGTACATATTAAATAATCTTATTAAACTTTTTTTGTTCAAAGTTTTTTTAATCAAACATTAACAAATGATAAAGAGACAAATTTAAATAAAAGTAAAAAAGGGGAAATTAAGTTGTCCTGACCTTTCAACTCAATCCAGGAGCTTTTCTTGAATAGTTACCAACAGTTTTATAAGCCAGAGCAGAGATAAAATATCCACATTAGCATGTGAGTAAAAAATTGTCATTGAAAATGCAAAATTACTGACAAACAGCAATGTAAATGAAGCACTAAAAACTGAGATCCTATAAAACATGTGTTGCATGCTAGGTAATTAACTCTAATTATCTAATCCATGGAAAAACATGGCAGATTTACTTGAAATGAACAGCAAGAAAATTGAGCGTTTGTTAAAGCCAAACTCAAGTTCAATAACACTAAAAAATAATTCTATGCTTTATTTCATATATAAGTATTCAATAAAATAGAACATGATGGTTATAGGTAGTTTGCTACTAATGTTGCTGCACTTGGAAGATTCAAAAGTTATGTAGACATGGGCTTATGCATTATATGTATACATCTCGTAAGCCTTTTTCCTTTCTTTTTTTATGAAAAAAATTCCTTCACCCTTTTTAGGTTGAATTCAGAGAAATCAAAGTGAATAGAAAACTTTTTTTTAAAATTAATAATTTAAAACTAAAAGGTCAAAGTTTACTTCTTTACAGTGTTTCACATAGAGTAGATACAAAACCATGTTTTTGATAAGAGTTCATTTCAAAACACAAACAGGTCCGGTTTAATATAATGCAGCAAGAACCTTTGAGAATGAAACTTGTAAATGCATTACCTCAGTCATGATTAGAAAGACATTATCATTAATGAGCTCTTAAGTATAAACTACCAAACAAAATTAAGTGGCATCATATTAGGATGATAGACTATCCTAAATTGAATTTTTTTTTTACTTAACCATTTGACAAATTGAAAGCACTCAAATAAAACTTTCATCAACAAATTCAGCACTATTTATTCAGAATCTAACTATAATCATTCATGTTGACTTCTAAAAGTTCTACAAAATGACGATGTTACAATAGCAAACAAAGAAGCAATGTCACCATGATACCTGAAAACAATGATATACAAAATGCTAAGCACACTAAAGTAATCAAATATAAAGGTAACAAAAATACCTTGCAAAGAATCCGTTTGTTTCTTTAAATATCTTATTCTGATGTCATATATGTAAGCTCAATAGAATTTAGCAGCGTATGATCTAAATCAAGAACCAAGTATAGCTTCTTATGATGTAATAAATTATTCTTGTCTACTTCTTTAAAATTGACAATTTCAACATTATGAATAAAAATAAGATCACCACTATACTTATGCACCTATAATTCTTGAATAGGAATGGATTTATAAGTTCATGGAGGAATCCAATCAGCCTTGCAGTAATAAGTGCAACCAAATATCCAATAATGAAAACTCAATATGCAGTTCAAGATATTTTATCAACATAAAAATAACATTCTAGGCAGCTAAAATCCAGACACTAAAAAAAAATACAAAAAAAAAAAAAAAATAATGAAACATGACAATTACCCTGCCATAATTCAAAATGAGGAGCACAAACACAAATACCCAATTGAAATCAAAAGAAGAAAAGTTTCATGTACCTAGCATATGTCTTCTTAGTCGCAAGTTCATGTTGCTTTTCCCACATAACTTGTTGAGTTTACACATCCTTGTCCTTCTCAAAACTCATTCTAACTTGAAAAACCTAAGTAATTCCAACCAAAACAAAAAATATATGTATGAATTAGGTAGTCAAAAGAAATTTGGCTGGTATTAAAGGTATTGTTCATTAGTGCCAAATATTTGTTTGAATTGGAAGCCTTAAGGAAAAATTTTCATGAAACTTGACTACCTAATTGAAATATGTGAATAATATACAGAAAATAGAAACTAAATGAAACACATTTACCTTGCTTTCTAATGTTTACAATCAGAGAATAAAATTGTTGGAAGCAAACCACAATACGTGTAAATAGGGAAAATATAAAGAACATAAGAAAAACTATATTTAACATAGAATTGCGCATTTCCATCATAATGCAAATCACCTTATTAAATTGTTTATCAAATCCATTATTTCATTATGTTCGAAGTATGGATAAATATAGTCTCTAAAACATAAAATAGCTCAAATTGCGACAAACAAATAATATGCCCAGTGTATTTTAGAAGGAAGAGATGGGCTTGCTCAACTAATTTGAAAGAACAAAACACATTTTTTCAATGGTTCAATCCTTATGACATTTTGCTGCAGCCTAACAATCAAATTATGGGCCTGCTCAAAATTGAAAGTACTTGCAAATTGCTTAGCAACATGCCTGAGGAGCTCCAGATCACCAATGCTTAGATTTTGGGATTACCAATCTTGTATTTTTGACAAAGGTGGATAATTACAGATGTTATCAAGAAACTCAAAACCTAAAATCAAAACTTTAAGTAGGAGTGGAAAAATTAAGAAGCAATTGGAATCTATATATCTACCGAAACTGAAAACCCAAGAGTGAGAGACAAAAACCTGAATGGCCAATGTTCCAAAGAGAGAAAGAAAGAGAAAAGAAGGTACCTGTCAAAGAGGAGATTGGTGGTTAATCAACAGCAAAACTGGTCTTCCAAATCAAAAACCAAGAAAAAAAAAAAAAAGGGCTATGAACGGCATATATTAGAAAATGGATAGGTTGTGGGGTGCCGGCATATATTAGTAACAATTAGATAGCAAGGGCAAACACATTGAATATACCAAATATGAATATGTATGTAAAGCTTAAATAGAAACCAAAGCCCTGTAAACACAATTAGAAAATTTTCTGAAAATCCCTTTTCATCAATGGCAAACCAAAGCCCAACCACAACTAGAGCTAACCACAACCACAAACCAACAAAATTCCAGGACACAACTAACAGCCCTAATTTTTTTAAGAAGGACTTGCAATTATTTGCACAAAGCTGCCCTTTATAACAATTCCTAAACCAACAACATCAGTATTTTGCAGAAAATGACTAGCCCAGTATACTGTAAATCATATAGCAGGTGGCGGATTCCATCTACTCATACCTGGCACTGGTAATAAATTAGTTTTGCAATCTAATTGTGATAGCCAAAACTGCAGCAGAATGTTATAAGTTACATGGAAACAGGGACCTTTATTTCTAGTAATAATATCTCTCTATTTTTCCCCCACAAACTACAAATACTGCCCTTTAAACAAATAATGCATATCAAATAAAATCAATCTAAGCCATCATATACAGATAATAGAAGCATTCAACTTTTATATTTGATAATTAAAATCCGAATTTTGTTATCACATAACCACAAAAAAAAAAAAAAAAGAAAAAAGAAAAAAAGAATTGATTATAGATTATACCTTAGCACTTTGCTGAACACTTTGAGGGTAATGGGGTTGCCTCTATTATCTTCTCATGCGATGAAGAACTATTACAACCTACTGGTTTTTGTTATTCATTTCAAGCATTCCACCATCAAAATATATCTTGTAGAGGGGAAAAAAAAACCAGAATAGGATCTCTAAAATTAGAAGAAGAGAGACAAAGATAGCCCTGGTAAGGCCAACCAAATAAAGTGTGAGACTAACGCAATTAAGGTTTAGAATTTTTCAATCATTGATAAAAGCCGATTCAAAATCAAAACCTTAATTAAAACCGAATCTAACCTAATTAGGTAAATCAAAACCAACCAACCAACCAAAAAACCCAAAACTAAATTCTATTAAACCCCCAAATTTAAAATATATGTATATATAATAAAAAAAATAAAAAAGAAAGAATGAAAAAAAGAAAAACTTACCCATTCCCAGATCTAAGAAAGAATAAAAAAAAGAAAAACTTACCGGTGGTAGTTCTCTCAATGTCTGTCTCCTTTTCATCTCTATATCGCAAGGTTTATTTTTTCCTCCTTCTCTATCTCTGGATCGTAATATCTCTGCCTCTCTATTTCTCTGTCTCTCTTTTCTCACGATCCCTTCTTCTCCTTTCTCCGTGTAGCAGCCTTTCTTTTCTTTTTTTCTTTTTTAAAGCGGTTAGTTTCCTTTCCTTCTATACCTAGGGCTCCTAAACATTGTTTTGACGGAGTGAAATATCACCATTTATCTCTTTTAAACACCAAACAATAGTTACATTACCAAACAATATAATGTATCGCTTTTTAAAGTTAAACGTGTCAGAATTTTAGATAGGCTTTTTTCTTAATGTGGCAGCACCTGGTTAAAGGCTTTTGCTTTTATATATAGTATTAGATTAGATTTTTTTATTAGCCCATCATGACTAGTAGCATCTTTCAGATGTTTGTGTAATCCTTTGGGATTGCATTTCTTGCTAGAGCTATAGGAGATTTTCTACATAAATTACAAAAGAAATGTATTGTGACATTATGGTTACTTTAACAATGCTATTTCCATGCAATTGATAGTAATTAAAAGAAATTGTAATTAAAAATAGATAATTGGGATTTGTGAGATGGTTGATAAATTTGAGATTTGTTTTTGTTAAAGTGAAATATATTTAAAAGATTTTGTGCATGTACCTTTGCAACATGATTTCACTCTTATAACATGACTTTTGTTGGCTTCCATTTTGATTCAACCGTTAGAAAGGAAGTAAGGGATAAGGACTAACGAATAAGGAGGGCAACTAGAGAATTGTCATACAATTGGGGAACTCTCTTGGAAATATAGTGATGTATTTTTGACTCCTTATTTTCTTATTATTAATGACAGATGATATGATTTATTATTGGTATGCTAATTGGGACGATCAAATTTAGCATTTTATTCAAGCTTTGTATATAATCATAAAGTTTTCATCATCTTTTTGAAGGAAGAATTAATTTGACGCTCACACACTTCAAAAAATATGATGTTTTATTTCTCGCAGTAGGGTTTTGTTTTGTATGTGTGTGTTTTATTAATATCTAAAATCAATATCTATTTAAATTGTCCATTGATTAATAGACTTATTTGTTGAACCAAATACATTAATTTAAGTTTCTACTTTTATTGTCCATTCTAGATGTAAGTTTCATCTTTTTACTCATTTCAAAATGTTTGAAATTCAGCTTAGACATTGTTGTTTACAATTAATATTTGTCACTCAATATTTGATTCTTCTAGCAAGTAAATTCAAAATTGGAGGCCTAATTTTGTGCCCCGTGTCCTACTAAATTTCTTAATTTTCTTGCAAATATTTAACAACATTGTGAAGACCGAAGAGTCCAATGAAGAAATCATGTTCAAAACACCATTTAACTATTTAACAATTAAGAAATCATGGAATTCAAGGAGTTGCTTCAAAATTATTTTCACTATTTAATCGTTCAGAAATCATGGACTTCAAGGAAATACTTCAAATTTGATATTGCGATTAATTTAAGCACAACATATAATTTTTATTTTCTAGGTTTGTAGGTGGAAAGACAAATCCTTTGGAGTAGTCCTAGTCTGAGGAGTAAAACGAGGTATAGTTTTCGCTTTATTGAAGTCTCTTGGAATTCATATTTAAATGAGTGGTTTGTTCTTATATTTGGGCAATTATCCCAATTTTGTAAGAAGAATTATTATTTTTTGTATCATTGCACTCTATTATTTGGTGTTAACTGTGTTGAATTGGGACATTCAAGTATAAGCAACAAGGTAAAGAGGCCATATTGGAAAATAATGTATTCTTTTATGTCGTCTATGAAGATGATAAGATGTTGAACCCAATAAATTTTATTTTGCTGTGCCATAATGGCTCTTCAATTTTTCTGTTTCTTACTCAGGTTCTTTTTGTTTTCCTCTTTTGGACCAACAAAAGGTACAACAGTGCACTACACAAGATCATCAAGTTGTGTTTCTATCTGTCTGTTGCACAATTTTATTTTATTTTCTCCTTGGCATCTAGATTTGTTGTCATCTCTAGCTATTTTTGTAGTTTGAATGGTAGCTTAATTTGATGCGAAGCATCCCTTTTAAATATCCAACAAACTAAGAAAAATAAACCTAAGATTTCTTTAAGGGTCCGTTTGGTTGGAGAAGTGGAAAATTGAGAGAATAAAAAATAGTGGGAGGATGGAAAAATGAGAGGATAGAAAATATGTTAATTTCTCGCCTTTTTGTTTGGTTGGGAGTAGAAAAAGGGAGAGATGGAAAGAGTGATTTTGTATAAATTTACTCATACATCTTTATTAAAAACTAATGTCCAATTAAAACAAAAAAGTGACCAAAAAAAAAAAAAAAAAAGTAATCACCCAACTTATTAAAAAATAAAAATCATGTCCAAAAAAAAAAATTTATGTCTAGTTAAACAAAAAAAGAAGAAAAACAAAATAACTATCAAACCCACTGTCCAAAAAAAAAAAAATAAAGGGAGGGGGGGGGGCAATGTCCAGGAAAGAAAAAAAAAAAAAAAAAAAAAAGAAAGGAAAAAAGAAAAGAAAAAAGAAGTCAACGTGCCACCCCAGCTCAGGAAATCAAAAAGTGAGAAAAAAAAAAAAGAAAAAGAAAAAAAAAAAGGCAATGTCCAGAAAAGAAATGAAAAAAAAAGGCAACGTGCCTAGCATAAAATAAACAAGGGAAAAAAAAAAAAAGATTGGAACTGGATACGGGCATTTTTATCCATTAAGAAGCTTTATTTTCTTCCTTCAGTGTTTTTTTTTTTTTTTTTTTTTTTTTTTCTATTTTGGAGAGAAAACTTTTTGGTGGGTACAGGGAGAAAACACTTATATCTCACCAGTTATTTTCCTTCTTCCCCATCCAACCAAACACACTCAAGAAAAATTTTCTTCCTATTTTCTTTCCAAAGTTTTCCATTTAATTTATTTCATCTCCAAACAAACACACCCTAAATCTCTTTTTCAATAATTTTTAGTGTGTTCAATTTAGCATTTTGTTATTTTGTTAAAAGTGAACAAAAATATACTCATATATATATATATATATGTATGTATATTATGTGGAAGTACAACTAGAATTCAAATCAAACCCAAATTAGTTTTTGATTGTAGTCCTATAAAATAAATTGTAGTCTAAAACAATATCATTAAATTGTTTAATAACCTAAGCTTAAGATCAATAGCATCATTACAAATGACCATGTTACATACTATTATATATTAATAGCTAAAATTCAGAGAAAATCCAATTATATTTTAATTGGATTTTTAGTTTTGTGCCATATGTCCCACATAATTTTTAATTTTGTGCCAAGTGAATTATTGGTATAGAAATCAAAAATTCTAAATCTAATTAGATTCTAAATTGAATTTTAATTGTAGTTTAATTTTCCGCTACATGTTCATCTAAGTTTTTAATTTTTGTGGTAAGTGAATTATTAGGTACAAAAATAGAAGAATCTAAAATCAATTAAATTCTAAATCATATATATATATATATATATATATATATATTAGAAACCATTACATATATTAGAAATGTATGGTTTAAAAAAAGTGCAAGCTAATACCATATATAATTTGAACATTTTCTAAGAAAAAGTATAATTTGAATCATATAATTGTAATTACTTTTAATTGTACCCGTGCGCACGGGACTACACACTAGTTATGAATAGAAGGTGAAACATATTCATTTTGAAACCATTTATTTGAGCAAAGTAAATATATATAAATTTTGTTAAATTATCAAGTGCATTGCATGAATTAGCGACTAGTAGAATTTACAAACTATGTTAATAAGAGTGTCCTCCACTCAATTCTGATCACTAATCCACTTCTGATTAAAAAAATATTCATATGTTATTCCTAATCTAGCCTAACGTATTGATATACATCTTGTTATTTTATATCTAGTTTTAAGAAATCTATTAAAATAAAAAAATGATGATAAAAATAGAAGACCTTACCCATATCAAGCATTTTGATAAGAACAATTCACTAAATAAATAAAATTAATATGAACAAAAGATATGGCTTACCAAATTGTTTTTTTTTTTTTTTTTGGTGCTTACCAAATTGTTAATAAATAGTTAAATGTAAAAATATTCTTAATTTTTTTTCTTGGTTAGTATTTTAAATATGAAAAATGCTAACAAATGCCCTTAGGGTATTAATTAATTATCCATTTAAAGAAAGTTTTGATGGGAAAAGAAAAGAAAAACAATAATTTTTTGACAACTGTTTTCATTTCTCATAAAAGTTGTGTCAAAATTTTCCTAAAATAAATTGTTAACCAATACCTTAAGGGTGCTCATTAGCATGACCCTTTAAATATTTTATTGCTCAAACCTTAATATTTAATATATAAACTAAACATTAAAATTAAAGAGGAAGGATAAGATTACAACAACCAAAAAAAAAAAGTTGCTACATATTTTTTAGATAAAAATAACAAATTTTTTCCTTCTTTACTACTTTTTTTTTTAATTATTATTATCAAATTCTTTTTTATTTTCTTCACATCTTTTCTTCTATCATAAAATCAATACTAAAAACAAAAATACAAAATTTTCTATGATGATTATTACGTGAAAGTGTGACCATCTTTTTCAATTACATGACTTCTTTCTTTATCCATTTTTTTCTCTTTACCATTATCACTAATTCTCTTTCTCTTATAACAATTTTGTTGTTGTATAGTTTTTATTTTGTGATTAGATACAAAATTTTATTAGTTTGGATTAAAGCGACTGCAGCTTCTTTTTGTTGTGATAATCCGCATAAGAGAATAAAACTTCAATGGTTAGCAAATGAAATTAATTAAACCTTTCTTCTTAAAAAAGAAAAGAAAATAATTAACCTTTAAAATCATTCTCATTGGATAGAAGTTCTAATGTCTAAATAATGCTGATTTCACTCATTGATTTCCTAAGATTGATTATCAAACTATTAATTATTCCTGGAATAAATAAAATTATTGAATACTCCAAGAGTACTATAAATGCGTATTCCTCCTTTCTCTCACATGAATTGTAGGTCTCATACTAAATTTAATTAGTGAGACCTAATGTGAGAGGAAAAAGTACGCATTTATGGTACTTCAAAAGTACTCAATTATTACCCATATGATTATATCCTCCTTTGATTTAATAGTTCTACATATCATATTAATTCTACTTTTAAAATTGACTAATTTGGCACATATGTAATATTTTTATTTTGAAAATTTAATTTATAAAGTGGATAAAGCAATTTGAAAATTAACAGGAGAGTAACCCTATTTTTTAGGCAATGTTTTAGTAAGAATTAGAGTTGTATTTTTACCCGTACCGTTTATTAGTTTTGTCTTTACTTAAACATATATATAGAGGCATTTTAGAACCACTACCCTCATCACACGCGTTTCGCACGTACTATAATGCTTTTTTTTTAGTGATCCTATTTTGTAGAAAAAAGCTGTATTTAATTATTATATATATAATTTTTATTTTTAAAATCTAATTTATAAGTGAATAAATTAATTTAAAAATTAATAAGAGAGTGATCCTATCTTTTAGGCAATATTTTAGTGGAAGTTAGAATTATATTTTTATCAGATTGTTTTTTAATTTTGTCTCTATTTAAATATAGGACTGTAAGAGTATTTTTGAACTAAAAAATAACAAATTTGAACAGAAAAATTCTTTTAAATAATAGTATAAATATATAATAATAAACGGTTTTTTTTTTTTTTTTTTTGGCTAAACACGGTTCCGCTTTTCTTAGACGCCAGTTGTGAGCGCAAAGTCAAAATTAATTTAGCATTAGGTTAAAACACATTTATAAGAATTTTTCTCTGGCAAATAAAATGAAATCGGGAAGCAATCAAGATGATTTGTCAAAGATTCACTGAAGAAAGAGCACTGACTCCAATTCAACAATCAATGCAGCCTTAGCTGCACTTCAAAAGTCTACGACGTTGATATCCGTGATCACCAAGGTTCATGCATTATGGCTCTGATTAGCAACATGTGTCGGCTCAAGCTAACCAACAGTCAGCCCCTATGTATTTGAGAAATTTTCCTAGTTACTGTATAATTATACACAGTTTTAATGCTGTTGCCTCTTTTACTACTTTGACTTCATAGATAATGCTTTTCCTTCTGCCAGCCCTATTATATATATACCACCCTCACCACACGTGATACCACCCTCACCACACGTGCCCCGCGCGTTTGAAGGAACTCTTTTATTATTATTATAATTTTTCACATATTTTACTTTGAATTTACACTTATTTTTCCACAAAAATTACAGATTTAGAACAATTAATATGGCCAAAAAATAAGGTTAGCTCTAAAAAAATGAACACAAAATAACATTGTATAAGAGATTTGGTAAAGTCTCTGATGGTTGTATAAGAGATTTGGGTTTCAATTCCTGCCTACACCAAAAACTGATTAGTGTCTTGATCTGATGATAAAGAACTATCATCGGACGCCATAGGTTGAAACTCTTTAAAAAAAAAAAAAAAATAACATTGAAATATGTTTAGGTTTTTTTTTTTTTTTATGTGATATATGGCAGTTTTTTTTTTAATAGGAAACCGTGGGTGGGATTTTTTTAAAGAAGGTGGGGGTTTTTTTTTTTTTTAATACTATTATTTAAGGAGCTTCTCCTACTTAGATTCTTCATTTTTTAGTTCAAAAATGTCCCTACAGCCTTATGTTTAAGTAGAGACAAAATTAAAGGACAATCCTCTAAAAATGCAACTTTAACTTTCACTAAAACATTTTCTAAAAAATAGGACCACTTTCCTGTTAATTTTTAAATTTCTTTATCCATTTATAAATTAGATTTTCAAAATACAAATTATATATATATATATATAATAAAAAAATCTACAAAATAGGACTACTAACAAAAAAAAAAAATTGAAAAAATAAAAACTCTCCACAATCCTCACTTTCTCCTAAAAAAACCATCCCACCTTCTTAAAAAAAAAAAACCACTCTACAATTTTCTATTAAAAAAAACACCTATCCTTGCCATCAAAAAAAAAAAAAAAAAAAAAAAAAACACATATCCTAAGTTCAGTAAAAAAATAAAACTGCCCCACCTTCTTTAAAAAAATCCCACCCACGATTTCCTATTAAAAAAAAATAACTGCCGCATATCACATCAAATAATAATAAAAAAAAAAAAACTAAACATATTTCAATGTTATTTTGTGTTCATTTTTTTAGAGCTAACCTTATTTTTTGGCCATATTAGTTGTTCTAAATCTATAATTTTTGTGGAAAAATAAGTGTAAATTTCAAATTAAAATAAGTGAAAAATTATAATAGTAATAATAATAATAAAAAAAGAGTCTCATCGCATGCGCGGGGCCTGTGTGATGAGGCTAGTATAATTAGATGATATATCTATACTATTATTTAAGGGTATTCCCATATTTAGATTCCTTATTTTTTTAGTTCAAAAATGCTCCTATACTCTTATGTTTAAGCAGAAATCAAATTAAAGGACAATCTGGTAAAAATGCAACTCTAACTTCCATTAAAATATTGCCTAAAAAATAAGATCACTTTCCTGTTAATTATTTAATTATTAAATTACTTTATCTACTTATAAGTTAGATTTTCAAAATAAAAATTATATATATAAAATAATAAAAAAAACACAGTTTTTTTTTTCTACAAAATAGGACGACTAAAAAAAAAAACTCATTGCACGCGCAAAGCGCATGTGAAGAAGCTAGTATTTTTTTTATTAAACTTAAGATAGGTGTTTTTTTTTTTTTTGGATGGCAAGGATAGGTGTTGTTTTTTAATAGAAAACCTTAAGGTGGTTTTTCTTTTAGAAGGTGGGATGGTTTTTTTAGGAGAAAGTGGGGATTGTGGAGAGTTTTTATTTTTTCACCTTTTTTTTTTGTTAGTAGTCCTATTTTGTAGATTTTTTTTATATATGTATATAATTTTTATTTTGAAAATCTAATTTATAAGTGGATAAAAAAATTTAAAAATTAACAGGAGAGTGGTCCTATTTTTTAGGCAATGTTTTAGTGGGAGTTAAAGTTGCATTTTTACTGGATTGTCTTTTAGTTTTATTTCTACTTAAACATAAGGCTGTATGAATATTTTTGAACTAAAAAAAAGAGGAATCCAAACAGGGGAAGCCCCTTAAATAGTAGTAGTAGTAGTAGTGTATATATATCTATGTGTGTGTGTGTGTGTGTGTGTGTGTGTGTATTTTGACGGTGGTGAGCCAAAAATTTATCTTTGTATAATTGTATATTATATATATATATATATATATATATATATATATATATATTAACTGGACTCTTCAAAATAAATGAAGGAAAACACTTCTTTAAGAGTCCGAATTTGGAATGAATGGAGTATAAAACCCATGTTTTAAATCATGTAAAAAGAGATTGCCATATCAACTTTTTACTTAAAACTCAATATATCATATAACATATAATAATATCTCAATAAACTCATAGAAATTCCCCCCTCCCATTTGCTCTAATGTTTTGGTTCATTGTATTTGTGCCTAAAAATGAGAAATTGGAGAATAAGTGCTAAAATGTGACATCTTTCCTCTCATCTCTTTTATTTTTTGTACATATTCACATGTTAGATACATAGTAAATAAATACTCACATGTTAATATATATGTAAAATTTCACATGTTACGTATATGTATTGCACATGTTTTATTTGTAAATACTTTTTGAAATAAATATTCACATGATATGTTATAGGTAAATAAATACTCACATGATATATATATATATATATATATATTGTTTGTACAAAACTTTTTTAAAATCAAATGCCAAGTACATAATTTGTTTCTCCGTTAATGTTAGAATTAAATTAAAAAAGGTACTATCCTTTGTATAGTACCCACCCCTAAAACACACGAGATTTATGTTGCCAAGGACCCAATGTGCGACACCACAAACTTAGAAATTAGAGGGAGCTTTTTGGGCGTCCACAAGAAGTAGTTAGTTTAAAAGTCTCATTTTGACATAATAAATAAATTAATAAAAAATGATGTGTAAAATTGGGACTACTAAAGGTTATGCGTCAAAATATTAAAAGGTCAACGGTCAACAAATAGTTAGATGCTTTAGTTTTATATATTTTTTTGAGCTTTGCTTTGGTTTTATAGTAGTTATATATATATATATATATATATACATGTGTAAGACTAAGGTTTTCTAGAAAAAAAATCATATATAAGTTAAAAATTAATTGAATAGAAGATGGTAAATAAATATATAACTACTATAAAACCTTCTAAAAAAAAACTACTATAAAACAAGATGCCTTAACAAATTATGAAGGGATTTTACATAATAATACATATATTAAGCTTTAAAACTCAAGTAATCACCACTATATATTTAATTGAAAACACCTTGAATTTAATAATTAAAAAAATCCAAATAAATAATTGAAAGCATATTTGAAGTGGTAACCTCAATTCATTAGTTAACAACAATCCAAATTGCTGAGACTTAAATAATGCTCTTAAGTGCAGGATTATCGCAAAATAATATCTCGGTGTGTCCAAGGTTGATTCCACGGGGAAAAGAGAATTGATTAGCAAATACAAGAGAATAAAACTAAAACAATAAAGTTTAATTGAATAGATTTTGGTGGTTTGATAAAGGCAATTTAGATTGAGAGAAAATAATAATATATTAAGGCACTAAAGTTTAAAGATTCACACACAACATCTATTGGTAGTCTTAACAATATTTATTTTATAAGTCAAATAAAATTCATATGAAGGATGTTTTAGTTGGATGATTTAACACCAAATAAAACTCTAAAAACTATAAAGGAACTTGAAGAAAACCTAAATTTCATTCTATAGCAGCTCCCCTCTGACTTTTGCCTTAGTGGGCCTTTAGATAGGTCAAGTAATTATATTACAAGTTAAATTCCCGTTCGGAGAAAGTCTTAGGTTTTCAGGATTCACTTAACAAACGTTTTTAGGCCATTTAAAGTTAGAATTCAAACTTTTGGTAAATTATAACGTTGTAACCCTTTTAAGTTAACTTTCTATTCCAACTTGAATCATCTTAGTTAGACATTTGAGTTGAAATTTATGCCCAAAACACTACCTGGTGCGCAGGCTGGAATTCTAATTCAAATTGGACTTGGATTTGGTGCGAATGTCCTTTGATTCCTTACTCCAATTGGACTCAAATTTAATTGGGTTGACCTTCTTTAACTTCATTATGGTCCATGTAAAAGTAAAGTCCATTAGATTTCTTCTTTGAACAAATCCGCTCATTTAATTTCACTCTTATACAAAAGACATATTTATGCATTAACATTCATTTAAGCACAAAATTAATTATTCAATATTATTCCAAAACCAAATATAAAATACATGAATTAACTCAAATATGTATGATAGTGCTTTCTAATAATGATAAATTCAAGTGAATTTCACCCTAAAAAAAAGCAGGAGAAATATATATGTGTGTGGGTGTGTGTATTGTTTGATTTTGGCAAAAATAAAATTTTAGTTTGAAATGGAATTATATATATGATGCTGCGAAGAAAATCAGCAGGCTGGATGTTTCAGACTAGAGAGGGCTCACGATTGATCTTGGAAGCCTGAAAAAGAAAGAAAAGTAATCAAAGGTGACCGGGTTGCCGGCCAATAACCCTCCGATGACAAAGTCAGTTTTTCTCTCAATTACTTTCAAGTTCCAACTTTTTGGGAAATGATTTCACGTACCTTTTTTCTGGTCTGAACCAGTGTTTATATAGTGTCTTAAGAGCAGTTATTGGATTTGTAACCTCCCCTTGAATTGAGGAGGTTTGTATTTGAATATATTCTTCCAACTGTTTAGGGGTTACCCTTTTTGCGCACAACGGTCACTTGGAGGTTACTCGTACAATACGGAGACATTTTGTATCGTAAATTTACTAAGTGCTCACGTGTCGTCCATGCTTCCTTGTCCCGAGGTCTCCAAGACGGCTTACCTCGTCTTGATCAGGCCAGGGCAATTTCCCTCATCTTGAGCAAGCCAAGGCAGCTTACCTCGTCTTGAGGAAGCCAAGACTGTTTACCTCGTCTTGAGGAAGCCAGGGCAGCTTATCTCGTCTTGAGGAAGCCAGGGCAGCTTACCTCGTCTTGAGCACCTGGTTCATCCTGAACGACCTCCATGGACAAATTCAGAGTTGCACTTGTTTATACCACATCAATATATATATATATATATATATATATTTATATATATTTCTTTTTTAATTTAGCTAATAGGATTTAATCTCAAACAAACTATGTCAATAAGAGTGTCTCCCACTCAAGTCTGATCACTAATCCACTTTTGATTAAACAAGTATTCATGTTATTCCTAATCTAACTTAACGTGTTTCAATAATTACAGGCCTTTTTGAGAAGATATTTTTAAGGAATCAATTAAAATAAAAGAATGTTGATAAAAATAGAAGACCCCACTCTATATAAAACATTTTGATAAAAATCGTTCACTAAATAAATAAAATTGATATGAACAAAATATATGGATTAACAAATTATTAATAAATAGTTAAATGTAAAACTATTCTTAATTTTTTTTCCTGGTTAGTATTTTACATATTTCATTGCTCAAAAGTAAAACTTTTAAATTTAATAGATTTATATATATATATATATATATATATATATATATTGTAAGGACACAATCTGTACCTAAGCCCAAAATAGTGAGGGGATGAGCCAAAAGAGCTCAATACAATGAATTTGTAAAGAGTGGGTTAGAAATCTAAGTTCTAATGAGTTTGTATATCAATTGTAATGGGTCAAGATCCCTATAGAACAAAGATGAAGCAGATTTATATAATGAAAATCGTCATCGGACTCAATCCGAGAAGGCTAGTTCTTCTATATATCTCACTTAATGATAGTTTACAAATATTGTTCTTTAGTTTACAGTGATTTTCTCTACTTCCTCTCCGATCCTTTGTTCTGGGAGTCTCCTTTCCCTTTTATACCATCATTCCTCATCTCTCTACCTTCCATGTATGAATCAGATTGCTGGTCTAGATACTTGTCTCATCAACATCTTCCTGAAGTATTTGAAAATAGTTGTAAGGTTGAACCATACTGCTCAGACATCACTTCCTCATTAATGCGGCCAGAGAGTTAGCTACAGAGCATTCAATGCAGTGGTCGCAGTTTTCTCTCTAGATATTTCATGGTTTTCTTTTGTCCTATGTTCTTGTGGTGCATATCTTTATCAACAGAGTCTCATGGGACGTTGCTTCTAGGTGGTAGACAATACATTCCGACCTCTACGTGGTTGAGTTGAGTAGGTATTCCTCCTCGGACTACTTTCTCGAATGATTATGATCAAACTTTACTTCTTTATACACCAACACGGACTCTTAGTAAGATATTTGCCCATCCTCGGACTACTTAATGTCCTTAGATTGGGCCTCCGGCCCAATATACACATAAATACATACTTCTTGACCTATCTCCCCCACAATAGCCTATCAAGATTCTTCTTTCTGGCTCCTCGGTAAGAAAGGAGGATTTTGATGTCACTATAATCACTTTGTGCTCATCATACATCATCTCTGACTGTGCAGGTGCCTTTTTAACTACCCAAGGCATGCTTCTGATGCTTCGGCTCATGAGACGTGCCTCCATTCAATATTTACAATTCTATATCCCCCACGTTCTATGGTGTGATATGAATCTAATGGCTGTGGATTTTGTTGGAACCTGGACGGGAATTTTCCTGCTTGTAACTCTTCTTTGATATAAATACTGTCTAAATTAATCCTTTACCTCACTTTTGCATTCACTGAATCTGCAAACTTACCTAATCCACTTGTGCCCTCACGATTACTAAGAGCTAGTCCGAGGAGAGTTTTCTTTCTCGTGTAAGTCTTCATAAATCTCTTTGCTTGTTTTCTTTTCATCTACTTCTTTCTCTTCTGTGTCTTTTTCTCCTCGGCTCTTTTTCCCTCTCTTTATCTTTTTAATACCTTCAAACCTCCCTTAAAAATGGGTAGATTCTAAGAAGAAAATAGAGGATTTTAAAACTCAGTATAGGATTCTGCCTGGAGTGTCCATTAGATATTGTAAGGAAGGGGAATGACATGAGAAAAGATGGGAAGGAGAAGTAGTAATCCTGATGATCACCTTTATAGAGGGAGGGATGAAAATCCCCATGGGCAAGGTTACTAGGGATTACCTTAGGACTCTCCGATTAGCTCCTACCCAGTGTGCCCTAAATATGTTCACAATTTTAGGCTGTGTAGATGTACTTAATGAGAGGATGGGTTTAGGTCTTACCCACCATGATGTAAACTGGATCTATAACCTCCATCACCTAAAAGGGCAGAGGTATTACCTAAAGTCTAGGTTTCCTGAGGTTAGGCTTATCAAATGCCTCCCCGACTCCAACAAAGGCCTAAACAAGGACTTCTTGATTGTATCAAGGGAGTGACACGATGGCCTCCCCTGCCCAATGAGAAAGGGGCAACCAGGTGGGGCTCTAGGTTTAGGTCGATTATTTTTAAAAATCACCCCCTTTTCTGTCTGTATGTAAATGTTCCTTTGATTCACACTAATTTTTGTTGATGATTTTGCAGATAAACGCGCCGTTGTCCTAAACTTCAGTCTTTTCAACCAGCCGAGTTTGGACGAAATACTGAAGGCCGAAGTGTTCATTCATGGTGATGGTCAGCTCTAAGTAGCGCACTTAATTTTGGGCTACACCCTCATATCCAAGGGTTTCTAGCCGACAAAGTGCGTCATAAGAGCCAAAGATCCCCATCTGAACTGGATAAGTGTTGCCGTTCCAGGTTTTCTCATTCTCGAAGGCATTCCTATTCCAGAAGGCACTTTCACCACTCAACCTATCCCAGAAGGTGTTCCTAAAGCTGCTTTTCCATTTCAATTCACGACTCGTGAGCTACCTCCTCCCAACCCATCATCAAAGAAGAGGAGGAAATAGTTGACATTTCAGACTCCGAGTCCGAAGATGAATTTGAGGTCTTTAACCTACAATCCTCCTCAGGAAGTCCAGTTGGTGACCTTGGCCTCACATCCCCAGAACAAGCAAGCCACCCACAAGGAGAACCCACCATCTCGGACACAATGCCGTTCCAACGCAAAACCAGACGAAGCCTCTGAGACCTGATAGAATCCCAAGTGGGGGGTCTGGAGCCAGAGAAGGCCACCCAGCCCCAACTTCCCTCTCTTCCAGCCACCCAACCCCAACGTGCTAATTAGGCTGATCACAAAAGAAAAAGGGATCTGCCTAAAGGCAAGGAGGTGGTGAAGAGGGGGGGGGGGGGAAGAGCCATCATCCCATGGAAGTCGAGCTTGAAAAAAGTGCCAAGCAGGCTCGGACATCCCAAACAGCCCTAAAGAGGAGGGTTGAGGTTCAACCTCTAGTATTTGCTCCATCCCAGGCCCCAGCCATGATCCTAGATGGAGCTGCTATTACTGCCGATGTCTCCATCAAAGTTCTGATTAAGGACCAGCTGCTTTTGTGGTCGACGCATTAGAGCAGGCTTTTCTACTGCCCGGGAACATGACCGACTTGAGGCAGATGAGGAAGTATGTGGTCTTCCTCACATTGAAGAAGGAACTTGCCCTGGTAAGAATACTATCCAACTCCTCTTTATTTTTATTGTTTTGTCTTTTTGTTTTATTTATTTATTTTTTATACCTAACTTCTTTGATTTGAACATGCCTCAATGTTTCTTCTTGTTTCTAGAAAACGGCCGTCCAAGCTGATTATAGGGTTGAAGAAATAGTCATCAGCACGCACAGAACAATGAAGGAAGAGGAAGCCAGGTGTGCTACCGCTGTGAAGACATTCGAGGTGGTGCAGAAGAAGCTGAACGAGGTCACCGCCAAATTAAGTTTGGCTGAAAGTGACAAGAAAAGTGCCAAGGCTGCTTTAGTGGTGGCCGAGAGGCAGTTAGAGGCCTAGCGTCTACAACTCTGCCAAACCGAGGATGACTACGCGGTGGCAAAGAAACAAATAGAGGCCTTAACAAGAGTCTAAGGTAGTTTGAGAAGGCTAAGGAGGAAGCTAACAAAGCTAGAGAAGAAGCTGAAAAGGCTGAGGAGGAAGCCGAGAAGGCTAGGGACTAGGCCGAGCAGGATAGGTATAAAGTTGGGGTGGCTAAGATTGAGAAAACCCTTAGGTTAGAGGTCTCGAAGGTATGTAAACACTACTGCCTCTAGGTGTGGAATGAGGCACTCAACCAAGCTGGGGTTAATTCCTTTTCTGTCCTCTAGAGGGCAGAAAGTGTTTACTATTCTCCAACCATTCGGGCTTCTAGCTCATTTATCCCTAAGGCTGATACTACCTCCTAAGGAGCAGATGCTGGAAAGGACAACCTAGTCAAAATCCTTCCTTCTTCCAGCCATCCATTTGAGGAAGCTGAGCAGTCTGAGGCCATTGGGAAAGCAATTGAAACAACTAAGAAGGTGGCCCATAATGTTGTCTAGCCTCCAATTGCCCCCAAGGAGTCTGCCAAGGAGAAAGAATCTTCCCAACCCATGAAGATTGTCTTGGCAACCCTTCCTATTCCCACTAAGGAAGACGTGAAGGGTAAAATACCTACTTCTACCACCATCGCTTCTAATCAGCCCCCAAAGACTTCCAAAGACAAGCTTGTAATAAAGATGAAGCCTTGATTTGTCCTTGTCTTTTCCTCCTTTTTTTAACTGTAATGTAATCTGATCTTTTGTAAGTAAATTACCTTTTCCTAAAGCTTAGATCAATGAAAAATGCAAGTTCTTGTTTCATGATTATGATATTTGTATTTCTTCTTGCATAGCTTCAATTTTATCTAACACTCAACTAACATAACCATGAGATATGACCCCATTTGGTTATCTGCACAAGTGGTGATGCAATTACCACACCTTTTTGACTAATAACAGAGCATATTAAAAACTACTAAGTCCACAACACACCATAACATTCATCTACATAATTTCTAATAGACCTACTAACCTTGAGGAAATAATCAGATATTGACCAGATAACAGATATGCCTGATGTACTTACAAATGCTTTAAGTGATGCTCGTGAACTTCCATTTGCTTAAGTCATTGTTGTGGGAATCTCTAAGGTCTGTGATCCGATGAGCCAAACATAACCTATATTTTGTTTAATACTTAGGAAAATAACTTGAACTGTTAATTTATCCAAAGTAGATGATCCGAGGAACTAGACATAACTAAAATTCTGTTTAATACTTAGAAAAATATTGAAAAATATCAATTTACACAAGGTATGTTGTCCAAGGAGTCAAGCATAGCCAATGTTATGTTTGATACTTAGGAAAATAACTTGAAGTGTTAATTTACCCAAAATAGATGGTCTGAGTAACCAGTTTTGACTAAGGTTCTATTTAACGCTTAGAAGAATATTGAAAAATATCAATTTACCCAAGGTATGTGGTTCGAGGAACTAGGCATAGCCAAGGTTCTGTTTGATATTTAGGAAAATAACTTGAAGTGTTAATTTACCCAAAGCAGATGGTCCGAGGAACTAGACATAACTAAAGATCTGTTTAACGCTTAGAAAAATATTGAAAAATATCAATTTACACAAAGTATGTGGTCTGAGAAGCCAGGCATAGCCAAAGTTTTGTTTGATACTTAGGAAAATAACTTGAAGTTAATTTACCTAAAGCAGATGGTCCGAAGAACCAAACATAACTAAAGGTTTTGTTTAACGTTTAGAAAAATATTGAAAAATATAAATTTACCCAAGGTGTGTGGTCCGAGGAGTCAGACATAACCAAAATTCTGTTTGATACTTAGGAAAATAACTTAAAGTGTTAATTTACCCAAAGTAGATGGTCTGAGGAACCAGATATAACTAAGGTTCTGTTTAACACTTAGCAAAATATTGAAAAATATCAATTTACCTAAGGTATGTGATCCAAGGAGCCAGGCATAGTCCAGGTTCTGTTTGATACTTAAAATAATGTTGAAATGTAATGCACAATGTAATAAGCAATATATGTCAGAAAAGACTTTCCTTAATAATAATAATACCTTCGCAAGTTATTTACATTCCAAGGGTGTGGAACAACATTTTCATCTAGATTTTTAAGATAATATGCTTCTATCCCAGCCACTGAGGTAATGCGATATGGCCCTTCCCAATTGGGCCCTAATTTTTCGCACGCTGGGTTTTTTTACAGTACCCAAAGCTTTCTTCAATACCAAATCCCCTAGTGTTAATGGCCTCAACTTCACGTTGGAGTCATAACCTTGTTTGAGCTTGTGTTGATAGTATGCCAACTAAACCATGGCATTTTCTCTCCACCCTTCAACCAAATCCAAGCTCCTTTCTAACAATCCATCATTGTTATCCAAAGTGAAAGAATTTGTCTTCAGTGTTGGGAATCCGGTCTCGAGAGAAATTACAGCCTTAACCCCATAGGTCATTGAAAAGTGCGTTTCCCTAGTGGATTTACGAGGGGTAGTTTTGCATGTCCAAAGGACGTGTGGCAATTCCTCCACCCATTTTCCCTTTGCATCATCCAGCCTCTTCTTGAACCCATTCACTATTACTTTATTAACAGCCTCAGCTTACCCATTTTCTTGTAGATAAGTTGGGGTGAAGTATCTGTTTGTAATACCCAGATCGCAGAAATATCTTTTGAAGGCCTTACTATCAAACTAAAGGCCATTTTCCGAGATGTGGTATAAAGGATTCCAAACTTGGTGACAATTTTTTTCCAAATGAATCTTTTTGCATCCAGGTCCCTAATATTTGACAGTGACTTAGTTTCAACCCACTTTGTGAAATAATTTGTGCCAACCAACAACCATCTCCTATTTCCTACTGCCTTAGGGAAGGGTCCTACAATATCTAAGCCCCATTGAGCAAAAGGCCAAGGGCTGGATAGAGGATTAAGGACGCCTCTTGGTTGATTGATATTCGGAGCAAACCTTTGATACTGGTCACACTTCTTCACATATTCTTGCGCTTCCCTCTACATATTTGGCCATCAATACCCTTGTGACTCTCACAAATCCCTTTATGCAATTATTCTAGAAGTAGCTCTGTTACTTTAGGGTGTATACATAGCAGGTATGGTCCTAAAAATGAGCATTTGTATAGCTTTTGGTTCTCGGATAGCCAGAACTGAGGAGCCTTTCTATGTACCTTGTCCACCTCAGACTTCTCCTCGGGCAATATATCTTCCTTACCTTGATCTGATGAACTTAGACCATCTTGCCTTTTAACTATGTGGGCTTGCAGAGGTCTTCAACAAGGATAACTCGAGGTAAGCTCTGCACCGAGGATGTTGCGAGGGTGGCCAAGGAGTCAGCATGGGTATTCCTACTTCTGGGAACTTGCACTAAGGTGAAAGACTTAAATTTTGACTGTAAATGTCTCACTTGATTCAAGTATTCTTACGTTCACGGATTTTTGGCCTTCAATTCTCTTTCCACCTGGCCAACAACCAACCTTGAGTCTGAGAATATCTGCACTGTTTTCCTCCCAACTTATGAACCATAGCCATCCCAACCAATAAGGCCTCATACTCAGCTACATTATTCGTGGTCAAGAAGCTCAACCTTAAGGATTTTTCAATAACAAGCATATCGGGAGAAACTATAACTAGCCCCACTCTTGATCCTCTCTGATTTGCCGCACCATCAACATACACCTTCTAGGATAAAGGCTCTTGCAGGGAGACCATGCCAATTAATTTTCCATCCATGTTTTGCTTGTCTTCTTCTTCTTCTTCTTCTTCTTCTTCTTCTTCTTCTTCTTCTTCTTCTACAGAAGGTTTAGCAAACTTGGCCACCAAGTCTGAAAGAACCTATCCCTTAACAAAGGTACGGGGCATGTACTTAATATTAAAGGCCCCTAAGATCGTACCCCATTTGACAATTTTTCCAGTGTAATCAGCACTTTGAAGTATTGATTTGAGAGGAAGTTGAGTCAAAACAACAACTATATGAGATTGGAAGTAGTAGGGGAGCTTACGCGTAGCATGCACCACTACCAAAATGGCATTTTCCAATGATAGGTAATGGATCTTTGCCTCGTGTAATGACTTACGTTGTAAACCGGCCTCTGCATACTATTGTCAACCCGTACCAGCACCAAACTAACAGCATAGGAGGCTACAACGATATAAGCAAACAAAACTTCATCCTCCTCGGTTCTGGACATAATAGGTGGTCGAGAAAGATATTCCTTAAGCTGCTGAAAATTCAAAGCACATTCGTCTGTCCATTCAAATTCCTTCCACTTATTCAACAATTGGAAGAAAGGCCTGCACCTGCTCGCGGACTGAGAGATGAATTGGTTACAGGCAGCAGTCATTCCTGTCAATTTCTAAACTTCTTTAGGATTCCGAAGTGGCTGTAAATTGTTAATTGCCTTAACCTAATCAGGATTGACCTCAATTTAGCAATGAGTGACCATATAACCCAGAAATTTACCTGATCCCACGCCAAAGGAACATTTGGAAGCATTGAGGCACAACTTGTGTTTCCTTAGTATCTCAAAAGTATTTCCTAGGTCTCCCACGTGCTTAGATACCATCTTACGCTTCACTACCATGTCATCCACATAGATCTCAATATTTTTACTTAGTTGTGGCTTGAACATCCTAGTTGTCATCATTTGATAGGTAGCCTCTACATTCTTTAAGCCAAAGAGCATTACCTTGTAGTGATAATTTCCCGTAGAAGTGACAAAAGTTGTTTTCTCCTGATCGTCCAAGGCCAGAGGTATTTGATGATATGCTTGGAAGGCATCAAGAAAGTTCATTTGTGGATGTCTCACAATGGCATCCACCAATTGATCTATAAGAGACATTGGAAAGGGATCTTTGGGAAAAGTTTTGTTCAAATTTGTGAAGTCTACATATACTTGCCATTTTCCATTCTTTTTTTTTTTTCACCACCATTGTATTAGCCAACCATTTAGGGTAAAATACCTCCTTGATAGCTCCTGCTTGTTTGAGCTTGATCGTCTCCTCCTTGACAGCCTCAGAATGTTCCTTACATGATTACTGAGGTAGTTGCTTCCTTGGTACGACAGTTGGATTAACATTCAAATGATGAAAAATGAAGCTCAGATCCACCCTTGGGGCCTCGTAAGCATTCCAAACAAATACATCAATGTTTTCCCTAAGAAACATCATCAATTCGTCTTTCTCCTAAGGAAGCAGTTGAGCTCCAGCTTGAAAATATTTCTCTTTATCATTACTTATAAAAACCTTTTCCAAACCTTCACACTCTGCCTCCTCCACTAGATCCTCAGATAACACCGGTTCCTTTGATTGCTACAAACCTTGCTAATTTGATACCGAGGACCCTCCCTCAGCTTGATGTTTAATTGCGGCCACCAAGCACTACCTAGCTATAGACTGGCTCCCAATCAACTCCTCAACCTGGTTGCCAGATGGATACTTCATCTTCAAATGCAAGGTGGAGGAAACAATTCCCATGGCATGAAGCCAAGGTCTTGCCACTATGGCTGTGTAGGGAGAATACGCATCCACCACTATGAAGTTAACCTCCACCACTTCAGACCCAATTTGCATTGGTAGTTTGATTTGCCCCATGGGTGTAACTACCTTCCATCAAAACCTACTATGGGTGAACCATAACTAGCCAAATCCCCAGGTTTCAGCCCCAACCCTTTATACAAGTCAAGGTACATAATCTTCGCCCCACTGTCTTGATCAACTAATACATGCCTCACATGATGTTCCCCTATCCTGAGTGTGACCACCAAAGCATCGTCATGTGGCTGTATAGTTCCAACCTTGTCATTTTCCAAAAAACCCAATGCCGGTAGGATTCCAACTTTAGCCTTCTTCAGCTTAGGATTGGAGTCCTTGGTTGGTGGTCGAGCTATAGTCATTACTCTAGAGGGACATGAACCAGTCCACCCGAAAGCAGCAAAAATGACATTAATTATGCCCAAAGGAGGCCTTGAAGAAGCGTTCCCTTAAGTCCCTGAGCCTGCATGGTCTTCTTACCCATTGGGCCGATACAAAAACTGTTTTAACCTTCCATCTTTGACCAGTTGCTCCAAATGATTCCACAAAGTCCTGCAATCCTCAGTGGTGTGTCCTCATTCCTGGTGATACTGACAATGAATATTCTAATTGCTTTTCATGGGGTCTCCTCTCATCTTATTTAACCATTTGAAGTATAGCTCATTCTTGATCTTCTCTGGGACTTGATGCACTGGCTCTCAGAATACCTTGTTAACTGCTTGTGGCGTAGCAGCAGCCCTAGTTTGCCTAGTAAAATCCTGCTGAGGACGATTTTAGTTGTACTTATCTGACCTGAAGTCCCTCCTATCTTAAGAGACCACCTTCGCCTTTCCTTTAACTAATTGTTGGTCCTCCTCGACCCTCTTATACTTATCGATACGGTCCATGAGCTGATGTACATTATTAACTGGTTTCCTTGTTAACGATTTCCTCAGACCATGCTCGGCAGGTAAGCCGACCTTGAAAATGCTTATGGCAGCATCATTAAAATCCCCACCAATTTCATTGAACATCTCCCAGTACCTGTCTGAGTATGTTTTTAAGGTCTTTCCTTCTTGTATAGTCATAGACAACAGAGAATTCAAGGGTCGAGGAACCCTACTTCATGTAATAAAGCGAGATCCAAATGCCCGAGTGAGTTCTTGAAAGGAGTCAATAGAACCTGCTTTCAGGCCGTCAAACCAACTCATTGCTACAGGCCCTAAACTGGATAGGAATACCTTGCATATCAAAGCTTCATTCTTGGAATGCACAACCATCCTCTAGTTGAAGTGGGTTACATGCTCTACAGAGTCTGTTCAGTCATTGTACATGGTGAATGTTGGCTGAGTGAAACGCCGAGGAAGTTTTCCTCCTTCAATTCTACTCGTGAAGGGTGATTTAGAAATCTGATTTAATGCTCTACTCATAGTGTCATTTCCCAGGCCCTTGCAAGACGAACTCTTGTTTTTGCGGCCATGAGGATCTTCTGCTTCATGCGAGAAAGACTCATTAGGGGGAGTCCTTGACCTAGGCCTATAACTGCTATCCCCACCATCATCAGAACAATAGTAAAAAATCGAAGGAGTTCGCTTTCGTCTCTCATGACGCAACTTTCTCCTCAAATGATCAATCTCCAACTGCATGGCTTTAGCATTTTCTTCATGAGAGACTCTACTCCCACCTCGTGACTAACTCCTGTTGGTATGGGTGATGTGGACACTTCCCTCTCGGTCCCTACTTCGTTTAAGATTAAGAAAGTGATCTTGACGTTGGGACCCCATAGACTTTGCCTGTTGTGGATTTGAACCGACCATAACTAGACATTAAACTCACTAAAACACAATGCTTTCCCACAGACGGTGCCAATTGTAAGGACACAATTTGTACCTAAGCCCAAAATAGTGAGGGAATAGGCCCAAAGAGCCTAATACAATGAACTTTGTAGAAAGTGGTTTGGAAATCTAGGTTCTAATAAGTTTGTATATTAATTGTAATGGGTCAAGATCCCTATAGAACAAAGATGAAGAAGATTTATATAATGAAAATCGTCCTTAGACTCAATCCAAAGAGGCTAGTTCTTCTATATATCTCACTTAAAGATAGTTTGCAAATATTGTTCTTTAGTCTACAGTGTTTTTATCTACTTCCTTGTATTTCTTTTCTTTCTCTTGAAACATGCATCTGATGATGCTTGTTAAAAGAACCTTTCTTGATGCAAAATGCTTTGATCCTTTGTTCTAGGAGTCTCCTCTCCCTTTATACCATCCTTCCTCCTCTCTCTACTCTCCACGTATGGATCAAATTGTTGGCTTGGATACTTGTCCCATTAACGCATTCCTGAAGTCTTTGAAAATAGCTGTAAGGCTAAACCTTGCTGCTCAGGCATCACTTCTTCATTAATAGAACCAGAGAGTTAGCTACAGAGCATTCAATGCGATGGTAGCAGTTTTCTCTCTAGATATTGCATGGTTTTCTTTTGTCCTATGTTCTCGTGGTGCATATCTTTATCAACAGAGTCTCATGGGACGTTGCTTCTGGGTGGTAGACAATACATTCCAACCTCTACATAGCTGAGCCGAGGAGGTGTTTCTCCTCGGACCACCTTCTCAGATGATCATGATCAAATTTTACTTCTTTATATACCAGCACAGAATCTTAGTAAGATATTTACTCATCCTCAGATTACTTATTGTCCTCGGATTGGGCCTCTGACCCAATATGCACATAAATACATACTCCTGGACCTATCTCCTTCATACACACACATATAACAATTTGTTTTCCTTCTTACTACTTTTTTTAATTATTATTATTAACTTCTTTTTCATTTCTTCACATCTTCTCTTCTATCATAAAATTAAGGGAAATTATTGCATAGTCCAAGACTACAAGGTCAGCATGCTAAACTTGTAGTCCCAACCAATAAGAGCATGTCAACACATATTAATTTGCTTACATCAACTTGGCTGCTAGCTCAGGGTGCTTTGTTAATGTCTATTAACGTTTGGAAATCAAATTCAAATGTTGCAGATTCAAACAAATTTTTAGGGAGTTCCACTTTTAATTTTAAAACAGGGGTGCTCCTTTAGCCCTCAAAGAAGTTACATCTCCTCTCAGGTTTTCACCCATTGTTCCTCTCTTCCTCTCTCATGAACGGCGGCTGAAGTACCATGGGTTGTTCCTCCCTCATCTCCATTAGCATTGTGAATGTTCACTATGCGGCCACCTTGCCATGGTTGGTTTGGTTCGTTCTTTGATGCTATTTCGGCAATAGTTTAAAACAAAACCGATCTAGCCCAAGATTGTGTGGTCCGGCTTCTTCCTTGTGTCCTAAGTCTTAGAAACAGCTCAGCTTCTGGTTCAACTAGAGGCCCCTCTAAACTCTTCTCTATATGGTCCTTCTCAAGCTTTTTCCCTCTTTTAATCCACCGCTCTAGGCCCCATTCATAGATACAGCCATTCGTAAATGGTGAGTGCAATTTTTTTTAAATAATCTTTTGTGGAAATTTCTTATTTACAATAATTATTGATAATTTGCATCCCATATTTTTTGGATAAATCTATTGTTTAGGGTTTTGTTTGTAATGTGATTTGGATTTGCAATTTTTACCCAATTGTTTGTTGGTGTGGTATGTAGTGTCACCACTACATCTCTAAAACAATCATAATCAACCCTTGATCTACCATCTTTCCAGAAAAAAATTTGTCATGTGATTTTCTTGATCATCTTGAACTGTATAAAAAAAACATGAGATCTTCTGTATGCTTAGACTTAAAATGATTCAATAAGTTTTGAGCATCTCCAGCACTAATCATTGTCATCTTTTGCACATTCACATGATTAAAACAATCTCTTTCTATAAAGCCTACATTTTCACTCTATCCAACTTCTTTTGTTAGATATGAATAAACATTCTTTGTACTTATACCTATATTCACCATAGTATCAATTACATCTGCCTTAGGTTTTGAAATATGACGATTGGATCTTAATAGATGTCTCTCTGATGGTAGTGCAAGTTCATGATTATGCTCTGGATAAATGCACTACCCCCCCCCCCCCCAAACACCATTTTCAACTATGAAATGAACAAATGCTTTACAACAAGTCCTAATCTCTAGTCTCTTCTAATATTTCTCTTTACAAAAATCTTCATATAGTTTAAAACTCTCCTTAGAACATAGAAATTCATGTTGCTTTTATGTTCTTTGTCTCTACGATTTCCATTTCAAATACTAAAACTTGTTCGTAATGCATAATCATTATATAAAGAATATACTTCATTTGCGTTGTGCACCACCTTATTCAACAAATTGTCATCACTATTTTCTAGTCTTGTAACAAACATGCAATCCCCTTCAATTTCTTCAGTATCACTTGGTTTGCAAATAAATACAACAATTTTTATGAAAAATATAAATATTAAAAACAAAACATTGAGGAAATTACAATTCAATAATTATATCATGTTTAGAATTTTTTTTATCAATATGCACCATGTTTACAATTTTGTATCTATTCTTAAAGGTCTATGGTAGGCTTGCTCACAAAACTCTTATGTTTAGGCACAACAACAACAACAACAACAAAGTTTTAGTACCAATTTTTTTTTTTTTAAATATATACTTTTTTGGGATTGACTATGGATAACAACAACAATAAAACAAAATTCTAATCTTAAATCTTTTGGGATTATGGATACACAATGGAAAAAATATTATAATAAAAAAATTAACAATTAATAGTTAAAGAGAAAAAATAAATAAAGCATTTATATATGAAAAAAAGAAGCAAAATCTTTATGATATTTTTCTTTGGCTATACCATAAAATTCATATCATGTAAATACAACAAATTCAATACATTTTTGTGTAGTTTTATTTGAGAGCAAGTATATCACCACAAATTATTAAACATTCTTTCAAAACATAAATTAAATCAAAACAAGACAAAACAAAATATACCTTATCACTTCCCAAGTCCATTTCTACCATGCTTTTACTTGAAACCAAAAAAATAGTATTCCTTTGTTTGTTCCCCGCTTGTCTTTTGCTTTTTCACACTAACAGTACTAGAGATCTTTGTTTTGTTGTCTTTATGGCTTTTAAGAGCATTAAGGCCTGATTGGTACGAAGACTTTTGTTTTTGTTTTCAAAACAATATTAAAACAATTTTTTAAAAATTGAACTTGAAATTAGTTTTCAGATAATAATTTTTATATTTTTTTATGTGTTTGGCTCCCACTTTTAAGAAAAAATTTCAAAATATTAAAAAAAATTGTTTGGGAGACCATTTCTATTTTTGAGATTTAAAAAAATATTTTTACAAAAAGTAATGTGAAGAATCTGTAGATTACTTTTTTTTTTTTTTTTTGTGGATAATGATAAGGGAATAGAGCTCATCATGTACTTTTTATTTTTTATTTTTTAAATGATAATTTCAAATTTGAAGGGTGAGAATTCTTTTTGTGATAAAGATAAGCTCTTTAATTTAAGAGATAAAAGAATATTGGACAAATATGTAGGGTTCACTGTTTTCAATTTATTTACAACTATATCATTAATTTTTTTTTTTAATATTTTGAAAACACTCCCTTAGCCATTTTCAAAATCCTATTCTAAACCAGGAAAATTAGAAACAGTTTTTTGAAAATATTAGCCAAACATTAAATTTAAGTGTGGGACCTACCATTTTATAGATTACAAAAAAAAAAAAACTATACTTAAATATTCTTACCAAACAGGTCCTTAGCATCTGGTTTTTAAAATATATCTTATTTTACCATCTCAAAAGTTACTTTATTTATTATACAATACCATTTTACCATACATATTTATCTCTGTCACTCTCTTAACAACCAACCAACCTAGTCACCACCACACCACTATTGCCCATTGCCCACCAAAAACCCAAATAAAAAAAAAAAAAAAAAAACCCTAGCAAATACCCACAAAAAACCTAGCAAAAAAAAAAAAAAAAAAAAAAAACCCTATCACCACCATCATGCCACCACTGTCGACCAAAATCTCATTGGAACCAAACACCCCCCCCCCCCCCCCCCCCCCCAAAAAAAAAAACCCCCGCCAAATGCTCGCCAAAAACCTAGCAAACCCATAGCAAAAACAACCAAACAACTTATTGCCCACCACGCCACCACCATTGCCGACAATGCCAACCCAACCAACCAATCCAAATCCAACCCAAACCCCACCAGAATCCAAAATCCAACCCATTGGAACCTAAAAGACAAAACTCAATAGCAAAAAATCAAAGAACTCTATTGGAATCCAAATCCAACCCAAACCCCATTGGAACCCACGACCCACCTAATCTTGCCATGTCATGACCATGCCGATCTCCACCACTACACATCGATCTCAACATTATAACCCACATGCCTTATGATGAACTCCACGCAAAATGGCCCAACCTAGTTTTGGTGGCAAACTTTGAACACGAGAGAGAGAGAGAGAGAGAGAGAGAGAGAGAGAGAGAGAGAGAGAGAGAGAGAGAGAGAGAGAGAGAGAGGATTAAGGACTGAAGGAGAGAGAGAATAAGAGAAAATATAATAGAGACAAAAATTGGGAGAAGAAGAGCTGAGTGGGAGATAGATAGAGAAAAAATTAATTTAATATTATACAATATGTTACAATAATGTCATACAAGTAAGACGGTATTGTTGCAAGATTGTAAGAAATTTTATAGTTAAAAGCCCAAGTAATGCATGATTTTTTGTGCTTTGATGCTACAATATAACATATTATGAATTTATGAGTCATACCAGCTGAAATATCGATGCTCTAAGCCTTTAAGTTGAGAACCCTAGGTTACTATTAGCCAAGAGAAATCTTGTATAAAGACACAACTTTTACACATTTTGCCTCAAAATTGCTCCATATCAGTGCTTCCAAAATCTTGTATGTTTATACACTAGCTACAGTAGAGCATCCACACCAGTTAGTGTATTTTACACATCCATTTTTACGGTAAAAATCTACTTTTTCTATTTTACACATCCATTTTTACGAAACACCTACATTACTTTATCTATTCTATCATCTCTTTTATTTAAATAATCAATTTTCTCAATTTTTTTAATTATTTCTCTCAACTACCCCCTTTACATACGCGTGCGCTCTCTCTCTCTCTCTCTACCCATTTTTTCTAATTTGGTGCTCTCTCTATACCCATCTCTCTACCCATTTCTAAACACAGATCAACTCTCCCTAGCTTGGTCAAGCACCGATCAAACTCGATTAAGCACCGATCAAGCCATGCTTTATTCCTAGCGAAACTCTCGAACACATATCAAATTGGTCAAGACCGATCAAACCGGTCAAGCACCGATCAAACTCTCGAACACATATCAACTCTCCGATCAAACTCGGTCAAGCACCGATCAAGCTCAGACAGATCTCCCTAGCTCCGATCAGGCAAGAGCCACAAGCTCCGATCAAGCAAGAGCCACAAGCTTCGATCATTCCATTTAAGCACCGATCGTTCCATAAGCATCGATCATTCCGATCAAGCACCGATTTGTCTCTTTGTTGGTTTGTCCGTGTGGGTTTGTTTGTGTGTGGGTGTGTTTGTGTATCTCTGTGTTGATATATCTATGTGGATGTGTTTATGTGTAGGTGTGTTTGTGAGCATCTGAGGAAAAAGAAGATGAGGAGAGGAGAAGTTACTGAGTTCGTTGTGCACGAAGAAGAGAGAGAAAAAAAAAGATGCGAACGTGAAATTAATAAAATAATATATGGACGAGCTACAGTAACCATGTAAATATACACGGTTACTGTAGTAATTGCATAAATATACACATCTTTACACATTTTTAGAAGCACTGATGTAGAGCATTTTTTAGGCAAAATGTGTAAAAGTGGTGTCTTTTTCTATTATACACAATTTTGCATCCACTGATGTGGATGCTCTAACTGTGTATATTTACACGGTTACTGTAGCTTGTCCATTTATTATTTGATTGATTTCACGTTCGCACCTTTTTTTTCTCTCTCTTCTTCGTGCACAATGAATTCATTAACTTCTCCTCTTCTTTGTCCTCTGATTTAGACAAACACACTCACACATAAACACATCCACACAGAGATACACAAACACACCCACACACAAACAAACCCACACGGACAAACCAACAAAGAGACAAATCAGTGCTTGATCGGTGCTTGTGGGTCTTGCTTGATCGGTGCTTGACCTAGTTTGGAAAGCTTACTCACCAAGATTTTTCAGCTCACCCAATGCTTGTGGGTCTAAAAGCTTACCCACCATCTTCTCATAAAAAAAAAAAAAAGAAAAAAAAGAAAAAACTAAAAACTGAAAACTTACCCACCAAGAATTTTCTCTCTTTAGTTTCTTTTTTCAGCATTAGCAAAAGAAGAAGAAAGACGAAGACGAAGACGCTGAAGAAGAACGAAGAAGGAAAAGAAAAAAAAGAAAAGTGAAAATGAAAAAGAAAGGGAGAGATCAGATATACTTTGGCATGTGTGTTAAAGTTGGTGGGATATGGGTAATTGTGATTAATAAAAAATTGTGAGGAAAATATTATTTAAATAAAAGAAGGTATAGAGTAGACAAACTGATGTGATGTGAGTATTTTGTAAAAATATGTAAAATAGAAAAAGTAGATTTTATTGTACAAAATAGAAGGAAAATTTGCACCCACTGATATAGACGCTCTTATTTTATTGATGTGGGCCAAATATTTTAACTTTGAGCTTCATGACTCGCCAATTCAAATCTGCAAAATTTGAGTTTGGTTTTCAAACGATAGCAGACATTAACAAGCATCCATGATTACGCTGAGCTGTAGCCAAGTTGATGTAACCAAATTATTGTGTTGGTATGCTCTTATAACTTATTGGCTGGGACAATGATTTCCTTAAATCAATACTAATAATAACAAAAATACATATTTTTCAATGACAGTTATTATTACGTGAAAGTGTGACAATTTTTTTTTAAGCACACGGCTTCTTCTTCTTTCTCTATCTATTTTTTTTTTCTCTTTACCCTTATCACTAGTTCTCTCTCTTATAACAATTTTGATATTGTGTATATATATATATATATATATTATTTTATGATTTGATACAAAATTTTTTCAGTTTGGATTAAAGCAATCGCAGCTTCCTTTTGTTGTGATAATCCGCATATGAAAATAAAACTTCAATAGTTAGCAAATTTAATTAATTAAACCTTTATTCTCCAAAAAAAAAAAAAAAACCTTTAAACTCATTCTCATTGGATAGAAGTTTTAATGTCTAAATAATTCTGGTTTAATTCACTTAATGATTTCCTAAGTGATTTATACAGTTCATCGTATCATATAACTTAGAGCATCGCATCAGTGTAGGTGTAGCTATTTTAATCTTTCAGCAAATATATAGCTAAAGACTCAAAAAAAGCGGAGGATCAGTGACACGCCTCTTGTAGCGAGACACTTTCCTTGCCAAAGCCAAAATTTTGTTTTTTAAATTGTATTTCTGCTTCAATCATGACTCTCTCTCTTTTGTCCTCTTCTCTTTTTCTTCTTCTTCTTCTTCTTTCTTGGTCCGTCCTCTCTCTTTCGCCTCGGATCAGAGCAGATCCGTCGGTGGTCTGGAGATCGGGGCTGGAGCAACGGTGGGGGTTCGATTTTTTTGGGTGTGCCGTGTGCGGAGAAGAAGATGAAGAAGAAGAAGATGATGATAATGACAATAAGAGGAGAACCTGGATTGAGACACACGTACGGTGAGAAGAGATTAAAATAGAGATTAAAGTCAAAACACAGAAAAGTAGAGTAACAATGGGAGTTGGTGATGATATTATCATATTAATGATATATCTTTCACTTGGGATGGGCTGAGAAATGAGAAAAAGTGGCAGCTTTATAGCCTCTCCCAATAGTTTATAGGTAAAAGCAAAATAATATCTATAACGAGAACGAAATAAAAAATTAGTCTTCACACTTCTTTAAAACGCAAAAAGTTTTATTTAATGAACGGTCATTCTCCAAATTTGATCCTTTTTAAAACTCAAAAAGTTCTCTTTTTTAATGAACGGTCATTCTTTACATTTGATGGGTTACTGTTAATTAGCAAAAGAATAAAACGAAATAAAATCTTAGAAAAGAATGGAGTGAGGATATGGTGGGAGAATATGTGTATTAAAACATGAATAAATAATGAATTAATAAATAATATTTAAATGAGGTAGAAAATTTATTGAAAGATATATTTAAAAAAATAAGTAAGTAAAAGGTAAATGTTATTGTTTACTATTGAAACAATACAAAAATATAAAAAAGTTGCTAGAAATGCTTTAAGGCCCATTTGATAATATTATTCTAGTAACGTTGTAAGTATTTTTTAGAAAGATGTGTAGGTGAAAAAAAATGTGAAAATACCTATAATGTTGTTTAAAAATTTAAAACTGTTGTTTATGTGCATGTACCAAACACCCCCTAAACCTTCTTAGAATGTTACTTTAATATTTTTAATTACAGTATTGTCTAAAATTTGAGTTTTTTTAATAAAAAATAAATACTTTATAATAATAATAATAATAATAATAATAATAATAATAATAATAATAATAAGCTTACTTTCTTTTTAGAACCTTAAAACGCTGCATCGAGATGAATAACACCAATGTTTGCTTTGTTGATTCCTACCTCTTCTAGTAATTTCTCTTTTTAAAATTTAGTCATTTGGCACATTACAACTTCTTTAAAAATTATTAAAGGCTCGTTTTGTACATGTGTTTAAATATATATTTTTAATTTTTAAACAATATTATATGTATTTTCACACACGGTTTTATCCACACGTATTTCAAAAAATACAAAAGAACGTTACTAGAACAATATTATCAAACAAACCCTATAACTCAATTGTTTTTTCAATTAAAACTCGAAACTTTTCACTTCCACAAACCTTAACACAACTCCATTAACTACTTTGAGTACCCACACAAACATTTTAGGGGGTATTTGGTAGAGTAGTTTGAGATGAAATTTTTGTAGTTTGAGATGGAATTTTTGTAGTTTTTTGAAATATGTGTGAGTGAAAAAGTGTGTGAAAAAGTGTGTAATATTTTTTAAAATGTAAAAATGTAAGTTTGAACTTAGAGACCAAACAAGCCCTTAGTATTTGTTATAAGCCAGTTGTGAGCGCAAAGTCAAATTAATTTAGTATTTTTTTTGAGAAATAATTAATTTTTTAATTTGATAGGGAGAAATAATTAACTTAGTATTAAGTTAGAGTACCAACGGTACTACTATAAATTAGTGTGAGGTTAGTAGACACTTATAAGAAAATTTTTCTGGCAATAAAATTGGGTTGTGTTAACGGGTGCCATAAGGCGCCCGTTAATAACACACTTTTGAATAATTTTTTGGTAATTTTTTCAGTTTTTTGGTAGTTTTTCAATTTTTAGTATTTTTTTTTATCTTTTTTAATAATTTTTTTGCCAATTTATTTCTTTTTCTTCTAGCACTTGCAGTAGTGGAGTTAGATAACTATATAGCTATTTTAGCTCCATCAAAATACAAAAAATACCCTTGCAGCAGTGGAGGTAAAGCTAAAATTTTTAGTTTAATTGCTACAGTGCTCATGTATCTATACATGAGTACTGTAGCTCAAAGCTAAAAAAAAAAAATTAATTTTTTATTTAGCTCTCGATTAAAATAATATAGGCAGATTATTTGTTTTCATTCTTTTATTCACGCCTCTCTCTCTCAGTCACTCTCATCACTTCTCCACTGCAGCTCTCAGCTCTCAGCTCTCTCAAAACTCTCTCAAGCTCACCGCCACCGGCCCGTCACTGACCCACCAGTTGAGACCCACCGCCGATCAACCTTCTTAGCCTCAGACCCACGTCGTTCGAAGCTCTCAAAACTCTCTCAAGCTCACCGCCGCCGAGACCCATCAGCTGAGACCCACCGTCACCGACCTACTAGCTAAGACCCACCACCGATCAACCCTCTCAGCCTCAGACCCACATCGTCCCAAGCTCTCAAACTCTCTCAACGTCACCGACCCACTCTCTCAAACTCTCACCTCTGTTTCACCGCCGTCCCAAGCCACCGGTCAGCTTAGACCCACCTCTGATCAGCTCAGACCCACCTCTTTGTTTCACTTCAGGTCAGTTGTCTCTGTCTTCTTCATGTGGATGCTTGGGATTTTTGATTTGGGAATTTTCTGTGTGCAGGGAATTTTACATTTTTCTTTTTTGGCTTTTGATTCAGAGCATCCATGAATGGACAATGTATTTGTATTGGAATATATTGAGATTTTTCTGTTTGCAGGAATTTGTTGTGTGTTTTCTTTATCAGTGGGATTAAGCTACATGTCAAATTAATTATTTATGCATAATCTTGTTCTGTTGTTATAATTCTACGTATTTTAATTTTTGATATAAATATTATTTTGGGAATTTTGTGTGCAGGGAACTTTACATTTTTTTTTTTTGGGCTTTTGATTCAGTTCATCCATGAATGGACAAAATGTATTTGTATTGGAATGTATTGAGATTTTTCTGTTTGTAGGATTTGTTGGGTGGTTTTTTTTAATCAGTGAGATTAAGTTATACGTCAAATTAAGTATTTATGCATAATCATGTTCTATTGTTATAATTCTAAGTATTTTAAGTTTTGATATAAATATTAGATTGGAAATTTTCTGTGTGCAAGAACTTTACATTTTTTTTTTTTGTCTAATTTTATGGAGTCACGTAGAGATGGTGGCGGCGGTGGCGGAAGAATCGATGGTGGCGGAGGAAGTGGCGGCAGCGGTGGGAGGCAGTAGCGATTACAGTGGCTGTGGAAGAGTCGGTGGTGACGGCGATAGTGGCAGCAATAGCGATTGCGAATTGTTGTAATTGTAATGGATATATTACCTTATTGCAGTGGATATATTATTTTATTGTATTAGATATATTAATTTATTGTGATATTTATATTATTTTATTATGTTAAATGTTAAAATAAATCTACTATTACAGCATATTTTATAAAATAAATAAGTAAAATAAATAAAATAACTTTTATAAAATTAAAAAATTAAATTTTTAACTTCACAGTTACAGGGTCTCTTAAATGCAACATAAAAAAAAAACCGTTAACGAGCGCCGCAGCCGGTTAACATTTCTCATTAAAATTTAGGAGGAGTGGTTTTTTTTGACATGTCTCTTCCTGACATAAAGCTGCATTCACTTTTCAGTCTTATGCCTGCGTGGGCATTCTTTCCGTATAAGTTTATGCCGGGTGTCTCTCTCTCACAAGCGGCCCCCACAAGATGATTGATGTAGCGAAATAATTGACTACAAATCAAGTGAAATCCGAAGAAATCAAGATGATTGATGGATGAAGGTTGAAGAGAGAGTAATGAGTCTAACCCTGCGATCAATCATAGCCTTATCTGCACTTCAAAAGTCTACCACAATGATATCAGTAATCACCAAGGTTCATGCATTTATGGTTCTCGTTAGCAAAAATGTCGGCTCAAGCTAACCAACAGTCAGCCCCGTATGCATCTGATAAATTTTCAAAGTTGGTGCGTCTGTAATGACTTCTTTAAAATCAATTTGAGAGAGATAACACCTTAAAAAGTTCACTTTAATAGTTTTTCTATCTCTTTTAGATTAGAATTGCTTTGGTGCTTTTTTATAAGTAAAGAATACCGTAGTGTTTATTGTTCACATTTCAAATATTTTTAGCTATTATAATAATTAGCTATTGAATAAGAAAAAAAAATTAAAAAATGTGTAGTTGTTGAAAAAAGAATAAATAATGAATAAAGAATGAATGAAAAAATATTTAAATAAGGTAGAAAAAAGAATAAAGAATATGTTAGAAAGTTTATTTGGAAAAGTAAGTATGTAAAAGCTAAATATCACTGTTCATTGTCGAAATAGTACAAAAATTTAGATAAACTGCTTGAGATGCTCTTACTATAGTTTTAATAGATAATAATGCTTTTCTTTCTGCCTGCTATTGTATTTGCATTTGGCAATCATTATATTTGCAAAGATAAAACTTAAGTATAGTGCCTTAGATGCTGTTTCTTATATTCCTCTCTTAAAATTTTGTTATAATAGATTTTTTTCTCATGAGATAAAAGTTTATTTTTTAATTAAGTAAACATATAGCTGAATTTTAAGAAGAGAACCTAGAAAACAGTACCCATGTTTTGCCTATTTGCAAATTGCAAGTATCATTATAGAAAATGTGAGTTTCTTATTTTGTAATTAAGGGCATATATTCTCACTATGGTGAGCCAAAAAATTATCTTTGTATAATTGTATATTCTATATTCAAAATAGGGTTTGAAGACCATATGTTTATAAATTATTTTAAATTTTTTTTATTGAAAATTAAAAAAACTGCAAAACTTTTTGGCAACTTTTTCAATTCATGAAAATTTTTTCCTTAAATGGATTGTTAATGTATGATCTAAAAACATATATTAACCGAACCCTTCAAAATAAATAGGGGATAAAACTTCTTTTAAGAGTTCGAATTAGTAAGAATGGAGTGTAAAACCCATATTTTACACCATCCAAGAAGATATTGCCACATCAATATTTTGGTTAAAACTCAATATATTTTACAACACATAATAACATCCCAATAAACTCATAGTTAAGTTAGATTTCCAAATGAATATTAGAATTGATTGAGTGTGATTGTGCTTATTATTTAATATGTAATATAATGATGTGACATATTGAGATTGGAGGGGTAAAACTTGGGTTTTACACCACATCCTTATTACATTTAATCTCTTCTTTTAGCCTCCATAAAAAGTGGAAGTTTTATACACCGGATACTATCTTTCTTTAATAGATACTATATCCATACAATGCAAAATAGCCTAAAATAGTACTCTAAAGTATAAACACAGTGTATTTATCTATCTATAGTATAATATAAAATTTGGATGCCAAAAATATTGGTGGATGCATAGTATAATGACAAATGTTCATTTTCAAAGTATACTACATGATGATGTCGAAAAACGTCAGTAACTGCATAGTCCTCACATGTTAAGCACAATACCTGCACGACACTAAAAAAGAAGTCCTCAAGAGAGTATCGGTGTGGTATCGGCCAAATACCCTCTGAAGATTAAGTCAAAAAACTGTCACAACTTTAGAGTGCCAGAATTGGGGAGAATTATGCATTCCTTCGTTTCTGAGAGTTTTGGGTTTTTATAGTAGTGGAGAAGCTAACCTTGGTTCCTTGGCGGAGGGATATACTGCCTTGTAGAGAAGATCCTCATAAAAATGCGCATATTTAGTGAAATCCTTTCCATATAGAGATTCTATTGACGAGGGTTAATCGGGGAGCACAAGTCATTTCCGTTTGAGGTTCCTTGAGGACCAAGTAAACCATGTGTAGGTGACACGTGGCTTTGGCCATCCTCCACCTTAGTGTACGTCTACCTTCTTGCCCGTCCAATAAGGTTAATCTGTTCACTCACTATGTCGTCATGTTACCTACTCTCTTTGTTCGTCACCCTAGTGCAGTTGCCCAAAGTTGTTTATGAAAAATCTGACTGTTTATCTCTATTTTAACTTCTTTAGTTGCCCCCTCACTCTATGGATCCGTCGCCATGTTTCTAAGGTGGACCTATAGAGTGATAGTTCAACACAACTTTTTAGGAGATGTATCTTGATTAGACAAGTTAGACTGGTGCATTTAATGTAGTAGGGACACATGGCACATTCCTATTGGTTAATTGCTTATATCAATACGTCCCTACTTCTTCTGTGTCGTTCCCTCTATATATTTGTGGCATGCCCTTCTTATTTTTAATTTTTGAAAATTTTTTAGAGTTAGAGCGCTACCGTCTACTTTTCGTTTCATCGTAGCCTTTTCCGTCACCATTTGGAGATCGTCCACCACTTTCTTCAGTCAGTTGCATGGTGTCCGTCTCCCCTTCTAATCGTCAACTGGTAAGCATCTGTTACCCCTTATTTTTAATTTCATTTTTTACCTTAAATGTTTTTGGCCCATCGTCTTCATAGGCCTGTAGAGAGTCTCAAGGGTTTACCCATCACGTGTAGGTGACAAATATCTAGTAAGGCGTCAAGTGATCAATTGTGGGTCTGCGAAGGTGCGGGCTACGATGAAGTGTACCCGTCTGGTCATGATGACCCAAGCACTTCTTATGATGAAAGGGATCCGTCCGTCAATCCTCCTACGGAGGAGGATAAGGATGTGGAGGTGGTCCGATCAGAGGGAGGTTCAGGTGGTGACTCAAATAGTTCCAACATCATCTATGTTGATCCTTTCGTCCAGTTTGTGATAGGCCCAGATGACTTTAGGGAAATCATCCTCCTTCCTATATGGACGGTGAATGATTTTAATTCGTCCATCAAGGAAAGACATTTTGAAAGCCTGAGGGAGAGGTACCAGATCCTTGCCAACATTCCCATCCTTCTACCTCGCAAGTCCGAGAAGTGCTATTACGACGGGGTTAAGGATGTCGATGTATACGAGCAAATGTTTAAGGTAGGACTTCGATTCCCTCTAAGTGCTCTACACCGTCGCCTCCTCCAGTACCTTGAAGTCGCCATCACTCAGATATCTCTAAATGCTTGGAGGGTCTTCCTTGGAGTTGAAGTTCTCTATGGAATTTTGAGTGACGGGACGCGAAAGTTGATGGTGGAGGAATTCTTCCACTGTTACCGTCCATTTGAGATAGTTCAGTCCAAAGGTATGTACAACTTCCCACCAAGGAAGCCTGTACTTAGGCTAGTGTGCGATACTCCAGATTCCAATAGGAACTGGAAAAGTCGCTACTTTTTTATGCAGGGTGACAACTAGATGTGTCACCTTGACGATTAGGAGTTTATGCCCTTGGAAAAAACTTGAAGCATAATGCCTCCGTCTAGTAAGAATCCGTCCTCTTTTTAAATTTTATGTTTTATTCTCCATCTCTATTCTAATCATTCATTTCTTTGCAGCCCGAGACCGTCCAAAGGTGACCTTGGAGCAGTGGAGCTTCTTGGAAAATTTTTTTGCCATCAAGTTAAAGAAGAGGACGTGGGGTAAGCTCATCACCATGGAGACAATTCATTGGTACTGTGACGGTCCCGAGCCTACCAACGCTCCCCGTCACTACAATGACCAAGCCTGTAGACATAAGCCCATTTCTGCTAAGGTTGAGCTTAGTCAAGCTAGAACTCAAATGGAGAGGATGTCTAGTACCAAGCTTGATAAGGTATTGAATGCTCAAAAGCCTAGTCCTGATAAGACTGGCTTAGGATATGCTGAATCCTTTGGTTCCTCCTTTTCCACAGCTTCTGGATCAAGGACTATCTTTCTGCCCCAATCTAAGAAAGGTGATAAATGTATGAATCTATAATTGATTTGTCTAATTCTAAATCCTTTGTTAGACCTCACTCTAGGAAGTCTAGTAGTCCTAAAATTGCTCATCTTTGTCACCATTGTGATGTTTATGGACACATTCGTCCTAATTGCTTTAAGTTGTGTCCTCAAAAGCAAGTTTCCAAATGGACACATGTTTACTCTCAGGGAACTACACCTTTATTTAGAGAGTTATTAAAAGTTTTAAACTTTTTAACTCAATTTCAAGAGAATTCTAATTCTTCTATGTTCTTTATTAGACATACTAGGATACGTGCCTTTTCATTTTCACAGCCAAAGACTCGTGCTATGTGGGTGAGAAAGGAGCTTAAGACTTAATTGTCTATTCTGTTGTCCTCTACCTTAATTCTTTCTATCTAAAGTAAGACTTTCTTACTTGATTTCTTATCTGTTTTTGGAATCATGTTTTTTTGCATCTGCATCTTTCTTTCATGCTTTAATATTATTTGTCTGTTTTTGTTTGGTTGTTTAGTTTTTTTTTTTTTTTTCAAAATAAAATAAAAGAAAAAAAATCATAAAAATACAAAAACAGTGTGTGTTTATGATATTGGTACTTGTGTACCTTGGATGGCCATTGAAACAAAGTTTTCTAAACTTTGTATCATTATAGCTTAGATGAGTATCTCATTGCACAACTAAGCAAGTGAGCTTTGTAGCTTGTGTTTGTAATGATTAAGATTAAGTTTAAGTTTGTTTCTTTTACACTTAATACTCATATAACTCTTTTTGACGGGAAGGACTAAAAAATCCTAAGAGAAAAGCACAAATAACTATCTCACCACTAAAACCCGCCAATCATGTATAACATCTGTATGCTTCGACATAGAAAAATTGTGATGTTTTTAGCTTACATAATTGGGTATTTCTTTTCTCTCTATATATACCTATGTATGATATGTTAAAAAAGAAAATATGCAAAGAAATTCAAAAGCAAAAAGAATTAAAATACTTTTAAATATGGTTGCAAGTGTGTTTCTAGGAGATGTGGGAGTTATAGAATGTATCTCGAAAGTGATAGTCCTCATCAAGTAGTTATGATTGTGTGTGAGTGTATTTGATTCTCTCATATCTCAAATTATCATAACATGAGAACTTGTGTAATTTTGCTATGTTTTTTACACATAAAACGTAAAAATTCTTTGCTACTTTTGATACATGTGCAGGTACAATGTGGTTTGGCCATCACAAGGGATACATGTATTAATATATGATCATTAAACTGTCTTAACTTGTTTATGAAATATAAAATTTATTAGACTTGTTTAGTTTGTGTATGTGTTTTGGATCTTGAATGCTTTGCATATATGTTGAGAGATATTTTGAAAGCTTAATATACTGATTGGATCTATGTTTGAGTAGTTTGCTTGTTGCATTCATCTCTTTGTGTTTTTCCCTCCTTGAAAAACTCATTTTCTTCAAGCTCGATAGCTCATCGACAAATCCTTGACAGATTTGTATCTATCGAGCCCCTCCTTCTTCTTGTCTCGATAGAAATTAACGCAATCTTGATCCATTGAGCTTTCTGGACTTTGTCTTGATAGTTTCTTAACAGCTTCTTGATCCATCGAGAAACTTTCTATCTGGCCGATTTATTCTCGACAAGTTCTCGATCTATCGAGATTTCTAGGTTTTCGCTTGATAGCAACTCGACAGCTTCTAGATCTGTGAAGATCCTCTTGCATGCATTGTTTTTTACATGTTTTGCATCTTTCTATTATCTTGTCATCCATAGCACCTTGATTCATTCAATTCATGCATTTTTATGGATTACTTGTACCCCCTTGATCATCTTTGATCATCTTTATATTTATTGGGTGAAGTTTTATAGCTTCTTGTACCATTTGTCAATCATGACAAAAAGGGGGGGAAAATGTGGTTTCTTTTTAATATTCTACGTGTTAGGGAGAGAAATAAATGTCTTTGTAAGGGGGAATTGTGTTTCATCTTGTTAGAGGGAGTGTTTACCTTCTTGTTATTTTATGAGCTTTTTTTAGCTTCTTGTACACTGGTCTTGTGACCATTTTTACGTACATTGTGCTTATCTTTGAGATACACGCGCACACACACACACACACACACACACACACACACACATATATACACACATATGATGTATGTACCCTTCACCTACCTCTACATATGTTGGTTCTTTTCTCTCTTTATAACCATGTTTCTTTATGTGTGCAATCTTTTATCTTTGTTTCACACTAAGATGCCTTGATGATTTTTGTTTAAAGTATTTTAGAAAGACAGGTTATCAAAATCTATCATGCCATGAACTCTCTTCTTTCAAAGTTTTTCAAAAGTTTGTGTTAGGATTAGATTTTATTGTATTCAAAAAGTGATTATAAGTTTAGTGATTTATGACTTCTCTCATACTTCATTTGTTTGTTGTGGTTTTGTCACGAATTGCCAAAGTAGGAGATTGTTAAGGACATATTTTATGTAATTGTCTAATCTTTTGACAAAATGCACTTTACTTGTAGTTGGATAGATCTAGGATGGTTTAAGATTTCAAGAAACATGTTGTTTAAGTCAAGTATTAAAGCCATGAAGATTGGACCAAGAAATAAGTACAAAAAAGCTGTTCATTAAAGCTAGAGAGCTGGACAGAAACATATCTATCGAGATTTGAACGAAGCTCGACAGATCGAGAATTTATCGAGACTTACGAAATTAGAATTTCCAGATCTAATTTTCGGCCTATTTTGAAATATTTGTGTAGGATTTCTTTTCTCACAATCCTAAACATATATAAAGCTTAATTTAAAGGCCTTCACAGTGGGTATGCACATAGAGAACATATGAAAAAGTGAATGAGTGTCTTATTCTCTCTATAAGAAGTTACTACATCTTTTGTGCCTTAAAATTTTGTAATCAAGTACTTCTTGATCTTCATTGTTGATGACCTTTGCAACCAACAACATCTTCTTTAAGTTGGTGGAGTTAGTCACGTACTGGGATCCATGCATCATTAGTTAGTCATGTACTGGAATTCGTGCAAAAGGGTGGAGTTCATATATTGAAGAGTTTAGAGATTCTAAAGCGATAGAAGGTTTCTGCTGTAAGTTCATCTACGAGAATTGTAGAGTCTATAGACAAAAATTTTGTACTAAATCTGAAACATCTTTTTACTATAGTGAATTACTTTTTGGGAAGGTTTCCCTCTAGGTTTTTTACTGTGAAACTAGTTTATTTTATTGGTTTTCCTAGGTTATCATATCTTGTCTTATTTACTATTTGTCTGTGCATTATATTGATATAATATTGATGTTTGCTTATTTTAACAAGGTTTATTCATAATATATATAATTAGCAACTTGGGTTTAAAACTTGTTAATTCTATCAATTGGGGTCTAAATTTCCCAACAATATAGATTCTACATTTTTAATAAAAATAAAAAGTTTAACATTAGAACCCAAAAATATATTATTTTATGAATCATAATCTTCATTTATTTTTAAGAATAAATTCATACTTTAATAACTTTTTTATAGACCTAGATTTTCAAATTAAAATACAACCTATTAAGTTTATGACTGGCATAATAACAAATTAAAGATTTCTAAAAATTAGACAAATAATTACTGGATGTATAATAAATAATACAATTAAATGACCCATCAATACACTATTTTATAAATATGTTTTACATATATTTTTATCAGTTTAATAAAAGTTTATTATATTTATTCTCAGGAAAAAATGTCTGTTTGAACAATTTAGTAACGAATACGAAATAGAAGAAGAGTGGTTCAAAAAACAAAAAAAGATGTTGCTGATTGCAATGATGTGATACCACTAAGGATGCGTCCGTTTGAAGAAAAAATAGGGAGGATGGAAAACTAAGGAAGGAAAATAGACATTTTTCACTGTTTGTTTGGAAAGAAAACCAAGAGAGGATGGAAAACTGGGAGGAAAATTTTCCTCCCGGGCCCACAAAAATTTTCCTCCCAAATTGGGAGGAAAATGTAGGGGAGAAAACAAGAGAATGGGGGCATTTACTAAAATGCCCCCATCCCACCTGAAGGTTTTTTTTTTTTTTTTTTTTTTTTTTTTTTTTTTTTTTTTTCCATTTCAACGTTAACGTTGAATTTTTTTTTTCTTTTCAACGTTACTATTAACAAGGGTATAATAGTCAATTTATACTCTTCCACTTTTCCACCCCTCCAACCGGACACACAAGAGGGAAAATTAAATATTTTCCATTCTCTCACAATTTTCCATTCTCCCACTTTTCCACTCCTCCAACCGAACACACCCTAAAATTTGTTTTCGAAGTGAATGATTTTCAACACATATACTTCTTAGAGCGTTCCTAGTGTGTCAAATGCCAAATATTTGGCATTTGGCACACTAAACACCAAAAAATCACTCTTATTAGGTGTTTTAAATGCCAAAATATTTAGCATAGATGAATAGTGTAATCTCAAATTTGAAAGCATACTGTTCATAAATTGCAATACTCTTATTATTTTTTTATTCATGGTGGGCCCAAAAAGATGTGGGAGTTTTTTTTCATATTTTTAATCAACTCTTCCCTCTCTCCTGTCTGCCTTTGTCTCTTCCTCATCACTCTCATTCTCTTCCTCTCTCATCCTCAACCTACTCTGCCGACCTCGAGCCGTTGCCGTGTCGACAATCTTGCTTGATGCCGCCTTGCCTGGAGCTGTTGATCTCGCCTGGAGTTGTCCTGCCTAAAGCCGCTGGTCTCACTTGGAGCTGTCGATCTTGCCTGGAACTGCCAATCTCGCTTGGAGCTGCCTTAGCTAGAGCTGCCAACCTATCCTCCCTCCACCTCGCCGATCTCTCTCTCTCTCTTGGTGCTTGTGGCAATGTTTGTAATAATGGTTGGTTGATTTTAATTGTTGGTTGGTTGGTGGTGATGGTTTGTAACAATGTTGGGATGTGGTGGTCGGTTTGTAATAGTGGTTGGTTGTGGTGGGGTTGGCGGTGAGCTAGGTGGGAGTGGCAGTGGTTGGTTTCTTTTATTGTTATTTTAATATTTCTATATGTTATTTCAATATATAGAATTGAAGGATAGAAGATGTGATATACGGTAAATTATAAAATGACATGTTAAAATAATAAAGTAGTTTTTTTGATGCGTTAAAATGACATTTTTTTTACAATGCCTTTAGAGAAAATTTTAAAGCTCAAGAGAATCAGAAAAGGTTTAAAATAAAGAAGGAAAAAGAGAAAAGACTTTAACCCCACTCTAAACAAATGTAAAGTGTAACTTTAAATTTTTAACCGGGAAGGAGCAAAAGTTTATTGCTTAAAAAGAAATTAGATCTTTTTTTTTTTTTTGAGATAATTGTTAAGATAATTATGTTTATATCATAATTTTAAAAATATACAATTTATTTAAGTTCTTGGAATATACAATTTATTTATTTATCATTAATAGGATAGAATTATAACCCCAATTAAAACGAATGTAAAGTGTAGCTTTAATTTTTTTTAATAAAATCGATTGAAAGGGGTATAGGGCCATATACAGTTGAGTAAAAATTTGAAATTTAAGAATAATTCATATTCTCATAGATACTTAAATTAATTAATTTAAAAAATTACTGTATTGTGACCTTATTTCTAACAAAATTTCTGAATTCAAGTACAAAAATGTGGAAGATTGTCAGTGGCGACTTTAGGAAACATGTGGCAGATTGTTACTTTGAAAAACATTTCGGTGATTTCGGGTGTTTCGGTAAATATTCAAGCTAAAAGATTTGGCAAATATAAAGTTTGTACTAAAAAAAAAAAAAAAAAATTCTTAAAACCAAAACAAATTTGCATTCTGTACACTGAAAAACCTCAAAAAGAAAAAAAAAATAATAAAAAGAAAAGAAATGAACAAAGGTACCTGTACAATAAACTATAAGTTCATTTGAAATATTAATAAAATTATTAATTATTGTTGTTTAGTTGTTTCATAATTTTTTTTGTCTTTTATAAATAATAATTTGTTGTATTATTATTTCATTAATTATTAAATTATTAATTTTTGTTTAGCCTAACATAATTTAATTTGTTTGTCTTTTATAATGTATTAGTTAATTAAATTATTAATTATTGGTGTTTAGTTGCTTCATTCATTTTTTTTTAATTACTAGGAGTTAGCATACAATAGCACACAGCAGTGGGGCATGACTTTTACTTCCTAATTCAAATATTCAAAACCACAAATGGCCCCATCTAAAACTTAACAGAAAGATTCACACAAGAAAAAAAATTCACAAATCACAATACACTAAAAGACAAACTCACCAATTTGACCAACAAATAAAAAAATTTAAATTAATATTCTTTGTTACATTTTAGTTCAAAATTTGTTTGGCATAAAAATTTTGAGGATGTTCCTAATATTGCTTAAGGGTGTTTTTTTTTTTTTTTTAAAGGTAAATAAATAAAAAAATTTTAAATTATTATGTATATAAAAAAAAAATTTTCAAGCCAAGTGTTCCTAGACGTGTTGAAGATTGTTAGGTAACTGTAGTGAAATAAATATTCAAGTATAAACGTGTTGAAGATTGTTAGGTAACTATAGTCTAGTATAAACACGTAGAAGATTGTTAGGTATATTATTATTCTTTTTGGCTGGAAAACGTGACAGAAAGAGTTGACTTTGACTTGCCTAATTTGTACTATTTTTTAATATATATTTATTTGTTTAATCGGTAGAATCAGCAGCGGGTGGCTCCATACATTAAAAAAAAAAAAATATATATATATATATATATATATATATAAATTGTACCATTTAATAAAATAAAAAATTCATTGACAATAAGGTGGGGCCGCCCCCTAGAATCAAATTGTACTATATATATATATATATATATATATATATATATATATATATGCTTGGAGGTGGAAGTTTAGGGCTATAAAAGGGCACTAGATCAAAACGTTCTCATAAATCGTGTGTGCGCTGAAAACGGCAGTGGACAATGAATTTCAAGAACAAAGAATTGGTGGTAGAATTTCTGGGCGTTCTGTTTCTTCTTGCACAGTGTCTTTGCATGGTGGAAGGCGAGATCCATTTCTATGACTTTGTTGTAAGAACGACTTACTGTGTATATATTACTTTCCTTTTTAATCTTTTGGCTTTGCATTAAATCTGGGTGGCTATGCAGTTGTAAGGATAATATATATGCTAACTTCATTTCCAGCTTAGAGAGAAAAACTTCACGAAGATGTGCAGCACCGAGAGCATGCTAGTTGCAAATGGGAGTTTGCCGGGGCCAGTAATACAAGTGCACAAAGGGGACACCGTGTTTGTGAATATTCACAATGAAGGATATTATGGGGTGACAGTTCATTGGTAATGTCTTTCTCTCATGCATATCTTTCATTTTTTTAGTGGAGTAATGATACATATATATATATATATATATATGATAATTTTTATAATATTTTTTATTTTCATACCAATTGAGTAGAAATGTTGTTAATAGTTTGCACGTACATTCCTATTTTGGCCAAGTACTTGCGTCCATCTGACACGGGTACTGGTAAGACGGTCCTAAAAATTTTATCTAAAAACTATGGGAATGGCCAATAAAGAAGACATAATAATTAATTTAATAATTATTTAAAATATAAATAAATATATTAAACATATAAAAAAGATAATTAAAGTAATCCAATCAAATGTATTTTTCATATCATAAGGCAAATAAAAAATAGCAAATTCTAAGTAAATATTGATATTAAGTGTGTGTTTGGCACTCGCTACATTTTTTTAGTATTATTTATGAGTTCTATTGTATTGTTTTAGTTAATTTTTACTTTTGTCTACAGTATTTTCAGTAAAAAGTTTTCAATTTTAGTAAAATAAGCAGATCCCAAATAGACCCTAAGTACTGTATGTTTAGCTCTAGCTTAAAAAGTCAGTTTATTTTATTATTTAGCTTATTTTTGCAATTATTTATGCGCTTTACTGCACTTTTTAGTATTATTTATAAGTCCCACTATGTTATTTCGGTTAACTTTTACTTTTATTTACTGTACTATCAACAAAAAGTTTTTAATTTTAGCAAAATAAGTGGATCCAAACAGACCATAAATTTCTCAATTCTTAAAAGTATAAAGTAAAATTGCATAAAAAAGCAAATAAGCTCCAAGTTACACATTATTTTTTTAAAAACACACACGTCAAATATTTCATTTCTGTGAGTAGATAACTACATAACTATTAACCCTTTTTTTTTTTTTCTTTTTATGAATCAGAAAACCATCAGTATATATTGGGCTGTTTAATTGGTTTAAGAGACATTGACAACAGTAGTAGTAGATAACCAAATATCATGACTCTTTGGTTTGTTTAGTAGAGAAGTTTGAGTAATGTTGTCTGTAATTTTTTGAAATGTGTGTAGGTGAAAAAATATATAAAAATACGTGTAATATTATTTAAAAACTAAAAATGTGTGTTTAAGATACTCTATTAAATGGGCCTTTTACATTTGAATGAAGGAAAGTTATGGTCATGTTAAACAAAAAATAGTTGTGTTAAAAAAAAAATAGTTGTGTTAAGGGGCATCATAACACACTTTTAGATAACTCAGTAATTTTTTCCACTTTTGACAGTTTTATAATTTTTAAGAATTTTATTTCTCTTTTAGTAAATTTTTTTAACAACTTTTTTATTTTTTTTCAAAAGTGAAAAAAAAAAAAAAAGAAATGTTAGCAACATTTCCCAAAAAAAAAATATTATACTATGAAAAAAAGGTCAAGACAAAGTTCTGAAAAGTCAAAAGTTACCTCTAACTTCTCAAAGTGTCAGTTAATAAAAGCAGTCACATGTCTTAAAAAAAAAAAAAAAAAAAAAGGCAGTCACGTGTAGTGGCAGACTAGTAAGAGCGGTGGCGCATAAGCCGATAAAACAGAATAAAAAATTCAAAGGGAGACTGGGAGATAGAGTAAAAAATAAAAAATAGAAACGAAAAACTGGGTTTGTTTTTGCAATTTTGAAGAAACGGCTGCAGTGTCGTGAAGGAGAGAAAAAGAGGAGATGACATCCTCGACGTGGCAGCAACTAGTTAGGTGGCGGCAAGCGGTGGCAATATTTTTCGGCTTTGCCTTTTTGAACTAGCCCATTTCATATATACCGGACGAAATGTCCAAATTTTTCCAGGAAGTCCTTTCAAATGCCCAAATTTGTGGTTAAAAATAATCATTAATTTTGTTTTTTTGTTTTTTTTTTTCCAAAATATAGAAAAAGAAAGTATCAAGAGAAATTATGTGGTTGAGTGAGGTTTTCTTAGCTGTAATAATTTTACTCTCCTTAATGACTTTGCTCACAATTTTAGAATGATACTTTGCTCACAATTTTAGCGTATATCATTCCTTTCTTACACTGTGTTTGGCTGTAAATGGAGGAAGAGAAAAGAAAGGATTAAGGAGAAAAGAAAGGATTAAGGGGAAAAGAAATGATAAAGAAAATGTTTCCTTTGTATATGTTTAGAAGTAGGGAGGGGAAGGAAAAAGAAGATGATTATATACTTTTTATTTGTTTGGTTTGCAAAAGAAGAAAAGTGTGTTTTTTTTTTTTGGGTACCTTTATACCGTCATTAAGTGGACAAGTGAGTAAAGGGTTAAAGGCAAAATTTGAATTTCCAAAACTTTTCTCTCCATTTCAGCCCAGTTTGAACAGAGTGAAAATGGTGGGTCGGGTCAATTTCATTTCTTTTCCCTTCCCTCTATTTCTTCCAACCAACCGCTAGAAAAACAATCCCTTCTCTCGATTTCTTTTCCCTTCCCTCCTCTTCCTTCCATTCCAAACATAGTGTTAGCACAACTTTTGAGTTTTGACTCTTTTTATTAACTCTTCTCTTTATATGTTTTTTTTTTCTTTCTTTTTATATTGTTTAGAATATTTGTAATAAAAATTTTCAAAGAAAAAAAAATGAATATTGGTAGTGATATAGAATCATGGTTTTTTTTTTTTTTTTTTGAAGCTAGAATCATGATATTGGACCAAATAAATTGGGTTATAATATAATAAAACTTTAAATAGGAAATATGGGTTCTAATTTTAACAATATTATAAGTTTATGAATAAAAAAATGAAGTATATATTTGTATGTATTAAATTTAATATTTGTATATATTAAATTTAAAAATATACCTAAATATAAATATTAATTAATTAATTTCCATACTCTGATACCATTGTTTTCAAGAATTGTTGTACTCCCATGTTCTCACCCAAGTCAGTGTTCATACAACTTAGAACTTGTTAATAGTTATTGTACGGCACGAGCCCCCCCTAGGCCTACTTGGGCCTTTGGTCCAAAACTCCAACTGGGCGCGCAACCCACAGGCCCAATCTTCCTATCCAGGGGCCTGTTCCCAAACTGGATGAAACCGTGAGGGTAGGCCCCAAGCAATCTTGCTGAGCCTCTAACCCATTAAGCAAGGCAGTCATATGCATGCATCATTGTTCATATCATGGGAGTTGTTTGGCAAAACACGTCTCGGACGAAGGCATGTTTGGCCGGGAACGTGATATCCTAGTTACCCAGTACTACCTTGGTGTTATTGTTGCCGAACATTCGTCTTGAGGTGGGGAGCTGTTCCCAATGCCACTCTTAACATCCCCAACTAAAACACCCACTTTGCAGCCACAACATTAGACCTCCGACATCACTGACGGTTAGAGTAATCATAGCACACCACTAACCATGAGACTATAAATATGAGGAATTTAGAGAAAGAGGGGGACTTTTTGGGAGAGAGGGAGAGAGAAAAGGGAGTAAGAGTGAAAAGAGAGAGGGAAAAAATAAAAGGAGTAGTAGAGATGAAGGGAGCATGCTTGAGAGGTGGAAGCATCCGTATCGAGTTCACACATATTGAACTACCCAAAGTAGGAAATTCAAAGCCCACATTATAAATAGATTGTGAGCCCAAGTGAGAATCGGCCCACTTACCTCATTCTTGGCACGCACAGTTCTTATTTGAGTCTATTATTAACATTACTTAATTACCTACCTTTAACAACTTAATAGTAATAAAATATTTTGCAGGTTTAGGAATGTGATGGTGATTGGAAAATTATTAGTTATGTTCCTTCCTCACATATGAATAATGCATTTTACAATAAATTTAATTAGTAAGACTTTTTATATGAAAGGAGAGAATATTATTCAATAATACAACTACTGGAAAAATTAAGAAAATTAATTATTTGATAATACTAACAAATTTCTCAAGAATCTTAACAAATAATTCAATTTCAAAGCAAACACCAATGAAGAAGCCATAAGTATCAAAACAATGCTTTATCAGGTGCTCCCATTAATTTAAATTGGAAAAAAAAAAAAAAAAGATGCTACTGAAAATATTGGCTTGTCTCTACACCTAACATTTGTACTACTCAACAAGATTGGATAATATTATGGTTGTTGTAGGCATGGTGTAATGCAACCAAGAAATCCATGGTCTGATGGCCCAGAGTACATCACACAGTGTCCTATTGAACCAGGATCAAACTTCACCTATGAAATCATATTTTCTATTGAGGAAGGAACCCTATGGTGGCATGCTCACAGTGACTGGACAAGAGCTAGTGTTCATGGTGCCATTATTATCTTGCCTGCTAGGGGATCTACTTATCCATTTCCCAAACCAGATAGAGAAGAGATCATTGTGCTTGGTAATGTTAATATTTTTATTTATATGAATAGAAATATGTCAATAAAAAGCACAAATAGATTTATGTGACAGTAAAAATATACATAAAAGTGAATTGGTTTTTGGGCAATGGCAGAGCCAAGATTTGGTTCCAAGAGGGATTTTTTTTTTTTTAATAGAGGAAAAAATTTATATATACGTGTGTGTGTGTGTGTGTGTAAACTTTGGCTCTAGGAGGGAAAATATTTTTAAATACACGCCCATTTGCATATGCATATCATGAACAAAACAAATTTATCAATTTTCAAAATTAATGGCAATGTTATTTTATTTGGTCTCTTTTTTTACTTAAAAGTAGTCCTTATTTTCCTTTTTCTCTTACCTTTAATTTCCTTTTATATCTTTTGAATCCAAAATTAATTGATTCTTGGTGTATAAAAAATATTTTACTATTTTCTTTGTTAATAAATAGAAAAAAATACTAACCATTTTCTTATTCTCATAAAAAGAAGAGAATATATGTTCTCTCATTTTTTAGAGGAGGACGGTGGGAGGGGGGGGGGGGGGGGCAATTAGAAGTTGATTCTTGGCTAACCTGCTCTTTGCTACAGTGCTTAGGGTCAATCATGTATCTTATGTGGGCTCAAAGTTCCCCCTTTTTTTAGGAGGGAGTTGCCCTCTGATCTCACTCGGAGTTTATTCCCTTCACTTGCAACCCACTTGAAGGGCTTTGTCATTGGTTTTAAGGCCATAATTAGCTAGGTTTAATTTTAGGAAAATAATTGTTTCACTCCCACGACTGTGTCAAATAAAATGTATGGAAGGGTATTGTTTTAAGGCCATTGGTGGTGGTGATGGTGGTGGTGGTGGGGGGGGGGGGGGTGTCAAAGGGGAGCAATCGCCTCCTTGCCCACCAAATAAATAAATAAATAAGTCAGTATAGATTTACCACTTTTGACTCATCCCCATTATAATTTGATATTTTTAAAATAGTTTTTATGCATTTCTTAATTTAATAGCTTTTCTCCATAAATTTTTGGTAATAAAAAATTAAATTTTGGGATAATCAGATAGTAACATAGATTTACTTTAAGTTATTCTTGGTGTCCATCTAATATTAAAAATTGTTTCCTTCATATAGTGTAATTTTGACTTTGAAAAAGAAAAAAAAAATTGAAGACAACCTATTTATGCGCCAATATATATTTAAGATTAACAAAAATATAATAAATATGTCATCGTTTTGTCGGTTTTCTTACATTGAGATATAACTCAATATATACATAAATGACATTTTATATTTCATACTTGTTTTAAATAGTCTATGCATATTATATGTTTGAGTGTAGGAACATATAAGCGTATATTAATCTTGTCCTCTTGAAGTAATATCCTGGCTTTGTTACTGGACTTAACAATATTTTTTTAATTAGAGAAAATTAAAAAATATTAGTTATATCTTTTATTTTTATTTTTTATATATTTTTTCTATAAATTAACTTAAGCATCACATGAGAAACTTTATAATATATACACATATACACATACACACAAAATTCAATTATACAAGAATTGTTGTCCTAAGTGGTTCAACATATAGTATAAATTTTATGGAGCGTTTTTATCGTGTGACTCATAAGTATCCTAAAATTATAAGGATAATTTACTTTAACTGAAACCTCATGGTTAAAATTTCAAGACGTTCAATTACTATTTCAATTATAATTTCAATTTCCAAATACTCGAGAAATTTAAAATGAGTTTATCATTTAATTTCCAAATACAATCAATTTGAGAAGTTTTTATGGGAAAATGAAATAAAGCAAAAATGTTTTGAGTTTTTTTCATTTCCCATAAAAGTATCTAAAATTTAAGCAGGACCCTTTAATTAATAATCTATCATAAGTTTTGGTTTTAAATGCTACACTTTTAGAAATGTGGCTCCAAGTACATAAAAAATTATTAAGATAAATTTTTTTCCAGAATAGTTTTTGGGCTTATCCTATATATTTGCATATGTTAATTACTAGGTGAATGATTAATACTAACTAGGTTAGCATAATCCTTATTTACTTTTACGGAACATGCAGGTTCGTTATACAGTGGAAATTTAAATGCCATGCTAGATGCAGACATTCGAACTGGTGATGACTTGCCACATTCAATTGCTTACACCATAAACGGCGAACCTGGAGATTTGTGTGATTGCTCCAAAGGTACATTTGTAGAGTATTTTTTTTTTTTCCGAGAAAGTACATTTGCAGAGTTTGGATTTGAGGGAGAAGAAATTGGGTCATACTAATTGTTATATCTAGTAAGATAAATAATGTTATTATCATTCTTTAAAATTAAGTAAGCTAATTGAAAGTGCCCTAGTCTAATTACTAGGAACTAATTTAGACTCCTAAATTTTAATTATGGTTAGATTAATTTTAAGCTAAACTCATTTAATGCAAAATTGTTATGATTACAAAATTAATCAATTGAAACTATCAACTAAGTACGGACATACATGATTGATAAGCAATGTAAACAAGAGTACTAGGGAGAAAAGGATGCAAACACAAGATAACACTGGAAATGTTATTGAAGGGGAAAATCTGAGAACACAGTAGAAAAACCTTTTTGCAGCCTAACAAGTTGAAATGATCCACTAGTAAATTAATTGGAGTATATGAATACACAAAATCCCCTTTATGAAGTCTTGTTTTCATTAACTTTCTGGATCCCACAATTATGCCCAATTGCACCAACAAAGATTAGTATAGACCCAGTGCTTTTCCAACTGCTTTGATAGAGAGCTAGTTGCATTATATTGTATAGTTGTATTGTAATGTATAGCGATTGTATTGGATTAGGAGCATGTGTATCTAGACATTTGCTAATTGTTTTAAGTATGTACTGATTTCCTTGGTAGTTAGGCAGTTTGTTACTTGGTATTGATTAGTTAGTTACTTGGTAGCTAGAAGGCAAGACATGAGAGTATAAGAGAGGATTGTAATGTGAAGCAAGGATTAATGAATAGTATGATGCATTCTTAGTTCTTAAGCATTCCTAATCTCCACTCTTTCTTGAGGAGGCCCGGTTATCCTAGCTTGAACAGTCCTAACAATTGGTATTAGAGCAGTTACTGATCCATGGAAGTAACAAGGGATACCACTAATGGTGAGAAGATTGCAGCATTAGCTGCCAATTTTGAAGGACATAATCTAAACTTGATCGAGATGAAGTAGTAGTTGAGTGTAATTGCTTAGTTCATGCAAAGGGTTGATCAAAGATTGAGTGATACAGAGGTATGGGTTTAAGAAGAAAATCAGAGGGGGACTCAAAATGTGGAAAACTCCATTGTTGTACTAGGTGCCAAGCTTTTGAGATTGGAGTTGCCTAATTTCTCAGAGGTAGATTCAGCTTCATGGATTTACAAGTCCAATAAGTTCTTTGCTTATTACAACACTTCTAAGCATTAAAAGGTTTTGATGGTATCTTATAACATGGAAGGGGAAGCCTTAATTTGGTCTCAAGATGTTGAAAACTTTGGTTTGTTCACTGATTGGGAGGCATTTGTTAAGGCAGTGCATGTGAGGTTTGGTGCTACTTCTTGTGATGATCCAATGGAGTTGCTCACAAGGTTGAAGTAGACCTCTTCTCTTCTACTCTTGCTTATAAAGAGCAATTTGAAGCTATTTCTAATAAGGTTTGAAACTTGTCTAAGCCTTATAAACTGAGTTGTTTCCTTAGTGGGCTTAAGGATGAAGTGAGGCTTCTAGTGAGGATGTTGGGTCCTAAGACTCTCAATGAAGCTTTTGGGCTTGCTAAGATGCAGGAGGAGTACCTCTGGGGTTGTAGAAAGTCTAGCAAGATTCCTCATGATGGTTCAAGACCATCAATTTTTGGAATTCCTAAGCTTGAGAATAGCATCTCTACACCAGAATCAAGAACCAAGGTGCCTTTGCAGAGATTAATAGTTGCTCAAATGGAGGAGAGGAAGAAGGGTCTATGTTATTATTGTGGTGAGAAGTGGCAGAGTGGACATCAATGTAAGGGAGCAAGGATTTTTATTTTAGAAGGTGTCCCATTTTCTCAAGAATTTCCTACATTTGGTCCACAACTTGTGGAGTTGGATGCAGATAGGTCTGTGATGTTGCCAGAAGGTCAAGACTTGTTGCAAGACACACCTGGGATCACATTATATGCATTAGTGGGTAGCCCTTCCCCAAACACAATGAGAATTGATGGTAAAATTCAAGGGCAATGCTTGGTGATTCTTATTGACACTAGCAGTATCCATAATTTTCTAGATGTTGGGTTGTGTTAAAGCTTAAAGTTGGCAATTGATCCAGCTCTAGCTTTTGATGTCAAAATTGACAATGGGGCCACAATGAGGACACTTGGTGCTTGCCAAGATTTGCAAGTTCAAGTGCAGGGTCATCATTTTTGTATGGATCTCAATGTGCTTCATTTGGGAGGGTGTGATTTAGTTTTGGGCACCTAGTGGCTCAAAACATTGGGGTTAATACAGTGGGATTGCAATCTGCACGCTATGGCATTTCAATGGCATGTCAAGTCAGTGATTCTTAAGGGATTGAGTCCATCTCATTCTTCCCTTCAAGATGCAGACTTATTCTTCAAGAAACCTACTTAGAAAGACCTTTTGCTGTAGATCACAGCCCAACTCTTCACCTCTGAACATAGCTTGCCTGTGACTGAACTGGAGTCCTTATTGGAAGATTTTGCAGTTTTGTTTGAGGTTCCTCAAGGCTTGCCTCCTTCTTAGGGACGTGAGCACAACATTACACTTAAGGAGGGTACTCAACCAGTGTGTGGAAGGCCTTACAGGTATCCCTATTTCCAAAATTGAGATTGAATAAATTGTTAGGGAGCTTTTAGAAGTTGGCTCTATTAAACCAAGCCAAAGTCCATTTTCATCACCTGTTTTGTTAGTTAGGAAAGTTGATGGATCTTGGCGAATGTACGTAGGTTATAAGGCTCTAAACCAAGTCACTATGAAGGATAAGTTCCCCATTCTAGTAGTGGATGAATTATTTGATGAATTGTGTGGCTCTATGATCTTTTCTAAGCTTGATTTAAGGTCTGGTTATCATCAAATTAAAATGAAAGTTGAGGATGTGCCTAAAACTACATTTAGGACTCATGAGGGTCACTATGAATTCTTAGTTTTGCCCTTTGGTCTCACAAATGCTCCTTTAAACCTTTTTTTTTAAGGAAGTTTGTGCTGGTATTTTTTGATAATATATTGGTCTATAGCAAGTCCTTAGTAGATCATTTGGATCACTTAAGGGCCATGCTTAATGTTTTGCTTCAAAACTAGCTTTATGTGAAAAGAAGCAAGTGTACCTTTGGCTGCTCTGAAGTAGAGTATTTGGGGCACATTGTGTCAAGTGAAGGTGTCAAAACTGATCCTATGAAGGTCTTGGCTATGCAGCAATGACCCATTCTTACTTGTGTGAAAGCTTTGAGGGGATTTTTGGGGCTCACTGATTATTACAGAAAGTTTATCAGAAATTATGGTCTCAGAGCTGTACTCTTGGCTAGTTTGCTCAAAAAGGATTCCTTTAAATGGACTGTTGAGGCTTATTCTGCCTTTCAACACCTCAGGTGTGGGTATAGGTGCCGTTCTGATGCAAGGGCAGAGGCCTATAGCCTTCCACAGCCAAGCCTTGAAGGGCAGAAGTTTGCACCTCTAATTATGAAAATGAGTTCTTGGCCTTAATTATAGCTGTCAAAAGGTGGAGACCTTATCTTCTTGGTAAGCCAATCATCATTAAAACTAATCACTAGAGTTTGAAATTCTTGTTTAATCATAAAATAGGAACTCGAGCATAGCAAAAATGGATTTCTAAGCTTTTGGGCTATGCTTTTGTAGTGGAGTACAAGAAGGGTCAAGATAACAAGGTTGTTGATGCCTTGTCCATATTGGGATGCTTATTTGAGGAGGTGGTAGACCCCAATGCTCACTTATTTCTCATTTTATTTCCAAGCATTACTTGGATTGAGGAATTATAACAAAGTTATCTCCATGATGAGGTGTCATAGCAGCTTTTGTTTGCTCTTAAGCAAGACACTACTTCTAAGCATTATACTTTGCATAATGGACTGATTCTTTATAAAGGGAGGATTTTTTTAGGACCATCCAGTTGTTTGAAACCAAAGGTGTTGTCTTATGTTCATGTTCATGACAGCCTCCCTGGATGGCCATTTTGGGTACTTGAAGTCCTTTCATAGGTTGAAACAAGACTTTTGGTGGCAGGGTATGAAGTTTGACTTGAAGAATTACATCAAGGAATGTGTCGTCTGTCAAGAGATGAAGCATGAGACATGTAGACCAATTGGATTGTTACAGCCACTTCCCATTCCTTGTAAGCCTTGGTCTAATATAAGCATGGACTTTGTGGAAAGTCTCTAAGATCTCACAGAATGGATGTGGTTTTTGTGGTAGTGGATAGGCTTACAAAATATGTCCACTTTATTGCTTTATCTCATCCTTATTCAGCCTCCAAGGTTGCTGCCTTATTTGTTCAACATGTGTTCAAATTGCATGGTATGCCCAATTCAATTGTAAGTGATAGAGATCCTATCTTTACATCCCCTTTTTTGGTCTGAGCTTACGAGGTTTCAGGGTGTTCAATTGGCCATGTCTTCCTCCTATCACCCTTAGACTGATGGCCAAACTGAGGTGATGAATAGGAGCCTTGAGCAATACCTTAGGTCCTTTACTAGTGATAGACCAGCCAAATGGGTTGAGTGGTTACCACTGTATGAGTATTGGTTCAATACTAACTATTATATCTCAACTAAATTCACTCCCTTTGAGGCTTTATATGGAGTCCCTCCCCCTAAACTCCTTGATTGTATCCTTGGTACCACTAAGGTTGAGGCTGTGGATAGGTAGCTACATTCTAGGCAAGAACTTGTTACTTTTTTGAAGCACAATTTGGTGCAAGCTCAGATTGCTATGAAACTACAAGTAGACCAGCATAGATCAGATAGAGTTTTTAAAGTTGGTGATTGGGTTTACTTGAGGTTGCAGCCATATAAGCAGCAATCTATTGCTCACAGGGCTTCTTACAAGTTGTCTTTTTGGTTCTATGGTCCTTTCCATATTCTTCAGAGGATTGGAGTTACAGCTACAAGTTGTAGCTGCCTCCTAAGTCTAGAATTCATCTAGTTTTCCATGTTTCTTGTCTTAAGAAGCAATTGGGGCAACATATCCTTCCAATTTCTACTCTACTAGCTGTGAATGATGTGGGAGTTCTCAACCTTGAACTAGTAGCTATATTGGAAGAGAGCTCAATCTTCAATCAAGGGTCATCATTGAGTTGTTGGTTCAATGGCAAGGTGGTTTTGCAGAAGATGCCACTTGGGAGCCACTACATTCTCTTTCCAAGCAGTTCCAAAACCTTGTGGGCAAGCTGTTTTAAGGGTGGGGGGTATTGATAAAGAGCTAGCTGCATTATATTGTATGGATGTATTGTATTGTATTGATTAGAAATTGTATTGGATTAGGAGCATGTGTTGAGATTGTATTTAGACATGTGCTGATTGTATTTAGACATGTGCTGATTGTATTAAGCATGTGCTAATGTCCTTGGCAGTTAGGCAGTTAGTTAGTTACTTGGTATTGATTAGTTAGTTACTTAGTAGTTAGAAGGCCAGGCATGAGAGTCTAAGAGAGGATTGTAATGTGAAGCAAGGATTAATGAATAGTATGATGCATTCTTAGTTCTTAACCATTCCTAATCTCCACCCTTTTTGAAGGAGGCTCAGTTGTCCTCGAAGTCAACTAGAAAATTCCTTTCTTAGTGTTAAATCATAGATAGCTTGAGGAGTCCTAACATGCTTCAAATCAACATGGTGTGGAAATTAGAGAGGGAAGAGAGTAGAGAAAACAAAGAGAAATATGGATTGATGGATAACAATCACTAACTCTCAAATGGCATTTTTAGGGTTTTCTCTTTTTAACCATCTTTACAATTTCGTGGGTAATGAGGGTATATATGCGGGTAAAGGAGGGGAAGAGTCATACAAAATTCCTGTTGTCAGAGCATTTTGCGAGTTACTCACTAGTTAGTCAAGTCGCGAGCTATTCGTGAAACACATTGACATAGAACTTCTAGCATGTGCTTCTCACTTGACCTTTCACAAGTTGATGAAGTCGCGAGCCAGTTGTGAATAACAATGTCTTGGGCAATTCATTACCAAATGTAGACTAGACCTAGTACAATTAACACATACAAAAATACAAGTAAATGATTGAAATAATTACAATCAAATTGGCATAGAATAAAGGCATAGAAAAATCACAACTTGACACTAATAAAATTATAAATTGAGTCATAACCTTTGCAAGAATTATGCTTAAATAACTGAATTTATTGTTTCCTAAAGGGAGTTTGGCTTGCCATGATGTGACCTTAATGTGACATTAAAGAGTTCGGTTTATTTGATTTTTTCTAAGATTATGACAATCTAAGAATATAAAATATATCACATCACTTTCCTAAATAAGGGTAATCTTACACTACTAATTGGTGGGGGATGTAATAATTTATTGAATTGACAAATTTGTCCATACCTTTTATTTTACTAATGACAATGACTAAAATATCAAGAAACCTCTAAAATACCACCGCCCCCCCCCCCTAAAACCTCTAAAATGACCAAAATAACTGTGAAACCTTTAAAATGACTAAAATATCCTTGAATCATCTAAAATGATGAAAACAACCCAAAACCTATAAAACGACCAAAATACTCTTGTAAGTTATAATCACTAGAATGGCCAAAATAGCCCTAGACCTAGAAAATTACTAAAATAGCCCCAAAACATCTAAAATGACCAAAATACACCTAAACCTTTAAAATGAACAAAATAACATCAAAACCTTTCAAATGACCAAAATACTTTCAAAATCACTAGAATGGCCAATACCCTTAAACCTAAAAATTAGTAAAATAACCATGAAACCTTTAAAATGACCAAAATAGCCCCATCCAAAACCTCTAAAATGAAGAAAATACTCTCTAAAATAATATAATGACCAAAATACCCTTGAAACCTCTAAAATGACCAAAATACCCTCAAACCCACTAGAATGACCCAAATATTATCGAAACCTTTAAAATGACCAAAATACCTCCTTAAACCTCTAAAATAACTAAAATGCCCTTGATCCCTCTAAAATGAAAAAAATTAGAGGTTTGGGTATATTTTAGTCATTTTAGAGGTTTTGGGGACATTGTTTTTGTTATTTTAAGGTTTTTGGAATATTTTGGTCAATTTGAGGTTTTAGGTTTTTTTGCTCATTCTAAAGAATTTGAGGGAATTTTGGTCATTTTCAAGGTTTCGGAGATTTTTTTTTTCTCATTCTACCGGTTTTAGGGTTATTTTAGTCATTTTAGAGATTTCAGGGTATTTTTCATTGTTTAAAGAGATTTTGGGGCTATATTAGTCATTATAGAGATTTCAAGGTTATTTTGATCATTTTAGAGGTTTTGGTGTATTTTTGGTCATTTTGAGGTTTCGAGGTATTTTTGGTTGTTTAAAGAGATTTTGGGGGTATTTTTGTCATTCTAGTGATTTTGTGGGTATTTTGGTCATTTGATAGATTTTAGGATTTTTTCGTCATTTTGAGGTTTTCAGGGATACTTTGGTTAGTTTCGCTAGTTTAGGGTATTTTGGTAGTTTTAGAGGTTTCCTAGGTATTTTGGTCATTTTCTGTAGTGTATTATTAAGGTTTTAGGGGTAATTTGATCATTTTGGGTCTTAAAACATGTGTTTTAAGGGTAATTTTGGCGTTTTTAGGTGTAGGAGG